>OX463298.1:5422833-6718167 GCA_949820665.1 Scrobipalpa costella
TTCTTCTATATGTAGCTTAAAGTTAAAATTATTGTCTACTAACAATCCCAAATATTTATACCTGTCCACAAGTTCTAATTTACTACATTTACAAATTACTTTGTTATTGTGTAAACATTCATAAGAGTGACTAATTATAGATATCCTTGAGTAGTGTACATTCTTAGCCAACCTGTTGTATGGTGAATACAAGTGCAAAATTTTGGTTTTCTTGGCGTTGATTATGATGCCGTTGTCATGTGCCCATTTTATGATGTTTTCATAATCCGACTGTATCTCCGAACGAGCCTCGTCAATGTTTTTGGATGCATATAATAGGCACATGTCATCAGCATACATAAGCACCTTACACTTTTGAACGACATTAACAACGCTGTTAACAAGCATGATATAGCCGAGCGGTCCATACACCGAGCCAGTAGGTACTCCGAGTATGGCGCATGACTCATCTCCCTCGATTCCATCAACTAGAGTTCGAATAGTTCGGTTTGTCAGATAGTTTTTGAACCATGCGTTAGTAGGCCCACCTATCCCACATTCTTCCATGGACTGAAGAAGTATATCGTGGTCCAAAGTGTCGAAGGCTTTCTTGTAGTCTATGAATAGACCTAGCACTTGTTTCCCATTATTTAGACTCTCATTGATTACTTCAGCAAAGTGTGTCAGTGCGGTACTCGTACCACGGCCGCGACGGAATCCGTGTTGACAGTCTGTTAGGATATTATGTCGCTCAAGAAAACCATTCATTTGACCTACTACAATCTTTTCGACTAGTTTATTAATCACCGACAATATGGCAATATAGTATCTTAAGGATACCTTGAATGTACCACTCTATCAACTCGATCTCACGAAACTCAAGATGGCGGCAATTTAAAGTGAACTACACTCCGTTTTATCATCTTCATGCCTAGTTAGGTAGCACCCATATGTGGCCCACATGAAGGTCCTATATGTTGTTCATAAATCATGCTCAACTGGACCTTCCATGCTGGACTGGGAGAGATAGAAAAACATAGCATGTTCCAGCTGCCCTTCCTCCCGGGCATGCTGTAGAAGTCAGCAAAAGGGACTCGAGGGTTACAGTGTATTGTAATTTAGGCGATGGGCTGACAACCTGTCACTATAGCAATACACTTTTCAATCTAAAATTGCCCTCAATTTTTGTCAGACGTGGCGAAAGCGCCTTTTACGAGGCGTTTATCGCTCTGCCTACCCCGTAAGGGATAAAGGCGTGATTTTATGTATGTATGTAAATCATGCTCTCCTTCCAACTTCGTATTATGTTGTGTCCTTGAGATTGAGATCGCTCAATGTATGTAATATTTTCGTGTAACCTACATTTTTCCAAATATAATACGTAAATATTCTCATTTCTTTCCGGGATATAGTAAAAGCCGACTAAGGGCCATTTTATATCTAGAGAATTCCCTCGGAATTAACATCTTTAGATGTGCTTCTTCTTATCGTGTCAATGAAACAGGCAACTATCACTAATTGCTGGCCCAGAACGTTGCCACTTGAATAACGTATATATGATTGGGATAAGGTGCATGTTTTTTTTTATTCACAATAAGAATTGTTATACATGCATACATATAATCACGCCTTTATTTCTAATGGTTCTGTATCCCTAATGTGGTAGGCAGAGCGTCAACGACCCAAATAAAGATCGTTCCGCCACGTCTGACAAGTTTAAAGGGGTGGTTAAGATAGATCTGTATAAGTATATTGCTGTACAGAGCGTAAACAGCCTAAAAAAGATCGTTCAGCCACATCTGACAAAGTTTTGAGTGTTATCTAAGAGAGATTTGTATGTATATTGCTGTAGTGATAGGTTGTCAGCCCATCACCTAAATTGCAATATACTAAAACCCTCGGATCCCTTGGCTGGTTTTTACAGCATGCCCTGGAGGAAATGCAGGTGGCGCATTCTATGTTTTTCTCTAGCTTCCAGTCCAGCATGGAAGAAGAAGAAAATTGTTGTCACCATACAAAAAATAAATAAGAATGAATACTCGCAAAATACTTATTAGTTTATGAGTTATGATGATTTAAAGTCATCGGTTAAAAAGAGAGATTCGAACTGTCACGTGATGTCACATGACAGGAGCGCCATACTACTTCCATAATAATGTCGTTTCGAAGAGAGAGATAGATAGATAAATTTTTTGATCAATTTAATTTCTGTTTTCACTGTTGCTATTGCAGATCAACTGGCAATCATAAGAGCTTTATACATTTCATTATCAATTCATCAATTCAGGGTGTGTCAAGTGTGGTAAGTAGCTATGGGTATGGTACTCTCTGACTGTTAAATGATTTCGGCTAAAGGACTTGTTTTCATGCCATGACATTAAAAAAAATAAAGCTTATCGATAGCGCAGGTGATTGTTGTAAAGTAAGTTCATAAAACTTCATTTTATTTAGCATCAGAAAGAAAAAATATGTGAAATATTAGCAAATACATTAGGTAAAAAAAATAATTGACATTATTGTAACGTTTCATTCAAATACTTTATGATATATATATTTTTTTTAAATAGAACAGCAACATAAGACTAAAAAAATACGTATCATCATCTAAATAAGTATCATCTTGAAAAGTGTGTACTGTAAAAGACCAAAAGAAGCAGAGGTTGTAAACATGGAACGGAACGTTGGAGTTTTTCACTGTCTTCACTTGTTCAACTCAATGTACCTTTCTATGTAATGATATTTGGGGTTCCGTAGTCCGACTAGAAACATTCATTCATTCATTTCACTCTTGGCTAAACCTACATGGATAAACCCTTTGAATTTTGTGCCTATGAGATGAAAAAAATATAAAATTAGGACAGCTGATTTTTATGTTCACTAGCCCTGCTTCTTCGTTTACATAATTTCTATTGCTAAATAAAATGAAGTATAGTAAAACATAGTTACTAGAGGATAAGTAAAAAAAATATATTTGTAGATTACCTGATAATGATAGAGTCCATAAGTAATAGTCATAGGTTTCTCTAAGTACACTCTGTGTCGAATTCATTATGACTTTTGATATCGCGTCTGTAGCCATTTGATTCCTGAAACATAATAAAAATAATTTAATACAAATTATATAGTCTTTAACTTTAGCGTAAACTATTTACTTTCTTTCTGGACTGGGATACTTTCATGCTGGACTAGGAGTGATAGAAAAACAGAATCTGCCAGCTGCATTTCCTCCTAGGCATGCTGTAAAAACCACCAAATAGAACAAACACCGAATAGTTTCTTGGTCTGTATAATGAACATACATACATATAGTCATATCTTTATTCCTTATAGGGTAGGCAGAGCGAAAATGACATATACAAAGGTCGTTCCGCCACGTCTGACAAAGTGTAGAGGGTTATTTAAGATAGATTTGTAGGTATATTGCTGTAGTGACAGGTTGTCAGCCCATCGCCGAAACTGCAATATACTGAACCCTCGGATCCTTTAGCTGGTTTTTACAGCATGTCCGGGAGGAAATGCAGTTACCACATTCTATGTTTTTCTCCCGTGCCCAGCCTAGCATAGAAGAATGTAGTATGTACACCGGGTAATATGGATTTTCCCTCATTATAACAACCACAGTTACGTGTACTCTCAAATTACACTTTCAATTATTACACAATTTATAAAAAATAATAATTACGAAACACTAACCGAACTGGAGCGGTAATAAAGCATTGTAGTTTCTAAGATAGAATAAATATTGAAGAAAAGTAATTTCCCTAGAAATAATAGTAAATACAAGATCAACTTTCAAATAACTGGTGTTTTCGTTTAATTTCTCGAGTAATAATAATTTTAGGTTACAAAATCACATAATATTCGGTGGCAAAAAATAAGGAATGTCAAAGTCCTTCTCTATGGATACTCTAATAAATTAATTATACACGAGTTTTTGATGTAGACGCTCGTGATTTTAGGAAAGCTTAGTTTGATAATTTTTATTAAACGAATTTGTATTTTGAAGATCCTATATGCAATATGCCAGGCATATCTTTGTTCTCAATTGTGAAAGCTGTATTTATAAATACTCATAGCATTATAATGTATTTCTATACGTATATGCGCATTCGTGTATAATTTTATATGTGCAAATATAAACTTTTACAAATACGCTTTGTTATGCCGTCAGCAAAGAGTATGTTTCTGACGGATCCTGTTTATATGTGAATGATTTGGTGGGTAAAGGAAAAATCTGTTTGGAAATATGAAGAATTTCGAGCTGATTCATAATTTATAACTTACAGCAATTCACAAGGAACAGTAACTTTCCTCGAAAGTCAGATTTAAGAGATTGGCTAGGCGTGTTGTTATATGATACAGATATGCCCTTATTCTTATTTTCATAAACACACGCCGAGATCAAAAGCAATGACGCGCATCATCATAAAATTATCATGGGAGAAAAAAATGTGGAATATTCGGTTTTCCTTTTCAAAAACGTATTTTTGCTTCCTTGTTAAACAGGGCGGAAATGAGCAGGCACTTCTGCTCATTTCCAGCTTAACATGATTAGATTTTTTATCGCAGGAAATTTGATACTGCGGGTTTTAAAAAAAGCTATTAAATCGTTTATATCAAATGTGTGGATGAAGAGAATTTCTTTTCTTCAATCTATAAGTTTTGTACTTCTATTTTTTTAAAGAGGAAAGATTTACGTTTTTGTGTACGTATATGTATATGTTTGTAATGAATAAACTGAATAAATACTGGCCTAATTTCCAAAATTTATTTACCGCTAAAAAGCTAAGTTCATCCTAACTAACAAAAGCTACTTTTTGATGCGCTACATACATACATATAATCACGCCTTTATCCCTAATGGTTAAGGCAGAGCGTAAACAATCTAAACAAAGGTCGTTTCGCCACGTCTGACAAAGTTTTGAGGGTTATTTACTCGTAAGATAGATTTGTATGTATATTGCTGTAGTGACAAGTTGTCAGCCCGTCGCCTAAATTATAATATACTGAAACCCTTGGATCTTTTTGCTGCGCTAAAGTACATTATTCCCACGGGAAATTTTTTTTTGCAGCGGGTGACACCGCTTACAGACAGCTATAGTATTTCCAACTCCGGTTTATAATCAAATTTTGTGTTTATTCAAAAACACATTTCAAAAATAAATTATACGTGTTGGCAAATTAGTTAAATAACTAAAACTACTATTTCATATGTTGTCATTTGTTATATCTCATAGATAAAACTTATTTTAGAAACAAGATCTTGTTTAACTTTATTCTAAAACTGAGTTGGAAATAGTGTAGTAGGTACGAGTATTTATATTTCAGTAACTTTTTGGTAGATAACAAGTTGCTGAGAAGTTACTTTATATCAGTGCTTAATCTTTTGATATAAATTGAAATCGCAAAAAAAATACCGTTATCCAACGATCCTACAGAAATTAAACTAATAAAAAGTTCACGGCGTAAAAGTTGTAAGCTCTATCGAAGATGTTGTACAATGAATTTTGATAAGCAAAGTAAGAACTCCTTTTGTAAACAACTACCTTTAACTTGCCGTTTCTATCTCGGCTTTGCAAGTTTATCCTTTGGAATAAATTGTGTTGAAGCTGTGATGTTGCGAAATAAACCGACCGACTAACGTATTCTAGAGTCTACTTACATACATACATAAAACCACGCCTTTATCCCTTAAGCAGAGCGTTAAACGCCTCGTAAAATGCGTTTTCGCCACGTCTGACAAAAATTAAGGGCAATTTTAGATTGTTATGTGTATAGCTATAGTGACAGGTTGTCAGCCCATCGCCTAAATTACAATACACTGTAACTCTCGACGTCCCTTTTGCTGACTTCTACAGCATGCCCGGGAGGAAGGGCAGTTGGGACATTCTATGTTTTTCTATCTCTCCCAGTTCAGCATGGAAGTAACTTATGTTCGCGAATATGTCGTTAAATAAACTTTTCTTCTCATCGACTCTACTACTACAAATTCATCACTTCATAGAAATATGTTTACATAAAGTTTCTGTTGGAAAGTTAGTCTGTCTGTTTGATTAGTCAAACAAAGATATTTTGTCCAGTCATCAGAGAAATCCGGTGTCCGTGTAACACATTGCGTTTGTTGGTTTAAGTTTGCTCACTTCCTACAGATTTATTTGCGTATAAGACATGGTAAAACATCTTGCGTTTGCTAAGTGGGCTCTTGAGTTCATAATTATTCTTTTTCTTTTTTAAAGAATAGGCTGATCGGTGTGTAAAGCTTGTTGATGGAAAAAATAATCAACATTTCGAGTGGAGACTTTAAGTAGGTACTAAAGTCGAAAAGTTTTTGAAGAGCATTTTTGACTATCTTCCATGCTGGACTGGCAGTGAGCGGCGAGAGAAAAACATAGAATGTGCCAGCTGCATTTCCTCCCGGACATGCTGTAAAAACCAGCTAAGGGATCCGAGGGTTTCAGTATATTGCAATTTAGGCGATGGGCTGACAACCTGTCACTACACCAATATACCTACAAATCTATCTTAAATAACCCTCTTAACTTTATCAGACGTGGCGGAACGACGTATGTTTAGGTCGTTTCGCTCTGCCTACCCTATTTTGGATAAAGGCGTTATTTTATGTATGTATGTATGTATTTTGACTATCTACACGTATCTGCCCATTTACCTTACAATAATCATCATCTCCCTAGCCTTATCCCGTATATCACAGGGTCGGCTACCTTATCTAGATGATTGAACGAGGGTATTACATTTTACACAGAGTGACTGCCATCTGACCTCCGCAACCCAGAAGGGAAACCAGACTGAATCCTATATTTAGATTAAAAGTACTATTTTTATTCTGTGGATAAGGTCAGACTTTTCAAGACGCCAATGCTTGGCACTGGCCTCTGACATTGGTAAACGACTAATATCTACGGTGTTAAACGATATTAACCTGAACCAACAGTTTAACGTGCCTTCCGAAGCATGGAAAAAGCGCCGAATAAACGTACATTATGAATTTCGAAAACCGAAAATACATTGGTACGTACTGGGATTTGAACCACGATCTCCCGGTCAGGTGGCAGTGGCCCTATTCACTACACCATCGTGCTATCACCTTACAATAATATACAATTAATTATGGCAATCAAGTTTATGATTGCCATATTGGCCAATTCCCATAGGTGTCGTAGGAAACATATAGAATTCTATAGAGAAGGAAACGAAACAGACCAGACTTTCAAGTCGGAAATAAATAATTTATTTTGATTGTAAAAGACGTTACTTCGTAGGAGATGTTAAGTTATCGGTACATACATACATACATATAATCAAGCCTTTATCCCTAATGGGGTAGGCAAAGCGTAAACAACCTAAACAAAGGTTGTTTCGCCACGTCAGACAAAGTTTTGAGGGTTATTTAAGATAGATTTGTAGGTATATTGCTTAAGTGACAGGTTGTCACCCCATGGCCTAAATTACAATATACTGAAACCCTTAGCTGGTTTATACAGCATGCCCGGGAGGAAATGCAGCTGGCACATTCTATGTTTTTCTCTCGCTCCCATACTAGCATGTAAGTTATCGGTCCCGGAGTTTTTTTTAGTGTTCGACACTCTCATCATTATATCTCATCTAAAAAATAAAAAAGACTCATGAAATACTCTACAACTCTCGATAAATGAATAAAAGTAAAAATGATAATGAATGAAAATGAAAATATTTATCTCACAAACAAAACAAACCTAAATGTAGCTACAGTTTGCTACATGTGTACTACAAATATTTGTGGGAATCTAATCTCATCAATATCTAATGTCATATCTCTCTCAATCTAATCACAGACCACCAGCGTGGGACCCCTTGATCGCTGAGCAAACAACATATTTTTAGTTTGTTTTAACTGCCTCCGTGGTATAGTGGCTAGTGCCGTGGACTCCCGATCCGGAAGTCCTGGGTTCGATTCTCAGGGGGGAAACACAAAGTTGATATTTGAGAATTCATCACTTTGTGTATTTTTCCCCAGTTTGGTTAGGATATTGCAGGCTGAATCACCTGATTTTCCGAAAAGGAAAAGATTTCGTGCTTCAGAGGGCACGTTAAGCCGTCGGTCCCAGTCGCAGTCTTTGATAGCGGTCGTTACTCAAACCATGTCAGAAGCCTGATAGTTGTGCTACTAGGCGGTTTAAAAACTCTGACACCAAGGTTCATCGTACATAGACTCGATACCCACTCGACAGAAGAAGAAGAAGTTTGTTTTAGAAAAAGAAAACGAATTAGGAACAATGTGGACCTAAAGCCTAAATGTTGTGATCTTAAAACTAGTCTCATTACTAATTAGATCATAGTTTCACCAGCAGTCCTTTTAAAAACCTATTGTCTTTTGACGGGCACAATAAGACCGAGATTTCACTTTCCAATTGCCGTAATAACTCTACAGAGGTACGTCCAGCAATCAGTCTATGAATATGAATGATACAAAAGCTTTCTTTAGATCTATGTCACTGTGTAGCTATTGTGATGTTTGAATAAAGACTTAGACCGCCAACGGCTATAGTAAAGTTGTTTTCTTCACGACTGACTTCTTCCATGCTGGACTGGGAGCTAAAGAAAAACATAGAATGTGCCAGCTGCATTTCCTCCCGGGCATGCTGTAAAAACTAGTTAAGGGATCTGAAGTTTTCAGTATATTGCAATTTAGGCGATAGACGGACAACCTGTCACTACAGCAATGTACCTACAAATATATCTTAATTAACCCTCAAATTTGTCAGACGTGGCGGGATGACCTTCGTTTATGCCGTTTACGCGTTGTCTACCCCATTAGGGATAAAAGCGTGATTGTATGTATGTGTCCAGCATGGAGAATATGATGATGACGGTGTTGATAATAATTGGTATATTACTGTGCTTACCAATCAGCCCATCAAACTTTGGTTGCCAGCCAATTACCCCTAATTAGGGAAGGCCCACGTTTAAGATTTGACTTAAAAGGAGGCTGGAATAGTAAAAGCAATACAATACACATCCTCATATTATAATATTAAATCTATTTGTAATGTCAGTAAATGCTTTTCTTCTCTTATTTTTCCTTAAGGGTCTGCTGGAGTAGTGAAATCCCATACAAACGTAGTTTCGCTTTTTTTTCTAAACAGTAAAACCAAACTTAACCAAACTTCGTACACATAACCAAATGCATCATAATATCTATGCTTCTAATTAGGTTTTGTTTGAAAAATTAATCATAAACAAAAATATGATTCTGTGAGAAAATAGCCGAACATTAAATTTGTTTTTTAATTTTATACTTGGTTAATATTTTCAAACCAAAGCTAACTAGACGCATAGATAATGATGCATTTGGTTATGTGTACGGAGTTTGTATAAGTTGGGTTCTACTGTTTAGGAATAAAATCGAAACTACGTTTATATGTGAGTTTCACTTTCTTATCATAGTTACTATTTACAGAACTCTCTCAAACGTTTACAAACTTTCATGGACAGGAACCATTGTCATACCCTCTAATATAAGAGGCTCTGACAGATCCTAACGATCCCCATCCATTGTACAATTTGTACCACTGTTACATAGACTTCCCTCTCAATGGTCATTCAACGAAGTGAAAGTAAAATGAGAGAGACGAAAAATACACAACTCAACTAGACTGAGAGAGAAAGCTATAGCTCTAAATCACGTACCATTTGTTAGTTCCGTATTAGGTATTGACGACTCGGTGACCGTTTGAAAAATTGTTAGTTTTGACTTTTAGAAATCTCTTCGTGACCTCTGACACGAATTATGATTTTTTGTGGGACAATGAGTGTTTGATGTGCCAATTTCTCTTTACAATGACAAATGTACGAAAAAGTTGTTGACCTTGCAGAACAGCTGATTGATTAACAGCCTCCTTGATATAACGGTTTGAGCCATGGGCACCCTAAACCGGAGGCCGTGGAATCGTTTCCCACGAGGGAACTTTTTTTTTTATTTATATGTTGTTGTGATCCAAGGATTTCAGTATATTGCAATTTAGGCGATGGGCTGACAACCTGTCACTACATCAATATACGTACAAATCCATATTAAATAACCCACCTTTAAAACTTTGTCAGACGTGGCGGAACGACCTTTACTTAGGTCATGTACGCTCTGAATACCCCATTACCCGGGGTAAAGGCGAGATTATATGTATGTATGTATATTCGTTAGGACAATGCAGGCTCCATCTCCTGAAAATACATTCCGAGCATCGTGAACTCGTTGCTTCAGTTGTTCTTGAACCCAGCTAAAAAATATAGCTTATTTTACCCAAAGAATAGGCAGCTTTCGATCCTGTTGAAGCTATTAAAGCAGGGGTGTCCAATATAATGGCCCGCAGGCCACAATGTGGACCGCGTGGGTCCTTCATCTGGCCCGCGGCCCGCGTGCCTGTTCCAAGGGGTGACAACTCACTAGCCCAGGTTTGAAGTTGGTGCTCGGTAACCCCCTGACAAAAGGAGTTTAAGTACTTCACTACATAGTTTAAAACACGTCGTTTTCTCTGTCCCTATATCCCTATGTATGCATAAATCTTTAAAACTACGCAACGGATTTTGATGCGGTTTCTTTAAATGAATAGAGTGATTCAAGAGGAAGGTTTATATGTACAATACATGATATAATAGAGAAACACTGATAATTTCCGTGCAAAGCCGGGGCGGGTCGCTAGTGGAATATAAAAAAAATACTAAAATTCCCGCTTGTTTCGCTCGTGATGCGTTTTATCAGACTGTACCTTTGCCTATTCTTACAAAGAGTCTTGGTACTTGGTTTATTTAGGTATCGTTAACATGAAATTTCGCGCTTGCTCCGCTCGTAATACTTTTGGTGTTGGGTTTAGTTGAATGGGCATATCATATCGTACGTATCATGGCCGAATTTTAAATTATTCTGGAAGTTTAATCACTAAATCGCCACTGAATAGCTGTTAACTGTATCTCTCTGATTGTATTCTATAGCACCAAGGAAAACAAAACATTATTATTAGGTATAAGAGGAAAATTGCCGTTTTACTTATATTAAATTAGGAGACGTATTGTTTATTTTTATTTGTCAGCCCTGCTACGGTTATGAAAATACTTAATTTGACGCTCTCCTAAGTGTAGCAACATACAGGCGTCACTGACTGAACGCAAAGTTGCACTCAACACGCTGTCAATGCTTTTCGCATTGCCTATTCCACATATGCGTCACCTTGCGCTCTACGCGCGCGTTTTTATGAACTCTACGTTGGCGCATCCCTCTGCTCGTACACGCGCGTAGAGCATAAGGTGATGCATGTGTGTTGTAGGCAATGCAAAAAGCTTTGTCAGCGTGTTTAGCGCAACATTGCTCGCAGTCAGTGACGCCTGTGTGTTGCTATATACATACATACACATAATCACGCCTTTATCCCTAATGGGGTAGGCAGAGCGTAAATGACCTAAACAAAGGTCGTTCCGCCACGTCTGACAAGGTTTTGAAGGTTATTTACGATAAATTTGTATGTATTGCTGTAGTGAAAGGTTGTCAGCCCATCGCCTAAAATGCAACATACTTAAAACCTTTGCATCCCTAAGCCGGTTTTTACAGCATGCCCGGGAGGAAATTCTGCTGGCACATTCTATGTTTTTCTCTCGCTCCCAGTCCAGCATGGAAGGAAGAAAGGCTGTGTGTTGCTACCCTGAGTAAATTAAGCTATCACGGAATTTAATTATGGCATAGAAATATAATTAGACTACAATCACTTCATTACCTAATCTGAGGCTGTATTGAAAGGTTATAATCAAATTCTAATTACGTATTATGTACATAGATACTGGCAAGTAAATATCGTAATAAATATAATTGCTTTAATAAAATTTACATAAAATAATAATATAATGGGTGTTTAAAATAACTTAACAATTTTCGGAAACAAATAGTTTAATAAAATTTTTCCCTATTCAAAACAGCTACTTCAGTCAGATAAATTACTTAGGCCCGTATTTATAAACTGATCTCAAGATTGAGAGTAGTATTAAATATGTTTTTGACCGGTCATAATCTACTAAAATGACATTTCTGATACGAACTCAAACTCGCTGTCAGTCTCAAGTATTGATTATAAATACGGGCCTTACGTTAAGTTACTATGTTTTTCTCTCGCTCCCAGTCCAGCATGGAATATTACTTAACTTGATTAATAGTAAGTACTTGGTACAAATTACTTGTAATTTCTTACTTCACTTGTTTTAATTTTAAGACAATTAAAATTTAATCTAAGACCATGAATCTTAGTAGTATAAATAAACAAATCAAGACTTATGAAAGTAATTTGTTTCTGAATATTTTAATAAAGGTTTTTATCCCTTTTGGTCCTGCAAAATACAATATTTCAGTATGATATGAAAGTATTAGTTAATTATAGCTTTCATTTTGTGTAACAAATTAATATCAAAAATGTTTTGATAAATGTATGAAAAATACGAAAATTAATATAAGAAATCTTTGCAAAAACACACAACATTTAAAAAAAATGTCCTTTTCAAACTCTCCTGGTTACCAACATTATAATTTTTCATTTCAGTTATGGATTTTTCTATTTATAAAATTAACGACCACCGGACAGCCTACTTAGTAAGCTAAATTTGCTACCTTTTCGATCACTGCCACTGGATCCAGCCTATTTTTTATGAACTGTTCTAGGTTTTTTGTGGTAGTTTCTGTGTAGGATGTCCGTCTATGGCACACTGATAGTTCTTTCGTCTTAAATATTCGTCTTTTGAGTTTATATTCGGATCCTAGAGTTCAATTTTAAATACACTGGTACATACCTAGGTACAAACCTAAGTTTTTTAAATTTCAGTTTTTTTTCCATACTATTATTTTTACAATAAATTTAAAATTGCATGCTTACCTAAAAAATATCACGGTACTATACACTAATTTCCAAAAGCACGCACAGTTTTAACTCTAAAATATTCTAAATTTAAATTTTTCGCGCCAACAGTCGTCTGCGCAGCGGTACGCGCTGCGCTTGTGGGATTCAGTCCGCGACTGCGCACGATTCTGCTGAAAGGGGCTGCATTTCGCATCTCGCCGAAATTAAGAGGTCTGCACAGATCTTAGAGTCAGATCACACCGGGGAGCGACGTGATGAGAAATAGCGTGATGTTGTTTAAAGATGCGTCTCGTCGTCTAGTGACAGGCTGTACTTGTGGCCTGACCACGCGCACGCTGCAAAGAAATTTCGTGTTCTGTCAATAAAATGCTTAATTTTTTTTGTAGTATCTGAATTGAGTTGTTTCATGCTCTTGAAAATTGTGAGTCACGTCGTGTTGCGTCGCTTCTCGGTGAAAACTAACCCTTAAACACGTGCCAGAAAAGATCTACCAGTTTATTGCGTCCTTTCACCGCGTATTATTTCTTTTTCTTTGCCAAATTCGCAGCTGTGAACAAATATTTTGCCAAAGTTAAGTAACGTTTGAAAGGTTGCGCATTTCCGTCAGGACTTCCATTAGAAATTAATTACCCACTAGCTTTTCGAACTGCAATGTTATATTTTCTTTGGACTAAGGCTCGTAATTATAAAACTAACTCAAGATTGAGAGCAGGATTAAGTATGGATATTACAGATCATATTGTACTGCAATGCTATTTCTGATACTAACTCAAACAGCTGTCAGTCTTAAGTGCTGTTTATTCATACGGCCCCAAGATAATTTTCCGCGGTAATAGTCAGTGTTAGGATGGTGTTGAATACTTACTAATGCCAAAGTATTATTTATTTTTACAAATCTATCTTAAAAAACCCTCAAATCTTTGTCAGACGTGACGGAACGATCTTTGTTTGGGTCGTTTGCGCTCTGCCTACCCCATTAGGGATAAAGGCGTGATTATATGTATGTATGTATTATTTAAATCGGCCCATTCGTTTAAAGCATAAAACGACCGACGACACAAAAAGATACATTATTTTAAGATAAGATAAGAATATACTTTGTTGTACAAAAATGACACGAGAGAAAATAAAATAATACAAAACAAATAGTAGTACAAACAGCCTTATTGCTAAGCAGCAATTTCTTCCAGGCAACCATAGGGTACAGGAAAATAAAAGTTGAACTAATGGGCTGGTATACATTTCAAGCAATATATTGTATAGGTCTGTAAATAAGCTACTTAGGTGTATTTATATAATTAATACCAATAAATACTCATACATATAAATTACATAGAAATACATAAATAATATATATTATAATACATATATAAATATATTAATGAAAGAAAATTTACAACCAATTATTCCGGGAAATACGCAAGTGCAAGCGGTTAAGGTAGAGAAAGATAGTGAGCTTTAAGGTGCTTTTTAAAAGAATCTAATGAAGAACTTTGTCTTACAGACGCAGGCAATTGATTCTAAAGCCTAACTGCACGAACTGTAAATAAATTAGAGTAAAAATTGGTAGATTGAGATGGGATAGTAAGAGAGAGGTAACGCGAAGGGCGAAGTGAGCGATTGAAAGTAACAAAGTGGAAAGGAAATATTTCTTTAAAATAAGGCGGATACATAGGATTGAAGAGAACAGAATAAATAATAGATAAATAAGAAAAAGTAATCTCTACGAAGGCGAATGGGAAGCCAGTTGAGTTTAGTTCTGTAGGCTGAGACATGATCATATTTTCTTAGGCCAAATATGAAACGAATGCAGACATTCTGCAATCGCTCCAGTTTATTGAGCAACTCTTCTGACAGATTGGGATAAGAGAAAAAAAAAATATCTCTTGTTTTAGGGCAGGCACAATTTATAAATTGATGATGATATATGGGTAAACACATTTAAAATTATCTATTCATTTACGAATTTCATGTTTTGACGTACCTAAATTTCTGAATCCTTAATGCAAACAAGTCGATTGTCGCGACGTAATCCTAATTCTAATTCGTAGTAGCGCTGTCACTTTCTTAACTTTGACATAAGACTGCTTATTTGACGTAAAAAAAGGGCATACACAATGCTCAGTTCTTATTTAAAACGCCTTACGTCAAATTAGGAATGTCAAAGTCATGTGTTTATTTGCTATCATGTTCTTATGTCAAAGTTAAGAAAGTGACACAGCTATTAGAACTCTGAGACGTGGTTTGAGTAACCATTATCAAAGAAATCGACCGGTACCGACGGCTTAACGTGCCCTCCAAAGAACGGAAGCCTGCGATGTCTTAACCAACCTGGGGAAACCTCATAAAATATTTTCTATTATTTTTAGTACCTTACCTAGAGCCATCCGTTCAAATGGTTCGGTTGCTCGGGAATAATTTTTAGCACTACCTATCGTACCGTACATAGGGTACGTAAACATATACTTTGGGACTCGTTGGATAGGATCACAGGACTGACAGTGCCCGATACTCTGAAGGGAATTGTACATACATATAATCAAGCCTTTTACGCCACGTCAGTATAGTTTAGAGGGTTATTTTAAAATATTGCTGTAGAGGCAGGTTGTCAGCCTATCGCCTAAATTACAAATTACTGAAACCCTCGGATCCCTTAGCTGGTTTTTACAGCATGCCCGAGAGGAAATGCAGCTGTCACATTCTATGTTTTTTTCACGCTCCCAGGCCATAATGAAGAAAAGGAGAGAGATTTATATTTAATTGTAATTATTTATTATCATTTAACAATAAACTTATGATTGCTATGGATATAATAACCTCTACCAATATTAGACTTACTTGAAGGGCCAAAATGTTATAAAACAAACTGATTTCGGTTTCGTTACTTACACCATCATTAGGGCAGCTTATCTTAATTTATGGTAAAATTAAAGTCGAACGTGTTCTAATCATATAAAGTGATAGTTTACATTTATTATATTTTGTTCCCTTTGAATCTTTTCTAATTAATATTATGGGTTTTGGACTCAGATCTAACTACTAATTGCTTTAATTTATGGACCACAATAAGCCACTGAAACTCAAAAGGGTGATAATAAAAAAAAAGACTAAAAAGACAAATGTGAATATGTTACAAAAATGAAAAGGTAACAAAAATACATCAAAAAGGAATTATTAGGGCTTTTTCACTACGTTAAAATTACGATCATTATAAATGTTATTGGTCATGTTTAAGATATTGCTTAGTAAATCGTTTTGTATTTTTTTTTATAACTTCAAGAGCTAATTTAGAAGTGTGTTTGAATTACATATAGAGCACATTTATAATAATAGCTTTCAATATTAGTCAGCTATTGCGGCTTTATTTCATTTTTGCAAAATAATTTTTCAAACTTGTAACAAAAATGAAAATTCGTTAAACTTTGATCAAGAGCAATCTATTTTTAAAAACAGAAATGTCAATGAGTTCTATTTTAACCGTTTTGTATTTCAATAAATGTCAGCAACAACCTACCCAAATCAAAATAAATAAAAGTTGTCATTCACCTGCTTGGTTTTGTAAGCAAAACAAAGTTGATAAATTGAAATTAGAATTTTCTTTGGAGAATATATATTCGAACTATAAAAATAATGGATTCCACTTCAACCACCTCAACTTTAAAAGTAATGGAACTCACTATAAAAGTAATGGCTTCCACTATAAATATACTCAGCTTATAAATTATTTGAATTAACTTGAAAAGTAAAGATTTCAGTAAAACATGTTAGGCTTTGACTGGAACAACATGTGACCCCCGAATGCCCATCATCTTGAAAGGAAAAATTCACAAGAGCGTCATTAGCAAGCATGGATCTGAGTGTTGGGCTATGAAAGCGATGGATGAAAGAAAACTTCATGTTGCGGAAATGCGAATGCTGGGATGGATGTGTGGAGTAATAAAAATGGATAAGATAAGGAATGAGTACATAAGAGGAAGCCTAAAAGCTGTGTTCATTAGAGACAAAATAAGAGGAAGGCAAGGCGTTTGCGTGATATGAGTATGTTATGCGGAGGGATGAAATTTATGTAGGCAAAAGCGGAATGAATATAGATGTGGATGGACATGTTGGGAGAGGATGGACTGCTTGAAAGATAATTTGTCTTAAAAAGGTGTGAGTTTTGAACTGACGGCTAACAGGGAAGAATGTAAAAAGAAAATGTACTGCGCCGCCAACAAATAAATGGGATAAGGGCACGCGAATGATGATGATTTTAATATGTTTAGCATTAAAATAAATACTTGCACTATAATATGCTTAGCTTTAGATTAAATACTTTGCGCTAATAGGTATAATTTAATTTTGTATGTCGTGGATGTGCATAAGTGAGGTAAATAGTATATTTCGGTCATTAAAGGGAAGTTACATATCTCTTGCTCTGTAAGTGGTAATTGTTTTCCTAAAAGCCGGGTATTACATTTGAAAAAAGAACTGTCATTTTGCTAGATGTCAAAACTATATTTTAAAATGTTTAATTTTCATCTATTCTCGGAATCGCATATTTAATCGTATCAAAATCGAAATACGAAATGTTATTGTTTGGAATTTACAAAAAAAGTATTTTAAATATCAAACCGGTCAGTATTGTTTGTGTCGCACACGAATAAGGCGGCAAAAAAAAGAAACATGGTAAATGAAATATATTTTTAATCTGTGCTTTTTACAACCTTATAATTAAAGTTTTACTTTTATTACACAATATTTTATTATAAAACATTAAAATATTTAAACAATCAGTATGATAGACATAATGCCTACTACGAAAAAGATTAAGTTTCTGACGCGAATGGAGATGTTTTGTGATGATAGCAATCCTTCACAGTGAGTTGGTTTTGCTTACTTGTTCAACTTATTTATTTATTTATAACAATAATAATATGACTGTTTACACCTTTAAAAAACAAGATGACACAGGTAAGCGCTCAATCAGGTGTTGCAGTAGCAACCCAGAAAAGACCGAGATCTGTGTTAGGGTTAGCTACTTGCGTAAATTATATGACAGGAGGAGCTACTCGACGTATTCTTCTGTGTATTGTATTTTATGTTTTGCTAATTAATATTTTAAAAAAATGTATTAAAGTAGGTTTTTTTTATCTTAATCTATAAAAAAAGTAAATACTAAAAAAATTCATACTTATTTTCATACTATAATTTTCGTAAAATTTTCCTTTATTTGAACTTATTTTGCACTCGATTTGTAAAGTACAGTAATCAATACCTCAAATAAATACCTCGGGTTTAAGCATCAATAGTAATTATACATACATACATACATATAATCACGCCTTTATCCCTAATGGGGTAGGCAGAGCGTAAACGACCTAAACAAAGGTCGTTCCACTACGTCTGACAAAGTTTTGAGGGTTATTTAAGATAGAATTCTAGGTATATATAGTATAGGTATAATAGTAATTATCTAATACTAATTAGCGGCTTCGCTACTCTCGAGCTCCAAATTCCTCGTATGCAATTGATGTATAGCAACCCCTGGTTACTTATGTACTTTTAAATATATAGCTTATAAAAATAAGCTAACTATATTTTTTTAGGTGTGAACTGCGAATTTATAGTGCAAACATTATTTTTGTAGTGAAAATCATTTTTGTAGTAGTAAAAATATTAAAATAAACTTGTTTTATTATTTTATAGTGCAAGCAATTATTTTAATAGCTGCTTTCATTTTATTTAAAGTGCATTTAATTCAAAATACATGCCATTTTCCTTGTCAGAATGTTAATAAAATGGGTTTTAGGACTAAAATCATAACATAACATGAGCCTCTGATAACATTGATTGCATGTTAAAATCTCACCCTAAAGGGAAACGGTATATTTTCTTTCTTTGTTTAAAAACAAAGAGATTTAGGGTTTATTGGATAAATAAAGATTGGGAGCTTAATAAAATGAATTATGGATGTATTAATTTTTCAATAACGTAGCTTTTTTAATTTAGAAAAATTAAATCCGACAAAAGTAAAACAGAAGCAAGACATTATTAAATTACGTTTTTGATTTATTTTCCGGAAGCTAACCTTTTTATTTTAATAAAACAATTCCTTTCGTCATTTTCAATCAAGATTTGCAATGTTTTGTTTGCAATATACATTAGTACTTTTATAAAATTAATCCTGGGTTTGAATGGAATATACTTCCCACAATATGAGCAATGGTTTTGTTTTTTTAATATTTATTTTACTACAAAGTTTTATTACAAAGTTAATCTAGATAGAGGGGATAATGTAAGTTGACGATAGATAGTATGGGCATATAAGACGCAGACCGCCAGACCACGGCGGAAAAAGGTGCCTCGACCTCATTGTCCAAGGCCCACGCGGCAGACCAAAGAAGCGCTAGCAAGACGTCGTAAAAGCGGACATGGAGAATCTTACACCAGCGGTTGCCGAAGCTCGGGCAAAGTGGAGTAGAAAAATCTAGAAAGTAGACCCTAAAATCAGGCCGGGAATACGCTAGGCAGAAGAAGAAGAAGATGTTAAAGCAAGTTTGCACAGAAGCCTTAAAAATCAACATAATACAGTAAGCTCCTTGGCTCTAGAATGCAGTTCCGAGGTCTAGTATACCTTTGTATACATATTAAAGTATATTGCCGTCTTAGATAGAGGGGGTTGGACGCGCGCTCCAGGTTCTACCTGGCACAAAGATTGTTAATCGGCATCCAACGTGGCACCGCCTTAAGCGTGATGGGCACCTTTGCGTCTGGTACAATCCGGGGGGTCTCTTCGAGTAGATGCAGGTGTAAATAATTTTGATAATTGATAATTTTAAGTTCTGTACATCCATGTTCTTCCATGCTGGACTAGGAACGTGAGAGTAACATAGAATGTGCTATCTGCATTGCTAAGGGATCTGAGGGTTTCTGTATATAGCAATTTAGGCGATGGGCTGACAAACTGTCACTACAGCAATCATCATCATCCTAGCCTTATCCCGTATTTCTCGGGGTCGGCTACCTAATCTAGGTGATTGAACGTCAGCAATCGGTCAGAACTGTCACTACAGCAATATACCTACAAATCTCTCTTAAATAACCCTCAAAACTATGTCAGACGTGGTGGAACGACTTTTGTTTAGGTCGTTTACGCTCTGCCTACCCTATTAGGGATAAATTCGTTATTATACGTATGTATATAATTTCTGTGTATTCTAGTTTTATTAGTTTAAATTATATTTAAGTTTAATATCAGTTAAGTTTTAAAGTTGACACAGCACTAGAAACATAAATTATTTCAATAACACTTTGTTTCCAATACAAAGTTTGTTTGCGGGTGAAACCAGAGAAAGCTCTCGATGATATTATACAACTATTTATTTAATTTCAAACTTCCTAGATAACAATTCCATTCTAATTATGCTGAAAGGCATACAAAATTATTTAGAATTTCCAAAACCTATTGTGAGTTCCTAAGAAGTTTACCAGATATTTTGCAAACCGATACAAAAACAATTCTAACGAATATTCAATGATCAATTTGTCAAATGAACCGTTCCTAACTTTACCAGATTCTTCTGCAAAGTCTTTGAGTATCTACGGAAAAATGAATAAATTATTGAAAATTAAATAATGTACAGACCATTCCGCAGACAGACTCTTAAAGTATTCGCTTAATCTTTGTTTAAAAAAGCTTTTGATTTCTTGTTCTTTTAGGCTAATTATGACTTGACTTGACTTGACAATGAAGCGAGGAAGCAACCGTCTCAGATACGACAATCTCTTTGACTATGCATATCTTTTCTGAGCAGCAAAGTATAATTATTCTAACTTCATAGATCAATATTATTTTAATACATATAATCACGCCTTTATCACTAATGGGGTAGGCAGAGCGTAAAAACCTAATCTATAGTTGTTCCTCCACGTCTGACAAAGATTTGAGGGTTTTTTAAGATAGATTTGTAGGTATGTTGCTATAGTGATCGGATCTCAGTCCATCGCCTAAATTGGAATATGCTGAAACCCTCGATCCCTTAGCTGGTTTTTACAGCATGCCCGGGAGGAAATGCTGCTGGGACATTCTAAGTTTTTCTCTCGCTCCCAGTCCAGTGAAAAGTCCAGTTGAAAATATTTATTAGGTATCTCATCGTAATTCCCGTAACCGACTTTGTATAATAAGTCAAAAGTGAACATACAAAATTAAATAAAGTCACTTCTTAAATCCATGCAAAGTTGTTTTCTTCCATGCAGGACTGGGAGAGATAGAAAAACATAGAATGTTCCAGCTGCCCTTCCTCCCGGGCATGCTGTTGAAGTCAGCAAAAGGGACTCGAGGGTTACAGTGTATTGTAATTTAGGCGATGGGCTGACAACCTGTCACTAAAGCAATACATATTACAATCTAAAATTGTCCTCAATTTTTGTCAGACGTGGCGAAAGCGCCTTTTACGAGGCGTGAAACGCTCTGCCTACGCCGTAAGGGATAAAGGCGTGATTTATGTATGTATGTATGTTTGTTGTTTAAAAACTTTCGTGGAAAGCTTTAATAAGCGGTTGTTGCGGTTAAACGGTTCAGGCATATACTTTATACGTTCACTGCTCTTCTCCAAACTGTCACTATACAGGGTGTAAACAAGTACTGCGTTCATTTAAACCGCGTAATGTAAAAGTGATATACAACACATACATACATACATACATATAATCACGCCTTTATCCCTAATGGGGTAGGCAGAGCATAATCGACCTAAACAAAGGTCGTTCCGCCACGTCTGACAAGGTTTGAGGGTTATTCAAGATGGATTTGTACGTATGTTAAATAAAATAAAATAAAATATATTGCTGTAGTGACAGGTTGTCAGCCTATCGCCTAAATTGCAATATACTGAAACCCTCGGATCCCTTAGCTGACTTTTACAGCATGTCCGGGAGGAAAAGCAGCTGGCACATTCTATGTTTTTCTCTCGCTCCCACTCCAGCATAGAAGATACAACACAATATATAAAATAAGATAATAAAATGCTGGACTGGGAGCGACAGAATAACGTAGAATGTGCCAGCTGCATCTCCTCCCGGGCATGCTGTAAAAACCAGCTAAGGGATTCGGGGGTATATTGTAATTTGGTGATGGGCTGACAACCTGTCACTACAGCAATATCCAGTTCTATCTTAAACAACCCTCAAAACTTGTCAGACGTGGCGGAACGACCTTTGTTTGGGTTGTTCACGCTCTGCCTACCCTATTAGGGATACAGGCGTGATAGTATGTATGTATGTAATAAAATAAATAGATTTTTAAATAAATTCGTAAAACAAACTATGCCTACGTCGCGGCACTCACGCACACTACGACGTTCGTAAGCCGCGCTCTTGTGTACGTGCCGTAGAGTTAGGGTTATTTGTCCCTGTTTGACGAATTTAATAATAATTATATATGATTATTTATTCTTCCATGATGGCCTGGAAGCGATAGAAAGACATAGAATGTGCCAGCTGCATTTCCTACTGGGCATGCTGTAAAAACCAGCTAAGGGATCCGAGGGTTTCAGTATATTGTAATTTAGGCGATGGGCTGACAACCTGTCACTAAGCAATATACCTTCAAATCTATCTTAAATAACCCTCAAAGCTTTGTCAGACGTGGCGAAACGTCATTTGTTTAGGTCGTTTACGCTCTGCTTACCCCATTAGGCATAAAGGCGTGACTATATGTATGTATTATTTATAATATTAAATGTGTGTATGTTATTGTAAGTCACTAATTCAATACGTGGTTTAAAGGAACGCACTACTTTTTTTTTACACCCTGTATAATTATGAGGTCAGAACTGTAATGGTCGAAGTGACTTCCAATTACTTTGATGCATGACCTACTCCAGATGATGAGATGTCTTCAGATGTAAATTAGCCAGCAGATGGAGCGTGATAGTGCATGCCTACCTAATTAGTCACGCCTCAGATCTCTTACAGAGTAGGTAGAGCGTCAACGGCTTAGATCACTTAATCACATCGAAAAGTAATAAATTAATATGATTATGATTGCTTATCTCATCATCTCCCTAGCCTTATCCCGTATCTCACGGGGTCGGCTTCCTAATCTAGGGGATTAAACGAGGGTACTGGTTTTTACACAGAGCGACTGCCATCTGACCTCCGCAACCCAGAAGGGAAACCAGACCCAATCCTAGATTAGGTCAGAGTTGTCAAGCAGCCAATGCTTAGCACTGGCCTTTGATATGGTTTAACGACTAATATTTACGATATTAACGATATTAACCGGGACCAACGGCTTAACGTGCCTTCCGAAGCACGGGAAAAGCACCGAATAAACGTACATATGAAATTCGAAAACCGAAAAACACATTGGTACGTGGTGGGATTCGAACCACGACCTCCCGCTCAGGAGGCAGCGGCCCTATCCACTACACCATCGGGCTCATTATGATTGCTTATCTAGTGTGGTTAATTTCAGACTGTGAAGGTTTGCATCAGCTGATTGCGTGACATTTATGTGTTTTAGATGACACACTAAGCCGTCGTCGTTTGGTATCTATCTTTGTAATTATAGTAATTTAGATGATCGATTAGTATTTTGGGTAAACGATTAGTATTTTATTTAGTTAGGTGAACAACTTTTGTGTCACTTTGTATATTTTTAAGGGTAATTTTTAGATGAGCATATAATACATGAACATTCAATCGTTCTCAGAACTCAAGTCGTCTCTAGTATTCTCAGGTAACCAAGTGGCCAGTCCCAGACAAAGGCTTTATGCATAATCAATGCACGCATACCAGTGAAAGGCCGAATAGCACACGCTGCCAGATATAGAGGAGCAAGTTAGGGTTAGTATTTAAGGTGAATGATTAGTTTTTTGGGTGAGCGTTTTGTATTTTATGTGAACGATTAGTATTTTAGGTGATCAATTGTATTTTGGGTGACCGATTCGTTTTTTCGGTGAACCTTTTTCTTTATTATGTGAACGATAAGTATTTTAGGCGATCGATTAGTATTTTAAGTAAACGACCGTTTTTTATATAGTTAGATGAACAAACTTCCATACTGGACTGGGAGATAAAGAAAAACATAGAATGTTCCAGTTGCCCTTCCTCCCGGGCATGCTGTATAAGTCAGCAAAAGGGATTCGAGGGTTACAGTGTATTGTAATTTAGGCGATGGGCTGACAACCTGTCACTACAGCAATACACATTACAATCTAAAATTGCCGCCAATTTATGTCAGACGTGGCGAAAGCGCCTTTTAGGATGCGTTTTACGCTCTGCCTACCCCGTAAGGGATAAATTTAAGTAAGTAAGTAAGTAGATGAACAACTTTTATATCACTTTGTATATTTTTAAGGAACATTTTTAGATTAGCATTTAATAGATGAACATTCAATCGTTCTCAGAACTCAAGTCATCTCAAGTATTCTCAGGGCACCAAGCGGCCAGTCCCAGACAAAGGCTTTATGCGTAATCAATGCACGCATAACCAGTGAAAGGCCAAATGGCACTTGCTTTCCACTCTCGCGCTTGCAACACCTTAACAGGTTGTATGCGTACTTGCGTACACATTGGTGTCGATTCGGCGTTGCATACGACTTAACACGTACGCTGCCAACCTGCGAGTTTACTCGTAGGCGTCAAATTAAATTGAATGGGGACATTTTTGTGGACAATAAACGTGTTAACTAAAGAAAAAAAATCTAAAGAAATGACATTTTAATCTAAACTCTTTGTTTTCTTATGAATTCGAATTGACAGGATTCAAAAAAGGTCCGCCGTTCATACCGCCATCTCTATCAGTCTGTTGTCTAATTAAAAAAAAATATCAGTTAAGTACATACATACATAGAATCACACCTTTATTCCTAATGGGGTAGGCAGAGCGTAAGCAACCTTAACAAATATTTGAGATAGATTTGCAGGTATATTGCTGTAGTGACAGGTTGTCAGCCCATCGCCTTAATTACAATAAACTGAAACCCTCCGATCCCTTAGCTGGTTTTTACAACATACCTGGGACGAAATGCAGGTGGCACATTCTATGTTTTTCTCTCACTCCCAGTCCAGCATGGAAGAAGTATACTTCAAATAGTTAAGTCGTGTGCTACGCCAAATCGACATCACGACTTACTGCACAGTTGTAAAAAAATGACGGTCAGAGGATGCTCATATCAATCAACCGGTTCTGACCTCTAAAATGGTGTCTCTTTGCGTGTCGCTTTGCGTTTGAGAGCTGCGACCAGTGGCGCCATCGATTTTAAATAAATACATACATACATATAATCACAACTTTATCCCTAATGGGGTAGGCAGAGCGCAAACGACCTAAACAAAGGTCATTCCGCCACGTCTGACAAAGTTACGAGGGTTTATAGATTTATATAATATAGATTTGTAGGTATATTGCTGTAGTGACAGGTTGTCAGCCCATCGCCTAAATCACAATATACCGAAACCCTCGGATCCCTTAGCTGGTTTTTACAGCATGCTCGGGAGGAAATGCAGCAGGCACATTCTATGTTTTTCTCTTGCTCCCAGGCCGGCATGGAAGAAATTTAAATTAATACAAAAATTTTCAAGAATATTTTACGATTGGCAACAATCGCAACTAATTTTCTGATCCATTATAATAATAATTCACACTAAGCATAAAAGCTATGTATCGTATATACGCTAAAAGTGGCCAGTTTTAGCACATTTGCGATACATAATTTTTTATACATATCAGAGGCCTGATATTTGTGCTACTAGGTGATTTAAAAACTCTGACACCAGGGTTAATCGGGTCCATAGACTTGATACCCACTCGACAGAAGAATGCTTAGTGTGAATTATTATAATATTATGGACAATGCAATGGAGAAATAGTTGCAACTGTCGCCAATCGTAGAATATTCATTGTATACATACATACATATAATCACGCCTTTATCCCTAATGGGGTAGGCAGAGCGTAAACGACCCAAACAAAGGTCGTTCCGCCACGTCTGACAAAGTTTTGAGGGTTATTTAAGATAGATGTATTTATATATTGTATATATATGTATCTATGGTATGTATATATTTATTTATTTCAGTTATATTTATACAGAGTATTTAATATATTTATAGGTATTATAATTTATTTACTTATTGTATGATCGTAGTATAGTATAATCAAGTAGGTATATCCTTATTTACTGTTCATGTACCTAATTTGTATTCATATTGTGCACGTCTTATCCGCTTTACGTTTTATGCTATCTCACTTCTTAGGTCTGCTGTAAGACATTTCATTTTAGAAATAAGCAGTACCTGTTGTGTCTTGATTCCTATGTAATTGTTCTGTGTATGTTTCTGTGTACAATAAACTGTTAAATTAAATTTAAAAAAATTGATTTGTAAGTATATTGCTGTAGTGACAGGTTGTCAGCCCATCGCCTAAATTACAATATAGTGAAACCCTCGGATCCCTTAGCTGGTTTTACAGCATACCCGGGAGGAAATGCAGCTGGCACATTCTATGTTTTTCTCTCGCTCCCAGGCCAGCATGGAAGAATTTATATTGTATTTCTGGTACAATTAATTTATTACTATTCAGGGCGCCACCTTCGCTCTGCAACCTTAAGACGAAACTCGTGGTGGGGTGAACCTGTTTGCTTGCGGGATTTATTGATGTATGTACATCCTCTCCTTCGCAAGTGGATTCTAGAGTCGAACGACCCGATGAACCATGTTGTCAGAGTAAGCCATGACTCTGTCCACTAGACCACGGAGGCGGTTTGTAGGTACATAGAAGAATAATGTAAAACTTCTCACGGGTCACGGCAGTCGCTCTGTGTAAAAACCAGTACCCTCGTTCAATCCCCTAGATTAGGAAGCCGACCCCGTGAGATACGGGATAAGGCTAGGGAGATGATGATGGGTCACTTACTTGACAACTTTTGCCACCACATAGAGTAAACATCATCTCCCGTATCTTATGGGGTCGGCTTCCTAATCTAGGCGATTAAACGAGGGTACTTTGAACGGTTTTTACACAGAGCGACTGCCATCTGATCTTCGCAACCCAGAAGGGAAACCAGACCCAATCCTAGATTAGATCAGAGTTTTTAAGCCGCCAATGCTTAGCACTGGCCTTTGTCATAGCTTAACGACTAATATCTACGGTATTAAACTATATTAACCGAGACCAACAGCTTAACGTGCCTTCCGAAGTACGGAAAAAGCGCCGAATAAACGTGCATATGAAAATCGAAAACCGAACAACACATTGGTACGTGGTGGGATTCGAACCACGACCTCCCCGCTCAGGAGGCAGCGGCTCTATTCACTACACTATCAGGCTCACCACATGGAATAAACAATAAAAACAAAATAAATAGGTTTATACCAAAAGTGACGACTAAGTATTTAATTATTATTTTCTTTAAAATGGGTTTGCATTTGAGTCTAGTCTAGGTCAAGGACGACAGAGTCAATGATATATCTAATATAAGTATTTATTATAGGGATTAAATACGTAAGTTTACTTTTTTTTTTTTATTTTATACTTTATACTGTAATATTCTATAGATAGTAATATTATTGTTTACGTTATATCTGCTTCTCGACGTCAAATCTCACTTCTGTAGGCCTGGCTGCTGTAAGAAATGTCTTCACAGAAATAAGCAATGCCTGTTGTGTTTTCTTTCTTTGTGTTTGTGTTTTTAAATAAATTGTTAAATAAATAATAAGAATATGGAGTGCGCTCACCCAGAAGATGCTTGTTCACTATTTTTTTTAAGGAAGTACTGTGATTGGTAGGTGGGGTCAATCGAAGTTTCATCTCCGACTCGCAAATCAAAGTGCAAATCGCAAATCCCATTAGATTCGTTAACATTGGAAAATCGATCAAACCGTTTAAAATCTTGCTGTAGGGTAATTTGCTGGCTTGGGAGCGAGAGAAAAACATAAAATGGGCCAGCTGCATTTCTTCCCGGGCATACTGTAAAAACCAGGTAAGAGATCCGAGGGTTTCAGTATATTGTAATTTTAGGCTTTGTTGTGAGCTGACAACCTGTCACTACAGCAATAGTGCAGTGCAGTTTTGAAAACCGAAAACTTTGTCAAACGTGGCGCAATGACCTTTTGTTTAGGTCGTTTACGCTGCCTACCCTATTAGAGATAAAGGTGTGATCATATGTATGTAGGTTAATTTAACCGCTCAAATTGCACAATTCAAGTTCAAAGAACTCGCCCAAAACCACTCTCATGTCTGAACTGATTTTTTATTCAGTTAAATTTAACTGCGTAATTACAAAGAACATAAGCCATTGTGAATGCGTAAGTATCCTTTTCTGTATCTTGTTTCGCGAAAAAATTGCACATTATAATAAATTGAGATGTTTTTTAAGAAAGTAGGCATTGTTTTTTGGGGTACTGTTCCAAAATCGAATATTCTCACGAACAGTGTTGAGACTGTTTGTTTTACATGCATTTAAATATGCATAATAAATAACAATCAAACATCACGTTCTTGTATTTTGTATTTTATTTGTATTATTATCCAGGGTTTAAATTTTCCGTCCATTGATAAAAGACATTTAATTCCACATTATTACAAACATAATATTAATACAAAAACAACAATAAAACACAAGCAATATTTCCGAATATTAACTTAAAACTAAAAAGCATAAAAAGAAAGGTATTATTACTGACATTGTTGCTGCATTCACTACATTTACATACATACATAAATCACGCCTTTATCCCTTACGGGGTAGGCAGAGCGGTTAACGCCTCGTAAAAGGCGCTTTCGCCACGTCTGACAAAAATTGAGGGCTATTTTAGATTGTAATATGTATTGCTATAGTGACAGGTTGTCAGCCCATCGCCTAAATTACAATACACTGTAACCTTCAAGTCCCTTTTACTGACTTCAACAGCATGCCCGGGAGGAAGGGCAGCTGGAACATTCTATGTTTTTCTATCTCTCCCAGTCCAGCATGGAAGAATTACATTTACATTTGCTCAAAAGGCGGCAGCATTTTTCTCATTTCAAAACCATTCAAGATCAATGAAATCAAAACTAATTTAGCCGCAGGTGAAAACTGCAGAGAGGAAAACCACCTAATAAGTTTACTTAAACATAAATTGCTTTTAATGTAAACTTAATTGAATTTGTAATTACTTGGCTCGATTCTACCACCTGCTAAAACTAAAATCTCATTGTCATTTTCAAAACAATAAAATTGAAAAAGGGCAGGCAATTTATATTCTACGGTTTTAAACTTTGTCTGCTAGTTTTTGATGCACTTTTGCACGTTTCCCCAGTATTTCTGTCAATTTTATCCGCCATATCATATGACGGTGGATAAAATGTCAGAAAACGCATAAAACCACTAACTATAAATCAAAAACCGGAGAGAATAGATCTCCTATCATTTTCCAATGTTTTTAGTCTTAAAGTGAAAATAGATTTTTATTTTAATATTAGCCGGGAAATCTAGTAACATTGGTGTGTAAATTTGAGCGAGCAGACATTATTGTTCGCCGAAACCGTAGCGACGCCATATCTGGTCTGCAGATCTTAACGCTGCTAGCTGCGGAACCACAGATTTAGTGCCTAAATTTAAAAGGCCGTATATTTTTCAGACTGCAACAATAACTACAGAACCAGAGCAAAGAGAAAGTGGCTTGATTCAAATTCAAAGTAATCATTTGCTTTACAGCGCCTGCGCAGCTTCGAGAATAATCTTTTAAATACGACGTTACGTGGTATTACGATTAGGAGTGATGTTAATGCAAAATTTACTAGTGCTTCCAATATCGATATAACTTTTTAGTTTAGTTTACTTTATTAATTTCACAATACAGGTTTCACAATTAAATTACAATCAATAGAATAATGTCCTCCGTAATTTGATCGTCAAAACTAAATAGTACAATATAAATTCAGTTGATATGTCAAATAATAAATTAAAATAAAATAAAGACAATAATAATTTATACAAATTAATAATCGCTATATTGCAGACGTTGATGTTCAAAGAGACTGACTGTTTGAAAATTTCTTTCTATTGATAGATACGTTTAAAATATAAATTTTAAACGTATCTAATTGTAGTTAACAGTAACTGAACATATCTTCCATGCTGGCCTGGGAGCGACTGAAAAATATAGAATGTGCCAGCTGCATTTCCTCCCGAGCATGCTGTGTAAGCCAGTTAAGTGATCAGAGGGCTTCAGTTCATTAAAATTTAGGCGATGGGCAGACAACTTGCCACTACAGCAATATATACGTACTTATTTTAAATAACCCTCAATACTTTTTCAGATCTTTGTTTGGGTCGTTTACGCTCTGCTTACCCTTATAGGGATAAAGGTCTACATAATACATATTTATGCATGTAACTGAACATGAATCCGATAGGGACAATCGAAAGTTAGTTGCCATAAAAATTATCTAGGTATTAAATTTGTGACCGTATTGCAAGATGTCACTTTCACAAAGGATAGGATTAGCCGTATCCTGGATAAAATGTTCTCCTTGTTAATAGGCATGTTGACTGGGTGGCTAAAATATTAATATAGAAGTTATTGATTTAAGTAGTCAAAATTTACTGGCGAATGACGTCATAACTTACTATCACTACAAAGTATAAAACAAAGTCGCTTTCTCTGTCCCTATATCCCTATGTATGCTTAGATCTGTAAAACTACGCAACGGATTATGACGTGGGTTCTTTGAATGGATAGAGTAATTCAAGAGGAAGGTTTATATGTATAATAAATGCAGAATTTATTAGAGAAACACTGATGATTTCCGTGCGAAGCCGGGGCGGGTCGCTAGTTTTCATACAAAAAAGCGTTTTTGACATTCATAAATTTTGCTGATTTGCCTAGTAGGCAAATAGCGTATTTCAGCAACGGTTTGATTCGAAAACAAACACAATATAATTTTGTATTATATAATCCTGTCAAATATTCGAATTCGTTTATAAAAGTTACCAGTTAGAGTCCTAGTTTGATAAACGTTCATTGCAATAGCTCAATAGATAGGTATATCGACAATCGACATGCAGTCGATAGAAACGCAAACGTGCCTTCATTACGTTTTACGTTACGTATGTTACGTCATTCTGCCATGCAAGACTCGAGAGAAAAACATAGAATGTGCAAGCTGCATTTCCTCCCGGGCATGCTATAAAAACCAGCTTTGAGATCCGAGGGTTTCTGAATATTGCAATTTAGGCGCTGGGCTAACAACCCGTCATTACAGCAATATACCTACAAATCTATCTTAAATAGCCTTCAGAACTTTGTCAGACGTGGCGGAACGACCTTTGCTTAGTTCGTTTACGCTCTGCCTACCCAATTAGGGATAAAGACGTGATTTTATGTATGTATGTATGTTACGTCACTGAAGTGCACGTAATGATACCCAAGCCATGTGAGTAAGCTCACGTGAGACGAGAACTGCTAATGAGTTACGTAGTGTGGGTAGTTTTATAGGTGTGGTTGGCTTGTTCTGTGGCCGAATTTTACTATAATTAATAAGAGATAATGCGCTCTACGTAGTAACAAAGCTATTTATGCAATTTAGAGGTTCTCCAACAGTTGGTCCTTGGCTGATAACGAACGATCTTTTAGGCGCTTTCTAACTGTTACTTTTAAAACGTCTCTGTGACTTAATGCTCCTTTTCGCATAATTTGCCTTTCGCATTTTTTTTCTTTTTGATAGATTTGGTTCAGAATAGTGGGCAGCTACTGAATAGACTGAAAAATCAAAGGGACATTTTCTGAAAAGTAAATTTTGCGAAGTTACCGTTCTACGTTACAACGTTTCTCTTACCAACTTTGGTAAATATTTACCTTTATCCATGGCTCATCATACACTTTCATGGGCCTTGGGCCAAGAGCTTTTTCTCTGAGTGTATTAATTATAAAGCAAATACCAAGACAGAAGTAATTTAATTATACCTACTGCATATTTTTTATGTAAGAAGGTAACTTAAAATGACTCTACACTTTCCCAAAACGACTCGATCAGCTGGTTCAGCAGCAGAGTGGCTAGCAAGTCAAAAACAGGCAAAGTACCATCACCTAATGCAAAATTACGATTTTGTTCCTTTCACGGTAGAGACTTCGGGCGCTTGGAGTGCGGAAGCAAAAAAGTTTGTCCATCAGATTGGGCTTCGCTTGCGGGACCGTGGTGGTGATCCTCGGGCCGGCTCATACTTGGTCCAACAAATTTCGTTGGCTATTCAACGTGGCAACGCGGCCAGCGCAATGGGCACGTTTGGACCTGGTATGAGTCGGGACGGGATGTTAGATTTAGTTTAATTAAGTAGCTAGTAAGTTTTATTTTAAACTTATGTTTATAATCTTATATTTTTATCAATAAAGAAATTTTTTGTACTTTTAAACATAGTTGAACTACAACGATGAAAAAAAGTTGGATACTAAAAAAATATCCGTCTGATTCACCTAGGTCATAAATGTTAGTCCTAGACTAGACAATCATACAGATACTCAAAAGCGATTTTATCAATTTAAAATATAACCAATAGATTTTGTGTAGAGATAACGAAACTCAGTCGCAATCAAATGTCAAGAGGGATCAATGGATGAAGTAGGATCCACCCACATAGCTGGTCCGATTACATATATTATTTTTAGGGAAGGATTGAAAAGCATTTTTAATAATATTGTGTGTCATTGTAGCGATAAATGTTTATTTAATCGAATTGATCAGCCTATCGATTAATCAGTTATATCTCTAAATTCTCGGGCTCTACTATAGGATTTTATTGGTTTAGTGAGACCTATACCTAATTTCCTATTATAGACATTGTGTGCTGGTGATAAAGTGACCTTTCATAGAGTCCAATTCATAAGATTTCACCAATATTATAAAATATCAAATAGATAGTATCTTGAATTAAGTGACTGATAGAATGTTCTGAGCACAATACGACTTCTAGTGTCACACTTTCACCTGTCAATCAAGCTATTATTAAAGATATGTTTACGTTAGAATGAAGAAACAGAAACTTCCATGCTGGACAGGGAGCGAGAGAAAAACATAGAATGTGCCAGCTGCATTTCCTCCCGGGTTTGCTGTAAAAAACAGCTAAGGGATCCGAGGGTTACAGGTATATTGCAATTTAGGCGATGGACTGACAACCTATCACTACATCAATATACCTACAAATCCATCTAATATAACCCTCAAAACTTCGTTTAGGTCGTTTACGCTCTGCCTACCCCATTAGGGATAAAGGCGTGATTATATGTATGTATGTATGAAGAAATAGGGCTCTGTTTCTTTATACATACAAACATATAATCACGCCTTTGCGATGGTGTAGTGGATAGGGCCGCTGCCTCGTGAGCGGGAGGTCGTGGTTCGAATCCCATCACGTACCAATAAGTTTGTCGAATTTCAAATGTACGTTTATTCGGCGCTTTTTCCGTCCTTCATAAGGCACATTAAGCCGTTGCTCCCGGTTAGTATCGTTTAATACCGTAGATCTTAGACGTTAAACCATATAAGAGGCCAGTGTAGCAAGGAAGCGCATTCCATCCTCTTTCCTTTTTTTTGCTAGCAAATTTCAAAATTACTATAGCACGCCATCTGCCAAATTTATCTATTACACAAAATATCGCTAGCAAGATAATAAATACGAGATTTTTCAGCAAAATCATAAAATAACCACAGAACTGTCTCTATCCTTCATAGCGCATTTAGAGTCTCTAGAGAGCAGCACGGCATAGTTAGGCATCGGAGGATCAAGTTTTTTTTTTTTTTTTAATTTATTTTATCATATAAATGTTGTACATTGATATTATAAATATATTCTCCCAAACTTCGTAAAAGTTTAACGGGAGATCAGTTGCTCTGCGCAATACAACTTACTTATACTAAAACATTAAAAACTAACTTAATTATTATACTAATTTGAATTTAAAAATATATGTGTATGTTTAAAATAATATTATAATAACACTCCTAGACCTTACTTGCTACGTTATCCAAAAAGTACGATTTAATTGTAAGCTCCCTTTTACCACCCCCCTTGTTCGTATTGTCCATATCTTGCATTGTATACCGGGTGTAAGGGACAGCGTCCCGCAAACTCAGCCAACAACACTAAACACCTTCCACCAGGATTTTGATTCAGGATTGAAAAAAAAGCTTTGCCATAGAAATAGAAATAGACACATCTTTATTAGCAAGCAGACACGGTAACAAGGTCTTACAGTAATTACTAAGTCGCACAAGAGTGTTACGCCACTTATTGGCATGCAAAATTACATTAAAATGAAATATGACAATTTATCATCAGTCGTCATTATCAATAAAAAAATTATTGATATCATAATAACATTTCTTAACTAGCAATTTTCGTAATCTTGACAAAAATACCTAGTGGGAAGCTCTCTTAAATGCACGCGTAATTTATTGAACACAATTTATAGTCATTACAAAACATATTTTTTTTCATATGAAAAACGAAACTACTAAAAACTGAAAATAAGTCTTTTGCTCAACAGGGCAAAACGTTTATGCTGAGCTATAGCCCTTTTGGTTTACTGCGACACACACAACCATTTGTTTGTTTTGTATTTATCGTCTATGTTTGTTTTTTTTAAATTTGATGTTTGTTTAATGTTTACTTTTGTCTCCTTTTTTTTAATACTACAAATTTTATGTGTACAAATAAATGTATTATCTATCTATTTATCTATCAATCATATAAAGCAGTCCTACATAATGGCTGTTCTAAACTTGTAAGGTCTTCTTCTTCTTCTTCTTTCGAGTGGGTATCGAGTCTATCGGCCCGATGAACCCTGGTGTCAGAGTTTTTTTTTAAACCGCCTAGTAGCACAACTATCAGGCCTCTGACATGGTTTGAGTAACGACCACTATCAAAGACAGCGACCGGGACCGACGGCTTAACGTGCCCTCCGAAGCACGAAATCTTTTTTCTTTTTCGGACAATCAGGTGATTCAGCCTGCAATGTCCTAACCAAACTGGGGAAATTCACAAAGTGATAAATTCTCAAATATCAACTTTGTGTTTCCTCCCTGGGAATCGAACCCAGGACCTCCGGATCAGGAGTCCATGGCACTAGCCACTAGACCACGGAGGCAGTTGTAAGGTCTTGGTCTCGTAATATCATATTATCAATCGTCATGCAAAACGTCCACCTCGATTAGACAATTTGTATGGAAAAGTCATATTTTTTTTCACTTCCTGAAATAAAATCGCTATCCCTTACTTACTGACCTTACTTACCTGTATAACCATTACCTGTTCATTCCAAATGCCTTTCATCCTTTTTAATAAATCCATAACTGCCTCCGTGGTCTAGTGGCTAGTGCCATGGACTCCTGATCCGGAGGTCCTGGGTTCGATTCCCAGGGGAGAAACACAAAGTCGATATTTGAGAATTTATCACTTCGTGAATTTTTCCCCAGTTTGGTTAGGGCATTGCAGGATTCATCACCTGATTGTCCGAAAAGAAAAAGATTTCGTGCTTCGTAGTGCACGTTAAGCCGTCGGTCCCGGTCGCTGTCTTTGATAGTGGTGCTACTAGGCGGTTTAAAAACTCTGACACCAGGGTTCTTCGGGTCGATAGACTCGATACTCACTCGACAGAAGAAGAAGAAGAATAAATCCATCCATTTCCTGATATCGGCTTTTCATTTCTACACCGTACGTCACACTGGCCCCAATGGAAATTTTGAAAGATAGCCTTCTTCTTAGTGAGTGAATTCTCGAGTCAAATGACCCGATGAGCCTTGGTGTCGGAGTTTTCAAACCGCCTAGAAGCACAGCGAAAAGGACTCTGACATGGTTTAAGTAACGACCACTATCAAAGACAGCGACCGGGACCGACGGCTTAACGTACCCTCCGAAGCACGTTTTTTTTTCTTTTCGGATATTCAGGTGATTCAGCCTGCAATGTCCTAACCAAACTGGGAAAAATTTCACAAAGTGATTAATTTACAAATATCAACTTTGTGTTTCCCCCCTGGGAATCGAACCTAGGACCTCCGGATCGTAAGCCCATGGCTCTTACCACCAGACCACGGAGGCAGTAAGAAGAAGGAAAGTGGATGGAATGCGCTACCTTTACAGTGCTAAGCATTGGCGGCTGAAAACTGACCTGATCTAAGATTGGGTCTGGTTTTCCTTCTGGGTTGCACAGGTCCGATGGCAGTCGCTCTGTGTAAAAAACCAGTACCTTCATTCAATCCCCTAGATTAGGTAGCCGACCCCGTGAGTAACGGGATAAGGCTAGGGAGATGAATGAAGACACGAGTAGATCAACAATTTTACAGTAATTACCAGTTCATCTACTTTTGCAATATACATAGTCACAAACTGGAATAATCTTCCATGCTGGACTGGGAGAGATAGAAAAACATAGAATGTTCCAGCTGCCCTTCCTCCCGGGCATGCTGTAGAAGACAGCAAAAGGGACTCGAGGGTTACAGTGTATTGTAATTTAGGCGATGGGCTGACAACCTGTCACTATACATTAGCAAAACACATTAAAATCTAAAATTGCCCTCAATTTTTGTCAGACGCGGCGAAAGCGCCTTTTACCAGGCGTTTAACGCTCTGCCTACCCCGTAAGGGATAAAGGCGTGATTTTATGTATGTATGTATGTATGTATGGAATACGAAGTGTTGGTTAGATGATAAAGTTAAGGGATGAACTTGGTGAAGGGTAGATGGACTTCGATGGTGACTGGTGTAACGTCCGCAGAAGTTAAGGAGTGAACAGTGGCGCAACAGTGTTGCCATCAGATTTAAATTAATTGTGCCTATGAACCACAGAAGCAGAGAACTATCCTTTAAAATAAATCAGCTAATTTGTGCCTTAAATACAAACATTTTCATTAATATTCTACGTTTTGCGAGAATTGCTTCTTTTACGTTTATTTGTCACCAATTATTACAACTGAAACTTAACCTAAAATATTATGTATAATTAAACAAAACCAACTTAATCTAGGGCATAGAATTAATATAGTAAAATAGGGTGACAAAAAGGTCCCAGCTCAGCGTAATGCTATGAAGGTGCCTACTATAGTAATACACCTTCACAGCGTTGGTCTTCTGCGAGACCGAAATAAAAATAAATAATAACAGTTTTTTCTTACGGAAATTAAAAGTTTAACTGAATTTTATCACTGACTTTATGATAAATAAATAAAAATAGATGGTACTAAAATAAAAAAAACAACTATAGCTTTAAATAAATCCACAGAAAATATACTTATTATAAGGAGATTAATAGGCATACATGAAATCAGATTGCGATAATCTCAAGCATTCTTATTTTTTAATACGACTTATTATAACTAAATTTAGCGGTGTAAGTGGAAAAACGATTCAGTACAACTACTCCTCTAATATAATTTATTAAGAATATATTTTATGTCATGTCAATGTCGATTCCAGTGTTCCATAGTTGTTATTATTCGGAAACTATCATATTCCTTTACTAACTTTTATATTTATAAAACACGGCCTCTCACGTAAAATAGGTAAAAATATAAATAGTGACCAAAAAGAAATCATTTCATTAGCGCCTGTTCAGAATATTTCATTTCATTCCTGTCGAGAATTTTTCATTTCCTTGCTCTATACTTATTGTCAGGCGTTTGAGCAGTTTTCTTTAGGTCTCGATCACTACATAGATAAACAAAGTTGCTTTCTCTGTCCCTATATCCCTATGTATGCATAAATCTATGAAACTACGCAACGGATTTTAATGCGGTTTCTTTTAATGGATAGAGTATTCCAAGAGGAAGGTTCATATATATAATACTTGCATAATTTTGTGGAGAATCACTGATAATTTCCGTGCGAAGCCGGGGCGAGTCGCAAGTAATATTATATTGTTTTGACCCTCTGTAATAATTGTTGTCGATAATATAAATAATATAAATGAATAGCCCAGAGAGGTAGCTAACTTAAGAGAAATATAATATTTTCTTGGTTGGTCTAACTGACCTAATTGCCTATTTTATTAGCACGAAATATTTTTCTTTTTCGGACAATCAGGTGATTAAACCTGCAATGTCCTAACCAAACTGGGGTAAAATTAACAAAGTGATAAAATCTCAAATATCAACTTTGTGGTTCCCCCCGGGAATCAAACCCAGGACCTGCGGATCAGGAGTCCATGGCACTAGCCACTAGACCACGAGTATGTAGTACTATTATATATTCTGTGCTACGAGGCAGTTACATCCGCCATAAGACGGCGGATGTAAATTTCAGATAACGCATAAAACCACCGACTATAAATCTACAACCGGAGAGAAAAGATCTCCTGTCCTTTTCCAATGTTTTTAGTCTAAAGTGACAAATATATATTATTTTGAGTTTTAGCCGGTAAATCTAAAATTGAGTCCATTGTAGTGTCGATGCCTTAGCTTATTTGTATCGGCGATACCTTACTGTATTGGTAAAATTAATATCAGAGAATGATATTCTGATATGGTCACAGAGGAAAATGGACTGACCTAGTAACAAACAATTAAATGTAGGTATTAAAATATATATTTCCTATAGAAACTACTAATTCCCACTTGAAACTTGATTTTGAGAGTGGTTTTATCAACAGGATGTCAATCAATTCAGATTTGTTTTCTATCTTAACAGTTTACTTGCAACTTTATAGATAACGAAATTTGGTAAACGAAATTGTATAGATTACTTCCATGCTGGCCTTCCCAGGCCGAGAGAAAAAAACAGAATGTGTCAGTGCAGCTACTTAATCTAGGGGATTGAACGAGGGTACTGGTTTTTACACAGAGCGACTGCCATCTGACCTCCGCAACCCAGAAGGGAAACCAGACCCAATCCTAGATTAGGTCAGAGTTTTCAAGCCGCCAATGCTTAGCACTGGCCTCTGAAATGGCTTAACGACTAATATCTACGGTATTAAACGATATTAACCGGGACCAACGGCTTAACGTGCCTTCCGAAGTACGGAAAAAGCGCCGAATAAACGTACATATGAAATTCGAAAACCGAAAAACACATTGGTACGTGGTGGGATTCGAACCACGACCTCCCGCTCAGGAGGCAGCGGCCCTATCCACTACACCATCGGGCTCTCCCACCTACTCAAAATTCATGATAGTGGAATATTTATTACATGTTGAGTTACCTGTGAGCGAGAGAAAAACGTAGAAAGTGCCAGCTGCATTACTTCCCAGGCATGCTGTAAAAACCAGCTAAGGGATCCGTGGGTTTTGTATATTGTAATTTAGGTGATGGGCTGACAACTATACTACAGCAATATACCTACAAAGCTGTATCCCTCAAAACTTTGTCAGACGTGGCGGAACCACCTTTAGGTAGTTCACGCTCGGTTTACCCCATTAGGGATAACGGCGTGTTTATATGTTTGTATGTAAATTGTATGGAAAGAAACAATATTTCACACGAAGTTGTTATATTTTTTCACTCGCCCAATTCAAAGGATTCAATGATTTTACGTATAAATAAAATGCCACTCGAGCAAGATAAATGCAATTGAAACGAACGATACGGTCGCCATTTTCGTGCGCCTATTTTGTACGCACATAAAATATATTGGGATAAAACATTATAAGTGTTAGACGTTGATAATTATGTGTAATCAATAGTAGCTTTTATGATAAGTGCACAAAAAAAAAGTGTCATGATACCGGGTGTAAGGGACAGCAGCGTCCCCCAAACTGATAGGGGTTACAGTTGAGTCAACGGAACTGAACATTTATCACCAGAAAATTCTTTCAGGAGTTAAAAAAAAATTACTTCCCATACAAAATGATCAGTTGAATCAGACAATTTGTATGGATTATCATAGATTTTTTTTTAAGGAAGCGAAAAAAAAATCCTACTAATAGTTGTTAAGTTTTGTTGACTGAGCAACCCCTATCTGTTTGTGGGACGCTTTCCCTTACACCCTGTATGAACTGGAACGAGGATCCTTGTTGATGTTTTTGATGGACTTGATGTTATTTACCAAGAAAAAAGATTTAACCGCAACTTTCCTTAAAAGATTTCCTTATACATTTCCTTAACATTATATCGTTCGTTACTCGGGCTTTCCTTACTTTGCAGATTGAAGGTGACAGTGCATTTATTTTTCCTTTTAACAGATGACAACTCGTAGTTGAAATAGTAGGGTGGACTTAAAACAGCCAAGCTGTGTCCACACTTTTTTCCACTTTTGTAATAACTATGCCTAACTGTCCTGTTTGTTATGTTATTCTTGATTGTGTGTTTTTTCCGTGCTGGCTTGGGAGCGACAGTTAAACATAGTATGTACCAGCTGCATTTCCTCCCGGACATGCTGTAAAAACCAGCTAAGGGATCTGAGGGTTTGAGTATGTTGTAATTTAGGCGATGGGCTGACAACCTGTCACTACAGCAATATACCTACAAATCTATCTTAAATAACCCCCAAATCTTTGTCAGACGTGGCGAAACGACCTTTATTTAGGTCGTTTACGCTCTTTCTACCCCATTAGAGAAAAAGGCGTGATTATATTTGTGGAAATAAAGTGATTTGGATTTATTTGTATTTAAAATATACCGGGTGTAAGGGACAGCGTCCCGCAAACTGATAGGAGTTGCTCAGTCAAATAAACAGAACAACTATCAGCAGAAATTACTTTCAGTTGATGAATAAAAAAATTACGAGTCCGTAACAGGATCACGAATTACAATTCACGAATTGTAATTTCCCAAAAACATGGATTACGATAATCATTTTCACGAATATTCCCTTACTCAAACAATGACAACACGAAAAAAGCTTTAACGAATTTTGCCACACCGATATTGACTACTCCCGAATAGCTCAACCCCGAATTCACTCCATCACGGAAGCACGCTATCACGAAAATTATCACCCCGGAACCGAAACCACACCGAAATTCAAATTATAATACTAGAGTAGGTACATTACATTAGTCAAGTCTTAATAAAAATATGAATAAATTTAATGGGCGTACATTATTATAATGGGTGAAATAAAAAATAAATGTAGGGATAAATGTTTCTATTTGTGTAGTGTATGAAATAATATTAAAATCACATATTATTATTTTGAGTAGGTGTGTACCTAGGTGTGTGTGTGTACAATAAATAAAATATTAATTTGAACAAAAATAATTTCAATTCAACATGTTCTTTTAGAAAATATTATGTTTCATCTTAGTAATAAATGTTTTAAAAAATCATAAAATTATTACGATTGAGTACAATTTTAGAACAAAGATCTTTGGTTTGAAATTTTAACAAAACATAGCTTAATATATTTTTTTTTATGCAAAAAAAATAAGAAACTATGTAAAAGATGAGGTCAATGATATTAGATGAAGAATGTATAAAAAAAATACAGTCCAGTTTTATAGAACCCACATTAACAAATAAATGCTTTTAGCAACAATCGCTTATAATACCTAATTCTTATTATTAACCCGGCGTCGTTGACGCTGGGTAATATTTACCCGAGGTGATTTTAAGAGGGTATATTCATTTTTTCTGTCGTCCATCTTACTCATCCGCCAGTATAGCTGGAGATACAACTACCCTCTATTCAACTAATCGTTTACATCACTTTTACGCCGCTAGTGTAGTGAGATACAAGTGTTTGAATTCAAAACGGGTATGTCTTACCCACCGTCATAGTTAGTGTTGTGTTTTCATGACATGTTCTTATTCGTGTTTATGGTTATTTTTATAGGTTATATTGTTTCTTTTTTTAGTTTTTGGTCACAAATGGCTTCAAGAAACCAAGATGAACGGATTTTGGAGGTTTTGGAGGAACCAGATTCTGATGAAGACGGGTCGGTGGCTGCTTCAGACATAGGAGATGTTGCTGAAGAACCTCCTCAAAAGATACCTGACACACGTGTTGTATATAGAAGATGTCAAATATGTCCGTCCAAAAAAGATAAAAAAACGAAACATACATGTCATGCATGCAAGATTTATGTATGCCCAGACCATTTGATTGCATACTGTGAAAATTGCAGCAGTTCCATGATGGTGAATAACGAAGAAGATGACTAAAGTTCTATTTTTTTTTCTGTAAAATGTTGATTTGTTCTTTTTTTAAGTAGATAAGATGATTATTTTCAAATATTAAACTAAATATCCTGCCATAAGTTGTTTTCTAAGAAATGTCATGTTTTTCAAGTTGATTTTTCTAGTGTTTATGAAAAATAAGAAATAAAAAATATTTTCATTATGAATTGGTGCCATATTTTATTTTTTCACATACGTAAAGGTATTTTCTTTAATAAATAACAAATATTTATATAAATTATTCACTAATTAATCGAAAAATATTTGAAATAAAATTCGGGTAAATATTACCCGATGTCACTGACCGCGTAATTTTGTTGACGTCAATGGCGCCGGGTTAAACGAATCACAATAAATTTAAGAAACTGAAAAAAAAAAAAAAAATTCATGAAGTATGTATAAAAAAAATACAGTTCAGCTTTATAGAACCCACGTAACAAAAAATACATTTAACAACAATGATTTAGCTATAATTCATGTTTTTAAACAAATCACAATTATTTAAGAAACCGAAAAGAAATCTCATTTTTTTATTTTATTTTTTATGTTTTGATGTAACACAAATCAGCTAGATCATTCATAAAAGAAATGATGTCCAAATTTTTCTTTTTTTCGAAATGTTTTCTAATTTTTTCTTCACGTTTCGTTTTCTTTTGTGCTCTTGAAGTTGACTGCGCTTGCGTTTTAAATCTTTTAATTGTTATTTCAGTGTTCACTTGTTCTTTATGAAATTCTTCCATAGTTTTGTATACGTTCCATTTTTTTCTCGATAAAAGACCATTCCATCGATAATACCAGCTCTCAATTTCATTTTGAGTTATTGGAACGCAGGAGCCGATGCATTCGAAAATCGACCACATAGTTGGTGGAAATCGAACATTTTTTTTCTTAAGTATCACCTTATTGTACGTTCCTGACTTCTTCTTTTTGTAGTGACAATCTACGTAATTCTTCCCAAACCACTTTGTTACTTTTACGCTTTTTTGGGGAGAACATCTTTTTTTATTTTCTTGAAAAGGGCAAGAATTTCCTTTGCATCCAAAAATGCCAACGCGGACAGATGTCGCATTTTTCTTGCAAAATCAATAGACTGCCCATACTCGTCGGCTAATCCAGCGCTCTGAATTTGTCGCCAAATTGATTGCGTCAAATGAAAATAGCAACATTTCTGTTTGGCATTGGGAAATGCCTTTTTTGTCGCATTGATTGCTGCCAGTTCAAAATCGGTCATTATTACCGCAGGGTTTAATGAATAATTAAATCTTTCTGAAGCTGATTTCAGAAGTTCAAAAAGAACATCATAAGTGTCCTCGGTTTTTCCCGACAATAAACCGTACACCAAGGGTACAGTTTTTTGTTCCGTCTCGTGCTCGCCTATTAAACCATGTATTGAATATATTTGGTAAAACGGGTCAGGACAAGTTAAAAATGTTCCATCAAGGATCCAGAAAGGCGAGTTCTGCAAAATTTCTAGATTTTCCTTGGTACCGAAAACCAATACACATACCCCATCGCAAATATAGTGCGCAAGCGTGAAATCTTCATATTTTTCAGGAACTTGTACATCTTCAATATTTTTCGGGATTCTAGGCAGACCCTTGTTCCTTTCGCGAGCAATAATTGAACGCATAGCGTTCGTTGAAGGGATGAAGGGTGCACTGTTTTTAGGCAATTCTTGCAGCTCTGCCTAAATCACCTGGCTTGGTCTGTCCATGCTATTTCGAGCTTTCGTTCTTAGTCCTTCCTTCAGCTTCAGGTTTACTACATTTTCTGCTTCAGGGGTGTGACAATGATCACTTTTATGTTTTATCACTGTGTGGATGCCATCACTGTTGATTTTAGTTGTGATACGTGAACCACAAGAAAATTTCCACCGTTTTGTGCAGCACCAATAATAAATATAATGTTGTTATTAAAAACACTAACACTAAAACGACTTCGTTCACTAAATATGAACAGTTTATTTAAAAGGTTTTATGTGATGCGTATGATGTGTATAAAATCCCTGATGATGCTATAAGTTAGCGAAACCGGTAGGATTAAATTAAAATTACATTAAGTGAAACAAGTACAAGTGTTTTTAATAACAACATTATAAATATGGAGTTTCACCAAGTGCCGACAATCGCAAGTATGAACCAATAATAAACACTATCGCGTTGTTTTTCGAGTGTAAACAGGTATCCACTGCAAATCAATAATTCCTTATTTTTATTTGATTGAACAAAATATATCGGCGGAGACATTTTTTGAGAACTATCAACAGACGAAGACGATCACTTTTGTATTTTGTTGATGTGTATTATCACTATCAATTACAACTACCCTCCATTTTTAACAACGTACGATCGTCAAAACGCCTACGGTATTTTAACTGCAAACATAATCGATGCTGGTTATCATAACAATATCAGGCACTTTCTTTTAGTAAAAAAAACAACCCGTTGAAAAATTTAATTTATTTGGTGAACTAAATGTTCGTTTGAATGTATAAAAAAAATTAAATTAAATTCTGCTTCTGTCGTGTAGGTTTCCTGTCGATCGACCCGATGAACCCTGGTGTCAGAGCTTTTAACCGCCTATTAGCACAACTAATCGGCTTCTGACATGGTCTCTGTAACGACCACTATCAAAGAAAGCGACTGGGACCGACGGCTTAATGTGCCCTCCGAAGCACGGAATCCTTTTTCTTTTTGGAAGATCGAGCCTGCAATGTCCTAACAAAACTGGGGAAAAACTTACAAATTGAAAAATCAACAAATATTATTATCATCTTTGTGTTGACTCACTGGGAATCGAACCCAGGACCTCTGGATCGAGAGCCCATGGCTCAGGCCACTAGACCGCGGAGGCAGTTAAAGTTTATTAAATGGGATAGAATTTTTTTATAATTTTCGTGATAGCGTGCTTCCGTGATGGAGTGCATTCGGGGTTGAGCTATTCGGGGGTAGTCAATATCGGTGTGGCAAAATTCGTTAAAGCTTTTTTCGTGTTGTCATTGTTTGAGTAAGGGAATATTCGTGAAAATGATTATCGTAATCCATGTTTTTGGGAAATTACAATTCGTGAATTGTAATTCGTGATCCTGTTACGGACTCAAAAATTACATCCCATACATAATTACCATCTCGAGACAATTTGTATGGATTTTTTTTTTCATTTTCACTTACTAATAAAAAATCCTGCTGATAGTTGTTCAATTCGCTTGACTGAGCAACCCCTATCAGTTTGCAGGGCGCTGTCCCTTATACCCTGTAATTAACACAAAGCAATATAAGCCTACTGTTATGCATGCGGAACTATGTTTGTTTGTTCTTTTTTCACGCCAATGCTGACTGAGAGAGATCGAGAGAATGAAAATGTACGGAAACTGTATTATTATTTTACAACGTAATTCAAGTTTATAAATCTTAGGCTCCTATTTATAAAGTGATCTCAAGATTGAGAGCAATATTAAGTATGGATTTGACATGTACTGAAATGACATTCCAGATACGAACTCAAACTAACTGTCAATCTCAAGTATTTTTTACAAATACGCGCCCTAGACTGCAAAATTGCGATTTTTGTCATTGAAATGAAGACAAAAAGAAAAAGCAAATTTTTGTTTCAGAGAGTCTGTTTACAAGGAATAAGTATTCTCTTTTATTGTAGGTACTATTTGCCATATTCAGAACACTTAACAGGCGGACTGGCTCGCATCGATAAAGAAATTTAAAAAATACTAACAGAGCCCGTAGCCTACAGCTAGTATCATCATCTCCCTAGCCTTATCCCGTATATCACGTGGTTGGCTACCTAATCTTGGGGATTGAACGAGGGTACTGGTTTTTACACAGGGCGACTGCCATCTGATCTCCGCAACCCAGAAGGGAAACCAGACCCAATCCTAGATTAGGTCAGAGTTTTCAAGCCGCCAATGCTTAGCACTGGCCTCTGATATGCCTTACCGACTAATATCTACGGTATTAAACGATATTAACCGGGACCAACGGCTTAACGTGCCTTCCGAAGCACGGAAAAAGCGCCGAATAAACGTACATATGAAATTCGAAAACCGAAAAACACTTTGGTACGTGGTGGGATTCGAACCACGACCTCCAGCTCAGGAGGCAGCAGCTAGTATAATAACATGAAGTCTAAATCAACTCCTGTGATTGTCATGCCATGTTGCATTTAACAGCAAAGAAAGTGTTACCATTAAAAAGGTGTTTTTAAATTATTATGTACCTACTTCACACCATTAAGTTTTCATATTGTACGCAACCTTACTGTTCAGAAAATGCAAATGAGGGTTTATCTTATATTTTTTTATGTAAATGATGTCCATTATTTTTATTTAAAATATTGTCACTGTAGTAAATTATTATGCAAATAGGCATTTTCAATAAATATCGGTTGCATTTATCGATTTTTAACTAAATGTTTCAAAATAATAAAAAAACTAATTTTTGTAGAGAACAAAAAAGCTTTGATGCAAAAATAGATTTAAGTATTTTAATAAACATACCTACCACGATGATTTTTCGGTTAAAAACTGTGATTATTCTGATTTTGATTAGGTACTAAGCTTAGTCTACATTGTAGCAGTCTTCTAGAAAATTTATTTCACTTGCAGAGCGATGGTGCATTTTCAGTATCTGCTGTGTTTAATTCATTAGAAATAAAATATTTTTGCTAAGTGTAAATGATACTCAAACATAAAGATTAAGTAAGTCTTATTACCTTATTAGGTAGGTGCGTAGTAAATATAGGTAGATAATTTATAATTACGTACGTTCGTTGATATGTACGTTGTAATGTTACAAAGTCCATAACTTATAATCTTTGTATTTAACATTACAACGTACAATACAATACAATACAAAATTCTTGTGTATGTGTTTCTTTATTGCACAAAGAAACACATACAACAGAAATAAAAAGAAACAAACGTGACAGTACAATATAGGCGGCCTTATTGCTAAAGCAGCAATTTCTACCAGGCAACCTTTGGGTATAGAAATTGTACAAGCAGAAAGCGGGATAGTGCATATTACTACATATAATACTTAGACAATATTTACACACTATTAAATAAATATTTTAATAAAAACAAATATACTGATACATATCTTATGATAAACTAATACATAATATATGCTACATAAGATACTCGATAACGTACTCGTACCTATCTAATTATAAATTATCTACCTATACCAATTAAGATATTTCTTGTAGGTAAATAAGTTTATGCTTCATTATTTCGCATCGATGAAGTCACTTGCTTTGGTCAGTAAAAAATATTATGAACATTTACATATAGGTACAAAAGTAGCCGACATAGCAAACAGGATCAGCAGGCTGAAGTGGCAGTGGGCAGGCCATATAGTTCGTAGAACTGATGACCACTGGGGTCGAAAGGTTCTAGAATAGCAGCCACGTGTCGGAAGGCGCAGCGTAGGACGACCTCCTACCAGGTGGACCGATGACCTTGTAAAGGTTGCGGGCAGCGGGTGGATGCAGTCGGCCCAAAACCGTGCTCTGTGGAGAACCTTGGGGGAGGCTTATGTCCAGCAGTGGACGTCTCACGGCTGATGATGACATATATGTACTAGATATAAGGTACTTAAATAAACTAAGGCCCGTATTTATAAACAGCAATTGCGAGTGACAGCTTGTTTGAGTCCGTATCAGAAATGTCATTTCAGTACATAAGGACCTGTCAAATGCATACTTAATATTGCTCTCAATCTTGAGATCGCCTTATAAATACGAACCTAAAAAACTAACTTGACGATCTATGCTCTTCTTAATTCTTTGTACAACAACTCGGATGCAAGAAATAAATATAATTTTAAAAGTGTGAACTTGAACTTCGTTTCTTCTTGAACTTTGTTTCTTTATCTCTATTTTTCACAGTTGCCATAATTCAACTGTTGCGTACGTAATCATATGTAACTTTTTTAATCACAAATATTACGAAAACTGAACCTTTAAGACTTATCTCAAAATTGACAGATTTGTAACCAATAATACTATTGGTGAACTAGGATACAATCATTTCTTGAAGATTTATGAATAAGAAAATGATGAAGATAATTTTAACATAAAGGAAGGAAGAAAGAATTTATAGACAAAGACTGGCTCAAAAGAACTGAGTTTCCAGAGCCGTTAAACAAGATTACAAAAAAAAAACTGATGAGTTTGACGCTCTGCTTACAAAGATACAGGCGTTATATTTGTGTGTACTTATGTATGTCATTTTCTTTTTACCTACACTATCAATCTAGGTATCCATTTCTCATCTGTAACTGTCAGTTGTACTTTTAACCGTGATTCAGGTATGTCCTTTACTTCTTCTTCTTATCGTGTCGATGGAACACGTAACTATCACAATGTGGCGGCCCAGAACGTTGCCACTTGAATTGCGGATCGGCTGGCGTTCATTAGATCCGCTTGCGTGCAGGTATTAGGGCACGCAGGACACGATGTCAGATGTGCCATTGTTTGAATTGCACCGCAAACACAGTCGACCTCGGAGTTTCCCGAGAATTCCCACCTGACCATGTTATCTTTGCTTCTGCCGACCTGAGACCGAAGTCTATTTAAAGACTTCCAGATCGGCTACGGCAGTTCATGCCCAGGAGGCAGATTCTCGGAAAGCGGAACAAATGGGGCAGGTAGAGAAACTTTTTCACGCCAAAGGTTGCACCTGGCTTGTGCGGGTTCGATGGTAAGCGGAGTGACGCACTTAAAAAAGTTACGGCGGCTCTTCAACCTTTGAGGCACAGGATTGTAGCCGTGCAAGGGGTGGCGTAGGTCACGGTCTGCGTTGGCCCAGTGGAACCAGCCACAGCCCTGCGGACATCAGGCGGTGCTATTCCAGCCAATGGGTACAGCATTGAAACCGGGGTCGGTTTGAGACAACCAGTAATAATCCGGCAGGTGTCATTTAAAGCTGTATCCACTGACTAGGCATGAGCAGAGCGGCCCCATACAGGGGAGGCGTATTCACCAGCTGAGAAGGCAAGCGCTAGCCCTGTCGTCCGCAGCACGCGCGGCGTAGCTCCCCATTTGGTGGTAATAAGGCGACGAAGCAAGTTGTTCCTTGTGTGCACTTTTTTCTTGACGTTTTCGCAGTTTTTACTGTAAGTAAGGGATCTATCAAGGGAAACGCCAAGATACTTTGGGAAGTCACCGTGTGATATAGGTACCCCCTGCCACACAATGTTGAGCTTACGTTTTGCTTCTCTATTGCGCAGGTGGAATGCGCAAGACTCCGTTTTACTAGGGTTTGGCTTCAGTGAGTTCACCTCGTAGTAGCTGCTCAAGTCGTTGAGAGCTGCAGTGAGATTAGCCTCGACTTCCTCAAACTTGGAGCCTTGGGACGTTAACGCCAGATCGTCTGCGTATAAGAAGCGGGACGTATTTATGCTCGACGGTTGGTCGTTGGTGCAGATGTTAAATAGGAGCGGCGCCAGAACACTGCCCTGAGGAAGGCCGTTCCTTTGTGACCTCCAACGACTTTTGTCAGAGAGAAGATGCACCTGAAACCGACGGTTATGGAGGAGTTCTCGGAGAACCATGACGAACTTACGATCACCAGTCATGGTGTCCACCTTCCACAACAATCGGTTGAGGTTCACCGTATCGTAAGCTGCAGAAAGGTCTACAAATACGGCGCCTGTTATCATCCCTGACTCAAAACCATCTTCAATATGTTGCGTGAGCTTGAGGACCTGGTTGCAGCATGATTTGACTGGTCTGAAACCTGCTTGCTCTGGGATTAGTTTAGGGTCGATAAAGCCTGTGAGTCGGGACAGCAGCAATCGCTCGAATAGCTTATATGTATGGCACAATAAGGATATTGGCCGAAAGCTTTTGGGATTGTCTGCTGGTTTCCCTGGCTTCAGTATCGCTATGACCTTTGACTTTCTCCAGATGCGTGGTATTTGAGCAGATTCCAGACAGTTGTTGAACAGCTGCAAAAGCCAGGATACAGCAACTGGCCCGAGACGTTTTATTTGCTCCACAGAGATGTTGTCTATTCCCGAGGCTTTACCGCATTTAAGATGTTTAATAGCTACAACAACATCAATTAGGCTAAAGGGCGTACTAATTTGGTTGGACGTGCCCGTAGAGTTGTTTAGGGTTGGGCATTTTGCAGACCGGCCCAATTTGCCATTTAATAGGAGTTGGTGTGCTATCTGGTTGGCGGTAACCTGGCTGGGGGATAAGGGTGGAGGTGGATCATTAGTGAGCCTGCAAATCGTAGACCAGGCTTTTTTTACTGTTGTGAGTCATGTCGATGTTGGTGACAGTGCTGATCCACGCTTCGCGACGGTTTCCGCTTATTTGCGATAACAGTTCCTCACCAGCCAATGTGGTTTCCTCGGAAAAAAGGTCATTATTGTACATGACCTCGTACCTTTTTAATAGCTCTGTGCAATCGTTTGTAGAGCCGGGGATATAAGATGTTCGGCAACCTCTTGGGATACATTTGAAGGATGTTTTCGCAACTACATCAATGAACATGTCGTAATTTCGCGGTAGAGGAGGGATATTTAAGACCGCATCATCGATCAGCTGCGAGAACTGCGTCCAGTCAGCTTTATTATAGTTGAATCGACGCTTCAAAGGCACCTTTATGGGTTGGACGACAGGCTGTATTTTACAAATAATAGGTCTGTGCTGTGTACGAGGGATTGGAGGGCATACGCTCTTTTTGCACTGACAACAGACTGTAGAGCTGACAAATATCAGATCCGAATTATACCCGCGCTTCCATCGGCCGCTATTAAAAGAAGCCGGTTGTTTCGGGTCATGGATCAGAACCAGATCATTTGTCTCAGCCCATGTCTCCACAGCCTGACCGTTTGTGTCTGTGTTGTTATAGCCCCAGGAAGCACTATGGCTGTTAAAGTCACCTACTACAACTTTTACGGGCTGGTCATCAAAATTGTCGGGAGATACGAACTGAAAAGGTGTTCCAGGAGGTTTGTAGACTGATGTGATAGTGCAGTGGCCGAGGTCAATGGTGATAATTTCGATACCGTTCTGGGTCGAACACTTAGAGGATATTATGCTTACGCCGGGAGTAACAAACACCTTTACCTTTACTAACTAATACTGAATAGATTTCCCAAGGCTCATTTTTTTATAACAGTCGACCCAAGAATAGTTAAGGCGCTCGTTCACTGTTTGAAAATTATAACAAGCGTTTTCACGTCTATATCTATATTTGTTTCTTCCATGCTGGTCTGGGACACAAAGTAAAACATAGAATGTGCCAGCTGCATTTCCTCCCAGGCATGTACTAAAAATCAGCTACGGGATCCGAGGGTTTCAGTATATTGCAATTTAGGTGAAATGTTAACAACCAGTCACTACACGAATATACCTACAAATTAATTATTCTGTAACAAATCTATCTCAAAACTTTGCACAGATCTTTGTTTAGATCGGTTACGCTCTGTCTACCCCATTGGGGATAAAGGTGTGTTTATATATATTGTTCTTTCATGCTAGACTGGGAGAGATAGAAAAACATAGAATGTCCCAGCTGCCCTTCCTACCGGGCATGCTGTAGAAGTCAGCAAAAGGGATTCGAGAGTTACAGTGTATTGTATATTAGGCGATGAGCTGACAACCTGTCACTACAGCAATACACATCATTACAATCTGAAATTGCCCTCAATTTTTGACAGACGTGGCGAAACCGCCTTTTACGAGGCGTTTGACGCTCTGCCTACCCCATTAGGGATAAAGGCGTGACTATATGTGTGTGTGTGTGTGTGTGTGTATTCACCTCTATTCAGATAACCTTAGCAAGATTTGTAACCATTACAATAGAATTAAGATTTTAATTTAAAATATATTAAATATATTTATATTTTAATGTAAATTTCTGAATTAAAAGTCAAAGTGATCTAAATGCTGCCAAGAGATGAGATGACTATAGAAAAAATAAAAAAATCTTAATTGATATAATTTAGTTTTGTAATTTTATTATTGTTATTTTTCTAAATCTGTATTTGTATTTTTACGTGGTTTACACATGTTTTTAGATATCTGTGTCAAATGATCTACTCCAGACTGTGACATCTCGTTACGTCTAAATCGTTAAACGTTTGCTTTACAAAATCTGAATATCTCTCAGGCAATGTAAATTTTAGGAAAATCAACTATTCCTTTGACGTCTATTTCCCACACAGTAGTCCTAAATTATGCCCAGAGGTAACTAAACCTCTCTTAGGTTCCTAATAAGTACTGTACTATACTGCACCAAGGATTTCAAAAATAAGACTAAGTATTGACAAAATCAACCATTATATATGCAAAAAATAACATTTTATTTCTGTAATCTCTTGGAGCGTATTAGACCTTTATCTTTCCATGTCATTGTGACAACGTTTAATGCTGTTTTAAAATAGTAACAGCCCTTTTTAAATGAGCAACGAGAATTCCTGAAACGTCTCATAATTATCATCTTCAGCCCACATCCACCTACTGCAGGATATATATGCCTCTTCTGTACTACGCCATTCATCACGGTCCTGTGCTAGTCTCACGCATTAAACGATGGTGGCCAATTTATTTTGGTAGCATTAATATTAATATTTTTGGCTAGCTTTTAGTTTTGAAAGTTCAAATAACTATCTTCAATAATTCATTATACTAAACAAAATATTTGAAATAAAAAATAATTCTCAATAGGTATGTCAAAAGTTTTTATTTTCTCAAAACAAGTGTTTTTCTCTTAACAAAAACTTAATATCTAACTATGTTTTAAGCATTTACTAGAATCATAAAGCAAATAATAAAATGCCCGAATATATTTTGAAAATTATGTATTTGCTAGAAATCTATTCAAATAACCCATTATTAAAAATTATTCTCTGTTCTGAAATTTTGAAATGCTTCAGCAACTTGTAAATTAATATTATTTGCCTTCAACGCTAATTAATAGGCAATCTGACACAAGACGGGTTCATAAATCGTTCGCCAACCCGAAAAAGAAAAATATGAAAATAAACAATCTAAAGGTTTCACTTGGGTGGGATTTGAATCTACGGTCTTCGGCGTACCGTGTCGACGCTCTAACCACTGAGCCTATAACCAAAATGAATATTCCATACATCTATCCATACCATCACGCCTTTATCCCTTATATAAATCTTACTGGCAACAAAGATACTATGTCTACATTTTAGTATTTCTAAGAAAATGCTTTGTTTGAAATTCTAAAAATCTTATTTTTTTATCATAGTTTTTGCATTTGCTGTTTCTTTTATAATTTTTAGGGTTTCGATGTCAAATAGGAGGCGTCTCTCTGTCCACGCCCCTGTTAAAAACACAGTTTTTCATCTGTTTGACGTGAAATTTGATTATATATACATACATAAAATCACGCCTTTATCCTATTTCAGGTATTTACGCCTATATGGGGTAGGCAGAGCAAAAACGATCTTGACAAAGTACGTACCGCCAATTTTGACAAGCTTTGAGAGTTATTACTTGGTTATTAAAAACAAAATTCTAAACATTGTAGATTTAAATAGACATAATATTAAAATGAAACTGACAAATTGGTTACTAACAAAAGACTCCAAACAGACAGAGGATCTACTAGCTATTATTATATAAATTTCCTATCCATATATAGTATACAATTCACTCGTTTTTTTCACATGTACACACTTATACCCACCACACACACACACCTTCACACACCACACACATACACACACACAATTTATAAATAGTTTTTATATTTTCTCTTGACGTGGTACAACACATTTTTTAAGTTGCATTAGTCAAGGACGACCTCGGCTAAACACTGTTTTCTAAGATACAGGATTTCAATCTTATTTTAGGAAACAGGGTTATTTATTGTCTATGTACAAACATGCTGATTCTATGCTTTTGTTAACCTGTCTCAATTCATTGATTGCTAAATAAAGATTTTATTTATTAATTATAATATACATTGCTACAGTGACAGGTCAGCTCATCGCCTAAATTTGCAATACACTATAACCCTCAAATCCCTTAGATGGTTTTTACAGCTTGCCCGGGAGGAGATGCAGCTGGTACATTCTATGTTTTCTAACACTCCCAGTCCAGTATGGAAGACTTATGACTTATTTGATTATGATGACGCATATTCGGAAATGTAAAAAGAGTATTTCACATTTATTATTTTGGACCCCCTCCCAAACAAGCGAATGGGGGGCATTTTTTTACTATATCGTAGGACAGGTCTTTTAAAATGAAATGAAGGTTTCATTGAAACAAAGTCTCTAAAATATTCCTGTCTCAAAATATTTGTATTCAAAGTTATATAGTATCTGTCACAAAATTCCAGTCATGTCTTAAAAACAATAAATGCATGGTTTTTTTGTAGAATATAGCTTATTAGTTGTAGTTGCAATAAAACTAAAGTGTATCGTTTATAGTTTGCGAAATATTTAGGACAAACCGTTTTAAGAAAATCTGTCAAGGTAAAATGATCCTTATAGCTTTCATATAAGGTATGAGACGTCACACGGTGAGGATCTGTGGGCTAAATTCCAACTGAAAGGACAAACTATACTGGTGTGTGTAGTGTACATAACTCCGAGCACTCGCGATGAAACTTATTTAACATTTTTTGACAGTGTTTGCAATGTATGTAATTTACATTCGCCCTCCAAGATAATAGTATTAGGTGACCTTAATTTGTATAGTGCAAGTACCACTATTAATAATTATTTTACATATTTTAAATCTATTTGTGACTTTGAACAATATAATAATATACCTAATAGGAATGAGAGAATGTTAGATGTGGTGCTGACTGGGTCGCAGCTGTCGGGGGCGGTGCGCGTGCGCGCCACGGCGCCCGAAGAGACGTTCACTAAGGTGGACCTTCACCACCCACCCTTAATTGCTAGTATTGGGTACAGATTCTCGAGTGACGTAACCAGGGTCGAACCCTCTAACATTAACAGTCAAAATGATTGGAATTTTGCATGTGGAGATTATGGTAAACTATACTGTATGATTCGAGATTTTAATTGGAATGAAATTTTTAATTTTACTGTCATTAATGACGCTCTGGATTTTCTATACTTATCGTTATATGCTATATTTGACGTATGCATACCTAAAAAAAGACGCACTAAATCGGTAGGTCGTACTTACCCCGTATATTATAATAAAGATATAATTCGAGAAATTAGAATAAAATCAGCCTGTCACCGGCAGTGGAAACAAACAGGTGATCTAGAGGCTCGCGATAGATTTCGGAAGCTTCGCTCTAAAATAAAAGATGATATTAAAGTTGCCTACCAGGACTATAATAACAGAGTTTCAGTCAACTTATGTAAAGATCCTAGGCAATTTTACCAATTTATCAATAGCCTTCGCTGTCGTGGTGGACTGGAGCCAAAGGTGACGAGGGGTGAGCAGGCGTTCAGCGGTGCGGGGGCGGCGGCGGCCTTCGCCGCCCACTTCAGCTCGGTGTTCTTGCCCGAGTCGCCGTCGCTGGACCCCGCCGCCGCCGCTGCCGCGCCGGCTGACCAGCGCCGCGTCCACGTGAACACCATTGACCGTGCCGACGTGCAACGTGCGTTAGGCAAACTAAAACCCACAACCTCTGCAGGACCAGATGCTGTTCCAGCATTTATACTGAAGGCGTGTGCGGATGAGATTATACCGCCTATCACATTTTTATTTAACCTCATATTAAAAACAGGTAAATACCCCTTAATTTGGAAGAAATCTAGGGTTACTCCGATTCCGAAATCAGGACCTAAAACACAGGTTGAAAATTATCGCCCAGTAGCAATTCTATGTGCACTGGCGAAACTATTCGAATCAGTGTTACATGCTCAATTACTACCCCAATGTAAGGCCTACATCACGCCGGCGCAACACGCGTTCTTACCTAAGCGCTCGGTGACTACTAATCTGGTAACCCTGGTAGAAAAAATCTCGTCTGACATGGATAACGGCAGACAGGTGGATGTTATTTACCTAGACTTTCAAAAAGCGTTTGATCGCGTCGATAACGATGTACTATTGATGAAGTTAGGAATTATGGGTTTTACACCGAGACTAATAAATTTATTTTCAGACTACCTAATGGATAGGATGCAGTATGTTAAGTACGGACCGTATGTATCTGACTACTATAATACCCGTTCAGGCATAAGTCAGGGGTCGAATTTGGGGCCATTGTTGTTCGTGCTATTAATTAACGACCTTCCTGATGTTGTGTCCAACTCAGATATCTTAATATTTGCTGATGACGTTAAATTGTATCGAACTTGTGAATCTCAGCGGGATTGTGAATTACTACAAAAAGATCTCGATGCAGTTCATGCTTGGAGCATAAGTAATAAATTATTTTTCAATCCGTCCAAATGTGAAACCATGTCATTTACGCGGTCAACAGATCCGCTGAGATTTCCGTATACGATAGGTAACGCGACGGTGTCGCGAGTACAACAGGTGCGCGATCTCGGCGTGCTGTTCGACCCGGAGCTGACGTTCCACGAGCACACGGAGCGCGTGGCCGACGCGGCTCGCCGCCGTCTCGGCTTCGTGCTGCGCAATGCTGGGCCGCTCACGCCGCACGCGACGCAGGCACTGTACGGGGCGCTTGTGCGAAGTTTACTAGAGACTAGTTCTGTTGTCTGGAACCCCCACGAAGATAAATACATACTTCTTCTGGAGCGCATACAGAAGCAGTTCCTGCGTGCGCTTTACAAGAAAGTATTTTCCCGCTACCCATTCATGTATCCCACCCTCTTTCTCATGGGACAACTGGGGTACCAGACACTGGAAGTCAGAAGAGCAGTAGCCCTGGTTAAATTCGTCATAAACCTAATTAAAAGCAAAATAGACAGCATAGATTTAATTGAAGTGTTCACTCGACTATCTGTACCCAAAATTCAATTCCTGTGCTCATTGCGGCCGCGGTACCGGGCGCTGCTGGCGCAGGAACAGACGCGCACGGTGGCGCGGCGGCAGGCGCCGGCGGCGCGCGCGCGCACCATCATCGACACGGTGCTGGAAGACGCACCGCACTGCGACCTATTTGTGACTGGGATGGGATGCCTGATGATGGAATGCAACAGAGTATGCGAGAAGATGTATGCAAGAGCCAGCACCATAATAAATTAAACAAAATGTACCCTTAAATTTTAATTAGTTAAACCTATTGACATATTGACATAATGAGAATAATTTACAAATTGTAACTAAATCTATTTATTTTGACATAATGATGATAATGTTATACCTACTTTTAATTTTATTTAAATTATATTTTTTGTTAGACTGCTTTACTCAGTAAAGTTTATGTTTATAATTATAAGTCAATTATTGGTAACGCTTTGGTCCTGAACTGTTATGTTACGAATGAAATAAACGAATTATCAATTAAGGTTGAAATCAATTTTTAAAGACTATTATGTTGTTTTAAGTAAACTTATAAAGCGACGGAACGGAACCATACACATGGGCGTGCCCGACACGTTCTTGGACAATTTTTATTTGTATCGTCAATGGTTTTTACATGATTATAGATTACGATGAATACATTCTATGTTGATATACGTATGGTGAGATTCTTATGAAATTTTGGGCTGAATAGCATAATCTAAGTCACATTCGCTGAAGTGTCATACTCAACTGAACTGAAGTATTTGATTATTACTGGTGATATTTTTTAAATATATAATATTATCAACTTTCCTGCTACCTACTACAATCTACTGAGAAAAATCACGTCGGTAAGTATTTTACTATAACTATTTTGAAGAGAAGGAAAATAATAAATTCGTTTCTGGCAGGACACGAACCTGCATCTCTGGAATGCGGACTAAAATGTCCTCTTAGAAGAATAGCTATTTCTAAGAAGATAAGATAAGATAAGAATATACTTTATTGCACAGAAAAGACACAAGAGAAAATAAAATTAAATGAAACAAATAGTAGTACAAATAGGCGGCCTTATTGCTATGCAGCAATTTCTTCCAGGCAACCTTAGGGTACAGGAAAATAAAAAGTTGAACTAGTGGGCTGGTATACATTTTTGGCAATATATTGTATAGGTAAGTAAATAAGCTACTTAGGTGTATTTATATAATTAATAACAATAAATAGTCATACATATAAATTACTTATACCTATACATAAATACTATAATACATATATAAATATATATAATACTAATGAAAGAAAATATTACAACCAAATTATTCCGGGAAATACGCAAGTGCAAGCGGTTAAGGTAGAGAAAGATAGTGAGCTATAAGGTGTTTTTTAAAAGAATCTAATGAAGAAGCTTGTCTTACAGACGCAGGCAATAGATTCCAAAGCCTTACTGCACGAACTGTAAACGAATTAGAGTAAAAATTGGTAGAATGAGATGGGATAGTAAGAGAGAGGTAGCGCGAAGGGCGAAGTGTGCGATTAAGAGTAACAGAGTGGAAAGGGAATCTTTCTTTAAGATAAGGCGGAGACATAGGATTGAAGAGAATAGAATAAAGAAAAGATAAAAGATGGTAATCTCTACGAAGGCGAATGGGAAGCCATTTGAGTTTAGTTCTGTAGGCTGAGACATGATCATATTTTCTTAGGCCAAATATGAAACGAATGCAGACATTCTGCAATCGCTCCAGTTTATTGAGCAACTCTTCTGTCAGATCGGGATAAGAGATATCAGCATAATCAAGGATAGGTAAAAGCAAGGCTTGGGCAAGAGCAATTTTAGTATTAGTCGGCAAAAGATTACGAAGCCTCTTCAAAGAATAAAATGCAGCAAATACCTTTCTGCTGTCCTCAGCAACCTGTTGTTTCCAAGAGAGTGTTTTGTCAAAAATTACACCAAGGTTTTTCACTGTATCGCTATATGGGATCTGAACTCCGTCGAATACTACTGAAGGAAGCTGTGCAAAGTCAATTCTCGAAATAAAACCAGGACTGCCTATAATTATGACCTGAGTTTTCGTGGGATTAACCCTGAGTCCATGAGTGCGACTCCAATCAGAGACACGAGCCAAATCAGTGTTCACTTTGCGAACAGTTTCGGAAAGCTCAGGCATTGAAGCTTGTGAATAAATTTGAAGATCGTCTGCATATAAGTGGTAAGACGAAGTAAGAGAAAAAGATATCGAGTTAATGAAAATTGTGAAAAGAAGAGGGGACAAGACGCCACCCTGCGGCACACCTGCAGAAGTATCACACCAAGTGGAGAAGGAATCTTCAACTTTGATGCGCTGCTTGCGACCGCAGAGATAACTCTGAAACCAGTCAAAAGTCTGTGGAGATATGTTAAGAGAACGCAACAGCCCCACTAAGATGTCAAAATCCACAGTATTAAAAGCATTGCTAAAATCTAGCAAGGCTAGCACCGTAAGCTGCTGATTATCCATTCCCCAACGAATGTCATCAGAGATTTTGACAAGAGCAGAAGTCGTACTATGACCAGAGCGGAAGCCAGACTGAAACGGGTTAAGGAGATTGTGAGAATCAAGAAAATGGTTCAGCTGGCGGTGGACAAGGCGCTCAAGGACTTTGGAAAGGAAAGGGAGGATTGAGATATGACGATAATCGGAGAAGGATGAAGGCTTAGCCTTCTTAGGGAGAGGAATAATCTGAGCTTCTTTCCACGCAGAGGGGAAGACACCAGAGGATATGGAACGGTTAAGGATTTTGGTAATGACAGGAGTGACAATATCTAGGATAGGAATGATCATATTACGACTTATGCAGTCACTGCCAACAGCATTCGAGGAAACAGACAATATGCTCTTCTTAACACCACAATCAGAGAATTGACAGAAACTGAAAGATCGAAAGTTGGGCAATGGTAGTGATGAAAGATTGTGCAAAGTATTTGACTTGGTATTAGCGTCAAGAGATGAAGTAGAGGAAAAATGATTATTAAGAGAGTCAAGATTAATATCCTTAGGTATGGAATCATTACGTGCTTTACGACCAACGCCCAGTGTACCAAGAAATCTCCATACTTTAGATGGGTCACCGTTTTCAACATTGATAAGAATATGGCGTCTTTGAGCGTCCCTTACCACCATATTGCAACGATTCCGTATTGCGTTATACCTGTCTCTGTTCCTATCAGAAGAGTTACATTTATACCTAATCTTAGCGTTATTCTTCCTTTCCATTAGAGATTTTATCTCTTGATTTAACCAAGGAGCAGGAAGGTGTTTTACTCTAATAGCGCGAATAGGAGCGTGAGTATCATAAAGTTGGATGATATTAGAGTTAAAGAGTGCCACCTGTCCATCAACAGATTCAACGCGATCAATTGCCGACCAATCTATATTGCGAGCATCTTCAAGAACACGCGAGAGATCCATATCCTTGAAATTACGCTGGAAGAGAGTACGGGGTTTGAGTTTAGGAGGACGAATTTTGTACGAAAGAAAAATTAAATCATGATACGAAAAAGCGGGAGCTGTGAATTGGCCATGTTTGGAAACATGATCTACCGAAGAAACAATAATTAAATCTAAGAGAGATGGTCTACGATCTGGAACAAAATGAGTGGCACCAAGAGGAAGAATGTGTAAATTGCTAGATTTTATAATGGACTGAAGGCTTTTAGTACGGGGGTCATTTTTAATAAGGCATGTATTAAAATCACCCATGATAATGGTGTGACTGTACGATGGCGCCAACTCTTCAAGAAGTAACTCAAAAGACGGGAAATAATTGATCGTTCGAGATGGACTATAGTAAACACCAAGTAGAACCATGGTATGAGAGAGGATCACTTCCAGAAAGAGATGCTCAGCTGTTTTAGGTGGAGGCGGTTGAGGAGACTTACTAACGATTGAGTAAGGAATGTGGCTCCGCAGATAAATGGCAACTCCTCCATGTGCTGAAGTCATGCGGTCATTTCGCACCAACACAAAACCCGGCAAAGAGTAAGAAGTTGACTGTAAACATGGATGGAGAAAAGATTCCGAAACGAGTATGGCGTGAATATTGCGATTATCAAAAGTCGCCAGCATATCCGCATAGTGAGCCGCAATACTCTGTGCATTTATATGGATAACATTAAAATTCTTAGGAAAGGCAGAAAATTCGGTATCTAGCAATTCCCATAAAAGTGGAGAACTGCTGTGAAAGGTATCAGTAGAAGATGCAGAAGAATCCGCTATAGGAGAGCATGAGTGGAAGGAATAAATTTGGTAATTTTCATCATCGGAACTCTCAGAACTATTATTCATAAATATATATATTAAATAAATAAATAGAATATAAAGGTATAAAATAACAAACTAATCAAAATAATATAAAGCACAATAAATTAAACTAAATTTAAACCGGTACCCGCCAGTTGTTCTACAAACAACAGAAGAAAATAATAATAATGGTAACATATTATGGAAATAGATACGAGACAGCGTAAACAGGAACGTTAAATACAGTAAGTTTTACTAGTAGTATGAGAGGCAAGAACAGAAAGTTGAAAAGAGATAAATACATAGAAAGCCATCTCGTTCTAAGATAACTATGACACATTTTAAATATGAAAAAAAAATTAAAAAAAAAACAAGTAGACATTTTTATGAAAGGACTAATTGCTATAGCGGGGGCTAAAGATTAGTATTTTAGAAAATTAATTAGTCTGAAACTTTGAATCCCTTAAAAACCTAAAATAGTCATCACCTTCTCCTTTAAAAGTTTAAATTAAAATAAATTGATTAGCCTGCTGTATTTTTTAAAGAAACCGATGAAACAAGATGAAACGAATGATTATCATCTAATGTCTTTTCTTGAAGGCACTAGTTAAAACTAAATAAACCAAATTATGGTTCAAAAGTTTTCAACCCTTCGTCCTCCAAAGAGATGACCTAGGGATTAAAATACGTCCCAATGTGGATATAAGATATTAATTTCATAACCTTCCCGGTAGTTACTGAGCGAAATTAGGGCTCTCCCAAGGGTCAGGGTAGGGTCAAGTTTGTTCATTTTTGCCATAACCTTTAAACCCCTTAATCAAGTGATTTGAATACGTAAGTACCTATCTACCTGTGATGTAAAATAACATACAGAATTAAAATCACGCCTTTATGCCTAATGGGGTAGGCAGAGCGTAAACGACCTAACCAATGGTAGTTCTCCAGCGTCTGACAAAATTTTGAGGGTTATTTGAGATAGATTTGTAAGTATATTTCTGTAGTGACAGGTTGTCAGCCCATCGCATAAATCACAATTTACTGAAACCCTCGGATATCTTAACTGGTTTTTGGTGATGTCAAATAACTTGGATTTCATTTCAGGTAGTTCTTCAATATGACTGAGAAAAATACAAACAAGGACCTCTTTACTATAGACAGATCAACGTAAGTAACAATCGGGTCATTCGACTCGAGAATCTACTCGTTAAGGAGAACAAATTGTTTTACTAACTTTAGCTGTCAACTCGATGGAAGAATTTGTAGCTGTTACATAAATAACATATGATAAACATGAGTATTATTGCAATAAAATATTCTTTACCTTTATACTTTGACTGTAAATGGATGATAAGATTTACAATTCTTCTTCTGTCGTGTGGGTATCTAGTCAATCGACCCGATGAACTCTGGTGTCAGAGATTTTTTAAACCACCTAGTAGCACAGCTTTACAATTAGTATTGTTAGACGTAGAAATAATTTTATACAGGGTGTTACGGACAGTTTCATGCAAAATAAACAACTTTCACAAAGATATTTTTTTAGGTAATTGGAGGTATTCTTTGTATGATGTATGCATCCAATAAGAAAGTTTTGAATTTCGACCCCCAACGGTGAAAAAGGGGGACAAAGTTTGTATGGGACAACGTGATTCCTTGGTCTAATGTAGTTTAAATTTTGCATAAACATTTGTTAACAGAATTGATGGAATATGTGTTTCGTACTTTATTGAAGTTCGACCTAATAGGGTTCAAAAATGGCAGAAGGCTATTTTGGGGGTAATTCGATCCGATGTTAGAAAACTTTTTTAGAGGTACCTTATTTGCTAAGAAGTTGATATGAAAACTCCATAGTGCATGTTAAAGTGCCATATAAGAAGAAAACTGAAGTGACAATGACAAAATGTTTGACAGACGACATAAATCTTTGAAAATTCGTTGGAAATTGAGTTGCATTTATAACAAAACATAAATTATAACAACGATATAAAAAACCTACATCGAGCGAAAATATATCAAGCAGGGATGGAGGTCTGTATCTGTAATTGAGATGATTAAAATGTAGAAAAAAAACAGAAAATTGTGAAAAAAAAAAAAAAAAATTATGACAACGTTCACATGTATAATTTCAACGATAATCATGGAGAAATCCTTCAGGTTGTTGGCAGGAAGAAAAGAGTGATCCATGTTCCTAAAAGAAGCTGTATCTATTTCACTATTGTTTTTTTTTTATGTTTGTGTCCTCTGTATAATCATACATACATACATATAATCACGCCTTTATCCCTAATGGGGTAAGCAGAGCGTAAACGACCTAAACAAAGGTCGTTCCGCCACGTCTGACAAAGTTTTGAGGGTTATTCAAGATGGATTTGTACGTATATTGCTGTAGTGACAGGTTGTCAGCCCATCGCCTAAATTGCAATATACTGAAACCTTCAGATCCCTTAGCTGGTTTTTACAGCATGCCCGGGAGGAAATGCAGCTGGCATATTCTATGTTTTTCTCTCGCTCCCAGGCCAGCGTGGAAGAAATCATATGTGCAATAAACTGTTAAATAAATAAATGACGAGATCTGAGAAGAATATCTTCCGAAAAACTTTATCAGCAGATTATTTTCTAAGTTGTTTATGTTTATACATACATACATAAAAACACGCCTTGATCCCTAATGGGGTAGGCAGAAGGAAAACGACCTAAACAAAGGTCGTTCCGCCACGTCTGACAAGTTTATTGTTATGTTAAATTAAAATACAGAGTTATGGTGGAATAAGTTGCTTGATTCATGTTTAAGGCCCGTAGATAAACAACACTTGAGACTGACAGCTAGTTTGTGTTGGTACCAGAAATGTCATTTCGATATAATGTGGCCTGGCAAATCCATATTTATCATTGCTCTCAAACTTGACTTGCCGTAGGGTCGTATTTATAAAGCAATCACAAGATTGAGAGCAATATTAAATTAGGATTTGACAGGCCGTTTTGTACTGAAATGACATTTCTGATACAAACTCAAACCCGCTGACACTCTTGAGAGTTGAATTTAATTACGGGCCTAAGAGTTGTAAAGTGTAAGAATGTAATGTTTATGGTGATCGGTGAGGCTGAATGCAGAAGGTAGACTAAGTGCAAAAGAAAGCTTAAGGACAGACGACCCGCATAACGCAGATGGCAATGTATCTGCCTGCTACACGGCTCCCAGGTTCGATTCCCGGCATGGCAGACATTTGAATGATGATTGAATGTCTGTTCTTTGTGGTTGTTTCTGTGTATGTTTCTCTGGTGATGGTTACTAAGGGGCGGAATGGGGATTACCAACCTAGTAGTCCACCCCGGGTAATAACAACACAGGCTTGCCTGTAAATAAGTCCGGCTGAACTATCTCTACAAAGCGGTGGTAGGCTCCGAAAGGGGCTGTCTGGCATGAAACCCTTTCACCTGAGTCTGGCGCCAAACAGCTTGCTTTGTTCCCTCGGTGCGTGAGATAGGCAGTGCCATAACATGCATCTTCTGGGTTAGTTCGCTCCATTGTCGACGCTGTCACGGTCATCCCTAACCTAGTGTCTAAAGTCAAGAGCAAACCCATACATACATACGTACATTTAATTACGCCTTTATCCCTTATGGGGTAGGCAGAGCGTAAACGACCTAAACAAAGGTCGTTCCGCCACGTCTGACAAAGTTTTGATGGTTATTTAAAATAGATTTGTAGGTATATTGCTAAAGTGACAGGTTGTCAGCCCATCGCCTAAATTACAATATACTGAAACCCTCGGATCCCTTAGCTGGTTTTTACAGCATGCACGGAAGGAGAAAGTGATTATATGTATGTATGCATGCACGGGAAGAAACGCAGCGGCAACATTCTATGTTTTTTCTCTCGCTCCCAGGCCAGCATAGAATAAACCCAGAGAAAACCCATTTTGAATAATAATAAAAAAAGGTATTTAAGTTCAGTCACCGAATATATAATAGTACCTACTACATACAGAATGGACATTCACCTCCCTCCCCAGTCCGACATAAGTCACACTCCGCGCCGGATTGTAGGCCACATTGAGCGTACGTTTAGCAGGTGGCGGATGGCGCGGGCATGTTTCCCAGTGTAACGGAAATAATAAAGTTTTGTGTTCCAAAGATGGTTAGGTACTGTTCCGTGTACCGATGTCATTGTACCACAAGATATGACTCCAATAGGAACTTTTTTAGATTCCACGTCGCGATGAGAGACGGTAAGTAAATTCATACAAAATATGCAACCTTATCTATTCTAACTATTCAGTTACAGTAAACTACTTTAAAACGTTGGTTTAATCAAGAACCAGATTAATCAAGGGATGATTGTGACCGGTATAACAAAATTTGTCAACCCTTATAACACGCACACAAACGCATGCCAAGTGCAACATGCCATCTGTCGATGTGTGACGAACATGAAGATCAGGATCTCGATGATACTTTTCAAATAAATATTCTAATAAAAGACTTGCAAGGTGGGGTGCTCTAACCCCTCATTTGTTGTTACAAAATTTACGAATCTAAGTACCTATATTGAAAAAAAATGGTAACATCCTACTTTCTGTTATCTTTATTACTATAATCTTCTTCTTAGCGAGTGGATTCTGGAGTCAAACGACCCGATGAACCCTGGTATCAGAGTTTTTAAATCGTTTAAACGTTTTATAATTACTATAATAATATTGTACATTTGATAGTTTGAATGTTTGTTATGCAATCATGCTATAAGATGATGGTCCATATTTGTCTCTAAACTTATACTCTGTGTAAACTTTGCACAAAACCTCTAACTACTTTCATACAAACATACATATAATCACGCTTTTATCCCTAATATGGGCATAGCGTAAACGACCTAAACAAAGGTCGTTCGGCCACGTCTGACAAAGTTTTGAGGGTTATTTAAGGTGGATTTGTAGGTACATTGCTGTTGTGACTAGTTGTCAGCCCATCGCCTAAATTACAATATACTGAAACCCTCGGATCTCTTAGCTGGTTTTTACAGCATGCCCAGGAGCAAATGCAGCTGTCACATTCTGTGTTTTCTCTCTCTTCCAGGGCAGTATAAAAGTACTACTACTTTCTTATAAAAATCTACAATCTCATTGACTTTCTTACCCTTTTTCATTTGAGCTCAAGATCTTGTATAAAAAACTTCTAGTTTCTTGCAGTTAATCATCAATGTATTGTAATCTTCTTTTGTCGTGTGGGTATCGCGTCAATCGATCCGATGAACCCTAGTGAGTCAGTTTTTAAACCGCCTAATATAGTACGGCTAATAGGCCTCCGTCATGGTTTGTGTAACGACGACTATCAAAGACCGATCCCTTAACATGCCCTCCGAAGCACGGTATCTTTTTTGTTTCAGACAATTGGGTGATTCGGCCTACATTGTCCTAACAAAAATGTCACAAAGGGATAAATTGACAAATCAACTTTGTGTTCCCCCCCTGGGATTCGAACCCAGGACCTCCAGATCGTGAGCCAATGGCTCTGACCACTAGACCACGGAGGCAGTTAAAATCATTGTAATATAGAACAGTAATAGAATAAGAAAATATTAGACTTGGCTCTACATAGGATCCCATATGTTTTAGATTGCGAGGCTTGAAGTTAATTAATATTATGATACATTATCCCGGCATCCTCTCAAAATATGTAGTTTTATGAGTCCTTGAAGAGTTCCTTAATATATCAGAACCCAAATTTAACGAGTGTGTAATATGAAACCCAGTTTTACACTGAACAGATGGTTCATCTCAGAAATCCGTAGTTTTATTATTTCCCGTTCACGGCATAAGGTTGCCATTTACAGGTTTCGGTAAGTCTTTAAGGCAAATACTCATCTGAAACATGGAACCCTAGCTTTATGACACACATATGTACGAGTATGTCTTCCATGCTGGACTGGGAGCGAGAGAAAAACATAGAATGTGCCAGCTGCATTTCGTCCCGGGCATGCTGTAAAAACCAGCTAAGGGATCCGAGGGTTTCTGTATTTCGCAATTTAGGCGATAGGCTGACAACCTGTCACTTAAGCCTACTTTATACATATAACTACGCATCTATCTTAAACAACCCAATAAAACTTTGTCAGACGTGGCGGAACGACCTTTGTTTAGGTCGTTTACGCTCTGCCTACCCCATTAGGGATGAGGCGTGATTATATGTATGTATGTATATCAAATGTGGAAAAATATCAGCCGTAGTTTACTAGTTTTCTCTCCTACAAATTTAGAGTGCCTAGACTGGAATACCCGCGTTGTCTAAAATTTCACCTGATGCAGCATCAGCTTAGAAGAGAATCGTCTTATTTAAGGTCTTTAATGAAGATTTTTCTGAACTTCTCAGCATTATTCCGTTAAAAACTCCAACTCGAACATTATGAAAGCACGATTACTTTTTCTACCTCCCAGTCATTCTCAATATAGAAAAATTGGGTTACATACCACGCTCCACAAAACTGTTCAATAAGTACAATAATGATAGCCGATTTCATGTAGCGGTACTATCAGATCCATGAAAAATGCGCTCGTTAAAGATTACTTTACAGAATAAATGAATGGAGAAAGTAAACCTATCAACGCCCTTTGTCCCGATATCAGAAAGCTTTCCCCCTGGACATGATTTACCATGTCCGATTTGGAAGTCTTTAGATAAACTCCGAGCCCAGACCGGTCGGAGCAAAGAAAACATGGCCAGGTGGGGATTTTTAGGTGATTGTGATTTGAAATGTTTTTTGGTGTAGTTTAAACGATGAAACAACTAACATCGTGTCCTGCGTGACACGATGCTAGGTCTTCCTGCGTGCCCCTACACCTGCACGCAAGAAGGCCTCATGATAGCGGCTGATAATGCTGTTAACGTGACCAAATTCTGGGCTGCAACAGTGTAGTGTCTGCCATCGACACGCAAATAAGAAAACTTTACAGAACCTTAAAGTTTTAGTTTAGTGTAACTGTTTTTATATTTTTGTGTTATAATAATTTGTTTTACTTACTTTTTTTTAAAGCCTTTAAGGCTTTTTAAAGCTTTTAAGGGACAGTCAACGAAATTGAACTATTTTTACCAGGAAATTCTTTCAGGACATGAAACAAGTTTTTACTTTCCCTTACGAAATGTCCACTTTGATCGGACAGTTTGTAAGAAAAAGCATTTATAATAAGACGACGGCTTGCGGGGTTGAACAACAATATTTTAATGTAAATTGCAACAAACAGTTATCCTTTTATACAATATTTCGTAGGTTCACTAAGAAAACGTAAACACCAGTTCAAATGGCCGACCCGCACTGGCCTTCCGACTGACAGAGCTCGAGCGTGACGTCATACGTCATAGTCTACTTCTCGTAGACTAAGGAGATTACACCATGTAGCCTTACAATCTCCCCCTCTAGCACGAACAATAACGTCCTCGCGTTCGTGATAGGGCAAAATTAAGAGCAATTAATTAAAACAAAAGTGAAAACAAGCCTTTAGGAGTGACAACATATATCAAAAGTACAAGTGCCCCTTAAGAAAGACGAAATATAACAAAAATGCCCTCTTAAGAATGTAAACTTAATACAAATTTAGCATCGCACTAACCATATAAATTATGATAAGAAAGATAAAGCACTGATAAGAGTTAGGTTTAACGGAAGTATTACTGTTAACAACCGAAGTAACATCTCACTAACCTCAGAGTACAAAACGTAAAGGAAATGACGAAAACGATATTGACCGATAATAATAATACGAATGAAGACTAATAAAAGCAAAACTGTACTGATAAGAGCGATAACGTAGCGACAGAAGCAAAAAAAACTATCGCTTACGGCGAGGCCTTCCCCTCTTCCGTTTCTCCTGAATGGGCTCATGGATGTTGTCAACCACGGGGGTCAATTGTGAAGTATGATACTTCCCTAACAACTCCCCGTTCGTACGTTCTAGTAAGTAAGTTCTAGTAAGCAGGGCCGACAGCTTCAGGCACTCGATAAGGGCCGTCCCTCCGAGGAATGAAGTTAGCTGTCTGGCCTTTACCTGTATCATTACCATTAGGGCCTTGCGTCTTCAGCAAGACAAGACTCCCCCTAAACAGTTCGTCGTCTACCTCCAGGTTCTCTATAATCGTTTGTACCTCTGGGTCCTTAGGGCTCCTGGCAGCGGCGACTACGTAACACAAATCGCATCCGGTTTGCGCATCAGCGCATGGCGGGCGTAACAGTGTATCAACAATGACTTTCGACTTCCCTGGTGTGTATTCGATATTCAGGTTATCTTTCTGTAAGGTATGGGCCTTACGCTCCGTGGTCGTATAACTCTGCCCTGCAGTGTTCAATAAGCGGCTCGCATATTCAAAAGAACGCTCATCAAGCCCCTCCCCCTGCATAAGAATAGCCCCAAGGCCCACCCACTTGCATCAGTGCGCAGCACGAAGGGTTTAGACTCGTCGGTCTGCCTTAGAATCGGTGCCGATGTCGGGAGCCTCTTGATACGCTCGAATGCGTCTTGTTGCTCGCTTGGTTTATCTTGATCTACTGGATGAACGATAACTTGAGAAAATTCAGATCTCAAACCTCCAGTTTCCTTTGGCTCAAGGACTACATTGGTCACCCACGGTGACTTACATTCCTCGGTAACATCAGCAGCTAGCGGCTTATTCAGCTCTACCTTCCGGTTTATTTTCTCCCCTGGGACATTCTGTGGGGCTGGCAAGTGATAGCTTCTTGCTCACTGCTGGTCTTTACGTAATGGGTAGCGAAGACAGTGGCTGGTGCTTGACCCTGTCACAAATTAAATTGTAAGGCTCTACCCTCTGCTTAGCTAATGAAGCTCCTCCCTCATCAACCCCCAATGAAAACTCATTGGTGTCGGCGTGCATAAGCTCTTTTTTTGCGTGAACCAAATAAAAAGAATGCACAAAGGTGAATATTTGCTGAGGAGAGTCAGTAAAATACCACACACCCTTTCTCAGGTCGGGTACAATACCTGCATTCAAAATAAAATCTTTACCTAGTAAAGTTTTAGTGTCCGCCTCGGGGAAAACTAAGAATTTGGTAGGTACAAAACGGTTTTTAATTTCAACTAAAACCGAACAAGTTAAAACTGTACGTACCTGTACTGTTCCCTCGGCGAGGCTCACAGTCCTCTGTGACTCGGTGAACTTAACACCTTCATCAAGCAAAAGCTGGTGTAAAGCAGGGCTCGCCACGCAGTCTGTAGTCCCAGTATCTAATAAGGCTATTCCTTCATGACCCTGGATACGGACCTGTACCAAGGAGTGAGAGTTGTCGGCACCTACACTACCTAGAGAATTAAATTTTGCACGAGCGGGGCCCTCACTACTTGTTTTGCATTTACTACACTTAGACCTAACCACCCCTGGTTGGCCACATCCATAGCAGCTAATTTCCCTAGCGCTAGGCTTATCACTCTTGTTATCGCTCTTATCACTACCACTACGATCCTGAACTGATTTTAGATCGCGACACTCGTCGGTCGTGTGAGCAAATCCCTTGCAATAGGAACAGCGAGGGCGAACGCGCCTGTTATCACGGTATCTACTTGCTACTATGCTAGAGGTAGACACTTTAGGCTGTATTGCGGTTTCAAAAACAGAGTTCTCGCTCTTACTCGAACCTATTTCGGCTAAGGAATCTTCCACGTTTCACGCACGCTATATCAAGCTTTTGATAGAGTCTACTTGTTCGCGGGGCAAACGTTTACGAACGCGACAGTCCAGCATGCTATAAATCGCGTCCAGCACATATTCTTGCGGCAAGCGATAAGGTAAGCTCGCGTATAATGTCCTCATACGCGGAATGAAGGCTTCGGCGCGGTCTCCTCCCTGCACCGAAGAATTGATTTCACGAACAATCGGCGGTATGGCGTACGGCGGTTGCGGCGCACCGTACATTGCTCGCAGGCGACGCACGGCGTCTTGCCACGAAGTAACATCGCCCTTGACGCCTCGCCACCACACGGCGGCGTCACCGGTTAAAATCATGGGTAACCCACGAATCGCGTGATCGTCGCTGACACCCGTGCACTCCTTGTACACCTCGATGGAATCCACGAAAGCTTCAAGCTCATCTGCAGAGCGGGAAATGCCGTCGAGTCGCGCAGATCATACCAGACAGCATCGTCGACGCTCCAGCAGTCGGCGGGTTTGGCGGTGAAGGGTGAATGACCTCGGGCCTCTGCGGCATCATCTAGGCGGCACACTTCATCACGGATGCCAGGAGTCCGGATAACCTCTCTTCAGAGATCATGATCATGTCGTTTTTCACTTGGGCTGATTCCTTATCTTCATTCTTTTGTTTTCCGATGGCAGCTGAAAAATTCTCGTCATATTGAGTGCGGCCGGTGCTTTTCCTTTTCGGTGGCATTTTTCGTTTCAAAGGCCACTGTAGGACGCCAATATAATAAGACGACGGCTTGCGGGGTTGAACAACAATATTTTAATGTAAATTCCAACAAACAGTTATCCTTTTATACAATATTTCGTAGGTTCACTAAGAAAACGTAAACACCAGTTCAAATGGCCGACCCGCACTGGCCCAACACTGGCCTTCCGACTGACAGAGCTCGAGCGTGACGTCATACGTCGCGTTCTTCTCGTAGACTAAGGAGATTACACCATGTAGCCTTACACATTTTTTTTAATTTCCCGAACGAATTTCCTGGTGATAGTTGTTCAGTTTCGTGGACTGAGTAATCCCTATAAGTTTGCGGGACGCTGTCAAGGTACATCCCGTATATTATCCAAGCTTTTAACTGGCATTTATTTAATATGTATACTTGAATAATTTGTAAATGTTGCTGTCTTCTTCTTGTTTAAATGTTGGTGCCTCTCCATTACAACTCTGTGCCATTACTGAAGATTGACCGTCAGCTCCGCATATTTTCTACTGTCTCTCGCCTGCTGGAAAAGATCTTCAATCTTGGCGATGACTGTCCACTGTTTTATGTTGCTGTAAGCTCCTCAGATATAATATTATTATTATATTAGCCTAAAGGGTCCTACTCCTGGGCGCAGGCCTCCCGTCTCTCTTCCCAGGCAACACGATCTATGGCTCTTTCCGACATCGCATCCTCGTTCTCCCTCTGCGCCGACGTTCTTAGATTGTGGGACAAATTTTGTGCCTAATTTGGCCCACCTCTCGGGATACATTCGGCGCACTTGACCACTCCCACTTATGCTTTGTGGGTTTTATGCCCACGTCAATAATTAGGGTTTTAGATCGGAGAGTGAAATTAAATATAATAAAATAAAAAACAAAACAGGGACCAATCCATCAAATGAAAAAGAAGGATGGGTAATGAATGAAATGTTAGTTAGATGAAGTAAAATATGGAGTATCCATATTTACTCGGAACACCAATAAAGTGTCTGGTAACTGAAAAACTGGGAATGTAGAATCTGTTTACTCTCGCTTGATTATAACATTATAGTAACGTGATAGTAGGTTCCCTAGGCACCAATCTTCCAACACTATGATAATGAAAAAATAAATTGATTCGTAAAAAAACAACAAAACAACTGTTCAGAATTGTTTTCCTAATAACTACGTTTGTTTTCTTTTCAGAGCTGACCTAACAGGCAATCTTGGGTTCCAGTCTAGTCTCAACATAGCATCAAAAGATGTCGTCGACGACAAGAAATACAACCCCTTTGAACACCGGCAGTTGGCTCATCCTAACACGTGAGTATATTCTACCTACTCCCGTTCAAAAGTCTAGGGCGCGTATTTAAAACAGCGATATCAGGATTGAGAGCCATATTTAGTTTAGATTTGATAGGCCGTTTTGTACTGAAATGACATTTCTGATACGAACTCAAACATGCTGTCACTCTTGAGAGCTGATTATAAATATGTGTCTAGGCTAAATTTTTTTTACATTGATATAAGTTAATAATTTATTATAATATAATAATGAAATGACTAAGTTTGTACATTTGTGTTTATAAATGGAAACAATTTTTAATTTAATATTGATGAATCTGTTTGCAACGATTTGGTTGTTACTGACTAACAAGATCATTCACAGCCCACGTATTTATCAATACGATTGTAAAACGTTCCGAGTTCCAATAATAAGGAAAACATTCAGCTCCATTTATTTGTACAAGGAACAAATTGTTGATTGATGGTCTAGAAAAAATATAATAATAAACCTAAATAGCCATCGTTTATTGAAGCGGATAACGTAATACTTAAGTACATCATTATTCAAACTTGGGTCCAGTTATCTGAAAGTATTTCTATTAACAATCGTATTAATTTTATTCTTCTGGTAATTCAAGAATATACAGAAATAAAACGATGTATAATGTTCATACACGTCACAGTTTACCCTAACAATGTTTTACATATTAAAGTCAGGGTAAAACTTCGTTATAAATACCCATCTAAGAAAATATCCTGCCCACCTTTCCTGGTTTTATAGGTACAGCCAGCTTCTCAAATAATGTTAAATGTAAACTTAATTTGTAATTAAAACATGATTATTGTAAGATAAATTATGCATTTGTTCAGGAGGAAAGCCAGAAAGGAAATGATAATTTTCTTTCTTTCATATTATAGGAGGAAAATATTTAAAATATATACATATAATCACGCATTTATCTATAAATTAAACGATACTTTTTTTACTTAAATTAAAGACAGCGAAGCGAGCGCGAAATCGTATATTCCCAGTAGACTTAAATCTAACGCGCATCACGAGCGAAGCGAGTTTGATATTTCACCATGGATATGTCACCGTAATATTGCGTATACCGTTGGATCATAATACATCTTGTGAGATTGCATACTGTCAAAATATTGTGAACCGCGACACACTCATTGCAAAATAACGCATTATTTTTCATAAGATTGTAATGAATCCAAGAGAAACTGGAAGATTGCAATTTGTCAAGCGTTATATTGCCAATCATTCGAGGCTGTTTCTGATTAGACCGTTTTGTATTTAGTAGATCTAGAAATTCACAAGAACTGGTATTTCTGAGCTTTGCTTATGACCAAGGACAAAATCCGTCATTTTCCTTGTTATTCTATAAGATTAAGAATGATATCAAACAGGTTAATATGAATGTATAAAGTAAATCTCGAAAAATATAACTAACACTCACCGATTTTACCAAAGAAGCTACACTTTTTTCTTTAAAAATAATAACACAGCAGTTTACTTTCACACTGATTTTATGACTATGAGTTTTTTTTAAACAAATGGAAATAAAAGCTACTAAACTACTATCAACTATATCACTGTTTGTTTACATCCAAATACGAACGATTTGAAGTAAACATCGCGGCGTCGGACGAATGTCTCTCAACCAATCAGCGCGCGAGATTCGTTCCGTTATATATCAGATCACAATTTCGCGGTATCTCATGGGAAAATTGTAGTCTCACGAAAAATAAAGCGTTATATTGCAATCAAGGGTTGCGGTTCACAATATTTCGACAGATTGCAATCTCGCGAGATGGATGATGATCAATCGGTATATGCAATTTTACGGTGACAAATACATTAAGGCTAATAAAATTGTTTTCTTCCGGGACGCTCCCGGTGGGTCCCACTGACGACCTAAGCTGGGACTTGCGTGGGCCAACCTCTCCCACCTACCATATGGCTTAGGGCCTGTACGGGGCTCGCGCAGCTTTAGGTCCGGCTGCCAATCTCCACCATACATGGTCATTGGCCAGTCTGCCGACCTATAGATAGATTTTAGAAAATATCCTCATTTATTGAGTAAATGCAAACAAAGCCGCGGGTAAAAGTGGGCAATACATAATATCCAGCGTCGTGGTTTTTCTGCAACACATGCTGAGTCAGCGCCATTTTCACTAACACTGTAGTGTGAGCATAGCGTTTACCTATAGATAGATATTATGAATAGATATGTAGTTTACACCTATGTAATGTCTCTTTATTTTATTAGTATTAAACGCACTCTCTAGCAAGCAAGACGTGATTTTATTGTTATAATCCCGCCACCGCATGGCGACCCTGCCAGGCGTAGGCGCCGCGTGGTCGCGTCGCGTAGTCAGCAAAATTTCTATGGGAACGCTAGGACTGAACGTGCAGCATGATGCAATCGAAGCGTGTTTGTGATACTGAGACAACGCAAGATCGTGAAACGTTCAATATTTTTAACAATGGGAAAACAGTGTTTCAAGTGTATTTGTGAAAATAAGGAGACTGTTCTATCTCAGCACGGAGGAGGTGACAAAGGAGCTAATGTGGACGCCTCTACACACATGGCTATGAATAATATTCTTCTATCAATCATAGTCTCGGTTTGCGGATGCGGTATATTATACTTGTTATACACGCAGTATAGAAAGTGCCACCAGGCATGGGTTACAAACGAGATAAGAGCAGACATGATACGAAGAATGCAAGTGAGACTTTCAGGACGCAGAGACAGGCGACACGATGACCAGGGTCATGACACAGCTTGACGAGGCCAGCGCGACGGCGTTTTACGTAAGGCGATAAAATCTAACACTAAGTAAATATAAAAATTCTAAAAATATATTATAATAAAATAATACAAAAAAAAGTGAAGTGTTTGTGCGGCATACAAGTTAGTGCGGTATAAAATATGGACATGTCAAGAAATAAAAATAATTAAGTAGTGCTAATAGTTCAAGTGCGTAAAAAAACAAAAATTAAAATAGAAATCTAAAAAAAAAAGAAACTAACATCCCTAGAATAGTTTTAGTTATAATGCTAAATTTAATCTGAAATAAGAGGAGACAATAATCGGCTTCGGAACTTTCTCTAAAAGAAATTATCCGTCGTTCGTAATGATAAATTAATAAGAACTTTAAGTGTTAGTTATTTTACCAAGATAGTTTTAATAAATATATCATACTAGTGCGTCTGCAAGTGTTAAGGTATCAAATTATGCGTTAATGGAATTTAAGTTAAGTGATATATACGATTCGTTGGAAAAATTAAGGGTAAGTTTAAGAAAATTAGGACCAAGTAGAAGAATGCAAGAGATAGGTAAAAGTAAAATTAAGAGAGCTATTGAAATATATGAGCTATATAAACAATATTTAGAAACTTTTGATGTTAAAGATTTAGGAGGAAATTTTGACGGTATAGTGGTAGAGAATTTATGTAAGAAAATTGATGATACTTATCATAAAATACCTATTAAGTTACAGTGACTCTAATTCGTCTGACGAAACTATCAAAATGGCGGATTTTGAGTTAAAAACAGCAAGTATGTTGATTCCTGTGATGGACGGAAAAGAAGACACCACCGAAAAAAATATTCAAGGTATAGAAATGTATGAATCTTGTTTAACTGAAACTAAAGATAAGAAGTTGCTGATTTCTTTTGTTATTAAAACTCGACTTACGAAAACAGCGAAATTAAAATTAAAATCAGATTACAATACGGTGACTGATTTAGTGAAAGACATTAGAAATTTTCTTCTTACTAAAAAATCAGCAAATTCTTTGATGATGCAAATGAATAAACTATCGCAAAATGAATTAAGTATTACTGAATTTGGAAATAAATTAGAGGAACTTTTTGTTGAACTGACAATTTCTCAATCAGAGTTAAATGATGATGCAAGTGCTATTTTACGACCGATCAATGAAAAAATTGCTATTAAACGATTTTCAGATGGACTGCGCAACAGAAGGCTGGGTACAATCATCGCAGCGCGAGACTACCAGCAGCTAAAAGATGCAATTCGAGCGGCAGAGGATGAGGAGTCGTCTCAGCCATCTGCACAGGTTATGATGAACATACGAGGTAAGCCAAGAGGTAGAGGACGGTGGCTGCATGCTCCGCGTCAATTCAGCTACTCAGGTGACCGAAACTACTTCAACCGAGGTAATTATTCTGGCTACGGTCGTGGTAAATACTTCGGTCGAGGAAATTATTCGACTAACACCTACAACAGGGGTAGCAATAATTTCGGATCTCGAGGTAATAATTTCATCAACAGGGAGCGAAGTTCTCGTGGATTCCGTGGAGGACGTGGTAGACCACAGCACAGAGTTTATTTCCATCAACAAGAAAACGGTGAGGCCAATGGTCAAAATCAGTTTTTTCGAGCATAAAATATTAACATGTGAAGGATTAGATTATGTGAAACTTAAAGTAGGAGATCGGCTTTGTACATTTTTAGTAGATTCAGGTGCAACTTTGTCAGTCATACAAAGAAACAAAGTCCCACAGTTTATCACATTACATAGCGAGGAAACGGTTATCAGAGGTTTAGGTGGTTATGTTTGTTCCAGTGAAGTCGCTGACATCACTTTGCAAACGGGTAGTGAACATACAAGTACATCAAGTTACGATGAGTCAGATTGACTTGTCTGTAAGTTTCGTATATTGGATGACATGCCATGTCAGTGTGATGGACTACTCGGATCGGATTTCTTTACAAAATACAAAGCTAAAATTGACTATGGGACTAATGCATTAGTGTTGCGGCATTATGATGCAATAATAAAAGTAAAACTTTATTCTAGCGATCAATACAATAATATATTGCATATTCCTTCTTGAAGTGAAACTATTCACTTTATTTCCATAAAATCTTCCTCACCAAATGAATACGTAGTAATGCCAAAACAAATATCAGAAAATATATTTTTGGCAGGATGCATAGTGCATTGTAAACAAGGTAGAATTCCAATTAAAATATTAAATACTGGAGATGAGAATGTAGATTTACCATGTTTTGAACCTGAATTAGAAAAGTTAGAGTGTTATAATGTTTGCCAATACGACAAATCAAATAACAACGCAGATAGGGTGAAAAGATTATTGAAAACTTTAGACTTAAATTATTTACAAACGGATGAACAAGAAACAATTGAACAGATTTGTGCAAAATATGCAGATGTTTTCCATCTTGAAGGCGATAAACTTAGCACGACTAACATTTTGTCCCAATCTATTAATATAAAGCCAAATACGAGTCCTGTTTATTCGAAACCTTATAGATTGCCACAAGCATTGAAACCTGAAATCAACAAGCAAATCAAACAGATGCTTGATGATGACATTATTGAAACAGCAAACAGTGAGTGGAACAGTCCTATTTTTCTTGTACCTAAAAAGTCAGAAAATGGTAATAAAAAATGGAGATTAGTCGTAGATTACAGAAAAGTAAATGAGACTATTCAGGAAGACAAGTTTCCATTACCCAACATTAATGAAATATTAGATTCTCTTTCAGGTTGCACATATTTTAGTCATTTGGATTTGAGTCAAAGTTACTATCAAGTTGAACTTAAGCCAGAAAGTAGGGCTGTCACATCTTTTACAACAAGCACGGGGCAATATTCTATGAAAAGGGTTCCGATGGGCTTAAAAATAAGTCGCGATGTCAGGTATGAATTTTGAACAATGTATAGTTTACATGGATGATTTAATTGTATTTGGTCGAAATTTGGAATCTCACAATAAAAATTTGATTAACGTATTTGAAAGATTAAGGAAAGTCAATTTGAAAGTTAACCCGAAAAAATGTGAATTTTGTAAAAAAGAATTGTTGTATCTTGGCCATCTTGTAACTTCTGAAGGAGTTTTGCCAGATCCCGTAAAAGTTAATGCTATTCAAAATTATAGTAAACCTCAAAATTCGGACGAAGTACGTCGTTTTGTTGCGATGTGCAATTACTATCGAAAATTCATACCTCGCTTTGCTGACATAACAATTCCATTAAATAAATTGTGTAGGAAAAATGTACAGTTTGAATGGAGTAAAGATTGTAATGAAGCATTTAAAATTTTGAAAAGAGCGCTAATAACTCCACCAATTTTACAGTATCCAGATTTTTCAGTAGACAACGAATTTGTTCTTCAATCTGATGCTTCAGGGTACGCAATTGGTTCAGTTCTATGTAATAAAGACATGAAACCTATTGCATATGCTAGTAGACCTCTTAACAAAGCAGAATTGAACTATCCCACTATTCAAAAAGAATTGTTAGCAGTAGTATGGAGCGTAAAATACTTTCGACCATATCTATTTGAAAGAAGATTTACTATTATGACAGACCATAAACCATTAATATACTTATTTGGCATCAAAGATCCCTCAAGTAGATTATTAAAATTCAGACTTAAATTGGAAGAATATGATTTCAAAATTGTTTACATAAAAGGAAAGGATAATGTAGTAGCGGATGCATTGAGTAGGGTAACCATAACGTCTAATGAACTGAAACAAATCGGTGAGAAAATATTTGTAACAACGAGAGCACAATCTAGAAAAAGAGAGGCTGTAGCTTTAAGACAATCTTTGTCAAGTCGATCGGATATTCCTAATATATCTACAGATTCGAGGCCTGATCAACCAAAAATCGTAGAAATATTACGGAAACCGAATGACTCAGTACAAATGAAATTTATAAATGGAAGAGATGTAGCGAAATTGAGAAAAAAGAATGAAATAAATAAAGAAAAGGAATGTTTAGCTTTTGTAGAAAGTCAGCTGATAATATACATAAACCTCAATTTTTATGTCGTATTTCACGCGAGCCGTATTTACGAATATTTTGAGAGATTTTTGTAAAAGTATAAATGTAAATGAAATATGTATTATAAAAGAAAAAGATAACGCGTTATTTATAAAAGAATTATGTGATGAAATTAAAAGTAATGACAAATGGACCGGTCCACGAATACTAATTCTGAAAGGAGTAAAGAGAATTATAGACAAAGACGAAAAATCTGTTATACTAAACGATTATCATATTTTACCTTCGAGTGGACATGCAGGAGTCCGGCGAATGGTAAATAACATTAAAAATAAGTATTACTGGCCAGGTTTAGAATTAGATGTTAAAAAATATGTAGGTAAGTGTAGTAAGTGTCAAGTAATGAAACATTCACTTAGTTTTAAGGAACCAATGGAGATAACGACGACAGCCAACACAGCTTTCGAGAAAATCTTTTTGGATCTTGTTGGTCCTCTTGACAAAGACAATGAAGGTAACCAATACATACTTACTATTCAGTGTGAGCTCACCAAGTATGTTGAGGCATACCCAATACCATCAAAGGAAACTATGACGGTAGCCAGAGCGTTAGTAAATAATTTTATTCTTAGGTATGGAATACCAAAGGTCATTGGATCTGACAGAGGCTCAGAGTTTACATCGTCAACCATGGCAGAAGTATGTAAGTTACTAGAGATAGAGAAAATTCATTCCACAGCATATCACCATCAGAGCATCGGAGCCTTGGAAAACACCCACAAACATCTTCGTAATTTTCTACGTATTCAATGCGATGAACATGCTTTCACTTGGAGCCATTGGCTACCATTTTGGTGTTTTTCTTTTAACACAACTGTCCATACGTCAACAAAGTATACGCCGTATGAATTAGTTTTTGGAAAACCATGCAATATTCCTAGTAACTTGAAAGACGATTTAGAGCCACTGTACAATCCAGATGATTACATCTGGATTGTACAATATAGGCTTCAGCTAGCACATAAAGACGCACGTAGAAATCTAATTAGCAGTAAGTTAGATAGGAAGGTCATTTATGATCAAAATAAAAGACCAATTAGTTATAAGAAAGATGATTTAATTTTAGTAAGGAATGAAAGCGGAAATAAGATGGACAAACTGTATAATGGACCGTATGTAGTAGTTAACGATGTTGGGCCTAATGTTAAGATACTTAAGAATAACAAATTAGAATGTATACATAAAAACCGCACTAAGCTTTTTAAAAATTAAAATTTGATTTAAGTTAATTCTAGAAAGACTTTCATAACAAAAACAAAATATATTTTTGAAACTAAACATTTTGTACTTAAAATTGAAACTGTTTAAACATAATGTTTTCACATTTTATGTATACAAAAAGAAACAATATTTGCAATATTTTTCTTTTTTTTAAAGGGTGTAGATGTAGTGTGAGCATAGCGTTTACCTATAGATAGATATTATGAATAGATATGTAGTTTACACCTATGTAATGTCTCTTTATTTTATTAGTATTAAACGCACTCTCTAGCAAGCAAGACGTGATTTTATTGTTATAATCCCGCCACCGCAACACGACATAACGCAACAACCACACACATACACCCACGCACGTACACCCACAGATACAACACTTATAAATGTTAGTTAATAATTAGTTAAGCTCTAGTCCATAGTTTCTTGTAAATTTATCGTATGTTAATTTTTGTTTTTGTCATTTAACTGTATACGTTTTCTTTTTTTGTTATGGTGTGTCGTGTTGGAAATGAAATAAAGGTTTTATCTATCTATCAATATTTTTGGAATGTGCAAATGATGAGCCCGGTAGATACTAGATACGTAGGATTATGAGATATTTTTATTTTCAAGGTGTTCACTTCTCATAAGAATGAAACAAAGAACTCAGTATTTTTTGCTATACTTACCTACTGTATACACAAACTACAAATCTATCTTAAATAACCCTCAAAACTTTATCAGACGTGGCGCAACGACCTTTGTTTAGGTCGTTTACGCTCTGCCTACCCCATTAGGGATAAAGGCGTGATTATATGCATGTATGTATGTACCTACTGTATTCTTAACAACAGCACCTTCGGCTCGATTCTCCGCCTCCTCAAAGCGCCTGCCTCGGCACCGGGATCCTGGCCATGCCTTCTGCTTTCAAGAACTCCGGTCTACTCGTTGGGTCCATTGGCACATTGTTGGCTGGTGTGATATGCACGCACACAGTTGCTATGGTGGTAAGTAGAAAGTAGTAGCGATACATACGCTAAAATGAAAAACAGGAATTGAAAACCACAACTTATTCCTTCTATCCGTACCGCTGCTCTAGTGAGATAAAGTGTGTTCACACGATTATTATTGTCCTATTTACACACCGGTGTATGACAGACAACTTCCATGCTGGACTGGGAGCAACAGAAAAGCATTTAATGTGTCAGTTGCATTTCGTCCCGGGCATGCTGCAAAAACCAGCCAAGGTATCCGAGGGTTTCTGTATATTGCAATTTAGGCGATGGGCTGACAAGCTGTCACTTCATCACTATACCTACAAATCGATCTTAAATAACCCTCGAAACTTTGTCAGACGTGGTGGAATGACCTTTGTTTACGTCGTTTACGCTCTGCCTACCCCATTAGGGATAAAAGCGTAATTATATGCATGTGTGTATGACAGACAGGTATATTCAAATCCCTGTAGAGTGAAAGCAACACCACATGTCTTTCCGCGGGTGTCGTAAAAGTTATCGTAAACAAGTAAATCGAGTTAAAGTTGTTTATGAACGATTGTGATGATGAAGAAAGCCGACATTTAGAACAGTCAAACACTGCCTTATTTTAGAATGTAATAAATTGACATATTTCAGGTGGAAACATCACAAAAAGTGTGTGTAGATGCCAAGAAACCTTCGATGGGTTACGCTGAAACTTGTGGAGCGGCTTTCACATACAGCCCAAAGTCGCTAAGGAAATGGGGAGAAGTCGTTAGGTAAGTGGTTTTCAATCTACGACTAAATAAGGGTTGCTCAGTCAACAACACTGATTAACTTCCACCAGGAAGATCTCTTAGGAACTAAATAAACAAAATAGGCTTTTACAAAATCGAGGTGGACATTTTGAATGGAAAAGCCATATTTTTTTTCTCTTACTGAAAAAAAAACCCAGTGGAAGCGGCGGTTACCACCATTTCATCAAGACAACTAGCTGAGTTCGATAAGTCATGGCTTCTTCTTCTTAGCGAGTGGATTCTCGAGTCGAATGACCAAATGAGCTCTGATGTCAGAGTTTTTAAACCGCCTAAGTAGCACAACTAATAGGCCTCAGACATGGTTTGAGTGACGGCTGATAAGTCGTGGACGCGGCTGAACCAGCAGGCATTGCAGCAACATCGTCGAGGACGTCGTATAATCTCCACACCACAATGAAGGACAACATAATTCCGAAGGCAGTCTTTTATTTAGAACTGTCAAACGGAAAGCGAAAGCAAGGCAGCCAATTTCTACGCTATAAAGACGTGATCAAAAGAAATATCGTGGCTTGTAATATACCAAATGAAAGCTGGAAGGGTCACGCACAACTTAGATCGTAATGGCAACAAATTATCCATAAGAGAGTGGAAAGTTTTGAAGCCAAGCGTCTTGAAGATCTTGACGCAAAACACCAAGTACGGAAGACGAAGCCAAAACCCTTCTACAATTACACTTTCAACTCAGCTGGTCAATTATACTGTGCTTCTTGTAACCGAGTCTTTAAAACAAAGTTCGGTTTTGCTAGCCACATCAGAGCTCACCAGAATAAAGAAGCAGATTAAAAACTTATAGGAGTCGCCGTCGCCAGATACGATGTGGACGACATGATGATGATGATGATAATCTCCACAAACCAAAAACAACAAAAGATGAGTTCTTCTTCTTCCTAGCCTTATCCCGTATCTCACGGGGTCGGCTACCTAATCTAGAGGATTGAACGAGGGTACTGGTTTTTACACAGAGCGACTATCATCTGACCTCCGCAACCAAGAAGGGAAACCAGACCCAATCCTAGATTAGGTCAGAGTTTTCAAGCCGCCAATGCTTAGCACTGGCCTCTGATATGGCTTAACGACTAATATCTACGGTATTAAACGATATAAACCGGGACCAACGGATTAACGTGCCTTCCGAAGCACAGAAAAAGCGCCGAATAAACGTACATATGAAAATCGAAAACCGAAAAACACATTGGTACGTGGTGGGATTCGAACCACGACCTCCCGCTCAGGAGGCAGCGGCCCTATCCACTACACCATCAGGCTCTCTGCTCAGGAGGCAGCGGCCCTATCCACTACACCATCGGGCTCTCTTCAAACAAAAGATGAGTTATAGTTACCTAAAGATTGCTGGAGACCCCGTGAAGGCAGAAGAAGTGTTGTTAGATTACCAGCCAGATGGTCTGACGACATAAAGAAAACAGCTGGACCGACCTGGACGAGAATAGCCAGAAACCGAAACGGATGGAGGGGGGGACATCAAGAGGCATACGTTCAACATACATACATATAGTCACGCCTTTATCCCTAATGAGGTAGGCAGAGCGTAAACGACCTAAATAATAATCGTTCCGTCACGTCTGTCAAAGTTTTGAGGGTTATTTAGGATCGATTTGTAGGTATATGGCTATAGTGTCAGGTTGTCAGCCCATCGCCTAAATTACAATATACTGAAACCCTCAAATTCCTTAGCTGGTTTTTACAGCATGCCCGGGAGGAGATGCAGTGTGCACATTCTATGTTTTTCTCTAGTCCAGCATGGAAAAAGTGTTCAGATATATGGTGAAAAGAAGAAGAAGAAAGATTGCTATGCCTACTCAGTGTAACTTGGCAGCATATCATCACACTGTAGAGTGTTGACCATATAAACTAATACTAGTTTTCAACGTACCAGATCATGGATCATCTTACTTAACTGTCGATTGATTGATTCAGTGTTTTCACTTATATATCCTTACCGGATCAGCTATTAAACAAATACAATAAAATTTTTGCGATTCCAAACATTCTTTTAATACTTAGGCTTGTATTTATAAAGCGTTCTCAATATTGAGAGCAATATTAAGTATGGATTTGACAGTTCATTGTGTACTTAAATGACATTTCGGATGTGAACTCAAAGTCAATGTCAGTGCTGTTTTTAAGTATGGGCCTAAGTAATGGAACTAATGAGTAACTAACTAACGTAAACTAACTCAGAAGTTACCTAAACCACAAACACAACACAAAGTTTACTGTTCTCTTAGGCCAGAAACAAATAATACCCACGTGTAAGTATTTTAACTAGTTTTACCTACTATTTACCTTACCTTCGTATATTGCTCTTTCATCGTAAAGGTTATTCCAAAGTTAAAGGCTTTTTGTTCTAATCTTAATAGAGGAGTCTAGTTTAGGTTTTAATTTATTATATCAGGTACAATCCTTAATAACTTAATAACTTTTAATGTCGGGTGTTTGTTACAGTTTTTTTTAAATAACGACCTTTTCTTTTTTTTCGTAAATCAAGTGTATGTTCAGAGTATCTCAACATGGATTGCTTATGATCATAGAGGGATCAAAAGTATTGAAATTAAATGCCATGGATGCAAGTAGGAGTACTTTAGTCGTAAATGCAATGAAAAGTATACCTATGCTTTTTAGTGCATCTACGACAAATATTTTGTTCAGCACCGGACGTGTATATAGAAAATAGCTACGAATTCTGGTAAAAATAGTATAAGAAAGAATAAATACGATAAAGGTTGCTCTATGCTTTCGATGTATGAGAAATAGATTTGTAAATAAATAAATAATAAGTAAGTAAGTAAAAACTCATCATTGCACACATTTACAAAGAACAAGTTTTATTATTTTTTATAAAATATTCAGCAATTCACTTGTGGTGAATACCTCTATCCAATCCACTAGTAAGTTAGCCGATGATATTATAAATATTTACAAAGAACCTTCAGACTTTGATGGTTCGGGTACTACTTGTTCTTTTGAGTGTTTTGGGTTCTTTAGCTAGAGTAAAACAATATATTTATGAGCTTAGAACCTCCATTATCTAATGTAGCCTGGTAATGAATAATAAAAATAAAACCTTTTTGTTGTTTCGGAATCACTCTTGACTACTCGATGAACTTGGCGTATATCAGTATCCTGTGCATTTACGTTGTCTTCATTGGATCATCTTTTAAGGAGATAAACTGGTCAAAGTATTGAGGTAGTATAAACTGAGAAACTTCTAAAACATCGAAACAACAAACGAATTTTTAACGTGTTTTATGCATCACAGATCGTCACACTTGTGGTTTACCTTCTAATCCAATTAAACATTCCCCTATCTTTTAAAGAAACAAAACTGCATTTAGAGATTTTTGAAAATGCGACTGCCATACCCGTGCATCGAACCCGCTAAAATGTGAAAAAGTAATAACCCTGTTCTATTTGTGGATTAATGGATAGGGTCAATTATGAGGATCAAATATCTCCTCTCCACTAAACATTTATTTATTTATTCACTTATTATTGTACACAAGTAACATGAGAAAGACGATACACAAGGAATAACGATACAACGGGTACAGCTTATTTCTACTAAGAAATTTCTTACAGCTGACGTACGGAAGTGAGATTTAAATTGAGAGGCAAATTAGGCGTGCACAAATGAAGCATAATATTAAAATAATACCAGCAAATTATAAATAACATTAATAACTAATTATATAAATACTTAAAAAAATAATAATAATATATACATAAATATATATATATATATATATACATACATACTAATACTATACGCAAAGTGAAAGGTAATGCTCTTTTTCTCTCTTTTTAAAGACAGCGTGTGCCGTGTGCGGCAGCGAATTTCATAACCTGGCCGCAATGACATTGTGTTTGAAATATAAGGAAGACCATGAAATGTTGGTTTTAATACTTTGGGTAACTACGTAATTGTAAATTATTTAAGTATTTAAAGTGCTATAATTTAAAGTTTCATAGTCCTCAAAGTTGATAAGCATTTTTTATTTAAAAGATATAAATATATATTAATGGCCCTATGTATTGGCATTATAAAAAAAGGGTGTTACTTTGTTTCGCATTTAGCAGGTTCGATTCCCGGGTCAGGATGGTGATTAAAAATCTGTGAATGCAGTTATCCTTCTTTAAAAAAATAAACGAATGTTCCCTTCAATAATCAGGGTACTTTCCCCGGAGAAACGGTCTGAAGATTCCACACTATGTCACTCAGTCAGTCAGTCAAACAGTCATAAAAAAATCGATTCTTCAGAATGAATATATAGATATTTCTTCTATACTGGTCTGGGAGCCAGAGAAAAACATAGAATGTGCCAGCTGCATTTCCTCCCGGGCATGCTGTTAAAGCCAACAAAGGGATCCGAGGCTTTCAGTATATTGTAATTTAGGCGATGGGCTGACAACCTGTCACTACAGCAATATACCTACAAATCTATCTTAAATAACCTTTAAAACTTTGGCAGACGTGGCGGAACGACCTTTGTTTAGGTCGTTTAAGCTCTGCCTACCCCATTAGGGATAAAGTCGTGATTAAATGTATGTATGTAATATTAAGATAACCGTTTGAGCTGTGTTTATAAAAGGGGTACTCTTTATCTAGAGCGTCTTAATATACAAACCAAATTTCGTGTATTAGTTTTCGAGTTATGAAGGGTTCAAAAGTGGCTTCAAAATGGTTCCTGCAAATATACACACGGTGCTGCGGGCCACTTCTCTGGATTACAGGCAAATTTTAATCACAGTTCGGGTTTCGATCAAAATCCTAGGGTTAGATCAAAAAAGATTTCAGCAAAATCCTGCGACATATACACACTTATACCTCATTTTCTTTTCTACAGGTCATGGATGTATACTACCCAAACTACATCCTATCTACATCGACCTACTGTGCTCTAACATACCTACCCCTGGTCATCGTCACACAAGTGCGAAACTTAAAGCATCTAGTGCCGTTCTCAGCGTTGGCTAACATCTTGATCGTGGTGGTCTTTGCCATTACCATGTTCTTCGTATTCAAGGACTTGGCGTCGGTCAGCGAAAGGAAGATGGTGGCCAGTGTGAGCTCGTGGCCTTTGTTATTCAGGTACCTTTTTTCTTTCTTTACTTATCTTCTTATCTTATCTTATGTAGCCGTTATGTGTCCCACTGCTGGGCAAAGGTCTCTCTCCTCTCCCTCCTTTCTTTACTTAACTATCTAATATCTTGATGCACACAATGACAATCATTTGAACGAGTCAGGGCAGGGGGTAGTTGTATCAATATAATGAAGTTTCCGTCTACGTCTAACAATAACACAATCCTATATTGACGGTAAAATTTCACAAATTTTCAGTGAAATGGGGACAAACACAAGGACAATAGACCGATATATTAAAGGAAAACCGAAATAGGTATGCTATTGTTTGGGATTGGGATCTTTATTTTACAGGGTGGAGTTTTCAGACCGCTCTTCCAGGGAATGTACCCTTAATAATGAAACATACATACATACATACATATAATCACGCCTTTATCCCTAATGGGGTAGACAGAGCGCAAACGACCCAAACAAAGGTCGTCCCGCCACGTCTGACAAAGTTTTGAGGGTTATTTAAGATAGAATTCTAGGTATATTGCTGTAGTGACAGGTTGTCAGCCCATCGCCTAAATTACAATATACTGAAACCCTCGGATCCCTTAGCTGGATTTTACAGCATGCCCGGGAGGAAATGCAGCTGGCACATTCTATGTTTTTCTCTCGCTCCCAGGCCAGCATGGAAGTAAAATAAATAATGAAAATAGCAAATTTAACTCAAAGGAGACAATCCCTAATTTTTTAAAAGAAACAAAACTGCATTCAAAGATTTTTGAAAATACGACTGACACACCCAGGAATTGAACCCGCAAAATTTCAAACAATTAAAATCCCCTATTTTTTGGGAATTAATGAATAGAGTCAATTATAAGGATCAAATATCTCTAATAATGTGTAAGAGATTTTTGACATTAAGTTTTAAAGTTAAGGAAGACCATGAAATTTTAGGTTTATGACTTTGGGTTAACTATTTGTGTATATAAAGTGCTTTGATTAAAATCTCAGTTTCCTCAAATATTATGATATGGTATGTTCATTTAAACAAAATGTTCCTTATAATTGACCCTTTGCATTATAAAAATACAGGACGTTATTTTATTTCGATTTAACGGGTTCGATTCCCGGACCAAGCAAGCGATTAAAAATCTGTGAATGCAGTTATGCTTCTTAATGAAAATAAGCGAATGTTTCATTTGAGTAAAACGTGCTATCTTCATTATTAAGGGTACTTCCCTTGTAAATTCCATCCATAAATCCCTAACTACCTTCAAAAGTGGAAATATACTCTTTTTGAACCGGAAGCACTCGTGTAAAACTAATAAATAAAACTTTACAACATAAAATAAATATCTACGTACTACCCAATAAAACTTTACACAAAATTTTACCAATTATGAAAACCAGCGCAAAGGATATCGCAAAGTTAGGTATAGAAGTAAGCACATACTAATATACTTTATTCTTCTTCTTCTGTCGAGTAGGTATCGAGTCTATCGACCCGATGAACTCTGGTGTCAGAGTTTTTAAACCGCCTAGTAGCACAACTATCAGGCCTCTGACATGGTTTGAGTAACGACCACTATCAAAGACAGCGACCGGGACCGACGGCTTAACGTGCCCTCCGAAGCATGAAATCTTTTTCTTTTTCGGACAATCAAGTGATTCAGCCTGCAATGTCCTAACCAAACTGGGGAAAAATTCACAAAGTGATAAATTCTCAAATATAAACTTTGTGTTTCCCCCCTGGGAATCGAAACCAGGACCTCCGGATCAGGAGTCCATGGCACTAGCCACTAGACCACAGAGGCAGTTCTATGGTAGTTATATACTTTATGATGTTTAGCTAAAGTTGCATACAATTTTTTTTTTTTAAGTCTATCTAAAAAAAACTCTTTCATGCTGGCCTGGGAGCGAGAGAAAAACAGACAATGTGCCAGCTGCATTTCCTCCCGGGCATGCTGTAAAAACCAGCTAAGAGATCCGCGGTTTTCAGTATATTGTAATTTAGGCGATGGGCTGACAACCTCTCACTACAGCAATATACCTACAAATCTATCTTAAAATAACCCTCAAAACTTTGTCGGACGTGGCGGAACGACCTTCGTTTTGGTCGTTTACGCTCTGCCTACCCCATTAGGGATAAAGGCGTGAATATATTTATGTATTTAAAATTTCAGTACAGTAATCTTTGCAATGGAAGGCATCGGTGTGGTCATGCCCATCGAGAACGAAATGAAGCATCCTCAGAGGTTCCTCGCATGTCCTGGAGTCCTCAACGTGGCCATGATCATCATCATCTCCCTCTACGCCATATTCGGGTTCTTCGGCTACTTGCAGTATGGTGAAGATGTAAAGGGAAGCATTACCTTGAATTTACCCTAGGAGTACATGTAAGTTCTTAAAACTGCAAGACAAAATATTCACTCAGACAGAAATTTCGCGACGCGGCACGCGGCACGAAGCATCTTGTTGTAATACACGAAACTGCAAGAAATTTTCCAATTCTACCAATGAAATGTCTCTCTTGTATTTATGACGCTCATAAACTGAAGCTGACCCATGTCTGGGACTACGTATTTCAACAATAAACTGCCAATGCCAGCTTAAATGAATTAGAAGTTTAAGGTGACTTTAGCAGCTAAGTGGCGCCCATCAGTAAATAAATCATAACTCACTAAAAACAGAATTAATCGAAAATCCGGTCCAACAGACTCATGTAATAGTTATAAACATAATTGAGAAATTTATGAATTAGCGATTCTTAGTTCGTTGTAGTAACAGGCAGTAAAATTGTCGTTGGTAACCATTACTTGCAATTTTTCTACCTGTTACTACAACGAATTATATATCGCTAATTTGTTAGGTTCTTAATTATATTAATTACCTTTAATGGCTTTACTATTTATTACTTGAGTCTGTTTTACCGGTTTTCCGATTCACCGCGTTTTGAGTGAGTAATGTTTTTTTGCTGATGGAGGCACCATCGCCCCTATCGCCACCTTTAGTGTCAACATTGGATTCTTTATTCTACTATAGATTTTCTACTTATTAGAATTCTATTTCTATGTTGTAAGCAGGTAATAAATATAAAAACATCACAGGTGCAAAAAAGACTTACTGTCAAAATATATACCTATGAGATTGACATATTGTTGGATGCTCAAGCTATGTGAAATGGGATATACTGTCTCACAAATAAATTAAACTGGGTTTAAGGTGAATCCTGCTGGATGAGCAGGTAGATTTGAAGATATGCAACCATTGCCCGTAATGCCTTAGAATATCGTTGAAATCAGCGCGCGCTATGGCGTGGCGGTTACGTCCGTGGCTGCGTCAAAAATTTGCGAAAAACGCACTAAAAAGCTTATTCCATAACACCTTCGAGTCAGATTAAAAAAAGCTATGTTGCGATTTTAGATAACCATAATACGGATATTTTCCCGAAGGAACCGTGAAAGTGCTCCCAATACTTTACAAAAAATATCAAATTTACTGATAAAAACAGCTTTTCCAGTTTTTTTTAGAATGGTGAATCCTTCCGACCAATTTCGGCCATGGCGAGTACTTCGACTCCTAGTCGGTGCGGCGTTCGCGAGCCCGAATTGGCTCACGAAGCCGATTTTCGCCTTGATTTTTTTTTATTTAAAATACTTATTTATGAACTAGAATATTTTCAAATGTTACGATTGCAGGCCTCGAACTTATTTCTTAGATGTATATTATTTTGAATTTTCTCGCTTAGGAGAAATAAGCTCTAACACAACCATTTGCCGTTAGGAATTACCTTAACATAGAGCTCCTTTGTTTGGACTATCTGTAGAGAAATTTTAATTAAAATCAATAACTAACAATGTATTTTATTAGAAACTAATTTTCATATACGCAGTGAACTTTCAAAGACAAAGTGTTCGCCAAGTACTCACCAGAACGAAAGTCGTATCATCAATTTTCTTCAATTATAATTTGATAATAATTATCTTTCATAGTTTGCCAAACAATATATCATTCAAATATTTGCTTAGAGACTTTACTCGTAATTATATACTTTGATATTTGGTAAACATTTATGTAGATATGTGTGACTTAATTTAACTTTAGCTTGTTGACGATGCGCTTACTTTTTTTTCAAATTATCAAAATATATGTTTTAGTTTTCAATTACGAGGGGTGGCTGATAAGTAATCTACCTAACTATGAAAGAAAAGACTTTGATGGCTAGTTTATTTTTTATTTTTCTATATAGTCTCCTGCAAGTGAAATACACTTATGACATTTGCAAATAAGTGACACCATGCCGTTATAATAGTAATTTTTATTTTGCTCGTCAAAATGGTCAGTCACAGCCTCTTTCATTTCTTCGTCCGTCGAAAATCTGCGACCCCTCAATTTTTTCTTTAAATCTTTGAATAAGAAATAGTCACAGGGAGCCAGATCTGGACTATAAGGTGGATGGTTAATTTCTGTGAAGCCGTTTTTGCTCAGGGCTGACCTCGCCGTTAAGGCTGTGTGTACAGGAGCATTGTCTTGTAAAATCAGAACACCTTTGCTGAGTTTGCCTATCCGCTTTTCTTTGATTTGTTCACGAAGCTGGTCAAGCAAGTTTGCATAATATTCAGCATTCATTATTGTATTTTTAGGCAAATAATCTATCATCAAAATCCCTTCGACATCCCAAACTACGGTAAACATTAGTTTTCCAGCCGACGGCCGAACCTTGAACTTCCTTGGCGGCTTTTCTCCTTTAAATTTCCATTGCATTGACTCTTGTTTGCTTTCCGGATCCCACTGGCGAATCCAAGTTTCATCACAGGTCACAATTCGAGAGATAGTCTCTTCTTCTTTACCTTTGACCAGGTCTAGAAATGCCAGACAACATTCTACTCGCCTTTGTTTGTCAAAGGGGATCAACATTCTAGGGACCCAACGCGCGCTCACCTTGGACATGCCCAAATGTTCGTGAATATTTCATGAACTCGTTCCTTGCTAATGCCCACATCTCTGGCTATCTCTCACTGCTTGATTCGCCGATCTGCCAGAATCAGGTTCTTCACCTTTTCAACATTATCTGCGGTAACAGCAGAAATTGGCCTTCCACTACGTGTGTCGTCTTCCAGACTCTCACGGCCATGTTTAAATTGCTTCGACCAAAACTTTATGACGAATTCAGAAGGACTTGAATCACCAAACACCTTTAACATGCGCTCTCTGATCTGCGTAGGCGTATTTCCTTCTTTACTTAGGAATTTAATCACTGCTCGATGCTCAAATTTCATCATTTTGCAATTTTCTTTCGACATGGTGAAATCAAAGCCGCGCCAAAAAAACAAAAGCAAGCGAAAAAATATAAGCGTCATAATTTTGAAAAAGGAATAAATATAGAATATCATTTTGCAATGGCCAGTTCGATTTTCAAAACTATCTTGAACAAAGTAGATTTTATATCAGCCGCCCCTCGTATTTAATAATTTCTTGCTGTTATATTTTTTTTTTTGGGCTTTATGTAAAAATAATAAATGAAATTGTCTGGAAATAGCCCAGTTGGTTAACAATGGTATATACCTATATGTTATAGATGTGATGTTTATTTATTTTCACGTATTTTTTTACAGTTTCATATTTTTGTTACAGTGTCGCTCAAAGTGCAAAGTTGATAATGGCGATTGTTATTTTCCTGTCATACGCTCTACAAGCCTACGTCCCCATGGAAATGATCACCAGAATGCTTGACAAGAGGCCGACGAAATACAACGACATCCTTCAGACCGCCATCAGAATTGCAATAACCACAATAGCTGGTAAGTTTCCTCTTCTTATGCCACTAACAAAAAGGCTGTCAAGTAAACGAACTCACACGCACACAAACACACACACACACAAACACTCACTGTTTGGGTTGTTGACGCTCTGCCTACCTCATTAGGTATAGAGGGGTGATTATATGTATGTATGCAATAGGATAGCTACTCTTTAAAAATTTTTTTTATGTAACCTTGTATACTATATTTGTCATAACATAAAACACTTTTTTGTTTTTAAGAATGGATATTTTTAATTCCAGCCTTAAAATCATCATATTAGAAAATATGCTCCCTCAAGTTTCAAACTGGCAAGATACAATTCCCAAAATAAGTAACAAAATAAAATACAACGAGCGCATTTTTTTTAAATGGGCAAGACTTATATTAGGTATGAAATATATGGACTTAATTTCTCTTAGAGTGCTTGGTATCTGGTCATGTTGATAATTTACTTTAGTTAAAAATTCCAAGACTGTATTTGATAAAATAAATAGCACATTTTGCGAAGTAGGTTATTACACTTTCAAATTGAGAGGAATAATCCTGAGAGTATAATGGAAAGAAGGTACTGCCTTGGCGCCCGACGCGTTCATAAGTAATCTGTGGTCCGTGTTACTACCTACACTTGATAGGTTTTCCTTAATTTCATTAATTATTAAACATAGACTAGCTGTTTTATTACATTTTGCATCCATTGTAATATTAATATTAAGGTGACGATACTAGCCAAGTGGCGCTCCCATTAGTACAATAATCATAATTCACAAAAAACGCAGTAAATCGAAAAACTGGTCCAACAGAATCAAGTTATAGTAATTAGGATAATTTTGATAATTAGCTATTCCTTCCATGCTGGACTGGGAGCGAGAAAGAAACATAGAATATGCAAGCTGCATTTCCTCCCGGGCATGCTGTAAAAACTAGCTAAGGGATCCGAGGGTTTTAGTATGTTGCATTTTAGGCGAAGGGCTGACAACCTGACACTACAGCAATATACATACAAATCAATCATAAATAACCTTCAAAACTCAGACGTGGCGGAACCTTTGTTTAGGTCGTTTACGCTCTGCCTGCCCATTAGGGATAAAGGCGTGATCATATGTACGTATGTATGTATGCTATCATAGCTCGTTGTAGTAACGGAAAGCAAGGTTGCCGTTGGTGGCCGTTTTTCGCATTTTTTCTTCCTGTTACTGCAACGAACTATGAATCGCTAATTTATAAGGTTCTAAATTATCTTAATTACTATAATTTGATTTTGTTGGATGGGTTTTGCGATTCACTGCGGTTTTAGGGAAATATTTTTTTTGTACTAATGGGGGCGCCACTTAGCTAGTACAGTCCTTAGCTCAAATGCGAGCACCAAGCCAGAGATACTTACTCGTATTTCTCATATAGGACTTTTCCCACCCTATCACTTATTAAATGCATTTTTTGCAGTTGCAATCGCCGCAGCCTTTCCAAACCTGGAACTAATTATCAGTCTGGTTGGAGCTATATTCGTCTCGACCTTCGGTCTTCTCTTCCCCGCCATCATAGACACGGTCTACAACTGGGATCGCGACCTCGGCATGTTCAACTACAAACTGTGAAAGAACCTCATCATCAGTGTCATATCCATTGGAGTTTTGATATCAGGGTCTTACGTGTCCATCTCTCAGATGATTGGCGAGTTTGGTGGGCATGAAATCCATGCGAATGAAACAATGTCAAATATGTCAAACAAAGAAACAACTTTGTGAATAGTTAGGAATTTGTACAAATTTTGTAGCGTAAGAAACAACTTTGTAAATAGTTAGGAATTTATACAAACTTTGTATAGAATACTTACGAAATATTTATAATATATTTGGTTGTAGAAACAGACACAAAGCCAGCTCTCAATTTTTTTTATTGATGTGATGATACGTCAAAATTTATAGTACAATCTGAGATTTAGCTATAAGATGATTTAATGCGCATAATATTAATATTTCAATGCCGTTTGGAATCAATTATATATATTGGTTCCAAACGGCATTGAATTATATATATTGGTTCCAAACGGCATTGAAATATTAATATTAGTATTAATAATAAACATAAAAGAAAGAAAATAATAAATTCGTCTCTGGCAGGACTCGAACCTGCAACTCTGGAATACTGGTCCATCGCTCTACCACTGAGCTACCGAGACGGTAGCTAATTTATCATAGTCATTCTTATGTGCACGTCATAGCGACGTTAGCGACATCTCGCAGTGTAAGAACTACACAGGGTCTTTTGTTCCAATTTAAGGGGATAAAAAATTAACAGTTACACATAAATAAGCAAGTAGGTATATTGAAGATTTTAATACAGAATTGACAAATAAATTTATTGTTATTATTTGTTTGCTAAGACAAAATGGATAGGTAAAACCTATATATATACTCAACATAATTTATTGTTACCAGTTTATTTATTTACTATTTTCGGTTATTCTATATAACAGATTATTATAATATCACTACTATTGATAAGCAAACAGTATTATAATCTAAAATTTATTTTTGGAATAAATTACCTAAACTCTACTAGATAGTCCCTCGACTTTCACCTTTAATAAAAGACTGAAAGAGCATTTTAAGAACTCTCTATGATATGTATATATTTAGATTAATTACAATATCTTTTATACGATTTATATATCTTCCATGCTGGACTGGGAGCGAGAGAAAAATATAGACTGTGTCAGCTGCATTTCCTCTCGGGTATGCTGTAACAACCAGCTAAGGGATCCGAGGGTTTCAGTTTATTTTAATTTAGGCGATTGGCTAAACACCTGTCACTACAGCAATATGCCTAGTAATCTTTCTTAAATAATCCTCCAAACTTTGTCAGACGTGGCAGAACCACCTTTGTTTAGGTCGTTTACGCCCTGCCTTCCCCATTAGATATAAAGGCGTGATGAGGTATTTATATATTATATTGATATTGGTATGTATTAGTTATTTTTTTTTAATTATATGTGGATTTGCATTACTATATTTATTGACATAATTACGTTTATTATATCTGTTCCCGTGATTTTCCCTTCCTTCATCCCCAAAAGGTTGGCTGGAAGAGATCTCTTTTAGAGATAAGCTCGCCTATTGTTTTAATTTATAAGTATACTTTTATGTTTAATTCTTTAAATAGTAAAGAATGAAATAATAATAATAATACATTAATGTAAATAACAATTATCTGAATTGAAATTTTGTATATTAGACTTCATGGCTGTGATGAAGATAACACTTTGTTATTTAAATCCGATTTGTTCTGGAAATAAACATTGTTCAAAGATTATATTATAGTATATTTCAAAGTTTGCCTGATAGAAATTGCTGCTTTAGCAATAAAGCCGCCTATATTGTACTGTCACGTTTGTTCCTTTTTATTTATGTTGTATGTGTTTCTTTGTGCATTAAAGAATTTTGTATTGTATATTTTTGATAATTGCACATTCAGAGAGATTATTCCGTTATCCTATCCGTGCTTCGGACGGCACGTTAAGCCGTTGGTCCCGGTTAATGTCGTTTAATATCGTAGATATTAGTCGTTAAGCTAAGTCAGAGGACAGTGCTAAGCATTGGCGGCTTGAAAACTCTGGCCTAATCTAAGATTGGGTCTAGTTTCCCTCCTGGGTTGCGGAGGTCAGATGGCAGTCGCTCTGTGTATAAAAGAGCATGTCACAACCTAGTAAAAATAATATTAACCTTAGTATTAAAACATAAATTATAAATAAATTCTTCCATGCTGGACTGGAAGCGAGAGAAAAACATAGAATGTGCCAGCTGCATTTCCTCCCGGGCATGCTGTAAAAACCAGCTAAGGGATCCGAGGTTTTCTGCATATTTCAATTTAGGCGATGGGCTGACAACCTGTCACTACAGCAATATACCTAAATCTGTCTTAAATAACCCTCTAAACTTCGTCAAACCTGGCGGAACGACCTTTGTTTAGGTCGTTTACGCTCTGCCTACCCCATTAGGGATAAAGGTGTGATTATATGTATGTATGTATAAATTATAAAAAAGGGTCTTTATCATACCGGGTGTAAGGGACAGCATCCCGCAAACTGATAGCGGTTGCTTAGTCAACGAAACTAAACAACAAAACTATCAGCAGGATTTTTTTTCGGGAAGCGATTTTTATTTTCTTTTTCATACAAACTGTCTGATCGATGTGGTAATTTTTATATTCGTATCCTGAAATAATTTCTAAGTGATAGTTTTTCAGTTTCGTTGACTGATAAACCCCTATCAGTTTGTGGGACGCTGTCCCTTACACCCGGTATATCCCCGCGTCCCCGATTTATTCGTCGAATACCGATCGATAATCTATCCATTCCTCATCTGTGACCGTTAGTTGTACCTTTTTACCGTCATTCAGATACCTTAACTAATACTGAATAGATTACACAAGGCTCGAGTTTTTATAACAGTCGACTCGAGAATAATTAAGGCGCTTGTTCACTGTTTGGAAAATTATAATTAGCGTGTTTACGTCGATTCAGAGAACCTTGATTAGCAAGATTTGTAACCATTACAAAAGAATTTAGATTTTAATTTAAGATCTTTTTTAAAGCGCAGAATTAAAGTAATGAACATTCTAACGTGCGATTTAATACAATATCAAAGACGCAAACATTACAGAAACTAAGTACCAACAATTCGGCAGCCTTATTAGTAGGGCAAAATGTGGGTATAGTACCTACTCTTTATTTTGTAAATCACACCAAGTTATAAAATCTACCTTTTATGGTAATTCTTGTTTACCATAATGAGCTACCCTGGAGTACAGTGGCTCTACTTGTAATTTTCATTTTTGTTTATTATTATTATTCCTTTTCATTTCTATTCATTCACTCTATCTTACCATGCTTATTTACGCCTTACTATTGAACCTTTTCAACAACAATTTTTAATTTATATCTTTTGTTTATTTTACCAGTTTTCACGTCAAGTCCTTGACAACCTGGCGGCCTGCCAACCAACTATACACTTTACGCCTCTCAGATAAGGTGTCAATCTATTTGACATTGGTATTGCAAGTGATTTGTGTGACAGATCACGATCGACTCTTGCGCACGGATTATGGTTCAGTGAGCCAGTTGTATTCCGAATCCCGTGGTTTTAGCACTTATTGTTTTTTTTTGTTTTTGTTTCTTTTGTGCAGTTTTGTTCACTGTGAATGGTGTTTGGATAAGGTTTGTATTGGATATTTTTTATCTATTTAACTTTACAAAGTGCTTAATCATAAAATAATCTTAAAATGAGAAAATTATTACTTTACATAATTTGAATATTTTTGTTATCTTAATCTTGTAATTTGAATTACCGAGATTGATTTTAAATATTTAGCTTCTTTTTACCAGTTCAACTAATAAAAACCTAAAAGCGCGCAATATTGGTTATAGAAAAAACCAAGTCTAATCAATAAATTAAACTTAAATATAAATAGGGAATATTTTTATTTTGTATTTCAAGGAAAACAACAGCTATCAATATAAGAATACTTGAAAATAATATAAGACAGAGAGCCAATTACAGGTTCTCACCAATAGAAACTATTAATTAAATTGAAGTCGTAACAGAAGTTCCATGTTCTTTACTATAAAACTAGTTGTTTCTCCTATCCTATCAAAACCCATAAAAAAATCGTCTGTTTACAATAAAACCAGTTATTAGTCTAGATTTTTTCATTCGTTTTATACTGCTATATTGTACGTTAACAACGTTATGTATTACCATAATGTCACGGACAACTAGAAAGGGCAACCAGAACCGCATATAGAACCAGCACAAATATAATAAGGTCATACACCTTTATTTATGCGAACTTATTAATTATGTGGACAACATTCGACGTGAGTATAGGCTTAAGGTGACGATACTAGCCAAGTGGCGCCCCCATTTATAAAAAAATACGTATATCACTAAAAGGTATAGTAATTAAGATTATGTATAACCTTATAAATTAGCAATTCATAGTTCGTTGTAGTAACAGGAAGAAAAATTGCGAATAACGGCCACCAACGGCAATTTTTCTTCATATTACTACAACGCTGTGAATTACTAATTTACACGTTCATAAATCACGCTTTGATCACTACTGGGGTAGGCAGAACGGAAACGACAAAAACATTAGTGTCGCAAGGTCTGACAAGTTTTAAGAGTTAGTAAAGATGATTATGTATATTTTTAAGTGACGGGTTGTCAGCCCATCGTCTAAATTGTAATACAGTGAAACCCAAGAATAATTTAGAATAAATAAAAAACATTAATCTCTGATATCGGGTGCAGGAGCTGTGACCATGAACATGCACTTCAGATAACATGGATTATCCAACTTATCATACAATCAGATAATCTTCAGAAGAATAGCAAGCGGATTCTCGAGTCGAACGACCCGTTGAATCCTGGTGTCAGAACTTTTAAACTGCCTAGTAGCACAACTATTAGGCCTCTGACATGGTTTGAGTAACGACCACTGTCAAAGACAGCGACCGCATAATATTCCCTCTGAAGCCCAAGATCCTTTTTCTTTTCAAACAATCACATGATTCAGTCAGCAATGTCCTAACCAAACTGGGGAAAACCTCACAAAGTGATAAATTGACAAATATTATCTTAGTCCCCCCCCTGGGAAACGAACCCAAGATCTCCGGATCGTAAGGTCATGGCCCTGACCACTAGACCACGGAGGCAGTCAATCAGATATCAGTATGTATGTACTATTACCGAACTTGAAACAACAACTCAAACCCTACATAGAGTAGAACCCACAACGATTGATGGAGAGGTCAACCAAGCCAAGACTAAATAGATAAAATACATTCTGAACATTACTTCCAAGCTGACCTGGGAGCGAGTGAAAAACATAGAATGTGCCATCTGCATTTCCTCCCGTGCATGCTGTAAAAGCCAGCTAAGGGATTCGAAGGTTTAAGTACATTGTAGTTTAGGCGATGGGCTGACAACCTGTCACTACAGCAATATACCTACAAATTTATCTTGAATCACCCTCAAAACTTTGTCAGACGTGGCGGAACGACCTTTGTTTAGGTCGTTTACGCTCTGCCTACCCTATTAGGGATAAAGGCGTGATTATATGTATGTATGTACATTCTGAACATAAAACAAACTCTACAAAAAATAAACGCGTCGTATATCCTTATTTACTTCCCTCTAAAGTATCTTAAGACGTTACGAACTCAAACACTATTGAGAATGTATTTTTTTCTGATATTTTTTTCATATGTTTGTGAGTTCGAATTGTGAGCGTTATGGTCACGTTGGGTAAGTGAAACACAGAGGGAAATGAAACACTATATCAGTAGACTAGTAATAATGTATGGACAGCTATACATTTCTACTGAAAGTTCTGTAATTTTAAAGTAGATAAAAGAATCAAAAGAGTTTTAGTTCCCTCTGTGTTTCACTTACCCCACGTGACCTTAAATCAAATTAAAAGTAACTTAATAGAGAACAAAAAAACAATCAATAATTTCAATGAGAAAAAAAACTTTTTTATAGGTGCTACTTTTCCCTCGATATTATTTTCCCCTTGGCGACAGACTTAGCTTCCATGCTGGCCTGGGAGCGAGAGAAAAACATAGAATGTGCCAGCTGCAAATGCATTTCCTCCCGGGCATGCTCTAAAAACCAGATAAGGGATCCGAGGGTTTCAGTATATATGTAATTTAAGCGATGGGCTGACAACCTTTCACTACAGCAATAAACATACAAATCTGTCTTAATTAACCCACAAAATGTTGTCAGACGTGGCGGAACGACCATGTTTGGATCATTTACGCTGTGCCTACCCCATTAGATATAAAGGTGTGATTATAGGTATGTATTTTATATGTAGAATTTTATTTCCCAACATAATAATATAAAGGTTTGAACGCCAAATATATTTAATCAAGTCTCCGGAGACCAATTAGCCGTAATATATTTTAAGCTTAGAGACTGGGCGTTTTTTCACTAGACGGCACGATAACGATATCGTAGTGACGATATACTCGTATATCCTAGTGGAAAAACATAGCTTCGGTATAGTGATACCGAAGCTATGTTTTTCCACTAGGACGGTAAAATCACCGACAATATCGTCCTCCTAGTTCCACTTTGAGCGCGGACACACATACGCATGCTACGTAAGAATATAAAACACAAGCAGTTTGGCAGGCCAGGGACGATACCCGGTGGGCACAAATGCTGTGTCGTTGCCGTGCCGGCTAGTGAAAAAACATTCCATGTGATTCCATATCATTTTATGGATATTTAAACACGATTTTTCCACGAATTCCACGATATCTTCGCCGATACCGTGCCATTGCCGTAGCCGTAGACGTGCCGTCTACTGGCAAAACGTCCACTTGGAAACGGTGTTACGTTGGCAAATTTGTTTCAAGAAGTTTAGATAGCACTTTCAAAGTGTAGCCAGATAAATTGTTAAAGAAAAAAAATATATCAAAAGTCTTGTGGCCTATATATATTACCCTCAACTTGAAACTTTGTCCGCCGTGGCGGAACGACCTTTGTTTAGCTCCCTACCCCATTTTTGTTCTTCTGTCGAGTGGGTATCGAGTCTATCGACCCGATGAACCCTGGTGTCAGAGTTTTTAAAACGCCTAGTTGCACAACTATCAGGCCTCTGACATGGTTTGAGTAACGACCACTATCAAAGACAGCGACCGGGACCGACACCTTAACGTGCCCTCCGAAGCACGGAATCTTTTTCTATTCAGACAAGCAGGTGATTCAGCCTGCAATGTCCTAACCAAACTGGGGAAAAATTCACAAAGTGATAAATTCTCAAATATCAACTTTGTGTTTCCCCAGAATCGAACCCAGGACCTCCGGATCGGAAGTCCATGGCACTAGCCACTAGACCACGGAGGCAGTTGCTCCATTAATAAATGCGTTATTATATGTATGTATACATATGTATGTAAAAATTAAATGCTAAAAAATTCACACGACACAACACACGACAATTTCATTCTATTTAGTAAGTTTTGATAGGTTCAATTACCTTTGCCGCTCCATGGTCAATTCATAAATAAAGAAACAGGTAAGAGTAAACAAACAACGATTTCAAACTTAATTTGTGATGTTGAAGTTCATATTAAGATTGATTTTAGATTTGCCGGATAAAACTAAAATTAAAATCTATTTGTCCCTTTCAGAATTAAAACATTGGAAAAGGACAGGAGATCTATTCTCTCCGGTTTTTGATTGATAGTCGGTGGTTTTATGCGTTATCTGTCATTTTTATCCGCCGTCGCATGATATGGCGGATGAAATTGACAGATATACTGGGGAAACGTGCAAAAGTGCGTCAAAATCTAGCGGACAAAATCATAATCATCTCCTTAGCCTTATCCCGTATCTCACGGGGTTGGCTACCTTATCTAGGGGAATGAACGAGGGTACTGATTTTTACACAGCGACTGCCATTGACCTCTGCAATCCAGTAGGGAAACCAGACCCAATCCTAGATAAGGTCAGAGTTTTCAAGCCGCTTATGTTTAGCACTGGCCTCTGATATGGCTTAACGACTAATATCTACGGTATTAAACGTTATTATCCGGGACCAACGGCTTAATGTGCCTTCCAAAGCACGGAAAAACGCCGTATAAACGTACATATTAAATTCGAAAACCGAAAAACACATTGGTACGTGGTGGGATTCGAACCACGACCTCCCCGCTTAGGAGGCAGCGGCCCTATCCATTACACCATTGGACTCTTTTTTTAGCGGACAAAGTGTATAGTATAGTATAAATCGCCTGTCCATCCACCATTCCATACATAATAAGCATAAATAATAATTGGATATGCACGTTCAATCGATTTATTTACATATTATTGATTTTTCTTCCATACTGGGAGAGAAAGAAAAACATAGAATGTTCCAGTTGCCCTTCCTCCCGGGCATGCTGTAGAAGTCAGCAAAAGGGAAAAAAAGGGATTCGAGGGTTACAGTGTATTGTAATTTAGGCGATGGGCTGACAACCCGTCACTACAGCAATACACATTAAAATCTAAAATTGCCCTCAATTTATGTCAGACGTGGCGAAAGCGCCTTTTAGGAGGCGTTTTACGTTCTGCCTACCCCGTAAAGGATAAAGGCGTGATTTTATGTATGTATGTATGTATTGATTTTTCACTCCTGAAGAATCTGAATAGCTCTATAGTAGCTATATCGGGCAAAACAGTTATAAAAAAAGCTTTGCATACCGGATTTGAACAACCTTGTTTTTTTTTCTTCGGTTTTTTTGAATTACTAATGCATGATATCTATTCATCATACATCGAATGAAGTTCAAGTATCAAAAAATACCTGAGAAGGTGTGCTATGCTCATAAAACGGAATAATACCATCATCATCTCCCTAGCCTTATCCCGCATCTCATGGGTCGGACACCTAATCTAGGTGATTAATTAAATTAAATAATACCCTGGAGGAAAATATTATCGAAACCTATCTTAATTTGAATTTAGCAAACATTGAGCTGATCTCTAATTTTGTATGGTAGTGTTGGAGGTTCTTCTTTCGGGTAATGAAGGGGAAAGTTAATATCGTTTAATACTGTAGATATTATTCATTAGGGCATGTGAAAGGCCAGTGCTAAGCATTAGCGGAATGAAAACTCTGACCAAACCTAGGATTGGCTCTGGTTTCCCTTCTCGGTTGCGGAGATCAATGGCAGTCGCTATGTGTTAAAACCCCCGTTCAATCCCCTATATTAAGTTACCTACTCCATGAGATATGGGATAAGGTTAGGGAGATTATGAGGGGGAAAAGTTGATAAATAATAATTTTAACAAGGCGTCGGTTTTAAATTATACCTACATCCTGTTCATTGCACTTCGAATGCATTAAGCCAAAGGCTTTCAAAAGGAAACCAAACACTGGGAAATCCAGTATACAATACTCAACAATGTTGGGTATTGTATAATTGCAATTACTTAGGCCTGTATTGATAGAATTTGAATTTGAATAGCACTTGAGACTGACAGACAGTTTAAGTTCGTATCAGAAATGTCATTTCAATCAATATGACCAGTCAAATCCGTACTTAAAATTACTCTCACTCTTGAGTTCGTTTTATAAATACGAGCCTATGTTACCTTAGTACTTAGATCCAAATTAAGGAAAATGAACATCAAAATGGGTTAAATGTTCTCAAGGGGAAACCGGAAAACTGAGAGACATGGTGACATTGCAAAGAGTAGATTCGAATGGGCGTTTTTAGACTTGACAGCACGGTGACGTCAACGGCGACGGCACGGCACCGTCAACGGTACTGTATGAAAATCAATGAATTTATATGGAACGCTTTTCCACTTGCTGGCACGGCACTGATTCCCACCGGTACCGACGCCGGCCTGCCAAACTGCATGTATTTTGTATTCGTACAAACCAAGCGCGTATGCGCTCAGATTGGAACTAGGTGGACGTTATCGGGATGTTGCCGTGCCGTCTAGTGGAGAAACCACGAGAGCCACGGCATCGTGACGGCACCGTCGCCGTGTCGTCTTGTGGAAAAACGCCCAACGGCTTTGGAGCCTTCGCTCTGAAGGTTATAATGCTTTGTTTATGTACTTTCTTTAGTTGATAATTATAATTATTTTGATGTATTGTGGGATCTACGTTTTGCAAATCCAATCATTTTTGTGTTCTCTTTTAGACTACAGTCAGAAGCAAACACGAAATAAATAAATAGTGTACCTACATACATGGATGCATATTATCACGCCCTTATCCCTAATGGGGTAGGCAGAACGTAAACGACCTAAACAAAAGTCGCTCCGCCACGTCTCACAAAGTTGTGAGGGTTATTCAAGATAGATTTTCCAGGAAGAAGATGCTGCTGGCACATTCTTTGTTTTTCTCTCGCTCCCAGTCCAGCATGGAAAATAAGAAATAATGTACATATTGATAAAATAAATTGTATCTCCAATATTTCAGATGTTGCATGAAGAAAGTTTAGTTGTTAAAAGTTGTTGCATTAAGTAATAAATATTACTAGCGACCCGCCCCGCCTTCGCTCGGATATTATCAGTTTTTCTCTACTATATTACGCATGTATTATACATATTAGCCTTTCTCTTTAAACACTCTATCCAAGCAATCACATCAAAATCCGTTGCGTAGTTTTGAAGATTTATGCATACATAGGGATATAAGGACAGAGAAAGCGACTTTGTTTTATACTTTATATTTTAATTTAATTTAATTTTGTATGGGTAACTGCCTGAAATAAAGATAATATTATTATTATTATACTATGTAGTGATTATCCTAGTCTAAAATAGTTTGTATAATGCAATTAAAGTGAAGTTAAACAGTTTTGTACTATTCTAGATCACAGATAGATGTAATTTTATGCTATTAACATATGCAAGGCTAGAATATACAATAAACAAAGCGAACTTCCGCTCTACAATGGCACAGGGTGTAGACTTGTAGAGTACCTTGCCGTGTAATGTAAATTTCGAAGGATAATTTATGATTCGAGTCTTTGCGAATATTCGAGGGATTTTGTGAAAATACGGATAATTAGGCAATGGTGAAAATATTATCAAGTCTTAAAGAAAATTTACAAGTTTTTTTTGCGAACATATGTGTCGTGTTAGTAACATTCCATATATTTAACTCTGATAGGCTAGATTTTTACTTACAGGTGTAATTTTATTCTGCTTGGTTAAATAACATGCGTTTATGATTGACATTTAGATCGGCAACCAATTAGAGGAGATCTTATTATGGACGCGCTGACCAATCAGCGTTAGTATTTTAGTTAAGGATATCAAATGTTACTCTAATGACGAGTTTTGCCCCAAATAATCTGTCGTTTTCCAGTAAGATTTGACAAAGGTTTTACCATTGTCTTATTACCCGTGTTTTCGCAAAATCCCCAGGGTTTTTGCGATGATTCGAATTATCAAATCATTCTAGGACATAAACATATTTCAAGTCAAGATTAACTGCATCACCGTAAAAACGGGTTTAAGTTTGATACTCGGTTGGGTTTGGGTGTATGTGAGCCCGCTCTAATCTTCCATTTTTCTCGTTCATAATTTCGTATAGTCTAGAGGCAAGAGAAAACTCATTGCAAAATAGGTAGGAACTTGTATTTTGCTCGGGTCTGGATGTTTATTTAAATTGTTTCAGTCGTGCTTTGGTCGTTGTGATTAGTTTGTCATCGTTATTTAAACGGCAATTCTTTTAAAATTACTCCAAAGCTTATGTCCTGTATGTTTTGTTCAAGTTCGTCCCACAAGATCACAACCCACACATAGGAAGAATTTATTAGTTGCAGTAACCAATTAACACCACAGGCTCATAAATAAATAAATAATAATCCGATTAACTTACGAAAGGTTTTATTTCATAGTTTGTATAATTCATCGTAAAGTTCTAAAAACTAAAGTAATACTGTTTCTTCCTTGACTTAAACTTTACATATTCCGGTTCATAAAGTAATAAATTCGTGGAAATAACTTGCTCAGGGAAAGGGAAATAAGCTGATTTTTAGGGTTCCGTAGCCAAAGGGAAAATACTAGACCCTATTACTGTCAGTACTTAATTTTTGATGCCGCTATAACTACAAATACTAAAGGCAAAATTCGATAAATGTTTAAGTTCCCATACAACAAACGTAATTTTCTGTCTTTCACCAGGCTGTATCTCATGAACCATGAAAACTAGAGAGTTGAAAGTTTTTTAGATCATGTATTTTTGTTGCTGCTATAACAAAAAATACTATAACAGGATAAAATAAATATTTAAGGGGGCTACCATACAACAAACGTGTTTTCTGTCTGTCACCATGTCACCAGGCTGTATCTCATGAATTGTTGTGATAGCTAGACAATTGTAATTTTCAATACTGATATATTTCTGTCGCTGCTATAATAACAAATACTAAAAATCGGGGCTACCATACAATAAACATGTTTATTTTGCCATTACTTGCTCATTATTGAAAACTGCAACATGCCAACGCTTGAAATATTTACAGAACATTGAGTTGTATACTTACTTTGAAAATAAATAATTAAATTTAAATAAAAAAAGTATTTAAGGGGATCCCATACAAAAACGTGATATCTTTTCCGGTTTTTTGTGTTATATTAATAACAGTAATTGGTAACGAATTGAGCCCGATGGTGTAGTGGATAGGGCCGCTGGCTCCTGAGCGGGAAAGGTCGTGGTTCGAATCGAATCGAATTTCATATGCACATTTATTCGGCACTTTTTCCATGCTTCGGAAGGCACGGTTTAACGCCTGGCTTCGGTTAATATCATTTAACACCGTAGATATTAGTCGTTAAGCCATATCAGAGGCCAGTACTAAGGATTGGCGGCTTGAAAACTCTGACCTAATCTAGGATTGGGTCTGGTTTCCCTTCTGGGTTTCGGAGGCCAGATGACAGTCACTCTGTGTAAAAACCAATACCCTCGTTCAAACACCTAAATTAGGTAGCCGACCCCATGACTTACGGGGTAAGGCTTGGGAGGTGATGAATTGGTAACAAATTGTTAAAATATACCTAGTATCTAAATATTGTATATATAATGGTACGGAACCCTTTGTACACGAGTCCGACTCGCACTTGGCTGGTTTTTTAATGCGAACTTCTTGGTACAGTTTGTAAAGCCTTTTGAGTGTCATACCATCCAGAAAACTCAAGCTACAGTTTGTTTCCTTATAGATAAATTTCCAAGTATTCATAAAGGATTACATTCAAAGATTTATTAATTCTCAGATATAATAATAAATAATGCACATGGTGTTACAAAAACAGTATATATGCACCCGGAAGGTGTGAATCTGCCTATGAAACTAAACAACTTTCCCAAAGGAATATAAGTCGAAATACGAAAAAAAAATGATCCTACCATAAAAAATGCATCAGCTCATCAGCAGATAGCACGTGTAGTATGGGAGGTTCAATTTATATTTCAGTTTTTCGACCTATGTTCCCTGGTGAAAGTTATTCAATGAAATAAACTTAGTCATCCTCCCACTTGCTACTATCCTGACATACTTTCCATCACTTCCTCTAAATTTGTTTTATTTTTGTATTCTATATGATTTAGAGTAGGTACTTTGATCCAACCTCCATGCTGGACTAGGAGCGAAAGGAAAACATAGAATGAACCAGCTGCATTTCCTCCCGGGCATGATGTAAAAACCAGCTTAGGGATTCGAAGGTGTTACTATTCTGCAATTTAGACGATGTGCTGACAACCTGTCACTACAGCAATAGACGTAATTTTTTTCTTAAATAACTCTCAAAAGTTTGTCAGACGTGGCAGAACGACCTGTGTTTACGTTATTTCCGCTCTGCCTACCCCATTAGGGATAAAGGCGTGATTATATGAATGTATGTATGTATGATATAACCTTCCTTCATAAATTCCCAGATATAATCTATTTACGTCCGTCGAAGCCTTCCTTCCCCTTCCAACATTTCTACTCCTGATTTTATTAAACCATTTGAAAAATACTGCAGGGTTGAAGATGTGAGGGTAAAACTCACTGTTCATAAATAAAGATTTTAATGACGGGCACTCACTTTGGAAAATAAGTCGCGTACTTCACGACATGTTTTGGGACATTCGGAGTCCCTTCATCAGGTTGAGTTTGTCGGCCGCGGGGAGGCGTATCCGCCGGTCCGGTCGAATGTCCCGAAACATGTCGTGAAGTACGCGATTTATTTTCCAAAGTGAGTGCCCTTTGTTGAAATCTTAATTTAGAATGTCTCACTTAAGCTTAAATAGTTTGATTTTCTTACTGTTCATGATAAATCATGCAGTGGGAAAATTTTAGTAGGTCAAACATTTTATCAAAACACGTTCCATTGCACATTATCCTTTCTTCACAGAATACTCATTTACGTACTCTACATTCATAGTCCAGTCAATCGACGCTGGGCTTGGATGGCGAAACGGAAATAAATTATAATAAGTACAGTATCATTACATTTCATTAGTGGATTATGTTCTCCCCTTTCATTTACCAAATATATCACACCAAAGACGAAAGTTATGTTTTTTAATAAATTCGAAAAACAAAAAATCTTTCTTTGCCCTTGTCTTGATAGCTAAATTCTCAATTCTCAATATGTACGTAATTTTGCTTTATATAAAAACCAACAATATTAGTTTACCAATTCTTTTTTTATTATTACTTAAAAAGTTTAATTGTTCCATGCCGGCCTGGGAGCAAAAGAAAAACATAGAATGTGCCGGCTGCATTTCCTCCCGAGCATGCTGTAGAAACCAGCTAGGGGATCCGAGGGTTTCAGTATATTGTGATTTAGGCGATGGGCTGACAACCTGTCACTACAGCAATATACCTACAAATCTATCTTGAATAACCCTCAAAACTTTGTCAGACGTGGCGGAATGACCTTAGTTTGGGTCGTTTGCGCTCTGCCTACCCCATTAGGGATAAAGGCGTGATTTTATGTATGTATGTATGAAAATAATTGTGGTGTTTCTTCGTGTGATCTCGATGCTTGTATTTATACAATATGTTTGCCTGTCATAAAAACCAATTCCTCATCTATTAGAATTTTAGGATAGAGAAAGATATGCTTTTTTTGAAAGAAATTAAATTATAGAAAAAAATAGTGATTTAAATATATAGGTATCTTTAAATCATATAAAAGTAAGAAATACAAAAAATTGGGCTATGATCACTTAATGTTTTAAAGTTTTTACTTCCATGCTGGACTGGGAGCGATAGAAAAACATAGAATCTGCCAGCTGCATTTCCTCCCAGGCATGCTGTAAAAACCAGCTAAGGGACCCAAGGGTTTCTGTATATTGCAATTTAGGCAATAGGCTGACAACCTGTTACTACAGCAATATACCTACAAATTTAACTTAAACAACCCTCAAAACTTTGTGGCGGAACGACCTTTGTTTGGGTCGTTTACGCTCTGCCTTCCCCATAATAGATAAAAGCGTGATTATATGTATTTATGTATGTTTTAAAATACAGTAACTTTACTGGACTATCATTCAACTGTGACAAGGGGAATACGTGATGAATCCTTCCTTTGACAATGTTGAGACATTTGGTATTTAAACTGAACTCAAATGCTTTTGAGGGGACATTTAGAACAACTTCATTACCTTGCACTGGTAGAGGTTTTGATGGTAAAATAGGAAACCTTGGACTGATTCTCAAAGCTCTTTTTCTTTATAATTTTTTTTTCGTTTCCTGAAATAAATGCCTGGTGAAATTTGACCAGTGTCGATGACTGAGCAACCCCTATCAGTTTGCGGGACGCTGTCCCTTACACCCCGTATGTAAATTATACTAAAATATTATTATTTCCTTTTCAAATATAAGCTTTGATGACGTTTTGTAAATGATTATCCCCTTTAGGATAAACATGTGTTTTCGGCTTTAGAGAAGAATACTGAAATAATCAGTCACAGTATAAATTTAGTCATGTATTTGTACATAAATAATGTACATTTTCGTCTCTTGGGCACAATATTTCAGCTAAAAGTAATTAGTTCCTGGAAATTAATATTTGCGATAATGATGGAAAGTTCGTGCAAGATTTATAACTGCCACTACCAGAAAGGCAAATAATTAACTTCCAATAATTTGCTAATTATAATACCAAAGAATACGCTAGTTTCCCACTAGTAAAATAATGAAATGTCAAAAACACTTTTTTGGTATGAAAATAGTGAGTATCTTCCATGCTGGACTGGGAGCGAGAAAAAACATAGAATGTGCCACCTGCATTTCTTCCCGGGCATGATGTCAAAACCAGCTAAGGGATCCGAGGGTTTCAGTATATTGCAATTTAGGCGATGGGCTGACAACCTGTCACTACAGCAATATACATATATATCTATCTTAAATAACTCTCAAAACTTTGTCAGACGTGACGGAACGACCTTTATTTAGGTCGTCTACGCTCTGCCTACCCCATGAGGTATAAAGGCGTGATTGTATGTATGTATGTATGTGTAAAATAGCGAGTTATGACGTGACTCCTTGGTAAATATTGTACTACTCAAATCAATAATTTCTATAGTTTCAATTCGATTATTAAATCTATATGTGCATTTTTTTTAAATGATGAATGAGTCCCTCACTGTTTTAGCCATCAGTTTTAAGTATAAAAGTTAAGATTTTTTTTAGCCACTTAGTCAATACGCCTATTACCATAGCGCATTTACGCGAGCCCTAATTACATTGACGAATTTAGGTATTGTATAATTACAATGTACATACATACATACATGTAGTCAAGCCTTTATCCCAAATGGGGTAGGCAAAGCGTAAACGACCTCAACGAAGGTCGTTCCGCCGCGTCTGACAAAGTTTTGAGGGCTATTTAAGATAGATTTGTAGGTATATTTCTGTAGTGACAGGTTATCAGCTCATCGCCTTGCGTTACGTCGTGTTACGAAATTACGGCAATACACGTTTCACTCGCCTTTTCAAGGCTCAAATTTGAAACTCCTGACAACATGCCCTCCATCCATTATTCAAAACTAAAAGACTAGACATAACGTGCAGATTAACTAGACCATATTCTTGAATCCCAAAATTGTAAATACCAAAAATTCTGAAACCAGATGGAAATTCTAGTACATGCTGACAATACCATGTCATTGACTTTAATTTTGGATGTTTTGTCTAAAAACCTCAAGGAGGTTAAGGCTGCTTTCTCACTTAAATGTCAAGATTTAAGCAATGTGGTATTTTAAGATAATTTGTTGTTCTAGTTTTCGCCTTAATTGGAGTTTCTTAGCTTGAGAAAACGGATTTATGACCTTTACAATGTTTTAATTAAGGTTTACTCAGTGTTGTTGTATTTACAATAGTTTGATTTAATGAATATCCTAGGAAATTTAATTATTTTAATGATGAACGAAATGTAATTTATTATTTAAAAATATACTATAAATATACGCAAAATATAATGTAAAGGCAAAAGCATATTTTTGGCAAGTTTTTTTAAAACAAATGCATTAACCTCTGATTTAAATATAAATATCGAAATCATACGTTCAGATTTCATTTTAAAAGCTGATTTTTCATAATTGAAAATAATTAGGAGAAAACATAACTTTAAGTGCAATGACATGATAATTATATCTACAGTCTAAACATTGTTAGATAATAAACACATTAATCAATCGGTGCTTGAGCATTTTGAGCAAACACATGAGTTGCATACGATTTATTATATTGCCGATCGCATCTAATACAAATAAATCAAATTGTTGGAGTTTGCACGTACATTAGTTCAAACTGTTTTGACAGGTCATAAGATAGAGATAAATGCCTAAAATATGGTTATTTCTAAACACTCAGACAAGAGATAATTATTTTAGAGTAAAACCACTATGATTATAATAAATCTACACCAAAGATGTGTCTTACATTCATTTTTCCATAAAAGTCTCCTAGATTTCTATAATGTTCTTACCGATACAAAATCATGTTTAGAGATACAAAAAAAACGAGATTACTGTCACAATGTTGAAAAAAAAAACAATTACTACCATTAATAAATGAGAATTCCATAATGGAACAATAGAAAATCGTTATACGAATGAGAAGGGCACATCATACCTTGTATGGACCCTGTCAATAGCACCATTATGTTGGGAGCTATAGAAGCTATACATACATACATACATAAAATCACGCCTTTATCCCTTACGGGGTAGGCAGAGCGTTAAACTCCTCGTAAAAAGCGCTTTCGCCGCGTCTGACAAAAATTGAGGGCAATTTTAGATTGTAATGTGTATTGCTAATGTGTAGTGATAGGTTGTCAGCCCATCGCCTAAATTACAATACACTGTAACCCTCGAGTCCCTTTTGCTGTCTTCTACAGCATGCCCGGGAGGAAGGGCAGCTGGAACATTCTATGTTTTTCTATCTCTCCCAGTCCAGCATGGAAGAATCTATACCAGGTGTAAAGGACAGCGTCACGTAAACTGATACGTGTTGCTGAGTCAACGACACTGAACAACTAGCAGGTTTTTAACAGGAAATAATTAAAAAAATGGCTTTGAAAAAAATTGTTTGATCGAGGCGAGGTGAACATTTTGTAAGGAAAAACCATTTCTTTTTCTCTCCCTGAAAGAATGTCCTGGTGGAAGTTGTTCGGTGCCGTTGACTGAGCAACCCCTATAAGTTTGCGGGATGTTGTCCCTTATACCCCGTACACATTTTGTAAACTGACTCGGCAGAAAGCTAATACATACATACATACTATCACGCCTGTATCCCAAGAAAGCTAATTGTGTTTGTATTCAGCGATTACCCAAAATCTAGTGAGTAGTGAATGACTACTCACTCGTATTAATAACTTTGCATTTTTCCCATCGGTAAGTCAAATAAACACAGTATTTAGTGATTAAGAGGCTAAAAGTGGCGCGACGGTGGCGACATCAGCTTTAAGTTAATTGTGTCCAAAATACAAACATATCTATGAATATTTTACGTTTAGCGAATATCGCAAGTAATTTCCCCATTTTATAATTCATAATTAGATCTAAGCTTTGTATTACAATTAATGGGCTAAAAGTTACGACAATTTGTAGAATAGAGAATTACTTGCAATTTTCGCTGATCGAAAAATATTACAATATTTGTATTTTGGACATAAATAATTTATTACTAAAGAGGACGCCACCTATGCTCTTTTTCCACCTTAATTCACTCTTCGTAGAAACAAATTAGATATTCGTCGGGAGTTGATTACATGGGGACAAAAGTAAGCTTCATAAAATATCCTCATGTTAAAACATACATACATAAATCACGCCTTTATCCCTTACGGGGTAGGCAGAGCGTTTAACGCCTCGTAAAAGGCGCTTTCGCCACGTCTGACAAAAATTGAGGGTAATTTTAGATTGTAATATGTATTGCTATAGTGACAGGTTGTCACCCCATCGCCTAAATTACAATACACTGTAACCCTCGAGTCCCTTTTGCTGACTTCAACAGCATGCCCGGGAGGAAGGGCAGCTGGAACATTCTATGTTTTTCTATCTCTCCCAGTCCAGCATGTTAAAAAAATACAATTATTACCCAAAAAATAATGTAACTCTAATAAATAATTCATACAAAGAAAACCACAAAATACTAAAAACCTAAAACTGCGTGGAAACGTGCTCTCAGGATAAATAAACACCAAAAATAGACGTTTCAGAGAAGTTGTTAACGTATTGAATAAATATTTATTCATGTGTAGGTTAAGTGTATTCATCAATATACACGACACAGCCTATATGTACCTATTGACACAGAATATATGATAGTACTACATACAGAATGGACATTCACCTGCCTTCCCCAGTCCGACATACGTCACACTCCGCGCCGGATTGTGGGCCACATTGAGCGTACGCTTAGCGGGTATGGCGCGCGCATGTTTCCCAGTGTAACGGAAATAATAAAGTTAAGTGTTCGAAAGATGGTTAGGTACTGTTCCGTGTATGGATGCCTTTCTACTACAAGATATGATTCCAATAGGAACTTTTTTAGATTCCACAGTGATGAGAGACGGTAAGTAAATTCATACAAAATATGCAACCTAATCTATTCTAACTATTCAGTTACAGTGCCCTACTTTAAAACGTTGGTTTAATCAAGAACCAGATTAATCAAGTGATGATTATGACCGGTATAACAAAATTTGTCAACCCTTATAACACGCACACAAACGCATGCTAAGTGCAACATGCAGTCTGTCGATGTGTGATCAAAATGATATGGTAGTTAGGAGTATCCGAGCTGTGCTATTGGTTAAAAGTGCGTGGTCAATACGTACTCAAACGTTCAATTCAATGTTATTGCATTCTTGAATCCTATTTTAGATTTTTAACTTTTATCATAAATTTGATGAATGCACATGAATAGGTCTGTATGCTCACGTGACTCACGTCATATTATACAGTTTTAGCTGGCAAAAGCAGTTTGACTTGACCAATGTTTTAACTGTTGATATCATTCCCAGATGAATCTTCTTGTCTTCTTAGCGAGTGGATTCTGGTGTCGAACAACGAACCGAAGAATCCTGGTCTCAGAGTTGTCAAACCACCTAGTAGCACAAATATTAGGCCTCTAACAAGGTTTGCGTAACGACCACTATCAAAGACAGTGACCGGGACCGACGGCTTAACGTGCCCACTGAAGCACGGAATCCTTTTAATTTTCGGACAAATCAGGTAATTCAGCCTGCAATGTGGGGAAAACCTAGCAAAGTGATAAATTTACAAATATAAACTTTGCGTTCCCCCCTGGAAATCGAACCCATGACTTTCCGATCGTAAGCCCCTGGCTCTGACCATTAGATTACGGAGGCAGATGAAATAACAATGACAAAATACATCCTAAAAAGAGACAATCTTATTCGCTCTTAGAAGTACGTATTTTAAATGTTATTGCAAAGGACATTTATTCACGCTCAAATAAATATCTTGAACAAGTAACCGAATTAAAAAAAAACAAAAAGAACGACTGCGTTTAAAGAGAATTTTTAATTGTTCTTAAATCTTTATTTTTTTTTTGTGGTTGTTTCTGTGTATGTCCATGGCACCCCGATACAGGGAATCCTAGTGGGGGCTATGAGTGTGATCGTGTTTTTTTTAGATCTTAAAACCAATTCAAACACCTATTCATTTATGATACACAATTTTACACGTTTCTTTTTTTAAAATATCTTATTATGATTTAGGGGTTATGAATTTAGATTATGATTTATTTTAAATTTTCTACGCGTCTTAGATTTCTAGACACAAATAAACAAAGGAACAAACATACATATTTTGTTACAGGTTGATAAACACAAAACACATTACCCTTTTTTGTTTTGCATAGTTGGGTAGAAACAAATGTATTTACGGAATGTAAATATGGCTTACGACAGAAAACAGGGCAACAACCTCAGTTGTATGAACTATATCAGAAAAAAATATCATAATGTACATGTGCATTATTATTGGATTTAACAAAAGCATTGACGACGAAACATTAAAATTAAAACATAATACGAAGCTAAACAAGAGCTGTATGTATACAGCTGTGTTTTAAAAGTGAAGAATTTTTATTTATTTCAGAAGATTTTTGAATAATTTTTGATGATATTTTGTTTTGCATCAAAATTACATAATTCAGATTTTGCGGTGGTACTTTAACTTTTTATAATTTTGAAACTAAACTTAAAATTACTTTGAGATGAATATTCTATTAGGTTCAATTAGATCTAACGATGATGGCAAATTTATTTTGGTAGCATATTAACATATGGATATTTATGACTAGCTTTTAGTTTTAAAAGTTCAAATATTTTTTTATACTAAGGTTTTTTTTTTAATAAATAATATTCTAAAAATTTCACAAGTTTTAGATGATTCAAGTTCAGGTGTTTTTCTTTTAGTAAAAATATAATGCGATACTGTTTTTTTTACTTGAATTTTAAATAAAAAAATCAAATGCCTGAATAAATTTTGAAAATTATTTTACAACAGTTTGTCGGTTTTGAAGTTAATTTTGAAATGTTTAAGCAACATTTAAATTAATATAAATGACTTTAGCACTAATTAAAAGGCAAACTTAAGAAGCTCTTTGTAAGACTAGAAGTGAAGCATAATAAGGTTTTTTGGCGTAGTATTTTCTTTTTGTGTAATATATTGCGAAACTTGAACATTTTAGGTCTTTATTAATATAACACCTATAATTTACATCATTAGGCTTTTGTCATTTTGTCAGATAATTTACATAAAGGGCGGGAAAAACAAGTTATTTAAATATTGATGTAAATTTTTTGTTTCCACTTTAAAATAAAGACATTGTATACCGAATGCGCCTGTTTATCTAACAACTTAGATGGTTGTGTGGTTTAGTGGCTTGTCAGACCTATTCGCGGTGTTATTACAAGTTAATGCGAACAATGTCGGATGTCTATTTAGTGCGACCGAGATATCCTGTTCAATTAAGTGCGTCGCCCAGTATTGCTGGGCGTTTTTCCAGTACACGGCACGGCAACGTCCCGATAACGTCCACCTAGTTCCAATCTGAGCGCGCACACTCACGTGTATGCTTCGTACGAATACATAACACGTGCAGTTTGGTAGACCGGCGACGGTACCGGTGGGAATCAATGTCGTCCCGTTGTGGGAATCAAAGTAGAAAAGTGTTCCATATAATTTCATTGATCTTCATAGGTTATCTTCCACGGTACCGTTGCCGTCGCCGTGCCGTCTAGTCGAAAAACGCCCAATCATTGCTTCAAATGCCAGTCTCTAACCAAATAGTTCCAGATATCGCTACCTGAAGAGATCTAGGTCATTTTATAATTTTGACACGCAAAGAGTGGTTCAGAATAGCTTCCATGCTGGCCTGGGAGCGAGAATAAATATAAAATGTTCCAGCTGCATGTCTTCCCGGGAATGCTGTAAAAACCAGCTAACATATCCAAGGCAGTATATTGTAATTTAGGCAATGGGCTGAAACCTATCACTACAACAATATACCTATACATGTATCCCTCAAAACTTTGTCAGACGTGGCGTCGTGATTATAAGTATGTATGTATGGGAGGGGTTCATAGATAGTTCGTCAACCCGAAGTATCGAGTAGATATTTTAGCTCTTCTAAGAGAATACTTTGTTGGAACATCAAACATTTTTAGCGTAGTTTTTGCTTTTGTTGTCACTTTTATCATTTTTATTTCTATTGTTCGTGACTTTCGGCGAATATTTGAGAAATATAGGTGTAATGAATTGTAAAATGTAGTTTACTCTTGTTTACAATGTAAATTTTTTCTCTGCTAGAGATAATAACAGCTAGTTTTATAGTTAATTTTAATAGTAAACGTGAAGACGTGTCAAGGCGGATACATACATTCATTTAATCGCGCCCTCATCCCCAACGGGGTAGACAGAGTGCAATCGACTTAAACAAAAGTCGTTATTTAAGATAGATTTGTTGATATATTATTGCTGTAGTGATAGGTTGGCAGCCCATTGCCTTAATTGCAATAAACAAAAACCTTCGGTTCCCTTAGCTGTTTTTTACAGCATGCCTGGGATGAAATGCAGCTGGTACATTTTATGGTTTTCTCTCGCAGATATAAAACACAGGGTTTCCATCGTAAGCAGCATTACTGATATAAGTCAAATTAATACTCACCTAAGCTTTAGTGTTTCCAACTCAGTTTAAGAATAAAGGTAAAAAAAGTAGTATTTTTATTAAAAACACATTTTAAAATAAATGAGTAAATGGCAAATGAGTAACATTTCTAAAACGACTATTTCATTATGTTGTCATATGTAATAGCTAAAACTTATTTTAGAAACAGGATCTTCGATAAAAAGACATGAAACTTAGTTTCCATGCTGGCCTGGGAGCGAGAAAAAAACATAGAATGAGCCAGCTGCATTTCCTCCAGGGTATGCTGTAAAATAAGCTAAGGATCCGAAGGTTTCTGTATATTGCAATTTAGGCGATAGGCTAGCAACCTGTCACTACAACAATATACCTACAAATCTATCTTAAATAACCCTTAAAACTTTGTCAGACGTGGCGGTACGACCTTTGCTCTGGTCGTTTACGCTCTGCCTACCCTATTAGAGATAAAGGCGTGATTATATATATGTATGTATTCCTTTTTTCTAAAACTTAGTTGGAAATACTATAGCATGGAAATGATTTTATAGAAGGAATTTTTGATTTAGGCGGAATGTATTTTTTCTTCATAGTATGTTTTGGGTTCTCTCATAATTCTGAAGTAAGATGATTTCATATTTTATTGTTTTCGAAAACATCTTGTGATTCAATTCATGCATGATTCATGCGATCGTGAATGATTTCAACATATTTACAGATTACACAGAATACATTCTATGTTGATAAGATAGATAGATAGATATACCCTTTAATGCACATAAAACAAAACAACAGGAAATAAGAACAAATGAAAAAACAAAAGTAGAATCAAGGCAGCCTTATTGCTATGGTAGCAATTTCTGCCAAGTAACCTTGGGATAGTGCGTCTTACTAAAAACTAACGAATATAGACAAAACTACATAAAATAGAAGCATGATATACATAAATATTTTAAATAAATAATTAACTTCTATTATAATAAACTAATACATTATATATCATTGAGGAAAGAAAATTGATAAATAATTCAGATAAATATAATAAGTAATTTAAAAAGTTCAAAAAGCCCAACTGCATAAGATACAAAGTGAACTTAAAAACTTTAAATTGCTATAGATCTTAAACGAACGTTGTTAAAAACGAAAAAATATGTTCCGAAACTAAAATACCTATTCAATGATAGCCCACACGTTCTAGTTCGTCGACTATAATTTTTTCAACTTTGACAAAATGGCACCAAATTGTCGCCATATTGGATTTTTGACAAAATCATGTCTTCAGTGACACTTGCGAGGTTAAGACGAATCGATTGACGTAAGAATCTTCAAAATTGGTGTACGCGTTTCGTTTCTATATCGCCACAGAGGATCAAACATACATAGATAGGCTGATAAACACATTACCCTCCTTTGCGTTGCGCAGTCGGGTAAAAAGGAGTGACAGATACACAACTGATATAGAAGTAAATAGTAAACAAGTATTCAATAAAGTGTTTCTTAACTTGCTCCTTAAATATCGCTCCTCAGTGAATTTTATCGTGAGTTTCTTATGAAATTCAGGGTTAGATAAAATAATCTTAGTTTACATCCGCTGAAGTGTTTTGCTCAACTGAACTGAAGTATTTGATTATCTACTGGTGATATTTTTTTATTAAATAAACTACTTACATACATACATATAATCACGCCTTTATCCTTAATCGGGCAGGCAGCGTAAACGACCCAAACAAGGGTCGTTCCGCCACGTCTGACAAAGTTTTGAGGGTTATTTAAGAAAGATTTATATGTTTATTGCTGCATTTATATGTATATGGTTGTCAGCCCATCGCCTAAATTACAATATAGTGAAACCCTCGGATCCCTTAGCTGAATTTTACAGCATGCCCGAGAGGAAATGCAGTTGGCACATTCTATGATTTTCTCTGGCTCCTAGTCCAGCATGGAAGATTAAATAAAATACTTTATTAAATTATCTACTTACTTACTACCTACTGCACTCTAAAATATAAAATCACGTAGGTATTTTAATAAAACTATTTTGAACAGATTCAAATTGTAACCCTGTGTTTGGGGTAATTTATATGAGCTATGGTAGAGACAGGTGATAGGTATTAAATTTGAACAAAAACTTTAGGTACTGAAATCTGTTGATAATAGTTTTTCTAAAACTAACGGCGCAAAAAATAGCAAAACACTAAAATTTTACAACAAACTGCCTTCTTGGTCTAGTGGTCTGAGCCATAGGCTCTTTGTTCGATTCCCATGGAGGAAACACACAGTTGTCCTTTGGTAATTTATTACGTTGCGAGATTTTCCACAATTTCTTTAGGATATTGCATCCTATTAGTTTGGTTGTATCACCTTTCTGTCCGTAAAGGAGAAGAATTCCGTGCTTTGGAGGGCACGTTAAACTGTCTGCCTTGATAGTAGTAATCAGGTTGATAGTCGCGAAACCCACACGACAGAAGAAGAACAAGTAACAGACTATGTTACCTTGTTTTATGTAAATTGTAAAGTTATTACCTATTTAGATTCAGATTCAGATTCTTTATTTGCAATAAACATGGTACATTTCCAGATCTTAGAATTAAAATAATAGACACACATATTTAGTCAATTGACATGCAAATATTTGTTACGCTGAAAACCGTTTTGTTCATCTTTGATAATGTTGTGAAGAGACAGATACTCAGTAATCTCTTATACATGGCTTTTTCGAAAATTTTGGATATTACTGATATAAGTGCTATAGGTCGGTAATTATTTAAATCTTCCTTACTATCTTTTTTATGTATTGGTTTTACTACAGATGTTTTAAGAAGGCTTGGAAATTTCCCATTAGTAAAAGATAAATTAACTAGATAACACAAGGTTGGAGAAATATAATTTATACATAATTTTAGTATTTTAGTTGAAATATCATCAAAGCCTACAGAATTTGTTGTCTTTAAACTATTAGTTATATTCGTAATCTCTTCTACACTACATGGTTTTAAAAACATAGTACCGTTAATATTTACTGCTGGTATACGTATTTCTTGTTATGCGGATCTGCGACTTAGCTTCTACATCAATAAACTTATTATTAATTTCCGCCGCCATTTGTTTTGCATCAGTAATTGTTTTACCACTCATATGAATCCCGTGTATTTCATTTAATTTCGAAGTATTGTTCATATCGTCGTCTTTTATAATTTCCCAGGCTGTTTTGCATTTATTTTTGGATGTACTGATTCTTCTGCTATTAATAATATTTTGAGCATTTTTGATACATGATTTCAGTATTTTAGAATAGTTTCGAAATATATTTTGAGAAATTTTATCATTATACTTGTAATATGTAAACCTAAGATGTCTACTTCTACGACAAGACAATTTGATGCCACGTGTAGCCCACTTGAGTGCACCTCCCTGTTTACCTACTTTCGATCGAAATTTAGGAAAGCATAATTCGTAAAATAATTTCCATAGATCGTAAAATTCTTTGTAAGCCTCATCAATCTCATCGCAAGAAAATATTGAGTTCCATGTTAGTGCAGAAATGCATTGAACAAATTTGGAAATATTTTCCTGAGTAAAGTCACGTTTCTTAATTAGGTATTTCTGGACATTCTACAGGAAAAATAATTGTTTGGCAAGTGTTATGATCTGACAGACCCATTTCATGCACGTCGGATTTTATCTGTTTGTCTGGAAAACTGCTCGCTATATGATCAATGCAGTTGCTTTTGCGCGTTGGTTTTTTAATATGGAGCGATAGATAGTAATCCGAGAACAAATCAATCAGCTCTTTGGAATCCCATGAAGCTTTCAATGTATTGATATTTAAGTCCCCACATATAATAACATTCTTTGAATTTCTTTTCCTGTCAATTATTTTCAGTAGTTCTTCTAATTTATATTTTTAATTCCTCGTCAGGTATTATGTATAAACAAACTATTATGCATTTATAGTCCTTAATCTCTACTGCACAACATTAAAAAGATTTTTCTACACTTAGATCGATTAAAGCCTGAATACTCTCATAAGGAATCCCCAACTTAGTAAATATACACACTCCACCTCTGTTCTTTTTTTTCCTACAAAATGCGGAAGCTAATTTGAATCCTCTAAGTTGAGCGTTGGCTTCAGAGCCTGCTCTAATAAATGTTTCACTAAGACAGATGAAATCTGGTGCAATATCGTGTTGCGAACTTAAATCCTCTAGTGTTAGTTCTAGCCTTTCACGTTTGTTAAATAAGCCAGCTATATTTTGATGAAACACCGAGGATGTATTCAGATATGAAGTTTCGCCTAAGATACCTGGTGCTGGGGTGTTCTGTATGGTCGATGCGGTTCTCTGTATAGTGCTATTCCTGTGAGACTCGAAAAAACTCGTTTTCCGTCTGAGTGCAAACTGTTGAACGCTCAATATGAATAATAATTCGTACATTTATCTGGTAGATTAACACAGCATTTATTTTTATAATCATGGCACATTAAGCTTTATGCTATGGATCGAAAGGTATCCTTAAGGTTCATTCTCTTATTTAACATACTTATGGGAATCATATTAACATTATCATAACTAGAACAAACAAATTTTATCAAATTATTTAATTTATATTCGTTAAGGTATTTATAATAGGGTATATTTCCAATAAGTATATTAGTATTAGATGATGCATGCGATTATGATTGATGCGATTCAAAAATGAATTCAAACATTCCTGCAGGTTCACAGGATTATTGTCATTTCTGCCCGCAACAATAACAACACAGTCAGATTTATCAAATTGTTTGCACATTGCGTAACCATCCTCTAACACTTGTTCCATTTGATCATTTGATTTAATTATGGAAAGTATTGAGTATTCTCTACCACAAAATCTATTAAGTTGCTTTCTTACGTGTTTACCCGTTTCATCAGCAAGAATTAGGATGTTTTTTTTGTCCTTTGAAGAACATTTTTTACAGTTGGTATTGCTCGGGCAAAAGCTACTGTTAAAGCCATTCAAAGAATCAATTCTATTTAAGATTATATTTTTCGCTGGTGGTATACTTATCAATCGACGTTGACTTTGTGAATATGTTAGCTTTAGAGGTCTCTGATTGGTCTCTTATTTCATGTGAGGGGCGCTCAGGAGTATGCTTGTCGTATATATGCTGAAAGTCAAGCCTCTTCTCAATACAGCACACAGCACACAGCAGCAGCTGTGTCTCTTCTTTTTCTTCATTGATTTTGTTGATTGTATTGATCCTGGAGTTTTTTGAGTGTTTTGACATATAGAAGACAAAAAAAATATCTTTAATTTACACGCTTCAATTTCTTCTTTGAGTTTATAATTCTCTGAAAGGATATTTTCTATCTCATTGTCCGCTTCTAGTAGTTTTTGTTGTAACTCTGTGTTTTTTTCTTTTAGTTCTTGAGTGCGATCGATATAATTTTCTCTTATTTCAGGACAACTTCTGTCACGGTTTACCTGTACTTCATCAATATCCATATCCGTATCCTGTGTCTTCCAGTAAGGAATTAAATGAATTTGCTGTTGAGATATTTACTATAATTTTGTTTCTCGGAGTAATATTATCTGAAATAGGTGACGTGGGTTCTTCTCGGGATTTTTCATCGACGGCCTGTTCAGTGGGGTTTGATATAGATGGTGTATTAGGTTCAGCCGGCGGCCACGCTGTTTTAGCCTGTGATGTATTAACAATAATTTCTTCTGACTTTGGACTGGAAGCCTGTACTTGTGCCACGGGAGATAATTTCGTTTGTTTATGAGTTTCCTTATTTATTTTAAGTAAGTGAACAATTTCACGATTTTGGGGTGACTGACTGGTCCTTAGATTAGATGTAGTAGTCTTGTTTTTATTGCGAATACAATGTTTACATTTCCAGTTCAGTTTTTGATCCCTGGTCATACAGCCAAAAAATCTTTTTTCAGCTCCCGAGCAAGGTAAATCATAACATTTACAGCAGGAACAGGATTCCAAATAACGGTATTTAACAAAAATTTCCTTACATGCAGAACACTTTTTATCCATCTTCGTTTAGTACATATATTTAAAATATATATATATATATACAAAAAATAAAGAGCAAAAGCGAACAACTTTGGGTGAGATACGAACTCAGACGCCGCCGTGTGTCTCTTGCTCGCCCGCTGCGCTATTGGCGACACAGATTGAGCGACGAATTTGATGATCTAATGTCGCTTGCTTGTCACCCGTTGTCGTAACCGGTGTATTTAAAATTCTCTCTCTACCTTACACCATTTGTTTATCTTATATTATAAATGCACTTTATTTACAAGTTCAAACTTATTTAGTCTAATCACATGAAATTGTCTATATTTTTCTGTTTAAATAGTTACACACATTATAACACTGTTTATAATTTTTGTTTGTAGTAAGAAAAGTTTTGTTTAATTGAAATTGGGCACTGACTAGAAATGTTTTAATGTTCCTTAGCATTTCTTTAATATTTGACCACTGTTATTGCAAACGATATCAATCGTTGATTAGGTAGTTATAAATTAAATTCACTAGGATTTATGTAATTTAGCTCATTATTAAGCACTTTAAAAAAATATAAACACGGAGCAGATGTTTACTTGACGGCAGCGCCCCCTAGCCCTCTAAATTTAGATATACTTATCAATGAAATCTGGTAGATATTATGCGAAAAATCTTATGATGTTCCAATAATACTAAGGCTCTTATGTATAAAGCGATCTTAAGATTGAGAGCAATATTAAGTATGCATTTGACAGGACCTTTTGTACTGAAATGTCATTTCTGATACCATGTCTGATACAGACTCAAACTAGCTGTCAGTCTCAAGTGCTGTTTATGAGTACGGGCCTTAATAAACTTACTTATGATTATATCTCAACCCAATAACCCTGATCAGTATTATCGCCGGTAAATAGTTTCTAATTGCATTGTTATTTTTAACACAATAAGTAGACTTATTGTTGTTAAATTGCCATTGTAAAGTTTTTTTTATACAAGGTGCAATATCATTAATGAGGTCTTAAATGACCTTTGAGTCTGGCCAGTTCTTCCTCTGAAGTCGGATGAAGAGAGATCATCCATAATTATTACTTCATCTTCTGTTAATCCTATTTGGCATAAAGTTTTCAAGAGTAGACTCTTGCCGAGTGACTTAATCCAATGCCGATCAAAACATTTTTTTTATGGTTGACTGGGAGTGAGAGAAAAACATAGAATGTGCCAGCTACTTTTCCTCCCGAGCATGCTGTAAAAACCAGTTTCAGTATATTGCAATTTAGGCGATGGGCTGACAACCTTTCACTACAGCAATATACGTACAAATCTATAATAACCCTCAAACAAAACTTTGTCAGATGTGGCGGAACGACCTTTGTTTAGGTCGCGGTTTTACGCTCTGCCTACCCCATTGGGTTCAAACTCTTGTTGTACCTATTATGACTATGCTAGCATGTGCTATGTAGACTTGAACGCCGATTTGTTAAATAAATTGGATAGGCTGCTGAATTGGCGCGTTAGATACATGTCTGGTCTCCTAAAATTTTACCATGTGTCGCAATACCGCGCGCAGTTGAAGTGGCTCCCGATACGGCAGCGGAATAATGTTTGAACTTTATGTGCCCTTTACACGATCTTAAATGATCCTTGCGCGCCATCGTATCTGAGGGACCTTTTTCAGTATCTCTGTGATGCACATGATCGGCAACTTCGGTGAGCAGACAACTTCCTGTTGGCGAGCAAAGCACGACGCACCAACTTTATCGGTGATTCTTTTGTGGTCCAAGCTGGGCTCCTCTGGAGTGAGCTTCCTCTGGAGCTGAAGAAAGCGCCGAGTCGGGTCTCGTTCAAGGCTGGGTTGCGTAAACACTATTTGAAATAGCCCGCATTATCTCAATAATGTACCTATTTACATCGTTAGGTTTCCATCATTGCATTGGTTTGAATTTTCTAAGTGCCCTATTGTAAGGTATATGTATTTATTCATTATATAAATACCTAATATACACTATATTAGTTAATAGATAGATGTTGGTATTTATTATGTTTTTGATATTTATTTTATGTATACATATGTGCTGTATAGATTACGAGTATAATTAATATATATATACACTCAAAATTTCATTATTTTTTGTTTTGTTCTAACTTTATTACTTAATACGATATAATTTTTATGCACCTGCCTTGTCATTTCCACATGCCCTAAAGTAGACTGGTAGATAATGCCTTGGGCGTTAAGTCCGCCTATGTAACATTTTTGTGCATTAAGATAAATAAAATTGGGGATAAAGGTGTGATTATATGTATAAATGTAACATTAGTTTGGCCGTTATTCAAATTTTATCCACGCAAAATATACCTTTATAAATATAGGTTTTCAATAAAACAATTTCAAACGCAAAAAAACGTTGCCAATGCTTTCAAGGGCGGAGTAGGGTTGGGGGCACAGAACGTTGTTGTTTTGTACAGTAGATGTTTCATCGCTGACCAGTCTCAAAATTCCCACTAGGTGTTTATAAGAAATTGCGGTAAAAAGAGTAAGTCAATTTATTCAATGGAAACACAAACAACTTATGTTTTTGAGAAAACATCTCACCACCGCGATGTAACTTTAGACGCAAACTGGTACATACTTAGAAGAACAATACATACTTGCGCCCCCCCCATACAAACTTGTTTCCCCCCAGAAGAAAATCCTGGTTCCAAACTTGGATGCTTATTCGTATTTTTGAACACTACAACATTTCATTTTATGAATCTACGTCATAAAGACTTTGTAAGAATACGAAGTTGTTTATTTACCAACCGCTACCTGTCTGGGTTCTATGAATAACTTTGTGTCCATTTTTATCAAGATGGCATAGAAAACTACATTTTAATCCAAGTTTTCCTCTCCAGTTTCCATAAATAAATTCAAGTGGCCGTAATTATAAAAACATCAGTGTTTTAAAATGACAGGATTAGATCAAAGATGTTGGATAATCTTAGAATGGAGTTTAAATAAATTATTATATTTGCTATTATACACAGTTATGTCAAACTTTACATACATACATACGAGTATAATCACGCCCATGCAGAGCTCGATGGTGTAGTGGATAGGGTCACCGGCCGGCCTCCTAAACGCGTGGTCGTGGGTCGGAACCCACCACGTACCAATGTGTTTTTCGGTTTTCGGATTTCATATGTATGTTTATTCGGCGCTTTTTAAAGACTTCGAAAGGCACGTTAAGCTGTTGGTACCAGTTAATATCGTTTAATACCGTAAATATTAGACGTTAAGCCATGTCATTGGCCTTTGCTAAGCATTGGCGGCTTAAAAACTCTCACCTAATCTAGGATTTGATCTGGTTTCCCTTCTGGATTGCGGAGGTCAGATGGCAGTCGCTCTGTGAAAAACCAGTACCCTCGTACAATCACCTAGATTAGGTAGCCGACCCTGATAGATAAGGGATAAGGCTAGGGAGATTATGATACATATAATCGAGCCTTTATCTGTAAAGGTCGTTCCACCACGTCTGACAAAGTTTTAAAGGTTATTTAAGATAGATTTGTAGGTATATTGCCCATCGCCTAAATTGCAATATCCTAAAACTCTCGGATTCCTTAGCTGGTTTTTACAGCCCCTAGTTTTTAATGCCCGGGTGGAATTGCAGCTGGCACTGTCTATGTTTTTCTCTTGCTCCCAGTCCGGCATGGAAAAAATCTTAAACCGATGGGTATTACTGCATTACCAAACGTAACGGTTTACCATAATTTCTTACGGTTGTCATTAGTCGAGCCCAGCAAGCTACTAGTAGTTGATTTCAACTTTAACCAGTTTGCTGGGCTCCGTCAGCGTATGGGCATTCCAGACCTCTAAGGCTTCTTTTCCATTGAGGTGGTGATACTAGCCAAGTGGCGCCCCCATTAGTGCAAAAATCATAATTCACTAAAAAACGCAGTGATTCGAAAAATCGGTAAAACCGATTCAAGTTATAGTTATTAAGATAATTTAGAACCTATTAATAAGTGATTCATAGTTTGTTATAGTAACAGGAAGAAAAATTGCCGTTGGTGGCCGTTATTCGCAATTTTTCTTCCTGTTACTACAACGAGCTATGAATCGCAAATTTATAAGGTTCTAAATTATCTTAACTATTATAACTTGACTCTGTTGAGTAAATTATGATTTTTCTGCTAATAGGGGCGCCAATTGGCTAGTATCGCCACCTTAATGAGGAAAATTCATCTCAAAACAAAATGGTCTGTGCTATATTGTGATCTAGTTTTGTACATACATACATACATACATATAAACACGCCTTTATCCCTAATGGGGTAGGCAGAACGTAAACTACCTAAACAAAGGTCGTTCCGTCACGTCTGACAAAGTTATGAGGGCCATTTAAGATAGATTTGAAGGTACATTCCTGTAGTGACAGGTTGTCAGCCCATCGCCTAAATTCCAATATACTGAAACCCTCGGATCCCTTAGCTGGTTTTTACAGCATGCCCGGGTGGAAATGCAGCTGGCGCATTCTATGTTATTCTCTCGCTCCCAGTCCAGCATGGAAGAATCTAGTTTTGTACAAACTGTATTATAATAAAACTATCTATGTTCGACCTAGAGGTATTTTCTCATACTAAATACAATAAACAAAGTCTAAATTTTATTTTATTTAAAGTAAACAACAGAAGATACAATCTAAATATAGTAAACAAAACCTTCCTACCTTTTTTACCAACCTAGTGAGGTTCGATCATAATTTTACCGGGGGCTATAGCGTGATGGAGGGTGCTTAAGGCTTTTGACAGCGGATCCTTTGTAACGTTGCGTTGCCATAACAAGTATAAATAAAATATAATAACTAGACTCACCACACTTTTTAACTGAGAACGGAACACCAGAAATAATAGTAAATACATAATACTTAAGGTTAGACCGCACTAGAACGTAGCTGCAACGAAGCGGCGCGGCACTGCGCAACAAATGATTCTTTGTGTAAAAATAAGAGAGGTACCGCACTGAAGCGTCACTAAAGATGCAGCGAAGCGGCTCGGCGCTTCACAACGCGGCAATGTCAGTTCATACATTTTGTCAGATATTGTCGCGCTGCTGCTGTGCCGTGCCACGCCGCGCCGCACTGCTCCGCTGCAGCTACGTCCTAGTGCGGACTTACTTTTATGGCGCGTCTTCACTGCGAGCATTCGCCTGTAATGACCAAAATATGCGAATTACAGGCGAATGCTCGCGGTGCAAATTTACCTATAATCATACCTTCACAGTGTAGGCTGAAAGTTACCAAGTTAATGAACGCAGTTTTAAAAATAATTGAGTTGGATTGTATGTTTTTTTTTTAAACGGATTCCGTGCTTCGGAGGGACAGTTAAGCCGGTGATCTCAGTCACTCACATATATCTCTAATAAAGGTCGATACATGCCGATCTTCTTTTGTCGAGTATATAATATCAACTTTGTGTTTCCCCCCTGGGAATCGAACCCAGGACCTCCGGATCAGGAGTTCATGGCACTAGCCACTAGACCACGGAGGCAGTTATGCCGATGTTGCTTCACGTCCGTAGGAACTGCCTTAAAAATTCAACACGTACCACGGTCGATAAGAGTACAACACAACGTACTGTTGCACCTGCCCTCTGGACCTTGCTGCAAATATTGCCATACGGTAGATAGATAGATAGCACCTGATTTAAAAATTACCGCAGAACTATACAAAGCTTGTGTTAGAAATTTTCGTCGCATAATTGTTTCTATGTCGGCCTGAAAAGTCTGAAATGTTGCGTTTCACACTCGTAATTAAATAAAAACACTTCGTCGAAACTGTTTTATATAATTAAGTAACATTGTGTTAATAGCATACCTGTGTTTTTTCATGTCGTAAAATTTTACTTTGTATCTGGAAACACGACGGTTCCGTAAAACTTCTTCTTCTGTCGAGTGGGTATCGAGTCTATGGACCCGATGAACCCTGGTGTCAGAGTTTTTAAACCGCCTAGTCGCACAACTATCAGGCCTCTGCCATGGTTTGAGTAACGGCAACTATCAAAGACAGCGACCGGGACCGACGGCTTAACGTGCCCTCCGAAGCACGAAATCTTTTTCTTTTCGGACAATCAGGTGATTCAGCCTACAGTGTCCTAACCAAACTGGGAAAAAATTCACAAAGTGATAAATTCTCAAATATTAACTTTGGTTTCCCCCCGGGAATCGAACCCAGGACCTTCGGATCGGGAGTTCATGGCACTAGCCACTAGACCACGGAGGCAGTTAAACACGGAGCCGTAAACCTTTTTTTTCTTTCTTTCCGAAGATAAAAAGATTAAGACATCACGTCTATCTCTTATCATCATATCATTGTTCATAGCAATTATTTTGAACATCGGTTACGTTTTATTCATAATCGATAATATTTATTGTTTGGATCAAGATAATTATTTCTTATCTGTAGTCGTCAATGTGTTTTATTTTATTTTATGTTTATTTAGTACTCAGTTATTTTGGCATAAGTTGTATCTGTTTTGTTTTTAATAGAAATTAAAAAGTGTTGTTTTTAAATAAACATGCTGTTAATTTTTATGCTAAAGTTGTGAGTGAATTGCTTGTGCGTTTTTGTTTAAACAGTGTTTTGTTTTGGGAACATGTCAGTTCGTGGTTCGAGTTACTACGATGGAAAATACTGGTGGTTAGTTGTATTTTTTGGCATAATGGACAAACATACGTATTATAATCACGACTTTATCACTAATGGGGTAGGCAGACCGTAAACGATCTAAACAAAGGTCGTTATGCCACGTCTGACAAAATTTTGAGGGTTATTTAAGATAGTTTTGTAGGTATATTGCTGTAGTGACAGGTTGTCAGCAATAGATGAAGCAGATAGTTTTAGAACATATTACTTATAGAATAGAATAGAATAGAAATACGTTTATTTTAGACCCAACACAAATTACAAATTAATCAAAAAAATTAAAGTACAGAAGGTCTTATGTCTAAAAATGGTCTTCACTCAGCTTATGTTACAAGGAGCACAGTTAACTGCTTGTAACGCTGGTCTTCCAAGAAGCCAGAATGAGCGCGGTCTCTGGTTTAAGTGTATTTCATGTGAGGCTATGGACTTATACATACATACATAAAATCACGCTGTTATCCCTAATGGGGTAAACAGAGCGAAAACTAGTTCCTCCATGTCTGACAAGTTTCGAGGATAATTATTTTGCAAAAGTGACAGGTTGTCAGCCCATCGCTTAAAATTGCAATACATTATAACCCTCGATGGACTTCACCAATTATGTTTTTTTATAAATGTAATAACTCAATGACTAGTATTTTGCACTCATTTTCGATCTATGGACCTATTTAGTGATATATTACACATATTATACACCATCATATTATATCTTCCATGCTGGACTGGGAACGATAGAATAACGTAGAATGTGCCAGCTGCATTTCCTCCCGGGCATGCTATAAAAACCAGCTAAGTGATCCGAGGGTTTCTGTATATTGCAATTTAGGCGACAGGCTGACAACCTGTCACTACAGCAATATACCTACAAATCTATCTTAAATAACCCTCAAAACTTTGTCAGACGTGGCGGAACGACCTTTGTTTAGGTCGTGTACGCTCTGCCTACCCCATTAGGGATAAAGGCGTGATTATATGTATGTATGTATACACAATCTTATCTGAAGTACCTTAACAAGTCAGCTAAAATGGCTTTTATAAGACAGTTGACGCACTGCCTACCTTGTAAAATACATGCGTGACCTAATAACCTTTACAGTTTTATAATATATATTTTGTTCCCACATTCAATTAAGTGCGATATAACCTAGATTAAATATTTTTTATTAAAATTCCCATATTGAGGTAGGAATCATAATTTGAAAGAAAGAAAATAATAAATTCGATTCGAGCAGGGCTCGAACCTGCGTCTCTGGAATGCCGGTCCAAATACCGAAAGGAATGAAGTATTTTATTTCTTTCATATTATACTGGGTGTAAGGGACAGCGTCCCGCAAACTGATAGGGGGTGCTGAACAACTTACACCAGGACATTCTTTCAGGAGATGAAAATCAAATTCTGTTTACCCATACAAATGTTCTGATAGAGGCGGTCTATTTGAATGTTCCTATACTTCCTGAAAAAAATCCTTGTGATTGTTGTTCAGTGTCGTTGAATGAGCAATCCTATAAGTTTGTGGGACGCTGTCCCTTACACCCCGTATGAAATAAAATCCTTAAAAATATATGGCGGGAATCATTTACCGTGTTGCATGATGGAGAATTATGGGAACGTGACTCGTATTGAATTATTGATTTAATGGCTGCGAGCTGATGGAAATGAATGGAATGATCTCCGTCATAAGTTGAAACCCTATTTTACTTAATGGAAAGGGACGCTATCATTCATTATATTTTATTTATTTACTTCCATGCTGGACTGGGAGGGATAGAAAAACATAGTTGGGAGAGGTAGAAAAACAAACATATGTTCCAGCTTCCAGCTGCCCTTCGTTCCAGGCATGCTGTTGAAGTCAACAAAAGGGACTAGAGGGTTACAGTGTATTGTAATTTAGGCGATGGGCTCTGCCTTCCCTGTAAGGGATAAAGGCATGATTTATGTATATACGTATGTTTACTATCGATGTTTTTTTTTATTCCTATCACTCTTTTGCATTTGAATTGAGTACCTTTTAATTAAAATGATCTATTTTTCAAATATTTTTTAGCTCTTGTCTGTTCGATGATTTTTTTATTAGTATTATAATAATCAGTACCAGTTGAGACTAAAAGAGATGATTTAAGTGAAGATAAACATCGTTTTATACATTATCTTAAAAAACACCCCTGCAGATTCACTTTTCATATATACATTTAATCACGCCTTCATTCCTAATGGGGTAGGCAGAGCGTACACGTCTGACAAAGTTTTGAGGGTCATTTAAGACAGATTTGTTGGTATATTAACTGTTTCTAGTAAAAAATAACATCGATTTAATTGCGTAATAGCAATTTACATTGTTGAAAGTTTGTATTTTACGAAAATAATTATTCAAGAAACTAAAATCTATTAAAAAGAGATCAAACACTTCCTATAAAAGTAAAGTAAAAATTTACGTTCTGTACAAGGCCAGAACGCCAAGGGGTGTAACTACTCGCGTATAGATTTAAACCTCTGTAGCGCCATGTAACATTTCTGTTACAGACTGATAATCCGCCTATCAAATTTCAAGTATTCTTTCAAATCCATTTTGCGTCAATGTAACTTATCTGTAACAACTTACACAGAAAATTTACATATATACATTAGATAATCACGCCCTTATTTCTTATTTGCTGTCCCTTATTAAATTTCCATAACCCAGTAGCTCGCAACCCTGACTGCGTCATCGGTTAACTGCTCTCGCAAGCAAGTGGCGGAGCATGTAGAGCAAGCTATCAAATGGGGCATGGTGTGTAGGCTCAGCTCGGACACTCCTAACTACCATGTAATTTTGGTCACACATCGACAGACGGCATGTTGCACTTGCCATGCGTTTGTGTGCGTGTTATAAGGGTTGACAATTTTTTTATACCGGTCATAATCATCACTTGATTAATCTGCTTCTTGATTAAACCAACGTTTTAAAGTAGTTGCACTGTAACTGAATAGTTAGAATAGATTAGGTTGCATATTTTGTATGAATTTACTTACCGGCTCTCATCACCGTGGAATCTAAAAAAGTTCCTATTGGAGTCATATCTTGTATTAGAAAGACATCTGTACACGGAACAGTACCTAACCATCTTTGGAACACAAAACTTTATTACTTCCCTTACACTGGGAAACATGCGCACGCCATACCCGCTAAGCGTACGCTCAATGTGGCCCACAATCCGGCGCGGAGTGTGACGTATGTCGGACCGGGGAAAGGACGTGAATGTCCGTTCTGTATGTACTACTATTATATATTCTGTGGTGTAGGTCTACCCCGAATTTGCATCACTTTCCCTGACATTCGGTATTTACGTCTCGGACATCCGGTAATACTATCCCTTACTTAGCGTAACTGTCCCTTAAAACCCTCTAAGGTGTATGTACGAGGAAGGAAATACGCCTACGCAGATCAGAGAGCTCATGTTAAAGGTGTTTGGTGATTCAAGTCCTTCTGAATTCGTCATAAAGTTTTGGTCGAAGCAATTTAAACATGGCCGTGAGAGCCTGGAAGACGACACACGTAGTGGAAGGCCAATTTCTGCTGTTACCGCAGATAATGTTGAAAAGGTGAAGAACCTGATTCTTGCAGATCGGCGAATCAAGCAGTGGGAGATAGCCAGAGATGTGGGCATTAGCAAGGAACGAGTTCATGAAATTATTCACGAACATTTGGGCATGTCCAAGGTGAGCGCGCGTTGGGTCCCTAGAATGTTGACCCCCTTTGACAAACAAAGGCGAGTAGAATGTTGTCAGGCATTTCTAGACCTGGTCAAAGGTAAAGAAGAAGAGACTATCTCTCGAATTGTGACCTGTGATGAAACTTAGATTCGCCAGTGGGATCCGGAAAGCAAACAAGAGTCAATGCAATGGAAATTTAAAGGAGAAAAGCCGCCAAGGAAGTTCAAGGTTCGGCCGTCGGCTGGAAAACTAATGGCCACCGTATTTTGGGATGTCGAAAGGATTTTGATGATAGATTTTTTGCCTGAAAAAAAACAATGAATGCTGAATATTATGCAAACTAGCTTGACCAGCTTCGTGAACAAATCAAAGAAAAGCGGAGAGGCAAACTCAGCAAAGGTGTTCTGATTTTACAAGACAATGCTCCTGTACACACAGCCTTAACGGCGAGGTCAGCCCTGAGCAAAAACGGCTTCACAGAAATTAACCATCCACCTTATAGTCCAGATCTGGCTCCCTGTGACTATATCTTATTCAAAGATTTAAAGAAAAAATTGAGGGGTCGCAGATTTACGACGGACGAAGAAATGAAAGAGGCTGTGACTGACCATTTTGACGAGCAAAATAAAAATTACTATTATAACGGCATGATGTCACTTATTTGCAAATGTCATAAGTGTATTTCACTTGCAGGAGACTATATAGAAAAATAAAAAATAAACTAGCCATTAAAGTCTTTTCTTTCATAGTTAGGTAGATTACTTATCAGCCACCCCTCGTATGTGAGTTTGTATAGTTTAGAACCAGGTCGCTGGCGTTTGCATTACAAACGATAAACGAGCAATATTCAGAAATCTGTGTATACTTTGTAATCGCAAATTAAACCATCGCATTAAAAAATATACGAGAGCAATTTCTAATGGTGGCGTCCTGGCCTTGTACAGAACGTAAATACGCTTACTCGCCTGCTAAACTTTTTATAGCAAACTTAACGTGAAATATTTTTTCTTGAAGGCACTATTAAAAAACTAAACAAACAAAATTTATGAGTAGAATAGTACTTAACCCTTCTTCCACTAAGGAGATGACCTAGGTATAAAAAATAAGGAAAAAATAAATAAATAAAAGAAATTCATTTCTTAACCATCTAGGTAGTAACTGAGCGAAATTAGGACTCTTGTAAAGTTTATTCCTTTTTCCTAATTTTCGAGGAATCTACTTTGTCCCCAAAACCCTTTGAATAAGTGATTATGACTAGGCCAGACCTGTGAAGCCAAATAAGTTGGATTTATTTAATTTCGATTTATTTAATTTCAGGTATTTCTTCAATATGACGGAGAAAAATACAACCAAGGACATCTTTACTATAGACAAATCAACGTAAGTAATAATTTATTTTACTAACGGTAGCTGTCGACTACAGAACTCTCTATAGAAGAATTTGAATTTAAATGTTAAATAAATAGGTAATATATATTATTTACCTTTACATACATACATAAAATCACGCCTTTATCCCTTACGGGGTAGGCAGAGCGTTAAACGCCTCGTGAAACGCGCCACGTCTGACAATAATTGAGGGCAATTTTAGATTGAAATGTGTATTGCTATAGGGACAGGTTGTCAGCCCATCTCCTAAATTACAATACTCTGTAACCCTCGAGTCCCTTTTGCTGACTTCTACAGCATGCCCGGGAGGAAGGGTAGCTGGAACATGCTATGCTTTTTTATCTTATTTACCTTTACACTAAAATATTCTTTACCTGTATACCTTAGTAATTTGATTGCTAAATGAATGATCAGATCTACAATCATAGGTATAGTACATACATACATACATACATAAATCACGCCTTTATCCCTTACGGGGTAGGCAGAGCGTTTAACGCCTCGTAAAAGGCGTTTTCGCCACGTCTGACAAAAATTGAGGGCAATTTTAGATTGTAATATGTATTGCTATAGTGACAGGTTGTCAGCCTATCGCCTAAATTACAATACACTGTAACCCTCGAGTCCCTTTTGCTGACTTCAACAGCATGCCCGGGAGGAAGGGCAGCTGGAACATGCTATGCTTTTTTATCTTATTTACCTTTACACTAAAATATTCTTTACCTGTATACCTTAGTAATTTGATTGCTAAATGAATGATCAGATCTACAATCATAGGTATAGTAAGATGTAAAAATAGTTGTATACGGGGTGTAAGGGACAGCTTTCTGCAAACTGAACAACTTTCACAAAGATTTATTTTCAGGAAATGAAAGAAGATGGTTTCTTTTTCCCTATTACAAATTGTCTGATCGTTGTGCGTTTTGAACAGAATGCCAAAAAAAATTCGTGTGAAAATTGTTCAGTTTCATTAATTGAGGACCCAATCAGTCTGCAGGATGCTATATTTTACCCTGTATGAAAGCATAGAAGTTAATTTAAATGTGTTAGCCCTGCTAATAACCTTGATAGAGACAAGTGATGAAACGTCATTCGTTGGTACTATTCAGTGAACTGGAACATTTTTTTGTCTAAAATTGACAATGTGAAATCAAGAACCCATTTTCTATTGTCTTAATGGTTGACTGAGCAAAAATACTGCTACTAAATAAATACAGAACAACTGGTTCATTATGTTAACAAAATAGACAACGACAAATGGAACTAAAGCAACAACATTTTTATGCCCGTTTCTGTGAAAACTTTGTGCACAAAACCCTTAATGCAATCGTGATAAGTATCTAAAGACCCTCATTCAGTGTGTAACTTTTTTCACTTGTGTTAAAGATTAATACATACATACATACATATAATCACGCCTTTATCCCTAATTGGGTAAGCAGAGCGTGAACGACCTAGAAAGGTAATTCCACCACGTCTGACAAAGTTTGGAGGGTTATTTAAGGTAGATTTGTAGGTATATTTCTGTAGTGACAGGTTGTCAGCCCATCATCGCCTAAATTAATATACTGAAACCCTCGGATCCCTAAGCTGGTTTTTACAGCATGCCTGGGAGGAAATGCAGCTGGCACATTCTATGTTTTTTTTCGCTTCCGGGCTAGCATGGAAGTAAAGATCATGTGGTAAAGATCTTGTTCAAAAATACTTAGATTCTGGAGTTTATAACAGGTACTTATAGGATAAGAAAATGACAAACTTGGCTTTACGTAGGATCCCACATGTTAAATAGGCATGTTGACCTAAAACCCACCAAGGCTAAAAAGAAAAATTATATTTATACTTAAAACTGATGGCTAAAAATCTCTGTATCTCATTTATCATTAAAAAAATGCTCATTTATATTTAATAATCGAGTTAAAAATATAGAAGTTATTCATTTGAGTAGTTTTTACTGGCGAGTGACGTCATAACCCACTATTTTCATACAACAAAAGCGTTTATGAAATTTTATAAAAAGATGTTGATTTGACTAGTACCTCGGTACCCTCTCAAAATAACTAGTTTTACGAGTCTTTGAAAAGTTCCTAGTCCTTGAATATTTGCGAACCCAATTTTAACGGGTGCGTAAAATGAAACCCAATTTTGCGCGGTACAGAAAGTTTATCCAGTAAACCCCATCTGTAGTTTTATGACTATCCCGTTTACGGCAGAAGGTTGCTTTTTACAGGATTGAGGAAGTCTTTAAGGCTAAACAGGAACCAATCAAACAATACTTATTGCCAAAAATTGTGAAAGAATGCTGGCTGTAAATGAAATATTAGCTAGAGTAAATATACTTTCTATTTACTTAAACATTTTATAGAATTTGCCAGCTGCATTTCTGCCCGGGTATGCTGTAAAACCAGCTAAGGGATCCGTAAATTTCAGTATATTGTAATTTAGGCGATGGGCTGATAACCCCTCACTACAACAGTATATCTACAAATGTATCTCAAATAACCCTCAAAACATGATCTGACGTGGCGGCACGACCTTAGTTTAGGTCGTTTACGCTCTGCCTACTCCACTAGGAATAAAGGCATGATTATATGTATGTATGTATTTACTTGAACAACAACAATGTGTCTGGAAACAGAATAACAGAGAATTTAAGAGTAGAATCTCTTTACTCTCGCCTGATATTAACATACATACATACATACATAAATCACGCCTTTATCCCTTACGGGGTAGGCAGAGCGTTTAACGCCTCGTAAAAGGCGCTTTCGCCACGTCTGACAAAAATTGAGGGCAATTTTAGATTGTAATATGTATGTATAGTGACAGGTTGTCAGCCCATCGCCTAAATTACAATACACTGTAACCCTCGAGTCCCATTTGCTGACTTCAACAGCATGCCCGGGAGGAAGGGCAGCTGGAACATTCTATGTTTTTCTATCTCTCCCAGTCCAGCATGGAAGAACATTAACATTATAGTAATATTTCGGATATAATTAAAAGTAGATGAAGTAGATGGCAGTAAGAGATCGTATAATGTGGAGGATCTCCGGAAAAGATGCTACAATTATTTAGATACAAAATATTCTTCGCATTACAAAATATATACTGACGGCTCTTAAGATGATAATGGTAACCTAGGTTGTGCAGTTTTTGATCCTCAGTCAAATTTAAACGTTAAACTCAAAATTAACAATGATGTTTCTATTATGGTTTTAAGACTTATTGCAATTTTATCTTATGCGGAATCACTTAATAGTGACAAAATAGTTATTGTAACAGATTTCCGAAGCTCTCTTCAACATCTAGCTCGATGCGTCTTTGGTATGAGAGTCACGCCTATAGCTTACTCTATCGTAGACCTAGTTCATAGAATGAGGATGAAATCAAAGGAGATCTCTTTACAATGGGTACTTTCTCATATTGGCCTGAAGGGCAACGAGAAAGCTGATTCTCTTGCTACGGAAGCTACTAGTGATGGTGTACATTTTTCTATTCGACCTAATTTCTCTGAATGTTAAGTATCTGTATGTTAAGTTAGTTAAAAAACATTGTTATAAATTATGGAAAGAATATTTCAATCTAAGATCTGTGGAGAAGGGAATCTGGTATCTCATTAGTTTGATGAGTGTAAATTAGATAGACGTGAGTTGATTACAGCTTTTCGGCCTCAATCTGGACACATTTAACTTTAATCAAGTCGGAAGTGTGAATATTATCTTGACTTGCCCGGTGACGGAAGAGGCCAAGGCATTATATATAGCTTGTCTTGGTGGGCATTCGTCGGAGAGAGTAACATGTCTGTCGGAAGCTTTTCATCCAATATTTGTTTTCTTTTATCTTTTAGATAGTATCTAAGTTCTTTATAATAATTGCAATATGTTATGTTTTCTAATGGAGTGGTATTGTCGTGTATGATGACAAATCTCCTTAAATAAAGAAAAAAAAAACCATTAAAGTAACGTGATGATACGTAGTACCAAACAAGAAGGAAGGCACGGTAAGCCGTTGGTCCCGCTTAATATCGTTTAATACCGTAGATATTAGTCGTTAAGCCATGACAGAAGCCAGTGCTAAGCATTGGCGGCTTGAAAACTCTGACCTCGTCTGGGATTGGGTTCTGGTTTTCTTTCTGGGTTGCGGAAGTCAGATGGCAGTCGGTCTGTATAAAAACCAGCACTGTCGTTCAATCCCCTAGATTAGGTAGCCGACCCCGTGAGATACGGGATAAGGGTAAGGAGCGTATAGTAGGTACCATACAAAGAAATGGTATGCAAATAAATTATTTTGCTAATAATTACGTTTGTCTTCTTTTCAGAGCTGACCTAACAGGCAATCTTGGGTTCCAGTCTAGTCTCAGCATAGCATCAAAAGATGTCGTCGACGACAAGAAATACAACCCTTTTGAACATCGCCAGGTGGCACATCCCAACACGTGAGTATCGAATCCATTGTTTTAAGTCAATATCAAGGATCTATTGTGCCTGAACGGAAGAAAGTATGCTACGGAGGCAGATTGTATGCGCAAAAAAATAAAAAATCTGTAGTGTAAAGGCACCTTTGCGATGACTATGAGAGAAAACGAAACGTATCGTATGTATCTTGTAATTTTCTATCATGAGAGAACATAAAGGAACGGCAACAATTTGTGTCAAGATTTAGTTAAGTTGTGTCCTCAAGGAATAGGAACCTTTGTATATTAAACCGCTCAATTAAAATTGCTATGTTTTCTTGATTACTCTACCCAAAGGCTAATTCGTAAACTGGTAAACTTGCAATTTTTATACGTTTGTTCGTATGCAAGAGCTTTTACTTAGCCAGCTGGGAGCGACCTACTTATTGGCTTGGGAGCGGGAGAAAAACATAGAATGTGCCAGCTGCATTTCCTCCCGGGCATGCTGTAGAAACCAGCTAAGGGATTCGAGGGTTTCAGTATATTTAAATTTAGGCGATAGGCTGACAACATGTCACTACAGCAATATATCTACAAATCTATCTTAAACAACCCTCAAAACTTTCTCAGACGTGGCGGAACGACCTTTGTTTAGGTCATTTACGCTCTGCCTACCCCATTAGGGATAAAGGCATTACTGTATGTATGTATGTATTTACCTACAATCTACATACTATATTTCTTTTATGCTGGACGGGAGCGAGAGAAAAACATACAAGTAATTTTAAAAGTTCAAAAATCCACCTGTGTTAAAAAGTACAAAAAAAGTTTAAAAATTAAATCGTTGTAGACTCTAAACGGTCATTCAAAACGAAAACTAATTTAAGAAACCTAAAACTAATTTTCTGTTACCTATTCAACGATACCCCACTCGGCATAATTGCTTGACTTTACTTTTTTCTTTTTCACAAAAAGGCGTCTGACTGTCGCCATTTTTAATTTTGATAAAAATCTTCCATGCGACTTCCGCTCTAATTCTTCCATGCTGGAACGGTAGCGCAAGAAAAACATAGTATGTGCCAGCTACATTTCCTCCCGGGCATGCTGTAAAAATTAGCTAAGGGATTCGAGGTTTTTAGTATATTGCAATTTAGGCGATGGGCTGACAACCTATAACTACAGCAATATACCTACAAATATCTATCTTAAATAGCCCTCAAAACTTTGTCAGACGTAGCGGAACAACCTTTGTTTAGGTCGTTTACGCTCTGCCTATCCCGTTAGGGATAATCTGCATACTACCCCTGTAATCTATAAATGGTCTCATGATCTTGAGGTTGTGGGAAGCAGAATCACTGTATTTTCAGAAACTTCACAACCCTCGTATTAGTATTAGTAAATACGATAGTAAACGTTTAAATATAAGGAAATCATTCAGCTCCAAATATTTGGTCAATGTTCAAATTGTTGTTTAATGTTGTAGACAATATACTGGGTGTAACGGTCAGCGTCCCGCAAACTGAATAGGGGTTGCTCAGTCAACCAAACTGAACAACGTTCACTAAGAATTTTTTTTAGGAGAAGAAAAATAATATCTTACCTTCCCTTAAAAAAATACCACCAAATAACACCATTAATCAGCCAATTTGTTTGGAAAATATATTTTTTATTTCACTTCCTGAAAAAAAAACCTGCTGACTGTTGTTCAGTTTCGTTGACTGAGCCACCCCTATCAGTTTGCGGGACGCTGTCTTTACACCCCGTATAATATTGACCTAAATATTATAGTTAATTAGGTCGGATACTGTAGTGCAATAATAATCTATCTGAATCAGTTATTTGGAAACTATTGTATTGACAATATCGCTATTATTATTTGTTTTTCTTGTTGTAATTAGAGTATACACAGAAATAATACTATAGGTGAATTTCCTTATCCATAATAAAATACAAGTCACAGTTTACCATAACATACATACAATCACGCTTTTATCCCTAATGCCTACCCCAGGCAGAGCGTAAACGATCTAACCAAAGGTCGTTCCGTCATGTCGAACAAAGTTTTGAGGGTTATTTAAGATAGATTTGTAGGTATATTGCTGTAGTGACAGGTTGTCAGCCTATCGCCTATAATGCAATATACAGAAACCCTCGGATCCCTTAGCTGGTTTTAACAGCATGCCCAGGAGGAAATACAGTCGGCACATGTTATGTTTTTCTCTCGCTCCCAGCTCTGCGTGGAAGTTCCCTCACAATGCTTATAAATTGAGGTCAGGGTAAAATATTGTAGGTAATACCTACGTAAGAAAAATTGTATCCTGCCAACTTTTCTAGGTTTTTTAGGTACTGTACCATCTCCCTAGCCTTATCCCGTATATCACGGGGTCGGCTACCTAATCAAGGTGATTGAACGAGTTAACTGGTTTTTACACAGAGCGACTGGCACCTGACCTGCGTAACCCAGAAGGGAAACCAGACCCAATCCTATATTTGATCAGAGTTTTCAAGCCTCCAATGCTTAGCACTGGCCTCTGACATGGCTTAACGACTAATATCTTCGGTATTAAGTGATATTAACTGGTACTAACGGCTTAACGTGCCGTCCGAAGCACGGAAAATGCGCCGAATACATACATTCATATAATCACGCCTTTATCCCTAATGGGGTATGCGCCGAATAAATGTTTTGAAAACCGAAAAACACATTGGTACGTGGTGGGATTCGATCCACGACCTCCCGCTCAGGAGGCAGCAGCCCTATCCATTCCTTCATCGGGCTCTCAGGGCTTTTTAGGTACAGTCAGCTTCTCAAATATGTATTCTCAAATAAGTAACAGATAAATTAAATTGTTTACTTTGTAGCGATTAAAACATGACAGCTATAGTGGCGACTAACAAACTTTCAAGTAGTATAGGATTAATGTACTTTATCTTTGGTCTTTAACTTTATCTTCGGTCTGCGGAAGTATGACCATGTCTCTGCCTATAGATCCCAGCTTCAATGGCTGCCAATATCCAGTAGGAGGGACTGCCATATCCTTTCTCTTTATTACTCCATCATCTCCCTAGCCTTATCTCGTATCTCACGGGGTCGGCTTCCTAATCTAGGGGATTGAACGAGGGTACTGGTTTTTACACAGAGCGAATGCCATCTGATCTCCGCAACCCAGAAGGGAAACCAGACCCAATCCTAGATAAGGTCAGAGTGTTCAAGCCGCCAATGCTTAGCACTGGCCTCTGATATGGCTTAACGATTAATATCTACGGTATTTAACGATATTATCCGGGACCAACGGCTTAACGTGCCTTCCGAAGCACGGACGTCCTTTCTCTTTTTTACTCCATCCTTTCCAATTCCCATTCTCCTCCTAACCTTAAAGACCGCTTCATTTTCCACTCATCTACTCTGACGCGTAATCTGCACTCCAGTAACCATCTCACCTTAAACCTACCTTCCCACAAGACTGATTTCTACGCTAAATCTTTTAAGGAACAGGCAATGGAATGGAATTCTTTGCCTGAGAATGTTCGACGAGCTCCGTCTATCGAATCTTATCGAATCTTTTAAGGAGCAAAGAAGACAATTCTATTTAGCTTATAATGTATAATGTGTAGCTGTCTGATTCATAAGTATAGTTTAAGTAAGTATATATATGTAGTGATATTCTATCTACCAATTTATCTGATATATACCATACAGTACCCTGTCTAATATATAATTTTATTATCAGAAAATTTACAAATTATAATTCAATTTATAAAATCTTAAATCTACCTTAATTTCTAAAAATAAAACAACAAATGAAAACGACCCTCCAACGCATCTCCATGAGGTAAAGTGCCCAATAGACTGGCAGCATTCCCTCTTTAAATAGCAATGCTCAATCTTTGAACGAGGTAGCTGCCAGACCTGGGGTCACTTGAAGTTTCTCGTTTAGCTTCCTGACCCCAAGGACCCAAAGTCTCAACTGCGAAGGGCACGAAAACATAATTGTTCAAAAGATCAGCGTAATTCTGGCGGTTAAGACTTTCCGCAGTAGCCACCGCTGCCCCGGCGCAACGGGAAGTCGAAAGCAAATGAGTGGGAGCAAATGTCACATGACACACGTAGCGTCCCAAACCAGATATTTGCCCAACTTCCATGAAATCATGGAAATTCCATCCGGCCTTTTCCCATCCGAACGGAATAATCCATTTGGCTCCAAAACAGCTGGAACATTTGCGGATACGAGCGCTCTGCGTATAATGTCATTGAAGCTGGCATGACGTGACAGACGGCTTGCGCTCTTCTGAAAGGACAAGCAATAGTGACCTAAATCATTTACCGTCTCGCCACAGATACATTTATGAGGTTCATTGACTTTGATGCCCAAACGCAAACCTACAACCAGCGACAGCGTTCAGTTATCAGGCAAGGTGCCCAAGTTTTCCGAAGGAAGAGCCTGCAGCCACAACCCAGATTTATTTTCTGATACAGTCAAAATCCTTGCACGAGCTACTTCTTCTTAGCGAGTGGATTCTCGAGTCAAACAACGACACCCGAGCTACTGAGTGTGTAGAACTCGATTTTAAATTCTGCAGGACCAGTTTGCAAAGATTTGTCCCACTGCTTCTGGGAGTGCAAGGCAGTTGGCCTTTCATCACACATTCCCCGCCAAACCTCCACCGCCTCAGCCAGTCCAGAAATCTCCGCGGAACCCAGAGATGGACAAAGAATTTTGCCGCATAGGAGACTAGCAGAATGAGCCGAGGACAAAAAAGCGGGCAGAGAAACCGATGTAGCTTTCCTAATGCCTATCCTACCAAAACAAACGTATCCTGTCTTATATAGCATATATTATGTATTAGTTTATCATACGATATATATATCAGTATATTTTATTGAAATATTTATTTAATAGTGTGTAAATATTGTCTAAGTATTATATGTAGTAATATGCACTATCCCGCTTTCTGCTTGTACAATTTCTATACCCAAAGGTTGGCTGGTAGAAATTGCTGCATTAGCAATAAGGCCGCCTTTATTGTACTGTCACGTTTGTTCCTTTTTATTTCTGTTGTATGTGTTTCTTTGTGCAATACAGACTTTTGTATTGTATTGTAAAGTTATTTAATATAATCTTGGATTAAACAACTAATATAAGTAATTGTCAAATTTTAAATGATATATTTATGTAAATTTATAATAATTGTTATGATGATGATGATTGTGACATCATTAAAGGTATTGTATTGACATGTAAGATTCAAACACAATTATGTATTGTTTATGAATAAATATATTGAAATCGAAATTGACTTGACAGGTGAACAAAAATTGCGGTCTATCTGTACATTATAGTCTATCTATGTTTATTTTTTGTTCACGGTTGCTTTACGGATACACGTGACGTGAATTCAGTAGGGTTATATAAAATAGCTGAGAATATTGGTAAAAATAGTGTAAGAAATAATAAACACGATACATATTGATCTATGCTCTTGATGTATGAGAAATATTCGTTGGCTCGTATTTATAAAGCGATCTTAAGATTGAGAGCAATATTACAGTTTAGTTTTAACAGGCTGTTTTGTACTGAAATTATTTCTGATACAAACTCATACCCGCTGTCACTCTTGAGAGTTGATTATAATTACGGACCTTAGAGCCTTTGATGATTCGGGTAGGTTTCATCGTTCACTGTTTCGGCAAAGGATACTTAATAATAGCTACCGTCTCTATACAACTTGCCTTTTTGAACAGCGACTCTGGTGTCAGAGTTTTCAAACCGCCTAGTAGCATAGTTATTAGGCCTCTGACATGGTTTGAGTATAGACCATTACCGACCGGGACCGATGGCTTAACGTGTCCTCCGAAGCACGGAATCCTTTTTTCTTTTCGGACAATCAGGTGATTCAGCCCGCAATGTCCTAAAGAAACTGGGGAAAACCACACAAAGTGATAAAGTGACAAATATCAACTTTGTGTTCCCTCCCTGGGAATCAAACCCAGGACCTCGGGATCGTAAGACAATGGCTCTGGCCACTAGACCACAGTGGCAGTTGCCTTGGCTGGAGTAAAAACAAACCATAATTTTGTATAATAAAATAGTGTCAGAATCAACTCAATTTCAAATATATTTTTTGTCAAACAACTTTCTTCGCCGAACAGCATCTTTCCCGGTAAAACTGAAAAGATGCTTGGTTTTTCATCTTTTGCAGGTAGATAGAAATAAAAGTATGGGTCCATGCTCGTGTCCACAGAATGACAATAAAAGCAAACTTGCATCTTCTCTCAACAATTAAATGCTTGAAGTGTACCTTGACTTTATTTTATCTTAATATAAAAGGAAGCTTTGACGTTAGATAAGTTTATCATATTATGAAACTACTGTCAAGAAATTGCGTAGATGTTAGGTTATAAAAACTAAGCTCGCATACTATGATCCCAAGCAAAAGTATTTTGAATAGTTTGAGAAGTTATTTGCTACTAAAAAATGGTGTATTGTTTGAGTAGATATTTGCTACTAGAAGAATATATCTCTCTAGCCTTGGTTATAAATAAATATCTGATCTCCTTTGGTCTTCTTCTTATGTTTACCGTTTTCCCGGCCTGATACTGGGGTCCTCTTTCCGGATTTTTCTACTCCACTTTGCCCGGTCTTCAGCATCCACTGGTGGGAGATCATTCTCTTCCATATCTGCTTTTACGACGTCAAGCCAGCGCTTCTTTGGTCTGCCACGTGATCTAGGGCCTTGAACAGTGAGATCGAGGCATCGCTTTCCTACATAGTCTGGCGGTCTGCGACTTAAATGCCCATACCATCGAAGACGACTTTCCTGCAGCTATATATCCCTCGGTAATAAGCAAAATTCTCTTTTTTCTTGATTTACCTCTACTAACATATATTTTGTTACTTATTTTCACCAAAACACGCGGTAGCGGTTTCAATCCAAGTTCGAGCCTAACAAAAAGAATTGGCCGGCAGCACCGTGTGTGTATTTACAGTAACCACTTCGAGCCACTTTTGACCCCTTCGTTACTCGATAACTACTAAATTTAAATACATCTAATTTGGTTTATATATTAAGAATTGCTAGATAAACAATTACTACAGATTTGATAAACAATAAAATGGTTGTTTAAATATTATTTCAAAAAAATCGTTATTTTTATCGTTTTTTTTTTATTTTTGCTATTACTACTATATTGAGTGGGGTATCGTTAGACAGATCTTGAAAAAATAAGTAAAGGTTTCTTTGAAGGTAAGTTTCTTAAATGTGTCCATCTCGCGATATTTAAATTTAAAGTCGTCGTTCTTATAAAACAAAAGTTAAACAAAATCCTAACCCACTATCAGAGGACCTAGAAAATAAAAAATTGGTGCGAAGATAGCTTATAATGACACCATAACGGAAAAGCAATATCTGATGTTTTGAACGCCATTCCACACAAGTATTACCTACAAAATTTAAGAGGGGTGTCATCAAGTTCAAATTCAATATGAATATTGATTGTAATTTTCGATAGAGAAAATTAAAAAAAAACATGAAAGGAATGTTCGAATCAAATTATTTACTTACCTACATAAAGTAATGGTATCCCACCAAAAACATAAATGTAAATGTGAAAGCTAAGTTCATGGTGGTCTTGGTGCGTGAATCGCACAAAAGGTTGTGAGAATTATACAAAGAGCCAAGTCTAGGGTTCAATTCTTAGCTCTTCAATAGGGCTCATTTCATGTGACTCGGATGCTGTGGGTGACAGGTCGAATTATTCTCTACAACGACCAAGTCACATGAAATGAACCTTATTGAAGAGCTAAGAATTACTATAATAAACCCTAGATATAGCTCCCTTTTTAAATCTCACAAATTTTTGTGCCATTAACGCACTAAGACCACCATAAACTTGGCTTTCACTTTTACATTTACGTTTTTGGTGGGATCGATTTTACCAAGAGCGTCAACTACGCAAAAACTGTTTGCGTATTGCTGCAGTGATGGGGTGTTATCTCATAAAATAACATACATTTTTTTTAAAAACACACAAACAAAACACGATCACACACACAGCCCTCAGTAGGATTCCCTGTATCGGGGTACCATGCATATACATAAAAACAACACCAAAGAACAGCCAGACTCAGAAACAGATATTTAAATTCATCATTCAAATGTCTGCCCCGGCCGGGATCGAACCCGGGACCCACTGCGTAGCAGGCAGATACACTGCCAACTACGCTGTGAAAAAAACTCTCGGTCCTCTCTCTGATTATCACAATATGCTTTATGTAATATGGCTCGATTCTAGATTTTCCGGCAAAAACTAAAATTAAAATCTATTTGTCACTTTCAGACTAAAAACATTGTAAAAAGAGAGGAGATCTATTCTCTCCGGTTTTTTATTTATAGTCGGTGGTTTTATGCGTAATCTGTAATTTTTATCGCCGTCATTTGATATGGCGGATAAAATTTACAGAAATACTAGGGAAAAGAGCAAAAGCGCGTCAAAATCTAGTAGACAAAGTTTACAATAATTCTTTAGTCACCTATAATTTGCTAGTGTGGCTTGGAACCCCCAATACTTTATAAACTCTCAAAGAAATTAATTGGTTCAAAGATCTTTTACACGTCATCTCGCTTTCTTCACCGCAGGTATTTCTTATAGAGTTCCCTACAATATGCATTTAACCTTTTTCAAATTAGAGTTATTAAAATCGCGTCGAGACAGACAGGATCTAATATTTCTACATAAGATTATCAATTCTCAAAAAAAAATCCAAGATATTCTCAAAAAAAAATCAATTTCTGTTCCGTTCACACAAATTTTACATATACCGTACTGTCGTACAAATGTTAGTGCCCATTCTCCCTTGATGAGACTGTGTAAAAGTTATAATAATAAGAACCTTGATATAGACATATTTAACGACTTGCTTAATAAATTCAAGCAAAAGTTAAAACTGATTTAGTATTTTTATTGATTTAATTAAACTTCTATTAGGATGTTTTTTGTTAGTATTATCTTAATCTCAATTTAATTTATATTTATAATTATTTAGTGTTAAGCTATTGGTTTGGTACAGTACCTAACATAACTTACTTAATTTTAGTTCTGTTTATTGTTGCATGTTTATGAGAACGATGTGTTCGCCAATAATTGTCTTTTAAATTAGTGATTGTAAGTTAAGATATAATACTGTAAAGTTTAATTTAAAAGATGTTGGTGTTCCTACTTATAATAAAATAAATAAAATCATAGAGTATAAATCGCCTGTCCTTTGTCAATTTGAATGACACATATATTTTAGATTTAGACGGTGGTATCTCGAAATGAGCAAAATGTTTTTATCACCCAAACTAGAAAGCTGTTTTTTTTCATATATAACGCTCATTTTCTTCTGAATCCAATAAGGGAAGAGTAAACATGAAACAGATTTCACCGCAGCACTGTTTATATCTTCGTGATTATTAAAAGCCTTTGATGGATTTTGATTGATCTACTGTATGTGTCATTGAACCATCGTTATTTACATAGGCTCGGCTTTATCCCTTAAATAGAACATTGTAACATACATACATACAAATAATCATTCCTTATCCCTAACGGGCCAAACAGAGGTCGTTGCGCCACGTCTGCAAAAGATTTGAGGGTTATTTAAGATAGATTTGTAGGTATTTTGCTGTAGTTTAAGGTTGTCAGCCCCTCGCCTTAATTGCAATACTGGAACCCTCGAATCTCTTTGCTGGTTTTACAGCATGCCCGGGAGAAAATGCAGCTGGCACATACTATGTTTTTCTCTCGCTCCCAGTCCAGCATGGAAGAATGACAGACGTTGCAAAAAGCCTTTAACTATAGACTGTTACAATGTTTCCATGCTGGACTGGCGGAACGACTTTTGTTTAGGTCGTCTACGCTTTGTCTACCCCATTAGGGATAAAGTCGTGATTATATGTTTGTATGTATGCCACGTCTGGCGAGTATTAAAAAGTCAAATGTAAAGGTATCGCTTTAGGACTTTCGCAACTTTTCATCTAAATTTAAATTCTCTGAATTTTTAGCTATATAGGTCTACGTCACATCTAGGTTTCTCTTCCGACGTCTATTGATATGGGGTGTAAAGGACAGCGTCCCGCAAACTGATAGGAGTTGCTCAGTCAATGAAACTGGACAAATATCTGCAGGTTTTTCTTTCAGGAAATAAAAAAGAAAATATGCTTTTTCATACAAATTTACTGATTGATGGGAAGGTCATATTTTTTCTAATTTCCTGAACGAAATTTCTGCTCCTTCTTCTTAGCGAGTAGATTCTCGAGTCGAACGACCCGATGAACACCGGTGTCAGTTTTCAAACCGCCTAGTAACACAGCTTATACGCCTCTGACATGGTCTCAGTAACGGTAATTGTTCAGTTGCGTGGAATGAGCAACTCATATCAGTTTCCGGGACGCTGTCCCTTACACCCGGTGTATGCGTAGTTAAGAAACAGCTGGTACATTTTAAGTTTCTTCGTAACCCTCAATCCAACGTGGAGCTGGTATGGTTGTTACGACCTATATTTCTTTTATTAAAAGTTGACTATATACTTCGAAAGATGCCAGTATTTTTGCTTTATCTTCTGTATTTCCGTTCACAGAACTTTCGGCTCCATTCTCCACCTGCTCAAAGCCTGCCTCGGCTCCGGGATCCTGGCCATGCCTTCTGCCTTCAAGAACTCTGGTCTACTCGTCGGCTCCATAGGCACATTGTTGGCTGGTGTGATATGCACACATACAGTTGCTATGGTGGTAAGTAACCACACACATCATCACGCCTTTATCCCTAATGGGGTAGGCACGCCACGGCTGACAAAGTTTCGAGGGTAATTGAAGATAGATTTGTAGGTTCATTGCTGCAGTAACAGGTTGTCAGCCCATCGCCTAACTACAATATACTGAAACCCTCAGATCCCTTACCTGGTTTTTAGAGCATGCCCGGGTGGAAATTAATAATAAAAAAAAAGAAAAAATCAGACCTTTTGATCCATAAATCATACAACAAAACAAAACAAAAATAGGTTTAGTGTTTACATAATGAGACTTAGATGATTACATTAGTACACACACTTACAGTAGTATTGTTCCAATATTTCATGAAACGACCTTCACACAGTCTATTACCAATGACTGCCAGAACGCTGTTGGTGCTGGCGCGGACCCTTCGCAGTGTTGCAGCACACCGTTTGCGGAGTAACCAGCGCTGTAAAAGTGCAATAGAAATAAAAAATAAATAAATGAAGATAAGATGTCATACTAGGGTTTACATCTATAGGGAGCGCTGATGATTCCTCCTTCCTCCTACCTCCCATATTTTATCCCTTAGTCGATATGTTTTAGATCATTGAGTCACCGTACTAAAGACCTGAATAACAATTGTGATATTGAAGGCTCACAGGGTCGCTTGCTGTACTATACCTGTTAAAGTGACACTATTATGGCATGTCAATGCAATTCTTCCATGCTGACCTGGGAGCGAGAGAAAAAGATTGGATGTGCCAGTTGCATTTCCTCCCGGGCATGCTGTAAAAACCAGCTAATCGAATCAGAATAAGATCCGAGGGTTTTAGTATATTGCAATTTAGGCGATGGGCTGACAACCTGTCCCTACAGCAATATACCAATAAATTTATCTTAAATAAACCTCAAAACATTGTCAGACGTATCGAAGCGTTTTTTTTAAAGGTCGTTTACGCTCTGCCTACCCCATTAGGGATAAAGGCGTGATTATATGTATGTATTTATTAAAGACATACTGATAGATTTTTACTCGTTCAGCCTGTGGATCCCATTTACTAAGTGGGCATACAGCGACCTACGAGTCCAATTGAATAATGCATTAAGGGCATTGTTGGGGCTGCCGTGAAGGTATGGCGCATCTGGGATGCAAGTTGATGGCCTTGCAGCTATTATAAGAAAAATATCCGCCCTGATTTCTTCCATGCTGGACTGCGAACGAGAGAAAAATATAGAATGTGCCAGCTGCACTTCCTCCTGGGCATGCCGTAAAAACCAGCTAAGGGATCCGAGGGTTTCTTTATATTGCAATTTAGGCGATGGGAATCTCCATTCTTGAAAATATGTATGCACGACAATGTTACCTAACTTAAATTGATTCCTGTAGAAAATATACACTAGAATAAGTAATTGTTACTCACCATTTTATGGACTTTGTTATTTGTCTGAAATAAAGTATTTGAACTTGAATTTTAATTTACGACACCTGCGTGCAGTCGCATACTTATGGATGGGGTTATCCCATTCTAATCTAGCCTCAAATGGGACCCATTTAAGATGAAATCATTTCTAATGTTGCAGGTAAAAACATCTCAAGAAGTGTGCATAGACGCCAAGAAGCCATCGATGGGTTACGCTGAAACTTGTGGAGCAGCTTTCACACACGGGCCAAAGTTACTACGGAAATGGGGAGAAGTCGTTCGGTAAGGACCTACCTATAGTTTTTAAAATATTCTAAATGAGAAAGTGCGATGATGAAGATTAAATTATTATATTATTTGTATAAAACAGCCAAAGGTAGGGCTAAACATACATACACAGGCGTTTCCTCGCTACGCACGCGTAGCACGTATGGTGACGCATGTGGGCTGTAGGAAATGCAAAAAACATTGACAGCGCAACTTGCTCATAGTAATTGTAACGCCTTAAACTTAATACTAAACTACAAAACCAAATTGTTTTTCAGTCCAAAATTCCACCCCTCGCCGTTTCTATTTATTGGGAATGTACCCATTACGCTGGCAACATTGCCCCTTTGGATGGTTAAAGAGATGCGTTGTACCAGGAACGACGTGGAGCGGGCGTTAGATACATAATTTTTGAGGCGTCAGCCCAATTCTTTGATAAAGCTTCATTAATTTTATGTGACATTGGGCTCGATTGTAAATCCATAAGCTAAAACTAAAATTAAAATCTATCTATCTGTCGCTTTCGAAATAATAAAATTGGAAAAGGACAGGCGATTTATACTCTATAGTTTTACACTTTGTCGGTTAGATTTTGACGCGCATTTGCACGATTCCCCATTATTTTGTTCCAATTTTATCCACCATATCATATGACGGCGGATAAAAATGACAGATAATGCATAAAACCACCGACTTTAAATAAAAACCGGAGAGAATAGATCTCCTGCCCTTTTCCAATGTCTTTAGTCTGAAAGTGACAGATAGATTTTAATTTCAGATTTGGCCAGTTGACTCTAGAATTAAGCCCATTGAATAAAGATTGTAGTAACGCCTGTGTGTTGCTCTACACTAAGGCTGACGAACGGTCGTCCGAGGAAGCACGTTAAATATTATGATTATGACAAAATCTGCCTCAGAATATTATACTTATAAGAGCATAGGTACTCAACTTTTTAGATCGAATCAAATCTGGATTGGTACTATCTGATCGCTATTGATAATGGTAAAGATCAGAACAAATCTGAGTTTGCTCTTGACCTTCACCAATATCAGATTTTGATTCACATCATTGCTTTGCATCACATCCCAAAAAGTTCGTGATAAGTACGATGCAAATTCGCAGGTTTTTAATATCAAACCATTTGCGATAGGATATGCTTATTCGATCTTACTTTCAAGACTATTTAACTATATTTTTCTTCCATGCTGGACTGGGAGAGATAGAAAAACATAGAATGTTCCAGCTGCCCTTCCTCCCGGGCATGCTGTTGAAGTCAGCAAAAGGGACTCGAGGGTTACAGTGTATTGTAATTTAGGCGATGGGCTGACAACCTGTCACTAAAGCAATACATATTACAATCTAAAATTGCCCTCAATTTTTGTCAGACGTGGCGAAAGCGCCTTTTACGAGGCGTTAAACGCTCTGCCAACCCCGTAAGGGAAAAGGCATGATTTATATGTATGTTAACTATATTTTGTTTATTCACTGTAAAATAGAATCACCTTTTTTTAAAAGTTCCAAACATCCTTTTAATAGTAATATAACTATTAAGCCTTCAAACTCATAACTTACCTATCAACACAAGGTTTACTGTTATCTCAGGCCAGAATACTACCTTCGTCACGTCACCTACACGTAGTTTACGATTAAGTACTTCAACACACAGGCGTCACTTAATGATTTTTGCATTGCCTACAACACACATGCGTCACCTTACGCTCTACGCGCGCGTACTGGCAGAGAGATGTGCCGACGTAGAGTTTAGCGTCACGCGCGCGTAGAGCGTAAGGTGACTCATGTGTGTTGTAGACAATGCAAAAAGCATTGATGATGATGAGCGTGTTGAGCAGAACCTTGCGCGCAGTAAGTGACGCCTGTGTGTTGCTGCCCTAAGATTTTGTACTACCTCAACATACTATTTACCTTATCGTTGTACTTTGCTCTTACATCGTGAAGGCTATTCCAAAGTTGAAGGTTTTAATTATAACACTAAAAGAGGAGTCTAGTTTAGCTTTTAAATCAGTGACAATCCTTTAATGATTGAATACGTTAGTAGTTGGTATGTATTAAATATTGATTAATTTTATTACGAAATTAACTTTTTATAATAGTAAATTACTTCCATGCTGGACTGGGAGAGATAGAAAAACATAGAATGTTCCAGCTGCCCTTCCTCCCGGGCATGCTGTTGAAGTCGGCAAAAGGGACTCGAGGATTACAGTGTATTGTAATTTAGGCGATGGGTTGACAACCTGTCACTACAGCAATACATTTTACAATCTAAAATTGCCCTCAATTTTCGTCAGACGTGGCGAAAGCGCCTTTTGAGAGGCGTTAAACGCTCTGCCTACCCCATTAGGGATAGAGGCGTGATTATATGTATGTATGTATGTAATAGTAAATTGTAATTAAAGTGTATGTTCGGAGTATCTCAATATGTTTGCTCTTGACCATAGAGGGATCAAAAATATTGAAAGTAAACGCATATTTCAGACGTAGATTACCTTCTTCTTAGCGAGTTGATTCTCGAGTCGAATGACCCGAAGAGCCCTGGTGTCAGAGTTTTCAAACCGCGTAGTAGCACAGCTAATAGGCCTCTGACATGGTTTGAGTAACGACCACTATCACAGACAGCGATCGGGACCAGCGGCTTAACGTGCCCTCCGAAGCACGGAATCTTTTTTTCTTTTCGGACAATCAGGTGATTCAGCCTGCATCGTCCTAACCAAACTGGGAAAAACCTCATAAAGTGAAAAATTGACATATATCAACTTTGTGTTTCCCCCCTGGGAATCGAACCCAGGACCTCCGGATCATAAGCCCATGGCTCTAACCACTAGACCCCGGAGGCAGTTAGTTAGTACAATGAAACAGAACTACTGTCAGTAGCTTTTTTATCAGGATATTAAAAAAATGCTTTTTAATACAAATTGCCTGATCGAGGTGGTAGTTTTCTATAGGACAATAATTCTTTTTCATCTCCTGAAAGTATTTCCTGGTAATATTTGTTCAGTTTTGTTAACTGAGCAACCACGACCAGTTTGCGGGACGCTGTCCCTTACACCCAGTATGTTATATTAATGAGTTTAGAACCTAGTGTGGCTTAGTAATGAAATGAATATAAAAAGGAATATTTATGAATATTTATTATGTTTTGATTTAAACTATATGTATACATATGCGCTGTAGGTTATTATTATATACATACATACATACATATAACCACGCCTTTATCCCTAATGGGGTAGGCAGAGCGTAAACGACCTAAACAATGGTCGTTCCGCCACGTCTGACAAAGTTTTGAGGGTTATTTAAGATAAATTTATAGGTACATTGCTGTAGTGACAGGTCGTCAGCCCATCGCCTAATATGCAATATACTAAAACCCTCGGATCCCTTTGCTGGTTTTTACAGCATGCTCGGGAGGAAATGCAGCTGGCACATTCTATGTTTTTCTCTCACTCCCAGTCCAGCATGGAAGTAATAATTATATACATACATACATAACATCACGGCTTTATCCCTTACGGGGTAGGCAGAGCGTAAAACGCCTCCTAAAAGGCGCTTTCGCCACGTCTGACAAAAATTGAGGGCAATTTTAGATTGTAATGTGTATTGCTATAGTGACAGGTTGTCAGCCCATCGCCTAAATTACAATACACTGTAACCCTCGAGTCCCTTTTGCTGACTTCTACAGCATGCCCGGGAGGAAGGGCAGCTGGAACATTCTATGTTTTTCTATCTCTCCCAGTCCAGCATGGAAGGAATAATTATATATTTACTCTAAATTACTTTTTTTGTGTATTGTTTTGTTCTAACTTTGTTACTTATTAGAATACAATTTTGCACCTGCCTTGTCATTTCCACATGCCCTAAGGTAGACTGGTAGATAATGCCTTTGGCGTTAATTCAGCCCATGTAACATTTTTGTGCATAAAGTTAAATAAATAAAATAAATAACTAAATAACTGCTGCTATGCTGGCCTGGGAGCGAAAGAAAAATATAGAATTGTGCCAACTGTATTTCTTCCCGGACATGCTGTAAAAACCAGCTAAGTGATCCGAGCGTTTCAGCTCATTGTAATTTAGGCGACGGGCTGACAACCTGTCACTACAACAATAATTTGTAGGTAACAGTTCTATTTTAAATAATCCTCAAAACTTTGTCAGACGTGGCGGAACGACCTTTGGTTAGGTCGTTTACGCTCTGCCTACCCCATTAGGGATTAAGGCGTGATTATATGTATGTATGTAAATTAATAATATTTTTTTGTTGTTTCAGTATCATTGTCGACTACTCGATGACCTTGACATATTTCAGTGTGCTGTGTGTTTACGTCGTCTTCATCGGTTCGTCTTTCAAGGAGGTAAATGCACAGTTTTATAGATTCGGAATCTTCCATACCTGACTGGGAGCGAGAGAAAAACGTAGAATGTGCCAGCTGCATTTCATCCCGGGCATGATGTAAAAATCAGCTAAGGGATCCCAGGGCAGTATATTGCAATTTGGGCGATAGGCTGACAACCTGTCACTATAGCAATATACATACATACATATAATCACGCCTTTATCCCTAACGGGGTAGGCAGAGCGTAAACGACCTAAACAAAGGTCGTTTCGCCACGTCTGACAAAGTTTTAAGGGTTTTTTAAGATAGATTTGTACGTATATTGCTATAGTGATAGGTTGTCAGCCCATCGCCTAAATTACAATTTACTAAAACCCTCAGATCCCGTAGCTGGTTTTTACAGCATGCTCGGGAGGAAATGCAGCTGGCACATTCTATGTTTTTCTCTCACTCCCAGGCCAGCATGGAAGCTAAGAAGCAATATACCTATAATATATTATTTATCCCCGAAGAAGAAGAGCCCTATGGTGTAGTGGATAGGGCCGCTGCCTCCTGAGCGGGAGGTCGTGGTTCGAATCCCACCACGTACCAATGTGTTTTTCGGTTTTCGAATTTCATATGTACGTTTATTCGGTGCTTTTTCCATGCTTCGGAAGGCACGTTAAGCCGTTGGTCCCGGTTAATATCGTTTAATACCGTAGATATTAGTCGTTAAGCCACATCAGAGGCCAGTGCTAAGCATTGGCGGCTTCAAAACTCTGACCTAATCTAGGATTGGGTCTGGTTTCCCTTCTTGGTTGTGGAGGTCAGATGGCAGTCGCTCTGTGTAAAAACCAGTACCTTCATCCAATCCCCTAGATTAGGTAGCCGTCCCCGTGAGATACGGGATAAGGCTAGGAAGACGATGATCTTATTTATCCCTCGAATCTTTGTCAGACGTGGCGAAACGATCTTTACTAAGGTTATTTACGCTCTGCCTACCCCATTAGGGATAAAGGCGTGCTTATATGTATGTGTTTATAAATTCATAGTCAATATTCTGAGGTAGGTAAAAAACTGATAAACTTCTGAAACCAAAAAAAAACGAAACGTCATGAATTTTTGGTTCCAGTTGTTCCTGCGCAACGCAAAAAAGGATTATGTGTTTATCTGATTATGTCTATGTATGTGTGTACGTTCCTTTGTGGCACTAAAGGGACCAAACGCGTGGGTCGATTTTAATTATTCGACATTTATATACATACAATAATCATGACTTTATCGCTAATGGGGTAGGCAGAGCGTTAAAGACCTAAATTTAGGTCGTTCCGCCACGTTTGACAAAGTTTCGAGGGTTATTTAACATAGATTTGAAGGTATATTGCTATACTGACAGGTTATCAGCCCATCACCTAAACTGCAATATCCTGAAAGATGCTTCAGCTGGTTTTTTACAGAATTTCCTTCTTTCGCTCCCAAACCAGCTTGGAAGAATATATGATTTGTCAAAATTAAATATGGCGACAATCAGACGCCATTTTCAAAAAAAATAAATATATATAAAAACGACCAACTATGCCGAGTGGGGTATCATTGAATAGGTAACTGAAAATAAATTTTAGGTTTCTTACAACAGTTTTCGTTATGAAGAACCGTTTAGAGTTTACAATGATTTATTTTTTACAGCTCACTTTTTTTATCTTTTTAACGCAATTAGATTTCTTGATTTTTAAAAATTACTTGTTTACCTAATTCGAAAGAATGCCACAAATTTATCAATCCCAAAATCCGACCGTGGGTTTGAGAGCCCAAGCTCGCCCTATTAAATTTATTGAACCAGAGTTTCACTCAATCTGTTCAGGGGATTAACTATACTAACTAATTGACCAGTTCATAACAATGTTACAAAATTAGAACAATGTTAACTTTTCATCGGGAATTATTCAAATTATTTGCATTGAAGATCTCCCCCTTCTTAGGAATATAAAATATTATTATAATTTAAAAATCAGTTACCGAAAAATCTAATTAAGACTCTTTTAATGGGTAAGTTTTTTTAGACACAAAGCTGAAAAAAAATATAAAGATAATATTTAAGAAGATCAAACAAAATATAAATTAAATAAGAGTTCTATTTTAGGCAAACTAAATTAAGTAGTAAAGCTCGGTATCAAGTCTCCTCTTTCAGGAAATTTCAAGGCACATTTAACAAACTCTATCATTTATATAATTTTCATTTAGCATCACCCAGGGAGAACTTAGGTAGCTGAAATACTTTCGGTTATAATCTTTCTCGTACGCGAATAATGTTAACGTTTAAGGTGGAAACAGAGCATCGGTGGCGCCCTCAATAGTATGGTGTAGAAGTATGGTGGCGCGTCAATTTATTTTACTCATTACTCTGTTTCCTATTGCCTGGAAGATTACACACAGATTACTACATTAGCAATAAGGCCGCCAATTGTACTGCTTTTCTTTTTAGCAATTTGTAATTTCTGTGTTTTTGTGCAATAAAGTTTAATGTATTGTAATAGTAATAATATTATATTAATTGTGTCCTAAATACAAACATTTTTATGAATATTTTACGATTAGCGGAAATCGCAAGTAATTCTCCATTTTGTAACACATCATATCATACTTTATAATTAGTATCTGAGCTTTGTATTACAACACAACATATTTGGTAACAATAAGCTTACATTATTAGCTTGATATTTGATAATTATTTGGGGTTTTAAAATTGAGAACTACTTGCCATTTCCGCTATACGTAAAATATTCATGAAAATGTTTCTATTCCGGACACAGACAAATTATTTATCTTATTTTCATCCATGCTGGACTGGGAGCAAAAGAAAAAGAATAGAATGTGCCAGCTGCATTTCCTCACGAGCATGCTGTATAAACCAGTTAAGGGATCTCAGGGTTTCAGTATATTGTAATTTAGGCGATGGGCACATGGGACATGGGACACCACCGGACCTGTCACTACAGCAATATACTTTATTACTATTGAGATCGTCACCTGTGCTCTATTTTCACCTTAATGTTAAGGACCGAGTTCGGGTTGTCAACATATTCTGCGCTAAAAACATAGTCTGGAATTCAGCATTTTGTGCAAACATGTGTAGGAATAAGAAAGGTGTGAAAACAACTTGAACTGTGCGTTGGTAGACTTGTCTTTCAGTGAATTATGAGCATTTCTGAGCAAATAGGACGAGATGAACCGGACAAGACAGGTATATAATTGCTCATTTTATTACGGCTAAGAATCAGTGTTGCTTGTTTAGGATAAACTCGTATTTTTGAAGCGATCTCAAACTTGAGAGCAATATTCAATATGGATTTGACAGGCCAGTTCGTACTGAAATGACATTTCTGATACGAACTTAAACTCGCTGTCACTCATGAAAGCTGATTACAAATACTACAAAGGCCCTTAGGGTAAAATTCACTGAGCCTTGGCCCTTTCACATCACTGCAGCACACATGTGCAAATTGTGTACACTTTGATTTATATGTTTGTTTTATTGTATGTGTTTTCAATTTTGCAAAATGTACATATGTTTTGTAGAAATACAAATAAAACGCTTTATCTCTCTATCTCATCATAAAAAGGAATTAAAAAGAAAAAGGGCTTTTTAGCCTAGCATACGCTATGTTTAAACATAGTGAAATGACCCAAAATTATTGTAACCAACAACTTAGTGGAAACTTAAGCCTCCGATAATTGGGTCAGGTTTAAAGATAATCATATTACTTCCATACTGGACTGGGAGCGAGAGAAAAACATAGAACGTGCCAGCTGCATTTCCTCCTGGGCATGCTGTATAAACCAGCTAAGGGATCCGAGGGTTTCTGTATATTGCAATTTAGGTGATGGTCTGACAACCTGTCACTAAAGCAATATACCTACAAATCTATCTTACCCTTAAAACTTTGTCAGACGTGGCGGAACGACCTTTATTTAAGTAGTTTACGCTCTGCCTACCCCATTAGGGATTAAGGTGAGATTATATGTATGTATGTAATTAATAAGTTTTAATTGCCTTTAACTCGGAAAATCGGGTATTTGATTTAAAACTTATTTGAAATCTGTTTAAAGCCTGTGAATCGAGACTAAACTTATAATTATGTAATATGAATGGCGTTCGAAACTTTTAAAATTCCTTATTTTATAGTCACATTAATACGATTTAATCTCTGCCTACCACATGGGTTGTAAGCGTGATTTTATTGTATAATATTGCTATGTAATAATACAATGAAAACATTATCCACATTCATAAGTTTTATTTATAATTCATAATTCATTTATTTGCTGTCACATGGTGTCTTAAGATCTAATATTACAGATAGTAGCACATATGACGGCCTGTCGGGGCAATAATAATACCTTGTAACGCAAACATTTCATGCCCCACAAGTAAAGGTGATTTCTGTATTCTCTGATCTCTGTTTCATAAATAAGTATGCGAATAAAAATCCGAAAGTAAAGTTGTATCTATCAGTAAATTTTATATTCCTTCGAAACCATTAGGAGCGCTTTCACGGTTCCTTCGGGAAATTATCCGTATTATGATTATTTAAAATCGCAACATAGCTTTTTTAATCTGACCCGTAGTTTTTACGTAATCAGCATTTTTTTTTTGCCACGGATGTAACCACTACGCCGTAGCGCGCGCTGATTAGGACGATATTCTAAAGCATTACGAGGCGATGGTTGCATATTTTTAAATTTATCTGCTGATCTGTCAGCAGGATACACCTTAAAATAAGAATTTGGATGACCCGTAACGTAACTCAGTGGGTCACATTAAAAGGACAACCTTAGGTTCAAGGTTAGGTTTACCCTGTGACCCATTCATGTTACACCAAAAATCGAGATTAATAAAATTCACGTTTCATTTCGTATGAACACACGAAATCTGAGAAGGTTGGACGTAGACAAGCGCTCGCTACGGAACATTGACACAAAATATATAATAGTACTTATCATTGGGGTCCTGGGTTCAAACCCCACTAGTGTGATAATTTTTATCATGTGAAGATATCTTCAAACAGCACCTTTCATCTCGTTTTATCTTCTACAGGTCATGGATGTTTACTACCCAGACTACATCCTCTCCACATCAACCTACTGTGCCCTCACTTACTTACCCCTGGTCATCGTCACACAAGTGCGAAACTTAAAGCATCTAGTGCCGTTCTCAGCGTTGGCTAACATCTTGATCGTGGTGGTCTTTGCCATTACCATGTACTTCGTATTCAGGGACTTGCCGTCGGTCAGCGAAAGAAAAATGGTGGCCAGTGTGAGTTCGTGGCCTTTGTTTTTCAGGTAACTATTTCTTTTTATTTATTGTACAAAAACTATTCGGGGTATTTTTGTTCCGGGATAGCACCATCAAAGTAATAAACTCATACATACATATCCCAAACAAAGTTTGTTCTGCCATGAATGACAAAGTTTTATACTGGCATATTGCTATAGTGACAGGTTAATTAACTATATGATGTCTTAGCAGATGTTACATACAATTTTATTTTTTAATTCTTTCTAAAATTACAGTACAGTAATCTTTGCAATGGAAGGCATCGGTGTGGTCATGCCCATCGAGAACGAAATGAAGCATCCTCAGAGGTTCCTCGGATGTCCTGGAGTCCTCAACGTGGCCATGGTGATCGTCATCTCCCTCTACGCCATATTCGGGTTCTTTGGCTACTTGCAGTATGGTGAAGATGTTAAGGGAAGCATCACTTTAAATTTGCCCCAGGAATACATGTAAGTTTGTAAAACCGCAAGTTAAATAAATAAAAAAAATAAAATAAATAAAAAGTTTGTTTTCAGACAGAAATTTGCATGGGTCCGTTTACATCGGGAAGCGACCCGACGCGAAGTTATCATATCTTAAGGTGTATCCCGACTGCAGATGAGCAGGTATATTTCAAGATATGCAACCGTCGTCCGTAATGCCTTAGAATATCGTTCAAATCAGCGCGCGCTACGGCGTGGCGGTTACGTCCGTGGCCGCGTCAAAGCTGTGCGAAAAACGCACAAAAAGGCTAATTTCATTAAAACTACGAGCCCGATAATTGGAGAACGGAACGTACCGCTAACGTAAACAAACCTGTGTCCGATATTTTTAAAGATTTATTTACAAAAAAGCCTCGAAAACCACCTATTCCTACGGTAAAAGTGTGAAATCCAAGACCGTTACCTGGCAGATGAAGACCTTACACTGGACCTGCAAATAACATCTTTTTACATCCGAATCAAGCACTGAGGTACGAATTTTTTTTAACTGATTCCACTGTTAATTTGAACAATTAACGAATTATTGAAGTTAAATCTTATCAGATTACCGAAAGTAAGATCAGCTCATTGGGTGATCATTTGACGTAAGAAACGTCAAACTGACGCAACTGCCGTGATACCAACTGAACAACGCGAATTGGATGCGTTCACATAAAAATAACGTAAAAAAAACGTTTATAAACTGTTATTCACCCAGAACTATAACAAATCTGTGGATATTACATCTCATTTTACGCATCAGTTAAACAACAAAGCCCATTACCACGCTATCACGATATTTAGCGACACTAAGGCGATACTTTAAGCGACCAAAAACACCTACTACCAAAGATCACGAGATGACTCCAACAACGGTACAGAAAGAAACCCCTACGTGCGCTGGTTGTAACACAGATATACCAGACAGAAGATTTCTTACATGTTCCGTCTGTGGAAATAAATATGATCTCATTTGCGCCAATATCTCTGACGCAAGATTCTATAGCACCATGACCCCAGATCACAAAAAGAACTGGATGTGCCCTTTATGTAAACATAAACGCCCAAAAACTAATAATGAACACACACCAGTACGTCAAAATAATTTCGATACTCAAGACTTAAGGGCTAATGTTACTGCTTGCCAATCGAACACAAATCATTATGTTACACAGAGACAGAAAATAAATCCCATTTTACTAACTGACGATTCTATAATATCTCACGACGAGTCACTACCCGGTGGAGATACCATGACCATGACCAATACCAGTATATCTGCCGATTCACTTAGTGAAATAATGACAGAATTGCGAGCTTTTAGAGCACAAGTCAATAATCAACATGAACATCATAACTGTATTACTGAAGCACTCACAGAAACTGTAAAACTGTTACAAACGAGTATTATCAGCATAGACAGCAGATTTGCAAGTATGGAACAAGAAATTAAATTATTACGCTCGGAATCAATAAAAACTAAAGAACTTATACATAAGATGCAAAATGAAAACCAAAGCTTAAAGCTAGAATTGGAGGATACTAAGAAAATGGTGGTAGAACTAGATCATAAGGTAAAGTCCACAGATAAATCATTCGCGCAGGCAGTTGGAAGCACCGCTGACCTGACTCGTTCATTACCTGAATCTTCGCGAAATGTAACAAATATCACTGCCTCAAACCAAAACGAGGAAAAAACAGTGACTACTTTAGAAACCAGCTGCAATAAAAATATCGTCATCTACGGACTGGAAAAATATAGATTTGAAACGGAATATGAGCTGCACGATCGAATTACTAACGCCGTGTACGAAATAACAGGCGTTGACTTAACCGGCTACATAGAAGACCTAAGCCGTATTGGCACTAAAGGATGCCGTAGACCAGTTATGGTTGAACTTCTTAGCAAAAGGTTATCAAAGTATCTACAATCTAATGCAAGTATGTTTAAGAACACTGGACTGTGGGTATCAGAGTTTTTAGATCAGAAAGGTATACAAGAAAGAATAAGAATGCGTGAAAGTCACCGTAATACTAAACAACATCAAAATAAACGATCATCTATCTATCCACGTGACAGCATACAAGAACAATACAACGAAAGACAAGTGTTGGACCCACTACTTAGTAATCGCCGAAACAGTTCGAACGTACGCAACTCAAGAACTGATTTTTTTCGTGGACCAAAGTACTAATACGACTATATTATTCCAAAACATGCAAAGTATTCACAACAAATTACACCTCGTCGATGCTTTTACTGAGGAACATCCTATCACTGCTATATGTGTCAGTGAATCCCGGACCACGGAATCAAGGAAAGACCTGCTTAAAGTAGATGGTTACAGCGTGGCCAGCGGCTACTACAGATCCAGACATGAAGGTGGAGGAGTGTGCATCTTACTGCGAGATAATATAGACTACATAGAGTGCAAGGATATTAACAAATTGACAGTTGAATTTATAGTTGAAATATGTGCAACTGAAATAACTAAACTGAATTTACTAATTGTTCTTGTATATTGGCCAGACTCAAATAGATGTAAAAGTATTTCTAAGGCACAAATCGAAAAACTTGTGCGGCTATTAGAAACAAAGTATAAACATAAAAATATTATTGTTGGAGGGGATTTTAATATAGACTTCTTGAAGAGATCGAAAGAAAAAACAGAACTAGTATAAGTACTTAAAAAATGTCACCTAACTCAATATGTTAAAGAAGCCACGCGTATACGTAAACGCACCTCAAAATGCATAGATTTAATATTTACCAATATCGAAGACTGTAAGTTTATTGTAGATGTAAAAGATCACGGCTTTTGCGATCATAAGGGTGTAGAATTGAACCTGTTAGGCAACAAACTCTGTGATAAGGAATCCTATTTCATTAAGATAAGAGCTTTTACCGAAGCAAATATGCAGACGTTTAAAACCGAATTACAAAGTATAAACTGGAACAGAATAATTATTAATAATAAAGATATAAACTACAATTACAACGCTTTTTCCCAAACTCTAAATGAAATACTAACGCGAACAATCCCACATAAAAAAATAAGAATAAAAACTAAAAGGAAACGTTGGTTGACTCCCGGTATTAAAAAATCCTGTAAACATAAGAGACTGTTAAAACTTCTCATAGATCAGTTAGATAACCCCATACTTAAAAAATACTATAAAACATTTGAGAAAACCCTAAAAAAAGTCGTAGTAGCATCAAAAAAAATCAACAACATAAAAAGAATCAGCAAATCAAAAAATAAAAATAGGTCTATGTGGCAAATTATAAATGAAAAAACAAATAAAGTTCAAACCAATCACACACAAAACACCACCTTGAAAATCAACGATAATATAATTACAGAGCCGAAAGAAATAGCAAATTCATTTAACACCTACTTTGCATCTATAGGGACAAATCCCGATGTTGTTATACCAAAAGGTAGACCAGTCATCTCACCAACAGAACAAACAATGTATTTATCGCCCGTGACGAATAATGAAGTATGTAAAATTATTAGAGACTTAAAAAATAAAACTAGTTTTAGGCATAGACGAGATCCCCCCTGTACTTGTTAAATACTGCAAAGAAGAGCTCATCCAACCCCTAACACACCTTATTAACCAATTATTTACAGAGGGTATTTTTCCAAAATTATTAAAGACATCTGTAATTAAGCCCAAACCCAAAAAACAACCTACAAAAAATATAAATGAATTTCGACCAATAGCAATGCTTTCAACGTTTTCAAAGATCTTTGAATCTGCAATGGCTACAAGACTAAACTCATTCTGTGAAAAATTTAATATATACGATTCAAGGCAGCACGCATTCCGTAAAAACAGGTCCACGGTATCGGCATTATTCGACAGTGTAAAGGCAATCCTAGTTATTATTAATAAAAGGAAATATGCAGTAGCTCTGTTATTGGATATGAGTAAAGCCTACGACAGAGTATCACACAAAATACTTTTAAGTAAACTTTATGGGGTAGGAATAAGAGGACCGGCCTATAAATGGTTTACATCATACCTGTCTGAACGCAAGCAACTAGTGGAAATCAATCACTTTGATAGGAATACCAATTCAAAGTATAATGTCCAATCAGAAATATTGCCTTTATCGGATGCCATACCACAGGGATGCGTATTAGGATGCACCCTGTTCCTTATCTATATAAACGATTTACCTAAGACACTTACGGAAATGAGCTTCCTGTATGCAGATGACATAACGATTATAATCCCTTGCAGTGACAATATAGAATTAAATACACGTATAACACCAGTTTTAAATAACACAATAGAATGGCTGCAAGAACATAACCTCCAATTAAACATACAAAAGACCAACCTCATAGAATTTAAAGCATTACAAAAAACATCCCTTAATATCAGTTATTCATTTAATGGTAATAAAATAAACACGTTAAAAAATTGTACATATTTAGGACTTAAACTAGATACTGATCTGAGCTGGAAAAGCCATGTAGATAAGGTGGTCGGAAAACTGAACAGATTCGCATACGCATTAAACGAGCTAAAAAAAACAACTGACCTGAAGACATCCATATGTGCATACTATGCATATGCACATTCTCAGCTCAGTTATGGAATTATCTTGTGGGGAAATAGCGTGGACGCCAAAAAACTTATCTTACAGAAAAGATGTATCCGTATCATCGCAAACATACAGGATACGGAAACGTGTAAGCCTTACTTCATAAAGTATAGGATCTTAACACTCACTTCCATGTACATCTTAGAAATGAGTAAATTTGTTAGGAGAAATATATTTATATACTCACAAGTTCATAATCGACGTCTCGGAGAGAGAGATCTCGGTAGATTGACGGCCCCTTTCACCAACTTAAAGCTTGTTAGCTCAGGAGTATATCACATGTCAGTTACAATCTATAATAAACTACCCCCGTCAATAAAGAAATTAGAGAAAGATGCGAATTTCAACAAGACCCTCAAAGTATTCTTAGTAACAAATTGTTTCTATAGCATGCAGGAGTTTTACGACCACAAATTACCTAAACATTAATAAATTGATTGACATTGAAATTATATTTTGAATTGTTATTAATATCATTGTGTAAATTATTATTATCTTATCGGACATGTTTTACAGACTTTATATAATTTTAGATATTTGTTAATTTGATTGATTTTTTATTTTAATTTATAGATTGTTTATTGTAATTAATATTATTATTATTATCTCATGTTGCAGTGCCCTAACCGGGCTCATGTGTAGAGAACTATTATTATATTTATCATCTTATGTACTCACATGAAGCAATAAAGAACTATGACTATGACTATAATAAAATGCTATTTTCCCGGAGGAACCGTGACTGCACTTCAAACAGTTTAGAAGGAATATAAAATTTACTGATAAAAACAGGTTTACTTCCAGATTTTTTTAAGCATTCTTATTTATGAATGCTGGCCTGGGAGCGAGAGAAAAACATAGAATGTGCCAGCTGCATTTCCTCCCGAGCACGCTGTAAAAATCAGCTAAGGGATTCGAGGGTTTCAGTATATTGAAATTTAGTCGATGGGCTGACAACCTGTCACTACAGCAATATACCTACTTATCTATTTTAAATAACTCTCTTAACTTTGTCAGACGTGGCGGATCGACCTTTGTTTAGATCGTTAACGCTCTGCCTACCCCATTAGGGATAAAGGCGTGATTATATGTATGTATGTATGTACTTATTTATGAACTAGAAAATGTTTAAATGTTGCAAACTGCATGCCATTCTTATTTGTATATTTTTTTAGATATTTCCCATGATTTGTTTAGGAGAAATAACCATTTGCCGTTTGGAATCCCCTTAAAGAGGCGTTTCACAGTACCATGCGGCATTGCGAGGTTTTTTCGAGTTCTATCAATGAAAATATCTATCTTTGTTTTATTTATTATTATTAACAGCCTGAGCTGTCCCACTCCATCTTTGAATTACGCTCTTAAAAAGTGGGCGAATCGCGTCGCGTCGATTCCCAGGGTGAACTGACCCGGGTCTATGGCTACCTATTATAACAATAAACTACCAATGCCAGCTTTATTGAATCAAAAGGCTTTGTGTCAACCTTGGGGTGGTTATAACTGCCATACTAATTTCGCTACTGCCCCATAAAGGGTTAAGCTAGGTATTACCATGGAGTAATAAATAGCATACTAACGTACAGCATAATATAGAGCTCCTTTCGTCCAAAACAGTCCATGGATGAATTATAATGACAGTCAAATAGGTAAGGTACAAGTACAATCTGAGTAGAGCAGTTAAAAATAAACAAGATCACACTCATAGCCGCCATTAGGATTCCCTGTATCGGGGTGCCATGGACATACACAGAAGCAACCACAAAGAACACCCAGACCCAGAAATCGAGAAACGCGCTAAGAAGCTCATTGGAGACTCAGCACTGGTTGAGGCAAAACTACAGAACCTTGAGCACCGTCGCAGAGTGGCGTGCATGTCGGTATTTTACAGGATACATTTCGGGGAGTGCGCGTTAGCACTTCATGACCTTATACCCCCCTCCCCTTTCCATCTCCGGAGCACGAGGCGTGGACAGGGGTTCCACCCTTATGTCGTGGATATACCACAAATTCGCACGAAGCGGTTCGCTTCCACATTCTTAATGCGAACGGCTAAGGAGTGGAACTCCCTGCCGGCGGATCTGTTTCCGGAACAATATAACCTGGGCCTTTTCAAGGCGAGAGTGAATAGGCACTACATAGGTGAGTATGTTTCAACATAGTCCGCATCGTCACTTTCCACCAGGTGAGATGGCGGACAAATGCTCGCCTATATATATATAAAAAAAAAAAAAAAAAAATAGACATTTAAATTCATCATTCAAATCAAAAATCAAAAGCCTAGCAGGCAGCTGCACTGCCAACTAGGCTATGAGGGTCGTCATTAACTGCCTAATAATAACCGCCTTTCATAGTCAAGGACGAAATTTATAATTTTCGGGTATTATTTTAATATTATGCTTTATTTGTGCACGCCTAATTTGCCTCTCATTTTAAGTCTCACTTCCGTAGGTCAGCTGGAAGAAATTTCTTAGTAGAAATAAGCTGTACCTGTTGTGTCAGTATTCCTTATATATTGTTTTTCTCATGTTACTTGTGTACAATAAACAGTAAATAAATTAAATAAATAAATAAATAAGTTTGCTCTAAGAAGGCACGAATCAGAACGAAAGGTCGCATCATTAATTTTCTTAATTTCTCATTTAATAATTATCTTTCATTCAATACATCATTTAAATGTTTACTAAGAGACTTCTAACAAGAAGTTACTCGTAATTACCTCTATATTCTTTAATATTTCCTTTAAAATTTGATATACTTGTATGTTAATTGGACTTACATAAAAGTTTAGCTTGGTAACGATGCGCTTTGTAAATATATTTTTTAAATGATTATAATATTATCTTTTTTATATTTCTGAGGATTTATCCCTCACAATCTTCTTCTGTCGAGTGGGTATCGAGTCTATGGACCCGATTAACCCTGGTGTCAGACTTTTTAAACCGCCTAGTAGCACAACTATCAGGCCTCGTACATGGTTGTATGTAACGACCACTATCAAAGACAGCGACCGGGACCGACGGCTTAACGTGCCCTCCGAAGCACGAAATCTTTTTCGTTTCGGATAATCAGGTGATTCAGCCTGCAATGTCCTACCCAAACTGGGGAAAAATTCACATAGTGATAAATTCTCAAATATCAACTTTGTGTTTTACCCCCTGGGAATCGAACCCAGGACCTCCGGATCGGGAGCCCATGGCACTAGCCACTAGACCACGGAGGCAGTTAACTCACAATGCAATTTTATTTCATATAACACAAAAGAAAGAAAATAACAAATTAGTTTCGGGCAGGGCTCTAATCTCCCAAGACCGTTTCGGTAGGTTAGACCGACGCAGGTTAAAGCCCTGTCCGAAACGAATCTATTATTTTCTTTCCTTCATATCATATTTTCTTTTTGTGTGACGACCATGAGTCAAATTAAACCCATGTGAGATATTTAGCTTGTTTATTTTCATGTTTTAGAAAACATTAACAAACTTCCAAAATATTGTTGAGAATTACATACATACATATAATCACGCCTTTATCCCTAATTGGGTAGGCAGAGCGTAAACGACCTAAATAAAGGTCGTTCCGCCACCTCGCCACAAGTTTTGAGGGTTATTTAAGATAGATTTGTAGGTATATTGCTGTAGTGACAGATTGTCAGCCCATCGCCTAAATTACAGTATACTGAAACCCTCGTATCCCTTAGCTGGTTTTTACAGCATACCCGGGAGGAAATGCAGCTGGCACATTCTATGTTTTTCTCTCACTCCCAGTCCAGCATGGAAGTAAATGAGAAATACAATGCTGAGCTTTTCAGTATTGTGTGTAACTGTTACACATCTGTTAGACTGTTTAGTTTTTAAGCTGTCTAATTGTTATAACTGCTTTTTTGGCTGTCTAATTCTTTTCGTGTCTTCGTTTTCTTTCTTCCATGCTGGTCTGGGAGTGAGAGGAAAACATAGAATGTGCCAGCTGCATGTCCTCCCGAGCATGCTGTAAAAACGAGCTAAGGGATCTGAGGGTTTCAGTATATTGTAATTTAGACGATGGGCTGACAACCTGTCACTACACCAATAAACCTACAAATCCATCTTAAATAACCCTCACAACTTTGTCAGACGTGGCGGAACGACCTTTGATTAAGTTGTTTACGATCTGCCTACCCCATTAGGGATGAAGGCGTGATTATATGACGCATGATGATGCTTTCTTTGTTTATATTACTTGATTTTTTGTTTCAGTGTCGCTCAAACTGCAAAGCTAATAATGGCAATTGTGATTTTCTTGTCATACGCACTCCAAGCCTATGTGCCGATGGAGATGATCACCAGAATGTTGGAGAAGAGGCCGACGAAATACAACAACATCCTTCAGGTCGCCATTAGAATTGCGATGACCACAATTACTGGTAAGTCTACACAACAACATTTGGGACAATTTTGTTATGGTTACAGTAGTAGTTTTCAAAGCACACTGGCCTTCCTTATATAATAAAAATAAATAAAAGGTAGTTTATTTTATAAACATCTTGCCTAATTAAATTAAACTATAGGTTCAATTAAGGTGGTTTAAAAAGACCACAAGAAAAAGTTGTGGAACTCACTGCACTAGTTTGCACTGTATCGCAGTGGGAATCACTTCCAATTCATCATGACATGATATAATGGTATAAAATATTTGTAGCAATTACTATGGATACCACACCAAAAAAGGGCTACAATGCCTTTCGCGTCCAGTATAATAACGCTTTCAGGGCGTTATTGCGGTGTCCGCAATGTTTGCGCTTGCGAACGTCGATAGTTTAATATCGTTCGCAAAAAACACGATCACACTCATAACCCACACTATAGTTCCCTGTATCGGGGTGCCATGGACATTTAAATTGTTCATTTAAAAGTCTGCCAGGCCGGGAATCGAATCCGGGGCTCTCTGGGTAGCAGGCAGATGCATCGAGGCATTGCTACATCGAGTGCGCGGCAGCAGCAATGGCGTGCTCAAGGCTCTGACAGTGGAAACTGTCCAGTGATCAGAAGTATGATTTTAAAATCATGCCACCTCTTAAAAATGTTATTTAACATAGATACCTAAGTATCTTTTTACTAACACCTATAGATCTTGTAGACCGAAATTATTATTTTTTTAGTAGACAGGAAACAAGCTACACACTCTCACACACATACACATTATTCACTTCTTCTTCGACAGTGGATTCTCGAGTCGAATGACCCTATGAACCCTGGTGTCAGAGTTTTCAAAACGCCTAGTAGCACAGCTATTAGGCCTTTGACATGGTTTGAGTAACGGCCACTATCAAAGACAGCGACCGGGATCGACGACACACACATTTGGAGAGATAATTGGAATGTGTCTAATCAAAATCACTACATAGTATAAAACAAAGTCGCTTTCTCTGTCCCTATATCCCTATGTATGCATAAATCTTTAAAACTACGGAACGGATTTTGTTTCTTTTAATGGATAGAGTGATTCAAGAGGAAGGTTAATGTGTAATAGATGCAGAATATAGTAGAGAAACACTGATGATTTCCGTGCAAAGCCGGGGCGGGTCGCTAGTAATTAATATTTTGACTTATCAATTTCTTAAGACTTTCTTTTGAAAGACGCAGCTTTTGTTATAACAGCTTGTATTTGTTTTTTTCATTATTGTCATCTTGTTCTTGTTTTTGTTAACATGAAACATTAATGTTTCTATAGCCTTAAAATTATAAGAAAAAAAGGTTCTTAGAATTTTATATTGGAAAATACATTACCTAAAACAAGTCAGAAAATAAGGGCCGCAAAGTTTATTTTTTCATACTTATTATTATTACTTTTAGGGGCAAACCTTATGGTAAGTTATGAAAGATGAACCTTATTTAACTTAGTTAGCGTCGTAACTGTTTATGTTGATAATATATTTAAGTTTTAAATTATAAAGTAGGTAAATAATTCATGAACTTTGTTGGCTGCAGGATGGACTTTTGTGCGTGAAAATTGTTCTGTTGTGATATTTTGCGGAGTTGCTTATGATGTTGACCCAATAATAATCCTGTTTTTTTAAACTCAAGTGCCGAACGCAATCTTGTCATAAATCTAAATTTACACCAAGATTTGGAACGGATCGAAAACTTGTCCTTAAGGGTTAAGTGACTAAATACTATATACATACCATGTTTTTAAAGTAGATTGATTTTAATGAGATAAGCATTGTCTTTGTAGAGCTAAAAAAAACTGTTTTCTTTTTTTATGTTATACAGTGGCAACTAGCATACGGCCTAGCTGAGGGTAAGCAGCACCGTAGCCTATAACACCTACTACTATCCCACTAGATCCTAGTGAAAAAGCAGAGTGCGTTGCACACCGTGAGACCTAAGGTGGAATGTCTCTTGTGCCAGTAATTTCACTGGCTCTCTTGCCCTTCAAACCAATACAGCCTTTTAGCCTAACAGTGATTTCTGATAAAATTGTGTACTTCTGTAAGTAGAGACATGTTGTCAGCCTATCGGCTAAATAACAATATGCTTAAGCCTTCGGACCTCTTACTAAGTTGTAAAATCGAAGTTCGAAGAAAATAATCCATCTAGTTCAGTTAGTACTCTAAATGTAATAATAACTCTGTTTGTTATCTACCTCTTACTTGTTAATGAATAAATGGCTAAACACATTTAAATTAAATTTTGGTAGGAGAATGGTTGTTACTGTGTAGATGGACGTAGACTACTTTTTACCGCAGAAAAATATCTATTTTTTGCAGAAAAGCTTATGTTTTACCGCGTGTGACACCGTGCAGTACAAAAGGAGTACATTCTAAAAGGCTTTATCTCGAAAACTATTACGAAGATAATTCTAATCTCATATTGTATATACTCTACTTAAACTAAGTGGGTATAAACAGAAACTACTTTCTAAAAGTTCTAGGCATTTGTTGTAATCATCAACTCTCTTCCAATCTCTAGACTAGAGGTTAATGTTGACAGAACTCCAAACCTAAGGGTAGTTTTTTCCATATGTTCAGCTTTAGGAGGACTTAAACGTTTCTTTTTTTTTAAAGGTTTTTGGCCTGGTATCTAAGACCTTTTGGCCTCGTATAGAAGTCACCAGTGTTTGCTAGAGCTAAATTTTTTTTTTGCTATATTTGTAATTTTTATTTCATAAAGTTGAAAATTTATTTCACTTTTAAACCTAAGTAGCGAAGTATTATTTAAAACTAGTCCTCAAAATTTAAAATCACATTTCTTAACGAATTGTTCTACTTTTGACAACAACCTTGTCAACCTTTCGGCTTTCGAATAGTAAAAATTGGGTAATGCATCGGGTCACCATAATAATCGACTAAGCAAAAAACCAGAAACATTTTAATTCGTTTTCTTTTTAAAAAGATGGTTGCCGAATTAAAAACAAGTTGAAAAACGACAACGACGTTGTTATCAAGACAAAGTTCATCTATGTTTTGTAAAAGTATGAATATCTATCTATCTTTATTAAAATAAAAAGCACATTGGCAAAGTAGCTCATTTCACTTTGAAATTAAGAGGCCTTATTCTGAGAGTAAGATAATGGAAAGATGTTACTACCTGAGAGGATTCCCGTAATCTGTTTAATTTTTTAATCACGATTAGCTGTTTCATTACCTTTTTTCTGCTTGGAAGCTAGAGAGAGATTCTAACTTGTATTTCTCATGACTTAGCTTAAAACGATCACTCAATATCACTTTTCTTTTTCAGTTGCAATTGCCGCAGCCTTTCCAAACCTGGAACTAGTCATCAGTCTGGCTGGAGCCATATTCTTCTCGACCCTTGGTCTCCTGTTTCCCGCCATCATAGACACGGTGTACAACTGGGATCGTGACCTCGGCAAGTTCAACTACAAACTGTGGAAGAACCTCATAATCAGTGTCATATCCATTGCGGCTTTGATATCAGGGTCTTATGTGTCCATCGCTCAGATGATTGACGAGTTTGGTGGGCATGGACACGAGACTCATACTAATGAAACGATGACGTTATAAAGAACAATTTTGTAAATAGTTAGGAATTTATACAACTTTGCTATAGAACACATACGAAATATTTATAGCAATATTTTGACACAAGTGCAAGCGCTTAAAGTACAACATTTTTTTATGAGACATCGAAACGAATGGTACAACCAGAGATTTAGCTTTAAGATGTTTTAATTAGTAGAATAATTATATTTCAATGCCTTTTTGTTCCAATTTAAGGGCATAAAAACACATAAATATTGTGAATTTCAATACAGGATTGACAAAATTGTTGTTGTTTGTTTTACTAGGACAAAATAGTTAGGTTTCATTCTGTCTGTATTCAACATAATTTATGGTTACCAGTTCATACAATACAATAATTCTTTTTAGCACCAATATTATTACAAAATTATGTACAAAAAACATCTATTTACTTAGGTTGAATTATTCTTATATGTACAACTTAAAATTGTAATAACGTGTGTTGGGATAAGACCGGATAATTCAAATAACACCCAATCGGTGCAATACATTTTCATTCTCACTACACAATATAAAACTTTATTTCAATTTCAATCTACCCCTACCCCTACCTTTGTTCTGCGGTCGTCGATACCTACATTTTTAGGCACAAAACTAAAACTCAACAGTTTCGTATCCCAGTGAAAATTCGACCTACTCCCAGGCTTTTGACAACCTTATGTTAAAGGTCATAAAGTAGCTTTCAGAATAAAGTCCGAACTTACCCCGTAATGGTCCGGGATTTTGATTAACAAACCCAATTTTCACAATGATGTAACTTAGCAACCGCTTAAGGGGTGAACAGTGGTGCGACGGTAGCGCCATGAGTGTTAAATTAATTGTGCCTGAAATACAAACATTTCTATGACAACATTTCTCAAAAATTGCAACTAATTTTCCATTTTGTCATCCATCATCTCCCTAGCCTTATCCCGTATCTCTCGGGGTCGGCTACCTAATCAAGGTGATTGAGCGAGAGTACTGGTTTTTACACAGAGCGACTGCCATCTGACCTCCGCAACCAAGAAGGGAAACCAGACCCAATCCCAGATTAGGTCAGAGTTTTCAAGCCGCCAATGCTTAGCACTGGCCTCTGACTTGGCTGAACGACTAATATCTACGGTATTAAACGATATTAACCGGGACCAACGGCTTATCGTGCCTTCCGAAGCACGGAAAAAGCGCCGAATAAACGTACATATGAAATTCGTAAACCGAAAAACACATTGGTACGTGGTGGGATTCGAACCACGACCTCCCACTCAGGAGGCAGTGGCCCTATCCACTACACAATCGGGCTCTCTTTCCATTTTATCATCCATAATTTAATAATTCATATACTCAATATTTTTAGTTTAAGCTTTACACCTATTACAAATGCCCTAAAAGTGACCACTTTTACCATATTTGTAATACAAACCTTACATGCGTAGTTTGAACTATGATATTATCGGTTATAAAATGGAGAATTATTTGCGATTTCTGCTAAACTTAAAATATTCATGAAAATATTTGTATTTTAGACACAATTAATTTATTACAATTGAGGGCGCCGCCTATGCTCTCTTTCTACCTTAAGTTAAAGAAACTAAAAAATACTGATAGATATAAAATTTAATTGAAAAGTGGAAAAATACATTTTCAGGAACATCTCCAAAAAACCGAAAACCAATCTTACCCCACATTCCTTACTATTTATAAATAAGCATACAGTATTTTATATAAATAACAATTAGCTGAATTGCCATTTTGTATATTTGACTGCATAGCTGTGATAATAACACTTTGTTATTGAAATCAGATTTGTCTGGAATTATAAATTGTTCAAAGTTATTTGGTGTATTATTGATATTTTTTCATTCGTAGGGTTTATATATATATTCTTTATTGCATTAAAATACAAGAAATGAAGTTTAAAGAAAGGTATGGAAAGGCGAACTTATCTCTATGAAGAGATCTCTTCCAGCTAACCCACTGGGAGTTGAGAGAATGAGAAACATTTTAAGGGCAAGACAAATACAATGTAATGTAAACTAAAAATTACTCAAAAATACATGAAGTAGAACTATTAAACGTAAAAAATTATAAATCAATAAGATTATATCAAACAATACATACATATCTAATACTTATATATCGTATATATATACGTACATGCATAATAAATACATAAACTACAATACAAAAATATATACATTAAACTTGTTCAGATAAGAACTGCTCTTATAATCTCTTTTTAAAAACGTAAATAGACGGACTTTCTTGAATACATTTTGGAAGCTTATTCCATAGCTGAGCAGCTCGTACAGAAAAAGAGTTAGAAAGAAATTTAGTTTTCGCACTAGGGCACTCTAGCACCTGATCCCATTATCCTAGCGCCAAAGTATTATTGTATCTTATCTAGTGTACACCATTCTACTGCTGTGCAAGTAGATATTGTACCAGCAAGAATAAACAATTTCTTCCATGCTGGACTGGGAGAGATAGAAAAACATAGAATGTTCCAGCTGCCCTTCCTCCCGGGCATGCTGTTAAAGTCAGCAAAAGGGACTCGAGGGGTACAGTGTATTGTAACTTAGGCGATGGGCTGACAACCTGTCACTATAGTTATACATATTACAATCTAAAATTGCCCTCAATTTTTGTCAGACGTGGCGAAAGCGCCTTTTACGAGACGTTAAACACTCTGCCTACCCCGTAAGGGATAAAGGCGTGATTTATGTATGTATGTATGTAAGAATAAACAAGTTGCCCGGAAAATTTGATTATTATTATTTAACAGTAAATAAATATCAATTTGTCTTTACTTGTGGCTGGCTTATTTCAGCAAAACCGAGTTTAGCTAGAGAGAGTAGACAAGGCAATGTACTCGGGTGCCTAGCTAGGGTAGGTATATTTTATTAATGTCTGGATATTAGAAAGTTTTCGCGAGAAAGCTCAATCAAAGTCTAGCTCTAACTTTAAGGTACTATTATATACGTATATTGATAGCAATAGTATTTTTTTTTGTATTCTATAAATATTTTATTATGTACCAAGTTTTATATAATAGATTTCGTCTTTTAAAAAAACATTGCTGTACTGCACATTCAGTTATGCCGAATTCAGTGATCCTTGTTTCAATGTAATGGGATAAATAATATTATGTTAATTTATGTTAGTATTTATGGTTTTGCTCGTTTTGTCTATTTCGTTTCCTATATGTGCAAATCTATAAATAGCTTTCAGTTTTGTATATTTTTGTATTATTATTTTATTGTCGCTGATGATTTGCCAAATAAATAAAAATAAGAAATAAAATATTACTGGGGTCTCGGAATAAGCACAGAATAATAAGTAGTACCTTAAAGTTAGACTTTGATTGAGCTTTTGAATGAGCTAGACTGGCTAGACCACAGGATGAAGTAAAATTGAAGTTGCGCTGCGCTGCCGTAAATTTCTAAACGAAAACGGGGAGCCTCTACTTTACCGCTTCCTCTATACATACATATAATCACGCCTATATCCCTAATCTTCTTCTGTCGAGTGGGTATCGAGTCTATCGACCCGATGAACCCTGGTGTCAGAGTTTTTAAACCGCCTAGTAGCACAATTATCAGGCCTCTGACATGGTTTGGGTAACGACCACTATCAAAGACAGCGACCGGGACCGACGGCTTAACGTGCCCTCCGAAGCTCCGTCTTTTTCGAACAATCAGGTGATTCAGTCTGCAATGTCCTAACCAAACTGGGGAAAAATTCACAAAGTGATAAATTCTCAAATAACAACTTTGTGTTTCCCCCTGGGAATCGAACCCAAGACCTCCGGATCGGGAGTCTATGGCTCTAGTCACTAGACCACGGAGGCAGTTAATCTGTCAGTTAGTCAGTCTTATTGCTAATGGGGTAGGCAGATTGCAAACAACCCAAACGATGGATTTTTGCTCCAGAATAAACCTATACATTATCTAGCAGTAATAGTAGCTACTTTTTACCGCAGAAAAATGTTTTAGTCCCATTTTCTGACTCTCACGGGAAAACTCAGGAACGCAAGTAAAATGTACATACATATAATCACGCCGTTATCCCTAATAGGGTAGGCAGAGTGTAAACGACCTAAACAAAGGTCGTTCCGCCACGTCTGACAAAGTTTTGAGGGTTATTTAAGACAGATTTGTATATTGCGACAGGCAGACATTTGTATAGTGACAGGTTGTCAGCCTATCGCCTAAATTGCAACATACTGAAACCCTCGGATCCCTTAGCTGTTTTTTACAGCATGCCCGGGTCCTGCATTTCTTAATGCAGCTGATGTTTTTCTCTCGCTCCCAGTCCAGCATGGAAGTAATTCCTCTATATGGTTTGCCTAAATTATGTTCTTTTGATTAAAAAAAAATATCAGCTTTGCTGCTATTCTTTGTTTTAAACAAATTGTTTATTTAATTGATCCTTTTCTTTGAAATCACCTCTATTCTATATCCAATTTGGTTTTAAAAAACAGGTAAATCTTGTTTCTATGATAAGTTTTAGCTATTAGATATAACAACACAATGAAATAGTTGTTTTAGTAATTTAATTTATTTGCCAACACATTTTATTTATTTTTTAAAAAGATATGAAACTTTGTTTACCTTTATTCTGAAACTGAGTTGGAAATACTATAGCAAAGAATTTATATTCCACTACTGGGGTCTTTCTATTTGTTTAACAGTTTCTCCTAGTTTCATTTTGATAAATTTATTTCAAGATTCAAGGATACATAAATAAAATTATGACAAAAACCTTCGATTTAGAAGAAGAGCAAGATTAAATACTTTTCTGTATGAAATGAGCAAACAGAAGAAGTCATGACATGAATAACATTTTGCTTCAAAATTATGTTTTAATTTTGATACATACGTACAAACAATATTTAATTTTAGAAAATAAATATTCAATTCTCAATTCTATTTATAATAATAAGAATAATCACGCCTTTATCCCGGATGGGGCACGCAGAGCTAAAACGACAAAAAAAAAAGGTTGTTCTGCCACGTCGGACAAGCTTTGAGGGCCATTTTAGACAGCAATGTGTATCGCTATAGTGACTGGTTGTTGCCATCGCCAAAATCGCAATACACTGAAACCCTCGAAATCCTTAGCTGGTTTTTACTGCAAGCCTTGGAAGACACATTCAATTTTTTTCTATCACTCCCAGTCCAGCATGGAAACACTTTTATTTCAACCATTTAATTTTACATTACGCAAAACAATTCTTTAATGGAAATAATATTGTATATATTTGTCAGTTTCTATTAAACATCATAATAAACGTTAAAAGAAATCTTAAATAAGAAAAGATCTTTGATTTCACAAAGAAAATTAAATCGCTTTAGGTTGTAAATAAAATTCGTAAAAGGGCAACGTCTCTTATTTAATGCCTTCTTTGCGTGTCCGTGAAATAAATGGCAAAGTATTTAAGTACAACAGTGTGAAATATACGGCTAGTTCTACAAACGGAGGAAGAAAATGGACCGATTTTTATTTCTTATTTTTTTTAAGATTTTTTGCTTGGTAATTGGTAAATATAAATGATTTAAATACATACAGAGTACTGGTCAAAATTAATATAAAAACGCCTAAACGATCGACACGATAAGAAGAAGAAGAATACATACATTGCATATACAAGCGGGTCAGACAATAGCTTTGTATTAAATAATTTTTTAGCCCATTTTTAAAATTTTTGAAGGGCAGGGAAGTGATAATAGGAAAAGAAAATTATAATTGAAGAGTTTGTTGAATTTAAGAGATATTAATATGACTTTAATATTGAGTTATATTACTGTGATGAATAGACATGAAAACAAAATATCACAGAATAAATATTTGCACAGAAATATCTGTCAGGGTAGTGATAATTGATCAGGGAAGTAAGACAAGCTCAGTTCCCTGGTCATTGTTTTAGGTAATATAAGTTCACTTCAGAGCATTAGCACCGATAGTTTAGATTTAAAATAAAGTTATATTATGAAATTAAGGGGAAAATATCCAAAGTTAATCTTTTTTTAATTCCTTCTCCACATAAATCCAGGGAAGTGGCACACAGGGTAGTGATATTTTAGATGTTTTCACCTGAATTACACAAGTTAATCATATGTTGAAACTAAATTAATTATACGATAATATACACGCAATCAAATCAAGTATGTTACCCGAAAAAAAAGTGAAAACATCTTTAAAATAACAAAATTAAATGCGTTCCAGGTAAGTAAGATGTTCACTGGTCCGAATGCAGAATTTCTCCTAATAGGCACTCTTGCAAGTGATCGCTTGAGTCCTCAAACAAATAAAACATGTAAAGACGTTAAATTCACTCAGTACTTTTGTACGGCGGAACTGCGAGGCCGTTTGGAATCTGCTTTCTGGGTGTTTTTACTGTTCTGAAGCTGACACGGAACTGATACAGATTTCTTGTCCCATCAATTTAAGCAAGAAAAAAATAAAGATAAAATGTAATGATAATAACATTCATATGTTTATTGATAATATTGTACTATCCTTTACGTCAATATTAGTGTAGCTTTACCGTAATGTACTTCCCAAATTTTTGATTTGGACTCAATTGGTGAATTTGGGAATATCCACCCACAGGGAAGTGATATTTTTTTCTATTTAGGAGCAAATTTAACTAACAAATACTTATCCGATGAATCTGAATTTCAGTGCTCAGTTACAAGGAAATGATATCTTTAATATAAATGTTTTATGAAATACAAAAACCAAAACTTTTAGAATCTATAATCCGGGCCATACAAAATTCCTGTATTTGTAGAACTACAGTCACGCCTTTATCCCTAATGGGGTAAGCAGAGCGTAAACAACCAAAACAAAGCTTGTTCCATCATGTCTGACAAAGTTTTGAGGGTTATATAAGATAGATTTGTAGGTATATTGCTGTAGAGACAGGCTGTCATCTCATCCCCTAAATGACAATATACTGAAACCCTCGAATCCCTTAGCTGGTTTTTACATCATGCCCGGGAGCAAAAGCAGCTGGCACATTCAACGTTTTCCTCTCGCTCCCAGGCCAGCATGGAAGCAATATCAAAACACACGAGAAATCACAAAAATAAACGTACAGATCCCAGAACGCTATCCAGCCAGTTTTAACCTAACAAAACCTTCTTTGTGAACAAGGACTATACAGAGTGTAAAAAAAAGTACTGCGTTCCTTCTTCTTCTGTCGAGTGGGTATCGAGTCTATCGACCCGATGAACCCTGGTGTCAGAGTTTTTAAACCGCCTAGTAGCACAACTATCAGGCCTCTGACATGGTTTTAAGTAACAACCACTATGAAACACAGCGACCGTGACCGACGGCTTAACGTGCCCTCCGAAGCACGAAATCTTTTTCTTTTCAGACAATCAGGTGATTCAGCCTGCAATGTCCTAACCAAACTGGGGAAAATTCACAAAGTGATAAATTCTCAAATATCAACTTTATGTTTCCCCCCTGGGAATCGAACCCAGGACCTCCGGATCCGGAGTCCATGGCACTAGCCACTAGACCACGGAGGCAGTTGTGTTGCTTTGCGTTCCTTTAAACCACTTAATGTATTAGTGATATACAACCCAATGCGAGCATTAAAATATTTAAATTTTATTAAAATCATTAAACAGAACACGCCACGCAACCCTATTCACGCACACTACAGCATTCCTCACGGGTACCTGTACCCGCCCGGCCATGCTGCCGCGCCTAAGTGTGCGTGAGGTACAAATAGGGTTACTTGTTTCTGTTTTATAAAATTATTTTATTTATTTTATTTACTGTGTTTGTTGTGTTGTATATCACTAAAACTTATTAATTACAAACGTAGTTTCAAGAAAAGAGTCCGACGGTGTAGTGGATAGGCCCGCTGCCTCCTGAGCGGGATGTCGTGGTTCGAACCCCACCACGTACCAATGTGTTTTTCGATATTCGAATTTCATGTGTACGTTTATTCAGCGCTTTTTCCGTGCTTCGGAAGGCACGTTAAGCCGTTGGTCCCGGTTAATATCGTTAAACACTTTAGATATTTGTCGTTAAGCCATGTCAGAGGCCAGTGCTAAGCATTGGCGGCTTGAAAACTCTGACTTAATCTAGGATTGGGTCTGGTTTCCCTTCTGGGTAGCGGAGGTCAGATGGCAGTCGCTCTGTGTAAAAACCAGTACCCTCGTTCAATCCCCTAGATTAGGTAGCCGACCCCGTGATATACGGGATAAAGGCTAGGGAGTATAGTAGTTTCAAGAAAAGCAGTACTTTTTTACAGCCTGTATAACTAAGTTTAATAGATTTTATAGATATAGAATAAGTTTTTAAGCCTTCTAGTTCTAAGTTCTAGGCCTTTGGTCAGGGTCATAACCATAACTTACTGAATTGTATCTATTATTAAAGGAAATATAATAATGAAACTTAATGACAATATATTTTAATCTATACATATAATAAATCTCTAGAAGGTTCGTATCTGTACATTGAATATTTTTACAAAAAAATAATTGCAGCAGACATTATTAACGATATAAAGACCAAATTGTTCTTTTTTTTTATTTTTTGCCTGTGTCTGTCTTTCTGTCTGTCTTTATGTTACCACAGCATGCCAAAACTACTGAACCGATTTCAATGAGAATATTTTTATTCAACTGTGTGTTACCCAGGTTGCAACTTTGGATACCTAAAATCACGCTACCTGACTTAGGGGGTAGGCAGGAAATTGAAATTAGGCTGTTTCTCAACCGATTTATACGGTTTTTTTTTATTCGACTAAGCATTATTTAAAATCAAAGCTACAATACAAATAATCACGCCACCTGACTTAAAGGGTAGGCAGGAAATTGAACTTTGATCGTTTTTAACCGATCTTAAAGGGACTTTTTATTTCAGAGAGTTTTTTATGTGAGAGAGTTTGTGAGTTACCTGGTGTCCAGCCTAGATTAGAAATAATCACGCAAACCATTCTAATATTGAGTGAGTACTCCAGTTTGTATGGAAATCACGCAGTGTCGAACATACTGAAAACGCTTCTCCGCGCGTAGTAGCGGGATCTGCTAGCTCGCGCGCGGAAGCGTGTTTTCCATACAAAAACAAAGATCAGACAATTCGAATCATGCTTCCGCGCGCGGGTTAGCAGATCTCGCTCCTACGCGCGGAGAACCGTTTTCAGTATGTTTGACACTGCATGTTTTCCATACAAACCGGGCGTACGAAGTCGCGGGCACAGCTAGTCACTAATAAAAATAAAAGTTATTTCGAATACTATTGTATTTCTAACTCATTTTTAGGCTCGTATTTATAAAGCCATCTCAAGATTGAGAACAATATTAAGTATTGATTTGACAGTTCATTTTGTACTGAAATGACATTTCTGATACTTAGTCAAATTCGCCGTCAGTCTCAAGTGCTGTTTATAAATATGGGTCTTAGAATAAAATATAATCAAAATTGCATGTCTTTTAATCAAAGATCTTGTTTCTAAAATAAGTTTTAGCTATTAGATATGAGAACGTAATGAAATAGTTGTATTTCCAACACGTATAATTATTTTTTTAAATTTGTTTTTGAATGACAAGACATGAAACTTTGTTTGCCTTTGTTCTAAGTCGGAAATACTATCCGTGTCATTACGAACTTTTACAATCGTCCATAGGTAGGTAGTATAATATTACAATGAATCACAGCCTTCGATTTCTTTGACTTATAAACTTTCCTTGGGAAGGAAACTTGGAAAGCAGGTGGTATTTTATTTATTCTGTGTTTTATCTTTCTTTTTCCACTGTGAAGCTAAATAAAAACAACAGACATCCAAATTATTCTTGTGATTACAAGTTATTCCTGTACGCATTTGCATTTATTTAAATGGCAAATGAAACCATCTATTTCAGCTCAAAACGACTTATTAAACCAACAACCTATCAAATTCTACAAACACCTCAAAATTTACAGTGAATAGGCATATTTTATGTAAACTCGCTCCATCGTCGAATTCGTATCTGTCGCTCTTGAAGTCAAGAGCAAACCCATTTTCAATAAGTAATAACTAAGACCACTTACCATCCTTTTTCAATGACTGGATGAGCAGAAAAAAACTGGAGGTTTGATTAAAACAAAGTCTCTCTTTTTATCTTTTACCGCAGCAAGTTTATGAGCCAAAGCCTAGCGCAAAGGCGAAGTCTTTTTATTTTTACTACCACAGCTATGAACACATCAGACTATGAAGCAAAAAGAAATCCGTCAGGGTGAGTCCACACCGGGAATAAATGCGACGCGACGCACATTTGTCAAAAGAGAGTGAATCAATTAACTACATAAAATATAGAGACACTTCATTGATTTTCTTCTTTCTGGAAGAAATTGCTACCCTAGCAATAAGGCCGCCTATGTTGTAATTGTCTTTTGTTGTTATCTGTTGTGTTGTATGATTTGTTTTCTTACGTACAATAAATATTTTTTATCTTATCTTATCTTCTTTCTGGTCGTTCCCTCAATGCTGAGTATCGTGACTGTATGTCAATCTTCTCCACTGGGTCCGGTTCTGTGCCAGATGTACCGCTCGCTGTATCTGGCTTTCAGTCACCTCCTTGAGTTGGTCCACCCATCTAGCTGGCGCTCTTCCTCTAGCGCGCTTCCCTTCCATTTGTCCGAAAATGATGAGTTTCATTGATAGAGCTCTAAAATTCCGCGGTGTAGCCTGTAACTTCGTGGTAGGAGATGCATCTTCGAACAGCTTCGCGCTGCGTCGCGTCCCGTTGTTTCCCTGTATGCTCTGGCTCTTAGGTTTTGGTTTACAAAGTTACCCCAGGTAAGGTGAAACACGTGTAATGTGCATAATATTAAAACTATTACTGGCAGTTTTAAATTTTACTTGAAAATACAGCAAAGAAAAGCTATGGCAATTTCCTGTTGCTAGCTTTAAATAACTTTGATGACAACATTTAGATAATATGAAAAGTTTACTTTTATTTATTTTGTTTTTCCAGGAAAACCAACAGCTATTAATATAAGAATACCTAAAATTAATACAAGACAGAAAGCCAATTACAGGTTTTCACCAAAAGACTATATTACTTTGTAAATATAATAGAAAAAATTGCTGCGCAAAATTTTAAGTGATACTTAAAGAGAATTTACTAATAAATAAAATACTTAGTTCAACGTGTTAATCCTTGGTCAATCCTGGAGTGGAGAACGTTTGAAATTAAATGAAACAAGTTTTAATCAAATAGGTACACACATACAACACAAATAGGTACAATATCTTAGTTACTCATAAAAAAAATAAGCCAACTTTTGGTGTACTTTATGATTGGTTAAAATGTCTAAAGTCATTACTTAGTTTTGGTGGCATGACAATTGGATAAGGATGGTAGGTAGAGGCAAAGAAAAAAGAATATTAGCTAACGCTAAAGAAGAGGCACTCCCACCCCCGATCTAAAATGTTCCCTAACCTCATCTTCCCCGCGCCAACAGGTACGCGAGTTTCAACTAGGTGACAGCACACACGCAAACCCACTTTAAACCTGAAATCTATCTTAAATAACCCCTTAAAACATTGTCGGACGTGGCGAGCGGCCTTTCTTTGGGTCGTTTACGCTCTACCTGGCCTATTAGGGATAGAAGCGATTTTGATGAAATTTGGTATGGTGATAGATGGTACGGCATGGTGATAGATGGTATATGAAATCACGCCACCGTACTTAGAGGGTAGGTAGTAGGCAGGCAGCAAACTGAATTTAGTTAGTGATTTTTAATCGTTTTTGATGGGACTTTTTTATTGAACTAAGTGTTATCTAGACAAAAACTAAGGATATAAATAACCACGCCCCTGCGCTAAGCAGTAGGCAGGGAACAAAATTTACGAAGTTAGTGTTTTTAACCGATTTTGATGGGACTTTTTTTATTCAACTGAGTGCTACCAAGTCACAAACTAAATATATGATAATCACTCCAACGTACTTAGGGGGTAGGCAGTAGGCAGCGGACTTAACTTGGTTAGTGTTTCTAACCGATTTTGATGCAACTTATTTTATTCAACTGAGTTTTACCTGAACACACATTAAGGATAAAAATAATCACGCCACCGTACTTAGGGGCAGTAGATAGGGAACTGAATTAAGTTTCTATTTTAACGGATTTTGATAGGACCTTTTTCACTTTACTAGTGTTTAGGATTTACGATATCATCACGCTACCTACCCTTAGGCAGGGAACAATAAAATGAGTGTTTGAACCGATTATGACGGAACCTATTTTATTTAATTCTGTGTTACCTGGAATAACTTAGATTACATTTCATCACGCTTCTTTACTTGGGGGGCAGGCAGGCAGAATTAAAAGTGCTATGAAGTGCATCATGCTATGTTATTAAAATGTTGACAGTAATTAAATTCATATATGTGTTGTGTATTAATAATCTGTGAAACTTTTATACACGTGCACTGGAGCGACATAAGCTTCAGGACGATCAGAAGCGACTGGAGCGAAGCATGGACGAGAGGAATAGATATGAGGATTGGACATACATGATGACTGCTTAGGGATGCGTGTGATGACTAGGACAGGGGGATGTTTGGTAGAGACCCTGCTATCACCACCACCATCATCACGTTTTCGGACCATACCCACAAGACGTTGCAGATAGACGGGTAGACGAAGGAAACAAAAAAACATCGCAGACGAAGTTGCGGGTAAAAGCAAGTTTCTCTTTAAACATAAACACAACAATTTAATAAGCAAATCACGTATTTATCATAAAAATTTCCTTCAGTCGTGAGCGAACAGAAAAGGATTGATTGTTGTAAAGTAGAGCAACGTGTGCTAAAGCGCGTTCTGAGTATAAACCACTTACTTGGATTACGCATAATCTTCTCTATACCTATAAAATGCTTTGCCCTGAATGACTTAATGACGGGCGGATCTACGCACAGCCTAATCCGCTGAACGTGAGACGTGAAGCTTGGAAGGTGTTTTGTTTGTGTGACGTAGACATCCGATAAGAAAGGATTTCTCGAAATTCTACCCCTAAGGGGGTAAAAAGGGTTTTTCAAAGTTTGCAAATGCGAAAACGTGATTCCTTGGTTCAATTTACTTAAAATTTTGTATGAACTTTTTTTTAACAGAATTGATAAAAGACGAATTTCGTATTTTACCGAAATTCATTCCCTTATAGGGTTAAAAAGAGCTAAGAAGTTATCCTGGGGGTGATTTGCTTCTAAGTTGATTGAGTGGAAGTTTGTATTAAACTCCGACAATTTTGAAATTAGGATCTTTGAATTTCGTGTGTAGGCTAAATTATTAAAAAATAATAAATACCTTTTTATATTTTTATTCCATGCTGGACTGGGAACGAGAGAAAAACATAGAATATGCCAGCTGCATTTCCTCCCGGGCATTCTGTAAAAACCAGGTAAGGGATCCGAGGGTTTCCGTATATTGCAATTTAGGCGGTGGGCTGACAACCTATCACTACAGTAATATACTAACAAATCCATCTTAAAGAACCCTCAAAACTTAGAACTGGCGGAACGAACTTTATTTAGGTCGTTTCCGCTTTGCCTACCCCATTAGGGATAAAAGCGTAATTATATTATGTATATTTGCATGTAATGAATACGTTTATCAGCGATTTTCCGAATTCTCCCCCCAAAGGGGTGAAAAAAGGATAGGTAAGATTGTGTTAAAAAAGTCTTTAAGCCTTGGGGCTTCAAATTTTGCAAACATATACCTTATACAGTATTGAAATTCACAAAGGAATGTTTTGGAAATTATATCCCTGACGGGTCAAAAAGAAGATGGAAGTTTGTATGAAAGTCCGTGGATTTTGCAGTCAAAATCTCAAAAAATCGTGTGTAGGCTAATGGTTACCTAAATACGTGTATCAGCGATTTTTAAAATTTGGCCCCCAATGGGGATGAAATTATGTACGAAATGTCGAAGAAACTGGAAATATTTGCAAACAGATACATTAATTTTATAGAGTTCTGACATCCACTAAGAGCGATCTTTGGACGTTCTACCCCAAATGTGGTTAAACATGGATGGTTTTTGTATGAAAGCCCTGAGTTTTAAAGTAAGGATCTTTTAATTTTATAATAAGGCTGATGAATGATGATTGAAAAATAATGAAGACGTGCAATAGTTATTATGGTAAATTCAGCCCCAAAGGGGTGAAAAGCGGGATTAAACTGTGTAAATCTAGAGACGTTTGCACATAGATACAGAACCGTATTTTTCAACACGTGTAGATGATTGAAACTGGAATTTATGATAACTGCCTACGTAGAATCTAAAAATTGGCGGGCGCAAAGCCGCGGGAAAAAGCTAATATAACTATAAATCTATAATATTTAAATTGGATATTCTATTAAATGAAGTTTGCTTTAGCCCAAACTTGATCTGAAACTTCGTAAAGAAAGTAAATAATTTTAAAGAGAAAATTTGGTTAGGGTTGGAAGGCGATTTTTTTACTTATGTACAGCGTAATAAGTAATAGTATCTTAATCATCAAAACGTTCTGGGCCGCCACTTTGTGATAGTTACGTGTTCCATCGACACGATAAGAAGAAGAATCATCAAAAGTGGGCCACTTAACGGCCACCTACGCTACGTAATGGCCCCGATTCTGTGTAAATAGGATTTTACAAAAATATAACCATACCAGTCATTTTCCGTCTTGAGTGAACAAAAAACTTAAACGACACGACCTTCCGTGAAAAAAGCCGTGTTGCTCTATGACAGAAAAAGACTATATAGACAGACTTAATACAATTCTGTGACTTCAGAAATCTGTGGTTACGACGAAGTTTTTAAACGAGTCCTACGTGGCAGGATTATAAATTGAGCGAACAGAAAGGGATGGTAGTATAGACAAACATTTATAAGGAATTATTTTTGTAGCGACCGCATACAAGTCAAAATTTGACCGAAAATATGTTATCAGTATTTTTTTCTCAGTCAAAAATGGTGGTCATATTTGGACTCGTCTGCATTACTAACCACTAGTAAAAAGTTACTTTATATTTCGCTATTTTAACAATGGTACAAATACATAACATAATCGCCTTAATGGGGTAGGCAGATCGTAAACGACCTAAACAAATATAGTTCCGCCTCGTCTGACACAGTTTTGAGGGATGTTTAAGATAGATTTGTAAGTATATTTCTGTAGTGGCAGGTTGTCAGCCTATCGCCTGAATCGCAATATACAGAAAACCCTAGGACCCTTTAGCTGGTTTTTACAGCATGCCCGGGAGGAAATGCAGTTTGCAAAATCTATGATTTTCTCTCGCTCCCAGTCCAGCATGGACGATTACAGCATTAACGATACTCCAACACAATAACATCAATTATTTTCACTCATTCCGCGTTGACGAAGCAAACAATATTGTCTTCAGGGCAGCAGGTCATGCATATAACCGGATACTTGCTAAGCTTCTTGAAATAAATACAGCACTCATACAAAACGACGAAACATTTTCCAGTCGGTGAAATGCCCTTATTCAGAGAAGTTTTAAGCAAATTATTTGAAAGACTAATAATAATAGTCCTCCAACCGATTTTCGGTGATGGCGGCCAATCTCGCGGAGATCAGCCAACTGCGCAGGACTTGTTTTTAGTGCCAAAGTGTTTGAGCTACGCACAGGTGCACTCTCTATTCCTTCAATGTCTTATTCTTATGGGACAGATTGACTGATACGACCAGAGAGAAATCAGGCGCAGGACCGACTATTTACATGCCCATCCGACAGCATGGATCATCTTCCTTTTCGGACAATCAGGTGATCAGCCTGCAATGTCCTAACCAAACTAAAAACAACAACACAAAGTCATTGTCCCCCGCCGGGAATCGAACCTGGGACCTCCGGGTCGAGAGCCCATGGCTAAGACCGCTAGACCACGGAGGCAGTTGAAAGATTACCTAGTAACTAGAGAGCATAGTAAAATGTGGATTCCATTTCAAACTTACCAACTGACCACCTAGACTATTTACCTCCATTTTCACCTGACAGCACTTTTTTGGTATTTTTTGTATAAAGGAATTTTCTCGCGGTATAGAGAAAATGTTATTCTAGCTAAAAGTGATTCTGTTATACAAAATCTTATATTTGTGTAACAGAAAACTTTCTTCCATGCTGGACTGGGAGCGAGAGATAAACATAGATTGTGCCAGCTGCATTTCCTCTCGGGCATGCTGTAGAAACCAGCTTAGGGATCCGAGGATTTCAGTATATTGTAATTGAAAAACCTTTGTTTGGGTTGTTTACAGGCGTGATTATATGTATGTTTGTATGTTAAAGAAGCTTCGTTTACAGAATACCACCGTGTTCACGCTCAATTTAATTTGAAACAGCTCGTCCCTCGTAATCACGACCCGTGTAAATTTTAAAACGTTGGGTTTGACGATTCAATAAAAACACAACATAGATTGTCCAAATAAATTATAAAACACAACATGAGCATACGTAAACTAACTAAAGCTATTGAACTGAAATGGTTTTACATACATACATACATATAATCACGCCTTTATCCCTAAAGGGGTAGGCAGAACGAAAACAAACGTCACTACGTCTGAGAAAGTTTAGTAGGTCATTTAAGATAGATTTGTAGGTATATTGCTGTAGTGACAGGTTGTCAGCCCATCGCCTAAATTGCAAAATACAGAAAACCTCGGATCCCTTAGCTGGTTTCTACAGCATTCCCGGCTAGAAATGCAGCTGGCATGTTATATGTTTTTCTCTCGGTCCCAGGCCAGCATGGAAGATTGGTGTTAGCTTTCCATATTAATCCTTTTATTAATTAAGACTAACTGAGCCCGCGACTTTGTACGCCCGGTTTTTATGGAAAACACGCAGTCTCGAACATACTGAAAACGCTTCTCAGCGCGTAGGAGCGGGACCTGCTAACACCGCGCGCGCGGTAGCGTGTTTCGCATTGTCTGATCTTTGTTTTAGATTCCATGATATATGATATATATTTAGATATATATTTATTCTTTATTGCATTAAAATACAAGAAATGAAGTTTACAGAAAAGTATGCAAGGCCGATCTTATCTCTATCAAGAGATCTCTTCCAGCTAACCCACTGTCAGTTTAGAGATTGAAAAACATTTTAAGGGCAAGACAAATACAATGCAATGTTAACTTAAAATATACTCTAAATAACATGAAGTAGAACTATTAAACGTAAAAAACAATAAAACAATAATATTAAATCAAACAATACATACATATCTAATACTGTAATGGGTAATTTATTTCATAAAAACAAGTCAAATTACAAATCGGATTATATAAAATGTTAAACTATAATACTAATCTAATAGTTACATATTGTATATATATATATATATATACGTACATGCAAAATAGGTAAATAAACTACAATACGTAAAACCATACATAAAACTTGTTCAGATAAGAAGTGCTCTTTTAATCTCTTTTTAAAAACGTAAATAGATGGACTTTCTTAAATAGATTTTGGAAGTGTATTCCATAGCTGTGCAGCTTGTACAGAAAAAGAGTTAAAAAGAAATTTAGTTTTCGCACCAGGGCACTCCAGCACCTTAGTGATACAGACGCGCCTAGAGCGAGGATCTGGAGGAAGGCGATGGAAACGGGAGCGGAGATAGTCAGGAGTGGCAGGATTGTGAAGGATGTTGTAAAGAGTGGTCAGGATGTGCACATCACGTCAAAGTCGGATTGGAAGCCACTTAAGCTGAGCATGAAATTCGGATACATGGTCATACTTACCTATATAGGTATCCCAAGTTGCAAAACCCTGGTAACACACAGTTGAATAAAAAAAGTCGTTTTAATCTTTATATCGTTAATAACGCCTGCTGCAATTATTTTTTGTTAAATCAATGTACAGACACGAACCTTCTAGAGATTTTTTATATTATGTATAGATTAGCTAGCCAAGTAAGATTTTCGTTAAATAAGTACCTATTTAGGTTTCACCAAAATTGAAGTTCCCTCTTATATCTCCCAAGGGTTTACGAGGGACTCATATTGCGATTTTGTTTATAATTCCACTTGGAGCTGTGGTAATGGAACTTCTAAGCGCTCCCATGAGGATAATGAAAAGCCAAACGAAGAGAAATCATATACCATTCAGAAGCGCTAAAGCATATCTGTGTCACCTTCGAATTCTTATGATAGGAACTAACATCAACTGGTAGCCTTATCCCGTATTTCACGGGGTCTGCTGGTAAGGTAATGAAAACAAATTCTGCAAAGATATATATTTAATTTTTAAAATAAGTAAAATAGACAATACTAGATTTAATCAGTAAAGATAGATACTTTAAATAAAAAAAAAATACTTTATTTGTTATTATTTAATATTTTTTGTCAGATATTTTCACTTTTACTTACGTTTTTGATCAAATCATATTCAAGGAGAAGGCAAGGTACGAATCATTTCATTGATGCTGAATTCTTCAACTTCACTTTGATTACCTAGTCGGATCTTTATCTGGCCCTCGGGGAAGAATCTACTTGAGAATGTTACTTCGCCTTCCCCGCAAAATAATTCTACTGAACTTGCATCGACGTAAATCGTCCACCGAAGCTCATTATGTGGACGCCATTTTGTCCTGCGTGTAGGATCTTTGCCTCCACGGTCAAGTGTAACAGTTCCTTTTACATAATTGTAGCTCAAAGATACAGCTTGACCTCTTTCACCTTCTATGACCAACTCCAAGTCCTGATTTCTTGTTGCTGTTATTTTGATTACTCCAGCCTTATCCTCTAGCACTGCCGTAGCACCTTTTGCACCTTTTCCAGATCTTAACTCTTTACCTTTAACGCATTCAATTGATGATACTGGTTTCTGTAGGAGACGAAGGTCTTCTGTCAGTGTTAGTTCTCTTGGAATTGTCATAAATCCATTGAATCCGTCATCTTGTTCAGGATAATTCTGATCCCACATATCCAACCAGGCTACACAAATCCTATTACCAGATTTGTCAATGGTTGACTGACTGGCATAAAAGTCATGACCATGGTCCAGTTCTCTAAACTCAGAAATAGGAGTAAATAGGTTAGATTCGTAATCGAAATCTCCAACGATGTAGCCAGTTTGGTAAAGGGTTTGATATTTGTCACCTTGGGCAGCCATACCTTGGGGTGAAAACAAAAGAACCCAGAATCCTTGAATTTCGAAGAAATCGGGACATTCCCACATGTAGCCAAGAGATCCATCAGATTCTAATAAAACAGAGACTTGATTCCATGTTTTCATATCTTTCGAGCTGTATAAGAGTACTCTTCCAGTTGTATCGTTATTAAATGAATTACCTAATATAACATAATAGGTATCATCATGCTTCCAAAGTTTAGGATCTCTGATATTAGGTTGATAATCTTCACCTTTTATAACTGGGTTGTCTTCATATTTCACAACGTTTACACCATCATCACTGGAGGCTAAAGCTTGACGTTCGGTAAAACTTCCATCGGGATGTACAAGGTGACCAGTATACATAATGTACATAGTTCCATTCTCCACGAAAGCACTTCCTGAAAATACTCCCGATTTGTCATATTCCTGATCCGGGTACATAGCAATAGGAAGATGCTCCCAGTTGAATAAATCACTGCTTCTGGCGTGTCCCCAGTGGACAGTTGTCGAATTGTAGGAAGAATCTGGATTATGTTGATAGAAGAGATGATACTCGTCTTCAAAGACGCAGAATCCATTTGGGTCGTTCATCCATCCTTTGGGTGGAGCTAAGTGATAGCGAGGATAGTAGCGGTTGTTGACTTCAGCCGTGCTAAAGTAGGCTAAGATAGCAAAGAGGCAGACACTATGAATTGTGTTTGCCATTTTGCCGGGACTCAATCTGTGTCGTCCGCAAAGAGTAACGACTGGCTAAGCAATAACTGACTTCCTGTCACTTCACATTTTTATAGTCATTTTGGTGCACGACACCATATTGTTCGTCACATGACAATGCACTTGTAAATTGTGCCATTATCTCTAAGATTAGCATCAGTCAATGCCAGCTGCCCATTCTTCCACGCTCAAAACTTTGTCAGACATGGCAGAACCACCTTTGTTTAGGTGGTTTACGCTCTGACTACCCCATTAGGGATAAAGGCGTGATTATATTTTTGTATGTATGCAACACTTGCAGAGTGTGTTCAATTGGCGATTAACATAAGAAAACATTTTTCTTTTAAATAGTTTATGTGAGAAAATTGCAATATAATAGAACTGGAATAACTTACAAGTCTTTAATGTTGGGCTGGGATTGAAAGAAAAACATAAAATGTGCCCGCAATTTTTTTTGCGGGCATTCTGTAAAAAATAGCAAAGAGATTCGAGGGTTATAATGTAGGAGCTGGGAGCTGGTTGGCCTGCCGTTGTATGTGCCCGAAGTTTCGTTACGGAGCTTTGTTAAATACGTAAAGGAGATTTAAAAAAAGAAATAGTCACGTGATCATGGTCGTTTGGTATTTATGACATCATAAAGATTTTGTATAAAAAAAGATATAATATTGTTTAACTGTTTCTTCTTGTATAAAATGAAAACTATTTTACTTTCGTTTTCTGAGCTTAGATCAAGGAAAGTATTTCCTAGAAGTTAGCATGACGATGTAAATACCATTTATTCTATTCATATACTTACACAAAGCTATTGTTATTTAATAATAAAAGAGAAGAAAACGTATAAACGTGACTGAAGAATACAAATACAGTGTGTGATTCGACGTACCAGGGTTTATTTATTTACTAGCGACCCGCCCCGGCTTCGCGCGGAAATTATCAGTGTTTCTCTACTATAAACCTTCCTCTTGAATCACTCTATCCATTAAAAGAAACCTTATCAAAATCCGTTGCGTAGTTTTAAAGATTTATGCATACATAGGGATGTAGGGACAGAAAAAGCGACTTTGTATTATATAGGTACTATGTAGTGATTTAAATGTATGCACAAAAATGTTACATGAACAGACTTACTACCAGTCTACCTTAGGGTATGTGGAAATGACAAGGCAGGTGCAAAAAATATTTATTCTAGTAACTAAAAAAGTTAGAACTAAACAATAAAAACGTAATTTAGAGTATATTTATAATTTAAAACCTATGCAGCACATAAAGTAAAAATAAAAATATAATAAATATTGGTATTCATCTTTTTTAGATATTGGTATCTATCTTTAAACTAATATATCCGTAGTGTATATATAATTATCATCATCATTTCCCTTCTCTTATCCCGTATGTTACAGGGTTGGCTACCTAATCTAGGGGATTGAACGAGGGTACTGGTGTTTACACAGAACGACTGCACAATCCAAAAGGGAAACCAGACTCTATTCAAGATTAGGCCAGTTTTTAAGCCGCCAATGCTTAGCACTGGTCACTGACATGGCTTAACAAGTAATATCCACGGTATTAAACAATATAAACCAGGATAAACGGCTTCACGTGCCTTCCGAAGCACGAAATAAGCACCGAATAAATGTAGGTACATATGAAATTCCAAATCGAAAAACACATTGGTACGTGGTGGTACTTCCATGGTGGTGTGCGAGCGAGAGAAAAACATAGAATGTGCCAGCTGCATTTCTTCCCGGGAATGCTGTAAAAACCAGTTAAGGGTTCCGAGAGATTTTGTAATTTAGGCGATGGGCTGACAACCTGTCACTACAACAATATACCTACAAATCTATCTTAAATCGGCGGCGGAACGACTTTTGTTTAGGTCATTCACGCTCTGCCTACCCCATTAGGGATAAAGGCGTGATTAAATGTATGTATGTATATAGATAATTTTCTATATTGCTGAACTGGTAATGTTAAAGAATATACCACGATCCTAACCTCTGGTTGGGTCGTTTACGCTCTGTCTACTCCATTAGGGATAAAGGCGTGATTGTATGTATGTATGTGTGTACGTGGTGAAATTCGAACGATCTCCCGCTCAGAAGGCAGCAGCCCTATCCAGCGGCTCTTTATTCATTGAAGACTTGTTTACTACAAATTACCCTACTTATACAAACATCATGTATTTAAGTATGTAAAACAATTTGTGGAGCATTGCGAAAAAACAATTTAAAAAAAACCGTGTTTATGAAGTCTTAATTTTGACAAGTGGCGCTAGGATCGTGGTATATTCTTTAACATTCCCAGTCCACACAGCAATACACATTACAATCTAAAATTGCCCTCAATTTTTGTCAGACGTGGCGAAAGTGCCTTTTACGAGGCGTTTGACGCTCTGCCTACCCCGTAAGGGATAAAGGCGTGATTTTATGTATGTATATATGTATTCCCAGTCCAGCAAGGTAGAAAATATCTACATACATACATATAATCACGCCTATATCCCTAGGGTAGGCAGAGAGTAAATGACCTAAACAAAAGTAGTTCCGCCGAGTCTGACAAAATTTTGAGGGTTATTTAAGACATATTTGAAGGTATTGCTGTAGTGACAGGTTGTCAGCTTATCGCCTAAATTGCAATCCCTTAGCTGGTTTTTACAGCATGCATGGGAGGAAATGCAGCTGTTTCATTCAATATTTGTCTTTCGCTCCCAGTCCAGCAAGGCAAAACATTATCTGAACAAGCTTTATACTAAATACAGTTATTATTTTGAAAATTGCCCGCTGTAAGCAATCAGACCATATCACACCAGTTTATAGTTTTTTAATGGACAAAGGTACCTACTTACCCTCATTTTGTATAATTTGCATTGAAACTCTCATGACAATGTCTCATTGTGTGTCGCAACAATTATTTGAAATTTTCAAATGAATAGGTATTTATTTAACTAAGCGATCTGATCTGAAGATTGAGAGCAATATTAAGTACAGATTTGACAGGCCATTTTGTACTGAAATGACATTTCTGATACGAACTCAAACTCGCTCTCATTCTCAAGTGCTGATTATAAATTCGGGCCTAAGTACCTACGTTACTTAGGCACATATGCATGAGTTTATTTCAAGAAGGGTCTGAAACAAAAAACTACCTAAAAAATGTTTATAACCTATACTGGAAGATTCTTTAAACACAATCTCCACGTATTAACTAGATATATCGGGTGTAAGGGACAGCGTCTCGCAAACTGATACGGGTAGCTCATTCAACAAAACTGAACAACTAACACCAGGAAATTCTTTCAGTTGATGAAAATTAAATTTGACCTTCCCATACAATATGACCACGTCGATCGGACAATTTGTATGGAAAAGCAATTTTTTTATATGCTCCCTAAAACATCCTAGTGGTAGTTGTTCAGTGTAATTGACTGAGCAACCCCTATCAGTTTGCGGGACGCTGTCCCTTACACCCCGTATACATACCTACCTTATTTATGTAATCTGTTAGGTACTGGAACCGCTTGTTTAGGATCCTCCAATTAGGAATATCTCCCACAAAGAGTGCCTGTTCCTTTCAAGATAATCAGGCTGATCCAAACGTGATGAATACCTATATTAATATACAGGGATATGACCTATCGTATTAATTCATTCATTCATTTCATATAATGACATGAAATAAAACGAACTAATAAGATTGGATTGGAAGAATGAATGACACCAAAAATTACTGCATGATATTTGATTGTAATTTTTTGTGACATTAATATAATTGACGATTTTGAACTATTTTATAATTGTTATAACTAATTTAAAGTGATTTTGTAAGATTGTGACCTATTTCCTGACTTTAAAAAATGTTCGCTTGTTTGTACAAAAAAATATTTTAAGCAAATATGTTTATGTCCATAGATTTAGATTATGTATAATTTATTTCACATTAACAAATTCATAAATATTGCAGTAATAATAAAAATTAAAGAGGAAATAAAATAAAGTAATCATATTCGAGTACATTTAAAAACCATGATATTTTTTTTACCAACTCACCATAGTTGATAAATTGTTCAAGTATTGTTTTTCATGTAAAAGAAAAAGTCACCGTTCAAAAAAAGTTAAAGTCTAAGTAAGAAAAGAGTCACCTTTCTTTGGGCTTTACTTTTAGACTGTGCGCTTCTTACACCCCAAAATCTTATTTTTATTTTACTAAATATTTGTTAATTTTTTTTTTATAATTATGAAACATTTATTTTTAATAAGTCATACAGTCATTATTACATAAAATCATAAAACAAGGAGATCATCCAGCGCGTCTCCACGAGACATGGTCCCCAGCATACTGGCAGCATTTCCTCTTTGAATGGCCAAGCTGATTCGCTGGGCGAGGAAAGCGCCAGCTCTGCGATCGCCAGTGGTCTCGTTGAGACGCGCCGAAAGATCTGCAATAATCATTTTGGCTTCAGGGCCCCAAGGGCCCATCGTCTCAAACCCTATTGGAGCGAATATGTAACCACCGGAAATCTCTTCGTACTTTCGTACCTTTAATACTTCGGCCCCCGCGGCCGCGGCACCCGCCTGCGCACATGTAGATCTCAGATGAGAAGGGGCTAGTGTGTCCACACAGGTCACATCCCAGACCAGACACCTACCCTGTTGCCAAGGAATGAGCGTCACGCCATCGGGTCTCTTGCCGTCTGAGCGGACTATTCCGTTTGGCTCTAACTTTACCGGAATGCCCGCCGAGACAAAAGCCCGACGAATGACGTCATTCAAAGCCGCGTGGCGGGGAATGCGACCTGCACTCCTGCGACAGGACAACCCATGCCGACCACACCCATCCACCTCTGCACCGCATCCACATTGGTGGGGATGGTTCGTCCTTAAGCCAAGTCTCAAACCGACCACCAAAGAAAGCGAGCAGCCATCGAGCAGCGTGCCGATGTTTGCCGACGGCAGAGCATTCAGCCACAGACCTGACTCCCTCTGAAACACCGCAAGAAGACGGGCGCGTTCCGCTGTATTTAAGCACGCTACTAACAAGTCTTGTTGGGTTTTCTTGCAGAGGGGTTCATCCCATTGCTTTTGGGAGTGCAGCAGAGTAGGGCTGTCACGGTTGCAAATATTTTTCCACTCAAGTACCGCTTCCGCCAAATGACTAACTTCGGCTTGCCCCAGCGTGGAATTAATGATGTTGCCAAAAAGTTTGCTGCAACCGCAAGCCGAAGCTAGAAAAGCAGGAAGCGATACTGAGCTCACACTGCGAATTCCGATGCCTCCGTAACGGACAGGAAGTGACGCTTGAGACCGCGCTTCAACTGACAATTCACAATTCAGGATTTTGGACAATAAACCCGCAATCTGGTCATCCACGGCCGACAGTAAGCTCCTAAACTTCCACAGGTGGCAGCAACGCAGGAAGTATGTGAATTGCGGTACGAAAAGGCAGTATTTTATTATGGTAAGAGCCACATGGGGATTTATTTTTAAAAGTCGCTCAAAATTGTCGGAAAATTTTTGTATTTGTGCTGAGACAAAAGAAGGAATGGCATCGTCGAGAAGAGGAGCTCCTAACAAGTGCAACGAAGCGTCGGTTGCGATCTGGATATTGGGGGCGACCTCATTAAATTTATCCTTAATTTCAAGTCGGTCTTCAGCCGAGATGGAAGAATGGATGTGGAGCTCGCATTTAGAAAAATTTAACTCCAATCCAATCTCGGCGAACCCACTTATTAGGCTTTTCAGGTCCCCTAATACCACCCCTGGATTACCTCCCATGGTCCCATCATCCAGGTACCACACGTTGAAAGTAGACCGCAGCGAGGAGATAATGTGGTGAATACCTAGACTGAATATAGCAGGTCCCAGTGGATCACCCTGTTGACAGCCAACAGCAGAATCTATCATATGCTTTTTATAAATCAGCCTTGACGGTCTACTGTAGCACTGCCAAAGATAGGGAAATATGGCAGGAATGTGCTCCTTCACTCGTGACAGTAGAGCTCCGCGATCAATGGAATTAAAAGCATTTTTGACGTCAACTTTAAGAAGCACTTGGCCTTCTCCGAAATTCAAAAAGGCGCGGGTGGCATGAACTGCCGCCTCACAACCGCCTTTTGAGCCGAACCCTACCTGAACCGGTTGAAACTTAGCCGTCAATGTCTGGCTAATAAAACGGCAAGAGATCTTGGAGACCAAACGTCTGAAAGTAGTACCTATGGCGATTGGTCTAATGCCGCCGTCTTTTTTCTTTAAAGCACAGAGACTAGCGCCATAAACAATATCTGTCAACTCTTCATTCATCTTTCCAGATAGCATTAAGTCCGCAAGAGAAGCCAAACTCGCCGCCAAGCCTCTGCCCACATCACCTGCCGAATGACACACTAGATCCTTTAAGTGTTGAGGAGACAGCCCATCAACTCCGCCACTAGAGCCATTTTTAAAAGACATTATAGCGGTAATAATGTCATCAGGCGAAACATGTGGCAGAGTACTGTCCTCTTGCGGAGGGTCGGGAAGATGGCTGGAAGTCTGGGGCGGAGGATGCTTTGCTCGAAGGGATTTTAGGGTCTCTTCGTTGTCTGGAGCGATAAGATCGCTAGAGAATAAAAGTTGGCTAGCACCCCTAATATCACCATCACTAACCTTTTCCTCGACTTTTTTGAATACTTTATGCGCATTGTTTTTACGTGGATCAGGGGGTTTAGGAGTTATGTCACGTGAAGAGGCCAGCGGTTGTGAACAGTTGTTTTTTACTTTTTGAGTAAAACTTAATTTGGTGTTGTCGTTTTTGTTCACATGCAAAATACGGTATGAAAAACTAAGAAGTGCCTCCCAACTTTCCCTACTGTTTGAAGAAACTACCTTATCTATAACAGATTTAAGGGCAGACGCCACACTAGATCTCGCGCCACGGGGAATCCGTTTTATTATCGGCACACCATTTTTAAGTTCACCGAGTATTTCCCAGAATGGCTTTGAAGCGATGGGAACATAGGGCCCGGTGGCAGCAGCGTGCGGTATGTGAGCGTCACTATTGGGAGCTAAATCTAGTGCAGCGGTCCCAGTCTTATGCATTTTGGAGATGTGTATGTTGAGTCCATGTTTGGACTTGAAAAAACGAGAGCAAAAGTCGCATTTCAACTGTGGGCCCTGCGAGAGAGCATTAGTTTGAGATTGGACATCCGAAGAAATTCCCACGGGAAACATGATCCTCCAATATAAACAAATTTAATCAAAAACAACTACAATCTTTGTTAGGTTGACACAATAAAAACAAAACAAATTAAATTGTAAAAAATAGAAACACAGACGCAAAATAAAATAAAATCACAGGTATAAATAAGGTCTTTGATTTTTCGACTAAAACATGTAAAAGATAGTCAATAACGAGGTAGCTACTTAAAATGGTAGTCCTGAATATAGTAAACATTCACGCCTCAAAGGCTTAATTATCATAATAAAATTTAAAATTATTTAATTTAAAATAGTAAAATTAATATGTCAATACCAATTAAAAATAATTAAATCAATAAATTTAAAACATAACTCAGATTATAAAAATATACTAATATTATACACCTAGTTGATTCCTGGTCTAATTTTATTCCTTATCCGATAGTTGTCCAAAAGAAAAGCTATAGACTGAACACACGTAAATGTAATATTATTATTTATTATAAACAAGCCATCGACGCGCAGTAAGGTAATTTGCTGACTCCAAGCTCCCACTGGGTGACTGTTCTTATATAAAATACCTATGTCGTGGATCCACGAGGTAAAACAGTATCGATCGATGCACACAATAGCGATGTCAAGCGCAACAGCAGTACCGACGTCAGAACACAGATGGCGCTGTCAGGTATAGAGTATAATGTGGACATATGTGGATGATTTAATTTAATCGCATTAACGATATTCTCCTATAAAACCACCGAACACTCCACGGTGACACGTCCGACCACAGGTATACACAGTTTCGCTGCACCAGGCTCACAGTACACGGTGATTTCGCCGACGCTCTGACCGTTGAGAGGCGAATGTTAACAAACTGATTTCACCAAATATCTACGCAAAATCCTTGTTTAAAGCCGAAATAATGATGGGTCACGTAGAATGCACACCGTGCTATCTAATTTTCACAAAAATATATCACTTCTCGATAGTTTAGTATTATTAAAATGTAATAATATACACAGCTGATGTTTGTTGTTAGGGCAAATCTACCCTCATTCTTTGTTAATCAGAAGAAAAAATAATATATAGTTAATCAATTGGACACCAGTTACATTGCACCCACAGTGTCTCTCTCAAGATACGCGGTTCGGGCATGCGTATTTTCCAGTCCGAGGTTCGAGCTCTCCAGAGCTCAGTCTTACCGAAGCTTCCACGACCGAATGCGTGTCTGCGCAAGCTCCCGAACTTACGGTTTCACGAATTTATAACTTGGAAAATTATGATAAAAAACTTAATAGTGCTCGGTGACAAATAAGTGATTCAGTGAGAATTTTTTATTGAAGTTTGTGGAAAAAGTCTGTGTATTTCTTTTTTATTATTTAGATGTTTCTATGTGAAAAGTTGTTAAAAGTTCTGAAAACTTCAAGTGGTATGTTTAAAAGTGTTTCGTGGATATAACTATAGTTTTAGTGATAATTATGTGTTACTTATAATGATCCTGGATATTGGATGTTCAACATTTTTGACAGTGGATGTGAAGTAAAACCAGTTTAATGATTTATGTAAGTAATTTGAAGTCTTATTGCAAAGATTTGAACTTTTTTAGTTTAACACGAACCACGACTTTTTTTGAGTCAAAATTATTTTATTAAATATGAAAAAATAAGATTTTTTTAACACTTTAAACAACTGCTTTCAAGTTATTTGTGTACAGACGCACTAAATGGTTTTGTAATTCCCATTTTATCTTAAAATTTGCTTGCAATTATTTTTAACTAGCGACCCGCCCCGGCTTCGCACGGAAATCATCAGTGTTTATCTACTATATTATGCATGTATTATACACATAAACTTTTCTCTTGAATCAGTCTATCCACTAAAGAAAACCGCATCAAAATCTGTTGCGTAGTTTTAAAGATCAAAGCATACATAGGGATATAGGGACAGAGAAAGCGACTTTGTTTTATACTATGTAGTGATTTTGGAGTATTCGCCAACCATGGTTAACAAACGTGTAAGTTATACTATTTATGTAGTAACGATAAATATATAAGAGTACTTATATTCTTAATTTTAGGAAATTAAAAAAATATATAAATGTAGGTGTGCCTGGCAGGCGTCTACTACAAAATTAAAAATGTAATTAAAATAAGTAATTAAAATTGTAAAGTATAGTTATAATATCCTAAAAAGAAATTTAGGTAAGTGGATTTAAATATCTTTTAATTTGGCCTCCAATAAAAACTTGAAGATGGTTATACTTTTTTTGTTTTTTGCAAAATAGCTTCTATATATTTTTCCCGGATACGAACCGAATACGGAAAAGTGCAAAAACGCCTAAATCTGTTAGATTTATCGAAAGCGAATATGAGTAGATCTATACACGGTGTAAGGGATAGCGTCCCTCAAACTGATAGGGGTTCTCAGACAATAACACTGAACAACTATCAGCAGGTATTTTTTTCAGTAAGTGTAAAAAAAAACTTTTCGATACAAAATGTTCACCTCAATCAGACAATATGTATGAAAAAATCTTTTTATTTCACTTCCGGAAAAAAAATCCTGCTAATATTGTTCAGTGTCGTTGACTGAGCAACCTCTATCAGTTTGCGAGACGCTGTCCCTTACACCCGGTAGATCTACTCAACGCGCTGCCTATCTCTACCTTGCCCACATTACCCAGAGTAACAAGATCAATGTTAGGTCAATGTGTAACTTCAAAATGAGGTTTATACTTTTCATTTTTGAAGCGGAAAAGTACTTATCCATTAATGTATGTTTAGTCGTTGACGGTCTGCTTACCCCATTAGGGACAAAGGTATGGGGTTGTATGCATGTAAAAAGTTGCCTATATGCTCATTGTACTCGTATCTATCTCAGACAAGCTCTATCGTTTTGCTTTTATCAAATCCATTCAGCCGGTTTAGTTTGGAGTATATATACTCCGTGGGTCAGAATTTGAATTCTGAATGATCGCACTACAAAGACACGATGCGACGGGCTATGACTTGACAAAATATACATACATACATACATAGATATAATCACGCCTTTATCCCTAATGGGGTAGGCAGAGCGTAAACGACCTAAACAAAGGTGTACCGCCACGTCTGACAAAGTTTTGAGGGTTATTTAAGATTGAATTCTAGGTATATTGCTGTAGTGACAGGTTGTCAGCCCATCGCCTAAATTACAATATACTGAAACCCTCGGATCCCTTAGCTGGATTTTACAGCATGCCCGGGAGGAAATGCAGCTGGCACATTCTATGTTTTTCTCTCACTCCCAGACCAGCATGGAAGTACAAAATATATTTGTGTAAAAATGTATGAGACTTCTACCAGGTTGGACTGGGGCCGAAAGAAAAACATATAACGTGCCAGCTGCATTTCCTCCCGGGTATGCTGCAAAAACCAGCTAAGGGATCCGAGCGTTTTAGTATATTGCAAATTAGGCGATGGGCTGACAACCTGTCACTACAGCAATATACCTACAAATCTTTCTTAAATAACCTTCTAAACTTTATCAGACGTGGCGGAACGACCTTTGTTCAGGCCGTTTACGCTCTTCCTACCCCGTAGGGATAAAAGCGTGATTATATGTATGTATATGTACCTGAGGATGCCGCAAATTTGTCAGAAATTTAATAAATGAATTTGTTGCGGCGTATCGCATCGCTGTAGTGCAGTCTTACATTAAATATTCTTTCCTCTCTTAAATTTTGTAATTATTTTGAATTTGGATTTTTTTTTAAGTTTATACACAGATTCCTTCCTGCTTTCATAACATGTTTGTTGTGGTAGTGTAGGTGATGGATTCTGTGGTTCCACGTATTGTGCTCCAGTCCATCAGTTTCTATATACATTCTGAATAAACAGTCTTTAAAACAACAAGAAAATACATAAAGAGAAATTGCTTATGGCGTAGAGGAAGTTTTGCGAAGTTGGTGTCTCGATGTCTCTTTATAGTTTTGCTGTGCTAATAGGGTTTCAGTTTAGTTCCGATAAATTGTTGTATGACATCAGAAAGTGAATAACAAAAAAGAAAACTCGTTGACATGTCTATCCTGCCCATCCTAACCTACAGTGCACAGACATGGTCACTCACACCCAAAACTCCAAACTCAAAGTTTGTCAACGCGCAATGGAGCGCAGCATATTATTCGTGAAAAGAACAGGCCGCATGAAAAATACAGATCTCCGCGAAAAAACGGGCAATACAAACGTAGGCCCAAAAACCGCGAGACGGAAGTGGGATTGGGCCGGACATGTCGTTCGCATGGATCCTGAAAAATTAACGAGAGCTGTCACCGTGTGGATCCCGGAGGATGGTCGCCGACGACGGGGGAGACCCCGTAAAAGATGGCGAGACGACCTTGATGCTTTCTGCGCACAATGGCTGACCGAGGCAGCAAACAAAGATGCCTGGAGAGAAAGGGGAAGCCCTTGCCCAGCAGTGGGACGATTTATAGGCTACAGAAAAAAACATAAAGTGCTATTCACACTAAATATCTTTTGTTAATGTGGTATCTCTGCATCTTTTTTGGATTAGCTGGGCTCTTAGGTCCACATCTGGTAGGTATTTCAGATATTCGAATGTTTGTATCCACGGAAAGTGTTTATAATATATTTAATATTTTTTTGCTAAATCGGCTTCTCAGTGATATATCTCTGATAGTTTAACTGGGTTCAATTTATCAGTTCCACTTAATCAAATTGTATATTCTCGATGTAAATGCTCGCCATGTTACTTAAAATTTCAAAATTGCTATACTTACATATAATCACGCATTTATCCCTAATGTGGTGGAAGAGCGTAAAAAACCTAAACAAATATCGTCCCGCCACGCCTGACAAAGTTATTAGCTATTAAAGATTTGTAGGTATTGCTGTAGTGACAGGTGGCCAGCCCATCGCCTAAATTGCAATGTTAGCTGGTTTTAAAAGCATGCCCGGGAGGAAATGCAGCTTGCACATGTTTTTCTCACGCTCACAGTCCAGCATGGAAGTATCAAAATCGCTAGAATATGTATGATTATTAAATTTGAGGAGTTCCCTTAACTCCTCATGGATCCCACAATCAGAACTGGGCTATGATAACAACTGGGTCAATGTGGAAGTAAAGCCTTAAAAAAATAGTTCATAAAGACGGAGTTATGAGGTTACTTTACACAAAAAAAGCAACACGTAACCAAATTGAGAATCTCCTTCTTTTTGAAGTCCGTCGAAAATTGTGTTAATGAACAAAGTCGTAAAGTAACCAAAAACTGATGTATTTTTTTAAATTCAGGGTTAAATATTCTTTTGTTCTAAACTTTTCAAATTTCCTTGTTAATGGCAAATCGTTTTAGAATATTACTTTTTTACTGACCCATGTGACTCGTAATTACGAAGTTGTCTCTTTCGCTTCGTCTTTTTTTGTCTGCTAGGTTTATTATGAAAAATCTGTGTTGATTATTTTTTTCTGGGAACGCTTTTGTATAGCCTTTTGGCAGCTGATATTAGGGTGTAATAGTTTGCTAGTATTTTAGGTGGAGGGAAATTTTCATAAGCCTGAGAAAAGTTTAAAATCCTTAAAACATTATCATGGATTTACTTTTCTTACTAAAACGCCATAATTTTGATAACCTGCCAGTTTAACAAATATTTAAAACTTATAGTAGGTAATTAAGTCATCATCATAGGAACTAATAAAATTATAAATACCTATCTTCTACCATAGGAAAATGAATAATTTTAATATGTCCTGTATAATATTATAATTTAGAAAAATTCTAAGAAAACAACTTTGTACCAGAAGAAGACGGATAAGTATAAAAATGTGAAGACAGAAAGACGTACATTTTGGTATATGTACTTTTTTCACTTCAACACATACATACATACATACAATCACGCCTTTATCCCTAATGGGGTAGGCAGAGCGTAAACGACCTAAACCAAGGTCGTTCCGCCACGTCTGACAAAGTTTTGAGGGTGATTTAAGATATATTTGTAGGTATATTGCTGTAGTGACAGGTTGTCAGCCCATCGCCTAAATTGCAATATACTGGAACCCTCGGATCCCTTAGCTGGTTTTTACAGCATGCTCGGGAGGAAATGCAGCTGGCACATTCTATGATTTTCTCTCGCTCCCAGGCCAGCATGGAAGAACTTAAAAGAAAACTACTACTTAGAAGAAAGAAGACTTCAACACAGATTACTATAAATTCAAATACATTTATGAAAATTATGTTACTTGATTTTTTGCGCCGTAAATCACTTTCTACAAGATATATAAATTCTTTTCTGAAAAAATTTTTTGTCTATTTTCCAGCTTTAGTATTACATGAATACCTAAGATGATGTGAATGACATACCCAGATCATAACCAGATTCTTTGATATAAATTCAGATTTGAATCAAAGACGTACCGCTTTGTCTAGGTTTAGTTCAACACAGAATTCATAAGAAACCATTGTCATTGTCATCATGTTTAACACAAGTACCTACCTACAGAAGTATATAGTCTTTATAAACAGTAGGAAAGAAAGTTGTGGCATTTGGCGATACTAAAATATTTAAAGCCTTTAGATTATGAATTATTTGATCTTATCCCAACTATACTGACAGATATATGACAAATCTGAAAGACTCAGACTTAGATAATAACTTCTGGCCTTTTTTTTCTAATTCAAACCATGTCAAACTTTAGGGCCTGATTTTTGAAGCCTCAAGTGGTCTCAATCTGAGTGAAAACAGAAGTAGAGCGGAATTTGACATAATGCCTACTGACTTACTGATGTGTATTGCCAACTCAGTTTTAGAATAAAGGCAAAGTTTCATGTCTATTAATTGAAGATTTTGTTTCTAAAATATGTTTTAACTATATTATATAACAACAAAATGAAATAATAGTTTTAGTCATTTCATTTAAGTAATAAGCCAACACGTATTATTTATTTTTGAAAAGTGTTTTTGAATAAAAAGACATGAAATTTTGTTAACCTTTATTTTAAAACTGAGTTGAAAATATAGGTAGTATTATAGTATTATAAAGCTGTATTAAATTGCAGGTAACCATATAGTAATACTCTAAATATCTAAACTCAGTACACAATTATTTCTGAAATAAATTTATTATTTTTATCTTGTAGACGTAGTAAAGTGAAACCATTATGAGGTTCTGTCTTTCTCGATAAAGTATTGTAAAGGCGTGATTGAATGTAGATTGTATACATTCATACATTTATAATCACGCCTTTATCCCTAATGGGGTAGGCAGAGCGTAAACAACCTAAACAAAGGTCGTTCCGCCACTTCTGACAAAGTTTTGAGGGTTATTTAAGATAGATTTGTACGTATATTGCTGAAGTGACTAATTAGAATAGAATATATTAGAAAAATTTTATTTGCCACCAAATTACAAATATTAACATTTTAAAAGTTACAAATGTGTTCTTAAGCGACAAATGGGTCACGTTTAGCATTAATGCTATGGAGATGTAAAACACCGCCACAGCGCTGATCTTGTCAGCACATCGCCTAAATTGAAATTTACTGAAAACCTCGGATCCCTTAGCTGACTTTTACAACTTGCCCGGGAGGAAATGCAGCTGGCACATTACATGTTTTTCTTTCGCTCCCAGTCTAGCATGGAAGATTGTATGTTGGTGCGTATTTATGATGCTGTTGTAAATTGATGACGGGTTTATTTCAAAATCCACTCCAGCCAGTTAACGTATCTTTCGAAGCTGATTGATAACTTGATGTTGACGTATATTGGAGGTGATTGAGGACCAAACTAACTTCATTCATTTTAACTTACATGCTGGACTGGGAGCGAGAGAAAAACATAGAATGTGCCAGCTACATTTCCTCCTGGGTATGCTGTAAAAACCAGCTAAGGGATCCGAGGGATTCATATTGCACCTGTCACTACAGCAATATACCTCAAATATATCTTAAATAACCCTCAAAACTTTGTCAGACTCCGCGGAACGACCTTTGTTTTGGTTGATTACGCTCTGCCTACCCCATTAGGGATAAAGGCGTGATTATATATTTGTATGTATGTTGAGGACCAAAAATGCAATACACTTAATGGTTTTAGACGTGTTTTTAATGTATGTTACGCTTTTGTTAGACGGAGTGTCTTTTTCAAGTGCCAAAGTAAGACTGCATTTCGACTGTAAACAAACAATGCAGTTACTGCATTTGCAATGTTGTTGTCAAACTTCATCTGTATGCGAATTGGGAATTCGACATGCAATCCATCTGTCTAAATTTTAAGTAAACAAATATATGTTTTTATTGTAGAATAAAAAAAAGTTTAGATAATATTAAAAGCTAGCATAGAAACTAGCAAGCTAGTTTTGAACTTTGTAACCATAGCCTAACTTTATAACACAATTTAACTGTCTAGCCTTTAGCACAAATTTTAGTGTTAGATTTAGAAATTTGTGTTTATCGCACAATAAAGTTCATTTATCGACCTAAAAAATTGTAATAACAATCTTTACATAATTGTTATTTGCCTTCGTGCCGTGACTTCGCGCCGTCTATTTCGGAGATAGGTTTGATGTACATGGTAGTCAATATCATAAGACGCAGTCTACCTGTTGCTTCCATGCTGCCAGATGATGCTTTCCAGAAAAACATAGAATGTGCCAGCTGCATCTCCTCCCGGGCATGCTGTAAAAAACAGCTAAGGGATCCGAGGGTTTTCAGTATTTTGAAATTTAGGCGATTGATTGATTGATTTGACAACCTGTCACTACATCAATATACCTACAAATCTATCTTAAATAACCCTCAAAACTTTGTCAGACGTAGCGAAACGACCTTTGTTTAGGTCATTTACGCTCTGCCTACCCATTAGGGATAAAGGAGTGATTATATGTATGTATGTACCTGTTGCTGTTGTAGGATACAGAAAATAGAGGATTTATTGTATTAAAAATGCAGTCTTATTCGTGAGTGAAGTAGATATTATTTTATTCATTACACGCATACATACATATAATCACGTCCTACCCCCTATATATAGCTTATGTCCGTCTCCAGGTTACCATATATCATTAACAAATTTCATAAGAATATTTTTGGCATGAAAGAGCAAAAAACAAACAAACAGACAGACAGAGTTCCTTTCGCATTTATAATATTAGTATGGGTTGTACGTAGTATTATAGTTACTCTGTGGTATGGGCATGACATAATAATCAAAGTAAAAGTCAACACGTTATGTGTATAGTTAGAAATTCTTGATGGACTTCTAATATTATACTTTAAGGTATAAAAATCGGTTACCTATCGTAAATCTGAAATTATTTGTTCCGAATTTTGTTAATCCGTATACTTATTGACATTTATTATATGGTAATATGTATATTCTGTAAAACACAGCTTCGGTATAGACATTATGTCAAGTACCTAAATTATCTGGCAATTAAGAAAAGGTCAGGTGATGTTATGGTATTTAGTAATTAAGACTAACTGTAAAGCGGACTAAAAAATTACAAAATATAAAAATGGAAACGAAAATTTCTGAATCGTTTGTTATGAGTATCGAAATCCGAATGTCCGTTTTTCGAAAATGTGATAGATTACCACGAAAATTACGTAACTTAGGAAATAACATATTGTCAGCCTTTTCCTCTTTCGGTAATACGAGAATAGCGTGTACCAAATTGCCTATACTCAAGTTATTTATAGGCTCGTGTAAATTTAGTGGCAGATTTTGCTTTAACATATTATACAAAAGGTGGTGATTAAATATTAAGTAATTTTGCGAAAGGGTTATTTTACGAAAGGGATATTATGAGAAAGACTTATATTCAAAACAGATTTACATTATATTAAATAGTTACAAGCTAGGTTCCTAAAGCTTCCTCCAGGTTCCTAAATAGATAGAAAGGTTCCACTAAGGTGCTGGAGTGAACTAGTGCAAAAACTAAATTTTTTTTCTAACTACAATTTATACTTGCGATTGTCGGTACTTGGTGAAACTCCATATTTATAATGTTGTTATTAAAAACACTTGTACTTGTTTCACTTAATATAATTTAATCCTACCGGTTTCGCTAACTTATAGTAACAGTTTTTGCACTTCGTTCGCTAGATATGAATGGTTTATTTAAAATGTTTTATGTGTTGTGTATGATATGTAAAAAAATCCCTGATGATTAATTATATTAAGTGATAAATTGGACATTGAGATTTTCTGTAGTACTCTCTTCTTCATACCTAAAACTGGTACGTACGTGTTCTTTGTAGTCTATAGAACACAACACTGCTGGCTTTAAGATCAGCACGTGGGCTGACGTCACAAAGATGGCGGAACAAAATTTTTTTTTTATCAAAACTTACTTAAATAAGTGTAAACATACTTAAATTCTTAAGTAAGTTGGGTATCATATTAAAGAGCATATTGAATAAATTATACATGTATAGCACAATATAACATTTCTAACACTTGGTCTAACAAATTGTCAGAAAATATGCATAAAAGCTGCAATTTGGAGTTAACTTTGAACTGGTATAAATTGGAAACAACTTAATGGATGAATGTAAATTATGTGTGAAATTACTTGCAAAGATCCCCTTAATCACTTAAAAAAAGGAATAGTGTGAATAGTGGCAATTCGAGCTGGTCGGTCTAAATTGAACATTTTTCTTATCATTTTCACACTTATTCTTAAAATTTATTTTAAACACTTATATTTTTTTTAAATACTTGTTATTATTTATTCATGTAACTAAAAGGAGTATTGTTAGCTATACGGTTTTTTAAAATTGAATTAGTTGTTTACAATCTATAGCAGTCAACTATGATTTCTTGCAAATTTTAAAACTATTTGTTTGACTAAGTGTTAAAACCGATCAAGAGCGTTGCGGACATGTCCAAAGTAGGGTTCCGTAGTTATGTTATTGACTTAAACCACTTTGTTTTCTTCACATATTCGTTTTTCACTTTACACGATAGCTTTAAGTATCATTTAATTGTGTCAGGAATAGAGCAGACTATAAATGCGAGATTTACAAATATAGTTTTTATTGCATTTAAATATAAAGAGCTATTATCTGTAACTGCCTTCGTGGTCTAGTGGCTAGTGCCATGGGCTCCCGATCCGGAGGTCCTGGGTTTCGATTCCCAGGGGGTATAACACAAAGTTGATATTTGAGAATTTATCACTTTGTGAATTTTTCCCCAGTTTGGGTAGGACATTGCAGGCTGAATCACCTGATTGTCGGAAAAGAAAAAGATTTCGTGCTACGAAAGGCCAGGTTAAGCCGTCGGTCCCGGTTGCTGTCTTTGATAGTGGTCGTTACACAAAACCATGTCAGAGGCCCGATATTTGTGCTACTAGGCGGTTCAAAAACTCTGACACTAAGGTTCATCGGGTCCATAGACTCGATTCCCACTCGACAGAAGAAGAAGAAGAAGAAAAAGAATATCTGTATTTTTTTTAGATTTTTTTACTTTTATAGTTTAGAAGATATGACTGATACAAAAGGACCAAACCAGCAACTTTGAATGCAAATATCTCGAGAATGAAACATTTAGGAGACTTTGTTTAAAATTCAATTTAATTTAATATGTAAAAATAAAAAAACCCTTACTATAGTAATACCTACTTAATATAGTAAAAATAAAAAACCCTTCCCTCTCCCTCTCCCTTGTATAGGAGGAGTCCAAAAGAAATTCAAATTTATTCGATTAGTAACGTGTTTTCATCACTTCACTACCGCGACTTGCACCAACCCAACGTCGACAAGACTGTGTCGAACGAATGGCTAAACCGCGGACAGCTGTTTCCTGAAACAGAAGGATTTATCACCGCCATACAGGACCAAGTTATCGAAACACGAAATTGTCAGAAATTTATCATGAAAGTGCCTAACATAATAACGTGCAGCTGAAACAATTCAACATATAACTGGCGCTTGTAAATCAATTGCACAGACGGATTATAAATACAGGCATGACCAGGTTGCCAACATCCTCCACCAAAAACTCGAACTGAAATACAAGCTGTTTACACCACCATTTACGCCCTACTATAAATACAGCCCAGACACCATTTTAGAGAATAGTTCATAGAATTTATTTTGACAGAGCAATATTTACTGAAAAAACTCATTTCAATAAGGAAAATCATACTGCACTTCTAATAGCCATAACCAACCACGCATAATTTGCAACAGACAATAGCTGAAAATCTGTCAAAATATCTTGATCTCAAGAATGAAATAACTCGAAAGTGGAAGCTCAAGAAGGTAACAATAGTGCCAATAGTTCTCTCATCCACTGGTGTCATAACGATACAGATAAAACAATCGATAAAGACACTTGGTTACCAGAAAATACTTACATACTAATGCACAAAGCTGTAATTTTAAATAGTTGCCGAATAGTTAGAAAATTCTTAGATTCAGATGAATCCTCGAATGCAGATCCTCCTGAAAATAACAATAAAAACCAAGACGGTGCTCACTTAGCTTAGGCCCGTGAGTATTGTGATACCGGCAACAATCTGTAGCCGAGCCGATATAAAATGGAATAAAAAAAATTGTTTATTGTACAGACATCTTGCCCAATTACATTAAAGGTACAATTAAGGTGGTTTAAAAAGGCCACAAGAAAAAGTTATGAAACTCAAAGCACTAGTTTGCACTGTATCGCAGTGGGAATCGCTTCCATTTCGTAATGACATGACATAATTGTATAAAATATGAGTAACTATTATGGATATACCTAGGATATACAATGTGTATGACACGATATGCAATCTGATTTCATTTTAATGTAACCTATATTAGAAAAAAACTGAACTGACCAAAAAGTTGTGACTTATTTATGAAAAACATAATAATAATATAAAAAACAAAAAAGAACGAGTTGTATTTGTACCATCGCAGACAATGACTATGTGTGTAACAGTGTAACTAGATACAATGATTTTGAAGTATTTTGTACTTCAGAATCACTATTTGATATAATAAGTTAGCTATCTAAAGCTTAGTAATAATAAATTAACACTGAAATCATACACATAAATATATGTATACATGTATATAACTATAAACACACATTAAACATTACATACATATTATATATATATTGTATCTACGAGTAGTTACACACACACAGTCATTGTCTGGAATGAGTTTAGACCCAGTAAAAATGAATTAAGTATTATTTTGCAGGTATATTTTATTTGAGTTCTCAGATTTAATTTAGCGTTTAGTTTATTATAGAGGAAGGGAGCAAGAGAGATAAGAATTGTTGGACAAATGTTGTACGGCATGATGGCTTTATGTAAACTTTATCCTGTCTCCTGTGAGTCAGGTTAAAATCAGGCGTTTTGTTTTGTTGTTGGTGTAATACTGCATTTAGGATATACAGTTGTCTAATAGTTCTTCTTCTTCTTCTGTCGAGTGGGTATCGAGTCTATTGACCCGATGAACCCTGGTGTCAGAGTCTAATAGTTAATATTTCCGCCAACTTGTATAGGTCTTCCGTGGGGTATATAAATGTTTAAAGTTAATTATTTTCAGAATTGCACGCTGTGCTCTTTCAACCAGGAGTAGAACTGTTTTGAAACTACCACCCCAGGATGTTATGCCATATGTACATATGGATTGGGGCGAGATGGGCGTCCTTAGCATTGGTCTGCAACCTGTCTAGGAGAAGGAAAACTCCGAAATGAAACCCGGAACTGACGACTCCGTTAGGCGCAAGTAGGATCTTATCCGAACAGCGGCAGTTGTCTGCAACCGAACTGGCTCCGCACGTATCGGCTCGCCGTTCCTGTGGATCAAGCTAGTAAGGTCGAGAGGGTGGTGCAGGTGCTGGGCAAGCCTACACTATCAAACTGCGTCCCAGGCGATGCAGCGTCTGCGGAGAGGACACTTCGTCTGCGCCTTGACCGGCGTGGGAAACAACACGGGGAGTGGCAGTCTACCGGTTATAAGTCTGCACGTATAGGCGTAAGTGCGGACGCCAGGGGTCACTCTCGACAGTGGGATGATCCATCGTAGATTTACTTACCAGTTACCGCCCGCTGTAAACTGGGCAGCCCCCAGTCAATTAGGTACTGGTCCGCCTCGGCATCGACTGTTCCTGTGAGGTGTAGGGAACACTAGAGGCAACCCTAGAAATCGATGCTGTGCTGTCCTACACCTGCAACTAAAGAAAATACGAAGAAAAAACCCACAGCAAACCATTCCTTGCGCTTAGGAACTTGGAATGTCCGCACCATGAGGACTGGCTTCCCGGACACCAGTGGAAGATCAAACTGCGCCGAAGACCTGCGCAAAACGGCCATTATAGACCTTGAGTTAACGAGGCTAAACATATCCGTAGCGGCACTTCAAGAAACTAGACTCCCGGACGAAGGTTCATTACGGGAAAAAAACTTCACTTTCTTTTGGAAAGGGAAAGGAGCTAATGAACACCGTGAGTATGGAGTAGGATTTGCAGTTCACAATGATCTACTAAATATGATCGAAACCCCACGGGGTATTTCTGAACGTCTTATGATTCTGCGACTATCGACTACTAGCGGCCATGTGACTTTGTTTTCCGCTTACGCTCCTACTCTCAACTCTTCTGTGGAGTCCAAAGATGCTTTCTACGATGAATTAAACGACGCAGTACGTCATGTACAAACAAGAGAACGTCTGTACATTCTAGGCGACTTTAACGCCAGAGTCGGGCAAGATCATCTAGCCTGGCCTGATTGCCTTGGTAAGAACGGCGTTGGGAAGCAAAACGAAAACGGTCAACGTCTCTTGGAGTTTTGCGCAAAATACCCGCTGTGCGTTACTAATACCTACTTTAAAGGCAAACATATGCGAAAGGTTTCCTGGAAACACCCGCGTTCTGGACACTGGCACCAGTTGGATCTTGTTTTAACTAGGAAAAATTACCTGCGAGAAGTCTTGCATACACGATCTTACCATAGTGCAGACTGCGATACAGATCACTCGCTTGTGGCTTCTAAGGTCCGGCTGACCCCAAAAAAGATCCACTCGGCTAAACCCCCTGGAAGGAAAAAGTTAGATATACCTAACATCAGAAATCCTGAGTCAGTGGAATCTTTCACATTATTAGTGAAACGGGAAACAGCATCTGCAATGGGATGCAGATGCCACTCTGGATGAAGAATGGGTAGCTATTAGGTCTCTATTCACTGAGACTGCCGGAGAGGCTTTCGGATACCAAAAAGCAAAGACACCAGACTGGTTCTCGGAAAATAGAGACATAGTAGTTCCCCTAATGGAAGAAAAGCGTCAGGCCGCTGCTAACCACCGCCTTGATCCCTGTGAAAGAACTAAAGCCAGACTCAGCACAGTTAAGGCTAATCTACAGCGAACGTGTCGCCAGTTCGCCAACGCGTATTGGATAGAACTGTGTGCGAGTATACAGCACTGTGCAACTATAGGAAACTTTGCAGGCGTTTATTCAGGGATCAAAAAAGCAATTGGGCCAGTACCGAAAAAAACAGCTACACTAAAAGAAATCGACGGTTCTGTAATAACGGACACTGATCGTCAAATGACTCGCTGGGTAGAGCACTATACCGAATTATATTCGCGTCCGGTCGATATCAGTTCAGTAGCAGTGGAACATATTCCGAAATTCGCAGTTTGGACTGAGCTCGAGAACTTACCCACTGTCAGTGAGCTAAAGCTTGCTGTTAATCAGCTTAAAAGCGGAAAAAGTCCCGGAAACGACGGAAGTTCTTCGGAAATATTAAAAATTAAATGCGTACTTCCGACACTGCACAATTTTCTAGCTAAATGCTGGGAACAGCAACGTTTTCCTCAGGATATGCGCGACGCAAACATTGTCACCCTATACAAGGGCAAGGGCGACCGCGGCGACTGCAACTGCTACCGCGGTATTTCTCTCCTTAGCATTGTTGGTAAACTCTATGCTAGAGTCATCCTAGCCAAATTGCAGAAGCTTGCTGACCGTGTTTATCCTGAGGCCCAATGTGGTTTCCGATCTCAACGCTCCACCACAGACATGATTTTTACCCTTCGCAGTCTGCAAGAAAAGTGCCGTGAGCAAAATACTCCCTTGGTAATAGCGTTTGTAGATTTAAATAAAGCATTTGATACCGTGAGTAGGGAAGGTCTGTATACCGCACTTAAGATCATTGGCTGCCCCCCTAAACTGTTAAACTTAATTCAATCATTTCATGATGATATGAAGGGATCCGTTGTTTTTGATGGCAAAACATCTGCCTCTTTTGACATGAAAAGGGGAGTACGACAAGGATGCGTCCTAGCACCCACGTTATTTGGCATATTTTTCTCTCTGCTTCTAAAAGTTGCCTTTGGTGACACTCAGCAGGGGGTTCATTTACACACACGAGCGGATGGTAAACTATACAACGTCTCTTTACTTAGGTACCGAAGCAAACGCGAGGACTTATACATTGACAGCCTGCTCTTTGCCGATGACGCAGCCTTTGTTGCAAAAACTCCTCAGGAACTACAAAAAATTATGGACAAATTTTCTCGTGCATGCAGCTTATTTTCTATGTCTATCAATGCGAACAAGACCATGATATTAGCGCAAGGTTTTCGCCACAAACCGACAGTATTGTTGGATAGCGCGCCTTTAGAAGTAGTCGATAAATTTTGCTATCTTGGGTCGACAGTATCGAGCAATCTCTCACTCGATGATGAGATCAGCACTCGCATCGGCAAAGCAGCTACGACGTTTGGGAAGCTTAGTACAAGAGTGTGGAGCAATAAACACCTTACAATAAAAACAAAGATGATTGTGTATCAAACATGCATCTTGAGTGTCCTCTTGTACGGAGCTGAGACCTGGACTTCGTATGCCAAGCAGGAACGACGTCTAAACAATTTTCATATGCGCTGTCTTCGTAGCATTCTCGACATCACCTGGAAAGATAAAATCACCAACGAGAAGGTGTTGGGTACGGCACAGCTTCCTAGTATAACCGCGTTACTAAAGCAAAGACGACTGAGATGGCTTGGACACGTGCACCGCATGGAAGCTTGTCGATTGCCCAGGCAGATCCTTCTGGGAGAAGTTGCATTTGCAAAGCGTAAAGTGGGAAGACTCATGCTAAGATTTAAAGACTGTGCAAAGCGAGACATGATCACGTTTAACATCGATAGTGATAAGTGGGAAAGCTTTGCTGACGACCGTGACGAATAGAGAAAGAAACTTGCTGAGGGCTGCATATCACACGACAATGCATGGTTTCAGTCTCTCGCCGACAAGCGATTGAGACGGCATAGAGTAAAAAGTGGTGCTGCGGCCCCGCCTAATACACAGTTTAAATGCCGAGTGTGTGACCGTATTTGTCGTTCGCGCATAGGGCTTTACAGTCATGAACGACACTGCAACAGACGCTGATTGTATCATCTGTAAAGATGGAACAGGGCCTATGATGATGACATATGGATTGACATAGAGCATAGTATATGCTCTTGAACAGTTTGCAATCACATACATATCGTAGATTACGGAAAATGTAGAATAGTTTTCTAATGCGATTTGGTAGCATATTTTTATGTTCTTTCCAATTAAAGTATCGTTCAATCAATACACCTAAATATCTGATTGATGAGACTGTAGTAAGCTGGTAACAGCTGCAGTCTTCAGCATTGTCACAAGTATGAGCTTTGATATCAATAGTCCCACTAGCAGGCTGAGTATTTGACCTTATACTATAAGATATCATTTAAATTTTTAGTATGTTTAATATTAGTAGATTATCGTTTAATTGTATTCGGAACCCTACATTAGCTCGCTCATTCACCTGCTGCCAGTTTTTACCAGTGAATGATATAACAGTGTCATCAGCGTACGTAAATATGTCGGCGTAATGTATTTTTAAATTGGAGATGTTGTCTATATAAATGAGGAATAATGTAGGACCAAGTGTACTTCCTTGAGGTACCCCGAACTCCACTTTTTCTTCGGTACTTGTGAAATTATCTACCCTGACCATTTGTGACCTGTTTGTGAGATAATTTTCAAACAGTTGAAGGGGAATACCACGAATTTCTTTTAGTTCCAACTTTTTCAGAAGTATGGAGATAGAGACAGTATCAAAAGCCTTAGCTTAATCTAAGAATATACTCAATATTTTTTTACTATTTTCGATGTTACTAGTAATATGTGAAACAAGGTAATTTAAAACATCGTTAGTTGATAAGTTCTTTTTTATTATAGTCAGAATACAAACATTATAATATTTTTTTCAAGACTCTTGTATGACCGATTGATTGACTTATGATTGATTGTTAATTTATTGATGTTTGATTGATAATTTACTGACCAATCATATCAACAAGATCCATAAAACCCAAATCAACCTAATATACCAAATTACCTAAATCAACCAAATCAAAAAAACATTAGTCGATAAGATTGAACTGCTATAAGCATGATATATTTCTTTATCATGTTATGGAATGGATTTTTTTTTGGGGAATATTCCCGGGAATATTGCTTCCATGCTGGCCTGGGAGCGAGAGAAATACATAGAATGTGCCAGCTGCATTTCCTCCCGGGCATGCTGTATAAACCAGTTAAGGGAATCGAGGGTTTCAGTTTATTGCAATTTAGGCGATAGGCTGACAACCTGTCACTATAGCAATATACCTATAAATCTATCTTAAATAACCCTCAAAACTTTGTCAGACGTGGCGGAACGACCATTGTTTAGGTCGTTTACGCTCTGCCTACCCCATTAGGGATAAAGGCGTGATTATATGTATGTATGTAATTAATATTCCCGGGAAAAATATTCCCGGGAGTGGGAATATTCCCAAAGTCACGTCATTAGTTGTGTTCGAAGAAATATCAAAGGGGCGGTAAGGGACACTTGCTACTTACTACGGTAGTGGTAAACAATACAAAACAATCGAACTCGTTACACTGATAAGAAATATTGCTATTGTTGGGCGCGTGTATTTGCTTTACGGAAATAGTCATAATTCATTCATTAATTATCGTAAAGCAAGGATATTTATTCTTTTGAAAAGGTCATGAGATCTTCTTAATTATAGTAACAAAAAATTACACAAAATATTCCAATTTATGAGATAACCAAAGGTGGTATTATTTAGTAATGTGAAAAAAAAACCAAAAAAGTCATGATTTTATACAAAATGTAATAAACATAAGATTAACAGAACAAATTTTATATAGCAATCATAGGCAATTAAATAAGCTTTTATAAGACGTATAAAACAATGAAATTGATGCAATTAAACCCGAGATATGAAGAAAAACCTGGAACGGTCTCTTCTTGCTCTTAAAGCCAGCAGTTTTATGTTCTATAGAGTACAAGGAATTCAATCTGGCCAGTCTTAGCTATATAGAAGAGAGTACTACAGAAATCGTGAAGGAGATGAGTTTTAATTAAAATTGCTCTAGATTAAAGAAAGTCCGTTTATTTACGTTTTTAAAAATAGATTAAAGAGCACTTCTTCTGAAAAAGTTTAATGTATGTATTTATATTTTGTACTTAGTTTATGTACATATTATGCAGGTATATATACGATATATAACTATTAAATTTGTATTGTTTGAATTAATCGAACTATTAAACGTAAAATAATAAATCAATTATTATTTTTACGTTTAATAGTTCTACTTCATATAATTTAGAGTACATCTATTTACTTTTAGTTAACGTTTCATGGAATTTGTCTAAACCCTTAAAATGTTTCTCATTCTTTCAACTGCCAGTGGGTTACTTGGATGATCTCATAGAGATAAGTTCGCCCTTGCATACCTTTCTGAAAACTTAATTTCTTGTGTTTTAATGCAAATATATATATATATATATATAAAGACTAGATCAAATATTTAATGTACAGACACGACCCTTCTAGAGATTTATAATATGTATAGATTGTAGTAAGTTACAGGAATAATTATTGTGGGCTCTTTGCACGCTGTAACATTTACTGCATAAATTTTTGTTCAGGAAACATCCCCACAGACTGTACTATAGATAGTGTATTTTACTTTACTACTACGCTATTACCATTTCTTTCTCTTTTTGTGTGGGTTTTGAGTCAATCGACCCGATAAACCCTTTTGTCAGAGTTTATAAACCGCCTAACTGCACATCTAATAGCTAGGACATGGTTTGTTTTAATTACCACTTTCAAAGATAGCGACCGGAACCTAGGGTTTAACTTGCCATTCGAAGCATGGAATATAATTTCCTTCAGAAAATCAGGTGATTTAGCCTGCATTGTCCTAACCGAACCTGAGTAAATATCACAAAGTGATAAAATGACAAATATCAACTTTTGGGTCCTCTCCTGGGAATCGACCCAAGGACCTCAGGATCAGGATCTCATGGCTCAGACCACTAGACCAGTGAGGCAGTCAAACTACTACCATTAGGGTATAAGATGCATTTTTCAATAAGTTGAAAAATTGTATGACAATAGGGTTTCTCGGTTTTTTTCATACGAATAGAATAGTAGTAAATCTTTGCGTAGTAACAAAAAGATGAAATTATTGTAAATAAAAGTTACTCTTTTTAAAGTTGAGATATCGATATCAATATGTTTTGCGGCTCATAAATTGCTTTTTCTTTGCAACTTAGCAGTGGTTCGAGTTTTGGAACCGCAGACGATAAACTTGTTACAAACATTGTTTTGCGGTTGACTTTCTTTAAAGTAGAGTAACGCCTTTTTCTAAACGTTTAACGCTATACGGGATAAACGCCTGCTTTTTGTATATTTTTGTCTTTTTTCTGACCAAAAAACTATACGTATAGTCATCATCTCCCTAGCCTTATCCCATATCTCACGGGGTCGGCTTCCTAATCTAGGGGATTGAACGAGGGTACTGGTTTTTACACAGAGCGACTGCCATCTGACCTCCGCAACCTAGAAGGGAAACCAGACCCAATCCTAGATTAGGTCAGAGTTTTCAAGCCGCCAATGCTTAACACTGGCCTCTGATATGGCTTAACGACTAATATCTACGGTATTAAACGATACTAACCGGGACCAACGGCTTAACGTGCCTTCCGAAGCACGGAAAAAACTATACGTATAGTATACGTATACATTCCGTGTACCAATATTACACATTTCACCTTGCCTTGCAATCGAATTGCACGCGTGCCGTGATTCAAATTCAATTTCCTCCGAACTATTTTATGTTCAAGGAAACAATTCCAGATACTGAGACAAAATAATACTATTATCCCTTCTTGGAATGCTGTCAATGGCATATCCTCGAAGAAAAATAAAAAAATAGATTCGGCTGCCAAACACATTTCACTGACTTTCTATCCAACAATTCCAACACACTATTCCTTAACTGACAGTTTCTTAACTATGACATAACAACAGGATAGTTAATGAACTTATGACTTTTGACATTCCTAATTTGACGTAAGACGCTTTAAATAAGAACTGAGTATGTAGATAATAGAGCATGATTCCTTATTTTACGTCAAATAAGCAGTCTTATGTCAGATTAGAAATGTTAACGTCATGTGTTTATTTGTTATCCTGTTCTGAGTGACGGCGTTAGCTAAAAAAAAGAATTAGGATTATGTCGCAAGAATCGACGCCGAGAATTTAATTTTATATTACTAATCGCAATATTCCGTTCAATCCTATGGTCATATTTCTTTTAACCAAACTAAGGACAATGGTCCTTAATGGAATGGAATTAAACAATTTCATTGACTTTTTGATAAATGTATCAAAAAGTCAATGAAATTGTTTAATTCCTTATGATATGTCCCACTGCTGGACTGACTGGGAGCGAGAGAAAACCATAGAATGTGCCAACTGCATTTCCTCCCGGGCATGCTGTAAAAACCAGCTAAGGGATCCGATTGTTAAATATACTGATATTGCAATTAAGGCGATGGGCTGACAACCTGTCACTACAGCAATATACCTACAAATCTATCTTAAATAACCCTCAAAACTTTGTCAGTAGTGGCGGAATGACTTTTATTTAGGTCGTTTACGCTCTGCCTACCCCATTTTGGGATAAAGGCGTGATTATATGTATGTATGTACGTATGATTATGATTTTAGGTACAATTTATTTATTTGCACAACAAAGTTTTCATGAAAATCATAATAATTATTCTTATACCAATTTATTTATTTTGAGCTCTTTTCCATTTTGTTAAGTCTCTACATGACATTTATCCCTAATTACGAAACATAACAATACTGCTTTCCTGAGTATTTAGGTTCATCAAATATTGTATTAATGATTTCATTTTCATAATTACCTAGTTTATTTAATAATAAACTTTGTCACACGTAGCGGGACGATCTTTGTTTAGGTCGTTTAAGCTCTGCCTACCCCATTAGGGATATAGGCGTGATTGTATGTATGTATGTATGTATAAAAATAACATGATTATCAAAAATATAATTTATACAATAAAAATAAAACAAAAATTACACAACAATTATGATGTCCGAATAGTTTTAAATTTATGGCAAATTTGTAAAAAAATAAATTTAAATCTTTTAACACGATCTTAAACGAAAATATAAATAATATTAGTACTAATATTTAAGATCGTGTTAAAAGATTTAAATTAAATTTTTTACAAATTACCATAAATTTAAAACTATTCAGACATCATAATTGTTGTGTAATTTTTGTTTTATTTTGAATATGACAAATTAGTAAAACTTATTATATTTAAGTTAATCAATGAAAATGACAATATTATTATTAATTATTTATTTTATTCCACCACTTGATAACATTCACTTACAGTATAATTAATAATAATATTCTTTATTTAATAAATAGCTTTCAGTTGGCAATAAAACGTTATTTCTTATAGTACTTGAAAATCCTCATGCTTGGAAATCATTATTGTATCAAATAGAAACCTATCATACTAAATCGCCTATCATCTGTCCTGTAATTGAGACGCTTTGTGATACTATTATATTGCATTTCTGTGAAAAATTGATATAAATATCTGCTGATTTATTTCTTTCATGTTGGACTAGGAGCGAAAAAAAAACATAGAATGTGCCAGCTACATTTCCTCCTGGCCATGCTGTAAAAACCAGCTAAGGGATCCGAGGGTTTCAGTACATTGCAATTTAGGCGATGGGCTGACAACCTGTCCCTACAGCAATATAACTATCTTAAATAACCCTCAAAACTTTGTCAGACGTGGCGGAACGGCCTTTGTTTAGATCGTTTACGGTCTGCCTACCCCATTAGGGATAAAAGCGTGGTTATATGTATGTAAACAATATAACATTACATGCTCATTAACAGCCAGGCCAGCAACATTAAACTCCATGCCAGTTTCGTGGAACCACAGAGAGATATAAATTTTCATAATCACATTTATTATGATTAAAAGGCATCCCGACTGACATTGCAAACCGAATTACGATTACATACGGAATTAGTAAAGAGCAATCAATACCTAATAATGTATGTGATTCCCCGTGTGGTGCCAGGTTAGAATATCATCACCCCATAACTTCCCCTGGGTGTCGTAAAAGACGACTAAGGGATAAATCCAGGGAATAGGCAGCAGCGTTCCCTGTGAATGGAAAACTTTTAATGCGCTCACCAACCCGCTTGCAAAGCGCGGTGAGTGTGGCATACACCCCCAGTTTTGGGGAGGCCCTTGTCCAGCAGTGGACTGTTATGGCTGATGTTGAAATAGTATTCTGGGAATACCTAAACCTCGTAAAGTAAAAACCGGCCAAGTGCGAGTCGGACTCGATCACGGAGGGTTTCGTACCATTATCAATATAATTTAAACACAGAAAAACAAATCACGTTTAATGCATGGACGCCCCCCTTAAATATTAATTTTATTCTGTATTTAGTATTTATTGTTGTTGCCATGCTGGCTTGGTAGCGAAGGAAAAAAATAGAATGTGCCAGCTGCATTTCCTCCCGGGCATGCTGTGAAAACCAACTAAGGGATCCAAGGGTTTCTGTATATTGCAATTTAGGCGATGGGCTTCTTCTTCTTCTTCTGTCGAGTGGGTATCGAGTCTATCGACCCGCTGAATCCTGGTGTCAGAGTTTTTAAACAACCTAGTAGCACGACTATTAAGCCTCTGACATAGTTTGAGTAACGACCACTATCAAAGACAGCGACCGGGACCGACGGCTTAACTTTCCCTCCGAAGCACGAAATCTTTTTCTTTTTCTGACAATCAGGTGATTCAGCCTGCAATGTCCTAACCAAACTGGGGAAAAAGTGATAAATTCTCAAATATCAACTGTGTGTTTCCCCCCTGGGAATCGAACCCAGGACCTCCGGATCAGGAGTCCATGGCACTAGCCAATAGACCACGGAGGCAGTAAGGCAGCAGGCGATGGGCTGACAACCTGTCATTACAGTAAAATACCTACAAATCTATCTATGTTTACGCCCTGCCTACCCCATTATTGATAAAGACGTGATTATATGTATTGTTAAAGGGGTAACAAAAATGCATCATCTTTGAAAATAACAACTGTTTAGCTATTCCGGTGCATGATATACAGCCTGCGATGACAATAAGGAAATTACGTTTTTTGTATGAGAGCTCCCCTTAAATATTTATTTTATTCAGTTTTTAGTAGGTATTAAAGCGGCAACAGAAATTAAATTATCTGCAAAAATTTTAACTCTCTAGCTATCACGTTTTATGAGATACAGCCTGGTGACAGACAGACGGACGCCAAAGTCTCATTAATAGGGTACCGTTTTTACCCGTAGGGTAACGAACCCTATAAAGCAACAAAATATAGTTTATTCAATATGGATTATGTTGTAAAATAAAACCCTGTTAAGGGTTTAAGGTTTTCCTACGGACTATTCCGAAGTTAGCAAATGGGTATCAACTTTAGCACTTTTGTTCGCAAAAGTTGCCAAAAGCTTTCCACCTAGTCATTAGTTGAGTTTTCGTTCAGTCATTATTACTTCGACCACAAAGTCTTAAGCCCTGTAATATAAGAATAAATTCTGGAATAGCCAGGAGGCTTAGTGACTCTTATATTGTCGAGAACAATGCTATAATGAATTACTTCTCAACCGACTGTGGACACATTTCGGCTAACTTTCTTTTCTACTGACTGCTTAGCCTGTCATACAATTTGCACCTGTAAATGTTTACATGTTAGAAAAACGAAATAGATACCCGTAGTTACACCATATTTAGATTTTGTGGACTTACATTTACTATCGGCGCTTTTTCCGTGCTTCGGAAGGCACGTTAAGCCGTTGGTCCCGGTAAATATCGTTTAATACCGTAGATATTAGTCGTTAAGCCATTTCAGAGGCCAGTGCTCAGCATTGGCGGCTTGAAAACTTTGACCTAATCTAGGATTGGGTGTGGTTACCCTTCTGGGTTGCGGAGGTCAGATGGCAGTCGGTCTGTGCAAAAACCAGTACCCACGTTCAATCCCCTAGATTAAGTAGCCAACCCCGTAAGATACGGGATAAGGCTAGGGAGATGATGAAATTTATAATTTTTTGACAATATCTCAACATCATGAAATATTTAGAATCAATTTTTTTTATCATAAACCTACTATATTATAAATTTTTCAAAGTATTTTGTATTTAATGAAAAATACGTGTTTTGTTAAATACAAATCATATTGTTTGCACTCGCCCTCGATAACTTATATATAGCAAGGGTAAAAAAAATGTGTTTTATCATTATTTCATTGTTTTAACGAGATATTTACATAACTGAAACAAACTGCCTACGCGAGTTGTTAGTAAAATTTCACTCATAATACCGGGTGTAAGGGGCCGCGTATCAGAAACTAGAAAAACTCAGTCAAATAAAAAGTCTCTTTAAGATCGGAAAAAACGACCAAAATTAAATTTCCTACCGGGTAGGTCTAAGTCATGAGGCGTGGTTATTTGTATTGAAACTTTAATTAATGCTCAGTCGAATAAAAATTTTCCATAAAAATCGGTAAAGAAACTGCTAAATTTAAATTTCCTGCCTACCCTCTAAGTCAGGAAGCGTAATTTTAGGTATCCTAAGTTGCAACCCGGGTAACACACGGTTAAATAATAAAAGTCTCATCGAAATCTGTTCCGTAGTTTTGGCGTGATGTGGTAACATACAGACAGACAATAAAAAAAAAAGATTTGGTCTTTATATCGTTAATACTGCCTGCTGCAATTATAACTTGTAAAAATATTCAATGTACAGACACGACCCCTTCAGAGATTTATTATATCTATAGATTGATATTGCTATTGTTACAGATTGCCAGTCCATCGCCTAAATTGAAATATAATGAAACCCTCGGATGCCTTAGCTGGTTTTACAGCATGCTCGGGAGGAAATGCAGCTGGCACATTCTATGTTATCCTCTCACTCTCAGTCCAGCTTGAAAACAATTCTGTCTTTAAAATTATAAATGTAAATAAGCATCAGTACTTCCATTTTTTTTTTACCTTAGATGTTGAAGATGTAACAAGTCTTTTGGGTTATAGTTTAGAGAAAAATATTCAGCTGTTTCCTGTCAGGAAGAGCCAGAACATGACGCGTTAAAAAAATGAATGGTTAGGATTTTAATTTTTTACAAGACATACATAATACTTATACAGATAATCACGCCTTTATCCCTAATGGGATAGGCAGAGCATAAACGACCTAAACAAAGGTCGTTCGCCACGTCTGACAAAGTTTTGAGGGTTATTTAATATAGATTTGTATATTGCTTTAGTGACAGGTTGTAAGCCCATCGCCTAAATTGCAATATAAAGATCCCTTAGCTGGTTTTTATAACATGCCTGGGAGGAAATGCAGTTTGCACATTCTATGTTTTATTGCCGAAAACCTGATTACAGGCCCGTATGGCTATGGCCAGCGAAATGAAAGAGGCGAACGACTTATGGAATATGCTACCGAATACAAGCTATCGTTAATGAATACTTTATTCAGTTTAGTCTAGTTTAGTTTATTTATTTCACAATACAGGTTTCACAATTAAATTAAATTACAATCAATAGAATAATGTCCTCCGTAAAGTGATCGTCAAAACAAAAATATACAATATAAATTCAGATAATATGTCAAATAGAAATAAAATATAAATAGAAATAAATTAAATTAAAAATAAAAACAGTAATAATTTATACAAATTAACAATTCAAAATTCATGTCAATAGTCTTATTACAAAATACATATAAATGAATACTTTCATTTGAATTAAAAATTACCATCTAAATACTCTGTTACAGAGTAAAATGCTGTTTCTAATAAAAGGTTCCTCAATCGACGTCTAAATGCTTCGTCACATGTTTCATTTTGCAAGTCTAGCGGTAGTTTATCATACAACGACGGACCAATAACGCGCGGGTTTCGCTCAGCGAGCGCCTATCGGTGCTGGACGGGAGCTAGTCGTCCTGTTCGTCGTAAGATTCTAGTGCCCGCGCTTACTCGTTCAAACTGAGACAAGTTTTTACGAACAAATGTAATAACCTCAAATATGTAATGTGAATAATGGGTCATTATTTTATGTTCGGGAAACAATTTGCGACATGAGTGTCTAGTTTTAACACCAGCTATTACGCGCAGTGCACGTTTTTGTAGTATAAGAACGCGATGAGAGTCCGTCGAATTTCCCCATAGTAATGTTCCATAAACCATAAGTGAGTGAAAGTATGCAAAGTATGCTTGCTTAAGGGCGAAAGGTGTTATAAGACCTTTTATTTGGCGGAGCGCATAGACAGCGGTGCTCAACCTTCCACATAGAACCTCCACATGGCCTTTCCAATCGAGGGTCGAGTCTAAGGTGAACCCGAGGAACCTACACTTATTGCATAACGGCATTGGACTGCGACCTTTGATAGATTGCGGTAAGTTTACTGATTTCTCTGAAAATACCATCACATTCGACTTATTAACGTTTAGTACCAGACCGTTAGCAGAGAACCATTTTTGTAGTTCGTCATACGTCGGCGCGCTCACTACCACCGTGGTGTCGTCGGCGAAGAGAGCCACGAGACCGTCAGATATGGCTGATGGGAGGTCGTTGATGAAGATCGAAAACAGAGTGTTCCCGATTGCAGATCCCTGAGGAATACCAATAGTGACGTCACGTGGCTTGGATTTAACTTGTTTGCCATTTATATTGATCTGTACAGTTTGTTTTCTACTGGTTAAGAACGATTCTAAGAGTTTTAGAGTGTTGTGACGTATACCGTAACTTGACAGTTTATTTAATAGGACTTTATGGTTTATTACATCGAATGCTTTAGATAGATCACAAAATAAAGCAGATACTTAGTACTTATTATCCAGGGCGGTCGTGACACAGTCGACAATCGAATAAGCCGCTGACGTGGTTGACAGACTTTTTCTGTAGGCGAACTGCTTATTTGTCAGCAAATTATTCGACTCCAGGTATTCGACTATACTGGACGATATTATTGATTCTATAATTTTTGATATATTTGACACTATTGTAATTGGCTTATAGTTATCTACCTTACATTTTTCCCCTTTCCCTTTGTAAACCGGACAAACTCGTGTACATTTGAGAACCTCTGGGTAAGTTCCACTTGAAAATATCTGATTCACTAATACGATTCAAGAAAAGAGAATGTCGCAAATGAACATGGATATCCCCAAATTAAAAAACAAAAAATGAAATTGATTTTATTTTGACAAACAAATCATCCCTGATAACAAATGTAGAAATCCTGAGCCGCTCAGAATTTCCTTCAGACCACAGACTGGTTCGGGCCACACTTAACCTAATGACACCGATAAAAAGCAGAAAAAACTTCAAGGCTCAATTGAAGGTTCCTAAATCTGAAACTGAAATTAAAAACTTCTTAAGCCAGCTAGACACAAACTTGCAAAATATAATCACAACACTAAAAAATGTACACGATTATTACCAACAACTGGAAACCAGCTTAAAAGAAAGTTTAAAAAAAGAAAAAAGAATAATAAAAACAAAAGCAAACAAAATATTTAGCGAATACACTGAAAACTTATTAAAAAAAAGAACAGAACTTATCCATACAAAGAATAAAACAACACAAATTAAAAAGGAACTAAGCAACATATTCAAAGAAACAAATAAATCAATCAAAAAGGACTACAGCAAACATAGAAAATATATAATTTCCTACAATCTGAAGAAGTACAGAAGCACAAAGCACGCAATGAAGAAGCTATCGACTCACAAAACTTGGATACAAAAACTTAACAAAAACACAAAAGAAACAAAATCAAGAAAAGATGTCATAGACCTAGCAACCAGCTATTACAATGAATTATACCAAAGGAAAGACAGCACTATCTTAGAAACCGAAACCACAAATGAAATCAGAGATGCTAGCTTTATAAAAAGCATAGATGAGAAAGAAATATATGAACACATCCGCCTACTAAAAAATGAAAAAAGTCCAGGACCCGATGGGATATACAACGAGGTTCTTAAACTAGGAAGACCACTTATCCTCCACCACCTTACAAATATATTTAATATGGTACTAAACACAGGAATCATGCCAAAACAGTGGTGTTCGTCTGATATCATACTGATATACAAAAAAGGAAACACTCTCGATGTTGGAAATTATAGACCAATCAGTCTATTACCAAGTTCCGCTCCGGCTTTAGCACCACAGACCATATACACACACTCGAACAAATTCTTGAGAAATATGAGGAGTTCAATAGATCACTGTATGTTGCGTTCATTGACTACAGTAAAGCTTTTGATACTATCAGCCACAACTCAATCTGGGAAGCTCTGGAGTCAGCTAAATTAGATATAAAGTATATGCAAGTACTGAAAAACATATACAAAAATAGTATAAGCAGAGTGAAGCTCGAAACAAGAGGGGAAAAGATAAAAATTGAGAGAGGAGTGAGACAAGGCGACCCACTATCTCCCTAACTTTTCATAGCTGTGGTAGAAGATATATTTAGGAAGCTAAACTGGAAGCAAAAAGGAATAACAATTAATGGTCACTTCCTTATCCACTTGCGTTTCACCGACGACATCGTGGTCTTTGCTGAGAGTCCTAAAGACCTCGAATATAGGATATGCTCGTTGGAAAAACAAAGCTCTAAAGTTGGCTTAGAACTGAATGCCAGTAAAACAAAAGTGATGAGCAACAGTAATAAAAGACCCATCTATATCAATGGAAAAAATATTGAGTACGTTGACAACTACATCTATTTAGGAAAACAAATATCTTTCGCAAAAGCCAACAATGAAGAAGAAGTTACAAGAAGAGCAAACATCACATGGAAGTAATTTTGGGCTTTAAAAGAAGTACCTAAAGGAGACTACAGCATATCTATGCAAAAAGACCGTACATGACACCTGCCTTTTGCCATGCCTACTTTATGGTTCACAAATATGGCTCTTCACAAATAAAGTAAAATCCAAAATTACGACAACACAGCGAGCCATAGAAAGGAGTATGACCAAGGTAAAAATAATCGACAAAATAAGACACACCATAATCAGAGAGAAGACCAAAGCAACGGATGCTCTCACACATGCGCTCAAACTAAAGTGGAAATGGGCGGGGCACGTAGCTCGTCTCGCGGACATCAGATGGACATTACGAACAACAGTTTGGAAAGGCCCAGCTGGAAAAAGAAATGTAGGCAGACCTTACTAACGTTGGGCTGATGACATTATCCGAGAGGCTGGAAAAGAATGGATCAAGGAGGCTGCGAACAGGGAAAAATGGCAAGAATTGCCTTCACCCTAAGAGGGATATACCTACATTAATACTAAGTTACTAACACATTATTCATACGAAGAGTTACTAACACATTAAGAAAAATAAGAAAATAACTATACTAACCTATTTAATGCTATTTAGTTCTTGGAAATAAAAGGATTTTTATTTTATTTTATTTTATTATGTTTTTTGCTCGCTTCCAGGCCAGTATTGAAGAAAACAGCTTATACAAACCAGCTTGCTGTAATATAACATTGTGATATATTTTGAGAATCAGCTTCCAACGCCCTTTCATTCGATACCCCACACGATAGGTTTTTTAACGAAACAAATTATTCCCCGTTAAAAACATCAAAATTTCATTTCCTACGCTTCCCTAGGATAAAAAAAATATAAGACTTGGACTAGAAATATTTAAAATGATCTAGTGCACATAAGAGTGAAGCTTAAAACTCTACAACAAAAAATGTGGGCCATGTCGCTTATTTACTGTAGTAAAGAGGTGCTCAGGCAACGAAACTCCTTCACCAGGGAATTCTTTCAGGAAATAAAAAAAAAACTTTTGTATACAAACTGACCATCTCGATCAGACAATTTATATGGAAATGTCAATTTGTTTTTTCAATTCCTGATAAAAGTTGTTCAGTATCGTTGACTGACTAACTTCTATCAGTTTCTGGTACTCTCACACCCGGTATAAATTACTAACCCTCACAACCTGTATAAATTATTTAAGTTTTATGGATTCACAAAGTATTTACCTAGCCTAATTGCTAAGTAAGTACTTATTCGTAAAATAAAATCTTTTGCAGAAACTTAAGTAAATGGAACAAAAGCTCTAAATAACAAAACTGTCAAAACTTTTAAATTAGGTTAAAATTATGTTTTTGCTCAACTTTTTCACCGCTTAATTTCTTTCTATTGACGAATTTACTTCAGTAACTTTGGCTACAGGTGTGTAATAATCGTCAATCATTATTGGATCGCATTAAAACAAGAATACCTTCCATGCTGGACTGGAAGCGAAGGAAAAACATAGAATGTGCCAGCTGCATTTCCTCCCGGGCATGCTGAAAAAACCAGCTTAGTGATCCGAGGATTTCAGTATATTGCAATTTAGGCGATGGGCTGACAACCTGTCACTACAGCAATATACCTACAAACCTATCATAAATAACCCTTAAATCTTCGACCTTTGTTTAGGTCGTTTATGCTCTGCCTACCCCATTAGGGATAAAGGCGTGATTATATTTATATATGTATGTAAAACAAGAATTCTGGCAGCGGATTTACACGTACAAGCTTTTTTCATACAATTTCCAACAAAATGTTCCAATTTGAAAAAAAAAAACAATTAAAAACGACCGTTGTCGATTCTTTTCAACCATATAAAAACTCGTTGAAGTATTTTTGTTTGAAGCCGTCTGACAAACAAACGGGTCTTATTTCAATTGAATGTATTAAATTGTCTTCATCAAAGCCTCAAATTTATTTTAAATCTCATTTTGATGTTAGAATTACCTCTTACAATGAATCTGTCTTTGAATGAAAATGTCTTTGATAGTGGTCGTTCCACAAATCATGTCAGAGGCCTGAGGCCTATTAGCTGTGCTATTCGGCGGTTTAAAAACTCTGACACCAAGGTTCACCGGGTCGATGGACTCGATACCCACATGACAGAAGAAGAAGAAGAATAGAAATACTTCAATATATTTTAAATATTCTATATGGCACCGAAGTTCAACAAGAAAAATGTACTTAAAAGTTTAATACAGTTAGTTTATAGCAAATCTGAGTATATACCAATTTAGTTGTATTTATTTTTTTATTGGACCTTCTCAAAATTCATGATAGTGGAGTGTTTCTCTCATGTTGGCCTGGAAGCTAGAGAAAAACGTAGAATGTGCCAGCTGCATTTCTTCCCAGGCATTTTGTAAAAACCAGTTAAGGGATCCGAGGGTTTCAGTATATTATTGTTATATTATTGTTTAAGTGATGGGCTGATAACCTGTCACTACAGCATTTTTTTTATTATAATATATCAAACCTATCTTTGCTAACTCTCAAAACTTTGTCAGGCGTGGCGGAACGACCTTTGTTTAGGTCGTTTACTCTCCGTCTACCCCATTAGGGATAAAAACGTGATTGTATGTATGTACTTGTAACGATACGTTACGTTCTCCTTACATACACCTCATCTTTCACAATGGCCACCATTCCCAGAACACAATTCAAATTCAGAATCATTCATGTCATTCCAGCCTTTTTCACCCGCCACCCCAGTCAGTTGAATAACAAGTTCCAAAGAAGTACATCATTAGTTTACTACCATATTTATTAATTATTATCACTGTCTCCTTTTTAAATAAGTGCAAGTATTTATTGTATATTTATTATTTTATTTATTTATATAAAAGTGTGTGTGCCATATAATTGAATTCCGCATAGGGAACGTCCCTGGGAATCAAATAAAGCGTTGTGTGTCCAAAATCCTTCTTTTTCTAATTTGTCCTGGCTACTTTCATTATTATCATCTCGTCGGGGCCTGACATACTTGTCTGACTAATAAATCACGTAACTGAGTACCCTACCGCTAAGCCAGACTTGCCTCTTGATTTCTCTGCCTAATGACCTAGTCGCTAAAGCCCTAGTGGAATAGTACAGTATCCTAGACTTTAGACCAGATAAGCCTTGTGTATTTACGTATAGAAGCTCTATTAACTGTATTACTACAGAGTTGAACACCAAGCTTCCATGCTGGCCTGGGAGCGAGAGAAAAACATAGAATGTGCCAGCTGCATTTCCTCCCGGGCATGCTGTAAAAACCAGCTAAGGGATCTGAGGGTTTTTTATATATTGCAATTCAGTCGATAGGCGTTACGTAAAAATCTATCTTAAATAATCCTCAAAACCTTGTCAGACGTGGCGGAACGACCTTTGTTTAGGTCGTTTACTCTCCGTCTACCCCATTAGGGATAAAAACGTGATTGTATGTATGTACTTGTAACGATACGTTACGTTCTCCTTACATACACCTCATCTTTCACAATGGCCACCATTCCCAGAACACAATTCAAATTCAGAATCATTCATGTCATTCCAGCCTTTTTCACCCGCCACCCCAGTCAGTTGAATAACAAGTTCCAAAGAAGTACATCATTAGTTTACTACCATATTTATTAATTATTATCACTGTCTCCTTTTTAAATAAGTGCAAGTATTTATTGTATATTTATTATTTTATTTATTTATATAAAAGTGTGTGTGCCATATAATTGAATTCCGCATAGGGAACGTCCCTGGGAATCAAATAAAGCGTTGTGTGTCCAAAATCCTTCTTTTTCTAATTTGTCCTGGCTACTTTCATTATTATCATCTCGTCGGGGCCTGACATACTTGTCTGACTAATAAATCACGTAACTGAGTACCCTACCGTTAAGCCAGACTTGCCTCTTGATTTCTCTGCCTAATGACCTAGTCGCTAAAGCCCTAGTGGAATAGTACAGTATCCTAGACTTTAGACCAGATAAGCCTTGTGTATTTACGTATAGAAGCTCTATTAACTGTATTACTACAGAGTTGAACACCAAGCTTCCATGCTGGCCTGGGAGCGAGAGAAAAACATAGAATGTGCCAGCTGCATTTCCTCCCGGGCATGCTGTAAAAACCAGCTAAGGGATCTGAGGGTTTTTTATATATTGCAATTCAGTCGATAGGCGTTACGTAAAAATCTATCTTAAATAATCCTCAAAACCTTGTCAGACGTGGCGGAACGACCTTGGTTTAGGTTGTAAACGCTCTGCATACCCCATTAGTGATAAAGGCGTGACTATATGTATGTATGTAGAACACAAAGTTACAGCTGATGATGCTTTTTAATGAATGATACATTGTTTACCTAATAGATAATATGATTGTTTACAAAAAAAAATCGTGTTCATGAATCGGTGATGCTATATATAAGACGGTGGCTCCCTCATTTCTTGTCAACTCCAAGTTGTTGCACTGTAGTTAGAAACCAGAAACGACTTCTTTTCTATCTCAACAATTTAGTTTTTATTTAGAATCTCGTGTATGATAAAAATTGTATTTTTATAAAATTACAATTTGATACAAAAACTAAACGTGTAGGCTAGCTTAGTGGGGTTTCTCAGGGTTGTTGGGGCGATTGGCTCGATGAAAACGGCGCTCGTACTGAGATACAACTTTATTGGTATCGACACTATAGTTGGTGACACTTTTATTAGGTTTACAAAAGTTCTTAGATTAGGATTAACAAAATATCGAGAGATTACATCAATCATCAAAGTAGCAATCGTTTACAGGTCAGGTGTTAATGATGGCGGCTTATCTATCTTACTCTAATTATAAGAAACGACGAGGACGGCGTATATCACGAACGGGCCTTCGGCCCCTCTCGGGTTCGTCTGGAGATACAGCGGGTGGCGGGCTAGGCCCGCCTCGATGGATAGGACGAGGAGAGCTGATTCTCATATCATCGGAAAGCGCTTTAATTCTACTACGCGTTACACCCTCCTCCTCCAAGTCATGAGATCGACCCGACCATGAGTTGGCCAGATCTATTGGCGTGTATGTACCATCATGTGATGGTGTGTTCTGTGTGTGTGATTCGGGACGAGGGATCTTAGGTCTTCCTCGGAGACGACGGGGTTGGACGGGCTGTTCATTCCCGGTTTTGCCCAGAAATGGGGTAAGATCAGAAGTGTGAAAGCGACCTAACATCTGTCCTTGGGCGTCAGTGATTTCAAACGTGGTAGGACTCACAACTCTTTTGATGGAATAAGGGCCGTCACGTTGCGGCATAAACTTGCGGGTCACACCCTTGGAAGCATTGCTCAATGCATGAGTAGTTAGAAGAACAAGGTCACCTTCATTGTAGATGGGGGAAGCTCGTCGAGAGTCATCACTATAGTCTTTTCGTCTGTCTTGCTGTTGTTCAACTCGTTCGTGGATCTCGCGTAGCGAGGAAACAAACTTCTTCAAGTAAGGGGTCACTTGGGGAACAAAATTGTCATTGTCAAGTATGGTTCTTAAGTCGTGTTGAACATCAAACGGGGTCCTCATCTCCCGTGCGAAAGTCATGTAGGACGGAGTAAGTCCAGTCGTACTGCATGTGGCTGTATTCAAGGCGAAACGCACTTGGGCTAAATGTTTTGGCCATGAACGGTGTTCGTTCTTAACTAAGGTCTCGGTTCTTTCTCTCGGCAGGGTTTGCCTCAGGATGGTATAGAGGAATTAGGTTCTGCTTTATTCCTAAGAGAAACATGCATTGTTGCATGGCGGCTGATACAAATTGTACCCCATTATCAGAGGTTATGCGCCGGGGAAATCCATAGCGTAAGAAATATTCTTCTATCATAAGAGGAGCGCACGCTTCAGCAGTAGCTTCCTTCATTGAAAACAGTTCTACCCAACGAGTAGATGTATCTTCCATTAGGAACACCCACTTTTCTCCGTTTTCACCCTCAGGTAGGGGTCCGAAGAAATCAATTGCCAGCACTTCACCTCTGCGATTCAGGACTGGAGTCTGTAGGAGGCCAGGTGGCTTTTGGTTGGTATACTTGTAGCGTTGGCATTCAACGCATCTTTTCAGGTACTGGATAACACGGTTTCTCATCCCAGTAAAATAGTAGTGACAGCGGAGACGGTCTAAGGTTCGCTCAACGCCTTGGTGTCCAGCTGTAGGCGCGTCATGGAATTCCTGCAACGTCGCCTCTATCATTGACTCTGGTAATACCAGTTGCGGTTCTTCTGAATCAGAATCGGGACTGTGTCGGTAGAGAACGCCTTGGTTCATCAGATATCCTCGCTCAATCCACCTTGTCGACGTCAATGCGTCGGTATCCTCTATATCTTTTATAATCTTGCAGACTTCGGAGTCTTCGAGTTGAGCTGATCTTAGCTCTTCTGCATTAATCCTTGGGACATCTATGGTAACGGAGCATACACCGCAATCTTCTTGGGAACCCTCAGCACAAAAGGGGCGGCTTAATGTGTCTGCGATCACGTTGGCCTTGCCGGGGGTGTACTCATATCTTATATCGAAAGCTTGAAGCTTGAGCGCCCATCGCATAAGTCGGCCACTGGGTGACTTTAATGACAACAACCACTTTAATGGTTGATGATCGCTTCGGACGACCACTGGATGCCCACCAATGTAGGGTCGGTACTTCTCCACTGCCCATACAACGGCCAGGGCTTCTCTCTCCGTGGTGCTGTATTTTCGTTCCGCATCGGTAAGTAAACGGCTTGAATATTCGATGGGGTGTTCTTCGGGTCCTTCACCCTGCAGCAGAACGGCGCCTAAGGCATAATTGCTAGCGTCCGTGCGTACGATAAAGAGTTTGCTATGATCCGGCTGGACCAGGACTGGTGCAGTAGTAAGTCTTCTTTTAAGTTCTTCAAAGGCACTGCGCTGTTCGGTACTCCACGTCCAGTGCATATCCTTCTTTGTAAGTTTCGTGAGCGGCTGTGCTATCTCTGAGAAGCCGGGCACAAACTTCCTGAACCAGGAGCACGTTTGCAAAAAGGTCCTTAAATGTTTGAGGTTCGTTGGTTCATTCATCTGGAGTATCGCTTCAACCTTTGAACTATCTGGTTTTATACCGTCAGGCGTAATAAGGTGTCCTAGGTACTTTACTTCCCTGGCAGCGAAGATACACTTATCTCGGTTGGCGCGCAAACCGAAGGAGCGCAAGCGATCAAAGACGCGTTCTAGGTCTTGAAGGTGCTCGTCAAACCCATCTGACAGCACGAGCAGATCATCTAAGTAGGCGAGCAGCGTGATATCCTTGACGGTACTTCCGGAACGAAATCGGTCTGAAATGTAGCAGGCGCGTTCTTAAGACCGAACGGCATCCAGCGGAATCTGAAGGTACCAAAAGGTGTGACGAAAGCTGTCTTGTCCTTGTCAGCAACTGCCACGCCCACTTGCCAGTAACTGGAACGTAAATCAATGGTACTTATATATCCTTCTCTCTTAGTAGCATGTAATAGGTCGTCGATCACCGGTAGTGGGTAAGTATCTGTCTTGGTTATAGCATTCAGGCGGCGGTAGTCAACGCAGAACCTGTAAGTACCATCCTTCTTTGGGACTAGTAGAGCTGGAGCTGCCCACGGAGACTCGCATTCTTCAACAATCCCATCTCGTACCATCTTGTTGAGCTCTGCTTCCATAATGGTCTTCTTTGCAGGTGTAAGACGGTAAGGAGGTACAGCGATGGGTGCGTGATCGCCTGTATCTATTCGATGTTCGGCGTAAGGGGTAGCGTCTCCTCCTTGATTGAAGATATCTTCATTTCGCTGCAGTACATCGACGAGTCTTTGGCGGGTTTGGCTGGTGAGCATAGATCCCTCATCATCTCTCAACAGGATTGAAGGAATATTAACAGAAGAAACAGGAATTTCTTGGTCACCCTCGTACTCCAAGGGGTAAATCTGGTCGCATCCTGAGAAATGCCAAGTGGAATTGGCAAAATCTATTACCATACCTGCAGCGTGAATAAAATTAATTCCTAAAAGGGTTTCGTTATCGTCGGCTTCGGGAAAGATAACGAATTCTGTCATAACTGCCCTATCAGACGAGATATAAACTTTAACTCGGGCTATCAAAACATCGCGGAGGCGCGCACCACCATCGGCTAACTTCACATTTACTTTTCTAGTAGTAAACGGTTGGTTCATATCTTCCAACATTTTATAAAGCTTATGACCAGCTACACAGCATTTAGCTCCGGAATCAAGTATTGCAACGCCTTGAAAGCCACAAATAGTAACAACCAACGTAGATCTACTGTTCGGCGTCGCGTCAGCAACTGGGGCAACAACTGTGGTCAGTACCCTATGAGAAGTGGGGTCAACAGTTGGGGCATCTACCCTATCAACGGAGGGGTCAACAATTGCTTCATCTACCCTATCAGTTAAGAGGTCGGAAATGTAGTCAACCATTGGTGCATCTACCCTATTAGCAAAGGGGTCAACGATTGGTGCATCTACCCTATTCAGCGAGTTCGCGATATAATCGGGGGCATTAGTACAAATTTCCGTGCTTGCAGAATCAAAAATATCATAGAAACATGCCGGGTAGTAGGGGTCGCTAACAGGCGTATTTACCCTACGCGGTTCACTGAATAATCCTGAAAAATGATAACTGTCACTAATAGGGTCATCCACCCTATCAGGCGCATCTGTCTCTACAATCGAAGGGGGGTCATTTCGCATAAAAACCCTATCAAAATTCGGGTCGTGTCTAGTCACCTGTATGTCATCCGGAATATTGAATGACGAACGTGTCTCGAAAGTAGGCGATCGAATTTTTGTATTTTTTGAACGCATCTCGAATGTGTCAGATTGATAGCGATTGACAGGTGAGTTGCGTGTGAGTTCAGAAGGTAACGGTGTTTGACATTTCGATGTGTATGTGTGCGTGTGTGGGGGGACGACATCATGACTTGACTGATAAGGGTTATCAATGCTATTATAATTAACAATAAAATCAGCGTTATCATCTAAATAATATTGAAAAGGATATGACAGATCGACATCCATGGTGGAGAATGACATCGGGTTATTCTTGCATGTAGAACATTGCGATCTGACGACTCCTCTCGTCCCACAGCCGTAACAATATATCACAGGCACATTTACATTGTTCTCGTTACCCACAGCACTGTTCTTATTGATAAGTCTATTGCAATTATCACGTAGGTGTCCGTAAACTTTGCAGTAAGTGCAGTAGCGCGATTTCTGCACACCTATCGGCGCAGCCGTGCTCGATGTGTGAACAGGCGGCGGCGGCGCGTTTGATGAACGTCGACTTGCTGCCGCAGCTGGGTTTCCGAGCTCGGTGTTCGTACGACGGGTCATCGGCGTCGATGTAGACATCCTCGGGTACGATGGCGAAGTAGTGTGAGTCGTCGCAGCGGCTCGGCGAGGCGGAGGCGGTTGGAGCGGTGACGCGGCCGCTGCGGCCGCGCGGCCCGAGTGACTTTCGGAGGCGCCGTAGGCCTCTAGTGCGTCGAACTCCTCCTCGATGGTGCGTGCCAGCTGGAGTAACTGTCTGAAGCTGCTCACTTCCTCACGTCGGATTTTCCCGCGTATACGTTTGTGTAATATGCCGTACACCATGTCCAGTTGCACCTTTTCACTCAGGTCGCCGTGGGGCAGTTTAGATAACAGAGCTCTCGCTCTGGCGACAAACACGTCCGTGGTCTCGTCAGTTTGCCTCATGGCGAGCAGTTGGGGGTACACTTTATGTGGGGGCCTGCGATTACCGAAAGCACTTCGCAGGCGGTCGAGGGCATCCATCCAGCTTTCTATCTCTAATTTGGCACTCTGCCACCAGACTGCTGCGCTGCCTGTAAGCAGCATAGACAGGCCGCGGATTGCATTTTCTTCGGATATGTTTGTGCAGTCTTTATACGTCTCAATTGTGCCGATAAATGTATCCAGGTCGTCGCTATCGCGGTCTTCGCCAGCGAAGCGTGCCGTGCACCTGGAGAAGTTTCCTGAAGAGACCGGGGCAGCATGGGGTAACACGGGAGCGGGCGTCGACTGTCGTTCCATGACACGGTCCAGAAGCCGTTCGAAGGCGTCGGTCTGGGAACGTTGGGCGGCGGCCATCATGCTCGCCACAGTTGAAGCCGTAAAAGAGCCAGGCTCCTCGTGGTTGCTGTCCTCGGCATCGAGGAAGTCCGACTGTTGTCGCGACTGACGTCTCGTGCGGGGCATCTTGATGAAAATTGACACGTCGTTTTCAGGCCTCGAGTTGGGCTGCCATCTTGTAGGCTAGCTTAGTGGGGTTTCTCAGGGTTGTTGGGGCGATTGGCTCGATGAAAACGGCGCTCGTACTGAGATACAACTTTATTGGTATCGACACTATAGTTGGTGACACTTTTATTAGGTTTACAAAAGTTCTTAGATTAGGATTAACAAAATATCGAGAGATTACATCAATCATCAAAGTAGCAATCGTTTACAGGTCAGGTGTTAATGATGGCCGCTTATCTATCTTACTCTAATTATAAGAAACGACGAGGACGGCGTATATCGCGAAAGGGCCTTCGGCCCCTCTCGGGTTCGTCTGGAGATACAGCGGGTGGCGGGCTAGGCCCGCCTCGATGGATAGGACGAGGAGAGCTGATTCTCATATCATCGGAAAGCGCTTTAATTCTACTACGCGTTACAAACGTCATTTTAACTTTTATGCCATTAGTAATTCCAAAAGTGTTTCGCGTTTTGCTACTATCGGTAGGCACTTATGAAAACAAATACCGGTCTATTTACAAAATGTGTTTAATATACAAACACTTTTAACAAAACAATATGGATACTATTGTTTGTTTAAAAATAAAATATTCAAGCAATATTTTGAGGATATTCAGGGAGAGGGCAAAAGGGTTTTCTAATGACATCCTGGACCATGCTGGACTGGGAGTTATAGAAAAACATAGAATGTGCCAGCTGCATCTCCTCCCGGGCATGCTGTAAAATCCAGCTAAGGGATTCGAGGGTTATAGTGTATTGCAATTTTAGGCGATGGGCTGACAACCTGTCACTATAGCAATATACATCATAATCAACTGCAATAACCCCCAAAACTTGTCAGACGTGGCGGAACGACCTTTGTTTAGGTCGTTTACGCTCTGCCTACCCCATTAGGGATAAAGGCATGTTTATATGTATGTATCGCATTTCTATTTCATGTTCATTATGATGACAATATTTTTTTCATATAAATTAAAAGTTCTTCCATGCTGGACTGGGAGCGAGAGAAAACTATGTTTTTCTGTGTGCCAGCTGTTTTTCCTTCCAGGTATGCTGTAAAAACCACCTAAGGGATCCGAGGGTTTTTGTATATTGTAATATAGGCGATGGGCTGACAACCTGTCATTACGGCAATATACCTACAAATCTATCTTAAATAACCCTTAAAATTTAGTCAGACGTGGCTGATCGACCTTTGTTTAGGTCGTTGACGCTCTGCCTACCCCATTAGAGAAAAAGGCGTGATTATATGTATGTAAGTTTAAACACCTGTTGGTTCTTATAATTAGAGATTAAAGTTGAGATCAGTCGGTATTGAGCTCGATTTTAGATGAAATTAAAATCTATCTGACACGTTCAGAATAATAAAATTGAAAAAGGACAGGTGATTTATACTCCTTGGTCTTACTCTTTTTCCGCTAGTTTTTGACGCGCTTTTGCACGTTTCCACAGTATTTCTGTCAAATTTATCCGCCGTATCATATGACGGCGGACAAAAATGACAGATTAAGCATATATATAATACTTCATACATAATGGGGTAGGCAGAGCGTATACGACGTAAATAAAGGTCGTTTTGCCACGTCTTACAGTTTTGAGGGTTATTTATGATATAGGTATATTGCTATAGTGACAGGTTGTCAGAATATCGCCTAAATTATATATACTGCCCTCGTATCCCTTAACTGGATTTTACAGCATGCCCGGGTGGAAATGCAGCTGGCACATTCTATGTTTTTCTCTCGCTCCCAATCCAGCATGGAAGTATAATAATACTACCATAATACTACCGCCTATAAATCAAAAACTGGAGAGAAAAGACCTTCTGTCCTTTTTCAATGTGTTAGCAGGCAAATCTAGAATTGATATCTTTGTTAAGTAAACAAATTAAATAAATCGAACACTCTAGTACTTTTGAATTAGCTTATTTAATATCTGTTACATATCTGCTACGGGCTACGACGACGTAGCAAATCACTATAATTTGTTAACTCTGCAATAAGGTAGACATTTCATACCCCTAAAGCGGTTTTACCCTTATTTTTGATTTCAAACCCACGTAAACGGTATTACGTCTACAACGCATTTAAGTTTACCACAATTTGGTTCCACTTGAAGAAATATAATAACGATTGTTTGAACTCCATCTGAATGTTGTTTACCAAAAATATTCAACTTTTAATATTTATTTTGGAAAAGATGAGAAGAAGAAGACAGTTGTGAGTTTGTTTTCAGTTTTGTTGTATCTAGTTTATTTTACTTTTCCATGGTTATGAAAAATACAGATTGAATAGTGTCTGGTAAATACAAAATTGGCTCGAATCTAGATGTCATCGCCTAAAGCTGAAATTAAAATCTGTCCGTCAATTTTATCTAAAAATATTGAAAAAGGACAGTAGATCTATTCTCTCCGGTTTTTGATTCAAAGTCTAAGATTTTATACGTTTTCTGTCAATTTTATCCGCCATGTCATTTTACGATGGCAGATAATATAATGAGGAAATTTGGGCACCAAAACCTTGCTGATAAATCGCCAGTCCATTTTCAATTTTATTATTTTGAAAGTGACAGATAGATTTTAATTTTAGTTTTAGCGGGTGGAATCAAATTGAGCCAATTTAAGATAACTTTAGCGTCTGTTCTTCCTTTTTAGAACTTCAATCAATTTCGAAGAAATGCTTTAATACTCGTATACTCCATATATTGTATCGCGCTCTTGAAAAGTCCCCGTCGCGTTGCGTCGCTTTCCAGTGTGACATACATACATACATAACGTCACGCCTCTTTCCCGGAGGGGTAGGCAGAGATCACATCCTTCCATTTGCTACGATCCTTGCAAACTTCTTTCGCTTCATCTACATTCATCAATCTTTTCATGCACGCTCGTCGGTTTAGGGTACTCCTGACCTGACCTTTCCCTAGTGAAGTTCCAGTGTGAAGTGACTTATATTATATTATTTTTTATTTTTTTAATGCCTGTTTCATGTCAATGCTATGTTCGAGGTACGTTTGTAAGAACCTGAATACAAAGAAAAATTGGTAGGTATATAACAAATTCATGACCAAGTTTCTAGGAACAGCAGGTACATCACTACAGTAGGTGAATCACTCTATCCATTTAAAGAAACCGCATCAAAATCCGTTGCGTAGTTTTAAAGATGTATGTGTTACGGGCAATGTGATTAACCGGGCATTATTAATAAGGACCGGCCATTATTAATACGGCCCAAGAGCGTCGGGCAAAGTGATAAATTTATCACTTTGACCGGTCATTATTAATAATGCCCGACGCCCCGCGGTCCATGTGATAAATCAGTCTTTGAAATAGCTTGAATTTATCACTTGGACCGGGCCGTATTAATAATTCCCAATGAGTTTACTGTGTGTAAAGAAAAGTTCATTTCGATCGACGATGTTCCAAAAGTTGATATTACTCTTCGAGAATGTGCTCGAAGGGACTCTCATTTTGATGGACAAGGCTTCCAGCATTGTAACTGTACTGGTGACTGCAATTCAAAACGTTGTAAATGCAAGAAATCAAACATTCTTTGCAATTCAAAATGTCACAAAAGCTCATCTTGCAAGAACAAATCATTCTTAACTTAATAACTTTCTTGCACAGTCCTTAATTATTAGATATTTCAGTTGATTTTTCTCAGTTTACTTATTTTTAAACCATTATTCTTTAGTATTATTTTTATCATAATAAAAGTAGATGACTACTGATGTTATTAAATTTTTAACTAAAAACTTTTTAATTAATAACTTTCTTGCAAAGTCCTTAATTATTAGATATTTCAGTTGATTTTTCTCAGTTTACTAATTTTTAAACTATTGTTCTTAAGAATTATGTTTATCATAATAAAAGTAGGTAACTACTGACTGAAGTTATTTCATTTTTAAATAATAACTATTTATTTAATAACTTTCTTGCACTGTCCTAAATATTTCAGTTGATTTTCTCCGTCTAATATTTTTTATCAAAATAAAAGTAGGTAACTACTGATGTTATTACATTTTTAACTTTTTACTTTTTAACTACTACATTCAATAGATTATTTTTTGTTAACATTTCATGACAATTATGTAAATTTCATTTTATTTAATAAACAAGTACACTACAGTTTACCTATTTATTACTTTGCCCAAGATAGGGCGGGCATTATTAATAATGGCCGGGCAAAGTGATTAATATTGCTGTTTTTATCACATTGCCCGAAAGGGTCGGGCATTATTAATACAGACTGGCCATTATTAATAGTGCCCGGATATATCAAATGGCCCGTAACATATGCATACATAGGGATATAGAGACAAAGAAAGCGACTTTGTTTTATACTAATATACTAATAAAACAAAGTCGCTTTCTCTGTCTCTATATCCCTATGTATGCATATGCAGACAGAGAAAGCGACTTTGTTTTATAATAATATACTAATAAAACAAAGTCGCTTTCTCTGTCTCTATATCCCTATGTATGCATACATCTTTAAAACTACGCAACGGATTTTGATGCGGTTTCTTTAAATGGATAGAGTGATTCAAAAGGAACGTTTATATGTATAACAATGAGTAATACAGTAGAGAAACACTGATAATTTCCGTGCGAAGCCGGGGCGGGTCGCTAGTTTACTATAAAGGCTGAAATAAGAGCTATGTATGGTCGAATAAATTTGGTAGGCCGAGACGCGGGCGAGACAAGACCACACATTATTAATTCGGCTGAGACAAGTATAGTACTTTTATTTTATTTTGCGCAGATACCATAACAATACTTACGCTTAAAAAAAACATTAAACCTGCAGTTCCTCTATAATATTTTGTTATTTAATATTTGCATGGCGCCTTTGGCGGTCGCCTGTTCCATTCATTCATTCATTCATGTTTTTATTTCGCATTCTGCGTTTAAAATAACAATATCGTCAACTTAAAAACACCTAATTTACACTTGAGTATACATTAAATAGCGGTCGGTAATGGTCATTATTGTCGTGTGGTGAAATTGCCGGCCGCTACGAACTCGAGTACCGAAAAGAGTGATGAGTTTAAAAAAATAACCTATTTCCGAGCAAGTGGGAGAAAATATATATTCCTACCATATAGCAGCTCAGCTGCAGCTCACATTATTCCAACTTTTTTGACAACAACAAATTACCAGTAGTGTGATCCAAAGTTTTAAGTAGATAAGTTCTATATCGTCTTGAAGATTAACAAAGTTTTATACTGCACATATCTCTGTCTTCGTTATGTTCAGAACGGTGTATGCTAAGCCTGTCTGCCGTGCATACATACATACATAACGTCACGCCTCTGTCCCGGAGGGGTAGGCAGAGATCACATCCCTCCACTTGCTACGGTCCTTGCAAACTTCTTTCGCTTCATCTACATTCATCAATCTTTTCATGCACGCTCGTCGGTTAAGGGTACTCCTGACCTGACCTTTATCTAGAACGTCCCGGATTTGGTCGCGGTACGTTCGTCGAGGTCTTCCCCTTCCAACGTTCCCACTCACACTCGCCATATATGTATATCTGTTTACTTAATCTGCTTTCATCCATTCTCTCAACATTACTAAACCACCTAACCATTCCTTTTTCTAAACCTGTCACTATATCCTCTTTAACACCACAACGTTCTCTTATCACGCTATTATTTATTCTGTCACTCAGTTTCACACTAATCGTACTTGTTACCGCTCATTTTCTACTGCATTTATTCTACTGCATTTACTGTACTTTCATGTCTTTTCTGCCAGACCCACCACTTTCACTGACATACATAAGTGTTGGAACTAACATCCCTATACACACATACATATAATCACGCCTTCATTCCTAATGGAGTAGACAGAGCGTAAAGGACCCAAACATAAGGTCGTTCCGCCACATCTGACAAAGTTTTGAGGGTTATTTAAGATAGATTTGTAGGTATATTGCTATAGTGACAGTTTGTCAGCCCATCGCCTAAATTGCAATATACTGAAACCCTTGGATCCCTTAGCTGGTTTTACAGCATGCCAAGGAGGAAATGCAGCTGGAATATTCTAAGTTTTTCTCTCGCTTCCAGACCAGCATGAAATATATAGGTTGTAAGAAAAGGGTACATGCACCCGAAAGGATGTGAATCGGCCAATGAAACTAAACAACTTTCCCCAAGGAACAAAGGTCGTAAATAAATTTTAAAAATGCCTTCCCATGCGAAATATGCTATCAGCTGATGCATTTTGTATGAGAGGACCAACATATTTTTTTATAGTTTTTCGCTTTATGTTCCTTGGGGAAAATTGTTCAGTTGGTCAGATTTTCATCCTTTCGGGTGCAAAATACTCTTTCTGTTTCACTCTGTAGTTGTACACTAATTAAAAAACTTAATCAAATTGATCAAAGAACTTGTATACATACGAGCACATCAATTTATATGATTGAGAAAAAAACAAAGATCAGACAATGCGAAACACGCTTCCGCGCGCGAGTTAGCAGATCCCGCTCCTACGCGCGTAGAAGCGTTTTCAGTATGTTCGACACTGCGTGTTTTCCATACAAACCGGGAGTACGAAGTCGCGAGCACAGCTAGTTTATTATATGTATGTATAGATATTTCCAATTCTTTTGATCTGAAAATATAATTACCGATTCCTTGAACTTTCTTTTGTTACCGACATAAAGAAACAAAATTTGCATTACTTTTATGGATTCCGTACTTATTGGAACGTATTTTGCTATGTTTTGAAGTTTTATTCGTTTATTGTTTACCGTATTTTATATGACATCACTAAACATAAATATAAGAAATCTATATTGTTTATCAAGCAATCTATATGCCCCAAGAACATTACGAAACCAGGGATTTCGCGAAATCCCGGAGTAAGGGTTAATCGATTCCACAGATCGATTCATCATTACAAAATGTAAAACATCGTCAGAATAATTTTGTTTAATTAAAACTTAACACTCATTAACATAGCATATTATTATATTTTTTAAATACTTGTGCTAGTATTGTACTAAACAATTCAAATGAAATACAAGACATACATAATATAGATACATATAATAACGCCTTTATTCCTAATGGGATAGGCAGAGCTTAAACGACCTAAACAAAGGTCGTTCCGCCACGTCTGACAAAGTTTTAAGGATCATTTAAGATATTTTTGTATGCATATTGCTGTTGTGACAGGTTGTCAGTCCATCGCCTAAGTTACAATACGTGGGACACTCAGAAAGTTTTGCGACACTAAAAAAAATTGTTCTACAGGTACATATATTTTTATTAAATCTTTTCAAAGTACTCTCCACCAGCCTCTATGCAAAGATTCATGCGTCTGAACCAGTTTTCAAAACACTTTTTCCAGTCCGCCGTAGACACCTCGTTTACAGCCTGCTCGAACGCAGCCAGCGCATCTTCCGGCGACGAAAATTGTATCCCCTTGAGCTGATTTTTTATTTTTGGAAATAAAAAAAGTCACACGGTGCTAGATCAGGGCTGTAAGGAGAGTGACCCAGGAGTTTGACTGGTGTGCTGTCCAGGAAGTCCCTCGTTTTGAGCGCGGTGTGTGCAGGCGCATTGTCGTGGTGGAGCAGTAGTCCGCGGAGCCCTGTGTTTGGTCGCTTGTTGCTCACAACAGAAAAAACTTCTGGTAAACATTTGGTAGTATACCATTCGGCGTTAATGCTTCTTTGATCTCGTAAGGGAATTGAGGCCAAGTGGCCAGTCAAATTAAAAAAGCTGGCGATCAAAATCTTCCCCCCGCTTCGAGATCGGTTCACTTTGGTAGGCGTTGGTTCATTTTGAAACACCCAAACTGTCGACTGGCGCTTGGTTTCTGGATCGTATTGATAAATCCAGGACTCATCACTTGTTACGATGTCGTAAACACGCCGAGACGAGCCTGCTTCAAATTTGTTCAGCATATCACGGCACCATTCCACCCGGGCCTGCTTCTGAGCGTCGGTGAGGTAGTGCGGCACCCAGCGCGATACTATCCTCCTCACGCGAAGATGCCCTTGTAGAATCTCGTGAACGCTTCCCGATCCAATCTTTAATATATGCTGAATCTTCTGATATGTAATTCGCCTATTATCTTGGATTAAATTTTTCACTGCTAGCACGTTTTCTTCCGTAATAGCCGTCAAAGGGCGACCGCTTCTTTCTTCATCCCCCAAGGTTGGTCGACCGCGCCTAAATTCGTTATACCAACAATACACGGTTGCCTTGGAGGGGCTTTCATCCATAAATGCCATTTGAAGTCTATCGAACGATTCATCCGGTTTCAGGCGACACTTGAAATCGTAAAAAATCTTAGCTCTAAAATGTTCCCGGCGCAGATCCATTTTTCAGTAAGACACGATACTTTGAATTGGCTCGCAAAAAATGTGGAGGGAAATTTTGAAAATGGAACACACATATTTTTACTTACAAGTAATCATATTTTCAAAAAAGATTCTAACCGGCCAGTCTGCCATATATAAAAACTATTTATCGCAATACTTTCTGAGTGGCCTGGTATACAGAAACGCTCAGATCCCTTAGCTGGTTTTTACGGCATGCTCGGGAGGAAATGCAGCTGGCACATTCTATGTTTTTCTCTCACTCCCAGTCCAGCATGGAAGTCTATCATTTCATATATATCAATATTTTCACTAGAATAAGTCAAATGAAATCCTAAACATTTTCAGTAAAAAGTAACGATTAATTGATTACGCCTCTTTCTGGGATTTCGCGAAATCCTTGGTTATGTCATTTCCTTGTGAAATATACATAGAAATAAAATTGTACCAGGTCGATGTCTATGTATTAAAGAAAATATTTTAGATTTTTGATTGCGCACAAGGTACTACTAGCGCCATTTATTGTTCGGTAGCTAAAACAAGTGTTCTATGATTATGTTTTGTTACGTCATCTACTAGACCGACCGGGATGAAACTTAGGCCCGTATTTTTAAACAGCACTTGAGACTGACAGCTAGTTTGAGTCAGAATCAGAAATGTTTTTTCAGTAAAAAAGGACCTGTCAGATCCATATAAATGTAAATTTTGTTTCTTTATGTCGGTAACAAAAGAAAGTTCAAGAAATGGGTAACTATAATTTCAGATCAAAAGCATTGGATATATCTAAATCTTAAATCGGAAAGCTATAATATGAATGATCAATGTTGTTAAATGCTTAAACGGAGGCTTTTCATCTGTCACTGTTTAAAGATTTTAAAAATAAATATTATGTATTTGCATTGTCATAAGCCCACAACTTATCTAATCTAATAGATCCCCTTCGGGCCCACGTCTTCTGAGCCAGCGAAGTTAGTATTACGATTTGAAGAAGATGTTCAGTTTGGTCTTAAGAGGAAATCACCTTGCGTGGTATGGCCATGTTATGCGGAGGGATGAAAGTCATAGAGGCAAATGGTTAATGAATTTGAATGTGGATGGATATGTTGCAAAAGGACGACCAAAGTTAAGATGAATGGACTGCGTGAAAGATGATATGTCTAAATCGAGTGTTGAAAGGGATGAAAGGAAGAAGATAAGGGCAAGCGAATGATGAGGATGGTCAGTTCGGTTTTATACGCCCTGGTGATGTCGTTCATGCTTTTCCTACCATTATGTAACTAATAAACTATTGGGCTTGATTCTAGATACCACCGGCTTAAACTGAAATTAAAATCTATCTGTTACTTTCAAAATAATTAAATACTCAATACTCAATTAAATTAATTCTTACGAGAGCCCGATGGTGTAGTGAATAGGGCCGCTGCCTCCTGAGCGGGAGGTTATGGTTCGAATCGCACCACGCATCAATGTGTTTTTCGTTTTACGAATTTCATATGTACGTTTATTCGGCGCTTTTTCCATGCTTCGGAAGGCAAGTGAAGCCGTTGGTCCCGGTTAATATCGTTCAATACCGTAGATATTAGTCGTTAAGCCATTTCAGAGGCCAGTGCTAAGAATTGGCGGCTTGAAAACTTTGACCTAATCTAGGATTGGATCTGGTTTTCCTTCTGGGTTGCGGAGGTCAGATGGCAGTCGCTTTGCTTTAACTTTAACTTTCTTAAAACCAGTACCCTCGTTCAATCCCCTAGATTAGGTAGCCGACCCCGTGACATACGGGATAAGGCTAGGGAGATGACTTTCAAAATAATAAAATTAAATAAGGACAGACAATTTATTGATTTTGACGCGTTTTTGCACGTTTCCCGAATATTTCTGTCAAATTTATGCGCCATTTTTTTTTTATAATTATCCCATGATAGGAAGGCAAAGAGCGTGAGCTCATGCAGCCTAGTCTTCAGTATATTCATTTCTGTAGTAACATTAACCTAATCTAACCTACGCTATCCTAAAAGTCAAGTCATTAGAATGCGCCGTTGATTCGCATTCCAATGCTCAACAGACTTTTACATACGGTAGCGCCTTCCTTTGGTTCTTACCCCCGCCATATTGTTCCTCGTCAGCAGATTTTTATGTTATTACAATAAACACCGAAGGATCTAATTTTAGAAGAGTGAGGAACAATGTCTGTTTTTTTATGTTCCCCGCGTAAATCCCCAACCTAAACTAACCTTATCTAGAACTCATCAGAATGCGAGTGTGGCTCTCACATTCCATTGCTCTGTAAATATGGTCCGAATCAACACTGGGAGTAAATACTCCCAGTGTTGATTCGGACCATATTATAGGATTTCTTTACTTTATTTCTCACTTCCACTACATTGTCTTACACTACCGGCACATTAATTTGTTAGCAAACACAACACTATCACAATAATAGAAGCAAAAAACTATATTAGAAAGCCAAAAACTCAGTCCTAACAGTGATTCGTTACAATTCCCGCGCAAAACCGCGGAATAAAAATGACAGATAACGCATAAAACACCGACTATAAATTTAAAACCGGAGGCACTAAATCTCCTGTCCTTTTCCAATGTTTTAAATCTGAAAGTGACAAATAGATTTTTATTTTAGTTTTAGCTGGCTAATCTAGATTAGATTATTCCAGAACCCATAATGTATCTAAGTACGAGTAATCATTATTTAACTCGAGTGTGCGGTGACATACGTAAGTATCTTTGGTGCTTTCATTCAGAATATCATTTAATACAGTACCACGAAGGCGACTTCAACCTTTCTTTGGAGTACAATATCCAATGTTTAACAAAGTCTTAGAGAAACCTACGGTATTTTATTATGAGAAAACCTTATGACCCATCCACATCAAAGCATTCTTAAGATTTGAAGTTCAAAGGCAGCGTCTGAGATTAATATAGTAAAAAAAGCGATTTTTTATTTAACAGAAGGTTCTTCGCTTCAGAAAGGGGTTCAGCGGACAATTAAACTGATCAAATTCCAAAAATAAATTCTGACGAAAAAACTGTACTGTCAATTTTGTTTTTATTTCATTTCAGTTTTAATGTTATAAGCTGCATATTTAGACCGTAAAATATTGTGTTTAAACATTAACAGCATACATTGTCCATGTATATAGGTATGCTGCCTCCGTGGTCTTGCGGTCTGAGCCATTTGCTTACGACCCGGAGGTTATTGGTTGTTGTTTCTAGTTTGGTAAGGACATTGCAGGCTGATCACCTGATTGTCTGAAAAGTAAGATGATCCATGCCGTCAGGTGGGCATGTAAATAGTTGGTCCTACGCCTGATTTCTCTCTGGTCGTTTCAGTCGTTCTGTCCCATCAGAATGAACGATTAGAGAGTGCAGTTGTGCGTTGCGCAAACACTTGGACAGTAACAACTAGTCCTCCGCAGTTGGTCGATCTCTGAGAGCTTGGCCGCCGTTACCGAAAATCGGAGGCAGGACTAAACCTATGTACATATTATCTGCAGTCAACTACATGCTAATTGAATTTGTTATATACAAAATGATATACACATTTCTTTTTTTTTACATGTAAACAGTCTATTGAAAACCGCATACCCTGCTAAATGTTTTCACGCATTATTACTCCAGTAGAATGTTGAAAATAATGGAAAACGTTCAAGCTTACCGATTACTGGTACCTAACCTTTACATTTTAAATAACTTATCTCCCATTTGCTCGGAAAAAGCTTCATTATTTAAAAAATAACAAAACCTACATTCACTCTTTTCGGTCCTCATATTCGCAGTCACCAGCAATTTCTCCAATATTTTTTTTACAATAAAATCAACTACCGCTTCACGAAGTCTTTAAAGACACACTAGTATGGTTAAGGTGTTTTCAGTACACATTATTGATTATTTTAAGGCTGAATGCACATACAACTTTTTACAAAATAGAATAAATGAATGAATGGAATGTGCGCCTGTCAAAGGCGCCATGCAAAACTTAAACGCATCCAAGCTATACAATTTAAAAAAAAAATAGTCTTAATATTTTGGAGGTGAATCGTAAGTTTGACGTTTGTTTTTACAAATACAAATACAAATCAGTTTATTTCCACAAAACACATTACAAAAAATAAAAAACACACAATCAAGAATAACATAACAAACAGGACAGGTAGGCATATAGATATTTAGCAGAAGTGGAAAAAGGTGTGGACACAGCTTGGCTGTTTTTAAGTCCACCCTACGTCAAGTGTACAGAAGAGGATAAATAGCACAGAACAACTTAAACTACAATTTGACAAATCTTTGTAATATATATTTTAATAGCAAAAATATTAGGCACATTTAGCGTTTATATATGAACAAACTTAGAAAAAAGAAAAAAAAACATTTAGTAACAGTAATAGGCACATTCTTCAAAAGTAAAGGTAAGAAATTTTAATAATATATAATATAATACCGTGGTTAAAACTTATAATGTAGATAGATTATTGTTATATACTTGCTTTAGGTACACAAATCTGTTTCTTGCAGGACACCGAATGTCTTCAAAACTTTTTTGAAGTTTTAGATACAGTTGTTTTATTTGACGTTTGAATTGGTATATGGTTTTGAGAGTTCTAATAGGCGGGGGGATATTATTCCAAATTTTTGCTGCCGCAAATCGAAATGAGCCTGTAAACTTGGCAGTGCGATAACAAGGCACGTCCAGCAGCAGAGCGTTGGCGGGGCGTTGCCGGCGGCCGCCAGCGCTACGCCGCCGCAGCCGCGCGGCCAGGCCGGCGGGCGCGCCCGACTGCACCACATTATATGTGAAGCAGTCGGGGTGAACCTGTCTCCGAGCCGCCATGTCGAGGCTGTTCATGTTGTTAAGAACAGGAGTAATACGGTCATGCCGACGAAGGCGTTCGCAAAATCGAACACAAGAGTTTTGCACTAATTGTATTCGACGACTAGTTTTTTCTTGTAAGCAGGGCCCGTATACGGTGTCGCAGTAATTAAATTGTGACAATATCAAGGACTCTGTCAGCGTCCGCCTTACCTCTTTGTTTAAATATTCACCAACTTTATAGAGTGATTTTAATTTATAGATGGCTGCTTTCACTTTCATACCTACATGTCTGTCAAAGTTCAAACCAGAATCCATATGGAGGCCCAAATTTCTAGCATAATCGACTATTTGAATAGGTGTACCATTCAAGGTAATTTTAGGTTTCATTGCAAGCACCTGGTTCACTGCCATTTTTGTGCCGAATAAGAGAGCAACGGTCTTACCGGCGTTGAGACAGAGCGCGTTGTCCCGTGCCCACTCCCATACGCGGCTCAGCTCGTCGCTGACGAGGCGCGCGGCCGCGCCCGCGTCTGCTGGCGCGAACGAGTGCAGCAGCTGCGTGTCGTCCGCGAACATCTCGCAGCGCATGTGTCGCACGCAGCGTGGCAGGTCCGCCGTGTACACCGCGTACAGGAGTGGCGACACACACGCGCCCTGTGGACACCCACGACTCACCTTTTTTGCATCTGAATAGACAATTTCCCCGTCATTATTAGTGCATTTAACGATTTGGTAACGATCCTCTAGATAATTACATATAAGTGTCAGAGCACTATCACTAAGGCCGTAGTAATGCATTTTACTTAATAATAAATTAGTTTCTATACAATCAAATGCACGCGAAAAATCTAATAAAATTAGTATCGACACTTGCCCTTCGTCTAATGATGTTAAAATATCATCTGAAATTTGAGTGAGTGTAGTGTTAGTACCGCGTCCCCTCCTGAAACCCGATTGGTTTTCCGGAATGACGTTAATATTATCAAAATATTCAGAGAGCTGCTTCTCCATGACTTTTTCAAGAATCTTTGATGCTGCAGGTAGAATGCTAATAGGTCGTAAATCTTTGTAATCATTAACTTGAGCTTTCTTTGGAAGTGGCGAAACTACTGCTGTTTTCCATTTTTGAGGAAAACAACTATCCAACAGACAACTGTTAATTAAATGGAGCAAAACAGGCGTAGTGCGAGATAAAGTTCTTTTTATCATATTTATGGAAATACCATCGATACCTTCCGCATTAGTAGTTATTTTACCTATAATTTTCAAGAGTTCGGATTCATTGATTAGACTAAATGTGAACTTATCTGAATTATTTATATATAAGTAACTGTAATAAAAAGCGATCAAGTCAAAAGGTACCGGTGTAGTAAATGGTAACAATAAGAAATTTTCATTTATTAGATTTGCATTATTCAAATGGTGGGGAACCTCGATCGTATTTTTATTAGTAGACACGAGCCTGTTTACGCCTTTCCACATTAGTTTACTGTCTTTCACATGTGCATTTATTTGACTCGCAAACGATGCCTGCTTCTCAGTTCTAACCATTTCAGTGAGCTGGTTACGTAATTCACGGTAGTAGCGGTGAGGCGCGGAGTCGCGCGGCGCGGCGGCGGCGCGGGCGCCGGCCCGCTCGCGCAGCACCATCACTCGGCGCACGGTGTCAGTAAGCCATGGCGGCAAGGATAGGTGACTCCTACGCACCAGTTTAGGAGCATGAGCATCCCATAACTGAAGAAGCATATTATCGAAACTATTCACTTTGTCATCTATGTTGTTTAAGTAAATTAAGTTCTCCCATTGAATGCTAAACAAATCTTTATCAAAGGAATCATTATCAATCTCATACAAGTTCCGATATATTCTTAACCGTTGACGCGGGCGATGCAATGGAATGTTAAATAATGAAGTCACAAGCCCATGGTCACTAATGTCTATGTTATGTCTTACGCTAACTTTCGTACACAAGGCATAGGCATTTGTAAGTATAATGTCTAACAAAGTTTTGGAACTAATACGCGTATATTGATTAACTATTTGTCGCATACCGAAGTGATTAGAAAAATCAATAATTTTACCACCGTTTGTCAACATATCCACGTTGAAATCACTTAAGAAAAATGTATAGTCAGCTGTAGGTAAATAATAAGTTAACGCATCGGCTATCGACTCGAGCGCAGCCCCGACAGCTACCCCTTGAGGTCTATACGCAGTACCTATCACACAGCTATGCTTAGACACGGTGAGACGGATCCACAGCTGTTCGAGGCGCGCGGAGGGCGAGCCGGCGGCGGCGGCGGGGGGCGCTGGCAGCACTTGCACGGCCAGGCGCGAGCGCACGTAGAAGCCGACCCCACCACCCCGCCGCTTACGACGACCTCTTTTTATCAACTGATAACCTGGAATCGTATAGGATGACGTCATGGCGCTGTCATTCAACCAGGTTTCATTTAAAGCCAGATATTTTCCTCTATTACCGTTGAAGATATGTTATCAAACTCTGTATTCAGACTACGAACATTATATAAGCCTAAATTTAACCTGTTTGCTTTTCCCATAAAGAACAGATTTGCGTACACAAAACTTGCCTTACTCCCCGTGAAATAAGGGTGAAGGTGAAAATAGATACAGTATCATGGTGAATATTTCTTATTAAACCATTAAAAAAAAATGCGACTATGTTAGATAAAAGTAATAGTAGTATACCTATGACTTTAACAAGTTGTAATTCTTTTATCAATATCCAACAACCGTATTTATATAAAAAGCCTACAAAAACAAAATGAGAAAAAACATTATTATGCGTATTAATCATATTGTCATAATATTTAAGATTAACCAAAGCTTTAATATAATAATAAATGATTATTTGAATCATAATTTGAAATGAATTTGAATTTTTATACTGACACATTATCGTTGAGAATAATGAGAGTAATACAGATTTAATTACAATTATTTTATTTTAAATTATAACCGACATTGTTGCCTGCTTAACAATGCAACATAAGTATCCATATTCAGTTAGTTTGATGGATATGTTTTTCTAAATCTAACATGTTTCTTACAGCAATAATTGACGAGTTTATATCCTTACGGATTAAAACTTTGCCGTCCTGCACCCAAGTGTATTATTATTATTGTTTCCTCGCAAAATGAAAGAAAAGTACTACCTATAATTATCTCAGCCAAAATAACAATTTAAGGTCTCGTTTGAATTTCAAGGCCTCGACTTTCCAAATATACTCGACCTTAAATTACTTTTTGTTCGGCCTCGGAGTAATGACGCTTAACCTGCCGTCTCACAAAACTGACTTCTACGCAAAGTCTTTCACAGTGCGAGCGATCAAGCTGTGGAATGAATTGCCCGAAAACATTCGACGTGCACCGTCTCTTGAGACCTTTAAGAGCCGAATTAAAAAACATTACTTGGAAAAAATTACTATCTGATCATTATTTATCCTTCACTTTTATCCTGTGCTGTTGCTGTCATTTCCTTCGTCTAGTTCTGGTTGTAGTTTGCATTATCCTATCTTCCATTAGTTTATGTATTAGTTTATTATATATTATGTATTAGTTTACTTTACAATATCTATGTAGTAGCTTGTAACTAGTTTATGTATTATATGTAATGTAATGTATTTAGGATACATATTTTACTAGATTTGCAATATCCCGCTTACCGCTACGCATTTTTCTTTGACCCAAAGGTTGCCTGGAAGAAATTGCTACCTTAGCAATAAGGCCGCCTATGTTGTACTTGTTTTTTGTTGTTATCTGTTGTGTTGTATGATTTGTATTCTTACGTGCAATAAAGTATTTTTATGTTATGTTATGTTAATATACTATTTTTAATATTAATTTAGTTTATTTTACTCTATACTTACGCACTCCTAGGCCAAAGCAAATCTAGAGGACTCAACGACGGTACTAGTTTTTATGCTGAGCGACTGCTATCTGACGCCCACAACCCAGAGGGGAAACCAGACCCAATCCTCTAGAATTAGGTCAGAGTTTTCAAGCCGCCAATGCTTAGCACAGGCCTCTGACATGGCTTAACGACAATTATCTACGGTGTTAATCGATAATAACCAAAACCAACGGCTTAACGTGCCTTTGCACGGCTAAGCCTCCATAAGTGCTATAAATAACTGATATATTCCATTCCATGGTCAACTCAATTTTGAAAGTGTGTCGTTTTCGATGCTGCTAATAACATAAATCTCCCGTAGCAGAAGATAAACCTGATCTTCAAAAAACACGCTTTAGTGATCGCTGACTGGAAGTCTATACGTAACATGATCAAAAGCATATTAAAAGATAGCGCGTTTACAAAAGAATCTTGTGGAAATATTAGAAATAATAAATCAAATATTCAACCGCTGACAGGATTTGAACTGCTGATTAATATTTTCAGAAATAAGTAGCACTGTGAGTGCAATAAACTATTAGAAAATAATGTTGTCGGTTTAATATTGGTATATAGTATCCGAAGGGAAGTATGAAAACGAAATGTAAGCGGCAACACACAGGCGTCACAACGCTCGAATGCTTTTTGTATTGCCTACAACACACATGCGTCACCTTACACACTACGCGCGCGTAGCAAGGAACTCTACGTCGGCCATCCCTCTGCCAGTATGCGCGCGTAGTGTTAAGGTGACGGTTGTGTGCTGTAGGCAATGCAATGCAAAAAGCATTGACCGTGTGTTGAGCGCAATCTTACTCGCAGTGACTCCTGTGTGTTGTTGCACTAAGGCGTATCAAAAGTAGATGAAAATGTATGTGAAATGTTTAGGCAACAGACACATTGTGTGTATCATATTCTGTTTTTTTGTTATTCTACTCTACTAACCACTTTTCATTATACTATCCAATTCATGTCATCAATACATATAATAAATCTCTAGAAGGGACGTGTCTGTACGTTGAATATTTTTACAAAGAAATAATTGCAGCAGGCATTAAACGATGTAAAGATCAAAACGATTTTTTTATTTTATTTCTGTCTGTCTGTCTGTCTGTATGTTACCACACCACGCCAAAAGTACTGAACCAATTTCGATGGAACTTTTTTTATTCAACCGTGTTACCCGGGTTGCAACTTAGGATACCTAAAATCACGCTACCTGAATTAGGGGGTAGACAGGAAATTGAAATTTGGCTGTTTTTTAACCAATTTTTATGGTAAACTTTTTATTCGAATGAGCATTATTAAAAATCAAATAGGTATACAAATAATCACGACTTATGACTAAGGAGGTAGGTAGGAAATTGAATTTCAGTCGTTTTTAACTGATTTTCATTAAACTTTTTTTGTTTGACTGAGCATTACTTAAACTTAAATTTACGATACAGATATTCACGCTACCTGATTTAGGGGGTAGGCAGGAAATTGAACTCTGATCGTTTTTAACCGATTTTGAAGGGACTTTTTATTTGACTGAGTTTTTTTAACTACCTGTTGTCCAGCTTAGGTAAGAAATAATCACGGAAACCATTATAATATTGAGTAAGTACCCCAGTTTGTATTCTGCGGTTTAGCAGATCCCGCTCCTACGTGCGGAGAAGCGTTTACAGTATGTTCGACACTGCGTGTTTTCCATACAAACCGGGCGTACGAAGTCGCGGGCACAGCTAGTGCAAACAAAAAAGTCTAATCCAATGACAAATAAAAAGCTTTCACGCATTAGTTGTTCTTTCATTTGTTCCCAACCCAGAACCTTTCCCGCTCTTTTAAATTACTGTAATTTAGGCCGGTCATCATTAACTATGGCCTTCTGTTTGGAAAGCTCAATTTGTTTTAGACCCTTTTTACTCAATCAGTGAATTCAAAGTTAAAGGTAATCCCTCGCTCATGTCATGGATAGAGATCTGATGATATGTTCCTAGGATTCTGTGTTTCTATATCCTCTAAGTTAGCACTCGGTGTAACGTATATACCAGGTGTAAGGGACAGCGTCTCGCAAACTGATAGAGGTTGCTCAGGAAATTCTTTCAAGAAGAGAAAAATAAATTGGGCTTTACCATATAAATTGTCTTATCGATGCAAAAAAAAATTATGGCAAAGCCAAATTTTTATTCCACTTCATGAAAGAATTTCCTGGTGGAAGTTGTTCAGTGTCATTGACTGAGCATCTTATGAGTTTGCGGGACGCTGTCCCTTACACCCGGTATGCATAGAAATACTAAAACAATAGGTCCAGAATTAGATGTACCCCGTAACACTCAGCTGCACGGTATCACAGGAGTAATTGCATAGGTGTCATATTAGGTAAACATACAGGAGGGAAGGGGAATCAGGAGAAAAAGGACGCGAGGACGAAACAGGGATGCAAGTGACGTCATGGTAAAGAGGGACAGGTGTGACGCAAGGTATGCGAGGGACGTGAATAATGAGAGAGACGGGTGATGAGAGATAGTAAAATGGGCGGAAGTGACGTGCATAACGAAGACATAGATTTCACAGTTCGAGAGTACATAATTTTTTATTATGAACGTGTAGATGATTGAAACTGGGATTTAAAATAAGTGCCTACGTAGAACCTAAAAATAATAGCTAAACCGCGGGTAAAAAGCTATTTAGAGCAATACATACATACATACATATAATCACGCCTTTATCCCTAATGGGGTAGGCAGAGCATAAACGACCTAAACAAAGGTCGTTCCGCCACGTCTGACAAGGTTTGAGGGTTATTCAAGATGGATTTGTACGTATATTGCTGTAGTGACAGGTTGTCAGCCCATCGCCTACATTGCAATATACTGAAACCCTCGGATCCCTTAGCTGACTTTTACAACATGCCCGGGAGGAAATGCAGCTGGCACATTCTAAGTTTTTCTCTCGCTCCCAGGCCAGCATGGAAGTTAGAGCAATACAAGTATCAAAAAAGTATAGCGTCTCTTTAAACTACTCATGTTGATGATATAGTGATAGTACTAAACAACTTTCCCACAGCACAAACATTTTACATTAAAAAAAAAAATTATCATACAAAGATACTTCCCCCATCTGCAATTATGTATGGACAAGGTAAAATTTTATTAGAGCTAAAATTTTTGTGTTCTGCGAATGTTGTTTATTATTATCAGTAGAACATGTGTTTTTTTACACTCTGTTCACATCGACTATAAAGTGCTTTTAACCCATCGATGGAACACAAGTACTAAGGTCATCTACCTACCTTTTACCTTGACAAGGTAAATGGAAGGCCCTGGGATCGATTCCACAACACAAAGTCTATATTTGTGAATTTATCATTTTGTGAGATTTTCCCCAGTTTGATTAGGACAATGCAGGCTGACTCACCTGATTATCTGAAAGAAAAAAGATTCCGTGTTTCGGAGCACACGTTAAGCCGTCGTCGGTCCCGGTCGATATCTTGATAGTGGTCGTTACACAAACCATGTTAGAGGAATATTAGCTGTGCTATTAGGTGGTTTAAAAACTCTGACACCAGGGTTGATCGGGTCGATTGACTTGATACCCACACGACAGAAGAAGAAGACAAGGTAGCTAGTTACTTTACATTGTTTCATACAAAATCACCATTAAATAAGTTTTACCCTACAAAGGTCACGTGACTAACTAACTTCATTTAACGTTTTATTTCCAGTGTTTTCTCATTTAGGATATACTTAAAGTATTTTTTATTACCAGTAGGTACAATACAATACAAAAATGTTTATTGAACAAAGAAACACATATACAACAGAAATAAAAAGGAACAAACGTGACAGTACAATATAGGCGGCCTTATTGCTAAAGCAGCAATTTCTACCAGGCACAAGGAGCTTAAGGGCAGCAACATACAGGCGTCACGTACTGCGCGCAAGGTTGCGCTGAACACGCTGTCAATGCTTTTTGCATTGCCTATAACACACATGCGTCACCTTACGTTCTTCGCGCACGTAGCGATTATCTCTACGTCAGCGAATCCCTCCGCCAGTACGCGCGCGTAGAGCGTAAGGTGACGCATGTGTGTTGTAGGCATTACAAAAAGCATTGACAGCGTGTTGAGCGTAACCTTCCGCGGCAGTAGGTAAGTAACGCCTGTGTGTTGCCGTACTTACAGTCAACTTTAGTGGTTACACAGCCGCCATAGTAATTTCATAAGCCTATTAATTTCCATTAAATTTGTATTAAGAATGGGCGTTTTTCGACTAGACGTCACGGCGACAGCAACGGCGACGGCACGGCACCGTCGACGAGATAATCTATGAAAGTCAATAAAAAATATATGCCACGCTTTTCCCTTGAACGAAACAACTGCTTTACCACTTGCCGGCACGGCAACGGCACGGCGTTGATTCCCACCGGTACTATCGCCATCCTGAAACACAACAAACTACATGTGTTTTGTTTTGTAATCGTGTGCGCTCAAATTGGAACTAGGTGGACGTTATCGGGACGTTGCGGTGTCGTCGCCGTGCCGTCGAGTGGGAAAAAACTCCAATCGGATTTGAATACAAGTCACGATATCGAAAGTAATAAGAATGATTGATGAGATTCGTTTAAGTACTCAGAATAGCTTTGATTTTCGTTTCGAATATTCGAAAATATTTGCGTTACATCTGTTTTTAGATGCAAAACTTTTTGAAATATAACAAAAGCCTGACAGGAAAGTCACAAACTTTTGTATTCCTTTCACTCGAAAGACATTAAGAACAAAACTTTGAAATGTTTCGCTTACCTTTGATGGATGTTCAGAAAATGACAGACTAGAGTCACGTTTTCAAGTTTATTATGGTTTCAACGAGGATTTCAAACGTGAAATTAGGTTTATATTGGGCTCGATTCTAGATACCACCGGCTTAAACTAAAATTTAAATCTATCTGCCACTTTCAAAATAATAAAATTGAAAAAGGACAGGCGATTTATACTCTATGGTTTTACACTTTGTCCGCTAGATTTTGACGCGCTTTTGCACGTTTCCCCAGTTTTTATGACAATTTTATCCGGCATATCAAATCAATTTGACGCTGCAAAAATGATTGAAGATATATTTACTACTCCTATAATAATTATAGTCCTCCCACCGATTTTTGGTGATGGCGGCTAATCTCCTAGAGATCGGCCAACTGCGCAGGACTAGTTTTTTTAGTGTCCAAGTGTTTGCACTACACACAGGTGCACTGTCTATTCCTTCAATTTCTTATTCAGATGGTCTGGTCATACAAAATATAAAAAAGTGCCAAGACAACCAGAAGTTACATTGTATTCTGTAAAGAAACTGTGAAAGTTCAAACTTCCTTGAATTGTAACAGGTTTTTTTAATATCTACAAAACCTTGCAGAATATCATTTTTCAAGATTTCCTTTAATATACAAATACTATTGCAATAACAAAATAAGAAGCAATTTCTTTCAGCTTTGTATTTTTGCGACCAGATTGGAACGAAAACATTATAAAGAGGACAACCAATTAATTTTGGTTGTCCTCTTTATAATGTTTTCGTATCTTTTACCGACAGTTGTTGCCCACGAAAATTGTAAAACATACATGCATATATTCACGCCTCTATCTAAAAAAAAGTCTTCCCGCCTCGTCTAACTAAGTTTTGAGGGTGATTTAAGATAGATTTTTTCGTAAATTTCTGTAGTGACAGGTTGTCAGCCCATTACCTAAATACAATATACTGAAACCCTTTGATCCCGTAGCTGGTTTTTACAGCATACTCGGGAGGAAATGCAGCTGGCTCATTCTATGTTTTTTACTCACTTTCAGTCCAGCATGGAAATATGTTATTCATTTAAAAATTGTCTCCATATTGAAAAAAAATATCAAATTTCCATAATAACACGCTTATATACCGGGCCACTCAGAAAGTATTGCGATAAATAGTTTTTATATATGGCAGACTGGCCGGTTAGAATCTTTTTTGAAAATATGATTACTTGTAAGTAAAAATATGTGTGTTCCATTTTCAAAATTTCCCTCCACATTTTTTGCGAGCCAATTCAAAGTATCGTGTCTTACTGAAAAATGGATCTGCGCCGGGAACATTTTAGAGCTATGATTTTTTACGATTTCAAGTGTCGCCTGAAACCGGATGAATCGTTCGATAGACTTCAAATGGCATTTATGGATGAAAGCCCCTCCAAGGCAACCGTGTATCGTTGGTATAACGAATTTAGGCGCGGTCGACCAACCTTGGGGGATGAAGAAAGAAGCGGTCGCCCTTTGACGGCTATTACGGAAGAAAACGTGCTAGCAGTGAACAATTTAATCCAAGATAATAGGCGAATTACATATCATGAGATTCAGCACATATTAAAGATTGGATCGGGAAGCGTTCACGAGATTCTACACGGGTATCTTCGCGTGAGGAGGATAGTATCGCGCTGGGTGCCGCACTACCTCACCGACGCTCAGAAGCAGGCCCGGGTGGAATGGGGCCGTGATATGCTTAACAAACTTGAAGCAGGCTCGTCTCGGCGTGTTTACGACATCGTAACAGGTGATGAGTCCTGGATTTATCAATACGATCCAGAAACCAAGCGCCAGTCGACAGTTTGGGTGTTTCAAAATGAACCAACGCCTACCAAAGTGAAGCGATCTCGAAGCGGGGGGAAGATTTTGATCGCCAGCTTTTTTAATTTGACTGGCCACTTGGCCTCAATTCCCTTACGAGATCAAAGAAGCATTAACGCCGAATGGTATACTACCAAATGTTTACCAGAAGTTTTTTCTGTTGTGAGCAACAAGCGACCAAACACAGGGCTCCGCGGACTACTGCTCCATCACGACAATGCGCCTGCACACACCGCGCTCAAAACGAGGGATTTCCTGGACAGCACACCAGTCAAACTCCTGGGCCACCCTCCTTACAGCCCTGATCTAGCACCGTGTGACATCTTTTTATTACCAAAAATAAAAAATCAGCTCAAGGGGATACAATTTTCGTCGCCGGAAGATGCGCTGGCTGCGTTCGAGCAGGCTGTAAACGAGGTGTCTACGGCGGACTGGAAAAAGTGTTTTGAAAACTGGTTCAGACGCATGAATCTTTGTATAGAGGCTGGTGGAGAGTACTTTGAAAAGATTTAATAAAAATATATGTACCTGTAGAACAATTTTTTTTAGTGTCGCAAATCTTTCTGAGTGTCCCACGTATATATAAAAAAATAGGGAATAATATGACAATTATAATTTAATTAATATTTTTATATTTCAACATATTCATCGTAATATGTTTGATCTCTTTTTAATTTATATATTTAATTATACAATTTATTTGATATATGGGTGCATGCCTGAAATAAAGAGAATTTGAATTTCAATTTATTCGATACTTCGCATGAAAAAAACATGTTCTAAAGCAGATATTCACAACAATTGGTTTTGTATTTTTTGTATTTCGACGGCGTCGCGCTGCCTCTGATTATGCAGATTCCTTTACAGACGACATTTCACGCAAACATACGAAAAAAATTCCAATCAGATATGCATGGGATCAGTTTTTTATCCTCACGAATATGGAACTGCCATGTTTTCTGCCATGCTGGACTGGGAGAGATAGAAAAACATAGAATGTTCCAGCTGCCCTTCCTCCCGGGCATGCAGTTGAAGTCAGCAAAAGGGACTCGAGGGTTACAGTGTATTGTAATTTAGGCGATGGGCTGACAACCTGTCACTAAAGCAATACATATTACAATCTAAAATTGCCCTCAATTTTTGTCAGACGTGGCGAAAGCGCCTTTTACGAGGATAAAAGCGTGATTTATGTATGTATGTACGAATATGGAAGAATCGTAACACAATCTTATCTTTGTTGCAGATAACAAAAGACATGATCATGGAGGACAACTCGACGAGCTTTTACAACGTCAGCTCGTTGCTGCAGATTAGGGAGCTAGTCGTAGCAGCAACAACATCGACAATGCCCAACACTAGCTTCGTACGGAACAGCACTAGTAACGCCTATGAATGGCGGTTCATACTCCCACCGTACTTCCTGATATTCATGCTATCGATATCGGGGAACTGCATGGTGATCGCAACACTAGCTAGCAATAAGAGGATGAGGACCGTCACAAACGTTTATTTACTTAATTTGGTAAGTATCATCATCATCAATCATCATAATTAATATTTTGAGTTGTTTATAAACTTAAATGTTAGGAATCTGATCGTTTTTAGCACAGGGTACTGTGGTACCTTTTTACATATAATCACGCCTATATCCCCAATGGGGCAGGCAGAGCGTAAACTACCTAAACAAAGTTGTTCCGCCACGTCTGACAAAGTTTTGAAGGTTATTAAGATAGATTAGTAGGTATATTGCTGTAGTGACAGGTTGTCAGCCCGTCGCCTAAATTACAATATTCCGAAACCCTCGCATCCTTTAGCTGGTTTTTACAGCTATAGTGAAGAAAAAAAACATTACTTACTGATAACACAAGAAGTCATAGATACGGTAGATCACATTGAAGTAAAAGCAATTATTGAACCTTATATAGACAACCTAAGCTTTTAAAAATAACCAAACTTATAGAATACATACATACATACATATAATCACGCCTTTATCCCTAATGGGGCAGGCAGAGCGTAAACTACCTAAACAAAGTTGTTCCGCCACGTCTGACAAAGTTTTGAAGGTTATTAAGATAGATTTGTAGGTATATTGCTGTAGTGACAGGTTGTCAGCCCGTCGCCTAAATTACAATATACTGAAACCCTCGCATCCTTTAGCTGGTTTTTACAGATATAGTGAAAAAAAAAACATTACTGACTAATAACACAAGAAATCATAGATACGGTAGATCAGATTGAAGTAAAAGCAATTATTGAACCTTATATAGACAACCTAAGCTTTTAAAAATAACCAAACTTATAGAATACAATATAGTACCTACATATTTAGTGTTTTTTTCGATTGGGCCATTTTGTACAGATAACTAGGTATTCTGATACCAAACACCAAAAACAATACCAAAAACAATACCAATACCAAAATAGAGAGACGTACTCGTATATAATTTCTCATGCAAAAAATACAATAAGAATATATTAGAGAATACTCATGCACTATTTGCAAATAGACTGTTCAGAAATAACATGTTGTTTCTCTTATTCAATTTGAGTAACTGAGTGAAGCTCAACCAAGCAAATAAATGGAATATTCTCTCAGCTTTAGCTAGACCGAATTGACAAATTGAATAAGTAAAAGGACAAATAATAAAGAATTTGTGGTTCGCTTCGCTAGTTGCTTTATAAACAATGTATTTTAGACCTATCAGAATAAAAAAATCTACCTATGATGAATATTGTATCCTAATCTACACAAAACTATCTATACAAAACAAAGTCGCTTTCTCTGTCCCTATATCCTATGTATGCTTAAATCTTTATAACTTCGCAACGGATTTTGATGTGGTTTCTTTTATTGGATATAGTGTTTCAAGAGAAAGGTTTATATGTATAATACATGCATAATATAGTAGAGAAACACTGATGATTTCCGTGCGAAGCCGGGGCGGGTCGCTAGTAATATAATAAAGTGGAAAGATTTTTATTTTTGTGTGTGTGCATGTATATACGTTTGAAATGAATAAACCCAAAATCTACAAAACCGATTTCAATAATTATTTCTTCATTGAAAAGCTACATTCACTCTGAGTAATTTGTAGATGAATTTACAGACTACCAAATACCAAACTTCTATTTAAATATATCCATTACTTTTTGCCGTGATGAAATGAGCACCAAACAGAATATATATTTTTTTAAAATTTTATGTATAACATGCTGAATAGGATATATACTATTGTTTTTTTTTCAAATCTGTTCTTTAGTTTTGTAGTTAGAGTTAATAACAAACAAATATACAAATCAATTTCCTCTTTATAATGGTAGTTAGTAATCACAACTTTATCCCTAATGGGGTAGGCAGAGTGTAAACGAACTAAACAAAGGTTCTTTAAGATAGATTTGTAGGTATATTGCTGTAGTGACAGGTTATCAGCCCATCGCCTAAATTGGAATATACTGAATCCCTCTTAGCTGATTTTTACAGCATGCCCGGGAGGAAATGCAGTTGGCACATTCTATGTTTTTCTATCGCTCCCAGGCCAGCATGGAGGAAAATTATACTACCTAGGAAATAATAAACCAAAATCTACACATAATAACCCACGCAAAAAAATGCGGCTTAAACTGACTGTTTAAGTCAAATTTTATCTTCAATCTAGCTTTCCTTTGCAAAGGTTTTTATTAATCTTATTGAAGAAAAACGCTTGTCAAGAGAACAGTCTACTAAGAAATCTACTTACTAAATGTCTTTTAAAAGACTACATCGAATTGATAATTTTGCAAATAACAGCATTTATCTGATTTGTAGTGACATTCTTCTTAGCGAGTAGATACTCATGTCGAAAGACCCGATGAACCCTGGTGTCAGAGTTTTCACACTGCCACTAGCACAGCTATGTAGGCCTCTGATATGGTTTGGAAACGACCACTTTCAAAGACAGCGACCGGGACCGACGGCTTAACGTGCCCTCAGAAGCACGGATTCCTCTTTCTTTTCGGACAATCAGGTGATTCATCCTGCAAAGTCCAAATATGTAATTTACGACGTGTTACGTCATACCTACCAATACATGAGAGAAGACCTCACGGGAGACATTCTAAGTCCTCTATGTATGTGATGGCTCGCAATGAATGGCCCATCAATGGTAGGTAATGGTTCGACAGGCGGGTTTATGGCTGTCACAGACTATTATTCACAGGACATCTATAAATTCAGATTTATGCTTGGCTATCCAGATTATAATTTGTAAACCTGTTAAGCTGGGCCTAGGCACGTTGTTTGTTATTTACTACGCGTTATTTTTTGTCAGACGTGGCAGAAACGATTTCTTGAAGACAAATCTGCTTTCGGCGTGAAAATTCGTATGAAAATCTTGGCCTTAAAGTGACAATACTAGTCAAGTAGCGGCCCCATTAGTAAAATAATCATAATTCACTAAAAAGGCAGTGAATCAAAACACCAGTCCAACAGTAACAACTTATAGTAATGAAGATAAATTAGGACCTTATAAATTAGGGATTCAACTGGAAGAATAATTGTAAATAACGGCCATCAACGGCAATTTTTCTTCCGTTACTACAACGAGCTATGAATCGCTAATTTATTAGGTTCTAAATTATCTTATTAACTATAACTTGATTCTGTTGGACCGTTTTTTTGATTCACTGCATTTTTAGTGAAATATGTTTTCTTTACTAACAGGGGCGCCACTTGGCTAGTATTGTCGCCTTAAAATTATTTACGAGTATCTGACGTGGCAAAGACGATACGATAAAGATAAAGAAATGAATGTGATTTAATATTTGGGTGTGATTGTGTTTTTGTATAAACACTGTATAAAGAATATATACCAGGCCACTCAGAAAGTATTGCGATAAATAGTTTTTATATATAGCAGACTGGCCGGTTAGAATCTTTTTTGAAAATATGATTACTTGTAAGTAAAATATGTGTGTTCCATTTTCAAAATTTCCCTCCACATTTTTTGCGATCCAATTCAAAGTATCGTGTCTTAATGAAAAATGGATCTGCGCCGGGAACATTTTAGAGCTATGATTTTTTACGATTTCAAGTGTCGCCTGAAACCGGATGAATCGTTTGATAGACTTCAAATGGCATTTATGGATGAAAGCCCCTCCAAGGCAACCGTGTATCGTTGGTATAACGAATTTAGGCGCGGTCGACCAACCTTGAGGGATGAAGAAAGAAGCGGTCGCCCTTTGACGGCTATTACGGAAGAAAACGTGCTAGCAGTGAAAAATTTAATCCAAGATAATAGGCGAATTACATATCAGGAGATTCAGCACATATTAAAGATTGGATCGGCGTTCACAAGATTCTACACGGGCATCTTCGCGTGAGGAGGATAGTATCGCGCTGGGTGCCGCACTACCTCACCGACGCTCAGAAGCAGGCCCGGGTGGAATGGGGCCGTGATATGCTGAACAAATTTGAAGCAGGCTCGTCTCGGCGTGTTTACGACATCGCAACAGGTGATGAGTCCTGGATTTATCAATACGATCCAGAAACCAAGCACCAGTCGACAGTTTGGGTGTTTCAAAATGAACCAACGCCTACCAAAGTGAAGCGATCTCGAAGCGGGGGGAAGATTTTGATCGCCAGCTTTTTTAATTTGACTGGCCACTTGGCCTCAATTCCCTTACGAGATCAAAGAAACATTAACGCCGAATGGTATACTACCAAATTTTTACCAGAAGTTTTTTCTGTTGTGAGCAACAAGCGACCAAACACAGGGCTCCGCGGACTACTGCTCCACCACGACAATGCGCCTGCACACACCGCGCTCAAAACGAGGGACTTCCTGGACAGCACACCAGTCAAACTCCTGGGTCACCCTCCTTACAGCCCTGATCTAGCACCGTGTGACTTCTTTTTATTTCCAAAAATAAAAAATCAGCTCAAGGGGATACAATTTTCGTCGCCGGAAGATGCGCTGGCTGCGTTCGAGCAGGCTGTAAACGAGGTGTCTACGGCGGACTGGAAAAAGTGTTTTGAAAACTGGTTCAGACGCATGAATCTTTGTATAGAGGCTGGTGGAGAGTACTTTGAAAAGATTTAATAAAAATATATGTACCTGTAGAACAATTTTTTTTAGTGTCGCAAATCTTTCTGAGTGTCCCACGTATATCTATCTATTTATCTATCTGTATACTGTCGTGCTAAGCTAAATGGTGTTATTTTGACAAAACGTAATTTTGCGCAAATAGCGAATAAGTGAGAATTTTTATCTGTCTTCTTAGCGAGTGGATTCTCGAGTCGAACGACCCGATATAACCTGGTGTCAGAGTTTTAATCTGTAAAAATTGATAAGCTTTATCTCATTCAAATTAAATTTAGAATACAAGGGCCGTATAGGGGCAACTTTTAAGACAAAAATTCTGCTTTACCATTTAAAATTTATTTAAATTTACCAATTTGGTACTTGTTGACTTTTAGGCTAGTATAATTTTTTCAAACGTAGGTAGGTGGAATAGAAAAATTTATGCGTTCAAATATTTTAATTAAAATTTGTAGCAAATTGTGCAAACAATAGAAATTACTGGACTATAAAATAACTAAATTAAACTAAAGTTTATGACATTATTTCCAGTGGCACTTGAGAATCGTAATCAGATAAATTTCGCTGAATTCAGTTGGACCCGAGAGCAGAAAGGGAGATGGATCAAATTCTGTCACTAAACACGTTAATCCTGCAATGTCGAATGAATACTCAGTCTGTAATCTCATTACTTTTGTTTGAACAACCTATTTTAAATGTAAAATTTGCATCGAAATATTATTTTAACCAAGTTTCATAGCATGGTTCACAGGTTTATAAATCCCAAATTTAAATCAACTTCGATCATCCAATTTTCTAGAGAGGATTTTATTCTTCTGAATTTTGAAATGAGCTTAATTATTTTACATACATACATGTAATCACGCCTTTGTCCCTAATGGGGTAGGCACAGCGTAGACCTAAACAAAAGTCGTTCCGCCACGTCCGACATAGTTTTGTTTTGAGGGTTATTTAAGATAAATTTCTACGTATATTGCTATAGTGACAGGTTGTCAGCCCATCGCCTAAATTACAATATACTAAAACCCTCGGCACCCTTAGCTGGTTTTTACAGCATGGGAGGAAATGCAGCTGGCACATTCTATGTTTTTCTCTTGCTCCCAGGCCAGCGTGGAAGTGTTAATTAGTTCTATTACTCTTGAGTTCGTTGGGACAATGCTTCAGTGAAAATAAGAACCGTTTTTATTAAGCTAGCTCCATTGAATGTGGCTTAAGTATGATAAGGCGTTATGAATGATTATATCAATGTCAAAGCTTGAGTAGGGCCGGGGTTTCCTGAGAGATTACCATTCTGATACCTGTTAAGTATAGACATTATAAGTAATATAGACATTATGGGGCTCCCCTGGACTAAGTGGCGCCCTCATCAGTCAAAAAATCATAATTCACTAAAAACACAATAAATCGAAAATCCGGTAGATCAAATTCAGGTTAAAGCAAAAAATGTCATTTAGAACTTTAAAAAGTTGCAACTTATAGTTTGTTGTACTTACAGATAGAAAATGTTCGTAAAACGGCCACTTTTAGCACTTTTGCTTTCTGTAACTGCAGTGAACACTGAATTATTAATTTATAATGCTTAAAATAAACTTCAGTACCTATACCACAGCGCGAACACTCCTAACTACAATGTCATTTTGGTCATACGTCGACAGACTGCATGTTGCACTTGGCATGTGTTTGTATGCTTGTTAAGATAAGATAAGGGTTGACAAATTTTGTTATACCGGTCATAATCATCACTTAATTAATCTGGTTCTTATATAAACCAACGTTTTAAAGTAATTCACTGCAACTGAATAGGTAGATAGGTATGGTTGCAACTGATAGGTTAGGTTGCATATTTTGTATGAAGTTACTTACCGTCTCTCTGATGAGATGATCTTGAGAATCTAAAAAAGTTCCTATTGGAGTCATATCTTGTGAACAGTACCTAACCATCTATCAAACACAAAATTTTATTATTTCCGTTACACTGGGAAACATGCGCGTGCCATGCCCGCTTAGCGTACGCACAATGTGACCCACAATCCGGCGCGGAGTGTGACGCATATCAGACTGGGGAGGGCAGGTGAATGGCCATTCTGTATGTAGTACTATTATATATTCTGTGCCTATACTTCAACCTGACGACCTTGACGACCCGCGCAGCCTAGTTGGCAGTGTACCTACCTGCTACGCAGATGGTCCCGGGTTCGATTCTCGGATGTCTGTTTCTGGGTCAGGGTGTTATTTGAGATTGTTTCTGTGTATGACCATGGCACCCGAATACAGCGAATCCTAGTGGGGCTATGAGTGTGATTGTGGTTGTTTTTTGATATACTGGATTTTCTATTAATTGCCTTTTCAATGAGTAATATTTTTTTAACTGATGAAGGCGCTGGCATGCACCGGGGATTCCCTTTAACCTTCTCTATTTATCAAACTACCGGTGCCCTCGTTAAGGAGGCAGTCATTGACTGTTACGTTTTACCCATAATTTAATTTAATTTATTTTTATACTCTTTACAATTTGCATGCTATTTGTAATGGCTAAACAGGGGGACTTATATTTTTTTTATAGATAACTGACCATCTTTCTATGTACCTTGTTTAATGGTGAATGAACGATTATCTTATCTATCTTATATCTTATCCTGAAATTCTTAGTATACCGCGCTCAGTTCCTCCTGGCAGACGGCGTACTGAAACATTTACCTAGATATTTCCTATAAATGCGAAGGTAACTTTTTGTCTGTTACTTTTGTCTATCCGCTATCTCTAATAAGCAGACAGAAATAACAAATGTAAATAAATATTATACAACTAATGAACAGAATTACTTCCATGCTGGACTAGGAGTGATAGAAAAACTTAGAATGTCCCAGTCGCATCTCCTCCCGGGCATGCTGTAAAGACCAGCTAAGTTATTCGAGGGTTTCAGGGTATTGTTATTTAGGCGATGGGCTGCTCACTATAGCAATATCATACTTGTATCATCTTTAATAACCATCTCAACTTGTCAGACGTCGCGGAACGCCCTTTGGTTTAGGTCGTTGTTTTCTCTGCCTACCCCATTGGGGATATAAGCCTGATTTTATGTATGTAATTAAAAGATGTAAATGTTTAGGTAAGTACACCGTGTGCGAGGAGGGATCGAGCGCGGCATAACTGTAAAGTAATTAAAAATGATCATTGAGGAGATTTTCAGTAGCCTAATTAAAATGGGCATTTTTAAAAACAATAACAAAGATCATAGAACAAGAGTTTAGTGTTTAAATAGGTCATAAAAAAATCAGTCAATGTCTGTACATGAAAGAAAAAAAAGAAAAAAAAATGGGATAATAAGTGCTATAGAAGCCAAAAATACAGATTTTAAAATGTATGTACGTTTGTTCGCATGTCACGTACAAACTAGATCACCAAATCGAATGCGGTTTTTTATGTTGTATTGCTAAAGGTCTAACTCAGATACACATTTTAAGAAATAATACCACTTTGGTAATTTCACTTTATACTTTATTCAGATCGATAACTTTCACAAAATCACTCAGCACTACCGAACACTTCGCCAGTCAAACTCCGAATAATCTTTCTCACCGACTGGGGTAACTTCAGTCTTGGGACCCCGGGAACGAATCCCAACTCAACTCACCCCACCAGCAATCGAGTCTGATTGGCGGATAACTTTTTTACTGCCAGCCAATAAGAAACGTGGCCAATGCGGGAAGTCAATACAACAACTTTTAAACAGAGTTTCTTAAAACTGTCTGTAAATAAAGAATATGAGAACTACAAATAAAAATAGCTAACAAATAAAACAATATTTAACTAATTATATTCCTTTTCTTTTCGCATCATAACATTCGGCCATCCGAACATGTGCAACCTCCTGGTGCACATCACAGATACCTTATTATAATCATAACATTTTTAGGAGTAAAAAAAATATATAATCATATATATTCAAATGTAAATCGCATAATTAAAACTACATTGCGATGCGACCAATTCAAATATACACAACTCAACTACATTATCTTAATAAACTCACTGCATATATAAAGTTATAATAAGAAAAGAAAAAAAAAACTATCTAATATGTAATAATCAATTTCAAGTCGTTTGATTTTGTCGTTGAATTTCTGATAGAGGAATAATATCGCTCTCATTATCACTACTAGATGCATAAGAGCTTTCATCTGAATTTTCTAAAGAGTTTGAAGAACCCAAACTTATCCAAGACCTTACCTCTGTCAGCAGCAACGATACTCTCAAACAACTTTTTCTTTTTATCAAACCCCGGAACATTTTCTATTTAATACCTGTCATTACCTAAACATTCAATAATTTTATATGGGCCTATAAATTTCGACAAAAGCTTTTTACTCTTACCATTGTTATTAAAATTAGTCCTTGTTATTTTAATTAAGTCTCTTTTTTTGTAAATTGTGGCGGGGGCTCTGTCTGCATCATGTCGACGTTTTTGTTTATCTTGACTGATTTTAATATTGCGATCTATTTCTTTTCCTATGCTTTGCAAGCTTTTTTGAGGATTCTCAGTACCAATATCTTATTTATTTAAAAGACTATCCCTCAACTTGATACCAAACAGAGCCTCCGACGCAGCCTTTTTTGTAATAGAATTGGTGGTATTGTTGATAACCCACTGTACTCGCCCCAGTTGGGTGTCCCAGTTGCGTTCGTCTGTGTTAATATTTAACTTACTCATTGCTTGTAAAATTGTTTGATTGAATCTCTCTGCCTGACCATTTGCACGGGGACACGCAACTGCGTCAAGTATTTGTTTTATACCATGAAGATCACAAAACATTTTAAATGGTTTTGAGGTAAAAGAGGTGCCTCTATGAGATATAATTTTTTTGGTTGTAAACCAAAATCACAAAATATATTCTCTAGAACTTTAATGGTTTGTTTAGTTTTTGTGCTTTTTACAACTTTCGCGAACATATATTTCGTGAAGCCATCGACTATATTAAAAATGTAGGCGTTCCCTCTTTTACTTTTAATAAATAGCCCGAGGTGATCAATATGTATTGTGTGAAAGGGAACGTCCACCTTTTGAATAGGATATAAATATCCCGCTTTTTTCTTAGAAGCACTATCTTTGTTATATGCGCACTGTAAACATGACTCGACATATTTTTTTACAAATCGCCGTAGTTTTTGGAACCAGAAGTTACCTTGAACTTTCTCAACTGTTTTTGTAATTCCCAAGTGACCTATATCATCGTGGTTTGATCGGCATACCTGAAAACGTGCACCTCGGGGTACGCCGAGGCATAATTTCTCACCAACCTTCCTATATACCTTATTGTCTTTGATAACATATTTCTTTTTAATGTCCATAACCTCTTCATCATTATTTGGTCTAAGAATTTTGACTATCCTAGATATATCTGGGTCATTCATTTGCAAGGTCAAAAGCCAATGATCTTTTTCGATATGGTAAACTACAGCCACAGATTCTTCAATCGGTTCAGTATGGTTCGAATTCCTACTTAATGCGTCGACGTGGGACATTTGGGCGCCAGGTCTTTATTCAATTTCAAAGGTGAATTCGCTAATCTGAAGCCACCAACGGGCTATACGCGGTACCAAGTCTCGTTTAACAAGTGTTGTTCTGAGTGCATGGCAATCATTCACCACTTTAAAATGGATACCTAACAGATAGACCCTAAATTTTCTAAGCGAACTTACAATCGCCAGAGTCTCTAACTCATACGAATGATGGTGACGTTCTTCCGGCGTTGTATGTCTACTAAAGTAGGCAACGGGTTTCAATACACGTGGACTTTCCTGCCATTGTAACAGAATTCCGCCAACGCCGAGAGAACTATCATCCGTATGAAGCTCTGTTTCCAGTCTAGGATTGTACAAGGATAGTAAAGGTCGTTCAATTAACCTATCCTTTAGGGTATTAAACGCTCGAATTTCGGCTTCACTCCAGCAAAAGGGGGTATCCTTTTTTTAAAAGATTTGTAAGAGGCCTAGCAATTTCGCCAAAACTTTGCACAAATTTGCGAAAAAAGCTTGCTAATCCCAAAAACTGTCTCACTTCATGCACTGACTTTGGGGCAGGATATTCCTTCACTGCTGCAATTTTGATTTCGTCTCGCCTCACTCCGTTAGAAGATATTTCATAACCGAGATAGTTTATGGATCTATCAAAAAATCGGCATTTAGAAAGTTTCAACGTAAGACCGTTTTGGCGCAACAGTTTCAAAACCTCTTCTAATCTTAGAAAACCCTGATCTAACTCCTTCGATGGTACCAAAATGTCATCCAAATAGGCAAAAGTGGATTCAAACCTTTTGGAACCAAGCATTTTATTGATAAGCCTCTGAAAAACCGCCGGCGCATTGGCAAGCCCGAAGGGCATTCTTTTAAATTCATAGCGCCCATCAGGCGTGCCAAATGCAGTAATCCGACGACTTTCTTTCGACATAGGTACCTGGTAGTAGCCTGACGCCAATATCATCACGCCTTTATCCCTAATGGGGTAGGCAGAGCGTACACGACCTAAACAAAGGTCGTTCCGCCACGTCTGACAAAGTTTTCAGGGTTATTTAAGATAGATTTGTAGGTATATTGCTGTAGTGACTGTCTAACCTAACACGTTCCAATATCAACTATTGACTATCATGCACTATACATGTATAGAAGAATATATTCCTGACTGTTAATTTTTTTTTACTGATGGGGGCCACTTAGCTTTTATCACCATCATTTATTTAGGACCTAGGCTCTTGTCGGATGAGTACAATGAAGTGAACGCCAGCTCTCCCTGTATTCTTTTTTTTTTAAATATATTTAGGCGAGCATTTGTCCGCCATCTCACCTGGTGGAAAGTGACGATGCGGACTATGCTGAAGCATACTCACCTATGTAGTGCCTTTTCACTCTCGCCTTAAAAAGGCCCAGGTTATATTGTTCCGGAAACAGATCCGCCGGCAGGGAGTTCCACTCCTTAGCCGTTCGCATTAAGAATGTGGAAGCGAACCGCTTCGTGCGAATTTGTGGTATATACACGACATAAGGGTATTTGTGGTATATTCCGCCTTCTCCTTGACTTCCTGGTACGACATGATCGTAATATTTTCTTTTACTTGATCGATATAATTTACTCTTGGCATTCCCCTTCTTCTCCTTCCTTCTATCTTTTCTTCAATAATCATCTTTAATAACTCGTCGTGTCATATCAGGTGTCCCAATATCTTTCCTCTTCTATTTAAAAAGAAAAAAAAACACTTTTATAGTCGCCTTAAAATCACATCTTGATTTAATATTTTGGTATACGGGGTGTAAGGGACAGCGTCCCGCAAACTGATATGGGTTTCTCAGCCAACGAAGCTAAACAACTATCTCCAGGTTTTTTTTTTATTGCTTTTCAACGCAAACTGTCTGATCGAGGTGGTCATTTAGTTAAGTTATTTTTAATTTCCTGAAGAATTTCCTGGTGAGTATTGTTCAGTTTCGTTGACTGAGCAACCCCTATCAGTTTGCGTTACGCTGTCCCTTACACCCGGTATGTTTGTTCTGTTGCAGGCAATATCAGATTTCCTGCTGGGAGTGTTCTGCCTACCATTCACGCTCGTCGGTCAAGTCTACAGGCGATTTCTGTTTGGTGCTGCTCTTTGCAAACTGATCCCTTTTGTGCAAGGTTAGTAAGAAATAGTAAGAAACATACAAGTGAAGTGAAGTCGAATTATCAAGTAGACATTTTAGCACTTCTAAGAAAATATTTTGTTGGAACATCAAACAAACTTACAATTTTTTATAGTACTTTTTGCTTTTGTTGTCAGTTTTATTATTTTTATTTCTATTGCTCGTGACTTTCGGCAAATATTTGAGAAATAAAGGTAAGGCAATGAATTGTAAAATGTAGTTCTTTTACAATTGTCTACATGGTTTATTTTTACGATGGATAATAAAATAAGAGATAATTTTATAGTTACACGAATGTTGATTAAAAAGTAGTTCTCGCGAATTTTTTACAAAATACATACATATGATCACGCCTTTATCCCTTATGGGATAGGCAGAGCGTAAACGACCTAAACAAAGGTCATTCCGCCACGTTTGTCAAAGTTTTGACGGTTATTTAAGATAAATTTGTAGATATATTGCTGTAGTGACAGGTTCTTACTACCTGTCACTGTCGCACATCATCGCCTAATTCTAGACACGCGGTAGCGTGGATAAGCCAAGCTCAAGCCAAACGAAGAGAACTGCAAGCAGCACCGTGTGTATATTTACAGGAACCATTTGGAGCCACTTTTGACCTCTTCATAATATATATAATACTACTATTTTTTTTCTCTTTATTTAGAAAACATACAGTTTTTAGTAACAATATAAAAATAAAGAACATGTTTATTATTAACATTAACATTATTTTGACCATGTTATTGTATATTTAAATACACCAAATTTGGTTTATATATTTAAATCCTTTAGATATACAAGTACTCCAAAATTTTATAAACATAGATTTAACGGTTATTTAAATATTAATTATAAAAAAAATATTTTTTATGATTGACTGACATACATATAAAAAAATAATTAATCAAAAACCCAATAATTTAGGAAGCTGGTATTTAGAATGTAGATTGATTATAATGACATAAAGTTAGAAATTATGATATAGATATTTTCAATTCTCACCCAGTCCGGTTTAGACGCTCTGTTGTTCAAATTCAACACAGTTCAAATTCATAACCATGGTTATGAAAAATACTCCCTTTAATTTAAGAATTACTTCTTCTTCTGTCGAGTGGGTATCGAGTCTATGGACCCGATGAACCCTGGTGTCACAGTATTTAAACCGCCTAGTAGCACAACTATCAGGCCTCTGACATGGTTTTGTGTAACGACCACTATCAAACACAGCGACCGGGACCGACGGCTTAACGTGCCCTCCGAAGCACGAAATCTTTTTCTTTTCGGACAATCAGGTGATTCAGCCTGCAATGTCCTACCCAAACTGGGGAAAAATTCACAAAGTGATAAATTCTCAAATATCAACTTTGTGTTTTACCCCCTGGGAATAGAACCCAGGACCTCCGGATCGGGAGCCCATGGCACTAGCTACTAGACCACGGAGGCAGTTAGAGTTAGAGGAAGAATTACTAACAAACATATATAGGTATATATTTTAATAAGTATTAACATAGCCGAATGATTGTTCAAGCTGTACGACACTTTGTTGGTTTCACAATTTGGAACAATACATATTTTATTTTTTTAGCGAAGCATTTTTTTATTGTAAACTGTTGTGTTCGTCTCAATAAATAAATAAAATAAATAAATGTAAAAAATTAATAAAAAAAAAAATACTGGATCCTCTATAGAAATTGGACCGCCTCCCATAGAAGTGAAAGGGGGACATTTTTTATTTTTATAACTACTATATTGAGTTAGGTATCGTTAGACAGGTTTTATAAAATAAGGTAGAGGTTTTTTTAAAGAAAGTGTTTTAAATGGGTCATTCTTGAGATATTTGCATTTAAAGTCGCCGTTCTTAAAAACAAAATAAATAATCAAAAACCTAAACCACTATCAGTAGACCTAGAAAATAAAAATTTTGTGCGAATATAGCTTATAATGATGCTAAAATGGAAACATAAAAAAAAAAAAATAGACTTATTTTATGGACACCTTTCCATACAAGTGTTTTTTTACCCTACAAAATTAAAGTGGGGTGTCATCATGCGTGTCATTATTTTGTTTTGTTACAATATTTTTTCTCCCATTTCTGGGGCAAATTATTATTATTATTAGCCTATATTGTCCCACTGCTGGGCATAGAAAGTTCAAATTCAATTTGAATATAGATTATAATTTACAATAGAGTTTTTTTTTTAAACATGATGAATGTGAGAATCAAATTATTTACTTACCTACAAAAAGTAATGATATCCCAACAAAAACATAAATGTAAAAGTGGAAGCCAAACTTATGGTGGTCTTGGTGCGTGAATCACGCAATAAGTTGTGAGATCTAAAAATGGCTATAAGCTTGGCTTTCGCTTTTACATTTATGTTTTGGTGGCATTACAATATACTGATACCTCAGATCCCTTAGCTGGTTTTTACAGCATGCTCGGGAGGAAACGCAGGTGGCACGTTCTATGTTTTTCTCTCACTCCCAGTCTAGCATGAATTTATAATAATATTTTGATTAATAGACATTCTATTTATCAAATGAATTATTATCGTATCCAACCGAAAACAATAATTCAATACGTTTCATGAAGGCATAAATTAATACCAATTCAATTTAAATTATCCTATTTATAGTGTATCATAGTGAGTATGACTATTAATCAAAGTTCACGTTTGAGAATGTTTATTCATCATCGTTCAAGTGAATCAATACGCAAATTCCTCAGGCGGTTTTATCAAATGGTAGCTCAGTTGGTTAGAGCAGTGCTACTTAACGCAGGGGTAGTGGGTACAAATCCCACATAGCGATTTTTTTGTGTGTGTTTTTTCATGTTTAAGATTACTCAGGTATTTTCTTTGCTTCGTAGCATAGAATTCTTCTTCTTAGCGAGTGGATTCTCGAGTCGAACGACCCGATGAACCCTGGTGTCAAAGTTTTCAAACCACCTAGTAGCACAGCTATCAGGCCTCTGACATAGTTTTAGTAACGCCACTATCAAAGTCAGTGACCGGGACCGACGGCTTAACGTGCCCTCCGAAGCACGGAATCCTCTTTTTTCTTTTCGGACCATCATGTTCATTCACCATAAAATCATAATAAGTATTACTTACATGTAAGATTTAACTAAGCTGAAAAATATCCGATTAGGCCGAAAAGCGCCGACATTGTCGAACCATTTTTACTACGAATAAGGCTCACAGAAAGATAAAAGGAAGACGGACCACCTGCCGTTAAGCAGTTATCGTGACTACCCAAAAAGGATTTCTATGTTTTCAAGGTCCTTGCATGCAAGGTATTAAAATAATAGCTACCTAAACTTTAAGGTATAAACCTACCCATGAAACTGAACAAATTTCTCTATAAATTAACGACTACTCACCTCTACGTTTCGACTCTTTACAAGAGTCTTCTTCATTGAAAGTGGATATCACACAACACCGACCGCTGTGTGTGATCTTCGACTGAAGATCGAAGATTATACACGGCGGGCGATGTTTTGAGTAATCGTTATTTATGAGAATGAATAACACTTGTTCATAATTTAGTGATAAAATGGTTGAAATAATATTTGAAAAGTTTGGGCAGCTCTCCTTTAGGTACATAATTGAATAAATGCTAAAAATAAATAAATAAATTACGAGAGACAAATAATTTCAAAAATAATAATTTTGTTATAAATATTGGAGTCAGGTGCACCAAAAGTTAAGCTTTTGTTTTATATTGGCAGTTATGAAGTAATATTTTAAATACCTACATACATTCATATAATCATTTATACATACATTTATATTATCACGCCCTTACCCCTAACGGGGTAGGCAGAGCGTAAACGACCTAAACAAAGGTCGTTCCGCCACGTCTGACAAAGTTTTGAGGGTTATTGGAGATAGATTTGTGGGATGTAGATTTTAACAAAATAATATCACTAATAATTAATAACAGTAACAGAGGCCTAAAAGCTGTTCTACTAAGCGGTTTGAAACTCTGACACCAGGATGCACCCTGGTGTCAGAGTTTTCAAACCGCCTCATAAAAGATGAACGATGAACGGTTTTCAAACCGATCATCGTTCATCGAGAATCCACTCGCTTAGAAGAATAACAGTAATTTCAACTGAAACAAAACAAAACTGACTATGTAATTTGCTTGCTATTCAAATGTTTTCTACGAACAATAAATTTGGGGCATACTAAATTGAAAGAAATGGATAAGTCGAAGGAGATAAAACCTTAAGGTTACACGGGTTAAAAACTTGAGCTAGTATGGTTATTTATGTATTCATTATGTGATTTTTGTCTAAAGTATAAACTTATTTATTTTTATGACAGGGTAAAATAACCGTCGACCACTACAGCCCAAGATACAGGAATCTATATTCTTAGTTTCGGTTGTAGGGTTGAACAATTTGTGCAATGTTTGTCATAGTATTATAAAACAACCTTTGTAACTCTTTTCTCTTTTTATACCAAATGAAGATTATTATTATAATTTATTTACTTCCATGCTGGACTGGGAGCGAGAGAAAAAAATAAAATGTGCCAGCTGCATTTCCTCCCGGGCATGCTGTGAAAACCAGCTAAGGGATCTGAGGGTTTCAGTATATTGCAATTTAGGCGATGGGCTGACAACCTGTCACTACAGCAATATACGTACAAATCCATCTTGAAAAACTCTCAAAACTTTGTCAGACGTGGCGGAACGACCTTTGTTTAGGTCATTTTTGCTCTGCCTACCCTATTCGGGATAAAGACGTGATTTTATGTATGTATGTATTTTTATTTATAAGCGGATTTTATAACATAATTTTCATGGTGGTGTTATTCTGACCTTGTCACTATAGCAATATACCGGTATATTTAAACAACCCTTAAAATTTGTTAGACGCGGTGGAACAACCTTTGTTTGGGTCGTTAACACTCTGCTTACTGATATAAAATATAAAAGCTAGATAAATATGTATGTATTCTATTCTGACCCGCCGCCACACAACACATCGTCTTTTCAGACAACAAAACTAAACTGAGCACACCTTAAAATGGATCCCATAAGATCCATATCGCAACATCTGTTTGTACGTACGATTCTCAGTTAATTATTACCCTTGAGTAAAAACATATGCCCATTTGTCTCATACAACGGTCTTCTTCTTAGCGAGTGGATTCTCAAATCGTACAACGACCCGAAGAACCCTGGTGTCAGAGCTATTAGGCCTATGACATGGTTTGAGTGACGACCACTATCAAATACAGCGATCGGGACCGACGGCTTAACATGGCCTCCGAAGCACGAAATCTTTTTCTTTTCCGACAATCATGTGAATTAGCCTGCAATATTCTATATAAACTGGGGAAAACCTCACAAAACGATAAATTGAGAAATATCAACTTTGTGTTCCCCCTGGGAGTCGAACCCAGGACCTCCGGATCGTAAGCCTATGGCTCTGACCACTAGACCACGGAGGCTGTACACAGCCACAACGTGCAGATCGGCGCGTCCTAGACTTTGTGTCAGCTGACAGTGCATTATCTCGCACGTAGTACAAGTTACGTTACACGCCGTAAAGTTGTATGCTTTCTTGACGTATTGTACGACGTAAGGTTACGCGACTGAAGATGACGCCACGTAACCTGACGCATGTGTGTTCTTCTGTCGAGTGGGTATCGAGTCTATGGACCCGATGAACCCTGGTGTCAGACTTTTTAAACCGCCTAGTAGCACAACTATCAGGCCTCTGACATGGTTTTGAGTAACAACCACTATCAAAGACAGCGACCAGGACCGACTGCTTAACATATCCTCCGAAGCACGAAATCTTTTTATTTTCGGTCAATCAGGTGATTCAGCCTGCAACGTCCTAACCAAACTGGGGAATAAATCACAAAGTGATAAATTCTCAAATATCAACTTTGTGTTTTGCCCCCTTGGAATCGAACCCTGGACCTCCGGATCGGGAGTCCATGGCACTAACCACTAGACCACGGAGGTTTGTGTGTGTCTGACCTAAGTTAATGTACAAATATTGTCATATTCTCAACACTTCCATAAATCCAGTCATGTCTTAAATAATGCTCGGAATGATAAACAATCTGACACTCTTAAGATTTTTATACACGAAGCGAATTGATTTATGGCGTGGTGTCTGACAATTTCTCGGTGTTTTCTGTTCTCAAGGCTATGACAAGTCACAGATTCGGAGATGAAAAGATTGCAAAATGTCTACCCGCTTTTATAGGATAAATTACACTGCTGATCATTCATTGGATTACCAAGAAGAGTTTTCGTACAGATTGCGAATGAGGCAAATGTTCCAGATATATTTCAGTCTTCTTCTGCCGAGTGGGTATCGAGTCTATGGACCCGATGAACCCTGATGTCAGAGTTCTTAAACCGCCTAGTAGCACAACTATCAGGGATTTGACATGGTTTTGTGTAACGACCACTATCAAAGACAGCGACCGGGACCGACGGCTTAACGTGCACATGGTGTAAGGGTACATCTGGTATGTTTCGTACACAAGTCGCAATAGGAATGTGCATTAATAATATTATGGTTACCAATAATAATTCGTTTTACGGTTGCGTATGAGCGTGTGATTTCCCCAAACGGTCTTTGCTAAAGGATAACTTTTGAACTTTTATAAATCCTCCAGTAATTACAGAAATTACGCTAACCAAATAATAAACAAACCGAAATATGATTCTATATTTTGGAGATATCTATATTCAAACCGGATGAAAAACGATGTCATTGGATTTGAAAGGCGATATCACTGAAATAGAACTGCCTTCGTGGTCTAGAGGCTAGTTCCATGGACTCCCGATCCGGAGGTCCTGGGTTCGATTCCCAGGGGGTAAAACACAAAAGTTGATATTTGAGAATTTGTCAGTTTGTGATTTTTTCCCCAGTTTGGGTAGGACATTGCAGGCTGAATCACCTGATTGTCCGAAAAGAAAAAGATTTCGTGCTTCGGAGGACAGCGCCCCGCAAACTGGTAGCGGTTGCTCAGTCAACGCCACTTAACAACTTCCACCAGGAAATTCTTTCAGCAATATAAAAAAAGGATTTTGCATACAAATTGTCTAATCGAGGTGAACTTTTTGTAAAGAAATTTCACTTCCTGAAAAAAATATCTGGTGGAAGTTGTTCAGTGTCGTTGACTAAACAACCCGTATCAGTTTTCGGCATAGTGTCCCTTACACCCAGTATTATAACATTTGTATTACATTACGACTTCAGACGTCACAGAAGTCGTCGGGTTAACTTGCTTTCCGAGTAATACGTAGTGAACTAGTGAACTCAGTGAAATTACTACAACATTCTTAGTGGTAAACTTTCACTATCTAAGCCTAGATAGTTAGCAAGACTTTACGCATGAAAATAGGGATTCCCTTTAAAAATATTTTAATAATAAATAAAAAGTTTCACACGATGCAATTTGTTTGAAAAAGAATCTCAATATCCTCCTTGCTTTAGCTAAGCCTTATGCTCCTAATCTAGATGTCATGAACAAAAAAATATATTTTTCAGTTAAGATGACGATACTGATCCACAGTTGTCACTTTCCAACCAATGACAGAATGTGCACTCTGTTATTTTCTTGCATTTCAAGAATTTTGGACTTAAAATAAAAAATTACAATCAATTATGTTCTTGGGTAAACTTTTAAAAATCTACTCCAAGAGTACCTTTATTAGGTCCATCTAGATATGCATGCATTAATAATATTGATTTAGCTATGACATTTACGCAGTATAATAGAAGAACAAACTAACAAAACAGCTTTACTTTAAGTTCATATTTCTAATCAAATACTTATTGACGACCGCACAGCCTAGTTGTCAGTGTATCTGCCTGCTACGCAGTCGGTCTCGGGTTCGATTCCCGGCCAGGGCAGACATTTGAATGATGTGTTTAAATGTCTGTTTCGGGGTCTGGGTGTTCTTTGTGGTTTTTACTGTATATGATCATGGCACCCCGATACAGGGAATCCTAGTGTTTATTTATTAAAAACTTTACGCCCAAGGGCTAATAAGTAAAGAATGATAGTAAACTATACAATTTGAATCAATGATGTAAACAGTTATGGTGAAGAGGACTGACCATCTTAAAAACACAATTTCTCTTTTCCTCTTAATCCTCGTGAGAGTTTTCCCCAGATTGGTAAGAATAGTACAAGCTTCACTAGATTGACAGCGATTGCCACTAAAACCGCGTTGCAACGTGAAAGGCTCATCTTAGCAACATGAAAGGCAAATGTATTCTGGCTATTCCTGGGAAATCTAATGAATTGTCTGTTTGCGTATACAATGTCGTACTTATCACAATTTTTAAGGTTGAAGGGTAAGGATATTTTTCATTAGCAGTGGGGTTTTGTATAATGCCTGGGGAAGTATTTCTGGTGGTAAAGAGATTATAATATAAAAACAAAACTTTTTGTAACATTGGTTATTTTATAATTTTAACAAAGGACAAGAAATTGTATTCACCTATATAAAGCGGATTGATAATAGACAATGGTGAAAATTTAAAAGTTGAAGACCGACTACGAAACCCTGACGGTGCCTGACGGTCAATGAATTATAGAGGAAAGGAAATCTTAATAATTATTTCTTAAGGTCGAGATGAAATTGACTCAAATTGTATTTGTTGAGCTGGAAAGATCACTTGTAAATTCTTCGAAGCCTCCTTTAGTTTCTATTCTTTTATCTCATCGTGCGATTTTTGACTTTTTTATTTAAAGAGTACTTATTATGAAAGAACCGTGAAGGGTACTATGCCTTAATCTGTCAGATTGCTTCCGTTTCGCCTGGCACTTTCACAACTCTCCAATTTCTTCAAATCAGTAACTCTTTGAGAACCGCCAAAAAGGATTTATTGCATAAATAAATGCGTACCTATTTTAGTAACAAAGCTATTTGTTCAAATTTGGAATGCATTTGCTCTTTTCCATTTCATTTCACGATTGAAAGAGAGTCCATGATATCCATAGAAGCATGCCTTCAAATCAATCTTTTGCCCTTAATGAATAATGATGAGAATAACCCTATTAGGGAAAACAGGTGTAATAACAATATGAAAAGTCGCCTGAAAAATCCCACTGCTGCAGGTTATAATTATAACTGTTTGATATGGGTATTTTAGCACGTATTAATTTGATAGGCGTGTATAAATAGATAAATACCTTCTATGCTCGACGTTTTGGCTTGTGTTGCAACGGCCATGGTTGCGAGCTGACTGGATTCATACGTGCAGAAATACCCGTGTTAAACAGTTATACTGTGTACAAAGCGCGAAAGTCTCAAACAATCCCAATGTGGAGATAAAGATACGACCTATTTACCTGCAAGTCACATTAAAAAGTAAAATTTGTTACAGCGGTGTCCGTATCGGTGGACGTGTGGACGCTTGTAGCGATATCCTTGGAGAGGTACTTCGCGATATGCAGACCCTTGAAGTCGAGGAAGTGGCAGACCCAGTGCCACGCGTACAAGATGATAGCGACGGTGTGGCTGCTGTCCATAGTACTCAACTCGCCAATCCTCGTCGTCTCCTCGCTGCAGCCTATGAAAGGGAATGGTGAGTGAGAATATCTTTTGTAGGTGGTTTTAGGTTTTACTGATACAATCAACAGTTTGACTTCAAGACAGAACAATGTCGAGAAACACCCTTGAAATTTTTTATAGTTAGGTATATATTAAGTCCACCAATCCGAGAAGAAGTGGGCACGTGTCCCTCTGTGGGGACGTATCGTATAACGGGTGTAAGGGACAGCGTTTCGCAAACTGATAGGGCTGTTGCTCAGTCAACCAAAGTGAACAACTATCACCGGAAAATTCTTTCAGAAGATAAAAAAAAATGGACCTTCCCATACAAAATGACCACTTCGATCGGTCAATTTGTATGTAAAACCAAATATATTTTATCACTTCCTGAAAAAATCCTGGTGACAGTTGTTCAGTTTCGTTGACTGAGCAACCCCTATCAGTTTAGGGATGCTATCCCTTACAACTCGTATGTACCGTGAGAATAAGGAGATTTGAGGTAGGTATTATTCACAGTATTACTGGTATTAAAATGACCGCTTCATTCTTCTCCAACTGAGCTATTTGTATTTCGGATCGACTGGCATCTAAGTATATATATAGATATAGCCGAGAAGACATTTGAATGATAATTTTAAATGTCTCTTTCTGAGTCTGGGTGTTCTTTGTGGTTGTTTCTGTGTTTGTCCATGGCACCCCGGTACAGGAAATCATAGTGGGGGCTATGAGTATGACCGCGATTTTTTTAAATAAATGTCTCAAGCTAGCTTACTTAAGGGTCTGCCGGAGTAGTGAAATCCCATACAAACGTAGTTTCGCTTTCATTTCTAAACAGTAAAACCAAACCTAACCGAAAAGATCATATACTATGCTTCTAATTAGGTTTGGTTTGAAAATATTAACCAAGTATAAAATTCAAAAGCAGATTTAATTTTAGGCTATTTTCACACAAAACCGTATTTTCGGTCTTATTTTGTTTATGTTTTATATTTTTAAACGAAACCTAAATAAAAGCATTTATTTGGTCATTTCTTTGATTAATCTCGGTTTTACTGTTTAGGAACAAAAGCGAAACTACGTTTGTATAGGATTTTACAACTCCGGCAGACCCTTAAGTTTAGGAAACATAAGACATACTACAGACTCTTACTTATGTAAATACACCCTCTAGAGAGATGCGAAATCTAACTGGACTGGAACTTAAACTTTTAAAAGCTTTTAGCCTCGCTCCTAAGAGCTTTAAGACTAAAATATGTTTCTTATTATTTGAAGTTATGGATACATACCAGATACTATTTTAGAAGTGGTCATACCTACGTTCATTATAATTTATTGCTTCCTCCGTGGTCTAGTGGATAGAGCCATGGGCTCACGATCCGGAGGTCCTGGGTTCGATTCCCAGAGGGGAAACACAAAGTTGATATTTTTATATTTATTACTTTGTCAGATTTTCCCCAGTTTGGTTAGGACATTGCCTGACTGACTAGAAGAAAAAGACGCCGTGCTTCGGAGGGCACGTTAAGCCATCGGTCACGGCGCTGTCTTTAATAGTGGCCGTTACTTAAACCGTGTCAGAAGCCTATTAAAGCTGTGCTAATAGGTGGTTTAAAAATGTGACACCTGGATTCATTGCGTCCATTGACTCGATACCTCGATGTTATTCTGGACAGATCTAAACACAAAGGCTGATTACAAAAAAAAACAAATTCTATTTATACAGTCGCGGCCGCGGGGTAGCAATGAGAAGCTGTTGCAAATAATGACAGTAATCTATGGAAGTTTCGATTTTGCGCTGTATTTTACGCCCTTTGACAAACCTCCATCTGGAGACCAGTAAACTCATAACCTAGCCCATTGTTTAAAATCATATTTCTAAAAGGATTACCGTTTTAAAATTAACACCCACCAGTAGCGAAGGGTGAATTTTATCGATATCGAAGCCGTAGTAAAGAATATACATACATATAATACATACATATACATAAAATCACGCCTTTATCCCTTACGGGGTAGGCAGAGCGTTAAACGCCTCGTAAAAGGCGCTTTCGCCGCGTCTGACAATAATTGAGGGTAATTTTAGATTGTAATGTGTATTGCCATAGTGACAGGTTGTCAGCCCATCGCCTAAATTACAATACACTGTAACCCTCGAGTCCCTTTTGCTGTCTTCTACAGCATGCCCGGGAGGAAGGGCAGCTGGAACATTCTATGTTTTTCTATCTCTCCCAGTCCAGCATGAAAGTATAATACATACTACTAATGGAGTAGGCAAAGCGTAAACGACCCAAACAAAGGTCGATCCGCCACGTCTGACAAAGTTTTGAGGGTTATTTTACGATAGATTTGTAGGTATATTGCTATAGTGACAGGTTGTCAGCCCATCGCCTAAATTACAAGATACTGAAACCCTCGGATCCCTTAGCTGGTTTTTACAGCATGCCCGGGAGAAAATGCAGCTGGCACATTCTTTGTTTTTCTCTAGCTCCCAGGCCAGCATGGAAGAAGAAGCATAAATTTATAGTACTCCGTATATGTATTTATTTTTTTCAAATTTTCCTTAATTATAAGAGGGAAGCCGATTCTTCGATTATATTATATTATTTTTATTCGATTCGATTCTTGTTATATGGACCCTCCTCCACTGATACCCACATTCCTTAAAGTTACCCACAGCAATGTATGGAAGAATTAAAATTGAGGACTTTTAATTAAATTGATCTAATAATATCGCTCCTCGACTGGTGAAGGATTTTCTAATGACAATTTCATCAAACCGGCAAAGAGGTAGGTAAGATAAGTCAGACTCGCTCATATAGGGTTCCATACCATCGCAATACCACAGAATATATAATGTGGCAATACTTTAAATAGCCAAGTAGGAAACAAGTTTCCAGTATCCCCCTTTTATTATACATACATATAATCATATCTTCCATGCTGGACTGGGAGCGAGAGAAAAACTTTGAATGTGCCAGCTGCATTTCTTCCCGGGCATACTGTAAAAACCAGCTAAGGGATCCGAGGGTTTTGGTATCTTGCACATTAGGCGATAAGCTGACAACCTGTCACTACAGCAATATACCAACAAATCTGTATTACAAAACCCTCAAAACTTGTCAGACGTGGCAGAACAACCTTTGTTTGGGTTGTTTCCGCTCTGCCTAGCCCGTTAAGGACAAAGGCGTGATGATATGTATGTATGTATGCATATAATCACCCCTTTAATGGGGTAGACAGAGCGTAAACTATCAATACAAAGGTTGTTCCGCCACGTCTGACAAAGTTTTGAGGGTTATTAAGAGTAGATTTGTAGGTATAAAGCTGTTGTGACAGGTTGACAGTCCATCGCCTAAATTGCAATATACGTGCAGAAACCCTCGGATCCCCATAGCTGGATTTTACAGCATGCCCGAGAGAAAATAAGGCAGGCACATTCTTTGTTTTTCTCTCGCTCCCAGTCCAGCAAGGAAGAAATACATTCATTATTACGCTCCAATAATTTAGATGCAGACCGTTGAACAGTGGAGGTTTAATAACACTCTTTGCCTATGGAACCATAAAAATATGACTGACGGAATGTCCGTGAATTTAAGATGACCACAAATTTAATTCGGTTGTCAAGCACTTGAGGTACAGTAATTGGAATTAAATATTTATAAAATCCGAACTTGAAGTGAAACCCTGTAGGATTTTTTACCAAGAAATTGATACCTACACATTTTTTATCAAAGCTCTTTCGTATTTTATTTCTTTGACACAAGTAATCCTTTTATCAAAGGTTTAAATGAACGCTATAATGATCAAATTACATTTAATGAAAATTGTAGAGTAGGTAATTTTCATCTTAGCAAGTGGATTCTTGAGTCGAACAACGAGCAGTTGAACCCTGGTGTCAGAGTTTTTAAACCTCCTAGAAGCACAGTAGTACTAGGTAATAATTTGTATTCTTATTGTGCATGTCTTATCCGCGTTATGTTTTATGCAATCTCTAATTTCAACTTACAACATGCATTGCACTTATATCATAGTGTACTATACTATACTAATATCATAGTGTATCATAGAATTTCAAATAATTGATTATAAAAAAATGCAATGTGATTTTAAATTTCAAATATCCAAATATAGAAACATCTTAATTACCACAAAACCTTTCGTTCAAAACTGACCAATCGGGTGATTGGCTTCTATTCAAACTACTTAAGGATTAATACGTATTACATCAGAAATTTACTTAGATTACTTTAATAAATTGAACAAATTATTGAAACTACAGATCAGTGAAATTCTTTTATTACTTGTCTTGTCGCTAAAATATGTTTTTTTCTTGAAGTATTTTTTTTTCATCATTAATCTTCAAGCAGATTTCTTTAGTATTCTTCAGCGAACGTCGGTTCGTTATATAAAAGAACCACTACGGAGCTACGTTGTTTTTTTTTTTAAATTCATCTTAGGAAGTCAAATTAACTGACGAAGGACTCCAAGAGCACAACTTTTTCAAACTACTATTGAACCAGTTTACTATTTGTTGAATCTTTGAATTTTTAATTAATATTTACTGGGTTAATTGCTACGACAGCCAACATTTTCCGTTTATAGACGTATTTATCTCTCCAATTATTTATTTCATGTTCAATAAAAACATTATTGTTATTTAATTAACCACTGGAGCAGAAATATGACAAAATACGGAAAACAGAGAAACGAATTATATATACGTATATATCTATGGAGAAACGTCTTAATTTAATAACATATCACTATTAGATACTACGGGTTTCATGTTAGTAATACTACTCATATATTTGTTTATGTGGCATACCAATACTTGAAACCTCTGACCTAATCTAGGATTGGGTCTAGTTTCCTTTCTGGATTGCGGAGGTCACATGGCAGTCGATTTGTGTAAAAACCAGTACCCTCGTTCAATCTCCTAGATTAGCTAGCCAACCACGTGAAAGACTAGGGAGATGATGATGATGATGTGGCATACCAATACGCTGAGAATTTCACGTTGGCTTACACTATGCCAATTCTTTTTTTTTTAATGGACCTGTTTGCAAAATACTACAAAGTGTATATAATGCGTCACCGGGCTAAGGCGGAGAGTTGCTCCACGCAATCTACACCCTTAAATAGAATGGCAACTGCCTAAGGGCGCCCACTAGGGCTCGAACCTCGGCTTATAGCGTTGCCTTGGGAACCCTTTATCGGAGAGAATCTACCCGGTACGTCCCGGTAAACCCCAAAGTGGGGAGCAAAGGAGGGACCTCCGCGACCCCGCCGGCGGGGTGCGCGGTTGCTGGAAGAGCTTGTACAGAGTGTGGCTCGACTAGTAATGGCAGCATTAAATGCAAGAGTAATTTGGTCATCGCCGTCGGTAAGGACATGCCTAGGTCTTTGTTTGTAACGAGTTGCAGGTTGGGGAACGTAGTCAGAGGCGCTAACTAAAAGAGGGTTAGTGTGGTGAGGGGCTTTGTCGAAGAAGCGTATGGCCGCTTGCTTCATGAACTCTTTGAGAGACGGAACATCGAGATCGATGTGAAGGTCAGAATTGCGGAGGTACCAGGGCCCCGGTTGCCCTCCGCAAGAAGCTGTTTTGAACTACCTGGAGGGTGTTCAGATAAGTGGGGTAGGTGTGGCTGAAGTCCACACTGGCGCAGGTCATTATGGGTCGAACGCATGTGGTGTAAAGCCTCACCTTATTTCTAAGGGAGAGTTTACTGCGTTTGCGTATGATTGGGGTGAGCCGGCCCATGACAAATTTGGCACGGTTTCGGACTCTCCTGATGTGCTTCGCAAAGTTAAGCTGGGAGTCAAGCGTAACCCCCAAGTACTTGGCGTTTTTGGACTATGGGATTTGTCAACCGTACAGCTTTACAACTGGGAGGGTACGACACAATCTGGCATGAGTAAAGTGCACGGCAGTGCTCTTCTCGGGATTACACACTATGCCAATGCGATCGTCCAATTGCAAACGGGTTATTGCACGTCTGAGAACGGAGAAGATTTTGTCATTCATAAAACTTTAGAAATTATTTATAGAGGTTACTGTCGTATCGAGTTTTGTCGTCTCTTCAAAGATTACTTTTATATCCCCGGATGTAATGAAATTTAACCACGATGACGTCAAAAAACTGTCATCTTAGATCCGTTTATATATTTGTTTCCATCATGATAATTTAAAAAGATTCTTCATAAAAATCCTTTGAACTAATTCTTAATTAAACAATATATTTTTAATTTTCAGAAGAAATTGCAATGCACAAACAAACCCGGACTTAGAGACTAGAATCTCCCAACTTGGCGATGATAAGATAACGAATGCATCATATTATTTTCAGGAAACCGTCTCTTACGCCCTGCATTATAGAGTTCAGTATTTATCTAGGATGTCTGTTAACTGCCTCCGTGGTCTAGTAGGCTTATGATCCGGAGGTCCTGAGTTCGATTCCCAGGGGGGACCCTGGGAACCCAATCCATTTGATATTTGTCAATTTATCACTTTGTGAGATTTTCCCCAGATTGGTTAGGACAATGCAGGCTAAATCACCTGATTTTCCGACAATAAAGAGGAAACTGTACCGCGGAGGGCACGTTAAGCCGTCGGTCCCGGTCGCTGTCTTTGATAGTGGTCGTTATTCAAACCATGTCAGATACCTAAATAGTTGTGCTACTAAGTGATTTGAAAACTCTGACACCAGGGTTAATCGTGTTTATCGATTCTAGAATCCACTCGCTTCTTAACAAAGACTACTACTTTGACTTAAACACAAACACTGGAGTGGATCAGATGTTGTTTTCCAAGACTAACAAACCTTTTGTCGTTTGTATTGTAGTACAGACAAGCTTTTAGTTCAAGAATTATATTCTTAACGAAACGCAGATATTATTCCGAGCTTTTTATTTTACAATGAGGTTTGTTGAAGGATAAGATTCCCGCAATAAAAAGTAGTCTTTCTACTTCCAGATACCAACATTGAGTTTAAAACAATATCATAGTTTTCTCTTTTACCAGGTGTAAGGGACAGCGTCCCGAAAACTAAAAGGGGTTGCTCATTCAATGACACTGAACAACTATCAGCAGGTTTTTTTTTTTCATAAAGTGAAAAAAAAGGCTTTTTCATACAAATTGTTGGAAAAGCCATTTTTTTATTTGACCCTATCAGTTTGCGGGACGCTGTCCCTTACACGCGGTATTCTTATTGTAATAATGTAATGCCTGAGTCAGTCACTATGTCCTACTCTGAGAAATTCCTACGCTAACATAATAATGTCGTGACATAGACAAATCCTAAAAAAACGAGTTATTAAAAGGGTCACAGACTATGCTAACACTATACACTGAACTGACATAAAAGGTCAGCCTAACACTGCTCTTACCGTTCTGTCTATTTGCTACTTTCCATTAGGGAGAGTTCATGGTCGAGTATTGAGACTAGGTACAGTAGCTAGCAGGTCAAGTTACACCTCTAAAGTTAAATAGGCAAGGTGTTCACCAGTAATTTGATACCTCCTTTGAAATTCACTTTATAAGCTAACTAGCAACCCGCCCCGGCTTTGCACGGAAATTATCAGTGTTTCTCTTCTATATTATGCATGTATTATACATTCAAACCTTTATCTTGAATCACTCTATCCATTAAAAGAAACCACATCAAAATCCGTTGCGTAGTTTTAAAGATTTATGCATACATAGGGATATAGGGACAGAGAAAGCGACTTTTTTTTATACTATGTGGTGATTAATAAACAGGTTAACAAGAATTCAATACATTCCTTCAAGGATTCAAATTCATTTATTATTATTCAGATTACATGATTCATTGTTAGTATGTTCTTAGTTTTAGGTTAGATACATAGTATAAGTTAGCAGGTATGTAGGTTAGGTAGAATCACAGAATATGATACAATTTATGCAAACGTGCTTACACGTTACGCATTTGATTATAAAACTGTATGCTCGCTAATTATCTAAATAATAATTATATTAAAGTGCCTAAACTAAGTACTTATGTAAAGTAAGTACTTGTACCTTAGGAACTAAAATTGATAGGAAAATATATTCTAATGCTAAGGAATAAGATAATTAATTAAATAACAAACGGTGACTAATTTAGTATTAGCTATATTAACATTATAGTTATCAAAATCTGATTGCGCCTGATTAGTTGATTATGTAATTACAGTCAGTAGGTTTTCCATATCTTCATAATCTTTAGTTTTAGCCAATTTATTGCAATATTCTTACATTCTGAACTATGTTTATTATAATTATATGCATAATTCAGTATTTATCTTATTATAAAGATGAGGGCCGAGAAAGCAGATTTTTTTTCCTGTATTTTCAAAATGGAACACCTGGTCTCGAACACAGACAAAACCCCTACGATTATTTGCTTTAACTAGGTCATAAGGAGTCATAAGTTGCTGTTAGATAATAGTTAATTAATTAATAGTTAATTGTCAGCCGTGGCGGAACGACCTTTGTTTAGGTCGTTTACGCTCTGCCTACCCCATTAGGGATAAAGGCGTGATTATATGTATGTATGTAGATAATAGTTCGTAAAATAAAAAGTTGTTGGACTGAGAGGACGTCAAATTCAGCTAGGAGCTGGGTCGTTGGGTAGCGGAATGGGCGAAATGTGCTGACTTTTAGATCTGCTCTTTGTTCTCTTTCAAGTTGGACCATGTTTGTTTTATAAGCACCACCCCAGGATGTAATGCAATATGTCAAGAGACACTGACATAGCGCAATGTATACGGTCTTAAGTAGTTTATTACTTGCTGCGTGCCGAAGATTTTTAAAAACATAAATTATTTCCGGATTCTGCCTGACAAGACTTCGAGAGGATACAATAAGAAGGAACCGAGGATACTCGTACTTATACTTTGTATTGAGGATACTCCGAAAAAAAAAATATAAGTACCTTTTATATTCCCGTTGTATAATTGGTTGATAGTCAACCAACATTATTATTTTAACATGTTATTCGACACTTAAAACTTTGATATTCTAACATAATCAAATCTGGTACATGGTTATAATGATTAGCGTAATATAAATGTTGACTGGGTGGCCAAAAAAATCAATACGTTTATACTTAAAACTGATGGTTAAAATACTGTGGATCTCATTCACTATTAAAAAAAATGCTCATTTAGGCTCGTATTTATAAAGCAATCTCCAGTTTGAGAGAAATATAAAGTACGGATTTGACAAGCAATTTTTATTGAAATGACGTGATTAACTTAATGACGAAATTACTGACGAGTTACGTCATAGCCCACTATTTTCATACAATAAAGCGTTTTTGACATTTCATAAAAAGATGCTGTTTTGAGTAGTAGGAAAACAGTATATTTAGTTTGTAGTGGGCAACTTGACCTGCGCTTCACTGTACATGTCATAGCCACACCAATAGACAATAAATATACTTCAAAGGCGTGAAAGACAATGATATAGAACCTTGTGTAAAGGCCTTAGAAGTAAACAAATATGTTATGAGGTTCTTACAAAGAAATCGTGCAACCGTTCTGAAATATCGAGGTAAACAAAATTAACATTATCATGGTAATTAAATACAAATCATTTTATTTCCACAAAACACATTACAAAAAATAAAAACACACTATTAAGAATAACATAACAAATAGGACAGGTAGGCATATAGATATTTATCATAAAAGTGGAAAAAGGTGTGGACATAGCTTGGCTGTTTTTAAGTCCACCCTACAATTAAATTATTATCTTGCTTAAAACAATAGTTTGTTTCATATCTATTTGAATGCATATTATTATCTAATTCCCATTCTTCTTTCACAGCCTACAAATGCCGCGAGGTCTGGTCAAGTCTGGAGCTGGAGAGGACGTTCAACCTGGGTCTGGACGGCGCGCTGCTCCTCATTCCGTTCTTCATCATGTCCTTTGCGTACTCCCTCATCGTGCACAAGCTCTGGAGGGGCATGCGCCATGAGATCCGGCACAACTTTAATACACAACAATGTGAGTCCGATTTTTTATTTACTACTTGTTTAGTTTTTTCTTAAAAACCAAAAACGAGAGAACGAGAGAGCGAGAGAATGAAAGAACTAAAAAATGATATAATGTACGGTGCAGGACGGTGAACATCCCTGTGGGGGCGTTTGTGCAGTACAAGATGTCACCTACCTACAGACATTACGCTTGCACAACCGTCGGTGCAAACGGTACCCCAAAGCTGGCACGGCCGTGTTGGCGGGTTACGACGGTGGGCGTGCGGGCATTGTGTGAAGGCTTTGAATTCTCACGAAACGCTGCTTCCTACTCCCGGAGTTATTCCCTATTCTGTGAAAAATAGTTTTACCTTACTTTTGAACCCTTACCTTTGAACGATGCTGTTGATTTAGTCGTGTGGGTTTCAATTCAAGTCGATTGACCCGATGAACAATGAAACCCAAAAATTCAGTTCAAAAGTTAATTTAAATAAGCATTTATTTAATGATGGACATTCAAGGGAATGGGTTAACGTAAACGAAAAATATTATGTTAAAAAATAAAGAAGACATAAAAATAAATCTATATCTACATGGAGAGATATTCTGTCTATTTCAGGGATAGAAGTAAATTGCGAAAATATCTGCGTCACATGCACACAACAATTATTATTCTCTGTTGTTTTCTTTTCTGTTTGAATAAAAGAAAACATAATTTGCAATGCAAATTTAATAAAACTCTTTCAATAGGTTGTATTTAATTTTCAAAGCCTGAATGCGCTCAGTCGCTAAAGTTGACTTAAACCCATTAACGGAGATTTATTTAAAAAAAAAAAATTGTTGTGCAAAGAACAAAACATTTTGACGATTTATTGAAACAAATTGGATATTTCGAGCATTTTAAAAGTTGGAAATTATGAAGCGTGACTAAGGTCTGTTTACAAGAACAACTAACAAAAACGACAATTTCAAACTGGCAATTAATGTCAGTATTGCGTGTTGATTATAACTCGGGCTTTATTGTCGTTTTATGTTAACTAATATTCATATTCATAATAATAATAAGAGCGATCATAAACAAGAAATATATTGATGAAGATAGATTGAATACAATTAGACAACACGTTGCAGAAGAACTTTCAATAGATAATAATATGCCAACTATTAACACTCACGTATCTCAAGACCAAGACCCAAACCTTGACAGCACCGAAACTCTATTTTTAAATGATATTGTTCTTTCCCTCCCAGATGAACCCTCAACTGACCAACAAAATCCTAAGAGAGACCTTAAAACAGATAAAACTTTCGAAGAAACATTTCAGCATTTTCAAAATACAGATCCTACTAACAGACCTTATATACCAAAACAAAAAACATCCAGAAAACTAGCAGCAATAGTAGATTATTTAAACAAAATAACTCTTCCAGATAACATAAATTTAGAAACCGATTTTAACACCTTCCAAACCAAGATATATTGTGCAGCATGGATAGCTGCTAAAATAAACGGAGCTAAAATATCTCTAGAATCCACCGACAGATCCCGTCCAACTCATAAGGAACACAAACCTCATTGGCAGAGACGTTTGACGTGAACGGAGACTGGAAGACTTACGTACAAAAATGAGTAAACTGACACTACATTAATGGAAACAGAAGTAGAAACCTGAAACAACAAGTAGAAGGTATAATTGAACAATATAAAATTCACTCGGTTCATGAGGAACAAAACACACATCTTTCACACACATTGGACACTCTTAAACAAAAACTTTCAGTCATCACAGGACGGCTTCGCAGGTATAATGCATGCACCTTAAGGAAACAACAAAACAATAAGTTCAAGAATAACGAAAGACAGTTCTACCGTAATTTAAGACAAGACACGACAAACATACAAGAAAATGACAACCCTAACATTACAGATGATACTCCGGGACCAGAAGACTTGCAGGGTTTCTGGGCTGGGATATGGGAACAACCAGTCGTACATAATACACAAGCTGAATGGATAAAAATTGAAACAGAAAACCACAGCACAACCACCCCAATGCATTTTGAACACATCCCAATTGACACATTCCAAAAAGTTATTCGCAACTTACACAACTGGAAAGCGCCAGGTACCGATAAAGTCCACAGCTATTGGTATAAAAAATTTACAAGTATGCATGACTATCTACACAATTATCTGAACAGCTTTATTGAGGACCCAAGTACTATACCACTCTACATTACAACTGAAACCACATTCATGATACCAAAAGATCGTAACAACCCTTCTGACCCCGCAAAATACAGACCTATTACTTGTTTACAAACCCTGTACAAAATCCTCACATCTTGTATATCCGAACTCATATTTAAACATCTTAACGATAATAGTATCCCAGCCGAACAGCAAAAAGGTTGCCGAAAATATAGCCAAGGCTGTAAAGAACAGCTCGTTATTGACTCGAGTTGACAAAACCGTAAATCCGACTTATTCAGCATGTACATTGATTATAGAAAAGCATACGATTCCGTCCCCCACTCTTGGTTAGTACAAGTAGGTACTTGACATATACAAAATACACCCAAAAATTGTTAAACTATTAAAGACCTCAATGGAAAACTGGACAACCAGGCTGAAACTAACAACTCCCACAAAAATAATAGAAACTGAACCCATTAAGATACAACGACGGATATTTCAGGGAGACGCGCTCAGCCTTTTGTGGTTTTGTCTCGCTTTGAACCCACTATCTAATATTTTAAACTCAACCCCATTAGGATACCAAATGAAATACGCACAGAATGTCATACAGACTGACCATCGACAAATCATCAACCATTTGCTTTATATGGATGACATAAAACTTTACGCCGAAAATGAAGAACAGCTTTATCAATTAGCTAATCTGACAGAACTATTTACTTGCGACATACAGATGGAGTTTGGAATCGACAAATGTAAAATTAATTCAATCAGAGCGGGACAGAGCTACAGACATAATAATACTTTAGAATCTGGACAAAATATAGAATCATTAGATGAGCAGGAGACATACAAATATTTAGGGTTACATATTACAATGTCAGAAAACATAATGCCTTTACTTAAAATGCATGAGCCCAAAATACCCGAAATCGAAATACTTTATGTTCAAAATGACAAGTATGTAGAATACCAATGATTTAAAGTACCTTACGGTCGAATAACCGAAACCCAAAAATTAAATGTACTAAATACTTAACCCTAAAATATTTAACCATAAAAGACTAAACTTGAAGTTAGGGGGGGCTCGGGGGGCGCAGCCCCCCGCAATAAAAAATAAAAACATTCTACTCAGATCCGACTCAGTAGGTTAGGTTAGGTTAGAGTAGTGACCCTTTGGAGCGAACGAAGTGAGCGACCGAGCCGCAGGGTGTGAGATCGTTCTCTTCCATGTCCGCTTTTACGACGTCAAGCCAGCGATAGATGTAAACGATACGAAGAGTAACTGACAGAATTCTTAATATAAGTAAATCAAATATAATATCAACTATGACATTGACACATCATGTATTATTATTTTTTTCTTTTTGGTTTTGTAATTTAAGGATAATTGAAAATTTGATAAATTACACATTCGGAATTTTGAAAACTGAGATAATAATTATTAGTATTTAAAAATTCGGAATTGTACAGTAAGATGTACTGGATTAAGGTATTATGAATAATACGGTATTAAGATTTCGGGTATTTTGGGCCCATGCATTTTAAGTAAAGGCATTATGTTTTCTGACATTGTAATATGTAACCATATTTAGGTTATAACCAGTCACTACAAATACACTATAAAGAAACGAAAGACAAATTGAAACAGCTATTCCGACACCGACTTAACTCCATATTAAAAACGCAACTGAACGCCCGAAACACATTTAAAGCAATCAATACCTATGCTATCCCCGTGCTTACATATTCCTTTGGCATTATAAACTGGACAAATACAGACCTGAAAAACCTACATGCACAATAAATACAACACTGAAAAAATTTCGGAAGCATCATCTACGATCTTGCCTCCAAAGACTGACATTACCCAGAAGTGAAGGTGGAAGAGGGGTCATTGACGTAACAAACCTGCACAATAAACAAATTATTAACCTCAGGAAATACTTTTTCGACAAAGCAGAATCATCCACTCTTCATAAAGCCATAGCACAGAATGACCAAAAATCAACACCTTTAAACCTTCAAGACTATACACCTCAGAATAACGAGCGACTAATAGACGATAAAACTAAACTTGCGGAATGGGCTGGGAAGTCTCTACACGGAAGACATCGCCACGCTTTGAGCCAACCTAATGTCGACAAAGATGCGTCGAACGCATGGCTTAACCGTGGCGAACTATTCCCAGAGACAGAAGGCATCATTATGGCAATACAAGACCAAGTAATAGAAACGAAAAATAACCAGAAACGCATTACTAAAACTTTAGCTGTAGACACATGTAGCAAATGCAATAGCTGTCCAGAGACCATACAACACATTACAGGTGCATGCAAATCCATAGCCCAAACGGACTACAAACATAGACATGACCAAGCAGCAAACATAATTCATCAAAAACTTGCCTATCAACATAATTGTATACCATCCATTCAACCATATTATAAATACATTCCGCAAACTGTTTTAGAAAATTCCACGACTAAACTGTACTTTGACCGAGCCATCCTCACTGACCGAACAATACACTACAACAGACCAGACATTACCTTGATTAATAAGACAAATAAAACCGGTTATCTCATTGCATTGATATAGCTGTCCCTAACACACATAACTTGCAAAGTACAATAGCGGAAAAACTGACAAAATATGTAGAACTTAAAGATGAAATTACCCGTTTATGGCATCTTCAAAAAGTAATAATAGTCCCGATAGTACTTTCATCAACAGGCGTGATACCTACACAGATTCATCAGTCACTATAGACACTCAACCTTCCATCAAACATCTACAACCTCTTACAAAAAGCCGCTATCTTAAATACATGCCGCATAGTTAGAAAATTCCTGCACAACGAACAAGTCCATCCAGATCCACCCCAAATTTCCACTCTCATTGAAGCCACACAAAATACCTTTCATTCTATCTCACAATCACAACCACCTACACTACAGCTTAACATTGAACCAAACATACCCCAAAACGCGCTGACAATCACACGATCTGACACACAAAACACTCAGACCTCAATTATTAACCCTGGTATACACTTGGCTTAGGCCCCTGTATAGCAGTATTTACCGGTGAAATCCGAGATAAACAAAAATAAAACGAAAATAATAATAATAATAAAAACAGTACACAGATAGACATAATAATGTAGCAAAGCAAATCCACGCAAAGTTAGCCAAAAAATATAATCTAATAGACACTGTAGAGCCATATTATAAATACAAACCACAAAACGTTCTTGAAAACCAAACCGCTAAATTATACTGGGACCGAGATATCATTGCAGACAGAACAACACAAAACAATAGACCTGATTTAACGTTAACACTTAAAGAAATTAAAACAACCTACCTAATTGACATTTCTGTGCCCAATACTGACAATTTACTTAAGAAACATTCCGAGAAAATACAAAAATACATACCTCTTGCTGAAGAAATACAGGCCATGTGGCACCAAGACAAAGTTCGCATCATCCCAATCATAGTTTCATCCACCGGTATCGTACCTAAAACTCTACATAAAGCAATAGCAGAACTAAAACTACCCAAATCCACCTACGTTAATTTGCAAAAATCAATAGTTCTTGATACTTGTTCCATAGTCCGACGATTCCTAACAAACGCAAAAATATTCCAACCACACCCACAAACATAGCATCGGATCCAAGTTACTTGGCATAGCCCGTATTTGGATCTGTAAATACCGGCTCAGTGCCGAGAAAAGTAGAATTGACTACATGCAAATAATAATAACCCCCCCAATGGATCACCTTGCCGTGGTGGGGGGCTTACGGGAAGCAAAGTACTGGAAATTTAAGCTCAGATCAACTCGAGTAAATACCACTTATTCGTATAGCATAAAGTGTCGCTCAGCTAGACTACCCTTCTCAACAAACGATCCCAAATACCTTTTTATGCACAATGGATAAAAGTCAGTTTAAAAGGTATAGTCTGCGGCCGCTTCCCGGGGGTCGCCGGGGCACACCTGGAGCCGGTGCTGGGTGTCACAGCATGCGAACCACTGGCGGTGGGGGACTGAACAGGCGGGTTCCCCCCGAAAGATTTACGACAGCCGAAACACTCAGTTATCCAGATTCACCATCATTAACCAATAGTAGCATTTACTCCACTCCAATTTCATCTCCATTCCGCCCTGAAATAGAATCCAGATCTTCAACTACCTCTCCAATGTCAGATGATGTTGCGCAGGAGGCAACTGCCGTCAATCCTGTGCCCACCACTGACAAAACAAGTACGCGTAAAAGATGGCCTGAAGAGATCAATAAATTCATCTGGCGTACATACCTAATAGTCACTAAATTAGACACCAACAGACGAGGTTACTTAGAACCACTATATAGATAATTTGTAAAAGAATTTCCAGATTTTGTCACAACTAAACAAAGGCTAGGAGATCAACGTAGAGCAAAAGTAAACAATAAACTACTCCCTCAGAGTACACTTAACCAAATTAAGAAAGAGGTTGCAAACAATCTAGTGAATACACCTTCAAGACATATTGTTCAACCGACAGAACACAATAATTACATGGTCTATAACAGTCCAAACAGAGCTAGCCCTGTACCCAGCACCACTTCGGATGTTTCACAGGTAGCAGCTAATACCTCACAACCTGTTACCACCAAAGCTGGAAAACCCAGAGTCCGTAAGACCTGGAGCGACGATATGAATGCATTTATTATGCGCACATATTACTACGTCACAAATTTAGAAAGGGACAGGACCATGTATAGTAAAAAAATATATAAGAAATTTAAATTACAATACCCAGATTGGGAAGTCTCCGAATACAGAGTTGCCGATCAAAAACGTGCAATTGTTAGAAATAAACTTATATCAGATTCTAAATTACATCAGATCAAAGCTGAAGTCACAGAGCAACTTCAAAGTGACAGAGAAATTAACTTTTTAATCAATCCTGAAATAACTCGCTCTTATACCACGACCAGTCAACATTCACCTATTGCTAGTCAAGTTCTAACACACTCCTCACAACATTCTAAACCGCCCGCTCAGATTCTGTCATACATACAAGCACCCAACTCACCTAGTATTTCTTACGCCGATATCGTTTGAAACTTAACACCTCCCGATGTACAAACACCGGTGTTTTCTGTAAGTACTCGCCGCACAGTAAATAGAAACCATTTACCATCAGCTGAAACTTATGTAGAAGATACAACAAAACAACTTGAAACTGCTATAGCTACGTATTGTAATACAGACCCAACCAAACGCCCAAAATTACCACGCATTAAAGATAGCAAAAAATTACACGAGTTTATACATATTTTCAATCACCAAATATTGCATAAATTCTTAACCAGTAATCACGACCTAACACATATACATACACTTGTTTATTGCAGCGCTTTAGTAATAAGCAGACAGTTAGGATATAAAGTAAAATCATTCAACACAAATGCTCACATTAAGAAACTCCGTGAAGGCAAACCATCTTGGCAACTTAGGCTCGAAAATGATATTGAACCTTAGCGTAGATATAGGGCGTTTAACCTGGTACATTAACGGATTCAGAACAAATAGACTAGTTGCAAGAGTTGAAGTAATTTTCCGAAATGCAAGAGTTCACTCTACTCACGAAAATGAAAATTTAAGACGAGAGGACTTTTTAGACACATTGAAACAAAAACTCGCATTCAAATTTATTGTGTTACTAACCAATAGTTATAAGTTTACTAACCTCTATGGATTATTGTTGTCCGAAATAAATATTATATTATTATTATTATTATTAAATCACACAGATTAGCAAGATATAAAAAGTCACTTATGAGAAAGAATGATAACAAACTTTTCAGTAATAACGAAAAAGCTTTTTATAGGTCTATGACCAGCAGTAATAGCAATAACAGTGAAAATTCTAAAGAAGTACCTAGTGTAATGGATCTTAGGGAATATTGGGGGAAAATATGGGAAACGAGGACAGAGCATAACGAAGCAGCAGATTGGATTAGCGAAGAGGCCGAGCAGTGGAATCAAATAGATGAAATGGAATTTAATGGTTTTGTAAAAGAGGATATACAAGTAGTCACACAGAAAATGAAAAATTGGAAAGCTGCAGGGGTATATGGGATACACAACTTCTGGCTTAAAAAGTTGACGTCTCTGCACGAAGTTATAGCAACAATAATAACAGATTTAATAAAACAGAACACCCCGCTTCCACCTTTTCTAACTAAAGGAATTACCTTTATGCTACCCAAAAGCTTGAATACAGCTGACCATCTTATGTACATGGATGATATAAAGTTATTCGCTAAATCAGTTAAAGATATGGAAAATTTAATAAAAACAACAACTAACTTCATATACAGATATTAAAATGACTTTTGGCCTCGATAAGTGCAGATCTTTAAACATACAAAGAGGAAAATTAAAAGAAGGAAATTACATGATCAATGAAGAAGAACAAATAACCGCGATGGAAGACAGTGAGTCATATAAATACGTGGGACACTCAGAAAGATTTGCGACACTAAAAAAAATTGTTCTACAGGTACATATATTTTTATTAAATCTTTTCAAAGTACTCTCCTCCAGCCTCTATACAAAGATTCATGCGTCGGAACCAGTTTTCAAAACACTTTTTCCAGTCCGCCGTAGACACCTCGTTTACAGCCTGCTCGAACGCAGCCAGCGCATCTTCCGGCGACGAAAATTGTATCCCCTTGAGCTGATTTTTTATTTTTGGAAATAAAAAGAAGTCACACGGTGCTAGATCAGGGCTGTAAGGAGGGTGACCCAGGAGTTTGACCGGTGTGCTGTCCAGGAAGTCCCTCGTTTTGAGCGCGGTGTGTGCAGGCGCATTGTCGTGGTGGAGCAGTAGTCCGCGGAGCCCTGTGTTTGGTCGCTTGTTGCTCACAACAGAAAAAACTTCTGGTAAACATTTGGTAGTATACCATTCGTCGTTAATGCTTCTTTGATCTCGTAAGGGAATCGAGGCCAAGTGGCCCGTCAAATTAAAAAAGCTGGCGATCAAAATCTTCCCCCCGCTTCGAGATCGCTTCACTTTGGTAGGCGTTGGTTCATTTTGAAACACCCAAACTGTCGACTGGCGCTTGGTTTCTGGATCGTATTGATAAATCCAGGACTCATCACCTGTTACGATGTCGTAAACACGCCGAGACGAGCCTGCTTCAAATTTGTTCAGCATATTACGGCACCATTCCACCCGGGCCTGCTTCTGAGCGTCGGTGAGGTAGTGCGGCACCCAGCGCGATACTATCCTCCTCACGCGAAGATGCCCATGTAGAATCTCGTGAACGCTTCCCGATCCAATCTTTAATATGTGCTGAATCTCCTGATATGTAATTCGCCTATTATCTTGGATTAAATTTTTCACTGCTAGCACGTTTTCTTCCGTAATAGCCGTCAAAGGGCGACCGCTTCTTTCTTCATCCCCCAAGGTTGGTCGACCGCGCCTAAATTCGTTATACCAACGATACACGGTTGCCTTGGAGGGGCTTTCATCCATAAATGCCATTTGAAGCCTATCGAACGATTCATCCGGTTTCAGGCGACACTTGAAATCGTAAAAAATCATAGCTCTAAAATGTTCCCGGCGCAGATCCATTTTTCAGTAAGACACGATACTTTGAATTGGCTCGCAAAAAATGTGGAGGGAAATTTTGAAAATGGAACACACATATTTTTACTTACAAGTAATCATATTTTCAAAAAAGATTCTAACCGGCCAGTCTGCCATATATAAAAACTATTTATCGCAATACTTTCTGAGTGGCCTGGTATCTAGGAATTTTAGAGGGAAGAACAGTTAACCACACACAATTCAAGAAAAAACTTACCACTGAATTCATTAGAAGACTTAGATCAATTTGCAAAAGATCATTAAACTCACGAAATTTAATTAAAGCTATAAATACATTTGCTATACCCATCTTGACATATTCTTTTGGTATTATAAAATGGTCGCGAACAGATATCACTAATCTTGAAATAAAAATTAGAACAACACTCACTTAATTCAACTACCACCATCCAAAATCCGCAATAGAAAGAATCAGTGTAAAAAGAACTCAAGGGGGAAGAGGACTTATAGATCTAAAAGTACTTTGGGAAAGCCAGCTAACTAATCTCAGAAACTTCTTTTACAGAAAAGCTGAATTTAGTAAAATTCACATGGCAACAATAGATACAGATAATAACTTCACCCCTCTAAATCTAAAAGAAAAGAACACTGTACAGAAGACGGCAGCCGAGCGGTACACAGAAAAATTAGAAACATGGAAGAAAAAAGAGTTACATGGCAGACATATACATGATTTAGAACAAAGCTACATAGATTTAGATTCATCAAATAAATGGTTACAGCTAGGATATTTATTTCCAGAAATAGATGGATTCACAATAGCTATTCAGGATCAAATAATAAATACACGCAATTACAAAAAATATATCTTAAAAGAAGCTATAGAAACTGATACATGCAGAAAATGCCACAGACAATCGGAAACAATACAACATATTACTGGAGCTTGCTCTAACCTGGCCCAAACAGACTACACACATCGTCACAATCAAATTACACAATACATACATCAAAAACTAGCTTTCAAACATAAATTAATCACAGACAAATCAAAACCGTATTACGAATATAACCCTAGCCCCGTTTTAGAAAACTCATCAATAAAGCTATACTACGATCGAGCAGTCCTAACAGATAGAACCATACACTACAACAGACCTGATATAATACTGGTTGATAAACTAAATAAAATCGCATATCTTATAGATGTCACAGTGCCCAATACACACAACATACCAAAAGCTATAACTGATAAAATGACAAAGTACACAGAGCTGAAAGAGGAAGTTGTGCGTATATGGAACTTGGAAAAAGTTTTCATTGTACCACTGGTCCTTTCAACCACAGGAGTAATACCGAATCATTTGCACAATAGTCTGAAAATACTAGATCTCCCGGCGAATACATACATTACAATGCAAAAAGCGGCAATATTAAATACATGTCGCATAGTACGTAAATTCCTTTCCACACATGTTCAAGTTAATCAGTTTCCACAATCTAATGTTTAAATTGTTTTCAATGGCCCTTGGTGTATACCCGCGTCATTGAAACAAACGACACCCCCTTAAAAGGGAGATATTTTCAATATAAACAAAAAAATAATAATAATAATAAAGTTTATTGATTTAAAAGAAGCATACAATTTTTCTTACATAATAAAATATTATAACTACATAACATTTCTCAAAACTTACAATTTATAATAATATGTAGAAGTCCTGCTTCCCAAACTAAGAAAAAATCCTGTATCTTGGGATGCAGTGGTCTGCGCTATTTAATTAAATTGAGAAAGTACAGTGTATACAAATCAAGATTAAATTGGTTTTAATTAAATCAATTTTGCATTTAAATCAATATTCTGATATAACAGATAGAATTTGTGTGTGTGTGTGTGTGTGTAGCGTGAGTGTGCATATGTACGTGTATGAATGTATGAATATGTACTGCGTATTAGATTATTAACTAGGTATAACATGAATGTAAGTAGCTATATTCATAACTGTGCTACAAGAAAAACACAAAATATTAAAACACGATATCGAAGTTTTTATCCGTGCTTCGGAAAGCACGTTAAGCTGTTGGTTCCGGTTAATATTGTTTAATACTATAGATATCAGAGGTCAGTACTAAGAATTAGCGGCTTCAAAACTCTGACCTTATCAAGACTTGGGTCTGGTTTCCCTTCTGGGTTGCGGAGTTCAGATAGCAGTCGCTGTCTAAAAACCAGTACCCTCTTTCGATCACCTAGATTAGGTAGCCAACCTAATGAGGTACATGATAAGGCTAGGGAGATGATGCTATGATGAATCTTATGCCTCATTGGCCCTCGACACAGGGGGTCGCATGCAAACCTTTTCTCATCCGTCTTCACTCGACCAGCTGGCATTAAATACATGATACAGTGAACAGAAACATAACGTAACACAAAGGTAGTAAACTCGGGTTCCTAAAGGTTCCTGTCAACAGTTCGCTGGAGGGTATTGAACATGAATGTGAAGTTCAACAATTTGAGATACAGGACAGTGAGAAATTTATACAAATAACGAAACATATTATTATCTTTCATACAACTATACCGCGCGCAATCCCTCTTGGCAGACGGCGTCACAATTCATTTGCTTAGATCTATAACAATTGCGAATATAACTCTTCAGTCTGTTACTTCTGTCTTTCTGTAACCTGCAACTGACCGACAGAAGTAACAGACATAAATTAATAAATAGATACAGAAAAGACATAAATAAAAGAAGTGTGACGCAGTCTTCCAGAAGGTATTGCGAGAGGTATAATGTTGTACGTAACAGTCGTGCGTGCCGTCGTAAAGAAACAAACATCTGTTATCACTACATAGTATAAAACAAAGTCGCTTTCTCTGTCCCTATATCCCTATGTATGCATAAATCTTTAAAACTACGCTATGGATTTTGATGCGGTTTCTTTTAATGGATAGTGTGAGTCAAGATGAAGGTTTATGTGTATAATACATGCAGAATATAGTAGAGAAACACTAATAATTTTCGTGCGAAGCCGGAGCGGGTCGCTAGTAATAAATAAAATGTCTACGTACTGTTCGAATACGTGAGCTGAGTTGGGTACAAGACATCCCTTTTAGGCAATTTTTCACCAACCAATTTGAAAAGGTTTGGACATAAAAAAAAACCTAATCTTAGAGATAAATTCGCCTTTGACACTACAAAATTAAGATCCTTTCCTAATGTTTTATGTAATAAAGGTCTCCATGTTTTGGACTGTCATTTTGTTTAAATGTACGCAAGGAATTTGTAGGTTTTACCTACAATTTCCTTGAATGTACAGGATTTATCTGAATTATTACTGTAAGATTGAGCATTCACATTGCGAAACTAAAACCACAAATTAGGTATGCGGCGGAACCCAAGACATCGATATAAATAAAAAATAAAATTTATAAGCCCACACCTACATTTGTTCTCAATCATGAGAAAACAAAAAGGATTGCAATTATTTTATTCGAGTTCATTAAATTACCTATATTCGCTTGCCACTATTGATTCTTCCATGCAGGACTGTTAGTGATAGAAACACATAGAAAATGCCAGCTGCTTCTACTCCCGGGCATGCTGTAAAAACCAGGGATTCGATGGTTCTAGTGTATTTCAATTTTAGGCGATTGACTATCAATATGTCACTATAGCATCATAATCATCTATAATAACCCTCAAAACTTGTACGATATTGCGGAACGACCTTTCATAAGGTCGTTTTCGCTCTGCCTACCCCTATATGAATACAGGCGTGATTATATGTATATAAGATCTTGACTATTAGGGATAAAGACGTGATTTTATGTATATATGTTATATTGATTTGCAGATCTCGTGTCGAGTGACACGTGCCTATTAAACTATAGCCTATAATCTAGGTACATAATTAGCCCTAGCTTGCATTGTAATCATGTCGCTTTGAGTCAAGCCACTACTCAAACCACAGCTTAAGTTATACGGGGTGTAAGGGACAGCGTCCCGCAAAGTGATTGGGGTTTCTTAGTAAACGATGCCGAACAATATTCACCAGGAAATTGTGACAAAATGTGTGTTGTTGACAAAATGACCACCTGGATTAGACGGTTTGTATGGAAAAGCAAATATTTTTTTTTACTGTCCTGAAAGAATGTAATGTTTATGTATTGTAGTTTTTGTACCTATTATGCATGTACGTATATATACGATATATAAGTATTAGATATGTATGTATTATTTGATTTAATCTTATTGATTTATTATTTTTACGTATAATAGTTCTACCTCATATAATTTAAAGTATATCTGTTTATTTTTGGTTTACGTTGCATTGTATTTGTCTTGCTCTTAAAATATTTCTCATTCTTTCAACTGCCAGTGGGTTAGCTGGAAGAGATATCTCCATCATCTTTCTGTAAACTTAATTTCTTGTGTTCTAATGCAATAAAGAATATACATATAAAGAATTTCCTGGTGAAAGTTGTGCAGTTTCGTTGACTAAGTTACCCCTATCAGTTTGCGGGACGTTGTCCCTTACACCCCGTATACATACATACATATAATCACGCCTTTATCCCTAATGGGGTAGGCGAAGCGTAAACAACCTAAACAAAGGTCGTTCCGCCACGTCTGACAAAGTTTTGAGGGTTATTTAAGATATATTTGTAGGTATATTGCTGTAGTGACAGGTTGTCAGCCCATCGCCTAAATTACAATATACTGAAACCCTCGGATCCCTTAGCTGACTTTTACAGCATGCCCGGGAGGAAATGAAGCTGGCACGTTCTACGTTTTTCTCTCGCTCCCAGTCCAGCATGGAAGAAATACCAGAAAAATTGCTTAAAACAGATAAAAAAGATACCTGTAGTTGAAAAGTACTACAGTTATTCCTTAAGATATCCAGATGAAGATATTTGCCCCCATTTGTCGCTGTTAGACATGTTCATTCTGGACCCCTCAAGAAACAAATGAAGCAATTTTCAAAATTACATACATACATACATATAATCACGCCTTTATCCATAATGTGGTAGGCAGAGCGAACGACCTAAGGTCGTTCCGCCGCGTCTGACAAAGTTTTGAGGGTTATTTAAGATAGATTTGTTGGTATATTGCTGTAGTGATAGGTTGTCAGCCCATTGCCTAAATTGCAATATACGCAATATGCGGAAACCCTCGGATCCCTTAGCTGGTTTTTACAGCACGCCCGGGAAATACAGCTGGCACATTCTATGTTTTTCTCTTGCTCCCACTCCAGCATGGAATTTTGTCTGTTATTTGCTTAATTTTCTTAGGCTAATAGCTCAAGCTATACTAATGCGTATTAATGTGAGCGAATCTCGAATTGTGGTTAGACTTTTAGTAGGTAAACTCTATCTATTGAGAAATGCGCGGTGCTAATGACTTAATCAATGTGTTCATAAGTAAACACATAACATACGAGTACATAACCCATAAATACCTTTGTTACATAAGTAAATAGCGGGCTTTGTGATGAAGATGATGATAAGGTACTGTTATCCCTCATCAGGAACATAGATCTCGAAGAAGTGATTTTTCGGGGCTTGTTTGTACACACATACATATAGTCACACCTTTATCCCTAATGGGGTAAGCAGAGCGTAAACGTCCTAAACAGAGATGGTTTCGGCTCGTCTGACAAAGTTTTAAGGGTTATTAAAGATAGATTTGTGGTTATATTGATGTAGTGGCAGGTTGTCATCCCATCGCCTATATTGCAATATACTAAAACCTTCGGGTCTCTTAAACTTGGAGAAAGTTCTTAAATTCTTCGTGAAGTTTTTAACATGGCAAGATAGATGAGACGATATTATACCTCGGCGGCGCAGTCCTCTGCCAGTACGCGCGCGTATAGCGTAAAGTGACGCATGTGTGTTGTAGGCAATGCAAAAAGCTTTGACAGCGTGTTGAGCAGAAACTTGCGCGCAGTAAGTGACGCATGTGTATTGCTGCCCTATAATAATTATTAATTTCTCATCACAACTATATAGCAGTAAATGCATAATAATGTTTGTAATTGATTAAAGTGTAAAAAAAGGAAGACTAGCTGCTTCTTCTTCTTCTTTGCGTGTCGATGGAAATAAATATAAAATATTTGAACCGTTTTGGACCAGTGCGAAGCCATGAGCTGAACATAAAGAAATAATTCTAAAGAACATTTTACAAATCAATGCTCAAAATAAGTCAAATTTATTCTATAGAAGAAGTTCGTATCTTCTACTTTCAAAAAATAATCAAGTATATTAAGAAGTTACAGAATGTTTCAATATGGCCTACTTTACGGACAACATTAGATAAAGTCGTCTAAAATAAATATCCTTTAAAAAAAATTTAAAAGTTGCGAAAATGGCTTAAATCAAGCCGTTCTTTTATATGGGGAAAAGGCGTGGGTTTTTTTTAACGAATGTAATACTGGGTGTAAGGGACAGCGTCCCGCAAACAGATAGGGGTTGCTCAGTCAATGAAACAGAACAACTTTCACCGGGAAATTCTATCAGGAATAAAAAAAAAAACTTATACAAAATGACGACCTTGATCGGACAATTTGTATGGAAAATCAAAATTTTCTTCCCACTTCCTGAAAAAGATACCTGGTTAAAGTGGTTCAGATTCGTTGACTGAGCAACCCCTATCTGTTTGCGGGACGCTTTTCCTCACACCCCGTGTAATTTCGTCTATCTTATCTTAATTTTCCGCATGTTGCGTACAGAAATGTTCCAAATTTAAATAATTCGTGTTTTGAGGTACGGCATTATTTAAGTTGAATACAAAATATGTCATAGAGTTCTTTGACGTTTATAACTAGAAAAATAGTTGGTTTGTGCAAATGTAAACATTTGGAAATGAAACATCTAATCTAAAGTAAAAAAGTATTTCAGACTTGAACACTTCACTTTACATACAGACATACATATAATCACGCTTTTAGGCAGAGCGTTAACGACCTAAACAAAGCTCGTTCCGCCACGTCTGACAAAGTTTTGAGGGTTTTCTAAGATTGATTTTTAGGTACATTGCTGTTGTGACAGGTTGTGAGCCCATCGCCTAAATTACGATATACTGAAACCCTCGGATCCCTTAGCTTGTTTTTACAGTATGCCCGAGAGGAAATGCAGCTGGCACATTCTATGTTTTTCTCTCGCTCCCAGGCCAGCATGGTTGTTAGTAGTGTTGTAATAAAAAAAAACCTAATATTCTCGCTAACTCCGGTAGTGGCCTTTCTTATGATTTCTTCTATCCCATTGATCCCTTTCCCTTCAGTTATGATTACACCGCCCTTTGTGTTCATTGTGTCCTGACAATACACTTTACTTGGACATTTCTCTTCACTGCACAAATTTTATAAAAGATAAAGATAAAAAAAAGGTTTATTGCAAAAAATCATCACACACGTAACAAAAATAAAAACAAGTAAAAGACATAAACATGAAAAATTTAAACAATCACACTCTATAAATTCAGTTACATGTGTGCTGAAGCGATGCAGAGGGTCAGAGCTCAGTGTATTATTGCCCATAGAGAGCAACACAGATTTTATCTGAATATGTCATCACCATCAGCTTATGTCAGTCCACTGCTGGAAAAAGGGAAAAGAGAACCAAGTAACGCTATCTCTACCGCACGTACACTTAGGTGCGGCAGCGCGGCCGGGCCGGACCTTTCTGTTTTATAACTTAAAATTTTAATATATTTATTTATTTGATTTAATGTGTGCATTGTGTTGTACATAACTACCGCAAACACATTATGTGGTTTAAAGGAACGCAGTACTTCTTTTTACAACCATTAGGGAGTAAGGGACTGCGTCCCGCAAACACACTGATAGGGTTTGCTCAGGCAACGATACTGAACAACTTTTATCAAAAAAGTTCCTTTTATAACGTAACCTTCAAGTGAGAAAGGATATTTGGATTTTCCTAAGGGGATTAAATAGGGGATGTAAATTTTTATGGAACTCTGTCAATTTTGAAGCATATATTTATAATGTTGAATTTGACCAGTACTCTGGCAAAGTCCTGGTTATGACAAAATACAAAATGAAATTTATATAAGGGGATTAAATAAGGGATGTAAATTTTAATGGAACTCTGTCAATTTTGAAGCATATATTTATAATGTTGAATTTGACCAGTACTCTGGCAAAGACCTGGTTATGACAAAATACAAAATGAAATTTATATGGGCACTTTTCTTTTTCGATGATGGATCTCGGATGCCGGATCACGCGTGCTGATCTCGCGCTGATATTTTTTTCTGAATAGGTACCAAGCAACTTTTCCAGAAACTGAAAATCTTATCTCAAACTGAACAACATCTCTCTGTAAAATTAATCGATCAAAATACAATAGCAAACAAATTATAACGAACAAATAATAATAGCTCACTAATTGTTTTGTTCATAAAAAAAATTGTCACAGACATTACTTTAATCATAAAATTTAAACCAATCTATGATTTTATCATAACCCGGATTTTGAAAAAATACTGAACATGAGCCAGAGAAAAGTCTAGTACTTTGTAAAAATCCTGAACTAATCCGGTTTATTAATCAAAAAACCGTATTTTCTGAGGGCTTTGACAAAATACTGGACTATTCTCTCCATTACGGCCAGAATTTTGGTAAAGTCCGGCTTTTGATCAAAATCCTAGTTTTTGTAAACAAAAACGATTTCATCATAATCACAGTCTCATTCATTGACTTTATAAAACCAAATGATAGAATTTCAAGTTTTAATTAAAAGAAACATGTTTTGACGATGTCATTTCACATTTTTTCCATATGAATTTTTAATTACTATCCTAGAAAGCTTGTATATACGTTCGTATAGGACGATGATGTATGGAAAAACAAATCGCGTTTACTTACCCAAGAGGTATGAAAAGTTGTGGTTTTTCATGTAAATTTTAAATATATAAGTAGATTTTAAAAACATATAGATCTTGAGCCCTCTACCAGCCATCTAAAAAATAACAATTTCAAGTAAAATAAAAAAAATCGTCGGTTTAATTTCGTTGTTTTTTCTTTTGTTATTTTAATTTGGTGCTTTTTTGTGCAAGGGTATAATTATTAGAGTAAGATTTCAGCAAATTGCTTTACATTGTCATTTTACTCAATCAATCAATCAATCAATAATTCCTTATTTGCATTAACATGGTATATAAAGATGTACATTTTTGAGTAGTGCTAACATGTTTAGCCAACTTATAATTAGCATGAAAATTTATTTTGAAAATATTAAGAAGTTAACAAAAATAACAAATATAATAATCATTCTTTTATGTCACGTCATATCTATCATAAGCTAATATACCTGAGTCACTAAATTAATTATTTATCAATTCATTGATTTCATAGTAGCATTTTTCACTAAGCCATTCATATAATTTAATTCTAAATAATCTACTATTTAAACATTTGAAAGTGTTCGGTATTTTATTGAAGATCCTGACCTCCAAGGCTATGCAACTTTTGTCATATTTCATGACTCGTGGAGTATTGTGGAATACAAGTAAATCAGGATGTCGTACAGCTCTCGGATTTCTATCGCATGACTTTTGAAATAAAATCATTTTTTTTTAATAAACATTCCCATTTTGAAAATGTAAAGCGAAGGAAGAGGCAATATACGAAGTGTTTTAAAAATGGTTTACATGATTCAACAGATGGGATACCTACGATTGCTCTTATGCATTTTTTTTGGGCAAAAAGACTTTTTGTCGGTCTGTACTGTATCCCCAAATTATCAGACCGTAACGCAATACTGACTCTACATACGCGTGATATGAAAACATTGCAGTGTTTATGTTTGTCACTTTTCTAACGTACTTTAGTGCATAAACAAATTTATTTATTCTGCTGGTCACATTTTCTACGTGTACTTTCCAATCTAAGTGCTCGTCGAGTGTAACACCAAGGAATTTAGTTTGTGCTAGTTCTTTTAACCTGAAAGAGTCATAATTAATGTCCAAAATAAAATTTTACATAGGATTATAACATTTATTAAATTGTATAAAATTAGTTTTAGAGAGATTAATTTTAAGATTATTAGTCAGTCAATAATTTAATTAATTGTATTATTTATTTCAGTCTCATGATAGGTAACACTATTCTTTTTTTATCTTTCGTTACTATTATGGCAATGTCATCAGCGAATAAAATACATTTGTGATTTATAACGTCAGTTATATTGTTTCTTCCATGCTGGACTGGGAGAGATAGAAAAACATAGCATGTTCCAGCTGCCCTTCCTCCCGGGCATGCTGTAGAAGTCAGCAAAGGGGGCTCGAGGGTCACAGTGTGTTGTAATTTAGGCGATGGGCTCACAACCTGTCACTATAGCAATACACTTTTCAATCTAAAATTGCCCTCAATTTTTGTCAGACGTGGCGATAGCGCCTTTTACGAGGCGTTTATCGCGCGTGATTTTATGTATGTATGTATTGTTTATGTAAAGTAGGAAGAGCATCGGCCCCAAGAACGCTTCCTTGGGGTACACCGTATCTGTTGAAATTGGGCTCCGATGCATAGTTTTTTAGATCTCCATTTACATCTATCCTTGAAATTGTAACATATTGTTGTACGTTTTTCAGGTATGTAGAGATCCAATTTAAGGTAGGGCCTCTTATTCCAACTGACTCTAGTTTATTTAGTACGAAGTCATGACAAACGAAATCAAAAGCTTTTGTCAAATCAATAAATATTCCTGTTACATATTTATTAGCATTCAAATTAGTCACAATGGATTGCATCAGAGAAAACATTGCAAGAGTTGTCGATTTTTTTTTTGAAATCTGTGTTGGTCACGATTTATAACATTAAATTTATTTAGATATCCTGTAAGTCTAATTATCATACATTTTTCAAACACCTTGGACCAGACTGGAATCAAGGTTATTGGCCTATAGTTAGTCATGTCACTCTTATTTCCTTTTTTATGCAGTGGTTTCACGATGGATAATTTAAGAGTTTCAGGAAAAGTTCCCGAAAAGAAAGATTTATGAGATACGTTAATATTGGCAAAATTACGTCAACACAGGATTTGATAATTTTTTTAATTTATTTCATCATAACCTTCAGAATTTGTATTTTTTAAAGACATGACCGCTATTCTGAGTTTAGCTTCAAACATGGGAATTAGAAACATAGTTTTTGTAACTCTACGAGTGTTTGAAATGTCATGGGGTATTTGATTAGGTTTAATATTAGTTGTGTTAATAAAATAGTTGTTGAATGAGGTGGCAACGTCAATAGGAGAATGTCATTAACTTTCATTTCTTTGATATTATCAATAAATAGTTTAGATGTATTAATTTCGTTATTTATAACTGTCCAAGAGGCAAGGCATTTATTTTTACTGTTAGAAATATATTTAATATTTTCTTTTTTCCTGCATTTAATAATAATTGATCTTAGGATTTTGGAATATGTCAAGAAATTGGTTTTATTTATTGTTGACCTATTTGAATAGTATTGTAAGCGTAACATTCGTTTTGTTTTACAGCTCTTTTTGATCCCTTTGCTTGACCAGTACTGTTTCCTTTTTCCAAAGTTTTTAACTTTTATTTTTATTTTTGGAAAGCACAATTTATAAAACAGAACAAACAAATCATGAAAGTTAGAGAAGTCATTTTCTTGGTAAATATCTAGCCAGGAAAAGCTTTCTAAGCAGTTACGAAATTTACTGATAATTTCTGTACTATAGTCTCTTTTATAAATGATGTGTGACTCTGGTATAATTATTTTAAATGCTTCGGACAACATCTCAAAATTCAACTTGTTTTAGCTCTTAAACATATCTAAACTTGCTGTAATTAATTTAAGCGTAAATAAAAAGTCTGTTACATCATATAAAGCAATAAAATTTTCAAATATTAATAGCAAACCAGATGTTACAATGACGGAAAAGTAGGTATTTTTTTCAAAATTAAACAGCTGGTAGAGGGCTAAAATTAGTAAAGATGTTTTTTTTTTATTTTTCCTGAAATCTACATACTTACCCTTCCAAAACTTTTAAGTGGTCTTTTCAAAAAAAAAACTGAAATCAGTGAAATCGACCTAGCCTAATGTACTTACTTATCGAGTATGTTTTCCTGAATACTTAAGTATTTATGAACAGTGAATTTCAGTTTACATCATTATTGACACTAAAATTATCATACAAACTTTGTTAAGTACTACTTTAGGCGTGCTTTGCTAAGAATGTCAGCCTGCGAGCTTTGGTTATACAATTTAATAGGTAGGTAAGTTACGACATAAAAAGAAATGAAGCCACAATTCTATTTGACATTCAATAATAAACACCAGTTTTAATGTTACGTACCGAGGTAGGTACAGCATGTTTGCACGAAAAGAAATTGGTGCCTTATCTTTATTCCACCTCCATTTTTCTACCTGTCTGTGGTTTTGTTTGATCTTTCATAAGGCGCCGCCGCTGACAAACGAGAAGCGAAAATGAGATTAATATTCGTACGTCATGACTGTGACGTGACAACCTGTAATCTTGGCCGCTTTTGCACGTCACGACGTCAAGGGACGTTTTCTTGATAACCAGCAACGTCAACAGACGTTAAGAGTTGTTCCACTCTATACGGGAATCAAGTCAATAGATATTCGTACGCTATATAACTTGCGACGATTTATCTTTGCCCAAGCAGTAGGTAATATTTAAGGTTACCCTATACAAAGTGGTGACACGAACAGACACGGCCATTTGTTTACTTCCTGTGAGCGTATAAGTCTTTGCCAAATTTACATGCGTCGGCTACAGATATACAGGCTGGCTAGTTATGAAGTATACAACTTTGTTTTGCTATGAAAAAACATCTGTGCAAAATTACACAGTTGTTTGGTATTCATTATCTTGTGAAGAAACGTCAAATTTGTTATGGATAGTTAAAAACTTGTTCTAATCATTAAAAAGGTCACTCAAACTAACCTTGAAATTTACGAAAAAAAGGAATTTGATACCATTTCTTGATTTTTCCATCTTTTGAGTTTCTTACTAACCTAACCTTATTTAACGAAAGTTAAGCTAAAATCAAGTTAAGGTAAGTTAATCTAAGTTAGACAAGGTTTGTAACTGAGAAAGTTAGAAGGGAAGTGATCTCTACCAAAAAGGGGCCGCAATTTTATAAGTCTTTCGCGATACCAATTTTTATGAGGGCATTTTTTAACAATTGAAACACGTTTTATTGAGACAAAAACTATCCATAGCAAATTATCCGTTTTTTTTTAAAGTTACCAGATATCAAACAACTGCAAAATTCGACGCTGGAAGAAAATAGCAATAAGTCCTCGAGAGATACCTCTTAACCGGCCATCCTATACTACATGCATGTAGCCGACAGATGACGCCACATCAAGAAACACAAGTTCTGAAACGTGGTATGGAAGTTTTCTCAGCGATCTGCAGATTTACAAGTTCCAAACTTGTACGGCTGGACTTCGGTCCCCTGGTCACAATACCCGAGCAGGCGGGTAGCTACCCTTTTCCCAACCATTATCACTAAGCCAATTGGCTTCAACCTTCAACTCGTAAATTTGTGACCCAGACGAAGACCTGCAACCCTGGATCACACCACCGGACATCATCATCGTAATCTTCAACTTGGACTTACCTGGCGGCCACAGCTAAAAACACCATAACATTGCAGTCACAGGCATGCCTGTATGCACCACACCGATGACGCCCAACTCACTGAGTAGACAGAGCAACAAGACGCCCGACTTACTGGGTGCAGCATCAAGATGTCCGACTCACTGGATGTACAGCAACTATGGTATCTACAGAAGGCGCCACATCAAGAAACACATACATACATATACATACATACAATCACGCCCCCATCCCCAATGGGGTAGGCAGAGCGTAAACGACCTAAATAAAGGTCGTTCTGCCACGTCTGACAAAGTTTTGAGGGTTATTTAAGATAGATTTGTAATTGCTGTAGTGATAGGTTGTATATACTGAAACTCTCGGATCCCTTACCTGGTTTTTACATCATGCCCGGGAGAAAATGCAGCTAGCACATTGTATGTTTTTTTTCGCTCCCAGTCCAGCATGGAAGAAACACAAGTTCTTGAACGCGGTACCGAAGTTTTCACAGCGATCTGCAGATACACAAGTTCCAAACTTGTCCGGTTGGACCTCGGTCCCCTGGTCTCAACGCCCGACCAGGCGGGTAGCTACCCTTTTCCAAACCATCATCACTAAGCCAATTGGCTTCAACCTTTATTTCGTAAAGCCACCTAAATTATTACATCTCTGTGACTACAAATACAAACTATAATATTTTAACTCATATTATTTGATGTCATCTATCCCGGGCCGGGAGTCTAGTCTTAAAGGTTTAACCTGGTACAGACATGAGGCTCCCATGATAATTATCTTATGAAACCATTTCAGAACTTTGTTTAATAGAGCGTTATAATAGTTTCTTTATTTATTTTTAGTATCTAGTGGGTGTTTTTACAGTACAACCTTTCCAGATGACTTTTAGAAAAAACTGACTAACACATCCACAGACGTTCTTTTAGTAGGTATTTTAAGGAAATATAAAATAAACTGACTGACTTCTATATACCGAGGAATCATCGGTTGAATGAACGTATCAAAAATACCTCTGAAGAAAGGTAATTTTCGGTTTGCTTTATTGTTAACGTTATTATTTTTTACAAAGGCTCTTTTCAATCCTTTCGGCACAGGTTCTTCGTTCTTCTTCTTAGCGAGTGGATTCTCGAGTCAAACGACCCGACGAGCCCTGGTGTCAGAGTTTTCAAAACCGCGTAGTAGCACAGCTATTAGGCCCCTGACATGGTTTGAATAATGACCACTACCAAAACTAGCGACCGGGACCGACGGCTTCACGTGCCCTCCGAAGCACGGAATCCTTTTTCTTCAGTCAGGTGATTCAGCCCACAATGTCCTAACCAAACTAGGGAAAACCTCACAAAGTGACAAATTGCCAAATATCAACTTTGTGTTCCTTCCCTGGGAATCGAACCCAGGAACTCCGGATCGTAAGCCCATGGCTCTAACCACTAGACCACGGAAGCAGTCATCTGTTTCTCATAATACAATCCCAAAAATCCGATCCAAAATCACCGTTTTCTAAAAAGTACATTTCACAATACCAAAACATCCATATCCCAAATCAGGCCTGGTTCACCCCGCAGTTTAGGTATGTTCGGTCGTCACGTTGCGCACGTTCGCAAATAAATCCAAAGTTATTTTTTATACCAACGATGGCGGCAATCCTGGACGCACTATTCCTTAACTAATCACTAAGTCACTTTATTAACTTTGACATAAGAACAGGATAGCAAATTAACATATGACTTTGACGTAAGATGCTTTAAATAAGAACTGAGCATAGAGCATGCACCCTTATTTTACGGAAAATAAGCAGTCTTATGTCAGATAAGGAATGTCAAAGTCATATGTTTATTTGTTATTTTGTTTTTATGTCAATGTCAAGAAAGTGACAGCGCTAGCTAAAAATTAGAATTATGATTTTGACGCGAGAATCAACGCTAATGGCATCCTATACTAAACTAAAACATATTGCTATGTCAACGGAAGAATTAAATATATGAAAAAAGAAAGAATTAGGTCCGAACTAACATCTTCTAAATGATTTTTAAAATCAATTCGTACTGTTCTTAGTTGCATACGACAACAGATAAATTTTATAAATTATATCGTATTTATGAGTTAGGTAAAAAAACTTCGAAAGGGACAGGCTTGGCGATCGCCGCCAGCAACGACCTTGAACTGTGGCGTATCCCGTATTTCATGGGGTCGGCTACCTATTCTAGGGGATTGAACTAGAGTACTGGTTTTAACACAGAGCCACTGCCCTCTGACCTCCGCAACCCACAAGGGAAACCAGACCCAATTCTAGATTAGGTCAGAGTTTTCAAGTCGCACATGCTTAGCACTGGCCTGTGACATGGCTTAACAACTAATATCTACGGTATCAAACGATATTTACCAACGGCTTAAAGTGCCTTCCACAGCACGGAAAAGGCACGGAATAAACGTAGGTACATATGAAATTCATGGACGTGGTACGTGGTGGCATTCGGCCATATCCACTACACTTTCGGGCTCTCGGAATATTATATTTATTACCCTATTTGTCATAATGAACATAAACGTCATATAATATAACTTCCTACGTGGTCTAGTGGTCTGAGGGTCGTATTTATAAAGCGATATCAAACTTGAGAGCAATATTAAGTATGGATTTGACAGGTCAGTTTGTACTAAAATGACATTTCTGATACGAACTCAAACTCGCTGTCACTCATGAGAGCTGATTGTAAATACGGCCCTGAGTGCCTTCAAGGAAATACAAAAAGCTTTTATAAGTAAGATAGTTGACAACTTTCACCATGGAACTCTTGGAAAAAAGATGTTTTCTCCCACTTGCTTGGAAATAGTTTCATTATTTAAAAAATAAATAAAGCATACGTTCACTCTTTTCGGTGCTTGAGTTCGTAGCTGCCTGTTATTTCCGCAAACGACAATTAATGAACATTACCGACCGCTACGCGAAGATTTTAAAGATTTAAAGTATACATCAGTATGGATTAGATGTTTTTAATTGCAAATATTATTTTTTTAAAGGCAGAAAGCGAAAAAAAAAGAACGAATAAATGAATGGAAAGTGGGCCATGCAAATTTAAAAATGTCATAATATTATGGAGGAAACATTTGTTTTTAATTTTAAGTGTATTATTGTTGTTGTTTCCTGGCAAAATGAAAGAAAAGTACTATACTAGTCACAGCCGAAAACGCAACAATTTACTCGAGCATATATTGCTTTTTTTTCGACTTCGAAAGTAATATGCTAATGTCATTACGAAGCACACAATAAAACCCTTTATATATTTCAGGACAATGTACCTATCTATATTTCAGTTTCAGGACCCAAACCAAAAGTTTGGTTCCTTACTTTTACATTTTAGATCTAGGCAGATTTTAAAGCCATAATCAGCACTTGAAAATGAGAGCGCGTTTGAGTTCGTATCGGAAATGTCATAAACAAAATGGCCTGTCAAATCCATACTTTATATCGTTCTCAATCTTGAGATCGCTTTATTAATTCGAGCCTAACTGTTACGTGTCTCAAGTTCCAATATTGTCATTTTCTACTGTACTCCACAAAAGATGCGACTGACATTGTCATATAACTCATACAACTTTTTTTTACAGTGACGAGGAATCTTAGCTGCAAAAGCAACCTGCTCCCTTCTACAACGGCAACACCGATCCTTCAAGGCAGCTCTACAGAACTATGCTGCAACAACTGGCCCTCAAAGAAACTACTAAAGGTAAACTACAATACAATATAAAATACTTTATTGCACAAATCATCATCTCCTTAGCCTTATCCCGTATCTCACGGGGTCGGCTACCTAATCTAGGGAATTCTCTATCTAGGGTTGGATCAGAGTTTATAAGCCGTCAATGCTTAGCATTTACTTTTTTTACTGTATTGCACAAATAAACACACGAAATTGGCCAAGAGATTGTCGAAAACGCCCATATGTAGGGTTCCGTAGCCTTATAATTTTAAAACAACATAATTGTTTTAAATTAGATTTCATCCTTATACGAAAGCTAAAAGGATCATTTTACCTTGACATATTATGTAGGTAGTTTGTTGAAATGGTTTCTCTTTAATATTTCGCGAACTACAAATGCAATATACTCGTAATTTATAGTTTTGGAGATAAGAAATAAAATAACTTTGAATGCATATATCTCGAGACACGAGCATTATACAGACTTTGATGCAATGAAACCTTTATTTCATTTTATAAGACCTATCTAACGATACCCCACTTAATAAAACAGAAAAAAATATTGCCCCCTTACACTTTTATTTTATATCATCATCTCTTTAGCCTTATCCCGTATCTCACGGGATCGGCTACCTAATCTAGGGGATTGAACTAGGGTACTGGTTTTTACACAGAGCGACTGCTATCTGACCTCCGCAACCTCGAAGGGAAACCAAACCCAATCCTAATATAAGGTCAGAGTTTTCAAGCCGCCAATGCTTAGCACTGGCGTCTGATATGGCTTAACGACTAATATCTACGGCATTAAACGATATTAACCGGGAAAAACGGCTTAACGTGCCTTCCGAAGCACGGAAAAAGCGCCGAATAAACGTACATATGAAATTCGAAAACCGTAAAACACATTGGTATGTGGTGGGATTCGAACCACTACCTAACGCTCAGGAGGCAGCGGCCCTATCCACTACACCATCGGGCTTAAATTTAAATTGTTTTTATATTTCTAAATTTGCGTCATTTTAATCTATCTTCGTATCAAATTTCATGTTAATAGGTGAAAAACTAAGTTTTTAACAGGGCCGCGGCATACAGACGGAAAAACAGACAAATAGACAGACAGACATGGAAATAAACAAATGTGTCAGTACAATATAGGCGGCCTTTAAGTACTTAGAATGTCCCCACATATACCTATAAAAGATACTTATGAATCTGAGAGCTTTATACTATACATACATATATACATACATATAATCACGCCTTTATCCCTAATGGGGTAGGCAGAGCGTAAACAACCTAAACAAAGGTCGTTCTGCCATGTCTGAGAAAATTTTGAGGGTTATTTAAGATAGATTTGTAGGTGACGTGACAGGTTGTCAGCACATCGCCTAAATTACAATATTATACTGAATCCCTGAGATCACTTAGAGTAAGAGTACAATATAAGCCTCATAGCAGGTTATAATTACAAAAAAATAAAAATGAACGATTTAATTAGGTATACAATGTTGTATAATTAATTATTATTGGAAATCCTTGAAATCCTTAAATCAAATACGAATTAATATCATATTCAGGTTTAGATCAAACAAGATGATAATTGATACATTATTCCACAGTTTGATTGATTTCAGGTTCATTTATTACGTCCAAATATTTTTTCATTTTTCTTGCTACTACAGCACAGAGTAACTAATAATACTAACGTACAACAAATAGGAAGCTATAAAATTATACTAAAAGAAAGGAACACTAACTTCCTTGTCATTAACGCAATTAGATTCAGAAAGTTGCTTCTTCAGAAAGATAATTAATTAGCTCTAATTTTGGCGTCGAATCGTGTTACGCATTGTCTGTCTGATGTTTGTTTTTACGCGCGGAGAAGCGTTTTCAGTATGTTCGACACTGCGTGTTTTCCATACAAACTGGGGTACTTACTCAATATTAGAACGGTTTGCGTGATTATTGCTAACCTAGGCTGGACACCAGGTAATTTAAAAAACTCAGTAAAAAAAAGTCCCTTTAAAAACGATCAGAGTTCAATTTCCTGCCTACCTCCCAAGTCTAGTGGCTAAATTATTATTATGTTTGGACAACAATAAAAAAACTGAAATTAAATAATTCAGGTTTATTTTATAATAACGCCTAAGCACACCAACTACACCGGTACAAGAAGGAACTCGGATACACCACACTCTTCACCCCCTTAAGATTATAACTAATTACATTGACGATTTAGAAACAACACTTTTTATCCAAAGTTTTACAATACTAAAATAGTATCAACAATACCAGTTAAATAATGGTAACATGACTGACCTAAATAAATATTAAAAAATAGCAGACATCTAGAAAAAAGTCCTACGAGCATTATGTTCTTGGCATCGTGCAATGCGTACTTTCTTATGAAAATATTAGGTAAAATAAAGTTTTTCGAACACAAGTATCCTCTTCACTCAAATTCACTCTTCTAAACTAATACTACAATTTAACATTTGATTAACATGCCTTTTCCAGTTACAACCATAAACATCAATTATATAAGTTAAATTTGGCACCGACTCTTCAATTATACAACCTGGAACCCAAGCATAATGCCCTTTACGATAATCTTTACCCGTTACCTTTTCGCCAACACTAACACTACCCTTCTCTTCCCTCTTGTAACCTTTGATTGCTTTTCCAGCATATCATATGAAATTTCTGCCATGGGTGGAGGCCTCAACATAGTAAATCTACTTCTCAACTCCCTACCAAGCATGAGTTTAGCTGGTGTCACACCAGTAACGTTATGAGGCATGCTCCTATAATCAAAAAGAAACAAGTTTATAGCTTATGTTAATGTATTTTCGTTTTCCTTATTTTTTTTAACATGTGACTTAAAAGTTTCAACAAATCTCTCGGCAGCCCCGTTGGTTGCCGGGTGATATGGTGGCGAAAAAGTATGTTTAATATATTTTTACAAAGTGATTGAAACTCTTAACTAGTAAAAGTTGGGACATTGCCAGTAACCAAGTGTGCCGGATATCCATAACGACAGAACAAGCCCTCTAGTACTAAAATTTTTCTTTTTGCCCCAATATTTGACATTTCAAATACCTCTGGCCACTTGGAATAACTGTCAAAGACCACCAGATACATTTTGTTGTAAAAAGGTCCCAAAAAATCAGCATGCAATCTATACCAAACAGAGGGCGGTGTTCGCCATTGTTTTAATTGTCATTTTTGTGGGTCTTTGTGATTCACTAAACATGTTACACAATCTTTAGTTATACCTTCAATATCAGTATCTAAGTTGGGCCACCAGAAGACTAAACGTGTTAACTGTTTCATGCCTACTATGCCAAAATGGCTTTTATGCAGCTTAGATAAAATTGACTCTCCCAAATCAGTTGGCACGATAATTGTATATCCCCAGAACAAACACTCCCTATCCACTCGCAACTCATTTTTCTTGTAAAAATAAGGCAAAACTTCTTTTTCAATATTATTTCTTTCTGGCCACCCATCCATATGATATCCTATAAGTTTTGACAAAATCAAATCCTTTTTTGTTTTAGTTTGTTTTAATTTCCAATCTTGTTTTTCTACTTCAGAATTATTTACATAATGAATATTACTTACATTAGCTTGTTCACATAATGGATGCATGTCTATGATTTCTTGACTATCTTCAATATTTGACCGTGATAAGAAATCTTCACGATTCATGTTAGTTTTAATATGGCGTATTTTATAATTAAACGCTGATAAAAAAAATGCGTAATGATGTTATCGTTTTGCTGTCATTTTAGGTATGCTTTTATTTGGGCCAAATATCCTAACTAAAGCTGAATTATCAGTTTCGAGTTCAAATTTACGAAATATATAATTATAAAATTTAGTAACACCAAATATAATTGCCATGGCCTCTTTGTCTAATGCAGAATATTTCTGCTCCGTAGAATTTAGTTTTTTTACTAGAAAAAGTTATAGGTTTTACTACATACATACATACATATAATCACGCCTTTATCCCTTATGGGGTAGACAGAGCGTAAACGACCTAAACAAAGGTCGTTCCGCCACGTCTGACAAAGTTTTGAGGGTTATTCAAGATGGATTTGTATTTTGTACGTATATTGCTGTAGTGACAGGTTGTCAGCCCATCGCCTAAATTGCAATATACTAAAACCCTCAGATCCCTTAGCTGGTTTTTACAGCATGCCCGGGAGGAAATGCAGCTGGCACATTCTATGTTTTTCTCTCGCTCCCAGTCCAGCATGGTTTTAGTACTACGTTTGAATCTCAATTTGATAACACAGCCCCTAATGCACTATGTGAAGCATCACATGTTAAAATAAGAATTAAATTAAGATCATAATGTCTTAAACTTTGTAGTGAAGTTAATTTTTGTTCTATTACATTGAAAGCATTATCACATTCCTTTGTCCAGTTAAATTTATTTTTCTGAGTGCACTCATATAATGGCACTAAAATATGAGCTGTATTTTTCAAAAACCTTGCATAATAATTAACTTTTCCCAAGAATGATTTTAACATTGTTATATTTTTTGGTACTTCACATTTTAATAATGGTTCAATATTTTTATGAATGACACCAATTAAATTTTTTGTTACTCTGAAACCAAAAACATCAATACTACATACATACATAAATCACGCCTTTATCCCTTACGGGGTAGGCAGAGCGTTTAACGACTGGTAAAAGGCGCTTTCGCCACGTCTGACAAAAAATTTAGGGCAGTTTTAGATTGTAATATGTATTGCTATAGTGACAGGTTGTCAGCCCATCGCCTAAATTACAATACACTGTAACCCTCGAGTCCCTTTTGCTGACTTCAACAGCATGCCCGGGAGGAAGGGCAGCTGGAACAATTTATGTTTTTCTATCTCTCCCAGTCCAGCATGGAATCAATACTGGTTTTGAAAAACCTACATTTCTCTAACTTCAACCTTAATTCACATTCTTGTAATTCTGACTACACCTGGCACAATGTTTTCAATGTGTCAGTGACAGACTGACCACATATATAAATATTATAAAAAAATACAACAGTATTCGTAATATCAGAAAGTTTGTAACACATTAGACGTTGAAATTTAAATGTTCCATTTTCTGTGACAATAGTGGTCAATTCTTGTGACTCTAAGTCCAAAAGTGGTTGCAAATAAGCTTCCTTGAGGCCCAGTTCACAAAAGTACTGTCCATTTTTTTAATGAATCAAAAATTTCTTCTATGTGTGGTAATGGAAAATGATCCACCTCCAAAGAAGGGTTAAGTGTTACCTTATAGAAACCACAAAGCCTCACCGGTCTATCTGGTTTTAAAATAGGTACTATGGGTGCTCCCCACTCTTTATTCTACCGGCAATATTCTAATGTTTTCTAATAGACGAGAAATTTTTAAACCAGGCATTACAAGGAGAGATTTGTTTGTGATCAACATATTGTAATTTGTCTTTTAAAGGAATAACAGTCACACTTCCGAACCTGTGTCTCACGGAAAATCTAGCAAATGTCCTTCCACATTTATTGTAATGTAATGTGGTGGAATGCTGGTACTTACATTGGCAGAATATATTTTCATTTCATTAAACTAATCACCAATCGAACTTCCTTCTCTCTCTTATCTCCTCATCATCACTTCGTTCTTTGCGTTCGCTTGCCATCTGCTCCATGTCCTCTTCCTTATTTAGAGTAAGAGTATTTATTTTTAACATCCTAAATATATGCCCCTGTGGCCGCACGCTGAGCAGTACTTGTTTACTAAAGAGCACTGCTGTTTCATATAATTTGTTGCCCCGCAACAAAAACTTTTCTGACCTTTAGTATTTTTCTGACCTTTAGTATTTGAAGCTATATAAGTTCCCTTCCTGAACTTATTCTTGACACCTTTTGGCACACACTGTCCCTGCTGCTGATAAAAAAACACATCTGAAACAGAATTTTCTTTGCTGGTTCTTTCTAATAAAGCTAACTCCACTATTTTTGCCAGTAGCACCACCTCATCTAAACTCTTTTCAGTCTCACTTTTAAATAATTCCAATTTTATTAATTTGGAATGAACAATTTTTCTTTAACTTGATCGACCAGATCCTTAAAACAACACTTTCCGCCAAGTTTTCGAAGCTGAAGCACGTACCTGTTCAATAGTCTCGGTAGGTAGCTGGTTTCTACTCCGGAATGTTACTCGTTCTAAACTCATGGTTGCGTTTGTGTATATTTCTCACGTAATTTAGTACACAACACTGTATAGGTTAACTTGGTCAGGTTATCAGGCGTGCACAAACATTTTAACACATCCAAAACCCTTGGCGTTATCTTTGTCAACAATAACGGCACTTTTTGAAACTCCTCGTTTAATACAAAACATTCCCAGTTGTCGCCATCAAAAGGTTGTAAATTGTAGTTCGCCATTTTTTTTTATTTTGGTTCTATCGGTAATTGTTTATCCAACACGTCCTTGCAATATGCACTAAGTAAACGACGTAATTCATCCACGGTCTGGTTTACGGTGAAGTTTATTTTAAATTCCATTAGTTTTTGTTGTAACTGTTGTTTATTTAATTTATAAATCCATGATCTTTTATAATATTGTTCATTGTCGAAATTTTTATTTTGATTTTTTACATCAAAGAGTAATGAACCGTAAACATCACTGATGCTAACTTCATCCGAGATCGAACTTGAATCGGATACAATCATGTGTGATAATTTTTTCAACATGGCCGAGATTGGGAATGCAACCGTATATCGCGTCAACTTCACACTGATGCGTGATTTTTAATTGCCGCAAACTTGAATTTCCACTGATTTTCACTTAATTTTCCTGAATTCCTTGCACACTCCTAAACTTATCGTCGCCAAATTATTATGTTTGGACAACAATAAAAAAACACTGAAATTAATTAATTCTGGTTTATTTTATAATAACGCCTAAGTGCACCAACTACTCCGGTACAAGAAGGAATTCGGATACACCACAATTGTTTGTATCGTAACTTTGAGATTAAGTAATGCTCAGTCAAACAAAAAAAGTTCCATCAAAGTCGGTTAAAAACGACCGAAATTTAATATTCTACCTACCTCCTAAGTCATGAGGCGTGAATATTTGTATCGTAACTTTGATTTTAAATAATGCTCAGTCTAATAAAAAAAGTTCCATAAAAACCGGTTAAGTAACAGTCAAATCAGGTAGCGTAATTTTAGGTATCCTAAGTTGCAACCCGGGTAACACATAGTTCAATAAAAAAAGTCCCATAAAAAAAAACCGGTTCAGTAGTTTTGGCGTGATGTGGTAACATACAGACAGACAGACAAAAATAAAATAAAAAATCGTTTTTATCGTTAAAAATGCCTGCCGCAATTATTTTTTTGTAAAAGTATTCAATGCACAGATGACTCTTCTAGAGATTTACTATATGTATAGATTATAATAAATATATACATCTAATATGAATAAATTGAATCAAATTTGAATCGAGTAAGATACTATAAAAGAAGCAATGACAAGAATTTACCGATGAAATCAAAATATTTCATCTTTGTCACGACATTTCAACATTTTCAATATAAATCCTTTTACCTACCCTTGTACCTGGTACCTATTGCTAAGTAGGGCAAACGTGAGCTACCAATTTTTACAACACGTTTAGTAGTTAAGGTTTAGTAGCGACATTAATATATATTATGACGCAATTTTATCATTATCAGTAGCAATTTTATAAGAATTTTGTAAAAATCAAAATACATATGCAGATACATATATCATCAAAATGTTCTGGCACTTCCAGCTTTTCTAGTAGCTTTAAATTCATAACATAGAGTAGAGACAAGTATACACAGAGAATATTATAAAAACAAAAAAAATCCGTTTAGATTTTATTTAATTAGAAATATATTAAAAACAAAGCAAACATTTCTTCCATGCTGTTCTGGGAGCGAGAGAAAAACATAGAATGTGCCAGCTGCATTTCCTCCCGGGCATGCTGTAAAATCCAGCTAAGGGATCCGAGGGTTTCAGTATATTGTAATTTAGGCGATGGGCTGACAACCTGTCACTACAGCAATATACCTAGAATTCTATCTTAAATAACCCTCAAAACTTTGTCAGACGTGGCGGGACGACCTTTGTTTAGGTCGTTTACGCTCTGCCTACCCCATTAGGGATAAAGGCGTGATTTTATGTATTTGTGTATGTATGCAAAGCAAACATACCATATAAAATGTATTTTCCGAACAGTAAATGTAAATAGAAAATATAGAGACTACGGAGATCAGTAAATCATCAGTCACAGAGAACACAATTGACTTGGCTCACCATTAAATCTCATTACTTTCTACGGCTGAAAGACTGCGAGGCTTGGCTGAAACGTTACATAGAATGTCTATGATTGGATATCTGATTTTCTTATACTTACATGCTGGACTAGGAGTGGGAGAAAAACGTAGAATATGCCAGCTGCATTTCCTCCCGAGCATGCTGTAAAAACCAGCTAAGGGATCCGAGGGTTTCTGTATATTGCAATAAAGGTGATGGACTGACAACCTGTCACTACAGCAATATACGTACAAATCTATTTTAAATAACCCTCTTTGTCAGACATGGCGGAACGACCTTTTTTTAGGTCGTTTACGCTCTGCATATCCGATTATGGAAAGAGACGTGATATTTATCTATGTGTAGCGCAAATAGATGGCGCCACATCAAGATACAACAGTCCTGAAACGCGGTATCGAAGTTTGCTCGGCGATCTGCATATATGCAATTTCCGAACGTCGGACTCCGGTCCCCTGGTCACAACACCCGACCAGGTGGGTAATTACCCTTTTCCCATCCGTCATCACTCGGCCAACTGGCCTCTTAAGGAAATGCTCCTAAATATGTATTTGTCTGATTTTCTGTACAGAATATTATGATTTTCACCTGTCACTTAAATACAACGTCGGCGCTCAAAAGATTTGGATTGAGCCTTTACATTCAACTGACGCCGAATAAATCACATTGATTATTGACGCAGCCTTCAGAAATGGGAAAAGACATTTTTATTTATATCATTCTTAAGATTGCTTTGTATTGGGTATGAAAAATTGATAACATGAGAAAGGTCGATTCTATTTTTGCAAAGGCAAGGTGACGTCGTAATACCGGGTGTAAGGGACAGCGTGTTCAAACTGATAGGGGTTGATCAGTCAAGGGAACTGAACAAAGTTAACCAAGAAATTATTTCAGGAGACATAAAAAATATTTTACCGTCCCATACAAAATAACCACCTCGATCAGAAAATTTATATGGAAAACTTAATTATTATTTTACAATTCCAGAAAAAAAATCCTGGTGATAGTTATTCAGTTTCCTTGACTGAGCAACCCCTATCAGTTAACGGAACGCTGTCCCTTACACCCCATATAATAATTTTCAGCTTGGTATACACTTTTGTTTTGCTGCAAAGATAGTCAAGAAATATACGTAATATTTCCCCAGACACGGTTTATGAAGAGTCAAATATCTAACATTAAGGTGATTCCTCCCGGCATATGGTTGTTTTTAAAGAGCTTATAATTTCTCCTACACGAATAATTACAGTTACAGTTGCAACATTTGAAAATATTATAGTTCATAAATAAGTGTGCTAAAAAAATCTGGATGTAAAGGTGTTTTAATCAGTATATATTGGATATTCCCTCTAAACTATTAGGAACGCTTTCACGGTTCCTTCGGTAACTCTATCTAAGTTCGCAATATAGCTTTTTTTAATCCGACTTTTTAACTGCCTTCGTAGTCTAGTGGTCAGATCTATGGGCTTACGATCCGGAGGTCCTGGGTTCGATTCCCAGGAGGGGAACACAAAGTTGAAATTTGTCAATTTATCAATTTGTGAGGTTTTCCCAAGTTTGGTTGATCGCCCGAAAAGTAAAAGAATTCCGTGCTTCAGGGGCACGGTAAGCCGAAGTAGTTTTTATGAATTTAGCTCTTTTTGCGTTTTTCGCACAGTTTTGACGCGGCCACGGACATATCTGCCGCGCCGTAACGCGCGGTGATTTGAACTTTATTCAAAAGTATTACGGGCGATGGTTGCATAATCTTGAAATCGACCTGCACATCTGCCGGCAAGATAAACCTTAAATTCAGTGTCTAGGAATACTGTACATAAAGAATAATATGCACTGAAAAAAGAAAGGCCTCTAGTTCTTACGAAGGGTTGTCGTAGATTTTTATTTTTATTTCAGCTCTTTAGTTGATATATAACTTTTCTTCCATGCTGGACTGGGAGCAATAGAAAAACGTAGAATGTGCCAGCTGCATCTTCTCCCGGGCTGTAGATACGCGAGTCTCAGTTTAGGTATTGGAATTTAGGTGATGGGCCGACAACCTATCGCTATAGCAAACATTTCAATGTAAATATCAATATTTCTCTGACGGGGCGAAAACACCTTTTGCCAGGCGCTACGCACTGTGTACCCCGTAACAGATGAAAGCATGACTTTAAGTATGTTTGACAATGATTGTATGTATAAAAAAAATATATATATTCCAACCACAACTACAGCTAGGTTACAAACTGTTTGCACTTAAATAGATATAGGCGTTGTTAGTTGTGGTGGACTGGTGCCCGAGCTAGGCGTAAAAGCCTGTATTACAGGTCACTAGGCCTCCACCCCTTGTTTACCATCAGTTACATACTGTGCACTAAAAATGAAAGTTATGTGGTAGGGTAATTAATACGAATAACAAATTTAGAGAGACAGTATGCATGCAATGTGTGTGTGAGTAAATGTGTGTGTGTTTGTGTGTGAAATTGTGTAAGTGTAATGTAACCTTATGTATAGTGTAACCTTACCCATATTTATAAATAAGAGTCATTAAAAGTGTTTACTGCCACGTCAAACTTAAATTATTGAAACTACGCAATGGGTAAAAGGGCAAGTCATTATAAACCCATGCATTTCCCTTTCAAAACAATTTAACCTAATTTATTATTTAAGCTACTTGTAAGCTTAATGTATGTGTTGTTCCGTGCTTATTACTAACGAGCTTATGTTCCGCATAAATTTGTTTTTCAAGGCCTTTAGCTTGTAACCATCAAGCGATTTGTAAAAAAAACTTTTTTTTTTATAGTGCATGTGTTACTCATTCTCGGTCTGAAAAAGAGGCTACGATTCCCAGGGAGAAATTTGGGGTTGGAATCAGAAGTCTAGCACCCACCATTATCGTGATATGGCCAAAACCTACCTATTAAAGTTCAACATACTTTTATTTTTTATTTAACAATTTATTGTACACAACACTTATAAAACATGAAATACAAACATAAAAAAAGACACAACAGGCACTGCTCATCTCTACAAAGAAATTTCTAACTGCAGACCTACACAGAAGTGAGATTTAAAATCGAAAAGCGGATATAACGTGCATAACCATTTCCCTAGCCTCCTCCCGTATCTCATGGGGTGGGCTACCTAATCTAGGTGATTGAACGAGTGTACTGATTTTTAAGCAGATTGACCTTCGCAACCCAGAAGGAAAACCAACCCAATCCTAGATTAGGCCAGAGTTTTCAAGCCACCAATGATTGGTCTGACCTCTGACATGGCTTAACAACTAATCTAAGGTAATAAACGATATTAACCGGGATCAACGGCTTAATGTGCCTTCCGAAGCACGGAGAAAGCGCTGAATACCTAAACGTACATATGAAATTCGAAAATAGAAAAACACATTGGTACGTGGTGGGATTCGAACCACGACCTCCTGCTCAGGAGGCAGCGGCCCTATCCACTACACCATTGGGTTCTCATATAACGTGCACAATATCAGGTAAAATTAAGGGGATCTCCTTTGCACGCCAGCGCCCTCATCAGTAAAACAATCATTACTCACTGAAAATGGATTACAGACACATGCGGAAGGCAACTTACTTAACTATATTATTTCTTTCAAGAGGCTCCCCTGGGCTAAGTAGCGCCATAATCAGTCAAAAATCATATTTCACTGAAAACACCAATCGAAAATCCGGTAGATGACATTGAAATAAAGATATTGAAGTTTATTGTAAGCGTTATTTATTAATAATTCAGTTTTCACTGCAGTTACAGAAAGCAAAAGTGCTAAAAGTAGCCATTTGTCGCATTTTTTCTATCTGTAACTGCATAGAACGATACGTTGCAACTTTATGAGGTTCTAATTGACCTTCATCTAGACACGCAGAAGCGTGTCCAAGCCAAGCTCAAGCCAAATTGCTTTTACCTTAATCTGATAAACCGGATTTTCGATTGATTGTGTTTTCAGTGAAATATGTTTTTTGACTGATTAGGGCGCCACTTAGCCCAGGGGAGCCTCTTGAAAGAAATAACATAGTTAAGGAAGTTGCCTTCCGCATGTGTCTGTAATCCTATCTTTTTTTGAACCATGTTATAAAGGATTTTGAAATTGCATTCACCTATTTTTAGTCATCTTAATAATTTTTATTTTGAATTAAACTAAATTACACCGGTGTGAAGAGGGGACGGGGCGACATAAAAACGATTTATCTATTTATTTATTAGTTATAAAAAAATACAATTCATTTACTCTGTTACAGAGTAAAATACATTTTATATTGTAGGTTCTTAAAGGTTCTTAATCGTTTACTGTCTTACACAAAGACAATCCCAAATAATCGAAATAGCAAATTTATGAAAGGCGCGTCTGTATCTAATAACGCAGCATCTGTGCCAGCATATTAAAGAACCGGTATATTAACGATTAAATAAAGGACCTTTCAGGGCGTCTCAGTGGGGTCACTGGTGACCGTAGGGCCGGTAACTTCTTGGCACAACGGATCAGCCTCTCTTTTTTGTAATAATAAAAACCAAAGATAAACGCTCTTTAATCTGTGGTTGGATGTGTCAATGTCAAAAACGGGCCGTCACTGTCGTTCGACAGCTGCACGAGCGGATCAAAATTTATTTCTGGAAACGTCCGATTTTGTAATTTTAAAGGATAAACTATTAAATTCAATAAAATATAGTAAGCGTTACCATAAAAAGCCTCTTTCAATTTTGAATAGCGTAAACAAGTACTAACTGTTGCTTGTTCCTAATATTGTTTTGTTTTATCCTGTTCAAAATTTATCTTTGTTATTTTCCAGAAATATTCAATTTTCATTAAACCTTTTGTTTGTCTGGATACAACAATAATTCAATTTGTCAACACGAAATTTCTCGCCTTATTTTCATAGAAGCCGTATTGGGCAATTATTCATTAAAGTGGCGATACTAGTCAAGTGGCGCCCGCGTTAGTAAAAAAAACATTACTAAAAACGCAGTAAATCGAAAAACCAGTCCAACAGAATCAAGTTATAGTAATTAAGACAATTGAGAACCTTATATTCTTCCATGCTGGCCTGAGAGCAAGACAAAAACATAGAATGTGCCAGCTGCATATCCTGACGGGCATGCTGTAAAAACCAGCTAAGGGACCTGAGGGTTTCAGTACATTATAATTGAGGCGATGGGCTGACATCTTATCACTACAGCAAAATACCTACAAATGTATCTTAATTTAACCCTCTAAACTTTGTCAGACGCGGCGGAACGTTTGTTTAAGTCGTTAACGCTCTGCCTATCCTATTAGGGATAAAAGCGTGATTATATGTATGTAGAACCTTATAAATTAGTTATTCATAGCTCGTTCTTGTAATAGCAAGAAAAAATGCCGTTTGTGGCCGTTATTCGCAATTTTTCTTCCTGTTACTACAATGAACTATGAATAGCAAATTTTTAAGGTTAGAACCTTAAAAATTTAAAAACTTATACCTTAAATAAAAACTAGAACCTTAAATCGAAAAACCGATCCAACCATTCTGTTCGACCGTTTTTTCGATTCACTCCATTATAGTGAATTCTATTTTTTTTTACTAATGGGGGCGTCAGTTCGCTAGTGTCATCAATTCGCGATGAATTTAACAGTAAATTTTGATTAGGTATCTTTTAACTTGATTGCTTTCCTGTTGCTCCATTTAATGAGTCTTTTAATCAAATTACTTTGATAAAATATCAATCCGTATTTCGTGCAGGCCATACTAAATATGATAAACTAGCTTTCAAAGCTTTTTCCCGCGGAAAAACTAGCCTTTGTCCGTTCTCAGGATCCCACATTTAGGCCCACCAAATTTCACCAAAATCCTTTCAGCCGATTAGGGTTGAAAGACTAACAGACAGATAGACAGACAGAGTTAACTTTCTCATTTATAATATTAGTAAAGTAACGATATGATAGAATTTGTCTTAGGCTCGTATTTATAAAGTGATCTAAAGATTGAGAGCAATATTAAGTATCGATTTGACAGGCCAAAATGTACTGAAATGTCATTTCTGATACGAGCTCAAACTACCTGTCAGTTTCAAGTGTTGTTTATCAGTACGGGCCTAAATTATTTTCATTTAACTTCAAAGTAGCGATAGATTGAGTGATTTTTGGTAAATTGCTCAAAGGTTGAAGAGAAACACGGCGTTTTTACTTTGATGAATAATCCGATGCCATCATCTCCCTAGCCTTATTCCGTATCTCATGGCAGCGGCTACCTAATCGAGAGGATTGGACGAGGATACTGGTTTTTACACAAAGCGTGTAATCCTGGATATGCTTTTGCCATGTAAGTGGCCAACCCAGCTGACAGAGTTTTCAAGCCGCCAATGCTAAGCAATTGCCTCTGATATGGCTTAACAACTAATATATACTATATAAAACCGGGATCAACGGCTTAACGTGCCTTCCGAAGCGCGGAAACGCTCCAGTTGTTATACCACTACTGGTCACCCATCCTGCCACGGCTATAGTTGCTTAACATTCGTTATTGGAATGAGTAAGCACTAACCATTTGACCAACGAGAAAAATCTGATGTCAGTAGACAGAAATAACTGTAATTATTTAATAAAGGTGACGATACTAGCCAAGTGGCGCCCCCATTAGTAAAAAAAAACATAATTCACAAAAAAAAAACGCATTTAATTGAAAAACCGGTCCAACAGAATCAAGTTACAGTAATTAAGATAATTTACAAACTTTTCAATTAGCGATTCATAGCTCGTTGTAGTAACGTGATTTTTATAAAGTGATCTCAAGATTAGGTGCAATATTAAGGGTTGTATTTATAAGCGATCTCAAGATTGACAGAAATATTAAGAATGGAATTAACAGGCCATATAATACTAAATTGGCTTTTCCGATACAAACTTAAACTGGCTGACAGTATCAAGTGCTGTTTATCAATACCGACCTAAGTATACATGAGACTAGGCTATCATTATCTTGTACTATAGATTCTACATACATACATACATATTATCACGCCTTTATCCCTAATGGGGTAGGCAGAGGGCAAACGACCTAAAGAAAGGTCATTCCGCCACGTCTGACAAAGTTTTGAGGGTTATTTAAGATAGATGTGTAGGTATATTGCTGTAGTGACAGGTTGTCAGCCCATCGCCTAAATCACAATATGCCGAAACCCTCGGATCCCTTAGCTGGCTTTTACAGCATGCTCGGGAGGTAATGCAGCTGGCATATTCTATGTTTTTCTCTTGCTCCCAGGCCGGCATGGAAGGTATAGATAGGTACTGTAGATTCTAATATAAAATAATGCTCCAGTAATTTTAATATCTCTTCCTTTCCTGCCATTCTGAACACGCACCGTCTTCATAATTTACATAACCCTAGCCTAGGTCATTTTCCAGTGATATTGCTATGCTGTTGTTACTACCGATAGACAATTTACATTGTTGAAACTATCTAGGTGTGTTCGTACTTACTATGTCTCCTACGTAGGCAGATAGTAGGCGTGGTTATGGCTTTTACCACGGCTTCCATATAACAACTAAATTTTATGTACAGAGTGTTCAACAATAAGAATACTGATAAGAAAAAAGAACCATAAACTCTCTCTAATCAAGTTTTAATCCAGACTAACTTTTGCCCGCGACTTTGTTCACGCCTAGTTTTAGGTTATACATTGGTAAACAAGTACACCTAAAAAAATGGTTAAATTGATCAAGGAATAAACGCACATCAAGTAATTATTATAGAGACAATAAAGTTAATGTTAAGATAAATTATTATGTTGATTGCAATATTTAGGAACTTGGTAGTAGTTATCAAGTGACTTGATTCATTTAATTTTTAACATTATTGTCATTAACACATTACTTTATGTGCTCGTATTTCAACAAGTATTTTTATTTTACATTTTTAACCTTGCGTTATTATAATCAATATTATTTCCAAATATCAGCTCCCTGGGTCATTTGAAAGTAGGTTAGTTTTTTTTTTCTTTTTTTTTAAAAAGAACATGACTTTAAATGCAAATATCTCGAAAAGGACCCATTTAAGGTACTTTCTTTCAAGGAAACCTCCACCTAATTTTACAAGACCTGTCTAATGATACTCCACTCAATATAGCAGTTAAAAAAATAAAAATTGCCCCCCTTTCACTTGAGGGTCTAATTTATTATTATTTTATTTTATTTTTATTATTTCTAACCATGCGTCAGTATAATTAATCTTTATTCGAAATATCAGCTTCCTATGTTATTTGGAAGTGTGATAGGTTTTTGATTACTTTTTATTAATTGATTTTTGATATGTCAGTCAGTCATTAAAATTATGATTTTTCAGAATTAATATTTAATTAACCGTTTGATCTTTGTTTATAAAATATAGAGTACTTGTTTATCTAAATAAATTTTGTGTATATGAATTTAGTGGTTTTCCAGTTATGAAGGGGTCAAAAGTGGCTCCAAATGGTTCCTCTAAAGTACGATTTTTCAGAATTAATATTTAAATAACCGTTTGATTTATGTTTATAAAATTTGGAGTACTTGTTTATCTAAAGAATCTTAATACATACATACATACATACATATAATCACGCCTTTATCCCTAATGGGGTAGGCAGAGCGTAAACAACCTAAACAAAGGTCGTTCCGCCACGTCTGACAAAGTTATCTTAATATATAAACCAAATTTGGTGTATTTAAGTTAAGTGGTTTTTGAGTTATGAAAGGGTCAAAAGTGGTTTCAAATGGTACATACATACATACATATAATCACGCCTTTATCCCTAATGGGGAAGGCAGAGCGTAAACGACCCAAACAAAGGTCGTTCCGCCACGTCTGACAAAGTTTTGAGGGTTATTTAAGATCGATTTGTAAGTATATTGCTGTAGTGACAGGTTGTCAGTCCATCGCCTAAATTACAATATACTGAAACCCTCTGATCCCTTAGCTGATTTTTACAGCATGCCCGGGAGGAAATGCAGCTGGCACATTCTATGTTTTTCTCTCGCTCCCAGGCCAGCATGGAAGATAAATTTTCAAATGGTTCCTGTAAATATACACACGGTGCTGCCGGCGAGTTCTCTTCGTTTGGCTTGAGCTTAGCTTGGGCACGCTACCGCGTGTCTACATAAATATTGTACAGATAATCATCTTTACCTTAAACTTGATAAATGTTTTATTATCAGTTTCACTCGTAGGCTGGAAGTTATTGATTTTAACTACAACATTGGAGGTAAACCAATACAACGTGTAACATCCTAGGCGTGACTTTGGACTCCCAGCTAAATTTTCTTGAACCTACATACATACATACGTACATAAAATCACGTCTCTATCCCTTACGGGGTAGGCAAAGCGTAACATGCCTCGTAACAGGCGCTTTCGCCACGTCTGACAAAAATTGAGGGCAAATTTTAGATTGTAATGATATGTATTGCTGTAGTGACAGGTGGTCAGCCCATCGCCTACATTACAATACACTGTAACCCTCGAATCCCTTTTGCTGACTTCTACAGCATAACCGGGAGAAAGGGCAGCTGGAACATTCTATGTTTTTTTATCTCTCCTAGTCCAGCATGGAAGAATCTCTCCCAGTCCAGCATGGAAGAACATATATTCTTGAACATCGTCGTCTCAGCCGATTGACGTCCACTGCAGGACATAGGCCTCCCCCAAGGACCTCCACGATGATCGGTCTAGCGCCTTCTGCATCCAGCAGCTTCCCGCGACCTTCACCAGATCGTCGGTCCACCTTGTGGGAGGCCTGCCTACGCTGCGTCTACCGTGCCAAGGCAGCCACTCCAGGACTTTCCTACCCCAGCGGGAGTCGGTCCTGCGAGCAATGTGCCCCGCCCACTGCCACTTAAGTTGAGCAACTCTTCGAGCTATGTCGGTGACCTTGGTTCTCCTCCGGATCTCCTCGTTTCGGATTCGATCGCGGAGGGAAACTCCGAGCATAGCCCTTTCCATTGCCCTTTGAGTGACCTTGAGCCTTCTTATGAGGCCCATTGTGAGTGGCCACGTTTCGGTTCCGTAGGTCATCACTGGCAACACGCACTGGTCCCAGACTTTTGTCTTGAGACATTGCGGTAGTTGTTTGAATGAGAAGATGTTACGTAGCTTCCCGAACGCTGCCCAGCCGAGTTGAATTCGACGATCGACCTCCTTCTGAAAGTTGGACCTACCCAACTGGACTTTTTGTCCCAGGTAGACATACTCGTCGACAACTTCTAGAGTAGAGCCTCCAACCGTCAGGGAAGTGGGTGCAACAAGGGAGTTTGACATGATCTTCGTCTTCTCCATGTTCATTTTAAGACCCACTTGTTGAGAGGCTCTATTGAGGTCATCGAGCATTGTACCGAGGTCTTCCAGGGTTTCAGCCACAATAACAATATCATCGGCAAAACGAAGGTGAGTCATATTCCCGCCATTGATATTAATGCCAAGATCCTTCCAGTCCAGAAGCTTGAAGACGTCTTCCAGTGCTGCGGTGAACAGTTTTGGAGATATAACATCTCCCTGTCTCACTCCTCGCTGCAACTGGATAGGCTTCGAGTTCTGGTCCTAAAGACGGACTGACATGGTGGCGTTTTCGTACAAAGATTTCAGCACTTCGATGTACCGGTAGTCGATTTGGCACCGCTGGAGTGACTGCAGTACGGCCCATCTTTCGATCGAATCGAAGGCTTTTTCGTAGTCCACAAACGCGAGGCAGAGTGGTTGGTTATACTCTTCGGTCTTCTGTATAACTTGCCTCAGTGTATGGATGTGGTCTACGGTGCTAAAACCTTTTCGGAAATCGGCTTGTTCGGGAGGCTGGAAATCGTCGAACTTGCGTGCGAAACGGTTCGTAATGACTCTTGAGAACAGCTTGTAGATATGGCTCAGAAGCGTGATGGGTCTGTAGTTTCTCAGCAAGGACTTATCGCCCTTTTTGAAAAACAGCACCACCACGCCTCTGTGCCATGCCCGTGGCGTTTTGCCTTCGAGTATGACAGAGTTGAAGAGCTTCTGCAGTGCTTTTAACATCGGTTTACCACCGGCTTTTAGAAGCTCTGCCGTTACTCCATCATCACCCGGCGCCTTGTTGTTTTTAAGCTGTTTCAGAGCCATACTAATCTCGTACAAGCTGACGTCCGAAATATCTTCCGTGTAGTGTCGGGTTAATCTGGCTCTTGGGTCTGAAGCCAGATTATTAACAGACGATCGTGTGGTAGCGTATAACTGCCCATAGAACTTCTCGACCTCCTCCAGAAGCTCTGGTTTGGACGATACGATTCTGCCATCATCGGTCTTCAACTTCGCCAACTGGCTTTGGCCTATAGACAGATCTCTCGCGAACACTTTGGAGCCTTTGTTGCGCTCGATTGCCTCTTTAATACGGTCGGTATTAAACTGGCGTATGTCACGAGTCAAAGATTTGGAGATCTGCCTGTTAAGCTGCCGATATCGCGAAGTGTCTTCCGACGACTGCAGAGCCATATCGCGTCGTTCCTCCATGAGCTTCAGGGTATGGTCAGAGATTTTTTTGGTTCCTTTTTTACGTTTGGCTTTAAAGAATTTAGAACCAACCGTAAAGACAGATTCCACGACCCAGTCGTTATAATCGTCCACTTCCAAGCACTCACCTAGGCAATCAAAGCGGTTTTTCAGTTCGAGCTGAAAACTGTCAGGGTTTTGGATTTGGGTAGGTGCCGGTCGGAGCGTAGACTTCATCAGACGTGACCTCTCGGTTTTGACATTTAGATTCAATGTGCCTCTCACCATTCGGTGATCGCTGCCCGTTTTGAACGAATTGATTACAGAGACATCATTGAATATCCGCTTTTTGTCTGTCATGATGAAGTCTATCTCATTTTTGGTGACAACATTGGGGCCCTTCCAGGTCCATTTTCGATGTGGCCGTTTCATGTAGAAAGAGTTCATCATAAAGAGTCCCTCCTTCTCCATGAAGTCGACCAGCATTTGACTTCGACCATTCCTCGTCCCAGTACCAAATGGCCCAATTCTCAGCTCGTCACCGCATCGTTTGCCCAGTTTAGCGTTGAAGTCCCCCATGACCACCGTGTAATGGGTCCTGGAGGTATGCATGGCTCTAGATATGTCCTCATACATCACCTCCACGTCCTCATCGGGTGATCTCGATGTTGGGGCGTACACCTGTATGACCTTCAACGAATAACGTTTAGTTATTCTGAGTATAAGGTATATCACCCTATTCGAGACACTTCCGACCTGTACAACGTTGTTCACGAGGGACCTGTGGACGATGAACCCGACACCATGTTGGGACAGACGTTCGCCCTCCCGGAAATAGAACAGGTTACCTGACTTAAGGACTATCGAGTCCTCTCCCTCTCTTCGGACTTCAGATAGCCCCACAATGTCCCATCGTAACCTGCTCAACTCGTCCTCAAGTTCTACCAACTTCTCATCCAATCGCAAAGTGCCACAGTTGTAGGTTGCCAGGGCCAAGTTCTTTCGGCGAGAGGTCCACGCCGCCCGGGGATTTTTAGCACCCCTGGTCTCGGCGCCGGGCCGACTTTCGCCTAGATCGGCTCGGCCACCGCGGCCGCCGGGCACTTGGGGCCGATTTTCGATTGTACTATCCATAGGGGGGAATATGGGCCGTTACCCACCAGGCTGGCCCAGTGCGGGTTGGTGAGGCGCCGGAGCCTCGTTTGTAATCCAGCAGGGTGCACCGCGAGCAGGAGAGGTTGGCTTAGGGCCCGAGAGATGTAGTTTGGGCCCCCTTACACCCCATTTTTGAACATATTGAAAATATATGTAAACGAGCGTACAGAAATTTAGGTTTGATTCTCCGTATAGGGAAACCTTTCCGGCGTGCCTGCACTTACAAAATCTATATTATTCATTTGTTAGAACTATTCTTGAGTTTGCTAGTACAGTGTGGACACCGTACTATCAAAATCATATTGATAAATTGGAAAGAATTCAAAATATTTTCCTTTAATCACTATCTTATAGAACTCATTACTATTCGGATAGCGCTTTGGCATCTAGAAAACATTTTAAGATACTGACACTATGGCTCGTATTTATGAAGCGATATCAAACTTGAGAGCAATATTAAATATGGATTTGACAGGCCAGTTTGTACTTAAATGTCATTTCTGATACGAACTCAAACTTGCTGTCACTCATAAGATCAGATTATAAATACGGCGAAATGTGACAGGAGACTTTATCTTGATGTGCTTTACTTTTGTAAAATTTAAAAAAATTAAATACGATGTCCGAACCTCTTGCAAAACATTAGTTTTCATGTACCACCTCAACGTTTGCGCCCACGCGAATTATTTTCAGTGAGTTTTGCTCGTGCTAACTATGTTCAACAAACGTTTTTCAGACGAGTCTGTAACTATTATAATAATAGTTCAAAGGAAATAGATCCTTTTCATGATTCTTTGTATACCATAAAAAAGTGCTAAATCCAAGATTTTAGCAAACTGATCCGTGTATTAATTTTGGTGTACCGTTTTTTATTGTGATTGGCCCTTGTTTACAAAACGTACTGCCAAGTTGTTTACCGAAAGCTCGTACCTTTATTATTGTTAAAATTACAGTTATGAACCTCCAGGTCTGTTTATTACTTATATCTAAGAATGATGTTATGTATGACTGTTTGTGTTCTAAATAAACAAAACAAAAAACAATCATTTTACCTGAGTTCATTTTACATTGGTAGTTTAAAATAAAAATGTGGTAATCTGTTCTGTTTTTTTTATATATATATATATATTAGATTATAACTTTCAAGACAATATTAATAAATTGTAAACTAAAGTTTCAACAAATAAATCATCATCTTCTCCCTAGCCTTATCCCGTATCTCTCGGGGTCGGTGACCTAATCTAGGTGATTGAACAAGTGTACTGGTTTTAACACAGAGTGACTGCCATCTGACCTTCGCAACCCAGAAGGGAAACCAGACTCAATCCTAGATTAGGTCAGACTTCTCAAGCCGCCAATACACTGGCCTCTAACATGGCTTAACGGCTAATATCTACGGTATTAAACCGGGACCAACGGCTTAACGTGTCTTCCGAAGCACGGAAAAAGCGCCGAAACAACGTCCATATGAAATTTGAAAACCGAAAAACACATTGGTACGTGGTGGAATTTGAACCACGACCCCGCTCATGAGGCACTGGCCCTATCCACTACACCATCGGGCTCTCTAGTTTCAACCAATAAATAAACATTTAAAATTGTATACATTTTGTCGAACAATATACTTTAGATTGATAAAACTTTTATATTTCTTATCCGATTGAAATAAAACAATCATTGAATAATAAGTTATAGCACAATACAATTGTAAAAACCGCACTTAAATCGGTTTAGCCGTTTTTGAGATAAAAGTGCAAAAACACAGACTAAACCGAAATTCTAAATATCGTTGTTTTGGTTTCTATAGATTGCATTAACAGATACCTACCCCCAATAATAGTTTTTCTCATATATCTTCCATGTACAGACATGACCCCTCTAAATATTTTAGTATGTATAGAAGATACACCGGGTGTAAGGAATCAGCGTCCCGCAAACTGATAGGGGTTGCTCAGTCAACGATTCTGAACAACATTTACTAGGAAATTATTTAAACAGATCAATCCCTATTAGTTTTCGGGACGCTGTTCCTTACACTTCGTATACGTAGATAGCCAAATTTTGTAACAAAACATACAGGCTCCAATGTTCCCATACTAGGTAAATTATATCAAATTCATCGACTTAAGTACCTAGATCTCTTAGCGTTTTGTGTTCTATAATAATTCTAATGTCGACGATATTTTTCTAAATTCTCCGTTTCAACCGTATAAATAAACCAATGACAATTAAATTGGGTTTTAATAGTTCTATTACCCTGAACTCACTATGGAATTCGATAGAAATTTTTTCAAGGGCAGGGCGGGTTTTATACGGGGTCCCGGTACGCGTAAATAGTGCTACTCCGCCGTGTGCGTAGACTAGACGCGAGAATGCACTGGCCAACTCGTAATTACATATCCGCGCGTGAGCCTTTGCGTTACATATTTATCCACGTTTCTGTGCAGACTAGTGCATCGGCATCGTATTTGTTTAATAGAATAGGTAACATAGAAAGCTTACTAGTTAATCCATGAACATTTTGGTGCAAAATAATGTAAACATTATCATTTAAAAACATGTTTGTATCGCGTTTCAGGCGTTTGAGGTTATTGGTGTCGTGTTCTTGGTCGCAGCGTTTTCGAGTTTTCTGAAGTGATGTTGTTAAACTTTCGGATGGATACGCCTGCTGGCCATATCTTAGGGTCTCGTATGACCTTCAGGGCAGCAGGAGGAACGTTGAGTTTGAATGACGAGTAATTACCCCGGGTGATAAGTTTCTCGCAGTTCACCTCGCTGGTTGTAATGTATTGCTTGACGTGTGCCGTGATGTCCTCTACCGTGGTATTGGAGTCGAAATTAAATAAGTGCAGTGCTATAGTGCGCAGGGGAGCAGCACGTAATAGTTTCTCAGTCTGAGTGCTCGGGCCCACCGCCGCCGCCGGCGCCGCCGGTGAGGATGTTCATCGAGTTGTGATCTGGGCTGGTGAACCTTGTGACTCATCCAACTCGAGTGAGGATTGCAGTACAGTGAGACCTTGTGGTCCAGAGTCCGTTAATGTGTTATCCATCACTTGGGGTTTAGCCGGTATCTTAGTGACAGCGATACTTGTGTCGATGGACGGCAGGTTATAGCCGGGAACAGCTGTTTCTTTCACATGTGGATGTGATTTCTTCCCTTTGCCTTTACCTTTCCTCTGTGGTTTGGTATTGTTGGCAGGAATAGGGCATTTCGGGGTGATCTGGGGACTCTAGGGTACATTAATAGTCGTCAGCATTATGTCTAGTTGCTTTGAAATGCATTCAAGTTTTTCCTCTTGTCTCTCGATACACACACGTTGATTATTGCCAAGTTGGTAGCAATCATTCAATTTGGTATGCATTTCGGTTAATTGCGATGGTAGGTCAGAAATAACGGACACCAACCTTTAGACTGCTACTTTCGTGATTTCTGCCATTTTATCACAAAACTTTTACGTAAACTGATTATTGATTAAATAATTATAAAATTAATATGTCAAATGTAAAACGATGTCAAAATAAACAAGATTTAATAATAAATTGAATAAAATGTCCAGGAGCTTTAAATTTGGCTGTTTGCTACACGCACGCCACCTAGTGTTAGTAAGCTTGTTTGTATCTTGTAGGTACTTAAACATCACCATTTCTACATACATACATACATATAATCACGCCTTTATCCCTAATGGGGTAGGCAGAGCGTAAACGACCTAAACAAAAGTCGTTCCGCCACGTCTGACAAAGTTTTGAGGGTTATTTAAGATAGAATTCTAGGTATATTGCTGTAGTGACAGGCTGTCAGCCCATCGCCTATATTACAATATACTGAAACCCTCGGATTCCTTAGCTGGATCTTACAGCATGCCCGGGAGGAAATGCAGCTGGCACATTCTATGCTTTTCTCTCGCTCCCAGACCAGCATGGAAGTAATCACCATTTCTGACTGTCATATTTGTATAAAGTAATTTATGGTTGATGTGTTGATTATTCAAGATCCTTGATCATTCGAATTCGAAATAAAATAATATCATCACGGGAAAATTTATTTATTATGAAAACCGCATCAAACCTACACATGTACACCTACACTAGTATCAATCAATTTTTAATAAATTACAAATTATCATCTTGTTTGATCTAAACCACTATACCTCAACATGCTTTAATTAATTGGTATTTGATTTCGGGGTTCTAAAGGGTACCAATAATAATTAATTAAACAACATTGTATACCTAATTAAATGGTTCATTACGGTACGTATTTGTAATTATTACCTGCTTAGAGGCTTCTATATTATACACTTGCTTAATGAACATAGCTATGTCATGCTGGCCTGGGAGGGTGAGAAAAACATAGAATGTGACAGCTGCATTTCCTCCACTGCATGCTGTACAAACCAGCTAAGGGAACCGATGGTTTCAGTAAACTGTAATTTAGGCGATGGGCTGACAACCTGTTACTACCACTGATTTAAGAACTCGCTCGGGGAGCGCAAGCTTTTACTCTTCTGTGGTTATTGCAGCAATATACCTACAAATCTATCTATACATATAATAAATCTCTAGAAAGGTCGTGTCTGTACATTGAATATTTTTCGAAAAAAGTAATAAAATAAAAAAATTAAAAAAAAAATCTTTATTTCAGGCATATGCCCATAGTTTTACAACTAAACTTAAGTTAACAATATTTTACGTTTACACTTTTTAGATTTAAAATAAAATTTAAGTTTAACAATGACTGCATACATAAAAAATGGTTCAATTTTTAAATTTAAATAGCAGTAAAGTTTTACAATTTTCCGATTCTGTTTCCGGTCTTCTAAACGTCAATACGTGCTCTAACGCGATCCGCAAATAATTTACAGAAAATAGTGAAAAAACCGCCTAATATCCTCGTTAAAGTGAAAAGTCACAAAGTAAAACAGTGGATAAGTGTGAACAAATAATAATTCTAGTGAAATACTACAAAATACAGTGAAACAACATCCAAACAGCAAAAAGGACATAACCTAAAAGTGCAAATTCATCTGTCACCAGCAAAAATAGTGCCAACATAATAAAACTACAGGAAGCGCCTATGTACCGAATCACGCACGCGTACAGCGCCATAGACAAACTTACATTTGACATAAGAATAGTATTGCCATTTCAATAAAAATAATTTACCTAATTCAAACTGCAAACAAAGACAGATAATGGATCAAAACATGATAGACATCCTGCTTACGAAACTAGACCAAAAGTTAGACCAAAAACTTGAACAACAAACACTTACAATTACCGCTGCAGTAACGAAAAATGTCACAGAGGCAATAAACGAGAAGATTGAAAGCCTGACATTGGAAAATCGTAACCTAAAAAGCCAAGTTACTTTGCTCGAACAAAAACTAAAAAATGCAGAGAAAGCGAAACGAAACCTCAACGTCATATTTTTCGGGGTACAGGAAAAAGGCAAAATGGAATGTGAACTCGTCGATTATATAAGAGAAATAGTCGAGGAGGCAGGAACTCAAATATATACCGTGAAACCTTACATCTTTGCCCACATTTTTGGTTTTTTTTGTTTTATTTCAAAAAATATCAGCCTTTATTTGATGGCTGCTGAAGCTTTAAATGACACTCTATGCAACAAATAAACTGTCAAAACCAGATGATATAATTCCAAACAAATGCTGAAAAAACAAAAGAAACAGACGCGGGCAAAGTTATCTCCACTTCCTTACATCTTTGCCCAACCTAAATTTCTCAGCAACTATAAGCTTTATGACTGTGATTTTAAGATATATTGTTAGCAAACGGGCAAAATTGTATACCATAACCATTTCAAATCCAATAGTATCCTATTTTAAGTTTTAACATTGCTGGGCAATGTTATCATCTCATTTAGTCACACTTTCATACTAAAGGATTTAAGGTGCTAGGGCTGTGCATCCGATAAAAGGATCCGTTGTTGAGGAGAAAATTGTGCAACGAAAAACTTAATCTAGAAACTAAATTAACTTAATCTTTATGTAAAATAAATATATATTTGTCGGCCATTTTCATTTTCAATGTGTTTTCGGTTATCAAATTCATATGTAGGTGCTTTTTTCGACGCTCGTAAGTTAAAGGAAAACATCGTGAGGACACCTGCAGGCAACTTTGAATAACTTCCAACGCAGGGAACGTCTATATATAGGTACCTACCACATTATATTTTTTTACCTCATTTTATTTTTTTCAGAAGTGGCAACCCTTGTACCGTTTATGAGCTGGGCAAAGTTGTCCACCCTCACTCTATAAAAGTGCTTACTACATTGCCCACACAATTTTCTCGCAAACTGAGGCGAGTGTAAGAAGGAGGCCATGATTAAAAGCAGCAACAATTAATGCACTACACGTAATTAATAATAGATTTTAACTGCGAAGCGGTTTTCGAAAATGCGGGACGCAAAACTCCAACAAAATTTTGGCACCACTCACGACACTGCAGCTTTGACGGTGACTGACAGATGACTGAATGAAGTTAGCCACAATTGTAGTAGTCAGTGTTGCCAAAAAGATATTCTAGTTTTCCATAGACACCACAAAAAGTTGCCATTTGTTAAAATAAAACTTCTAATGGTAGTTTTAGTTAATTTTCGTGTTTAGGCAAAGATGTGCGCCATGGGCAAAGTAGTAAGGTTTCACGGTAGCCAAGAAATTAGTAACATATATAGAATCGGTGCCCCCTCAGACAAGAACCGCCCTATGGTAGTTTCGATCACAACCTCATGGAAAAAACACCTTATAATGAAAAATAAGTCGCAACTGCCAACAGGCGTCTATATCAAGGAAGACTTCTCAAAAGAAACATTAGAGGCAAGAAGACAGTTACAACCAAAACTTGAGGAAGAAAGGTCAAAGGGGAACATAGCATTTATAAAGGGTGATAAATTAATAGTGAAAAAACCAAATGACATAAACCAAAAAAGGAAAAGAGAGAAGACTACATCACCTGAAAATGACAAGTCATCTCAAAGGAAAATAAATGCAAAAGACACTCCAAATAAACAACCAAATAAAAAACAAAATACACAGCCTAAAGATGTGATCAAACCGAATATTCTTAACTATATACCCAGGGAACGATCGGCTCTATCACTCGGATCCTCAAAAAACTAAGAGAGGCCCCGATAACTGAATCAACACACAACACTCTAACTGAAAAAACAATAACTGGAACGGAAGCAAACTGAAACAAACTGAAACAAAAAATAAAACTGAATATTCCCCAATCCGGCTGGTCCCCGTGGGGGTAGTAGACCACCACCCTCTAATCGAAAACAACCAACACCCTATGAGTACTACCTACATAGCAACTTTCAACACCAGATCGTTAAGAACAGAAGAAAAACTTAAAGAATTTAAAGAGGCCTTAAAGTTAATAAAATACGATATAATAGGAATACAAGAAGTGAGAAGAATGGGAGAAAACTTAGAACAACACGTGTTGAGATCGAGGAACTTGGACTTATTATAGTTAACGTCTACCGTGTTCCATTATCAATTTATGAAGAAACGTTTCTCAATAAACTCGAAACTTTGTTACATCGTTTAACGCAAAAACAGGGCACTCGAAAAATTTTGCATTCCAAAAATAAGTGTAAGGCTTCGTGGGATATTGTGAATGGCGCGGGTCATGACCAAAATCTACACAATATAAATAAATAGAACATAACGGTCATAATTTTACAGATCCTAAATTTATTGCAGAACTTTTAAATGACTATTATATTAATCTGACAAACAATCCAGACGGTAAAAATAAAATTGATTTAAGTAACATAGACATGAATCTTAGCACTATCTTCTTAGCTCCTACAAATGAAACTGAAGTGTTCAGAGTCATAGCTTCGTTAAAAAATAGTAGCGTGGTTGGTTGTGACGGAATAAGCACTAAAGTTTTAAAACTTTGTGCCCCGTTAATTTGTAAGCCCCTGGCTTATATAATAAACCTGTCCTTTGAGCAAGGCCGGTTTCCTATACTGCTTAAACAATCAATTGTAAAGCCTCTATTTAAAAAAGATGACAGAGCCAATATGGGAAATTATAGGCCAATAGTTCTTATGCCTATTGTTTCGAAGATTTTTGAGAGAATTATGCATAACAGACTTCTTGAGTTTTTAAATAAACATTGCATTTTGCATGAAGATCAGTATGGGTTCCGAAGGAAAAGATCAACAACACTTGCTTGTTTTAACTTGATATAAGAGGCCACAGATTCCATTAGTGCAAAGACACCAGCCGTAGCTGTATACCTTGACATGAGCAAGGCTTTTGACTTTGTTGATCACAGATGTTTGCTTCAAAAATTATATAAGTATGGCGTAAGGGGCAACGCATATAGTTGGCTAGATAGCTATTTAGCAAATAGAACCCAGTATACCGAAATACAACAATTTGACAGTAAAAGTCAATTGTGTACGTAGCAATCATCGACCAAGATTAATAAATTCGGTGTTCCTCAAGGGAGCATCTTGGGGCCCTTGTTATTTATATTGTATATAAATGACCTACCAAAAAGCATAACGCATAGATGTATTATGTTTGCAGATGACACCACTCTAATAGTTAAGTGTAAAAATCTAGCTTCGTTTAATGATGACATCAATATTGCTTTGTAAAAAATAAATAATTGGCTTACAGAAAATAATTTAAGAATTAATGTTAATAAATCAAATTTTATGCAATTTTGGACATGCAAATTTTATGATATTCCTTTGACAATTAAATACAATGATGACATTATTAATGAAGTAAGTATGATAATTTTTTTGGGTTTGACTCTAGACAAATTATGTAATTGGAAAGGTCATATTTCTGGTGTATGTCAAAAAATTAATAAATTTGTATTTGTTTTAAGAAGACTGAGCCGCACTGCATCGTCAGAAATAGCCCTTATGGCTTATCATGGATTTGTGTCTTCCGTATTAAGATACGGTCTTATTTTGTGGGGAAATTCAGTTGAAGCTGAAAGAACCCTCTTAGTCCAAAAGAAGTGTATACGAGCAGTATGCAGAGCTCATTACTTGGATTCCTGTGTACCACTTTTTAAAAGCATAAAAGTTTTGCCAGTGCCATGCCTGTATATACAACAGATTTGTATTTTTGTGAGGGAACATCCTAATTATTTTAAAAAACAAGGTGATGTTTGTGTCAGATCCACTAGGCATAGAGACATGTTATATCAACCATATTCTAGGGTTGAATTAGTAAGACAGAATTCATTTTGTATGGCTATCCGAGTTTACAATCATTTGCCCAGACACATTAAAGATTGCAGTTCCTTCGCATTATTCAAGAAAAATATTACTGAATGGCTTTTATCAAAATGTTTTTATTCGGTGAACGAATACTTTAGTGGCAAACACTAAAAAATATTTGCATATCGAAATCGATGGAATATATGAGACTCAAAACCTACTTTGTAACACCTATCCTTGCACTATAATCTAGCAAATAAACGCATTTCATTTCATTTCATAGCCAATGAAACTCTTCAACTTTCACCAGGAAATTCTTTTAACGAAATTAATAGTTATTTTTATGCAAATATACTTTCTGCCAGATTCCGGCGTCAAGCAGCTTTCTGTGTTTCGTCAGCCTGTGAGAAAGAAACCATTTTAGGCTTATAAGTCAGCTTGATCCATCGTCATTCTAGTGGTGACCTAGACGAGAATCAGGAACAAATCCATGATTTATTAAATATAAAAATGGAAATCATAACCTATTTTGCGCAGAGTGCTTTAATAAAATCATTGAGGTAGGTCTTATTTTTATTTTTACTGTTTAAATAAAAATGCTCATATAAATGTTCAATTTGTTCGATAGGTTATACAACACACAGTCCCCATTTTAGTTTTGAATATTGTTCCATGATTATTTATTAGTAGGAATATTTAGCATATTAATTCAACTAATTGTGTTTGTTTTTATTATTTAGTGATTGATAAGCCATTCAAGGGAAAGGTTTACATTTATTATACATACATACATACATACATACATACATAAATCACGCCTTTATCCCTTACGGGGTAGGCAGAGCGTTTAACGCCTCGTAAAAGGCGCTTTCGCCACATTTATTATAAATGCATACTATAGTAGTAAAACACTGATAATGTAAGAGGTTTCTATTTTTATGTGGATATTGAAATAAACAAATTTTTATTACGCTTACATTGCAAACGCTGGCTGATCCTCTACGAAATAATTATGTATTACAGTAGTGTTCATCTTACAAAAGTCAACAAAACTGTTTGGGATTGGTATATGTGTAATGGCCGGAAAAAAAGGTCATTTCGCGGATTGGCAAATGCAAAATTCTAGGAACGATTTTCTAAACGTAATACAATTGTGTTAGAATTTATAAAAAAAAATATTTTAAATATAGAACTGGCCACTATTGTTTACGTCGCATGAAATGAGACGGCAAAAAAAGAAACATTGGAAATAAAAAAAAAATTACTTTGTGATGTTTATAACCTCAAAATAAGAGATTGTCGTTATATTACTCAGTATATTAATATCAAATATTTAGTCAATCAGAATGTTGAACAAAATTTCAACTGCGAATAAGATTAATTTTCTTATGCAAATAAGGATATTTTGTGGTGGATGAAATCATTCTTAGTTGAGTTGTTTTGCTTCCGATGCTGGCTCAACCTACTTTTAATACTATACCTCTATCTACGAGTATCTAACTATACAAAAATAATTATCTTAAATATTTATTTACTATCTTAATTTATTTATTTAAAAAGTTTAAACACCAAAAATATAGGTCTTATTAAATTCTTTTGAACTTTTCTGTACGTAAAACGAATGACTTTTATCGATAACTTACAGAACCACATCCCTGGGCTGGGTTGCCAATGAAATTCGCAAAACGATACCAACGTGTTTTGCGGCCCATAAACATTTTTTTCTTTACAGCTTAAAATAAATTCAAATTAAGAATCAACAACCATATGTTTGTAACAAATTTATAACCAGCTGTCTCGAAATTTGAACCTCTGCCAAGTTTCAAAGAAAAAATAATACACTAGCTGCAAATCATGTTGGTCTCGATTGTCAAATTTAATTGAAAAACATTTAAAAAAATGCTTTAAAGCCTCTCGCACACTTGCGGTTCCGGTGGCGGACAATTGTGTTCCTCAAAATTGTATGAAGGACCGCTAGTTGTTTTGCCTTTCTTAAGGAGTTGGTTTGGAGCTTAAATAAGCGTCCATCTGATATTTTATTATTGATTCTAGTACTACTTGATATTCTAAACCTAATGCCGAGTGATGCCAAACTTTCCCCCTAGGGGAAAATTTAATATCGCGACAATTAGGTCCTACTTTTACGTTTTCCGCTGATATAAAAAATGGGGAGCGGTAGCGACTTCTCAAATCAGTGAATCCAATAGAGGAATGTTGTGACTGGTATATTAACTTTTGGAAGAATCTGTCGCTTTAGGATTTATAAATCGTTTGAGATTTGACGAAATTCAGGAAAAACAAAGCTGACATTTCTGGGATGACAACACTTATTCTGTGTCAACTGAATCTAATTGAATTTCGCCAGCTGGGAATGCCACTTCAGCGTTCGGGCTGCCGAAATTACTTTAAATATTCGAAAGGAACCCGGGTTTGTTTTTAATATTTGGCTTTCTCAGTTTCTGCTATTCACTAAATAAGTGCTGTGTCACTTCCATGCTGGACTGGGAGCGAAAGAAAAACATAGAATGTGCCAGCTGCCTTTCCTCCCGGGCGTGCTGTATAAACCAGCTAAGGGATCCGAGGGTTTCTGTATATTGCAATTTAGGCGATAGGCTGACAACCTGTCACGACAGCAATATACCTACAAATCTATCTCAAATAACCCTCAAAACTGTGTCAGATTTGGCGGAACGACCTTTGTTTAGGTCGTTTACGCTCTGCCTACCCCATTAGGGATAAAGGCGTGATTATATGTATGTACTAAATAAGTTACTTCCATGCTGGCCTGGGAGCGAGAGAAAAACATAGAATGTGCCAGCTGCATTTCTTCCCGGGCATGCTGTAAAAACCAGCTAAGGGATCTGAGGGTTTCAGTATATTGTAATTTAGGCGATGGGCTGACAACCTGTCACTACAGCAATATACGTACAAAACCATCTTGAATAACCCTCAAAACTTTGTCAGACGTGGCGGAACGACCTTTGTTTAGGTTGTTTACGCTCTGCCTACCCCATCAGGGATAAAGGCGTGATTATATGTATGTATGTATGTACTAAATAAGTTTCGTAGAAATGTGCGGATGCTCTAGTTGTAGGTATCTAGGAGTATTTCTAACATGTGAAAACGACTTTTGAATACGACTTATAGATAAATATTATTTTTATTCATTCAACTTCCATGCTGGTCTGGGAGCGAGAGAAAAACATAGAATGTGCCAGCTGCATTTCCTCCCGGGCATGCTGTAAAATCCAGCTAAGGGATCCGAGGGTTTCAGTATATTGTAATTTAGGCGATGGGCTGACAACCTGTCACTACAGCAATATACCTAGAATTCTATCTTAAAACAAAACAAAATTTAATCAAAACTTTGTCAGACGTGGCGGGACGACCTTTGTTTAGGTCGTTTACGCTCTGCCTGCCCCATTAGGGATAAAGGCGTGATTATATGTATGTATGTATGTTTATTTAGGTATTTTCAGATTACTGTTCTGTGACGCATATACTTATTTTTATATTTTTTATATTTCAAATCACGCAATTATTTGCTTGTAGATTTTCCCTTACTACATTAGATAGAATTGTCCTCGTGTCGTGGAACACAGTCCAGCTTACATGCTGGACTGGGAGCGACAGAAGAACCTAGAATGTGCGGAATGACCTTTGTTTGGGTTGTTCACGCTCTGCCTACCCCATTAGGGATACAGGCGTGATAGTATGTATGTATGTATGTCGTGGAACAGGGGCTCGAATAGTCGAAATTCACGTTTTGCTCAACAGGGCAAAACGTTTATGCTGAGCTATAACCCTTTGGTTTACTACGACACACACATACTTTTGTTTGTTTTGTATTTATCGTGTATGTTTGTTTTTCAATTTGATGTTTGTTTTATGTTTAACTGTTTACTTTTATCTCCTTCTTATATAAAGGCACGGAGTCCTTACCAGAAGGCGTCTCTTGGTCAGTTGAGGTTTTCTTGTCAGGAGAATCCATAATGGACGTAGGTCATCGGACGAGGATAGATAATCGTAAACAACCGTCTAAGACAAGAATTCTGTGTTACGTCAATTTGGATGCGTTCAGAATAAGTTACAAATTAATCGTGAGTAAATCGATGTTGAACTCGGTTTTGAATATCCATGACAGGGTAGATCGAGTGGATGCGCCGTCATATATAACAAATTACATGTGTGTGTGTCTTTTTTAAACAAATAAAATATTATCAATCTATATTTCTACAATCTATCTATTTATCTATACTATATGTTAGCAATAAGGTTGCCTTTGTTGTACTTGTCTTTTGTTGATATCTGTTATGTTGTATGATTTGTTTTCTTACGTGCGTAGATGTTTTTTTTTTTGACTTTTTTTTTAACTTGGAAGTATCCTGATTTTATTTATGATGTGTAGTGGTAGGATGTAGGCTAGTAGCAGGTGTAGAGCAAAAAAAATACGTAGATAACTTGATAAATCTCTATTATACCTATATCTTCACAATAAGACGGCAAGGATTCTCTTCTTGACAGATCAAATATCACGTCACACCTTAGAGCTGCGTTCATAAAGAATGATACGTTCGTAAATACGATAATATAGTGAGCCAAATCGCCACAGAAGTATAAATTAGTAATAATTATTTTTTGTTACAGCCGGACTACTCTCCCAGACTGGAGCCTGACAAGAGTCCTAGTAGCTACTGCATGCACACGGACCTAGAGTTCAGACACGTCGTGAGGTCCACGCACATCGACAAGAGCATCGAAGCTAAACGAAAAGTAAGTGTATATTTAAATACAATTTTATATTTATTAACAAATTATTCATAACTACGGACCGCAAACTTGGTCCCTGAACTGTTCACAGAAGTTCAGACTCGGGGTGTGTCAACAAGCGATGGAGCGGAGCATTCTCGGTGTCAATAGGATTGATCGTATCAGAAACACCACTTTCCGCTCCAAAACTCAAATTGCAGACGTAGGCAAAACGGCTGCTAAGCTTAAATAGGATTGGGCAGGCCATGTCTCCCGAAGGCCAAAATTAGCGACCGGTTGGAGCCCACAAGAGTGTCGGCCTAGAGGAAGACCAAAAAAGAGATGGCGGGATGACTAAGCAGAATTCGATTCGAATTGGTCGGAAACAGCCAAAGACTGAGATGTCTGGAAGAAGAAAGGAACTTTGCCTAGCAGTGGGACAGTGTAGGCTCAGTAGTTTAGGCGTGATTTGGTAACAAACAGACAGACAGACGAAAAAAAAATCTTTTCGATCTTTATAACGTTAATAATGCCTGCTGCAATTATTTTCAATTAAATTAAATTCAATGTACAGACACGACTCTTCACGGAACATACTGAAAACGCTTCTCCGCGCGTAGGAGCGGGATCTGCTAACCCGCGCGCGGAATCACTGCGTGTTTTCCATACACACAGGGGTACTTACTCAATATAAGAGTGGTTTCCGTTTTTGTTGTTTTCCGATTTTTTCTAACCCAGGCTGGATACCAGGCAAATAAAAAAACAAAGTCAAATAAAAAGTCCCTTTAAGATCGGTTAAAAACGATCAGAGATCAATTTCCTGCCTACCCCCTAATTCATGAAGCGGAATTATTTGTATCGTAAATTTGATTTTAAATAATGTTCAGTGGAATAAAAAAAGTTCCATAAAATCGGTTAAGAAACAGCAAAATTTCAATTTTCTGCTTACCTCCTAAGTCGGGTAGCGTGATTTTAGGTATCCTAAGTTGCAACCCGGGTAACACACAGTTGAATAAAAAAAGTCCCGTCGAAATCATGGTAGTATAGTCGAAAAAGGTGGTAACAGACAGACAAAATTTAAAAAAAAAAAAGTTTTAATCTTTATATCGTTAATAATGCCTGCTGCAATTATTTTTTTGTAAAAATATTCAATGTACAGACACGACCCTTCTAGGGATTTATTATATGTATTATGGTTGCGTAGTGCGCGGGCTGCTAAAGCAGCCCACGGTCGTTGTGCTTGCAGTGTTTTGTTGGGCGGCGCAAGTTTTTAATTTATTAAAGTGCTGGCCTAAGCATGTTCTTTTTGTATGGCGGCCATCATGAAAAATTATGAAATCTGAAAATCAATTTGATATCCGAAAAATCCTTAGGTGTCAATTTTGAGTCCAATCACAGCAAGTTTTGTTTCTATCAGCCGCCATCTTGAAAATTCTGAAAAATCTACCAAAATCTATGATCAACTTCCCCAAAAGTTTCTTGTCTACGATTTCAATTCAGATCGGAGCAAGATTTGTTGTAGTCGCCATCTTGAATCCGCCATTTTGTTTTTTTTGTAGCATGTCAAAATTGCTGGTGAGGTGAGTGGTGCGCGGGCAGCTTAAGCAGCCCGCGTGCCGGTGTCCAGGTAGGGTGCGGAGTGCGCGGGCAGCTAAAGCAGCCCGCGTGCCGTTGTCCTGGTAGGGCGCGGGGTGCACGGGCAGCTAAAGTAGCCTGCGTGCCGGTGTCCTGGTAGGGCGTGGGGTGCGCGGGCAGCTAAAGCAGCCCACGTGCCAGTGTCTTGGTAGGGCGCGGGGTGGCGGTGTCCAGGTCGGGTGCGTCGTGCGCGGGCAGCTAAAGCAGCCCGCGTGCCGATATGCCAGTGAGGTGCGTAATGCGCGGGCAGCTAAAGCAGCCCGCGTGCAGGATGTGGTTTTTGTATTGCGACCAACTTGAAAATTCACAAAGTCACAAAAAAACTTCAATTCTATAATCAGTGACCCCAAAAACCCCCAGATATTAATTTTGAGCCGAATCGTAGCAACTTGACTCCCGACCGCTATCTTAGATCCACCATATTGGATTTTAGACAAACTAAATTTAATCTCCTATTACATACCACTCATATTTCCAAACAAACTACTAACCCACCTGCAATAAATTCCGCGATACAATGAAATACATGGTTTACCTACATAATTTGAACTTGAAAAATGGCATAGTCACAAAAAAAACATAAAAATAAATTCTTTGACCCCTAAAACCCCCAGATATCGATTTTGAGCCAGATCGGAGCAAATTGACTCCCAGCCGCCATCTTGAATCTGCCATATTGGATTTTGACATTTACTGAAAGTTGCCTACTCCGGAGAGGAACAATACAAAGTATGGCGACCCACACCTCGGGGACACCCAGGGTGTGCTCCAAAGTTAGTTTGAAAACCACCCCCCTACCTCTAATAGGCCGTAGAGACACTCCCTGATGCGGATCAGTTTTCCAAGATTTTGGAATTTTCCCATACTCACCAAAAACACCCCGACACTTTTGTCATACATGAGTTTCACCCCCCGACCCTCCTTCTGGGAGAACAATTATGTCAATGAGTCAGTGAGTCAGTGGGTCTGCAGCTTTATAAAACTGACGAGAGGATGAGGAAATTCAGCTGGCACATTCTATGTCCTTCTCTCGCTCCCAGTCAAGCATGGAAGTACTAGTATTGACATTGTATTGAATCATTTTATTATTATTTTATTTAATAAATAAGTATTAAAATATATTATAATAAAGATTTTATTTACTGCTTACTTATTACTTTTAAAACGGTCTTACTTACTTATTTCGCTGGCTCAGCGACCCAGAATATAAAAATAATTAAAATAATATAAGAAGCCTTTTACTGTACTACTAGCTGTGTCCGCGACTACGTACGCGTTTTTTCCATACAAAAACAAAGAACAGACGCGAGGTTTAGCAGATCCCGCTCCTACGCGCGGAGAAGTGTTTTCGGTATGTTCGACACTGCGTGTTTTCCATACAAACTGGGGTACTTACTCAATATTAGAATGGTAAGCGTGATTATTTCTAACCTAGGCTGGACACCATGTAATTAAAAAGCTCAGTCAAATAAAAAGTCCCTTTAAGATTGGTTAAAAACGATCAGAGTTCAATTTCCGGCCTGCCCCCTTAGTCAGGTGGCGTGATTATTTGTATCGTAACTTTGAGTTAAGTAATGCTTAATCAAACAAAAAAAGTTCCATCATAATCGGTCAAAAACGACCGACAATCAGTTTCCTACCTACTTCCTAAGTCATGAGGCGTGGTTATGCAATCGTTACTATGATTTTAAATAATGCTCAGTCGAATAAAAAAGTTCCATTTAAATCGGTTAAGAAACAGCCAAATTTCAATTTCCTGCCTACCCTCTAAGTCAGGTAGCGTGATTTTAGTTATCCTAAGTTGCAACCCGGATAACACATCATCTCCCTAGCCTTATCCCGTATCTTACGGGGACGGCTACCTAATCTAGGGGATTGAACGAGGGTACTGGTTTTTACACAGAGCGACTGCCATCTGACCTCCGCAACCCAGAAGGGAAACCAGACCCAATCCTAGATTAGGTCAGAGTTTTCAAGCCGCCAATGCTTAGCACTGGCCTCTGATATGGCTTAACGACTAATATCTACGGTATTAAACGATATAAACCGGGACCAACGGCTTAACGTGCCTTCCGAAGCACGGAAAAAGCGCCGAATAAACGTACATATGAAATTCGAAAACCGAAAAACACATTGGTACGTGGTGGGATTCGAACCACGACCTCCCGCTCAGGAGGCAGCGGCCCTATCCACTACACCATCGGGCTCTCCCGGGCAACCCGGATAACACACGGTAAAAAAATAGTCCCATCGAAATCGGTTCAGCAGTTCTGGCGTGAAGTGGTGACATACAGACAGATAGACATACATACAGACAAAAATTCGAAAAAAAAACGTTTTGATCTGTATATCGTTAATATTGCCTGCTGCCATTTTTTTTTAAATATTCAATGTACACACACGACCCTTCTAGAGATTTATTATATGTATAGATAAATAAAATCAAATTCTTAAACAAAAAAGAAAACCAGCGACCCAAAAGGAGACTCGAAATTACGCCACTTTAGTCGGTCTGGTGGCTCGAGGCTCGAACGATTATGAAATTCAGAAAAAATGAAAATACTGAACAATTTTATTTGAATCCATTACCTACACAATATTGACATTCCTACAAAAGGCACATGAAATTTTAAAATGTTATCTTCCATGTTGGACTGGGAGCGAGAGAAAAACATAAAATGTGCCAGCTGCATCTCCTCCCGGTCATGCTGTAAAAAGCACCTAAGGTGTACACCTTCTATCTATCGACTGTACATTTTGTATTGTTAGCATTTTACTTCATTCATAAAATTATAATGTAAGCATAAAAATCAGTTCACGTGCCGACGCCACACCGCGTGCAACTCAATATCATTTGTAAATCAATTTTAATCAAAAATACAACATTTCGGCAATTTATCAGTTTTATCAATTTCTCCACATCAATCATCAAGTTAAAGCTGTATTGAGGATCAAGACCCATACATCTTATGGTCCTTCGAGCAATTTGCCCCACGCGACACGGGCAATAGCGGGACCACGCGGCAATAGTGCAACGTGCGCAAGTTGGACAGTGCTACGTGGTATCTGGACTATACGTGTTGGAAGTTGGAGTCTATTTACATCGAATTTTAACATCGGCTCGGTGTTTTAAGTGTTTCTCGTGTTGTAGCAAATCGGTCCGACTGGCCTCCCACCAGCGGGAATCCCCAGAAGGATTGAGAAGGCGCACATACCGCAGTGGGGGCATTAGAGCACCTAGCAAACAACCTCAGCAAGTTATAAGAGCAATATCAAGAAACTAGCAAGCAGTGTAATAAGCAATTTAGCAAGCAGTTCATCAAGCAATTTTCAGCAAATATCAAGCAGTTGTCTAGCAGTCACATAGCAGTTAGCATAACCAAACAAATATCAAGCAAGTAATCAATCAAAGTATCAAGCCTATCAAGTGGCAAATATTTTTAAGTAAACAGGTTTATTATTAGAAAAGTATCCTTTCATCAAATCCAGCATCATGGGTCCTCTTATATCCAAGCAAGTAGAGATATATGAAAACATCAAGAAAATTAACAAGAACTTTTCAAAGGACGGCACAAGCAGAATAACGCCCGAAAAAATTCAAAAACCTTTGAACAATTTAGATAATCTTTGGAAAGAGTTTGAGAGCATTAATGATATACTACTAAAGTGCGAGCAAAAAACCGATGATTACTTTACATCAAACATGTTTTCTTCGGTCCACCAATATTATCTTTCTACGAGACTTCAGATACGCTCTTATGTTTTTAAGAAAGGTGATGAAATTCCAAAATTAGATGATCCAAAAATAATGATAATGAAAGTGACTATGGCGACGGACGTTCATCTACATCATCACCGTCCAAGGAAAAGCAAGGTAACAACAGCAAGCACGATGATTTTAAACCACCACCGCTCCAGCAAAATCAAGGTAATAATAGCAAGACATATGAGCTTCTGAAGAAACAAGCAAGCAATTTTCGAGCATTTGCAAGAACTGTCAAAGCCATAGACCTCGATCAGCTTAACGCAAAATGGGAGTTAGAATCATGAATCATGCAAGGCATCTACAGATCAAAACAGACAAAGACCATCGCTTTACAAACAAGATTGGGATGGATTTTGTGCGGCAATACCAATAAACTACTATGTAATGTCGTACTCAATAACATCGATCACATAGAAAAAATTTGGGAAGTCGAAAATATTACGGAGGAGACACCCCTATCATCGGAAGATGCCCAGTGTTTACAATTTTATCAAGAGACAACAAAGAGGCTGGAGGATGGCCGATATGAAGTCAGACTACCCCTCAAAGCAAATTATGAGCAAGAACTCGGAATATCAAAGCCAAAAGCAATAGCTACGTTTTTACAAATGGAGCGAAAATTCAAAAAATCAGAAGTAATCTCTAGAGAATATAAACAATTCATTAATGAGTGCATAGCGCTTCGCCATATGATACCGTCGACTGGCAACACGATACCTGAGTGCTATTTTGTCGCATTTCTGTGTATTGCGCCATGAATCGTTGACTACATTTTTGCGAGTTGTTTTTAATGCAAGGATGCTAACATCAACAGGAAAAAGGCTAAACGACCTCAGGGGTCCAAATTTACAGCAAGACTTACTATCTCTAATCCTGAAGTGGAGGAAGTACAAGATAGCCTTCATCGCTCACATCGAAAAAATGTTCCGGCAGATATGGATACACAAAGATGACCAAAATTTACAGAAGATCATTTGGTGTGACTCTGAAATGGAAAATTTAAAGAATTTAAGCTGGCAACCTTTACTTAAGGCACCAAAGCGGCTCCTTTCTTAAGTATGATGACCTTGAAACAATTAGCAAGAGATGAAAGAGAGCATTGTCAAGGAAGTGAAGCACCAACCGTTTTAGAAGAGTCATTCTATATGGATGACTTGCTGCATGGCTCCCACAGCATATCAGCAGCAAAACAACTAAAGCAAGATTTGATACGTCTATTACAATCAGGAGGCTTCAACTTAAGAAAGTTCATCAAATCATCAATCAGTACTTCAAGGCGACAACCCTAATGAAACAAATCAAAACAATAACTTTGAATTCAGAGAAGCAGAATCTACAAAAACTTTGGGGTTGCGCTGGAAACCTACACAAGATATTTTCACGTTTGAATCAAAAATAAATCAAAACAAAAAGTCAAAAATAACAAAAAGAATTTTACTATCAGAAATATCAAAAATCTTCGATCCCCTCGGTGAGCTAACTCCGACAACAACAAAGCTCAAACTCCTTTTTCAAGAGGTCTGGCAAACGTCGTTGGCATGGGATGATGAACTACCACAAAACATAATATCCGAGTGAATGAAGATAAAAGAAGATATCAAAAATATAAACAACATTGAAGTACCGCGCTGGCTCGTTACCGACGAAACAACGAGCATCGAGTTACATGGCTATTGTGACGCATCAATGAAGGCGTACGCATGCGTCATATATTGTAAAATAAATACAACAAACTCATCAAAAGTTGTATTAGTGATGGCGAAATCAAGAGTAGCTTCACAGAAGAAAAAACACACTCTACCAAGACTGGAACTGTGTGGAGCAGAGTTACAATCAAAGGCAATGAGCAAAGTTCAGCAATGTTTGTCCAAATATCACAGATCTTTGGATGGACAGATTCAACAGCTGTTCTATGGTGGATTCAGGGTGATGAAAACAGGTGGAAGCCCTTTGTAGCCCACCGGGTGAGCAAAAATAAAAATATCATGAAACCATCAAGCTGGCGTTACGTAAAGTCAACTGACAACCCTGCCGATTGTGCGAGCAGAGGCATCCCAGCAACTCAGCTGTCAGAACATCCTTTGTGGTGGAGAGGACCAGCATGGCTTTCTACGTACAAGACAGAAGAGCAAACAGAACCTGAAAAGTATCAAACAAACGAAGAAGCAAAACAATAAAAAGAAGTAAATGTCATTATTCAGCAAGACGAAAGTGACAACTTAATCAATCAATTAATCAAGAAATACAGCTCCTTCAAGAAAATCGTCCGTATCTTAGCATGGGTGTTGCGTTTCATCAGCAAAAAGCAAGAAAAAGAAAGCACAGCATACCTAACAGTTAAAGAAAAAGAAAAAGCAAAGCAAATTATAATCAAGCAAATACAGCAAGCAGAATTTAAAGTAGAAATAAGCAATTTGCAAGAAGGAAAAAAGGTAGATTCTAAAAGCAAGATTTTGAGTTTAAATCCTTTCTTAGATGATCATGGCATTCTTCGTGTAAATGGAAGATTGAGAAATGCAAGCATAAGCAATGACATGAAAAATCCTATCATCATACCCCACGATGGTCGCCTGACTGAACTTCTGATCGAGCAAGCACATGATCTGACTTTTCACGGCGGTGTACGTCTAACACTGTCATACACTAGGCGGAAGTATTGGATTATCGGGGGAAACAGATCACTTAAAAAAACATTTACGTACCTGTGTCATATGTAGAAGACATAATCCAGCAAAGCAAGATCAAATTCTCGGAGACCTTCCAGCAGCCAGAACAAATCCATCACGTCCCTTTTTTAGCACTGGCGTGGATTTCAGCGGGAGTATCGAAATCAAAACCAATAAAGGGCGTGGTGTTAAGACAACAAAATGCAGTATTTATCTGCATGGCAACTAAAGCAGTCCATCTTGAGTTGGTATCGGATATGACGTCATCTGCGTTCATGGCAGCATTGAGACGGTTATCATCAAGAAGAGGGACACCGCGACATCTCTATAGTGACAATGGAACTAACTTCGTCCGTGCCAACAACGTATTGCAACAAGAATTCTTTGACCTAAAGCAAGTATTAGATCCCGAATTCTTCAATGAGCTTTCAGACATGGAAATCGAGTGGCATTTTCAGGCTCCATCGTGGCCAAGCTGTCTGCAATCTGAGAATCAGCCGTAAAGAGTGTCAAACACCATCTTCGCAGAGTTCTTGGAGAGCAAAAACTGACTTATGAAGAGTTCTCAACATTATTGACACAAATAGAAGCATGTCTAAACTCACGCCCACTCTGTGCTATATCTAAAGATCCAGATGATTTGAACTACTTAACACCAGCACACTTTCTGTCAAGCGGTCCCATTCTTACTATCATAGACACAGAAAAAGATCAAAGAACAAGGTGGACACTAACTCAAAAGATATTCAACGATATTTGGAAGAGATGGAAAGCTGAGTATCTGGCTCAGTTATCAGCCCGTACAAAATGGAGAATAGCAAAAGACAACATCAAAATCAATGACGTCGTTATCGTTCATGACGCCAATCTTCCAGCTGGGAAGTGGTCTATGGGGCGAGTCGTCGAGTTACACCCTGGAAAAGATGGTTACGTCAGGGTTGTAACACTCAAAACAAAAAATGGTCTTATCAAGCGACCAATTGTAAAATTATCAATATTGCCCGTTGGTAACCAAACGACGCAAGCGACGAGTCAAGTTGAGCAAGTATCAGATGTGACGTCACCCAACAACGTCGATCCCGACACTCACGCGCAGCGCCGCCGTCATCGGACACCCAAAGGCAGACAAACAAACATTGCCCCTATCATCATGACAATCATTTATTTTTTGACAATAATATCTTCATGTTTTTGTCAAAATGTAACAAACATCAAAGAAAATCAAGGTCTATATTTCGATAAGGTTGCAAGCATGCAACTTATAAGAGATGAATGGAAGATCATCGTTTATTACGACATGTATCCATACTGGGATGGCACTTCAGCATATAAGAAATATTCAGACCATCTAGAAAATACTTGTGAACAAATCAAGCAAAAAACTCACTGTGACGTCATCATGCTGCAATTAAAACATATGTTCGGCGAATTGCAATTATACAATGAGATCCTGTTACATAAACAAGTACACGACAGACAGAGACGAGGCCTTATCAACGGCGTAAGCAGCATAGCGCGTAGTCTGTTCGGCGTATTAGACGATGAGTTCGCGGAACAATACAAACGGGACATCACGCTTATCAATCAAAATGAAAAACATCTCGCGCTCTTATGGAAAAATCAAACCTCTGTAGTAGAAGCTGAATATAATCTATTAAGAAGAACAGAAGACAACATCCAAAAGCAACACAAACTGTTTAATCGGCATATCATAGCATTACAGGAAGCAGTAAAAAACTTGAACTCAGAAATAAACAGTCTGGAGTACGTCGACGAATTTATCATGTCAGCAATATCAGCACATAATATGATAGAGAGCTTAAGAGAGACTCAAAACACATTGTTAGATATCATTACAAATATTTATCATGGCAAGTTCAACATTCATCTCATAACTCCGAAGCAACTACAAGACGAACTGAATACAATATCTGGACAGCTAAAGCAAGAACTAGCGTTACCAGTTAATAATATCCAGTCTGATCTACAAAGTATTTATCATCTGCTGAAAGTTCGAGCAAAATGATCAGATCAATATACCTTTTCAATCAAGATACCTTTAATATACAGAGAAAGTTACGATTTATACCATGTTCTCGCTGTTCCGAAGCAAGTTGGACGCAGCATGGTTACCCTACTTCCAGTTGCAGAATACGTTGGTATGAACCTACAAAAAGACTCTTACTTACCTCTCTCACATGAAGAACTAGATCAATGCATTTCACATGACACATCTACATACATGTGCTATCTCCGAAGCCCTATTTTCAAGTTAAGATCAGACAAGGATCTATGCATCAAAACTGAGGACGATAAATGCAGCAGAAATATTGAAACATGCAATCAAAAGTGGGTGAATCTTATGAACATCAATACTTACTTCCATTTTTGTTGTGACTCATGCCAGCTGAGAGTGATATGCAGCGATCGTATTACAGCTATTCACGTAGAGCATGCAAACATCATAAGCTTGGACAACAATTGCGTAATCAAGACAGAGAACTACACTGTATATGCGCATAAAGATTCAAAAAGCACAATGAAATTAAGTCAAAAAATAGAGCAGGTTGTAATACCCCAGATCAACAACATTTTAAATATATCATTTGAACCCGTTCAAAACATGACTATGATGGACGAGAATACACACAGACCTAAGAATGATTTAGAGCAAAAAAATATCAAGATGAAGCAGAGAAACCCGTCAATCGAAACTGTATCAACACATGACATCCATCAGTAGTCCATCATGTACGGTATGCTACTAGTAGCAAGTATAGTAGCGATCGTAATCATCTGTCGACGCAGAATCAACCGACAAAAATCTGCAGCAGAAACAGTAGTAGAGCTTGAGGAAATTGCTACAGCATCAGCTCGCGCCGCCAGCGCCGCGCACAGACAGCCAACCGGCCGCGCGCGCAAACACTCCGGCAGCTACAACGTCGAGTCAGCAAACAAATCAGTAGATGATCAAACAAATAAGAGGGACAGAGGAACAAATCCTGTCAGCAAATTTAAGACTCGCGATTTTTCAGTGTAGTGCAGTGCAATAAAATTTATAAGTTTTTATTTTCTTAAGCAAATTTAATGTTTTATTTTGTTACTATTTTTTTATCATTCTTTTCTCTCCCTCGGGAGCATGTACAGTCTATCGACTGCACATTTTGTATTGTTAGCATTTTACTTCATTCATAAAATTATAATGTAAGCATAAAAATCAGTTCACGTGCCGACGCCACACCGCGTGCAACTCAATATCATTTGTAAATCAATTTTTATCAAAAATACAACCTTTCGGCAATTTATCAGTTTTATCAATTTCTCCACATCAATCATCAAGTTAAAGCTGTATTGGGGATCAAGACCCATACGTAAGGGATCGGAGGCTTTCTGTATATTGCAATTTAGGTGATGGGCTGACAACCTGTCACAAAAAACCTAAAAATCTATCTTAAATAACCTTCAAAACTTTGTCAGACGTGGCGGAACGACTTAGGTTTAGGTTGTTTACGGTCTGGCTACCCCATTAGGGATAAAGTTGTGATGTATGGCACATAAATCAAATACAATGCTATTACTTAAGAACATAGTTATTTTTTTATGTAACATTCTCATGTGACATTAATGATTTTAGGTACATTCGTTAATGTACCTCAAATCATTAATGTCACAGTATACGTTTAGACTCCTTTATGATGTAAATTGTGTCAAACCTAAAACTTAAACGTTTCCAAGATGGCATCATTATTTCTACCGCTCTACCAGAGTAATTAATAAAATCACAAAACCTAGCACTTAGTAATACAGTTAATTTTACTCCTGCCACATTCTGTCAGTTTATTAAACCAGACTTGCTAATTTTATAAACTGAGTTACTACTTGAGATAGGTATATTATATTATAATTAATCCTCGGTGGAGCGGTTGAAAGCAAATTGTATTAGCCTCGAAGGCAAATCTGAACCTATACTGAGGTTAAGCATATTCCGATTAGGATGAATCTATTAATTTTACATATCTCTTGCTCTGTAAGTGGTAATTGCTTCACTAAAAGCTGGGTTGTTATAGACCATAAAAACTCTTGGGTATTAATGACATTTAAAAAAGACCATGTGTTATTTGGTAGAAGTCAAAACTTTATTAATTATACGTTATTAACGTTATACGTTATTAACTATACGTTAAACGTGCTTTTTATTTTTTTTTCTATTCTCGTAATCGCATATTTACTCGAATGGTAATCGCATTTTGAAAAGTATTTGTTTTGGAATTTATTTACGATTTATTTATTTTAAATTTCGGACTAGCCAGTAGTATTGTTTGTGTCGCACGCATGGAATAAGGCGGAAAAACAATTAACATGTTAAATTAAATTAATTTTTACCTTTGTTTTTTATAACTTCAATATTTTATAAACTGAGTTACAACTTGAGATATTTAGGTATATGATTTTATAATTAATCCTCGGTGGAGTGGTTGCAAGCAAATTTTATTAGTCTCGAAGGGAAATCTAAACCTGTACTGGGGTTAAGGATGATCTGTTTAGGATTAATCTATTAACTTTTCATGTCTTGCTCTGTAAGTTGTCACTGCTTTCCTAAAAGCTAGGTTGTGATAGACTATAAATCCCCTTGGGCATTAATGACATTTGGTAAAAGAACTGTCATTTCGCTAGAAGTCTATGTCTAAGACAAAACTATACTTAAAAAAGGTAAAAGTCCTGTTTTATTTATCTTAAACTCTCGGCATCGCATATACTCGAATCGAAATCGACTTTCGCAACGCATTTGTATTGGAATTTTACTCGTAATATGAAAGAAAGAAAATAATAAATTCGTTTCGGGCAGGGCTCGAACCTGCTTTTCTGGAATCATCGGTAGTGGTAGTGTCAAATTTATCATATAATAATTATAATATTACTAATAATTTAAATTTCTAGCCGTGTAGTTTAAGGCTTGACAAGTCCCAGTTAAAATTGGAATTCAAGTCAATAATGATATCGCACCACTTTTTGCATATTTTTAAGGATTTTCAGCACTCACAATGCTATTAATAAAATAGCATTTTGAGTGCTAAAAATCCTCGACATATATAATGGAATTTACAAAATTTTATTTTAAATAACGAGCTGACCAGTATTGTTTGTGTTGCACGCATAGGATTGAGGCGGCAATAAAAATAAACGTGGTAAATTAAATTTATTTTTATTCTGTGTTTTTTATAACCTCAAATTAAGAGTTGGTCGTGTTATTACTCAGTATTTTATTATGAAACATCAAAATATTTAAACAATCAGTACAAAATGCCTACTGCAAATCAGATAAAATTTCTTACTCGAATGTAAATGTTTTGTGATAGATGATATCATTGATAGTGAGTTGGTTTTGCTTACTGGTATAACCTTTTTTCATTCTTCAATTTTCGTAAATTTTTCCTTTATTTAAACTCATCTTTAATTCGATATGTATAGCATAGTACTTACCGGCAACTGCCTCCGTGGTCTAGGGGCTAGTGCCAACCATTACTCCTGATCCGGAGGTCCTGGGTTCGATTCCCAGGGGGGAAACACAAAGTTGATATTTGAGAATTTATCACTTTGTGATTTTTTCCCCAATTTGGTTAGGACATTGCAGGCTGAATCACCTGATTGTCTGAAAAAGAAAAAGATTTCGTGCTTCGGAGGGCCGTCGGTCCCGGTCGCTGTCTTTCATAGTGGTCGTTACTCAAACCATGTCAGAGGCCTGATAGTTGTGTTACTAGGCGGTTTAAAAACTCTGACACCAGGGTTATTTGTGTCGATAGACTCGATACCCACTCGACAGAAGAAGAAGTAGATATTACTTTCATTTTTCGTTTATAAATAATATATCTAAATGGAATTAAATATTCATTACTACTGTAGGTATCAAGGTGAAACACTTTTCTTCTTCTTCTTCTTCTTCCTTTTTTTCTTAGCGTGTCGATGGAATACGAGAAATTACATCGTGGCTGCCCAGAATTAGATACTTCTATTGCGGATTGACTGCCGTCCATTGAATTCGCTGGCGTGCAAGTGTTGGGGCACGCCGGGCACGATGTTAAGTGTGCCATGGTTTGCACTGCACCGCAAACACAGTCCACATCGGAACTAGCCGAAAATCACCGCCTGACGATGTTCTCCAATAGTTTACTGTAACAGAACTAATAAGTATAATAGCTTTCGGTGCTCGATCACCATCAGGAATATCGAATGCTTGTTTGCCACTGTTTTTGTTCAAAGCCAGTTTGTAAATATCAACAGTAAAACACAATAATGTAGGCCTGTTTAATTAATTCTGAGGGTGTTGCACCACAATTCATAATGGATAGTGGCCATTGTATGCTTAATCTCTACACAAAGCTTTTTAATTTACTTTATTGTAAAAGAGCTTCGATGCTGGGAGCGATAGAAAAACAAAATGACGTGTCAACTATATCTTCCCCCGGGCATGCTGTAAAAAACCCAACTAAGAGATTCAAGGGTTTCTTTTATCAAAGTCTAATATTAGTGGTATTTCTTCTTCTTCTTCCATGCTTGCCTGGAAGAGAGAGAAAAACAAAGAATGTGCCAGCTGCATTCCTCCCGGGCATGCTGTATAAACTATCTAAGAGATCCGAGGGTTTCAATATATTGTAATTTAGGCGATAGGCTGACAACCTGTCACTATAGCAGTATATCTAAAAATATATCTTAAATAACCCTGAAAACTTTGTCAGACGTGGCGGAACGACCTTTGATCAGATCGTTTACGCTCTACCTACCCTATAATGGCGTGATTATATGTATGTGTGTTCTGCTGCCACTATAAATTAAAAAACAACAATCCTCTACAGACATACAATTTAGAAGTCTAGAACATGCCGCATGTTTAGATTATACTTTGTTTTATTTACGAAGACATCACTCAACAACTTAGATAATTCAGTTATGTGTTCAAAACAGCACTTACATTACAAATTTGTTAGCGTCTATAACATCATCATCTTCCTAGCCTTATCCCGTATCTCTAATCCCGTATCTCTATGGCTACCTAATCTAGGGGATTGATCGAGGGTACTGGTTTTACACAGAGCGACTGCCATCTGACCTCCGCAACCCAGAAGGGAAACCTGACCCATTCCTAGATTACGTCAGAGTTTTGAAGCCGCTTATGCTTAGCACTGGCCTCTGATATGTCTTAACGACTAATATATACGGTATTTAACGATATTAACCGGGACCAACGGCTTAACGTGCCTTCCGAAGCACGGAAAAAGCGCCGAATAAACGTACATATGAAATTCGAAAACCGAAAAACACATTGGTACGCGGTGGGATTCAAACCACGTCCTCCCGCTCAGGAGGCAGCGGCCCTATCCACTAAACCATCTGGCACATGTAGTGTCTATAACAGCCAAAAAAAAAATGTGTATTAGCTACCTAAAATAAGTATCTAAAATAAATCTATTTTTATCAACATAACACAGTAAAAAAGAAAATTTTATATGATACCTACGTGCTTTATTTTTATCCTTTTCAGACCCAAGCTCCGCGTTAGTCTACATTACAAATGTTTATGTTACTGTAGTCCAATAAATCCAAAGATTTACCATTCATCCATGGTAAAATTCAGAATTTCTCACTTTCCCAAAGACATGTTTAGTTCATATTTTACCGTATTCTATAAGTCCTAGGATTTACCAAGTGTATAGCAGTAAGAGTTCGAAGTGAAGAATAATTGTAACACTTTTCGGGGTTTTACCAACAAGAGTTTACCGGAAAATCCTAGGATTTACCACACTACGGGCTTCTACAGTAACATTTATTAAAGTAAATTCAGATTCAAGCTTTTAAGTTTAAACACGAAACTAAATTAGGCAAATTCATTTAGAATACCAGCTGCATTCTAGCCGCAGGTTGAATTAAGCTTAAATGTATTTAAACAATTCTCAGACGAACATATTTCTGCATCTATCACACAACATAAAAGTCACAGATAATAATACAAAAGTTTCTGGCTAACATTAACGTTACAATTTAATCTTATCAAAGCTGGAAATTTTATGACGGTTTTAACATTAGAATTACGGAATATTATACTTCATGCAGACCATATTTTTTTGCTTTTAATAGTAAGTTATATAAATAGCTCTATGATTATAAGTAAAACCTTTATCATAGATTGTCATAAGTAAATCTTAACCCGAATATAAATTAACTACGTGGACTGGGAGCGAGAGAAAAACATAGATCGTGCCCGCTGCATCTCCTCCCGGGTATGCTGTAAAAACTAGCTAAAAGATCCGAGGGGTTCAGTATATTGCAATTTAGGCGTTGGGCTGACAACCTGTCACTACAACAATATGTCAACAAATCTATCTTAAATTACCCTCAAAACTTTGTCAGACGTGGCGCAACGACCTTTGTTTAGGTTTTTTACGCTCTGCCTACCCCATTAGGGATAAAGGCGTGATTATATGTATGTATGTATTAACTACGTCCGTCTAACAAACTCAACTAAAATCTTCGACAAAACCAATAATAAAATCAGCAGCAGCTGTCAGGGTTGCGCACTTCTGGCCTAGAAAAAATTAATAAAAAAGAACAGGGTGTTGTCTTGTCATCAACACGAAAGAAGAAGAAGAATAATAATAAAATTGATACCTATCGTCCAAGGACTATTTATTCAATGGGCGTTTTTCCACTAGACTGTACATGGCAACGGTTTCGGCCCGGTATCATCGAGGATAGGTACCGTAAAGGGGTAATTTATGAAAATAAATGTGACATGCATTTCCACTTGCCGGCACGGCATTGATTCCCAACGACAAAGAACATATAATATTAGAACGGTATCATTGCTGTCCTGCCAAACTGCATGTGTTTTGTATTCGTACATAGCATGCGTGTGTTCAGGGTGGAACTAGGAGGACGATATCGTCGTGCCTTCCTAGTGGAAAAACTCCTAACTGCCTCCGTGGTCTAGTGGCTAGTCCCATGGGCTCCCGAACCGGAGGTCCTGGGTTCGATTCCCAGGGGGTAAACACAAAGTTGATATTTGAGAATTTATCACTTTGTGATTTTTTCCCCAGTTTGGGTAGGACATTGCAGGCTGAATCACCTGATTGTCCGAAAAGAAAAAGATTTCGTGTTCTGGAGGGCACGTTAAGCCGTCGGTCCCGGTCGCTGTCTTTGATAGTGGACGTTACACAAAACCATATCAGAAGCCTGATAGTTGTGCTACTAGGCGGTTTAAAAAATCTGACACCAGGGTTCATCGGGTCCATAGACTCGATACCCACTCGACAGAAGAAGAAGTGGAAAACCAGAGCCACGGTGTCGTGGTGATATCGTTATCGTGCCGTTGCCGTACCGTCTAGTGGAAAAACAGCCAATTATAAGTAAATTAGTTTCTCGTTTACAAAGCGTAGCAGGTACTGATTATTACAATATTGATCTGTTAGCTAGCTGTTGATCAAATGAATCACTGTCAATTTCATTTGATGGTCTCATTAATTTGAGACTATTTTTGTCGCACAGGTTTGACACGAACAATGGATATATTTTTAACTCTCGTATTTCTAAAAAAACTTCCTATAAGAGGTATAAAAAAGTTAAATAAACGCTCAGCTCGATACAAGTTATTTTGTTCAAGTATTTCGTCTTCATATTTCGACTCGCATTATTTGAGAATAGTTTTTCTACACGGCGACCTTGCATTCACTGCAGAAAATTTGAGGGTTATGCTGGACTGGAAGCGAGAGAAAAACATAGAATGTTCCAGCTGCATCTCCTCCCGGGTATGCTGTAAAAACCAGCTACGGGATCCGAGGGTTTCAGTATATTGTTATTTAGGCGATGGGCTGACAACCTGTCACTACAGCAATATACCTATAAATCTATCTTAAATAAGGCTCAAAACTTTGTCAGACGTGGCGGAACGATCTCTGTCTACCCCATTAGGAATAAAGGCGTGATTATATGTATGTTCGGAATAGTAATATAAACTTATATGCAAATATAATTTTCTTTATTTTAATTTATGACAAAACTCGGACTCGCATATTATGGAAATAGAAGACTTGAAATAAAATATTGAAGATTTGGCTAAAAGCCTTATGAAAATAAACTATAAAATAATTGGCTTAATGCCTTATCTAAAGAAAAGATTGAAGACTTGGCTTAATGCCTTATTATAAATACTATATCTGAAATGAGAAATAAAAGATTATGCTGTATGGCTTTGTATCGTTGCCTATCCGACAAGGTACTCGGTGTAAAGGTCAGCATACTGGGTGTAAAGTACATATAATACTGTGTGTAAGGGACAGTAATATTGTGTGTAAGGGACAGTAATACTAAATGTAAGGGACAATTATATTCGGTGTGTAAATTTTGTGCGGGTGCGAAGGCGCACCTTGTAATATACATATTATATAGCTACCGATAACGATAAGATTTTTTTAATATACATTGTCAAGTTAATTCTTAAAAATGTGGTTAGAAATAAAATCAAACATACATACATACATATAATCACGCCTTTATCCCTAATGGGGTAGGCAGAGCGTAAACGACCTAAATAAAGGTCTTCCATACTGGACTGGGAGAGAAAGAAAAACATAGAATGTTCCAGTTGCCCTTCCTCCCGGGCATGCTGTATAAGTCAGCAAAAGGGATTCGAGGGTTACAGTGTATTGTAATTTAGGCGATGGGCTGACAACCTGTCACTACAGCAATACACATTACAATCTAAAATTGCCCCCAATTTATGTCAGACGTGGCGAAAGCGCCTTTTAGGAGGCGTTTTACGCTCTGCCTACCCCGTAAGGGATAAAGGCGTGATTTTATGTATGTATGTATGTATAAAGGTCGTTCCACCACGTCTGACAACGTTTTGAGGGTTATTTTAAGATAGATTTGTAGGTATATTGCTGTAGTGACAGGTTAACAGCCAATCGCCTAAATTACAATATACTGATACCCTCGGATCCCTTAGCTGGTTTTTACAACTGGCCCATTCTATGATTTTCTCTCGCTCCCAGGCCAGCATGGAAGTGGAATAAAATCAAAAAAGTCCTTTAATGGTTTGACAGATTGTAATCAAATCAAAATATCATTATTGACCTTTTAATCGAAGCAGTGATGCCATCAGAAGAAAGTTTTTTTTTTTCATTACGTTGTTGTCACAGATTTGGTCGAGATTTCCGGATCACATTGAAAAACAACAATGACATTGGCAGATTTGTGATTACACAAAAGCCATTAATCAATATTAACTAACTTCTGTAACTAGTTATTTATTTGTTAAAATGGTAACAGGAAAGAGCATTACAAGTTGAATTGAGGGTCTGTGTTGGCGTATTTTGTTCCGGTGGTAAAACCAGAACAGAAGTTCTGAAGATTTAATAATTCGACGAATCAAAGTCTGTTTGTCAAGATGGATAAGCCTTTTAAATTAGATTCCATGTTAGGGTAATATGCCAAGAACAACACATAGGGCCGTATTTGTAAATGTACAGAAATTTATTTCAGTACAACATACCTGTCAAATTCATATTTAATATTGCTCTCAAGTTTAAGATCGCTTTAAAAATACGAGCCATAGAAGCTTAGTTTTCATGGTGCTCAAAGGGCTACCAAGGTCGAATGGTAACGGGGTCTAGTTATGTGTGTGTTATGGATGAATACTATGGCAAATTACTGATGAGTTTTAAGGATATTTTTTTAAAGTTATACTTTTCTCGTGGGAAAGAGCCCAATGGTGTAGTGGATAGGGCCGTTGCCTCCTGAGCGGGGAGGTCGTGGTTCGAATCCCACCACGTACCAATGTGTTTTTCGGTTTTCGAATTTCATATGTATGTGAAATAGTAGTTTTAGTAATTTATCTAATTGGGTGGGATGCAATCCTTACAAACAGGATATTTGTATTTGTTTTGGTGCCATTAGATAGCCCATCTTTTACTTACTTTATAATAATTAAGATTTTTTGGTGGTCACAAAAACAAAAATATAACCACATCGATTTGAGCACAATTTTGTTGTTACATTCTTCAAGGTTTTCTAAACTATATATTTTTAAGGCAAACGGCAAAAGGAGTCAGCCCATACTGCCACAAATTTAACCACAAACACCCCTTACACCATATTCCTAAGGCAAATGGAGTAAACTTACTCATATTCCAAAAATAGAACAGTACGTAAATTTAGTAGAAATAAGGTTTGTTAGGTGCAGTCTAACCTAACCTGGTGATTGACGATGTGCGTTAGGTGAAGCCTAAACTAACCTGGCGCCTTAAGCTGTATAGGCTAAGAACTTTGCCTTTACTTAAGGGATAAACTAAAAAAGTACAATGTTCTTTTTTTTGTTTTTGTATGCGCAACACTGTTAGAATGAGACAGATATATAAGCAAAAGTATGTTTCTAAGAAACTAACTATAGCAGAAAATACCTGAACAAACCAGACACACAAAAATAATAACCTAAAATTTTCAGATTTTCATTTCTACTTTATTTTTTAAATTACGCGATTCCGCAAAAAAATTAACTAATAATGAAGTATTTACATTATTATTGACCTATTTCTACTATTAAATATTAAAATTTCCTGTATCCGCGTATAACACAATTTCCAACTAAATTGCTAACAACCATCATTTATTTTTCAAACGTGTTTTTGAAACTTTACTTAAACATGAAACTTTGTTTACCTTCTTTCTAAATCTGTGTTGGTAATAGTATAGATGTTTTACCAAGTAAGTTAGAAAGAAGCTACAGTGTCGTAAAAACTTTAGGTAACTTTAGGCTCCCCTCTAGGCCTCTTAAGAGTTTAGTGACATCGTAAAGAAGCACGAAAATGATCTAAGGACATTTATTACGCAAGTCGGATAGAACTGTAACTTCTGCTTAGAGGCGGTTTACATTAGGACAGTTGTAAGAACAGTGCGTTAGTTAGTAATATTTTTTTTTAATTTCTTCACATCTCATGATTTGAGACGTATTTTGCCAATGACAATGTATACTCGATCTCGACACAAAAGGAGGTTCTTCGGTAAAAAAAAAGTGAAAGTGTGAGGAAGAGACAGGAATTTATAAATAAATTAATGGCTTTCGAGTTAAAAGAAGTAAGTTGGCATTCAAGTTGATAAGTTGGCTTTCAAGTTAACGTATACACGGTTCCGGTACCCAGTTCTATTTTGATACATACATACATATAATCACGCCTTTATCCCTAATGGGGTAGGCAGAGCGTAAACGACCTAAACAAAGGCCGTTCCGCCACGTCTGACAAAGTCTCGAGAGCCATTTAAGAAATATTTGTACGTATATTGCTGTAGTGACAGACCATCGCCTAAATTACAATATACTGAAACCCTCAGATCCCTAAGCTGGTTTTTACAGCATGCTCGGGAGGAAATGCAGCTGGCACATTCTATGTTTTTCTCTCACTCCCAGTCCAGCATGGAAGTTTAAGTTCTATTGTGATAGAAGTTGAAAAGCAACTTGAACTTCAACTTGAAAGCCAACTGGTAGAACCGTTTACACGTTTCAACTTACCAACTGTACTTACCAACTATACTTACAGCTTTAAACCGCCTTTTACAAATGTTACTAAAACACCAGCCGCTAGCATAGGCTGTAGGACATGAGCCTTCCTATTTTAGGGTAATACCTTATTCGCCATGCTTGGCAGGGAGGCCTGGCGGGCGCAGTGCAAGATGTAAAATTCTCAAAAATGCTGTAATGTAACTTCTTGAATGATATCCCTTGATTTTAACTTTTTTTTTAAATTCTTTTATAACTCATAGCCACACTGATAGTGGTTAAGCTTGTAATACTGCCAATTTTATATTAAAAAAGAAAACAAAATTGCGTTTCTTTATTGTTTTTTTATGCCAAGGGCAGGTTACTAGATTCGATTCAATAAATACGTGTTTTTGACATTCAATTTCAGGAACATCATTTTATTAGAAGTAGCTGTTTCGGTAAGCTATTAGCTTTTACGAGCGACATGCGATAAATGAATTTTTGATAAATTACAAATTCCAAAGTGGTTTTTTTTTTATATATCCTGGCTGAGTCATCGTAAGTAGAATAATAAAAGAATACTTTGCTAGCATGAATAAAAATATAACACGTTTCCGCAAATTAACACATAATTTGTATTTTTTTATTTTGTTGGTCCTATTCGATGATGATTTTATGATGTTTTTTAAAAAAATACTAATTTTGTGACTAATTCATTTGTTAGGGCTGAACTGTAGGCTCCTAACGGGTTCCACCGGTGGCGGATAGTGGAAGCGGCAAGATATGGTGGTTATCTGCGAATATATCGAATAAGCAGTCCCCGAACAAACAGCGGCAAGATCATCAGAACGTGGTGGGGAGTCCAGTGGGATGGCCTTCCTGAAAAAAAGCCGCAATGTCTGAAACCGATCTTGTGGCGAGTCAATGCTGCCACTAAATAAGCATTCCCCTGGTGTCAGTCAGCGGGATTCCAGTACTATTTGGTGGCCGAGGAAATGGATTCTGGTAGGACTCATGTGCAGTCTGTATGATGCGGACTAGCTTCGCTTCATATACTGCGGTGTGGAAGGCAAGAGGGAAACCACCACACAATATTTCCCTTAAAAAAGATTGGCGATTACTCCACCGACGAGAGCAAAGCTCTTAATTTTATGATGATGAGTGACTAATTTTACCGCACCCGATGAAATTTTCATGTAGTGTTAAAGCACTTTAGTTACTCAGGTAAATAGAAAGCTAAAGTAGAAATTAAAGTCACATAGTTTCATGTCAACAGCTATGTATTCCGAAATAACCCTATTTCTTGACTTTTTACTAAATTTCTATAGAATATATCACAATACTATGATTTAACTCCATACTACTTAGATTATTCCATATTTTACAGCATACAGTACACAACTTTTTGATTTTGGCAAGCAACAAGAACTATCATTTGTTATTTGTTTTTTTTTTAAATAAGCGCGCCATCCCAGGCTCTGTTTTTATTACCTTAGCATTCAGCCAATGACAAACACATGGAATCAAATATTGAAAATTTCGCCTCGGCCGCTCACAGGGACAAACGCGGCGAGTGTGATGGGCACCTTTGTGCCGGGGACGACAGGGGGCGGGTTATTTGAGTGACCCTTATTTTTTTATTTTATTACATACATACATACTATAATCACGCTTTTATCCCTAATAGGGTAGGCAGAGCGTAAAAGACCTAATTAAAAGTTCGTTCCGACACGTCCGACAAAGTTTTGAGGGTTATTTAGGATTTATTTATTTATAAAATTTGTAACATATCAGTAACAACCAAATTGTTTCAAACACAGTCATCAATATTAAATTTAAAATTGTTTGCATTTATATACATAAATGTACAAAGTTATTTATTTCAGATAGACATTTTGTTATTTCATTATTATATTATAATAAATTATTAACATCTATGCTGTAAAAACCAGCTAAGGGATCCAAGGGTTTCAGTATATTGTAATTTAGGCGATGGGCTGACAACCTGTTACTACAGCAATATACCTACAAATCTATCTTAAATAACCCTCAAAACTTTGTCAGACGTGGCGGAACAACCGTTGTATAGGTTGTTTACGCTCTGCCTACCCCATTAGGGATAACGGCATGATTATATATATGTATGTATTAACATTTAAATTAATATTATTGGTAAAATCACAAGTTCATAGTCCAATACATTAATAGTAAAGTAATAAAAATAATAAGTTATTATCATAATGGCACACTAGTTTCTCTGGCATTCATCTTGTTCATTCTCTTACACTCGTTCATCAGACACGCTTACGAACAAGTCACACTGTGGCGCTAGCGCGAGCAGCGACCCGAGCAGGAGTCGTATTTTTGAACCGCTCGTATCCGAATTCGCATACGGAAAAGCAACATTCGCATACGAAATCCCAAAATTACTATTTTTGAATACTCATACGCATGCGACTCTGCAACGAGTGGTCCAAACCACTCGTTTTATTTTCTACTACTCGAAACCTATATCGAATAAGTAGTCTATGATCATGACATGTGATACTTTATTTTTTTAATTTACTTGAATTTACGTTTCGTTTCTCTGCGATTCATTTCCGGTTTTTCAAATCAACAATTTTTGTTAGTGGTAGTGGTGGTATAGTAGGTGTATTTGTGCGTAGAACGAAAACAATTTATGGGATTAGACTTTATTGGCAACAATGATTTCTACTGCTTCAAAAATACATAAAATCGTGTGTGTGTGATACAATTTGAATTCGTACACGAATGATTTTCGTATGTGTTTTCAGTTTTCATACGAGCGGTTCAGAAATACGACCCAAGGTCGCGCGCGCGCTCCACTGGGTTCTGCCGGCGGTGCACCGACTGCCCCTCAGCGGTTAGATCAGCAAGATACATACATACATATAATCACGCCTTTATCCCTAATGGGGTAGGCAGAGCGCAAACGACCCAAACAAAGATCGCTCCGCCACGTCTGACAGTTTTGAGGGTTATATAAGATAGATTTGAAGGAATATTGCTGTAGTGACAGGTTGTCAGCCCATCGCCTAAATTACAATATACTGGAACCCTCGGATCCCTTAGATGGTTTTTACAGCATGCCCGGGAGGAAAAGCAGCTGGCACATTCTATGTATTTCTATCGCTCCCAGGCCAGCATGGAAGACATTTTGGACACAAGATAGATTCGTAGGTATATTGCTGTAGTGACAGGTTTTCAGCCCATCGCCTATATTGCAATATACAGAAACCCTCGGATCCCTTAGCTGGTTTTTACAGCTTGCCCGGGAAGAGATGCAGCTGGCGCGTTCTATGTTTTTCTATCGCTCCCAGACCATCATGGAAGCTTTTTAAATTAAGTTATTGTAAATACCGCATTGTATACTCATAACAATAATAAAACTTTTAAATGTAATAGTTTACCATATTAATAATACCATAATTATAACAGTACCTAGTTGTAAGTACACTGTACAGTCATTATATTTTTTTTGATTCAGAAATTGTACTGCGTTTATTTGTTTCAGGTAATAAGAATGCTGTTCGTAATCATTTTGGAGTTTTTCGTCTGTTGGGCTCCACTACACGTCATAAATACGGTAAGGCCCGATTAATAATAATAATAAGAAGAAGAGAAAAATAAAAGAAACAAATAATAATAGTATCCGCATGATGTACACATTACAATCCATTATTTGGTATAAAAAGGCCTCTGCGCTGTTGGCTTTGGCCCCACGTATGCCTGAAAGGACCGGGACCCTGTGGGCCCGTGATACTGAGAAGTATACCAACAAATAATAATAGTCATACCACCGATCTTCGGTGACGGCGGCCAATCTTCCAGAGATCAGCCAACTAAGCGGGACTAGTTTTAAGTGTCCAAGTGTTTGTGCAACACACAAATGCACTCTCCATTCCTTCAATCTCTTCTTCTGATGGGAGAGATTGACTCACACGACCAGAGATAAATGAGGTGCAGGACCGACTATTTACATAATCTTACTATTCGGACAATCACCCGGCAATGTTCTAACTAAACTAAAAAGAACAAAACAAAATCATTGTCCTCCGCCAGGAATCGAACCCGGGACTTCCGGGTCGTGAGCCCATGGCTCTGACTACTAGACCACGGAGGCCCTACTATTCTTCTTCTTAGCAAGTGGATTCTCAATTTGAACAACGATCCGATGAACCCTGGTGTCAGTATTCTCAAACCGCCTAGTAGCACAGCTAATAGGCCTCTGACATGATTTTGAGTAACGAGCACTATCACAGACAACGACCGAGGCCGACGGTTGAACGTGCCCTCCGAAGCACGAAATACTTTTTCTTTTGAAATAAAGTGATAAATTGATAAATATCAACTTTGTGTTTCTCCCTGGGAATCGTAACCCAGGACCTCCGGATCGTAAGCCCATGGCTCTTACCACTAGACCACAGAGGTAGTTAAATATAGCCCTATTATTGAAACTATTACTCCCTTGTTTCATTAACGGACTGGCCATGCATGGCACTTGTTAAATTTGGGGTGGGATGGGATCTACCTCTTAGTGCTCCACCCCAGGCAACGGCAACGCAGGCTCTCCTGTGAATAAGTCTTGCTAAACGATCCCTATAAAGCGGTGGGAGGCTTAGCAAGGGGCAGCCTGGCTCGCGACCACCCTCTCACAGGAATCCGGCGCCAAACAGCTTGCTGTGTTCCGTCGGTAGTACCATAACAGGCAACTTCTGGGTGAGCTCGCTCCGTTATCGACTCTGTCACCTTCATTCCTGACCTAGTTTCTAGAGTCAAGAGCAAACCCATTTCTATTTTTTTTAAAACGCCCTGTGCAATGAAAGCGATAGTTACCAGTACTGGAACCTCAAAGAACTTTTTTTCGCTTCGGCAAGTTTCGTTGGCCAAGCCTTTTACTTTGATCTAAAGTAGAGGCGAAGCTGTAGCCTGGACTTTTAATGATCGGAGTTTCGTGTAGTTACAATTTAGTTGCTATCTCGAAGTGCGAAATTGATGTCCGAAAAAAACCTTACCAATAAATTCCTCTTCTATCTTACTTGACCGATTATTATACACGAAGAACTTAAAAATCATCGTTAACTTAAATGCTTATTTCTTTCGTTGATCGCTCTAATAAAATCAGTTAGGTTCTCATCGGTTCCAGTTCCAGCAGTAGGAATTTTCCAATATCATTATATAACCGTAGGCATTCCTGGCAGTACCTATGCGAATTGAAGGTGTCTAAAATACAAACATTTCCATAAATATTTTACGTTTAGCAGAAATCGCATGTAATTCTCCATATTATAACACATAAAAAGCTTACATGCTTAGTATTAATTATGATATGATGTGTTATAAAATGGAGAATAACATGCGATTTCCGCTAAACGTAAATATTCATGGATTTTTTTGTATTTTTAGATACAATTTATTTAAAATTGGTGTCGCTTTCGTCGCCACAAAGTACGCCCGTTAAGCTACTGATTGCTATTGTTACTGATTGAACTAAAGACGGTTAACCTTATTTTTTCAGTGAACACGAAGCAGTGCACTTTAAACTTTAGCCATAGGGCTACTTGTAAATATTTACTTACATAAACATAAGCATAAGTTAAGCGAGTTTCTTCCATGCTGGACTGGGAGCGAGAGAAAAATATACAATGGGCCAGGAGACGTATTTCTGAACCACTCGTATGAAAACTGAAATACGCATACGAAAATCATTCTTGTACGAAATCAAATTCTATCACACACGATTTTACGTATTTTTGAAGCAGTAGAAATCTGTGTTGCCAATAAAGTCTAATCCCATAAATTGTTTTCCTTCTACGCAGAAATACCCTAACTATACCACCACAACCACTAGCAAGAATCGTTGATTTGAAAAACCGGATATGAATCGCAGAGAAACGGAACGTAAATTCAAGTAAATTAAAAAGTTAAAGTGTCACTTGTCAAATGATTGTCTTTGTCACTGTCATGATCATAGACTACTTTGGTTTCGAGTAGTAGAAAAGAAAACGAGTGGTTTAGAGCACTCGTTGCAGAGTCGCATACGTATGAGTATTCAAACATAGTGATTTTGGGATTTCGTATGTGAATGTTGCATTTTCGTATGCGAATTCAGATACGAGCGGTTCAAAAATATGACTCCAGCTGCATTTCCTCGCGGGCATGCAGTAAAAACCAGCTAAGGGATCCGAGGGTTTCAGTATCTTATAATTTAGGCGATGGGCTGAAAACCTGTCACTACAGCAATATACCTACCTACAAATCTATCTTAAATAACACTCAAGGCTTTGTCAGGCGTGCAATGCGACCATTGTTTAGGTCGTTTACGCTCTGCCTACTCCATTAAGGATAAAGGCGTGATATGTATGTATGTTAAACGAGTATTAGGTAACGTTATTTACTCGCATAAGAAACTATCAAGCATTACCTCGTATCTCATGGGATCGGCTACCTAATCCAGGGGATTGACCGAGAGTACTGGTTTTTACACAGAGCGACTGCCATCTGACCTCCACAACCCAGAAGGGAAACCAGACCCAATTCTAGATTAGGTCAGAGTTTTTAAGCCGCCAATGCTTAAGACTGGCCTCTGACATGGTTTAACGACTAATATCTACGATAGTAACCGGGACCAAAGGCTCGTTAGCCTTCTGACGCACGGAAAAAGCGCCGAATAAACGTACATATGAAATCCGAAAATCGGAAAACACATAGGTACGTGGTGGGATTCGAACCACGACATCCCGCACAGGAGGCAGCGACCCTATGCACTACACCATCGGGCTCTCAATATGTAACTTTTGAGGATGCAGCTAGATTATTACGCCGCCCCCGCAGAATAATATGACAATGAGCTATTATCATTTTTTAATGGTTTTTAAATATTTGGAATCTACGAGTTCTAATACATATTGTCAATTTTTTTCTTTAATTTCTGGCTAAAAACGACTGAGATATGCACAGTTATCATTTTGTTCTTTATATGAACAAACTAAAGTACAAATAAGAATAATCATATTATCTGACATTAGTAAAAACTTTACTTCTATTCGATATGCTAAGAATAGATACAATTATGTTCTTATAAATATTTTTACTCCTTTGTGTAGCCATGAACTTTTGTCATTTTATTCTGTTTCAAATAATTTGTAATTTTCACTAATCGAATCGAATCGAATCACTAATTTAGACTATGAATCGCGACTGGAAAAGAATGATAAACATACCGATGAACCTGAAAGTTTTGACAATGAACCGCAACTGGAACAAACTGATTCTAATGAAAATGAAAACGCAGATTTAGTACAATCTTCGAGAGGGATCTCTAAATTGTGATGCAGTTACACAGAAAGCGTCCGATTCAGAATCGGAATACGTCATTGTGGTTGAAATAGTGGAAGAGACGCTTGGTGATCAACAGATAAGCGACGAAGATAAAACTGATAAACATGTTGAACAATGTGAAATCAGTGAGATACAAGAAGTCACAACAATCAATACTTTTGAAAATGATGAAGAACCTTTAAGAACAAATGAGTTAATAGAAGACGAAGAAATTAATAGAAGAAATTGTGAAATAAATAGAATTGTGGAAGAAAATCTACATACTCCATCTACATCAACAGTACCAAAAAAAAATAACGAGAAAACGGCCAAGAGATGAAAAAGAATGGCAGGATAATAATGCTAAAAGACTAAAAAAATCTGGAGAACCTCACACTGCATGTCGATCAAAAAAGGAATATTCAAAAAAAAACTTAGGCCCCATTTGTTCTTGTAGGAGAAAATGTGGTGAAAACATTTCGCAAAATCAAAGACAAGCTATTTTCGATTCTTATTATAAATTGTCAGACCATGGCCGCCAATGGGACTTCATTTTAAGACACACAAAATCTGAAACAATAAAAAAAATGACGATTGATCGAAAAAATACCCAACAGTGAAATACAATTTCATGGTAAATAACACAAAAAATCAGGTGTGTCGTAAATTTTTCCTGAATACCTTGTGTATTTAAAACCAAGTTATTTACACGGCATTACAAAAACTACTATCAAAGAATGAATTAAAAGATAATAGAGGAAAACATGACAACAGGCCACGGAAAGTGGCTGTTGAAACTGAAGAAGGTATTATTCAGCATATCAATTCATTTCGTACAAAATAATCTCATTACGTTAGAAAAGACACGCAAAGAAAATATTTGTCTTAATTCCTAAATATATCAAAAATGTACTGACTTTACCAGGACTGGTTCAAAGAGCCGATTTTTTCTTGCGGTTTAGCTACCAAACGCCACTATGACTCAATTTTTAACACAAAATTTAACCCCTCATTCTTCAAGCCCAAAAAAGATCAGTGCTCCATTTGTACTATGTTTCAAAAAGCTGATGCTGCTCGCAACATAGAGTTGCAGGAATCATATGACATACATATCAAAAACAAAGACAAAGTCAGGGATTTAAAAAATACAGATAAAGAAACATTTGACAAGAGCACCTCAACAGTAGCAATTTTTGATCTTGAGAAAGTTTTAAATATTCCTCAATCACCTGTAGGAATATTTCACTACAAGCGAAAATATTCGGTCTACAATTTTACTGTTTATGATTCTACAAACTTTCAAGGTTATTGTTATGTCTGGCACCAGCAAATAGCCAAAAGAGGAGTAATTGAAATAGGGAGCTGTCTGTTGCAGTTTATTAAACGACACGAAAGAGGAATCAAGGAAATATCTTTTTACTCTGATGGATGCGGTGGTCAAATCAAGAATAGATTATTTTTTGGGTTCTATATTTACATTGTAAAAATGATGCAAATGACAATAACTCATCGTTTCTTTACAACAGGCCACGGTCAGAGTGAGGGCGACTCTATGCATTCAACCATGGAACGTGAATTAAAATACAAAGTAGTGTATGCTCCAGATCAAATTTATTTTGCTATCATAAATGCAAAAGTCTCTGGAAATAAATACAAAGTAACAGAAATGATTCAAGCAGATTTTTTTGATATAAAAGCTCTGATAACAGGAAAAAACAGTATGAAGGACAAAAATGGAAACAAAGTACAATGGTCCAAAGTTTTGGAAGTACGTGCCTCAAATTCACATCCAGACTGCTTATATTTCAAATATAAATTAGAAGATGAATATTTCAAGTTAAACACCACAAACACGAGGATTGAGCGCCGAAAAAAAAGACACGTAATTCTGCATCTATCAATACAGCAAACGACGACCTGAAACCAGCATACCAGAGCTTTCATCCAGTCCGCAAAGTTCTGTACACAGATTTAATGAGTTTATGTAGCGCACAAGCTATCCCACAACATTATCACTCTTTTTACAAGTCTCTTCATTTTGTTGAAGGAATTCAAGAGACTCAAAATGAGTCTGACGACGATTAATTGTATTTTTCAGGAATGGAAGTCTTTAGGTAGGTTTATTATTCATTGTTTGCCCTTAAATAATACAGTCTTATAAGAAGAATTTATAGTAGGAGTATAGTATTGTTTGATCTCATTGTACTAAATAAATGGTAATAATCTCTTAGAAAATACTTGTTTTATTTGAAGTAGTAGAATATAGTTACAAAACCTGATGTCGGTATAATCATAAATAAATTTAACTAGAATAATATAACAAATACGTATTACAAAAAAAAATTTGTGCTGAAAAAGTGGACAAACAAAACTACAGTATGATTTTGTCATAATGATTGACACTTGAGATTTACGAGAATAAAATGACAAGACTCTTTAAAAAAAACCTTTGCATGTTTATTTTCACTACTATACAAAACTTGTATTATTTGCTATAAACAAAGCCTTCTTTTAAAAATAAATATTGATAATTTGTTCGGTGTAAAATTAGCTTTTGAAATATGTATGGATTATAATTTTATGTGTATATATTTTTGAGATATGACCAAAATTCTGTTTTTCGTCGCTCCTGAAAAGTTGCATTTTTGGACTTGTCATTTTATTCTGCGGGGGCGGCGATTATATTTTTTTAAGTATTGTCAAATAATTTAAAAAATAGTTACATACAATCCTTATTGTTTATTGTTAATAGTTTCCTTCCTTCCATCCTGGACTGGGAGCGAGAGAAAAACATAGAACGTGCCAGCTGCATTTCCTCCCGGGCATGCTGTAAAAACTAGCTAAGGAATCCGAGGGTTTATTGTAATTTAGGCGATGGGCTTACAACCTGTCACTATATCAATACAAATCTATTTTAAATAACCCTCAAAACTTTGTCAGAGGTGGCGGAACGACCTTTGTTTAGGTGGTTTACGCTCTGCCTACCCCATTAGGGATAAAGGCGTGATTATGAATGTACGTAAAGAACAAAATAATTAGATTTGTAATGGCTACATGCCTAAATTTTTGCCATACGTTTGTTGACGTAAAAGTGTTTTCGAGATACCGTGCCGTCTTTGGGTCCAATGCCCTTCTATAACAAGTTACTTATATAAATACTACTTATCAAACACAAAGTAATATAACAATACAAGATAGTAGCCCGATTATTAAATAACCCGATTATTCACAATACAGAAGTTAACATAAAGGGTAGAAGTAGGTATTCATTCATTGTCATGGAGGTGAATTTAATCTCTTTAGAAAATAAATTAAGTGTAAATAGGTACTTTAGAGTAAAGGCACTTTGGCCTTTGTGATGACTGTGAGAGAAAACGAAACGCATCGACGCGCGTTCGTCGTTTGTTCAACACTGTTTTGTCTTCATTTCGACTCATCAGATGCGGAAGTGTCCGCATTACAGTTGGTTTGATTGGAACGGAATCCAACTCTTTAGGAGCAGCCGTTAAGCATGATCTCCGCAGAGTGGTCTTCCCCGCAAGGGGGCCCTTTTCCCACGTATATCCATGTCGATATAATGCAATGTTTAGTGTAAAGGCACTTTGGCCTTTGAAATGACTTCGAGAGAAAGTAGGTACTTTAATTTATTTAATAACGAGACGTCTAAATAAATTCAGGACCTTCTTCTTCTGTTCTTCTGTCGAGTGGGTATCGAGGCTATTGACCCGATGAACCCTGGAGTCAGAGTTTTTAAACCGCCTACTAGCACAACTATCAGGCCTCTGACATGGTTTGAGTAACGACCACTATCAAACACAGCGACCGGGACCTACGGCTTAACGTGTCCTCCGAAGCACGAAATCTTTTCCTTTTTCGGACAATCAGGTGATTCAGCCTGCAATGTCCTAACCAAACTGGGGAAAAATTCACAAAGTGATAAATTCCCAAATGTCAACTTTGTGACCTACTTAATATCGAGCTAGAACAAAATTCACAAAATATTATATTTCGTTGGCTGTCAAAATTAAAATATAGAAACTGAAAACACACAAGTTGAATTTGAACTCACGACCTATTGCTGCTGCTCTACCCAACTGAACACAAACTATTTTGTACAAAATAGCACTCCAAAATTTAGAGAGAGAGAAAAAAAAAAATATGATAGGACAATACAAACAAAAAAATAAAACTAGAAAATGAACAATAAATTCACATGTGATAAATTCATATGCTTCTCAGGAATCATTTTTGCGTTATGAATATTCGATTACACGTCGCCTCTAGGAAATACAGAGGATTTAAAAACACTCTGAGCATTGTTTGCGAGTTCCACTTCCAATACGTTAGCATTTATTCATGAGATATTCATTCTTTTGTCATATGTATTATTTTGTGTAGGTACAACTTTATGTAATATTTATTTAAACTATGGGTGAAATGCCTGAAATAAAGAATTTATTTTTATTGCTACAGCGCACACTGCGTAGCGCTACGCCGTAGACATGTGATATGCTACGAGATGTTTAATATTTATTTATTCTATAGTTTTTTTATATTATAATCTAAAATTAAATATAATTAACAATAATATAAATTTTTACTAAAATTAACAATAATATAAATTTTTATATTATTGTCTTCCATGCTGGACTGGGAGCGAGAGAAAAACATAGAATGTGCCAGCTGCATTTCCTCCCGGGCATGCTGTAAAAACCAGCTAAGGGATCTGAGGGTTTCAGTATATTGCAATTTGGGCGATGGGCTGACAACCTGTCACTACAGCAATATACGTACAAAACCATCTTGAATAACCCTCAAAACTTTGTCAGACGTGGCGGAACGACCTTTGTTTAGGTCGTTTACGCTCTGCCGACCCCATTAGGGATAAAGGCGTGATTATATGTATGTATGTAATCTAAAATTGCCCTCAATTTTTGTCAGACGTGGCGAAAGCGCCTTTTACGAGGCGTTAAACGCTCTGCCTACCCCGTAAGGGATAAAGGCGTGATTTGTGTATGTGTATGTGTGTGTATTCTGTAGTTTTTTATACTCTAATTTTTCGAGATAGAAACATAATAAAATAAATCAGTGCCTGGCGGTTTAAAAATACTTAAAACAACCGAACAATCAATATTGTTTACACAATTTTCAGTGAAATCACTTCCCATCCAATGAAAATAGTACATTAAGGCCGAATAAAAGTAATTTATGGTCAAGTCAATTTGGAAGGCCGAGACATATTTGAGGCCTTTCAACGTAAACGAGACCATACATTGCTATATCGGCTAAGAGAAGTATAGTACGTTTCTCACAATGTTGCGAGGAAAGAAGAACAACACACTTAAAAATAAACATACAACTTGCGATTCTTCCATCATATTTTGACATTTTAAAATTTGTATAGCGCCTTTAACAGGTGCACATTTTATTCATCCATTCTTTTTTTTCGCTTTCTCACACACACACACACACACACACACATAATCACGCCTTTATCCCTAATGGGGTAGGCAGAGCGTAAACGATCTAATCAAAGGTCGTTGCGCCTCGTCTGACAAGATTTTGAGGGTTATTTATGATATATTTGTTGGTTTATTTCCAAAGTGACAGGTTGTCAGCCTATCGCCTAAATTGCAATATACTGAAACCCTCGGATTCCTTAGCTGGATTTTACAGAATGCCCGGGAGGAAATGCAGCTGGCACATTCTATGTTTTTCTCTCGCTTCCAGGCCAGCATGGAAATTTTTTCGCATTCTACCTTTAACAAATAATATTGTGAACTTAATAACACCTAATCCATACTAGTGTATACTTTAAAACTGTGTGTAGCGGTCGGTAATGGTCATTTTTGTTGTTTAATTAAATTGCCAGCCGCTACAAACTTGAGTACCGAAGAGTAAATGTATGCTTTATATTTTTTTTTATAATGAAGCTATTTCCGAGCAAGTTGGAGAAAAAGGGTTTTTGTTTCATTTTATTGGCACATTTTCCCTTTTTATTATTATTATCTGCCTTCATTGAAAACACAATGAAAAGGTGCTTCAGAATTTTTCAACCGAGTATGGTCGAACAAAGACAAAAGTATCAGTTTCCTTTGTTGTACGAAACCCAAAACATGAGCACGTATTTAGTTATCAAACTAAGGGCTTTCATAAATAAGTATTCTCGTAAATCGTGAGATTATTGCACACAATACGAGCGTAATAATTTTGGAGTTTATTTTGTCTCCTTGTTCTACAAAAACTCATACGTCGAAAGAAAACCTAACAATATCCCAAGTATAGTGTACCCTAGACGTTACTTAAAAAACTTCTGTGTACATACATACATACATATAATAACAAGTTTATACCTAATGGGTTAGGCAGAGCGTAACGCTAACTAACGTTCTGCCACGTCTAACAAAGTTTTGAGGTTAATTTAAGATGGATTTGTAGGTATATTGCTGGAGTGACAGGTTGCCCAGCCCCTAAATTGCAATATACTGAAACCCTCGGATCCCTTAGCTGTTTTTTTCAGCATGCCCGGGAGGAAAAGCAGCTGGCACATTCTATATTTTTCTCTCGCACCCAGTCCTGCATGGATGAACTAGTGTGTACCTTACTATTGTTATATGCATTTAACTGCCTCCGTGGTCTAGTGGCTAGTGCCATGGTCTCTTGATCCGGAGGTCCTGGGTTCGATTCCCAGGGGGGAAACACAAAGTTGATATTTGAGAATTTATCACTTTGTGAATTTTTCCCCAGTTTGGTTAGGACATTGCAGGCTGAATCACCTGATTGTCCGAAAAAGAAAAAGATTTCGTGCTTCGAAGGGCACGTTAAGCCGTCGGTCCCGGTCGCTGTCTTTGATAGTGGTCGTTACTCAAACCATGTCAGAGGCCTGATAGTTGTGCCACTAGGCGGTTTAAAAACTCTGACACCATGGTTCATCGGGTCGATAGACTCGATACCCACTCGACAGAAGAAGAAGAAGTTATATGCAATGCTTTCTTAAAATTAATATTAGGTGTAATCAGCTCATTACTCTGAATTACTGTCCTGTGGAGCCTGTGGAGTTTTACTATTAATGTTGAAATAAATTTCGATTTATATATCTTTATCAAAATGCTTAAAATTACAAAAAAGTATGTGTTCATGATAAAAAGTTACTTTATTTCTTGATTATTATTCTAAACTAAACAGACGAGGATTTCGATCAAAAGCTCGGATTCATTATAGGATTCTTGACAAATCCCGGAAAATTGCTACAAGAGGTTTTATGGTTGCAATAGCTAGCTAGCCCAAATTGCCCAATATGCTTCTCTTAGTTTCCCCACCCTGGCGAAGTTAGGCACAAGTGAGGGGGGAATATTTAAAAAACATATGTTCGTATTCCTATCGTGTGTGGTGTTATTATAACAATATATAACACCGTTACATATCAATCACCAAAATTTATTTAGCCTTTTGTTTCTTCCTGACAGATATACCTCTTCTACCCTGAAGAGCTTTACCAGTACATTGGATCGAAGGGCATCATCTGTCTGCAACTCCTCGCCTACTGTTCGTCCTGCTGCAATCCCATCACCTACTGCTTCATGAATCGCAAATTCAGACTAGCCTTCATCAGCCTGTTCAAGAACTGCAAGGTTTTTAGGTAAGTGGTTTACTTTTATTTTATTCTATCTCAATACGTGGTGGGATTCGAACCACGACCTCCCGCTCAGGAGGCAGCGGTTCTATCCACAACACCAGCGGGCTCTCTTCAGCAGCTTGATAAAGTACTATTCTTTATTGATCGTACAAAGTTGTATCCATAATATAGTCCTCCCAACCGTTTTTGGTGACGGCGATCAATCTCCATGTCATCATCAATCACATGCGTGAGACTAATTCTCGTATTTATGAAGCGATATCAAACTTGAGAGCAATATTAAGAGTGGCAGGGAAGTTTGTACTGAAATGACATTTCTGATACGAACTTAAACTCGCTGTCACTCATGAGATCTCATTATGAAAATGACCCTCTAGTTTTTAGTAGCCAAGTGCACACTGAACACACAAAAATATACTGTTTTCTCTCCTAATTTTGCAAAGGATTAGCTTTATTTCGCGCCATATGTCGAAGAATTACGTACTCCTTAATCCTCTGGACTATAAAATTTGGCAGGTATTAGTGAGAAAGGTCTGTGTTAAACCTCATAAAAATTGGAAAGCCTGAAGTCAGATATAATAAAAGCAGTCGCTGAAATATTCATGGATATGGTGCGTGCTGCGATAGATGACTGGCCACGGCGATTAAGAGCCTGTATTCAAAACAACGGAAGCCGTTATGAATAATTTAAAATTATTTTCATTCCTTAATAAATGTACTGTTAATTGATATATAATTTATTAAAAACTGATTCGTACTTTTTCTTTCATCATTATTTTCATATATGACAGATTAATGGGACCGACTTCGTACTTTTAACCACAAAACTTGCGGCGTAGCTTTTCGTAGGTCGTTTGCATACACTTAACTTTTGCTACGAACATGAAACATACTGAAGTTTGTTAATTTACTTATTTCTATACGGCACACTACACCTCCTTTGTTTAATGTATGCGTGAACTTTTCCACCTTTCCGCTAATTAATTGCCTCAGAAACGTTATAGCTATACTGCGTGTAACACGATGAGACATAATGCGTTAAGCTCTTGAGATAACGAAAAACTTTGTACAAGAAACGTTGCATAAACTTTTGAAAATAACTACGTATTGAAACATCAACCTGCTGATCGTCCATTCTAAAACAGAAGACGCAATAGTAGGGCAGTTCTAGTTTGTTATCTGGACCCGCTGTCAGAAAAGCACTAAGTTTTTTTTATGAACTAGTTAGGTACTTAGCATTAAGTTCGTACTTCTAATTTTGTGGTTAAGCTAATAATAAAAAAAATATTTGACACGTGTTTTTGTGTTTTTAACTAATCCACCCGCAAAGGAGTTTATTTTTTGTATAAGAAAATGAATAAAAATTAAAAAATGTTGATCCGATCAGGGATAAAATTTTGCATGTAATTTGCCTAGTACCTGTCAAAAAATGGTGCCTTTCTGAAGCGAAAATAAAACTATTTGTTCGAGCAATCGACCTGACTACAAACTTTTCTCTTTATATTTTGCCTAATGTGTATTGGAGTTATCCGATTTCGACATACCTACCTACATATATATTTAAAGGATTTTCAATTATGCTGTTTACATCCTGAATAGTGCCTTGGGCCTGCAATGATAAGTTTGTATCTCACTGGGGATAACCTATTTGTGTTGTTGTCGATGGGGGTCGTATTTCGACGCTACAGACCTCCTGCCGTCGTCCATACGTCGAAGTAGTATATTTTTTTTTATAAATATGTATGTTAGTCTGTAAGGTATACATTCTATGGGCCTCTGTTTATATTATTTAACATCTACTAATGTAAATATTGCCTGAAATAAAATTATTTATTATTATTATAGTAACTCAGGTGTATAGGTTCATATACTCTATTAGCTAGTGAAATCTATGAAGCTATTACACATCATGATTATTTCTTTTGCTATGCCACAAATTGTTAAAATGATATTTGTCCTCAATTTACTGTAAACCTACAAATCTATCTTAAATAACCCTCAAAACTTTGTTAAACGTGGCGAAACGACCTTTGTTTAGGTTGTTTACGCTTTGCCTACCCCATTAGGGATAAAGGATTGATTATATGTATGTAAGTACATACAAAATGTTAACAGTAAATACATATTTACTGTTAACATTTTGTTTATTTTAGACATAATAATTATTTATTATGTAATTAGGTAAAAAGTTTGCGGTTGATTCTCAACGAATATGACAATTCACTGATACGTTCCTCCTTAAGCCTCGGAAGGCCGTGTTGCTCTTAGGTTAGGTCAGACCAAAAACTTCACACGCAACCTTTCCATTACCAATCTCGTTACGTAAAATATCATATTTTCGACTGTCTAAGTATAGGCTGTCTAGGTATATCGTAATTGGGAAATTACTCGTGCGTTTTTTAAAAAATAATATATCATATTTTTTAACAAAGAATTATTTAGAATACCGGACTTATCACGCTCGTTATAAATTTACAATCTAGCCCACACAGAGGTGTAAACTCGGGAGATATTATCTCGGAAATTACCCACGTCTATCTAAAATGTCAACAGTTAATTTAAACCCGTTAACGACCTTTTTGTTGTTGGTAAAATAAGAATAAAACATTGATATTTGTTTGGTTTTTAAAAACCTACGCTTTGAATTTAAATCATGAATTTATTTTTGTTCATAAAGATAAAATATTCATAGATCTCGAGCTTTTCATAACCTTTAAATATATTTGTAAAAATAGAGTTCAAAAACTAAAACCCGACTACTGAAAAGTATGAAACAAGAAAATATTGGTATCTTAATTGTTAGGTAATACCTTATAGTTATGTTCAGAGGATAGCCGTGGTCGTATGCCACCTATGGTCTAAACGTAAAGAAATATGACCGCTTACCGCTGTTACAATCTATTTTGTGGTTAGAATAGATTGTTTACGTATGATAGGGTGTTTGTAAGCTTAGTGCACAGTCTGAAAGGTCATCTATCACCAATTGACCCCAAGATTCCACCCCCGGTCTCGATGTCTGAATGCGGTCGCTACTTTCAAACCAGGCTGCTACTTTTCTTTTTCTGTGCCCCCCCTCAACCCCCCAATCTCAATGTCTGATTCCATATGTTACTCCCGAACTGGATTGTAACTTTTATTTTTTTATGACTCATAGAACCTAGAAATATGAATAAAGCTCCAAAAAACATGATCATATTTCCATGAAATATGACCATAGCTCTAAGAAACCCTCCGGTTTCGATGTCTGAATGCAGGCTCTACTTATAAGCCGTCGTTACTTTTATTTTTCTGTGAGAGGGCAAGCCCTCCTCAACCCCTCGGTCTCAATATCTAAATTCGTGTGTTACTCTCGAACTGAACTGTTACTTTTATTTTTTTCTATGATTTATAGTTACTAGAAATATGATTATACCTCCAAGAAACATGATAATAGTTCCAAGAAATATGCGGACTTGGCGGAATGACCTTTGTTTAAGTCGTTTACGATCTTTCTACCCCATTAGGAACAAAGGCGTGATTATATGTATGTACGTATGATACACTTTTTTTGTAGCCTATTAATCGTCCTACTGCTGGGCAAAGGCCTCTCGACCTGTGGAGTGATTTTAGAAAAAAAATATCTCATTAATCGAGTAAACGCAAACAAAGCCTCGGGCAAAAGCTAGCAATATAATATATTTTTGTTATTATTTTTTTATTACTTGATATCATCCTCTAAAAGTCACCACATACAATTTGAAGTGACGTCACCTAGCTTATAACTAGGGGACAATTAAGATGCTTCTTACGATACCTCATTTTTCAAATTCTGATTAGTTGTTTAGAAGTTTTCAAGTAACAGATGAACATACGTGGGGCGGCTGATATAAAATCTACTTTGTTAAAGAAAGTTTTGAAAATTGAACTGGCCATTGCAAAATCATATTCTATATTTATTCCTTTTTCAAAATTATGACGCTTATTTTTTTTCGCTTGCTTTTGTTTTTTTGGCTCGGCTTTGATTTCACCATGTCGAAAGAAAATTGCAAAATGATGAAATTTGAGCATCGAGCAGTGATTAAATTCCTAAGTAAAGAAGGAAATACGCCTACGCAGATCAGAGAGCGCATGTTAAAGGTGTTTGGTGATTCAAGTCCTTCTGAATTCGTCATAAAGTTTTGGTTAAAGCAATTTAAACATGGCCGTGAGAACCTGGAAGACGACACACGTAGTGGAAGGCCAATTTCTGTTGTTACCGCAGATAATGTTGAAAAGGTGAAGAACCTGATTCTTGCAGATCGGCGAATCAAGCAGTGGGAGATAGCCAGAGATGTGGGCATTAGCAAGGAACGAGTTCATGAAATTATTCACGAACATTTGGGCATGTCCAAGGTGAGCGCGCGTTGGGTCCCTAGAATGTTGACCGCCTTTGACAAACAAAGGCGAGTAGAATGTTGTCAGGCATTTCTAGACCTGGTCAAAGGTAAAGAAGAAGAGACTATCTCTCGAATTGTGACCTGTGATGAAACTTGGATTCGCCAGTGGGATCCGGAAAGCAAACAAGAGTCAATGCAATGGAAATTTAAAGGAGAAAAGCCGCCAAGGAAGTTCAAGGTTCGGCCGTCGGCTGGAAAACTAATGGCCACCGTATTTTGGGATGTCGAAGGGGTTTTGATGATAGATTATTTGCCTAAAAATACAACAATGAATGCTGAATATTATGCAAACTTGCTTGACCAGCTTCGTGAACAAATCAAAGAAAAGCGGAGAGGCAAACTCAGCAAAGGTGTTCTGATTTTACAAGACAATGCTCCTGTACACACAGCCTTAACGGCGAGGTCAGCCCTGAGCAAAAACGGCTTCACAGAAATTAACCATCCACCTTATAGTCCAGATCTGGCTCCCTGTGACTATTTCTTATTCAAAGATTTAAAGAAAAAATTGAGGGGTCGCAGATTTTCGACGGACGAAGAAATGAAAGAGGCTGTGACTGACCATTTTGACGAGCAAAATAAAAATTTCTATTATAACGGCATGATGTCACTTATTTGCAAATGTCATCAGTGTATTTCACTTGCAGGAGACTATATAGAAAAATAAAAAATAAACTAGCCATCAAAGTCTTTTCTTTCATAGTTAGGTAGATTACTTATCAGCCACCCCTCGTACATACCCACATACTCGTACATACATATCGGTCAAAATCAAAACCCTCCTTTTTGCTTTGCCGTAGTGTAATGTTTCACCTACATTCAATAGCCTGGGGTTAAAAAAAATGTAAACTATGATCATACTTTTTAGAGCTATGATCATGTTTTTTGGAGCTGTAATCATATTTCTAGGAACTATGAATCATAGAAAAAGAAAAGTAACAGTCCAGTTTGGGAGTCATACACACATTCAGATATTAAGATTGAAGGGTTGAAGAGGGGGGGGGGGGTCCTTGCCTCCCTAAAAGAAAAAGAAAATAAAGAATTCAGTCACGGGATTAGCAACCACAGTTAGACAATGAGACCGGGGGAATGAGCGAAGCTTGCGCCCCCTTGACAGATAAAGAAAAGTAACAGTTCAGTTCGGGACTAGCCACATTTAGACATTGACACCCGGCAGGTTTAAGGGAGGCAAACCCACTCACAGAAAAAGAAAAGTAACGTTCGGTGTTGAAGTAGAGCCCGCATTCAGATATATAGACCGGAGGGCTTCTTGGAGCTATGATCATATTTCTTGGTACTATGATCATATTTCTAGGAACTAGGAATCATAGAAGAAGAAAAGTAGCAATCCAAAGAAGCAGTTATTAATAACTGGACTGTGTTATTCCCGAACTGAACACAGTCCAGTTATTAATAAAAGCGTAGTTATTAATAACTGGACTGTGTTCAGTTCGGGAATAACACAGTCCAGTTATTAATAACTACTAATAAGGGGGCAGAAAATGAAAAATAACAGTCGAGAGTAGTGACCACATTCAGACATTGAGACCAGGGGGTTGAAGAGGGCTTGCTCTTCTCACAGAAAAAGAAAAGTAATAGTTTAGTTCGAGAGTAGCGACCGCATTCAGACATTGAGACCGGGAGGTTGAAGAGGGCTTACTCCTCTCACAGAAAAAGAAAAGTAATAGTTCTGTTCGGGATTATTCAGACACGGGGTGTTTAAAAGTGGCAAGCACACTCATAGAAAAAAAAAGTAACAGTCCAGTTCAGGAGTAGTGCCCGTGTTCGGACATTGAAACCGGGGGTTCAGGCGGCCTTGCCACCCTCACAGAAAAATAAAAGTAACGATCGGTTTTGTAGTAGAGCCCGCATTCAGATATATCGAGACCGGAGGGCTTCTTGGACCTATGATTATATTTCTTAGAACTATGATAATTTTTCTAGGAACTACGAATCATAGAAAAATAAAAGTAACAATTTATTTGGGAATAACCAAGTCAAGTGCAGATATTAAGACCCGGCGGGTTTAAGGGGGGCAAGCGTCCTATCAGGAAAAAAAGGTAAGGGCTCACGGAAAATGAAAATTAACAATTTGCTTCAGGAGTATCAAACACATTCAGACATAGAGACCGGGGAGTGGAGGGGGGCTCGCTCCCCTCACAGAAAGTGAAAAGTAACAGTCTGGTTCGGGAGTAGAGACCATATTTAGACATCGAGACCGGGGAGTTCAGGGGGCTTGCCCCCTCACAGAAAAAGGAAACTAACGACCAGATGGAAGTGGCAACCACACATTTAAATATCGAGACCCGGAGGTGGAATCTTGGTGTCAACTGGTGATAGCTGACCTTTCAGGCTGTGCAATAAGCTTCCAAACACCCATCTGTATATTCCTATCCTCAAAATGATTTAAATAAAAAATTAGTTCAAAAACGTATGCCACCTATCCTAAGTAAAAAATGTATTATAACCACAATATTGATTTTAATAGCGGTAAGCGATCATATTACTATTCGTTTAGACATAGGTGGCATATGACCACGGCTATCCTCTGAACATAACTATAATGTATTAAATATCAATTCAGATAACAATGTTTTCTTGTTTCATACTTTTCAGTAGTCGGGTTTTACTTTTTGAACTCATTTTGTATTGTTAGTAATAATTATCTTTCTTGAAATCTAGAATTTGGTATATACAATTTAAAAACAAACATAAAATTCGTTCGCCAAGTGAGGACATATTTTTTTTACGATTTTTATTGTTTTTAATCGCATTTCAATTTTTTTTTAGAAATGAGTTTGCTTTTGACTCTAGACACTAGGTTATTGATGACTGTCACAGAGACGACGATGGAGCAAGTTAGCCCAGAACATGCCTGTTACGGCACTGGTAAGCTCACGCACCGACGGAACACTGCAAATTATTGCACAGTAATTTTCCGTCATTTCGTTTTTTTTAATGTTTTTAATTTTACCATTTTTAACGCCATATTATACCCTTGCCAAGACACATCTTTTAACATCCCAATCATCTATGTTGCTTTAAAATTCATATATTTTTTTTTTTTGTGTAGCCATTAATATATTACTTAATGTAAACTATATTTAAACAAAACAAACAGAGAGTTATTTAGGCGAACGGACAAAGATACGGCTAGACAGACGATCACAATGAGTTAAAAATGATTTTTGACTTTTTTAAGTTGTTTGAGAAGATCTCGTATTTGTGATGTAAATCGAAAAATCCCTTCATTTATACAGATCTATAACATTTATACTCTTTTCACATATCATGAGCATATTGAGCATCCTCATACATGTCAAACGCATACAATTTTGACAGCACTAAAGGAATCTATTTCGCCCCTATGATGTTTTTATATTTCCTCCCTGCTGCCAGGAGACTAATGCTATCTGAAAAATTGCATAATTGTTTATATTGTTTACCGAATCTCTATAATTAGACTGTAACTTATGAATTGCCTATTTCGAGATCATTTGGTCGTAAATTGACAGGGAACAAGATGAAGTAAGGTCATCTTAAAAATGTTTATTTACTCTTGACTTGGCTCAAACTTATGCACACTTAAGCAAATTCCGCTACCAAGTAACAAATGTTTGAGGATTCCCACTCGAGGAATTTTCGTCCCCTTATCTCTTTAACCTTTACATTTCCTGTTTGCTGAGGTTTATATATAAGGAATCCTTCGTTATAACTTCGATATCCGAATTTCCCTCTACACAAGAATACATGATCAGAGAACTTTGACAAAAGACGTTTTGTGACCGAGTTCTAAACGAATTCTATACAATTTATGCTATCCAAGCAAATTGACAATCGAGTATATTACATTATTGACCTTTTTCTAGCTCCGCTCTAGCATAGGCTTAGTAAGGTTTAATACATTTATTTTAGGGTTTAGGCTTATGATTTTTTCCCCACCTATTCCCTTTGAAATATGTTGGAGCCTTATCAAGAGCAATAATAAAATAAAGAGGGATGTTTCATGTTCATACACACCGACATAACGAACGAAAATAAAGTGTGTTGTATCATTACCGTAACTGTTGACCCCGAAAGATAAAAAATACCGCCCGTATTGTTCAGGTAATTCGAAGTTTTATAACATAACTAGCTGTGCCCGCGACTTCGCACGCCTGGTTTGTATCGAAAACACGCAATGTCTTACATTCTGAAAACACTTCTCCTCGCGTAGGAGCGGGATCTGCTAGCTCGCGCGCGGAATCGTGTCTTCCATACAAAGAATAAACAATGTAAAACACCCCGCTCCTACGCGCGTAGAAGCGTTTTCAGTATGTTCGACACTGCGTGTTTTCCATACAAACTGGGGTACTTACTTAAAATTAGAAAGGTTTTCGTGATTATTTCTAACCTAGGCAGGACACCAGGTAATTAAAAAAACTCAGTCAAATAAAAAGTCTCTTTAAGATCGGTTAAAAACGATTCAAGTTCAATTTTCTGCCTGAGTTAAGTAATGCTCAGTCAGACAAAAAGAGTTCCATCAAAATCGGTTAAAAACGACCGAAATTCAATTTCCTACCTACCTCCTAAGTCATGAGGCGTGATTATTTGTATCGTAACTTTGATTTGAAATAATGTTCAGTCGAATAAAAAAAGTTCTATAAAATTCGGTTAAGAAACAGCTAAATTTCAATTTCCTGCCTACCCCCTAAATCAGGTAGCGTGATTTTAGATATCCTAACTTACAACCCGGGTAACAAACAGTTGAAAAAAAAAGTCCCAACGAAATCGGTTCAATAGTTTTGGCGTGATGTAGTAACATGCAGACAGAAAAAAAAAACGTTTTGATCTTTATAACGTTAATAATGCCTGCTGCATATTTTTTTTTTTATATTCAATGTACAGACACGAGAGATTTATTATGTGTATAGATGTAAGCATTTTCGAAAAGGATATTTTTAATTAATTCTTTTTTAAGAAATACATACATATAGTCACGCCTTTATCACTAACGGGGTAGGCGGTGCGTAAACGGCCTAAACAAAGGTCGTGCCGCCACGTCTAACAAAGTTTTGAGGGTTATTTAAGATAGATTTGAACCTATATTGCTGTTGTAACAGGTTTTCAGCCTATCGCCTAAATTGCAATATACATAAACCCTCGGATCCCTTAACTGGTTTTTACAGCATGCCCGAGAGAAAATGCAGCTGGCACATTCTATATGTCTCTCACTTCCAGTTCAGGAATTGAAATAAACAGAGGAAAATTGAGTCAAGATGTGGAATATCACCGTAATTGCTCAATTGCTTTATTGGCCATTTGCCATATTTAACCTACTGCGTCGATTTGTTTCGGTTACTGATGGAACTTAACGAAGCTTGAAGTATTTTCATTTTTATAACAAAAGTCAACATTTTTGGCAAAGTATAATCCTTAGCAGAGCACATTAAGGTTGCAGAAATACATTACATTTTGCACTGGACGATAAGCAATAGAAATCAGAAAAAGTATGAGGTTTTTTTTTTTATTAAAAATGGGTTTGCTCTTGACTCCAGTCTAGGTCGAGAACGACTGAGACGGAGTCGACGATGGTGCGAGCTCACCCAAAAGATGCCTGTTTACTCTAACTTTGAAATGTTGCTTCTTTTTTGGAGTATACTGTCAAAGTCGGTAAAGGGACACAAGGATTCAACGTTTTCGATATAGTTCAAAAGATCGCGCCCTGCGTGTCCCTTCATTTGCACGCAGGAAGAGCTCATCTTCTTCTGTCTGTGGGTATCGAGTCTATCGACCCGATGAACCCTGGTGTCAGAGTTTTTAAACCGCCTAGTAGCACAACTATCAGGCCTCTGACATGTTTGAGTAACGACCACTATCAAAGACAGCGACCGGGACCGACGGCTTAACGTGCCCTCCGAAGCACGAAATCTTTTTCTTTTCCGAGAATCAGGTGATTCAGCCTGCAATGTCCTAACCAAACTGGAGAAAAATTCACAAGTGATAAATTTTCAAGTATCAACTTTGTGTTTCCCCCCTGGAAATCGAACCCAGGACCTCCGGATCGGGAGTCCATGACACTAGCCACTAGACCATGAAGGCAGTCAAGGAAGACCTCATGACAGCGGCTAATGCTGTTAACGTCAAATAAAAAGATATATTGCTATTTGAAATTCTCCCCAAAAGTTATCAAATGCTAGGATATCAGCTTTTACTTTGCCATTCACGCCTACCGTTAAATGATTGAGTTTTAGAGAAGTGGAGAAATCTCAATCTAAATGCTTTTGTCTATGGGCAATTTGCCAAAGTTAACCTAATGTCGGTACCGATCGAACATTACGACTTGTGGCGACTGAATGAATCTCAAAGTATGTCTTATTTCTGAAAGTATTCACGGTTCTATGTGGCCGAAACTAAAGTCGTTCCGCCACGTCTGACAAAGTTTTGAAGATTATTTAAGATAGATGAAAAAATTAAAAATATATTTAATGAAAAATATATTTATTAACAAATGCACAGAGTACAGAAATTTAAAAAATGCTAATATGTATTACACTTCACTTTGTACATTTTGGTGTGATAACTACATAAAGTTTAATCATGGTCCCCACACTGGGCAAGCCTGTATCGCAGGGTCCCATTTAGTGTGAAAAAATTTAGTTAAAGCCTACAGTCATTCGATCAACATAAAAAGAAAAGAATTTACTTTGACTTAAATACAAAATCAATAAAAGAAAAAAAGAAAAACTTAACCTATTAAGAGTCATTAAAAAAATATTACATATATATGATTACATGAATTTACACTCATTACATAAATTAGTAATATAATATAGTATAGGTATATCATAAATATTTAATATTATGAATATTGTAATAGATATTAAACAAATAAATATATATACAAAATATAGATCCATACGTGATTAAAATTTATTCAGAAGTTTTTCAATACAGTAGTGAGCAAGGATTCAGTCTCATCATAGCAAATTTCAGCCAGCCAGTTTATAATTTTATGTTTCGCTTCATTTGCCGAGCAGTTTTTAATGTCGCAAAACTTTACGATGTTGTTGTACACGTACGCTGAGACAAATGGATCCAAGCGTCCCGCAAATGCCGTATTTGTGGGCGGTAGTGGAACTCTGAAAACGCGTTTTTTTTATTAATTTGTTGTAATCAGGAGACTGAAGGACAGACACATGTTTTGAAACAGATATTCTTAAAATAAATAACTTACGAGCACTCAACAGGCCAGCCTCCCTGTAGAGGTGCGAGGTAGGATAACGTCATGACTTAAAGAGCATTGTTTTAAGTACAGCACGCTGAACCCTTTCCAGTTCGATCATGTGAGATTTTGCTGCTCCTCCCCAGCTTGAGATACAGTAAGATATGATCGACTGACACAGCGCAAAGTAAATTAGTTTTAAGATTTCTAATGGAGCAGCATTTCGAAGCAGCCTCATTATGTTTATTATCTTCCTAGCTCTGCCAGAAAGACAAGTGATATGCTCTTTAAAGTTAAGTTTTTTGTCTATCAACACTCCCAAATATTTAATAACGTCTGTTTCAGACAGGAAAATGCAGTTACAAGTACGAACATGAACACCGTCACATGAGTGAATTTTTATAGGCGGTAGTTCCAATGGCTCTGATGCCGCTGTTTTTTGAAAACACATGTATTTGGTCTTTTCAATATTAAGGGTAAGTAGATTGCGCTGTAACCAGTCGGACACTTGGATCATACCACGCTCAGCATTGCAGTGGGCCTCATACCAGTTATTTCCCTCAAACAGTAGCACTGTGTCGTCAGCATAGCTGACTATATCCGTTCCATTGAGGGACAGCCTATGAATATCGTCCATGTACAAGATAAACAGGGTAGGCCCCAATATGCTGCCCTGTGGAATTCCAAACTGAATAGGGCGAGGACTGCTCAGGCTCTGGCAGACCCTCACACACTGACTCCGCCCCGTAAGATAACTTTGAAACCAATCCAGTGCTATTCCTCTTATGCCTATATTTTCTAGTTTTTTCAATAGTATTGGGGCGGAGACAGTGTCGAAGGCCTTAGCCAAATCCAAAAACACTCCTATGCAACTCTGAGAGTTATCCAGTCGCGATGCTACTAAAGAAGTCAAGAGAGATACGGCATTATCTGTAGACCTACCCTGTCTAAATCCATATTGACGGTTGGATATAAAATTATTGACTTCGAGATACCGGACTAGTCTTTTGTTTACCAACTTTTCAAGCAGTTTTGAAAAAGTTCCCAGTAAGGATATTGACCTATAGGTTCCCGGTAAGTTTTTTGAGCCATTTTTAAATATTGGTCAAACTACCGCCCTTTTCCAGATTTTGGGAAACACACCAGTCGATAAACTGATATTGAGTACATGCGTCAAAGGTTTTATAATTGAATCTGCAATAGATTTAATTAAGAGGTTATTTAACCCATCAATTCCTGGGGCCTTGTTATTTTTGAGAAGTTGAAGCATTGATCTCACTTCTATCGGGTCTGTAAGGTGCATGAAAAATTTACAATTTGGTGACATGCCATCGCCTAAATGTTTTGCTAAGTCATTTTGGTTGTGGTTTCGAATATTTAATTTATTTAAAATCTTACCTGCTAAAGTTTGTCCAATTGTCGAAAAATATTTATTACACAAGTCTAATGAATCTTTTTCATCTTTTGCACCCGGTACAGAAAGAAGGTGTACGGGTTTTTTATTTCTGGCTGTCCTGTAGCAAAGGTTATTCTTCCAAAGCTTTTTTTATCATCTTTACTTTCAAGTAGTTCTTTTTTGTCATGCTCGATTTTAACTTTACGTAATAGTTCAATGTAGAAGTTTCTGTATCGACTATATACAAGCTTTATCAATTTATCATCTGGATTTGCTTTTGCACACATATGAAGCCGGTCTCGGTGTCGCATACAAACTTTTGATTTGTACCTATATTGCTGTTGTGACAGGTTGTCAGCCCATTGCCTTAATTGGGATATACTGAAACCCTCGGATCACTAAGCTGGTTTTTACAACATGCCCGGGAGGAAATTAAGCTAGGACATTCTATGTTTTTCTCTCGCTCCCAGGTCAGCATGGAAGAACATTAATGACAACAGAAGTGGAGGACCATTTTCAATATTAGATGGTTCTCTTTAAAAAGATTTTGAAATAATGTTTTTTTGCATAAATATGCGAGATAAGCCAAGTGGCAAAATATCACCGAAATTTACGAATTATTCAATTAGTGAGTTGCCAAATTTAACCACACATGCCACAGAATATATAATATATATATATATATATATATATATATAATAGTACTATATACAGAATGGACATTCACCTCCCTTCCCCAGTCCGACATACATCACACTTATTTATTTATTTATTTATTTTTAATGGAACACCAACAGTACACATATTACAAAAAATATATAAGAAAATACAAACATTAGGACACAGCCTGATATGAGTACCAATAACAGGTGAACACAGCATTCTTAAAAGGTAATACAGTAAATTAAAAGGAATTTAAGTTATAAGTTGACAAAATAAAAATAAAAAATACATCGTCTTTTTCAAAAGAGAAAACAAATTATAAAATGAACTTAAAATTTTGTGAAAAATTTACAATATAATTTAATACAACAATTTATAATTTAACACTTCGCGCTGGATTGTGGGCCACATTGAGCGTACGCTTAGCGGGTATGGCGCGCGCATGTTTCCCAGTAGGTATATCGGAAATAATAAAATGTTGTGTTCTAAAGATGGTTAGGTACTGTTCCGTGTACGGATGTCTTTTTACCACAAGATATGACTCCAACAGGAACTTTTTTAGATTCCAAAGTGATGGGAGACGGTAAGTAACTTCATACAAAATATGCAACCTAACCTATTCTAACTATTCAGTTAGAGTCAACTACTTTTAAACGTTGGTAAGAGGTAACAAACTTAGGAATTATGTTTTGTAAGGACAATGGACATTATAATTGAGATATTTATGTGATCAGTGAAAGTAGGTGTTGCTTAGGTATCCTTTTTTAATTCCACGATTCCACGTGAATATTACATTACAAAGTGCTTATTGTTTTGAGGTTTGTTGTATAAAGTGTACACCGTATAACCTGAGTATAGTTATATAATTTTAATCAGTTTATTATTAATCAGAATGATAGATTGTTGTTTTTAACATTGTACAAAAAACAAAATCGTACGCAGCCATTTCATTCTCTCATCTTGCGGCTTACAGTCCAAACGTACGCTGTGACTTTGTAAAACGGCAATATTGAAAAAAATATTATTAATGAAAAAAGTTCAAATATTTGTCTATAATATTCTTTGCATGTGCTAAGTTAGGTACATACATACATAAAATAAAAATATAACCGGTATAACAAAATTATTCAACCCTTATAACACGCACACAAACGCAGGGCAAATGCAACATGGCTTTTTCGATGTGTGATCAAAATGAGATGGTAGTTAGGAATGTCCGAGATGTGCTACTGCCTCAAATCGATTCGGTTATGTAGGTACTGATCGAACCCGATAGAGCCCGACGGTGTTTTGGAAAGGGCCTATGCCTCCTGAGTGGGAGGCCGTGGTTTGAATCCCACCACGTACCAATGTGCTTTTTGGTTTTAGAATTTCATGTGTACGTTTATTTGGCGATTTTTCCGTGCTTCGGAAGGCACGTTAAGCTGTTCCCGGTTATTATCGTACATATTAGTCGTTAAGCCATGTCAGAGGCCAGTGCTAAGCATTGGCAGCTTGAAAACTCTGACCTCATCCAGGATTGAGTTTGCTTTCACTTCTGGTTTGCGGAGGTCAGAAGGCAGTCGCTCTGTGTAAAAACTAGTACCCTCGTTCAATCCCCTATATTAGGTAGCCGACCGCGTGAGATACGGGATAAGGCTAGAGAAATGATATGTAGTTAGCGATCGAACTTAACGACCTTTGTTCGTATTTATAAAGCGATCTTAAGATTGCGAGCGGTATTAAGTATGGATTTGACAGGCCATTTTGTACTGAAATGACATTTCTGAAACGAACTTGAACCTTTTGTCAATCTTTAGAGCTGATTGTAAACACGGGCCTTAATGATGCTCAAAGTATGCTGGGGAACTGGGGTTCCTAAAACTATTCACATAAATGATTCAGCCATGACTTAGCGTGTTTACTTTAATCATTGAAAATAACTCTGTGAAACTCAAAAGTGTAGTAGTCTGGGCTGGGACTGTCGATTCAGAGGACTTGGGTTCGATTCCCGTGAGGAGCACACATAAAAATATATTATAGATTCATCGATGCCGCCAGTTTAGTTAGCACAATGCAGGTTGGACCACCTGATTGTCTTTGATGGTGGCTGTGATAATGGCAATCTATAAATTCAAAAAATGTAATGTAAAACGTTTCTAAGCCTTGCCTGCCTTTTATTACCCGACTGCGCAACGCAAAGGAGGGTCATGTGTTAATTAGCCTATCTATGTATTTATGTTTGATCCTCTGTGGCGCTAAAGAGACTAAACGAGTGAGCCGATTTAATGATTCGTACGTTAAACGATTCGTCTTAAGCATGCGAGTGTCACTTCTTCTTAGGGAGTGGGTTCTCGAGTCGAACAACACGATAAACCCTGGTGTCAGAGTTTTTCAAACCGCCTAGTAGCACAGTTAGACCTCTGACGTGGTTTGAGTAACAACCACTATCAAAGACAGCGACCGGGACCGACGGCTTAACGTGCCCTCCGAAGCACGGAATCCTTTTTAATTTAGGACAATCAGGTGTGTGTGTGTGTGTGTGTGTTGCTGAAGACATGAAATTAATATCGACGTACTATGCCGAGTGAGGTATCATTGACTAGGTATTTAAGAATCTATACATATAATAAATCTCTAGAAGGGTCGTGTCTGTACATTGAATATTGTTACAAAAAAACAATTGCAGCAGCCATTATTAACGATATAAAGATTTTTTTTCAAAACATTTTTTTTTAATTATTTTTGTCTGTCTGTCTGTCTGTCTGTCTGCCTGTATGTTACCACATCACGCAAAAACTACTGAACTGATTTCGATGAGACTTTTTTTTTCATTTGTGTGTTACCCGGGTTGCAACTTAGGATACCTATAATCACGTTACCTAACTTAGGGGGTAGGCAGGAAATTGAAATTTGGCTGTTTCTTGACCGACAATATTTAAAATCTAAGTAACGATACAAATAATCACGCCTCATTACTTAGGAGGTAGGCAGGAAATTTAATTTTGGTCGTTTGTAACCGATTAAGATGGAACATTTTTTTGTTTCACTGAGCATTACTTAAACTCAAAGTTACAATACAAATAATCACGCGACCAGACTTAGGGGGTAGGCAGAAAATTTAAGTCTGATCGTTTTTAACCGATCTTACAGAATCGTGTTTTCCATACAAAAACAAAGACAATGTGAAACACGTTTCCGCGCGCGGGTAAGCAGATCCCGCACCTTAGCGCGGAGAAGCGTTTTAGTATGTTCGACACTGCGTGTTTTCTTTACAAACCGAGCGTACGAAGTCGCGGGCACAGCTATGCATCATACATAAGTTAACTTATTGTCTATTAAAAAAACGTAAGTTGTAAATAATCTTAAATATTCAATAATTTAATAAAAAAATCATCGAATAAATTGTATCATGATTTGTATATAATTAATTGATCCCAAAACAAGAAGAAATAAAAATAAAGAAACAACCGTTAGGTAACACAACTCCTTCTATATTTAAGTAGACAGGTACATAGAATACCTACTATTATGTAAGACTGTACTCTATCCCAATTATGTAAAATTTAAAACAAAAATATACATCGCTGTTTAAAATTATAACCACCACGCGTACGGAGTAGAGATAGTCAATTATATATTTCTTACATAATTATTAGTTTTGAACTATCGTTTATGTTCTATAACGATTCAAAGTTTTAAATCTCACTTTGTATTACTCTACACTACGCAGTTGGTTTTTTAGAACTATTTCAATTACTTGTTTATTACACAATACAAATAATATGTTTAGATGTACCTACTCGTATAATGAAATAGAGCCCGATGGTGTTATGGATAGGGCCGCTGCCTCCTGAGCGGAAGGTCGTGGTTCGAATCCCACGACCCAATTTGTTTCTCGGTTTTCGAATTTCATATGTACGTTTATTCGGCGCTTTTTCTTTGCTTCGGAAGGCACGTTAAGCCGTTGGTCCCGGTTAATATCGTTTCATACCGTAGATATTAGTCGTTAAGCCATGCCGAGCCTGGTTTCCTTTCTGGGTTGCGGAAGTCAGATGGCAGTCGCTCTGTGTAAAAACAACCGCGTTCAATCACCTGGATTAGGTAGCAGGCCTTGAGCGATACGGGATAAGGCTAGGGAGATGATGATGATGATAATACTTACTCATATAATGCAAATTAACTCGGGAGCGCCCACATTCTTAAGAACCACTGCGGACCCACTATACCACTCACACTACCCCTGATGGTACGTTGGGACTTAAACCACCACCAAGGAAGACATCCGATCGAGCAAACCAAAGCAAGCGCGTATTTCTTTACTCCGTCGAAATTGTATCTAAAATATATTTTTCTAAAGTTAATAATATAAAATGATATACCAAAGTAATAAATAAAGAAAAACAAACAAAGTGCAGTTATCTATTCTAAAATCAGTTGGTCCGTTCCTGAGATAAATTGAAAATATAACAAAATTAATATTCTAACGGCCACCGCATCAACAAAGGATACACATCGATCACACGAATACCAGCTCAGAAGCACGGAATCGCCCGAAGCGGACCCGAGTAAGACAGGTCCCCACTCCGACTGGACCGCTGGACCCGTTTAGAACTATGCTACGTAGCTTCTACGAGGACTCATAGGTTCAACTATTTTGGAGCCTCCGCTACGACACCGAATGGTGTAGCGGCGTGTGGCGCCTGCAAAGCATAAGATCCGAGGTCGAGTCTACGGCCGTGACTTTTTGTAACTCCTTTTTTATCTGCCGTATTATTTTCTTCTTCTTAAAACAATGAGAGACTGCGCCGCTTGCTCAAAACACATAAATGTGGCAGAAGTCATAAATAGATAGATTGTATAAAATGCAAAGCACATTTCCATGTTGAATGTGTTAACATCAATAAAGAATATTTTCAAGCTAAAAAGGAGGACTTAGAAAGAACTTGGATCTGTCCGGAGTGTTCCCTTCTTACGCGCAGTTCACGCTCACGCAACGATGAGACCCCAGTTAGACAGAAAGAAGTGTACAGAGCTGAAATATGAAGTAATAGATATCCCAATGATGATACAAATAACATGTCAATAGACGAGCAGATTCAACACGATAAATCAGTTTTCGGAAATACTGGATTTCTGGATACATCTCGGCATGTTACTATCGAACAGATAAGTTTACTACTTGACGAGAAATTACAAAAAAAACTACATCTATACTCCAAAAAATAAATGAAACGAAGGTCTCAATTCGGGAAGAAATCGCCTCCGCTGTAAAAAACCTGAAGTTAGACCTAGATAACAGTAAAAAAGAATACAAAAAATAACAGGAAAACTTTAAATATCAAATTGAGCAGATTAATGAAAAAATACGCAATTTAGAAAATAAAAACGTTATACTAAAACAGAAAATAACGAATCTCAACAAAGAAAAAATGCACTCTGCAATTACTACAACGAATGATCACAAGAAAAAACCGTTCTGTATGGATTAGAAGAATATCACGGAGAAGACGAATTTGAGCTACACGACCGTATCATAGATATCATATTAAAAGACGTGCTTAATGTGGACCTTTCGGGATACATAGAACAAATTTCTCGCATCGGATCTAAAGGTTACAGAAAAGTCATAAAAAGACCACTGATGATAGAGCTCCTCAGCAGGAAAATGGTAAACTTCTTACTTCAAAACAGTAAATACTTTAGCAACACGAAACTGGCCTTAGCAGAATATTTAGACGAAGATGGCATCCAAGAAAGAAATAGACTAATGGAAGTTCTCAAAACAGAGAGGAAGAAAGGTAAACACGCGGCGATACGAAACAATAAATTATTTGTAGATGGAAAGATATACGTGAAACTAGCTGCTGACGATATTGATTTAAATAAAAGTCATCACCAATCACATGGTATAACACCTCCTACTTCACAAGACAATGATAAACTGGGAAAAGCTGCTACAACTTCTGTAAGCTCTAGAAGTTCGGTCCACGACTGTACCTTTCGCAAATAGTTTCAAAATTATATTTCAAAACTTTCAGAGCGTTCAAAATAAAGTGCATATTTTGGAAAATATTCTAGACGAAAGTTATCCTATCCATGTAGTTTGTCTACAAGAAACACACATCGCTGATGAACAGAAGAACATTATAAATATACCAGGCTACAAATTCGTATCGGCATTCTACCGAAAAATATACAAATGCGGCGGTGTGGCCATTTTACTTCAAGATGATATAAATACAAAGATCGTCGGGATATAGCTGAAATGTCGGTGAAGTTTATAAATGAATGTTGTGCAGTAGAGTTACCCAAATTCAATTCAATTGTTATTAATCTCCATCGTTTGGATCATGATATTAAGTCATTTTGTACGTTTTTGTATTAATTACTTGCAAAGTTAAAATACACGGGATTAAAGAAACATATTATAGTAGGTGGTGACTTTAATATTATTAAATTTAAATGTAAACATGATTACCAAAGGATCAAAAATACCATGCTTGACCATAATCTCTATCAAAAAATTAATGAAACTACTAGAGAAACAACAACAACATTTAGTTCACCTTTGTGAACTAAATTTGAATTTGTTTATTTATTGTATTTTTTTGTACGCAATAAAGAATATATAACATCTTCAAGTTGCATTGACCTGTTATTCCCCCTGACAATACAGAACTGTTCAAAATTGCCCTACAAAAAATAGACTGGAATAGTGTTATAACGTAAAATGAAAATGCAAATAAAAACTATAATAATTTTGAACATGAGTTAAAAAGGCGCTTGACGCTTGTATCCCCTTAAAAGAAATTAAAATAAAAATAAAACAGAAAAGTACACGGGCAACCAAAGGTTTAAAAAAAATCATGTCTACACAAAAGACAACTTAAAACGCTTATCAATGTAACAAACAATAAAATTCTAAAAAATCACTACAACTTTATGAAAACACCCTTAAAAAATCAGTTAAAATCTCAAAAAAAATAAACAATGTCACAAAAATTAAAAACTCTAAGAATAAAGTAAAAACAATGTGGAATATAATCAACAAGACGACCAACTGTAGAAAAGTAAAAAATATCAAATTAAAAAGAAATGATGTTACCATAGATGAGGAAAACAAAGTAGCCAATGAGTTTAATGACTATTTTGCATCAATAGGTACCTCGCACAAAAAACCACACCTTTCAGACTCAGCTCCTAATTTACCCAGCATAAACAATCCTACAAACATTGACCGCTTTTATAATTTGCCGTAGGACGGCACGGCACGGCACGGTTTTACCGTCACGGTACAATAGGAAAGCAAAATGTATGAAATTGTATGCAGACGCTTTTAATTTATCGGCCACGGCAGCGGCATGCCGTGACCGGCAAACGGCTGCCGTGCCGTCGCCGTAGCACACTGCACTCCCCATTAAACCGTCGCGTCATTATTGAGAGTGTATTATGTACGTACAAGAAATGTAGCTGACCCTTCTAAATATTTTACTCTTAAAAGTGGATGTTGCCAATACCTTCTTGTAATATGTCTTTTTTTACGTCGTAAATACATACATACATAATTCACGCCTTTATCCCTAACGGGGTGGGCAGAGCGTTTAACGCCTCTTAAAAAGCGCTTTCGCCGCGTCTGACAGGAATTGAGGGCAATTTTAGTTTGTAATATGTATTGCTATAGTGACAGGTTGTCAGCCCATCGCCTAAATTACAATACACTGTAACCCTCGAGTCCCTTTTGCTGACTTCAACAGCATGCCCGGGAGGAAGGGCAGCTGGAACATTCTATGTTTTTCTATCTCTCCCAGTCCAGCATGGAAGTAAGTAATTTTGTGTACGTCGTAAATATAACAAATAAAGAATAAGTAGTCGCTGTCTCATCGAGAACATGACGTCCACACTTTGGAGGCGCAAAGCGTAAATGATTTTACGGCGAATTATAAAAGCGACCTACGGCACGGCATGCCGTCGACGGCATGCCGTGCCGTAGGAGACTTCCACGGAAAATCGTGCCGTGCCGTTCTACGGCAAATTATAAAAGCGCCCATTATGTTAAGTTCAATGTATCTGTCACTAGTAACCAGAGGTCGGAAATTCGGGTGCAAAAAAAGTAAAAACCCACTGTTGGAGCTACTAAGAGTTGCTACAACCACCTTTTTCAAGATTTTTAGGGCCCCGGTTTATTTTTCTTTATTAAATTGTTTTAGTAATGCCAATGTGTTCTTTGCGTCAATATAAGTCGAAACTGTTTGTATTTTTTTTAAATATTTGTTTTAATTTGAAAGATAAAAGTAGAAATGAGTTTTCAATGTACTGAAAAATATTAAAAATATAAAAATATCGTTTGATTGTTTGATATTTTTATTGAATACCCTTTATAAATGATTTCTACAATGCTTTTATTATTATTACACAAAAATTTGAATCCGAGGGCCCCTCGGGGGCCCAGAAGCGTTTTATTTCTTTTAAAAAAATTGCGGAGAAAATTAAAATTAAAATTCGTATTTGGCAAGGTTAAGACAACTCTTGTAATTTTTTCTATACGGTTGATAGTTTCAGGATAAATTGATGTTGAAGTTAGCAGGACACAATCGTTCAAAACCAAGCAAAGTAGTGGTTTTTATGGTGAAATCGGTTGACAGTTTCACAGTGAATTGATGTTAAAGTTGTTAGGACAATTTTTGGGCCTGGGGGCCCAAAGCATTTATTTTACTTCTTAAACAAAGAAATTACGGAAAAAAAACAAAATTAAAATTCTTATTTGGCTAGGTTAGGACAAGATAAACGTTTTTGCTCCTGTATTTTTTTCTCTACGGTTGATAGTTTCATAGTAAATTAACAATTAAATGCTTGTTACTAAGTTACATGAAATACTTTTGGCTTTCTTTATAAAATTTGACCATAATATTGTGTACTTTCAACATTTCACAAATTGAAACAGATGCAGCTCTATACGCTGACCTTGTCGCATATACTGAGAGAGAGAGAGTATATTGGATCAGCATGTATGTGTCTTTGAAATAAATATTTCTAGGAAATTTATCACTTCGACCGTTTATCCCAGTATGTGCAAAAGACTACTCAACCATAGTGGAAGAGGCAGGCGGCACCTGCAGCTATACCAAAAAATACTTAAAAGTGACCACTTTGGATTCAAATTGAGTCAATATTGTCAATACAGGTGTTTGAATGCTATTTTTGTTGAATGATTGCACGTAATTTAATCTATCAAGCATTTGAATGTTGACTCCGATTACGCCGATGAAAACATCGCCGATCATCGCACATGTCTACTACCTAGTTTCAAGCAAGTCCTCGCTCCGTAGTTTCGGCAGTTTAAGAGAAATTAATTACAGTTTAATAAATAAATATTAAAAAATTACAGCTCGCAACTCTGCCTTGTTTAATGAAATTTAAATAACTTTAAGTGCATCATTCGTTCAGCTTGTAACACTGTATGTATAAATTAAATTCAATAGTCAAATAAAAGAGTATATTGATACTTAAATAACCGATATAGTTATGCACAATAAAACGACGTAAATATGTAAGTTATATTTATATTTCAACACAAATCAACAGAAACAAAATATGCAATAGTTATTTATAAACTAAACTAAACCAAATATCCCTGTCTCTCTCTATCTTTGTCCCTGTCCATCTCTCTCTTTGAGTATGTGCGACAAGGTCAGCATATTGACTGTATCTGTCTAAGTGCGTTTAGGATGTATTGTCTTAATTTTCGGTTTGTAAAATATGGCAAGTACACAAAATCAAAAGTGTATTACATGTAACCTAGTATCAAGTATTTTCTCTGATATACTTATTGGAAACCGGCTAACCCAGGGAGGGTTTCAGTATTGTATTTTAAACGATGGGCTGACAACCTGTCACTATCGCAATATACAGATCCACCTGGAATGACCCTCAAAATTTGTCAGACGTGGCGGAACGACCTTTGTTTAGGTCGTTTACGCTCTGCCTACCCCATTAGAGATAAAGGCGTGATTATATGTATGTATGTACTTATTTGTAAAATATAAAATAAAGACGAATCCGGTAAAATTCTTTTTATATATATATATATATATATATATGCGAGTGCTTGACTGGTCTTATTTTAAGGATTTAGGTGCTTACAATGAACCTTAATAGTTTCACAACGAAAGAAAAATTATAGTAATGTTTAAGCAGTAAAACGCTTTGGGGCCTCCAGGCCCAAAAATTAAAATTGTGTCCAGGGAATTTTAACATCAATTCACTGTGAAACTGTCAACCGTAGAGAAAAAATTCTTTCTTGAAAGAGAAGTGCCTATATCTTCTTAACCTAGCTGATTTCACCATAAAAACAACTACTTGGCTTGGTCTTGAACAATTGTGTCTTACTAACTTTAACATCAATTTACCCTGAAACTATCAATCGTAGAGAAAAAATGACAAGAGTAAAAAGCGTTTATCTTGTCTTAACCCTGCCAATTACGAATTTTAATTTTAATTTACTCCGCAATTTTTTTTAAAGAAATAAAACGCTTTTGGGCCCCCGAGGGCCCCATTCAAATTTTTGTGTAAAAATAATAAAAGCTTCGTAGAAATCATTTCTAAATGGTTATCAATAAAAATATCAAACAATCAAATGATATTTTTATATTTTTAATATTTTTCAGTACATTGAAAACACATTTCTACTTATATCTTTCAAATTAAAACAAATATAGAAAAAAATGCAAACACTTTCGACTTATATTGACGCAAAGAACACATTGGCATTACTAAAACAATTTAATAAAGAAAAATAAACTGGGGCCCTAAACATCTTGAAAAAGGTGGTTGTAGCAACTCTCAATAGCTCCAACAGTGGGTTTTTACTTTTTTTGCACCCGAATTTCCGACCTCTGCTAGTAACAGAAAGCGAAATTTAAAAAACTATAAAGAATCTAAGTAACAAACATAGTTGCGGAATAGATGAAATCCCCCCCGCTTTGATTAAAATCTGAATAGCATCTTTAACGCCGCCAATAGCAAAACTAATAAATCAGTCCATTGAGGACGAATGTTTCCCGGATAGTTTAAAAATTGAAAAAATACGCCCTGTACCTAAAAAAGGTGGAACATCTTCGGATATCAACCAATATCGGCCAATATCTCTATTGCCCACTATCTCAAAAATATTTGAGAGAGCAATCACAAATAGAATAAATACATTTCTTGAAAAGTATAATCTACTAAATGAAAACCAATTTGGATTTCGGAAAAACCGCTCTACAACCTTGGCCGTCTATAAGTACTCGTATGTTGATGAAATTCTTAAAACAATAAAAGAAAATAAATATCCCATTGGTTTATTACTAGACATGAAGAAGGCATACGACAAAGTTTCACACAGTACACTCTTCAAAGAATTATTCCAGATTGCTATCAGAGGAAAGGCGTTAAATTGGATAAAATCATATCTTTCTAACATAAAGCAAGTTGTAGGTACAATTTGATTATCATAATTTAGACATTATACATAACCGTTATACATTAACCACAAACTGCTCCATTCCACAATGAAGTGTTATCGGTTGCGTTCTATTTGTCATTTATATAAATAATCTTCCTAAAATTGCCAATACTAAATGTGTTCTCTTTGCTGATAACGTTTTTCTGCTCTTTGAATATTCCCCAAGCATAGGTACACAAGATAATATTGTAGAAACTCTTGATAATATAAAAATATGGCTAGACGAGCACAATCTAGAAATAAATAATAAAAAGACTAAATTAATCCAATTTCGACCCTCTCAGAGACAAAAATTAGATTTAACTACTCTAACAGAACGCTTGGAGTTCAACGAGGTAGATAATGTTACACTTTTAGGTATAAGCATGAATACATATTTGACATGGGAAATACATCATCATCTTCCTAGCCTTATCCCGTATCTCAGGGGGTCGGCTACCTAATCCAGGGGATTGAACGAGGGTACTGGTTTTTACACAGAGCGACTGCCATCTGACCTCCGCAACCCATTAGGGAAACCAGACCCAATCCTAGATTAGGTCAGAGTTTTTAAGCCGCCAATGCTTAGCACTGGCCTCTGATATGGCTTAACGACTAATATCTACGGTATTAAACGATATTTAACCGGGACCAACGGCTTAACGTGCCTTCCGAAGCACAGAAAAAGCGCCGAATAAACGTACATATGAAATTCGAAAACCGAAAAACACATTGGTACGTGGTGGGATTCGAACCACGACCTCCCCGCTCAGGAAGCAGCGGCCCTATCCACTACACCATCGGGCTCATGAGAAATACATATTGAAAATATAAAAGCTAAATTATCTAGTTTCGTTAAAAGCTAAATTATCAGTTTTAAAGTTGAACACAAACCTTAACAAGTGATCATATGGGGAAGTAGCTCGGAAGCGGATCAGCTTTTTATCATGCAGAAAAAGTGCATCCGTATACTGGTAAACATTAGACAACGTGATACCTGCAAACCACACTTCAAACAGCAAAAATTTTTAACGTTGCCGTGTATTTACATCTTGGAAGCGGCAATGTTTGTAAAAAGGCATTACTATCTATATGAGAAAAACCCAAATCCTCGGCGGCAAAATAAATTGAAAGCACCAATCCCTAAACTTGAAATGTACAAAACAAGGCCACACTATATGTTAATACAAATTTATATCAAAATTCCACAAGAGTTGCGTAATGAGACCAAAGATAAAACTTTTTATAAAATACTAAAAACTAACTTTAATTTAAAAAATGCTATTATTCTATTAATGAATTTCTCGACGATAAGTCAATGCTAATCAGTATCAGGGTTTAAATGTTATGGGAAAAGATATTATATATTATCTAGGCATAAAAATGTAGAACAATTAATTTCTTATATAATGTACCTATAATTTAAGTATCAAATGTTTTAAGCACAATATTATATTTTTTTTGTAATGTTTTGCTTTTTTCTTTTGTAATGTATTGTTTAATATTTATTTAATGTTCATTTGATTAGTAATATATATTTTGTACATACATACATATAATCACGCCTTTATCCCTAATGGGGTAGTCAGAGCTTACACGACCTAAACAAAGGTAGTTCAGCCACGTCTGACAAAGTTTTGAGGGTTGTTTAAGATAGATTTGTAGGTATATTGCTGTAGTGACAGGTTGTCCGCCTGTCGCCTAAATTGCGATATACAGAAACCATTGGATCCCTTGGCTGGTTTTTACAGCATGCCCGGGAGGAAATGCAGCTGGCACATTCTATGTTTTTCTCTCGCTCCCAGTCCAGCATGGAAGTAATATAATATGTATTTTGTCCGTATTTAAATTATGATTCTAAATGTCAATTACTTTTTATTTATTTATTTGTATATTAAATTATTTGCCATTTTCGATTAATGTTTTATAATGTAATTAAGGTCATTATTTATTTGTTTTGTCCGTATTTTAATTATAATTTTAAAATTTTATGTTTTGTAAATTGAAGTGCCCAACAGGGTCCATGGTTGGAAACTATGTAAGACCTAAAATATAATTAAGACCTAAAATGTACCCATGTAGACAAATAATAAATGATTAATGATGATGATTAATGATGACTATAGTTTAGTGAAGAATACTATATTATAATGGTTGGAGTTGGCCTTGGTTAAAACCTTCATTGAAATTCCTGAATATTCAGCTTTGATTCCAAGCGAGCGAGGCTTGAATAATTCAAAAGAAATCGGTATTCTCCATTAATTTTCGCCTCCTGCTCGTTCAAATTCAGCCATTCTATTTGGCGATTGAACTACCTGAATATAAAAACGATAAACTGATAAATAAGCAAGACACCTGCACCCTTCAGCCATTTTCTTCTTAGCGAGTGGGTCTTCCGATGACCGTTGGTGACAGAGTTTTTAAACGCCTTGTAGCACAGCTATTCTGCCGTGCTAAGCTAAAAGGTGATTTGTTGACAAAGCGTAATTTTGCGCAAATTGCGAATAATTGAGAGTTTTAATCTGGAGAAATTGATAAGCATTATCTCATTCAAATTAAACTTAGAATACATGGGATGTATAGGGCAACTTTTAAGACAAAAAATACTGCGTTACCATTTACAGTTTTTTATTTTCTTTCAATTTGGCACCTACCGACTTTGGCTTGTACCTATCATATTTTCAAATATAGGTCTAATAATTCATAAAGAGCGTTAGTGACTGATACTAAGCTAAAAGACCATTTAATATATGAAGGATACTGCTTTTTAGATCAGTATGTCAAAGTATTTTCAAAAGGTCATCAGAACTCAAAAAGCCGTATGTGCACTTTCTTATTTTTAGCTTAGTACACTAATTCATATGCGGTTTTTCAACTTAGAATATTTTTATGAGTTAGGTATTTTTAGCTTAGTATTGGTAACTTACGGTTTTATAAACTAGTATCACTGGGAAAATCAGCGCATTTACATAATTCTGCATATTGGTATCTCGGTTATTAGTGGGAATTTCGAATTAAGTTCAAAATAGAAAAAAGCGGAAAAAATTGCTTAATAGCCCTATGCAAAAAAGTCGATTTTATAGAAAACGCCAAAATTATAGAAAACCCCCTCTTTCACGGCAATATAAGACCTCTGACATGGTTTGGAGAACGACCACTATCAAAGACAGCGACCGGAACCGGCGGCTTAACGTGCCCTCCGAAGCACAGAATCATTTTTCTTTTCGGACAATAAGTGATTCAGCCTGCAGTGCCCTAACAAAACTGGAGAAAACCTCACAACATCATAAATTGTCAAATATCAACTTTGTGTTCGTCCCCTGGAAATCGAACCCAGGACCCCCAGATCGGGAGCCCATGGCTCAGACAGTTAGTTACTTCAGCCATAGCAAAGAGTTATTTAATCTGTGGGCACGCGTGCGAAGTTCAAAATGGATGTAGAACTTAAAAAGCACTTTTTAAGTACCTACAAACCCAACGTTACAGAACATAATTTAATTTCTCCTTTACAGTGTCACGTATGAAAAAATAATAATAATAAATAAATGTTTGTTGTTGTTTACGTGAACGTGTGCATGTACCACACCATCCCTAGCGACTAACACCTACTACAAATAAACCCAATGTCGAGTTTACCGTAGATTAAAGTTTGTAAATATTTTTTTTACTTTGTATCTAGAAAATAAACTTGAAATAAATACTGGGTACGTACGATTTTATTCTCAAATGCCATAATGTGTTATCTATGCCTAAGCACCAGTAATATGACGACGTGTCGTGCTTCTACGTGAAATTATATTTTAGTACAGTATTTTCTTCCATGCTGGACGGGGAGTGAGAGAGAAACATAGAATGGGCCAGCTGCATTTCCTCCCGGGCATATTGTAGAAGCCAGCTAAGGGATCTAAGAGTTTCTGTATGTAGCAATTTAGGCTATGGGCTGACAAGCTGTCGTCACTTCAGCAATATACCTACAAATCTATATTAAATCACCCTCAAAACTTTGTCGGACGTGGCGGAACGAACTTTGTTTAGGTCGTTTACGCTCTGCCTACCCCATAAGGGATAAAGGCGTGATTATATGTGTGTAGGCACAAATAGGTACATAATAAAGGGGACGCTAGTTTCCCTACACACGGTGCGGGATTAATCGTCACTTTTAGCATACTCTTTTTGGCAGCAAATTAATTATACGATACTAAATCGTTAACCATAAAATATGACGATATCGATTAATTTCTTCCATGCTGGACTGGAAGCGAAAGAAAAACATAGAATGTGCTAGCTGCATTTCCTCCTGAGCATGCTGTAAAAACCAGCTAAGGGATTCGAGGGTTTCAGTATTGAAATTAGGCGATGAGCTGACAACCTGTCACTACAGCAATATACCTACAAATCCTATCTGAAACATCTCTCAAAACTTTGTCAGACGTGGCGGAACAACCCTTGTTTAGATCGTTTACGCTCTGCCTATCCCATTAGGCATAAAGACGTGATTATATGTTTGTATGTAGGTATGTATGTATGATATCGATTTATATCGAATCAGCCACTTTATCATTTGCTTCATAAACCGAACTTGAAATTTGTTTGCACAAATTTAATGGGATTCCACCAAGATTAAATTTATAACCACAAATCCGGAACAAAATGTCGATGAAATCAAATAGTTTCCATTATTGGGTCGTACTAATAGCAATGGTGTATCTTCTTCTTTCTTATCGGTCCCTCAGTGCTGAGAATCGGCACCTGTAATTAATTCTCCCATCCACTTATTGTTAGTTTCACACAGTCCATATACTAGTTCTCTACTAAATGTACAAGTTTAAAATTTTATTTTATTTTCTTCAAAGAATGTTATTATTATAATAATTTAGCTAATAAGACTTTATTTATGTTTCATAAGATTTTGATTTTTATGTTTCATCTTTGTTTTTTGCAGCTTGCTGTATAAACACAAATCTAGATTTAAGTTGTTAGTTTTGGCTTCACGGAAGACCAGCGCTACAAGCACTGCTTGTAACATAAGCTGAGTGAAGACCATTTTTAGTCACAAAAATATTATGTTATTTCTTGTTTTATACCTTGTAACACATTGTAACCTGTTTTGTGCCTAAAATAAATTTATTTTCTTTCTTTCTTTCTTTCTTTCATTAAACAAACCGAAAATTTCGAAACTTGTTATGAAAATACCACTCGCCGACTGGTGTGGAATGTATTTCATATTTGATATAAGATTTCAAGTTTTAGTGCCAAATTGTACAAAATACAGATTCAAAGATCATCTACTCTTATAATATAGTTATGTCCGAACTATAAACGTAAAAAGGAATTTAGTATATTGACATACTTTGCAAACAAAATGCTGAAATACACTAAAACGTTAACTTTTCGTTACAGCTTGCTATAACGAAAAGTAAAATGATCACAGTTATGGAAGTAATGAAGGAAAAAGTACACAAATCGGATTTGGAGCTGTTTCTAAGAGAAAGTTGTTTAGCTTGAGCATGGGTTCCGATTGAGGAAAGAAGATCAGTTTTGTGAAAAGTTGTTCAGTTTGAGAAAAGGTGTTCATTTTAATGTAGTAGTGTAGAACGAACGAACTTTGTAGGATATTTACAATTATTGGCAACCTTCTCTTTTACATACATACATACATATAATCACGCCTTTATCCCTAATGGGGTAGGCAGAGCGTAAACAACCTAAACAAAGATCATTTCGCCACGTCTGACAATGTTTTGAGGGTTATTTAAGATAGATTTGTAGATATATTGCTGTAGTTACAGGTTGTCAGTCCATCGCCTAAATTACAATATACAGAAACCCTCGGATCCCTGAGCTGGTTTTTACAGCATGCTCGGGAGGATATGCAGCTGGCACATACTATGTTTTTCTTTCGCTCCCAGGCCAGCATGGAAGAAACCTTCTCTTTTAAAGAGCCATTGTAGATTATTTAAGGCCCTCTACTGTATGAGTTGGTGAATCAAAGAAAAGGTGAATGTCAGGTCGTATTAGGAAGTAAATTGGTTGACAGAAGACCGAGAAAGTTGGCGATTACTCCACCGACAAGTGCCTAGCACTTAAAAAGATCAAGACTATATGAGCGTAGATAAACAAGTGTATGCAACTGTACGTAAATAAGTATCAAAATACTTGTGTGATGCTATTATGAAACACGATTCGCTCGTTTCATAAACTCACACTCGTGCTTTAATACCCCTTATTACGCAGCAGTTGCATAAATAGCTATTCTCTCCACACTAGCAAAGCATTCTCCAAATTGAGTTCAGAGCCAATCAACAAACCGATTGACATTTACGGAACTATAAAATATGTGATCACGATCAGGTCACATCTTTTTGTTCTTCTTTCGTGTGGGTATCGAGTCGATCGACCCTATGAACCCTGGTATAAAAGTTTAAAAACTCCCTAATAGCACAGCCAATAGGCATCTGACATGGATTTGTGTAACGACCACTATTAAAGGCAGCAACCACGCCACCAACCTCCAAAGCACGGAATCTTGTTTCTTTCAGACAATTAGGTGCTACCTGCATTATCCTAACGAAACTGGGGAAAATCTCACAAAGTAATAAATTGAAATTTATCAGTTACTTTATGTTTGGGTGTGTGTCCTGGGAATCGAACCTAGGACCTCTGGATCGGGAGCCCATGGCTCTGACCACTAGACCATGAAGGCAGCTTAAGTCTAAAACCGACAACAAAATCCATAAAACGTCTATGCTGGCGGCTATAGATGATGGGATGACCTTTATATACAGTATTAAAGTTTAATTTGACATAAAGCGTTTTTTCGCTTTCCAATGTCGAATTATCATATAGGTAAGGAAACTTGGACAAACTGTCAGTGTGAAGATTGACACCGACAGCAAAAGTCTGGGAGTTTTCTATTCGCGAAATAAATCCACATTTGTCAAGAATGATTGCTTTCAGAATAACGATACGAGGAGATATAAAAGAATTCCTTATCGATGCCTTAAGCAATCCCTAAACATGTCAGAATATTTTGTTTCTCTTGGGCATAATATGTCTGTTATTTCTTTAAAGGCTCCTTCCCTCCAGGCGTGCAGGATTTCAATCATGAGATAACGTTCCGTGAAACGTTCAAAACAATACATACATACAGTAACGCCTTTATTCGTAATGGGGTACACAAAGCGTGAACGACCTAAGTAAGCTAACGCCATTTCGCCCCGTCTGACAAAGTTTTGAGGGTAATTTAAGATAGATTTTTAGGCATATTACTGTGATGACAGGTTTTAAGCCCATCGCCTAAATTGCAATATACTGACCCCTCCTAATCCCTAAGCTGATTTTTATGCATAATCCAGCATGCCCAGGAGGAAATGCCGCTGTTTTATTCAAATCAATAACCTATTATTAAGAATATAGCCGAGCTTGGCTGTGGCAGGTTCGAAAAGTAACCATAGTTAAAATTTAAGAATACTTTAATTTCACCAGTGTTTCATGTAGGACTGGAAACGAAAAAAAAAACATAGAATGTGCCAGCTGCATTTCCTCCCGGGCATGCTGTAAAAACCAGCTAAGGGATTGGAGGGTTTCAGTATATTGCAATTTAGGCGATGGGCTGACAACCTGTCACTACAGCAACATACCTACAAATCTATCTTAATTAAATAACCCTCAAATCTTTGTCAGACATGACGGACCGAACTTTGATTGGCCGTTTGCGCTCTGCCTATTAGGAATAAAGGCGTGATTATATTGTATGTATGTACGTATGTCAACACTCTTTCGTGGGAGGATTTCCGAGCACTGTAAACGATGTTATATTGTCAGAAAATTGTGGACCATTTCTATTTCTACCTTTCTCGGAATTTACGACACTAATGGGCTCGATTCTAGATTTGCCGGCTAAAACTAAAATTTAAATTTATTTGTCACTTTCAGACTTTCTTTTTTCATACAGACGAATTTACGTGGTTTCATTGTTCTTCTTCTGTCGAGTGGGTATCGAGTCTATCGACCCGATGAACCCTGGTGTCAGAGTTTTGAAACCGCCTAGTAGCACAACTATCAGGCCTCTGACGTGGTTTGAGTAACGACCACTATCAAAGACAGCGACCGGGACCGACGGCTTAACGTGACCTCCGAAGCACGAAATCTTTTTCTTTTTCGGACAATTAGGTGATTTAGCCTGCAATGTCGTAACCAAACTGGGGAACAATTCACAAAGTGATAAATTCTCAAATATCAACTTTGTGTTTCCCCCTGGGAATCGAACCCAGGACCTCCGGATCAGAAGTCCATGGCACTAGCCACTAGACCACGGAGGCAGTGGTTTCATTGACGTGGTTATATAAAAACATTGGAAAAGGACAGGAGATCTATTCTCTCCGGTTTATGATTTATAGTTGGCGGTTTTATGTGTTATTTGTTATTTTTATCCGCCGTCATATGATATGCGCCACCAGACAGTGATCATACCATTACGCAATCAGATAATACACAAAGGAAAATTTTTGTAATGGGTGACGAATCTTTAAGAGGATTAGGAGCAACTTTGATAGAGTCTAGAAGAGGAAAATGGAACGACAACTACAAGCCTGAGGCATTTATAATGACAGAAGCATCGAGTACAATTTTTCTACCACAAATTGAAGCAAGTATCGACAAGGTTACTAGAAATGACTATGTAGTGCTAGGAATAGGTGGTCATGATAAGAATATTCAAATACTTCATTCAAACTTATGCTTAAGTATACATAAACTAAAAAACAGTACTGTTATTCTATGTCCAATAACTAAAAATGCATATTTAAATAAATTAAAATTGAACTCTGAAATTAGACTGTGGACAAAACATTTTAAAAATTGTATGGTTATCGAATCAAGTATAATGAAACATTTAAATCACGCTGATTATATCCACTATATTAGTAATAAGATTAACTTAACCATTGACTATCTAGAATATAAAAAACAGTTTCTGACATTTGAAAACAAATTCTATACAAGGCAGGCAAATCCCCAGCAGGAAAGCCAGGACCTCATTGGAAACAAGGCAAGGAAAGGAACTATTCCCTACTATTTTAGACAAATTCAAAACAGATATGAAAACCATGTTACAACCCAAAAAGAAATCGATAAGCGGTCGTCGGCAAAAAAAGGAACTATTCCTTTCTATTTTCACCCATTGGCTCCTGCAGTTTCAAAAGTGGCTACCAAGCCAGAATGTGAGAAGTGTGAAAATTCCTTAGAGGTTTCCTCTCCGCTAAAGGTTGACCACAGAACTAACAAGAAACAATTTTTTCGAGTCTGACTTAAGCGTCTCTTTATTTCACCAGAACATTCAAGGGTTGTCTGCAAAAAGAGAATTAATAGAAATAACTTTATCCCAAATACTCGTAAAAGACCGGATAAAACCCAACGTACTATGCTTCACGGAAACGTTTGTTCTAGTCGGTCAGGAAAATAATATAAAGATAACTAACTTCGAAGTTGCGTCTAATTTCTGCAGAAAAAATATTAAGAGAGGTGGCTCTTGTATACTTGTTAGACAAGGTATTCAACATAGCAATATTAAATGTTTTGATTCGATAGCTAGAGAAAAGCATTTTGAATGCTGTTGTGCAAGTCTCCCAGCTCTAAAAATAGTTATTGTGTGTTTAAACAGAATTCCCACTAAACGTGTTTCTCATCTAGAAGACTTTTTTGTACGACTGGAATCACTATTGCATACCATACATAAAAAATATACTTAAAAAAAAAAACATATGTGGTGATCTTAACGTTAATACATTATCTACAAGTAAAGACTCAATTAGACTTCAGGAAATTGTAAATAGGTATAAATTAATCTTTCATATTACAGAACCCACAAGAGGTCCATCGTGTATAGACAATTTTATTAGTAATATAGATAATGTTACTGGAAACGTACTCTCGTTACGTCTTTCCGACCATGATACGTCGCAAACGATACAGTTTCCAGTAAAGGAAAAAGAAATGACTGTACTGGTATATTAAACATTTAGAAGGGACTATTGTGAAGAAAACATAAATAAGTTTAGAGGTTACTTAAGTAGTTTAACATTTTCTGACGTATTTAATACGGAAGATTTCAATTTAGCGTTTCGGGAATTCCATGATGTTTTTTCTTTACTATACAAGTTATGTTTCCCCGTAATTAAAACAAAAGTAGATAGAACTCATCGTAAAATGCCATGGATAACTAAAGGCTTAAAGAAAAGCTGTGAAACTAAAAAATATCTCCGTTTTAAGTTCTACTTAAACAAATCAAACCAAAACAAAGTACAATATCGCAACTACAACAAACTTCTTAAGAACAGTAAGTTTGTATTGAAAAGCAATAACAAGTGTAGCTACATGGACAATTATTCAAAATGAAACAAAACTGGCACAACCACGACAGTTTTTGGACAAAGTTAGGATAAATGATGAGGAATTCACTGACTTGCTAGATATAGCCAATAACGTAAATAAATATTTTATTGATATGACATACAATCAATATCCTGACATAAGACTTCCAATTATTAATAATCACAATAACAACAATCATTCCATATTTTTTACCCCAGTTAACGATAATGACTTAGAAAAAACTATCATGACTCTCAATAATACAAATAGTGAAGGAATAGATGGTATTTGTACAAAAGTTATAAAATCATGTAAAACAGAAATTAAAACCGTATTGACACATTTGGTAAATCTGTCCTTACAGACTGGACCATTCCCAGAGCTCATGAAACGTTCTATAATAAAGCCGTTGTACAAGAAAGGTAACAAAACTGATATAAATAACTATCGTCCTGTATCCCTCATACCAGTTATTTCTAAAATTTTTGAGAAAATCGTCCACTCAAAAGTTAGTTCATTTATCAACAAATACAATATACTTAGTGAGAATCAATATGGGTTCCAAAAAAATAAGTCAACCACACTTGCAGCATTTAAAGTAGTAAGTGAAGTTTTAGGAAAAATTTATGCCAACAATTACGTAACAGCGATATTTTTAGATATGTCTAAAGCATTCGATTTCGTTTCCCATAGCCTACTTCTTTCTAAACTGGAAAGATATGGCATCAGAGGCCAAGCTTTGGACTGGTTTCGATCTTATTTAAGAGACAGAATGCAATGCTGTGAAGTAACTAACTTAGACGAAAGGAATCGTGCAATGTGCTATCGATCAGAATTTAAGCGATTAGATGTAGGGGTTCCACAAGGAAGCGTATTGGGTCCATTACTTTTCATTTTATATATCAATGAGCTCCCTACAATATTAAACCATAAAACAATCTTATTTGCTGATGACGTAACAATATTAGTGACTACGCCTAAAAAACTGTCAATTGAATTTCATATATCAGAAATAACAAGCGTTCTAGACCTAACTACTAATTGGCTTAGTCACAATAACTTAAATATTAATTTGAACAAAACTAATTATATGAATTTTAATTTACATAATGAATTGACATCTATTAATTATAATGGACAAATTTTTCTGAATGCAAGTAGTGTATTATTTTTAGGAATCTTAATAGACCAGCTTTTGAACTGGAAAGAACACATAGATAAAGTATGTAGCAAATTAAGCAGTTTCACTTTCGCGCTTTACAAACTGACACGATCAGCATCACGGAAAACAGCAATAGTAGCATACTATGCATATGTTGAATCCGTTCTCAGGTATGGGCTTATTATTTGGGGTAACGGTACAGGTGCAATAAATGCCTTTATAGCCCAAAAAAAGTGCATAAGAGCCATCTGTGGTATATCTCCAGACCAATCTTGCAGGCCGTATTTCAAGGAGCTTCGTATACTACCTCTTCCCTGTCTGTTCATCTTGGAAATCGCATCTTTCGTCAAGCAGTACCCGCAATATTTCACGCAGTTGAGAGACGTCGTTCCTCGTCAGAATATGCGATATCCTGATAGGCTCGTCCTCGACGAAGTACCTAAAAGCACACGTTTACATAAAAACTGTTATAAATATGTGTGTGCATATTTATAACAAAATACCAAAATCTATAAAAGACCGACCGTTCAAGCAATTCAAATGGGTATTACGTAACTGGTTGATAGAAAAAAACTTTTACTCGATTACAGAATTCGATAATTTCAAAGTAATTAGCAATTAACAGATAAATACTTACTGGGAATGGTAACTTTCTGTCTGTCCTGGGTCCTACGCATATCCCGAGAAAAAGTCAGTCACTTTATTATGGAAGGGTAACGAGTTTGTCCGTAACCGTGCGGAACCAAAGTGCGTAACGGCAACTACGCTGGGGCTGCCAGTCTTGTAAAATAGTATTTGACTAATTATTTCCCTTTTTTTTTTTTCGCTTCCTTTGCCTATTGACTGGCAAGGTGTGTCATCATCATCACTATACTGCCTTTGTTAACTGACATTATATTTTGTTATTATTAAGAAATGTATTATATTAATGTTGTTAATTTTGCATGCTATTGTAAATAGTTAAACAAGTGATTCTTAATACATAATTTGTAACACCTGTTGTACCTTGTTTAAGAGCAAATAAATGATTATCTAAATGATTATGGCGGATACAATTGACAGAAATACTGGGGAAACACGCAAAAGCGCGTCAAAATCTAACGGACAAAGTGTAAAACTATAGAGTATAAATCGCTCTGTCCTTTTTCAATTTTATTATTTTGAAATGACAGATAGATTTTAGTTTTAGCCATTGGTATCCAGAATCGAGCCCATTGTCAGAAAATTGTGGATCGTTTCTATTCCAACCTTTCGCGGAATTTTAGACACTATTGTACTATGTCACAAAATAGAAAAAGCGCTGGAAGCGGGAGTGTCAGCGACTGTTTCTCATCTGTTGATGAGGTGCTATTTTAAATGAATAAATCTTTTTTCTTAGCAAGTAGGATTTCGAGTCCAACAACAAACTGATGAACCCTTGTTTTAGAGTTTTGAAGGCCTAGTAGCATAGGTAATAGGCCTCTGACATTGTTTGAGTAACGACCCCTATCAAAGACAGCGACCAGACCGACTGCTTAACGTGCCCTCCTAAGCACGGTCTTTTTTGGACAATCAGTTGATTCAGCCTGCAGTGTCCTAACTAAACTGGGGAAAACCTTACAAAGTGATAAATTCAACACAAAACAGCACAAATACAAATCAAATATCAACTTTGTGCTTCCCTCTGGGAATTAAACCCTGGACCTCCAGATTAGGAGCCCATGGCTCAGACCACTAGACTACGTAGGCAGTTACAAATGAATAAATAGAGTACTTCCTCATAAACGGAGTCTTACTTTAACATCTTGTTGCAGGCGTTGCTTCGTGGAAAAGTTGGAGTGCAAGCAAGTCACCCCCCCTCCGTCCAGCCAAGAAGTCACCGCTTGTGTGATTCGGGGCAGCCACACTGGACGCACAGGTTTCTCAACACGGTTATCTATCATCCTTTGATTTTTGTACGCTGTAGATCCCACGCTTTTAGTTGTAGATGCATGCAGGCATGATGAGCATCAGCAGGAGGAAAAAGTAAAAAAAGATCTGTAGCAGCCATCGTGAAAATAGCAACAGTATGGCCGCCACATGACCCGTGCCGTGGTGATGATAATAAGGTTTATCATTTTGCACCGCTGCTGTTGTCCCATTTATTATATTCAGCAGAAAACAAAATACAAATACAAAATACAAAAATATTTATTATCTTAATCCAATATACAAAACAGATTTCAACCAAGAAAACCACACTAGGCCAAGCCTGTGTCGTGCTCTCTTTACAAATTAGAATTTACAGAAATAGGACGTATCTATTACATAAACGAGAATTTTAAAATTAATAATAATACGAAAAAGATATAACATGCATTATCCCAAATATGACGTAAATAGATACGCGGAAATATTAGAAATTTTTAGTTCAAATAAATAATGCTACCTATAGGATAAACGACGTGTCAAGCGGGAACCTAGTATTTATTGGAGTCTCGGTAGACTTAAATCGGAATTGCAAACCGAGGTGCCAGCCAACATAGCACTTCACGTTGACCGTCAGTTACTTCTGTAGGTCTGCTGTAATAAATTTCTTCATAGAAATAAGCAGTACCTGTTGTGTCTTTTTTCTTTGTGTTAGTGTTTTTTCATGTCTTTTATTGTGTACAGGAAGTTGTTGAATAAATAAATTAGTTTCTATCACTGTTTGGTTTACGTTAGTTTATACGATTAAGAAGTACAGCATGAAACTATTTAAACTTAAGTGAGACATTCTAAATAAAGATTTTAATAACGGGCACTCACTGATGAAGGGACTCCGAATGTCTCGAAACATGTCGTGAACTACGCGACTTATTTTCCAAAGTAAGTTCCCGTATTAAAATCTTTGAATACAGCATGCTTTAATTGTTACGTGGTATTTGTTTATTAATAATGTCTAGATATTAAAACATCCACTAACACAACATACTACCTACATTCACCGGTAGCATTATCTGACCACCCACCCTTCTTGAATTATGTATTTCTAATTTATTTCAAACTACATAACTATGTGTTATTTTATTGCTCTACCGCGTCATTTTATTGAGTGTTAGAAATAGTAACTTCCATGCTGGACTGGGAGAGATAGAAAAACAGAATATTCCAGCTACCCTTCCTCCCGGGCATGCTGTAGACGTCAGCAAAAGAGATTCGAGGGTTACAGTATATTGTAATTTAGGCGATGGGCTAACAACCTGTCACTACAGCAATACACATTACATTCTAAAAAAAACACAATTTTTGTCAGACGTGGCGATAGCGCCTTTCAAGGGGTGTTTTACGCTCTGCCTACCCCGTAAGGGATAAAGGTGTGATTTTATGTATGTAAAAAGAGTAACAATTGTTAAAGTAACATTTCTTGTAATGGACTTAATTTTAGATTCAAGAGATTTTATTCTTATCCAAAAACCTCAGTTAGACTACGCGGTCAGATAACTGTGCCAATTTGTACGTTCAATTTTATGACGATATTATAAAATCGTTTATCTTTACTGACTGATTCATCAATGTAGCACTGCCTAAAGCTAGAATCCTTTTTTTACTGGTGATAAATAAGAAAGGATGTTTTGATTTTTCTCCCCTAAAGGGGTAAAAAGGGGGTTTGAAGTTGATATGAAAGTCCGTTAATTTTAAACTTCAGATCTTGCGATTTCGCATTTTGACTAATAATTAAATAATAATGGACACATGTTTCGTGTTTTAAGACTTTCATCCCCGAAAGGGGTTAAATAGGGGTTGGAAGTTTAAGTTAGAATGTTGAAATAAGGATCTCCTAATTTGGTGTTTAGGCTAATGATAAAACAATAATGGACTCGTGTATCAGCGATTTTTTTTATCTCTAAGGGCGTTAAATAGGGGTTAGATGTTTGTATGGAAATTCCTTGTAAATTTGAAGTAAGGCTCTTTCAATTTCAAGTTTAGGCTATTAAAAATCAATGTTTGTTGTTTTTGTTATTTCAACTTTTTTTTTTTTGACCCCTTAGGACCCCCTTAATAGGGGTTGGAAGTTTGTATGGAAACTCCGTCTACTTTGAAGTTAGGATCTTCTAATTTCGTGTTTAGGCCAATGAATAAAAATTAATGGACACCTGTATTAGCGTTTTTTTGTTTTTAGATCCCTTAAAGCGTCGAATAGTTGGGATGACGATTCGGATGAAATTTTGTTAATGAAAAACGTTATTCTCGCGAGAAAACTCTATTAGCTGCGGGTGAAACTGCAGCGCGGAAAACTAGTGACGATACAAAACTACCTAGTATGTACATACTGTGTTGTCAAATAGAAGTTATAATTGGTTCATAAATTAACATGCCAGTAGGGGAAAATTCTCATATTAAATCCAATTTGTAACAACTTTTGTAAAATCTCTAAAGCTGACAGAACTTTACATATTTCGGTAACACATTTACATTTATAATAATGTCTGGCCAACTGTATTATTATTTATACAGGGTCTAAGACATTTTACTTAATTGTTGATATTGGGCGTACAGGAAAAATCGCTCGTACCTTTTAGGTATATTTGTTTGGCGATAAGAAATGAGTCTCTCGAAACATTCTTGATTATGTTTATGTACTAGACTTCTTTTTTATTAGCAATGGGTTTACTCTTGACTCTAGACACTTAGTCAAGGATGACTGTGATAGAGCGAGCTCACCCAGAAGATGCCTGTTATGGTACTGGCAATCTCACGCATCAACGGAACACAGCAAGCTGTTTGGAATCGGACTCCGGTGAGTGAGAGGGTGGTTGCGAGCCAGTCGGCCCCCGTGCAGAGCCTAGCACCGCTTTGTAGGGATCGTTCAGCCAGACTTATTCACAGGCAAGCCTGTGTTGCCGTTACCCGGGGTGGACCACTAGACTAAAGTCTAGCTTCAAAATTCTTTCTTTGTAACTTCCATTTTACCTTTGGGGTGCGATTGGATATATTAATTCTGTGACCCCAGGCAATAAAAAATAACTAGTTGTATATTAAAATACCTAAATTGTAACGCGATCTTCGTAACACGGGGATTTCAGACACCTTAATGCGAGTTCCGTCATTATAACTCAGTCCAATCCAATATATACGGGGTGTAAGGGACAGCGTCCCGCAAATTGATAGGGGTTGCTCAGTCAACGACATTGAACATTTTCCACTTGGAAATTATTTCAGGATGTAAAAAAAATGCTTTTTCACACAAATTATCTGATCGAGGTGGAAATTTTGTATTGAAAAGCTTTTATTTTTCATAATCATAAACATTTATTCATCAATACAGGTTCTGTTTACAGAAAAAGATGTTACAGAAATAAAGAGCCCGCTGTATTGCGCCATAAAGCATATGAAAATAGTCAAAAGGAATAATAATTAATTAAAGTAATAAAAATTTGTAAACATGTCCTAAAATTTTAAAATTAATCAAAAATATTTAAAATAATGAAATAATGTTTCAAATTTTAACGACATTTTAGAATATAATTACACATAACAATGCAATTGATGTAGGTAAAATTGTTTAAATTTAAATGAAGTCACAAGAGAAATGTCCAACAATTTAAAATATTGGTGTTAATATTTTGTTAATTTAATTAATGCATAATTAATCTAGCGGTGCTTAAGGTTTAAGAAGTCATACAATTTATAAAAAACTTTTCCAATTTAATACATTTTTAAGTCTGTTTTAAATTTAACTAAGTCACTAGTATTTCGTATTTCTATTGGCAGATTATTATAAATTCGAGGAGCCATTTTGAATATACTTTTCGCATAAAATGCAGTCATACAGAGTACCGCACGGAACACGTCACGGCGACATGCTCTTTCAAAGGTTCTAAATAGTTGAGGTTTATTTCGAACAAACATTGCTGTTTCATAAATATACATAGAAGGTACAGTTAAAATCCCATTTTTTTTGTAGAAATGTTTGCAACTGTCAGTCCTGCGTAAGTTACACATAGCTCTTATGCACCTTTTTTGTGCTTTCAGGACAGTTTCTACACCTGTAGCATTCCCCCAGAAAATTATGCCATATCTCAGAGTAGATGCAACATACCCGTGATATACTGTCATCGCGGCCTCGATTTTAACAACTTTAGCTAGTCTGTACAGTGCATAGAAGAATTTACTAAGTTTCGTGCATATATTTTCTATTTGCACAGTCCACGCAAATTAACTGTCTATAGTACATACATACATATAATCACGCCTTTGTCCCTAATGGGGTAGGCAGAGCGTAAACGACCTTAACAAAGGTTGTTCTGCCACATCTGATAAAGTTTTGAGGGTTATTTAAAATAGATTTGTATGTATATTTCTGTAGTGACAGGTTGTCAGCCCATCGCCTAAATTACACTATTCTTAAACTATCGGACCCCTTAGCTGATTTTAACAGCATGCCAGGGAGGAAATGCAGCTGGCACATTCGATGTTTATCTCTTGCTCCCAGGCCATCATGGAAGATTACTATATATATTTCCCCTTAATAATAATAATAATAACAGCTTTTGTTTCCAAAATTCACTCACTACATACAATTTAATTATACAATCAGGTCAGCATACACTTAATTAGTTTCCATTCAATTTCACATTTTATATTAAAATGCAAATAATGTAATTTAATTTAAATGTCCATGTAAAATAATACAATTCAATTTTAAATTTGTTTTTTGTTTTGGGTACCCATTTCTGGGTAAAAGCCTCCTCCATCTCCTGCCAGTCGAGTCTAGTTTGGGCTAGTCTTGTCCACGTAGGGCCAGCCACCGCCATGATGTCATCTATTACTTATACTAACTCCGATAATTTGTAATATAATAATGATAGTCATCGAGACAAACCTATTACGGGTTTAGCGATGTCTTATAGATTGTTCAAGGGTCATTTATTGTAATAAAAAATCTAATAAAATAAAATACTGTGAGAGGGTAAATGTGTGGTCTGTAGTCCTAAATTTTGCTCTAAATCCGGCTTGTTCTTTCGGTTGGCTTTTTTCTAAAGAATTTGGGATTCTTTTCAAAACAATACTGGTGAATATTTTATACATAGTTTGTAACAAACTTATCGGTCGGTTTCCCATATCACAAGGATATCCTTTTTTATACAGTAGAGTTATGACCGCTGTTTCCCAATCTGTAGGTGTTATTGTTCTTGAAAGTATCTCAATGTAGAGTTAAAAAAAAGAGTGAAAGGTCTCGTTAGCACGGGTGTAATAGGCTCTACGATGGATTTTATTACGTCATTTGAATTTATGCCATGCTGGTCTGGGAGCGAGAGAAAAATATACAATGTGCCAGCTGTATTTTCTCCCGGGCATGCTGTAAAACTAGCTAAGGGATCCGAGGGTTTCAGTATATTGTAATTTAGGCGACGGGCTGACAACCTGTCACTACAGCAATATACCTACAATTATATCTTAAATAACCCTCAAAATTTTGTCAGTAGTGGCGGAACGACTTTTGTTTAGGTCGTTTACGCTCTGCCTACCCCATTAGGGATAATTTCGTGATTATATGTATGTATGTTTGAAATGCTGTCACTACCAGTGCTCTTCATTGACTTTAGGTTTTGAATTGCGTTGCGATGAGCGATTTTATGTTTTCAGTTATAATTTGTGGTTTTGTTTTGAAGTGGCTAGGAAATTCACTTGTACTCTCTTGAATATTTTTGACTAATGGAGTATAAGCGAGCTCTATGTCGCTGTAATTGTAACTTTTACTTTTAGATAAAAATATACTTTGTAGAGATTCTTGTTCGACAGGGGTGAATCTAGACATGGTTGGCACTCCAAACTGGCTTCTTGAAGTTATAAGCTTATATTTCAATTGTAGAGTCGCTCATACTAATCAGGGGTATCTCGTAGGGATTACTTCATTATATTCGTTATATTTTGTTTGGTTCTTGTTAATATAAAGTCTAATTCATTTAGCGTTTTACCGTCTGGGTGTTTCCAAGTCCATCGTCGCTTCCAATTCTTTTTGAAATAGTTGTTTGTTATAATCATTTTGTGTTCTAGGGTAAAATGGATCAGCTTGTTCCCTCTTGGGCTTCTTAGTTTGTATCCCCAAGGTCCCATGACTCCCTTGTCATCCTCAGTTGGCATACCAACCTGGCAAATAAAATCACCTATCAGCACAGTGTCTCTACCAGTGTTTTCCATAGCTTTCTCTAGGTCTTGATATAATATATCTATATCCTCATTTGGCGAGTATTCAGTTGGTGCGTAGGCTTGTATTATATTCAGTACTTTATTGTCTAAGAGTATGGTGAGACAGGCGACTCTATCTGAAATTTGTTTAAATTCTTTGATGCTATTTTTAAGCTCCTTTTTTACCAGAAATCCAATGCCATTTCTGTAGGCCATAAGTATATATTTTTGACTTCGACGTCACTTGAGTAACTTTTTGTTATTTCAGAAGCAGACTGTTTGCAGGGCATGTTGTTAAAGTAATCTTTTTGTATTTGAACATAGTTATGCATTGAGTTTTGACTCAACTTGTTCTTCTTAGCATTTGGATATTTCACTTTATTTCCAATCGTAGAGTTCACTTGTTGCGGTGGTGTTAACTCCAGCTCTCGCTTTTTGTTGTTCTTTTTGCTGTGGGAATTGTTCTAATTTTCTTCACGTATGATAAGTTTATCGTAGTGATGTATGCTGTTTTTCCCTTACTTCTTGCTTTATGTAGTAATGATTTCTTGTTTCTAGTACTTCTTGTGTATAATCTTCTTTTAAGTATAAATCTGTATCAATTAGTATTTTTTTCTGTCTCATTACGATACGTTTTTTAACGTACGTAGTAAATGTTACAACTATTGGTCGAACCTTGCTTTTATCATATTTGCCTATTCTTTGTATCATTTTAAGCTCGTTTTTCTCACATTGTCTCTTCATTTTCTTGGTAATTATGTTTATTATATTGTGTTCCATTTATTCATAGGATTTTTCATTTTCATGTATTCCGGAGATCAATATGTTCCTTATTTTAAGTTGCTTTTCTAGGGTAGATATCTTTTTGGCAAATTTTTGGTTCACTTCTTTAATATTATTTACTTCCCCTTGTATGGGATTGAACTTTAAGTCTATATATTCATTTATTTTCGTAGCTATTCTTATTTCCGACTTTTGAATGTCTTGTTTTAGTTCTAATATTAGATTGAGCAAAGGTCCCGTTCAGGTAGTTCGGCTATTCGATACTAGGTGTCACTGCGATAGTACCAGTCAATATTTCCCCTTACTCCATCATCATCATCATCTCCCTAGCCTTATCCCGTATCTCACGGGGTCGGCTTCCTAATCTAGGGGATTGAACGAGGGTACTGGTTTTTACACAGAGCGACAGCCATCTGACCTCCGCAACCCTCCCCTTACTCCATATGAATCTAATTTGTCCAATAAAATATTATGGTCAACGTGTTTCACTTCCTAAAAGAATTTCCTGGAAGAAATTGTTCAGTATCGTTGACTGAGCAACCCCTTTCTGTTTGCGGGACGCTGTCCCTTAAACCCGGTATATCACTCCAAAAGACGGGAAAATTTATGTTGATTATGGGACCCTAAATCTACAATAAGATTCGAAAGGATGTCCAGGACAAAGGGAACCCAAAGGGGACTTTTTTGAGTTCCTAGAGAGTATTTTCTCCAATTAAAATCCATTAAAATGATTTTCTTTCATGCTAGCCCAGGAGCGATAGAAAAACATAGAACGGGCCAGCTGCATCACCTCCCGGGCATGCTGTAAAAACCAGCTAAGGGATTCGGGGGTTTTAATGTAGGTATTGTAATTTGACAACCTGTCACTACAGCAATACACAGATCTATCAGAAATGGCCCTGAATACTTGTCAGACGTGGCGCAATGATCTTTGTTTGGGTCCTTGACAAATATCCATTTGGGATAAAGGCGTGATTATATGTATTACGATGTTAGTGCCTTTTTTATGAATCAATTTTAGCATTTCTAAACTATAGTTGTTATACTATTATTTTTAATTTGAACGTTGTATGATTATTACTAAATAAATTAATATTAATATACCGAAATAAATAAAACAGTGTCTCTTTGTGAGATTTTTAATTGGACTTACACCAATAGGTACTCTACCAATCTCACACAAATCCTGTCACTCTCACAACCAGTCCTACGATATCATAATTACCACGATGTACCTACTGTATTGTAAACTTCATTGTTTTTTGACAGAGCTGGATGGACTGGAAGGGGAGGATTATGTTTAGCAGCGGCTCGCAAAGCACTTCGCTCACAAGCGGCGTATTCGCTGCCCTGCCCACGGCCAACGTCACAAGACACGGCACGCAAGTAAGTTTCTATAGTTGAGCGGGTCTAGTTATACTGGTGATTATACTCACTGCAATCACAAGCGGCATGCTGCCATGCCCACGGCCAACGGTACAAGACACGGCAGGCAAGTAAGTTTCTATTGTAGATCGGGTCTAGTGATACTGGTGCCTATACTCACTACAATCACAAGCGGCGTGCTGCCATGCCCACGGCCAACGGTACAAGACACGGCAGGCAAGTAAGTTTCTATTGTAGATCGGGTCTAGTGATACTGGTGCCTATACTCACTACAATCACAAGCGGCGTGCTGCCATGCCCACGGCCAACGGTACAAGACACGGCAGGCAAGTAAGTTTCTATTGTAGATCGGGTCTAGTGATACTGGTGCCTATACTCACTACAATCACAAGCGGCGTGCTGCCATGCCCACGGCCAACGGTACAAGACACGGCAGGCAAGTAAGTTTCTATTGTAGAGCGGGTCTAGTGATACTGGTGCCTATACTCACTACAATCACAAGCGGCGTGCTGCCATGCACACGGCCAACGGTACAAAACACGGCAGGCAAGTAAGTTTCTATTGTAGAGCGGGCCTAGTTATACTGGTGCATATACTCACTGGAATCACAAGCGGCGTGCTGCCATGCCCACATCCAACGTCACAAGACACGGCACGCAAGTAAGTTTCTACTGTAAAAGCTGGTCTAGTTATACTGGGGTTTATAAGTTAGATGACTATACTAATGTAATAACAAAGAGCTATGGAGCTCTGATATTTCAGTCAAATGCACGAAATTGACACACGTTGCGGTCACCAGGGTTGGTGACGCATTTTAAAAAAAGGGGGCAAAAATAAAAAAAAGATAAAACGAATTGGGTGCCGTAAGTTCTTGTTCATTGTGGTATATTTATTTTATTTTGTGACAAAGATATAATTTTATTTGTTGTAGACTCACTTGTGATTGTGACTTTCTAAAAGAGTTCTATAAGAATCTATTATTCTTATTTATTTAACAGTTTATTGTACACAGAGCAATTTTATAGGAATCAAGACATAACAGGTACTGCTTATTTCTAAAATGAAATGTCTTACAGCAGACTAAGAAGTGAGATTGACCTTCTTCTTAGCGAGTGGATTCTCGAGTCGAACGACCCGATGAACTCTAGTGTCAGAGTTTTCAAAACCGCCTAGTGGCACAGCTATTCTGGCCTCTGACGTGGTTTGAGTAACGACCATTATCAAAGACAGCGACCGAGACCAACTGCTTAACGTGCCCCCCGAGGCTCGAAATCCTTTTTCTTTTTCGGACATTCAAGTGATTCAGCCTAACCAATCTGGGGAAAACCTCATAAAGTGATAAATTGACAAATGTCAACTTTGTATTCCCAATTTGGGAATCGAAGAATCTATTTGGAAATAAAATGATTTGATTTGCCAAAAATAAGCCTTATCAAAAAACTTGCTGGCGGCACCGAATTTCTGATTTATTATTTTTGATGTTATTTGTTTTTGTTTTTGTAACGTTTGTATCCAAAAAATAAGGCAATAAGCCCATGGGATTCTGCGGAGACTTGAACCTTCAAAGAAATGATTTGAATAAAAAATAATATGTATCACCGTATGTTGCGATATAGCATACCTAATAAAAATTGCCTTTAGTAAAACGTTCATACTTTTATACTGGCACGATCTGAATTACGAGCTTTTCATAATCATGAGAATGAGATGTGTACGTGACATTCAGTATTTTTCCTATCATCATAACATAAAAAAAAAAATTGCGCTGAAAAATTTGTTACATACATATGATCACGCCTTTATCCCTAATGGGGTAGGCAGAGTATAATCGACCTAAACAAAGGTCGTTACGCAACGTCTGACAATGTCCTGAGGGTTATTTAGATATATTTGTATGTATATTGCTGTAGTGACGGGTTGTCAGCCCATCGCCTAAATTGCAATATACGGAAACCCTTGAATCCCTTAGCTGGTTTTTACAGCATGCTCGGGAGGAAACGCAGCTGGTACATTATATGTTTTTTTATCGCTCCCAGGCCAGTAAGGAAGAAAACATATCTTATATCCAAAAGGAAAACTTTTATGCCGCGGGAGAGTTCCCAAAGGTTTACAAATATAAACGTGGCGCATTATAGGTATACGGGGTGTAAGAGACAGCGACCCGCAAACTGATAGGGGTTACTAAGTCAACGAAACTGCAGCAGCGTTTGTAGCAGCAGCTGCTGTTATCTATATATATTTTTTCCTCTCACACGGTAAGCTGGAAGACAACTCAAATATTTTGAGTTAAGCTCGCCTTTGTACATAATGTATCTAGATTAAGTAAATTTTAAGAATATCTGTGTGTACAATAAAGAATTAAGAATTAAGAATTGAAACTGAACAACTATCCGGAGATATTTTTTTTCAGGAAGTGAATGTGATCTGACAATTTGTATGGAAAAGCATATCTTGATATGGATAGTTGTTCAGTTTCGTTGACTTAGCAACCCCTATCAGTTTGCGGGTCGCTGTCTCTTACACCCTGTGATCTGACAATTTGTATGGAAAAGCATATCTTTATATGCTTTTCCATACAAATTGTCAGATCGAGGTGGTCATTTTGTATGGGGAGGTATTTTTTTTTTCATCTCCTGAAAGAATTTCCTGGTGAACGTGGTTCAGTTTTGTTGGCTCAGCAACCCTTTTCAACGATATCCCTTTCACCTGGTATACAGGGTGGAGTTTTCAGTTGGTAAGTAGCCTAAATAATGAAGATAGCAAATTTTACTCAAAAGAAACATTCGTATATTTTATTATTATTTTTATTATTATTTTAAACAGGCAGGCAGTTGTTATCAACTGATAAGGCCTGTATCCAGTTGACCACTTTATGATTTCGAAATTTGTTTAAATTTGTCAAATCTGTTCTTGAACTGGTTAACATTAACCGCAGAAACCACTTCTGGCAGCTGGTTCCACTGTCTCACAACTCTGTTTGATAAAAAATGCCTGTCCGGGTTATTATGAGAAAAAGTTGTGGTCGATTTAAGGGCGTGTCCTCTGAGTCGGTTATTCTCATCTCTTCTAAAAATTAACTTATCAAGTACTTGTAAATCATAGTTTCCTTTCAGTATCTTAAAAGTCTCAATCATATCTCCACGCTCCCTCCGCTCTTTCAAAGAAGTTAGTTTCAGTGTTTTCAATCTGTCCTCATAAGTTAGTCCTTTCAGTTGTCTAGGTACTTTGGTAAATCTGCGTTGAACTTTTTCCAGCAATTCAATATCCTTTAAAAAGTATGGACTCCATATTTGAAATGAATATTCTAATATAGGTCTTACATAGGTTTTTAGTATTGTCAGCATCATGTGCAGCGTTAAAGTGCCGAAGGCTTTACGGATAAGGTAGATTAAGGACTTAGTCTGTTTTGTGATCTTCGATATGTGATTCTCCCACTTAAGGTTATCTGTCACTATGAGTCCTAGATCAATTTCAACCGCTATCAGTTTGTTGCAATCAAGCTTATAAGGAAGGCAAGGATTACGGTTTCCAATATGCAACACTGAATTTTCTAAAAGAAATAAAACTGCATTCAAAGAAATTTTGATAATACGACTGCCATACCCAGGAATCAACCCGCTGATACTTTAAAAATAACACCCTGTATTTGTCAGGCAAACGATAAAAAATCTGTAAATGCAGTTTTACCATAGTAGAAAGAGGGGAAGTAAGTTATCTTCATACAAACGCACCGTGCGCGGCTAGTATGTGCGCGCCATAGTATCTATGCTCCGCCGCACGCACACTTACACGAAATCTCGTGGGGTTTCGTCGTGCGCCAGTCGGGACTAACTCCGAACGAGGTACGCGCGCGCGTCACGGATTTTCGGCACCGCGAAATTAATGCAAAAATTATTAGCGGTCTGGATTGGACGACAACCGAATCCGACGAAACGTCGGTTTATTTTATACCTTTTTTCATAAATAATACTGCTCTGAATCTTTACAAAACTTCTGTATTTTTTTGGAAAACCGTCGTTGAACTTTATTAACTAATGATCACTGAATCAGTTATGCAGAGATGAGATGTTATTTTTGGCAATGGCCGGGCTTTAAACTAATGATTTGGTTGACAGTACCATCTATCAGTAACAGTAACCTACCGTTTACTCGTGCTCATCACCGCCCCGCGCCGCCCGTCCGTTGGCTCGTCGCTCTTTCTTTGATCGTAAAAGGTTTCATCATCGTTTAGGTAAAACCGACCTTAAAAACCCTGTACCCAGATAATACAAGTAAAAAATACAACTTCTCGATCCTTACCAATTTAAAAACATTGAATTAAAATTTAGCTAAAAGTGACAACCCTGAGACAGTAGGCAATTATATCGCGGATTGGGCCGGAGATAGCCTACTTCCCCCCTCCCCTCTTTCTACTATTCAAATTCAAAAATTCAAAACAATTTTATTTCGGAAAACATCCATAGTTGTTAGCAAAACTTAAAATTAATTAATTCTAGGTAGTGTTAGTAAAACTTAAAATTTAATTAATAAACAATTTTCATCCATTTCATTACTACATTACATTACAATTTCATTACATATATTATAAATTATCAATCAAGCGAATGTCAAACAATAAGTAATAAATTATTCCTATTCTATTTTTTATTTAACTAACGAAATTTGGCCAGCATGTAGACCCATCCAGTGTCGAAAGATAGGCGAGTCCCATCTACAAGCCAATACTTTCAGAATGCTGTTCGAACTAGTGCGCACTCGATTAAGCAGTGAAGCACTTCTTTTCCTTATAATGGCTTGAAAGCAATCTATCTGTGCCTCAGCAAACATCGTGGATGAACTACAAAATCGTGGCAGTCTAAAAAGCACTCTGAAAGCATTGTTGTATTGAACACGTACCGCACTGTATGCCCGCTGCGTATAGCCGACCCACAAACTGCACGTGTAGAAAGTCTGACAAAACGATCTAAAAAGCGTCAACTTTACTTGCTCGCTACAACGCGCAAATCTGCGGGACAGCATATTACAGCGCACACACAGCGCCCTTCGCTCTCTGTCTATATCCATATTGTCCGACAGATTATCGACAATCCAATGTCCCAAGTACTTAAATTTATCGAGTCTTTGTAATGATGAACCACACAAAATGACAGCAGGCACATAATCGTAGCACTTTGAGCCAGCCTTAAAAACCATTAGTTCACTTTTGGAGGCATTGTACTTGAGTCCGTGGGCAGTTGCATAAGTCTCACAAATTTTTAACAGTTTTCTCATTCCCCCAATTGAGGGACTCAGCAGTACCATGTTGTCCGCGTAACTAATGTTGTTAATACACACACCGTCAATATGACAACCGACATTGGCGCTGCTGAGCTCCTCAATCAGCTGGTTCATGTACAGGTTGAAGAGTATTGGTGAGCTCAACCCCCCCTGTCTCACCCCACACTCCAACCTGTACACGTCCGAATGAGAGCCAGCCCACTTCACATAATTATTTTGATTCCCATACCAATATTTGATTACAGACCTGAGTTCCAGAGGCAGACTAGTATCGCACTTTAATTATTCCCAAAGCTTATCATATGAAACTAAATCAAATGCTTTCGATAGATCCAAATAACAAGCATAAACCGGAGTTTTTCTGTGAGTATAATACTGGACAGTTTGCTTGAGACATAATATGGTAGTATCGGTGGACAAACCAGGTCTGAAACCAAACTGGCCGTCATGCAATTTAATATTTTTATTAAGATGTTTATCAAGCAATCCATCCAGTATTTTAGCTATAACTGTTGCCAACGAAATAGGTCTATAATTTTTCAAGTCTGAACTATCCCCGCTTTTATCTTTTACAATGGGAGTAACTACAGTAAACATGAGGTCATCCGGTAAATAGCTATGGCTAATGCATAAACTGAAAAACATCGCCAGGACGCGAGGAAGGTGTACACCAGCGTACTTAAGGTGCTCTATGCTAAGGTCGTCAATACCAGGTGATTTTCCCATCTTCATCTTTTTAATAATCGAAGCTACCTCGCTAGCAGTTATCTTTACAATGCAATCGAAACCAGAACTATCCTGAGCACATAGCACCTGCGGAGACGTCTGGAGCGGCGATTCTACTTTAAAATGCCTAATAAAGGCACTAGCGATGTCTCCAGGCTCATGCACACCAGCCACACTCACAGGCAGGCTCGGCTTAGGGTTCTTTTCCTTTTTTTAGCTTATTGGTGTTTTTCTAAAACTTGCCGAAGTTTTTATCAAAGTGATTTTTTGTAAGAATATCCATTTTTATTTGCTGTTCATTGTTTTGACAATATTTAAGTTGTGATTTAAAATGGTTTCTAGATTCACACATTTTCTCGTATAAATACCCAGATCTAGGCTTACCCATTAACATCCAAGACTGATACCATAGTCGAGCCTCCCTATGAGGCCCACTTACATACTTGTTCCACCCTGTAACATATTTAAATTTCTTGGGCGACTTTTTATTATAAGCGTGTTCCGCGGCCTCTTTAAGAATACTAGTAATCGAAGAGTACATTTTATCTAAAATTGTTTTATGCTCAGTGTTAGTACCAATCTTGTCAGCACATTTACAGAACTCTGAAGGGAAGTCTATCAATCGTAACTTAGAATGACAATAAGATTGGTATCTAGCTATTTGGTCTTCATCCCTTTCTCCCCATCTTACTTTATTGCAAACAAAAGAAGGGGTTACAATTTTAGGCGTAATTAAATTAAAGTTACATTCAACGATCAAAGGTAAATGATCTGACCAATAAACGTCATATAAAACTGACACAGACACTACCAAGCGACGCGCTGCTTCTGTAATTACGCAGTGATCAAGCCAGCGGAAGCTACCGTTCGCATCACTAATAAAAGTAAACGTATCACTAGGCAACAGTTCCATGTCAATACACGACCACGAGTTCTCGGCACAAAAGTTTAGCAATTCTGTAGAAAATAACTCACCTGGATGGGCGTTATAGTCTCCGAGTATGATAACAGATTCCACATTATTATTTTCTACAATTGCATTAATTTCACCGATACACTCTGTAAACTCTACGAGATTAACTGCTTTACAAGTTGGCATGTAAACAGAGATAAACAACACTGAGCGATCGCTTAACACTGCTTTGCCCGCGGCGAGACGTACACTGTTGCAAGGCACTACTGTAACCGACGTAAACAAACTCTTTCTCCATAACAGGGCCATTCCACCGTAAGGTCTTCCCTTAAGCCCACCAACTGAGGTATCAACTGCTGATTTCCCCGTAAAAGCAAACCGCTCATCAATAGTTCCTAAAAATGGAATATCGTGTGCTAGGAGCCAAGTTTCTAATAGCGCAATAATATCAGCAGTGCGACACAGATTCCTTATGCAATCAGCTGATCTGATCACACCCTTACAATTATAAGACACACATTTGGTCGTAATAGACATTATGTTTGTGCGTTATCGACTCCGCCGCTCGACGTCTGAGCTCTCATGTTTTTCTTATCAAAGTCTACAAAACGTCTGTAAACGACGCCATCGGGCCAAAAATCGTCTTTTAAAAACATGTTCAGTTTATGTTTTGGAACATAAACTTTACATGCATCATAGTCTTTAGCAATTCTCATATTCATTTCATCTAAGCAGACCGTCAAGTTTGTTTTCTTTTGTATGTAGCTAGAAATATCACACACCGTCGTCGCCTTCGCCACATTATAAATGTACACAAGTATTTTTATTTCGGCTGCTTTAAAATTAGACCTAGGCTCAACAGCTCTTCCTCTGTTACCAACAAATCTATTTCTTAGTTTCCTTTTCTGCACAATCATCCAGTCCTCATCCTGAGGTGGAGATTTCCATACTCCAACCTTAGCAACTGTTGAGTACGATTTACTATTACTCTCAAGCTCATCCGGCGCGGCCGGGTGTATCGTACCCGTTGTAGTGCGCTGAGCGTGAGTCATCTCGCTCGGCCCCACGCTACCAGCTGATACTGTTGTGACATTGTGTGACGCAGACACGGCACATTTGCGCAGCACCGGTGCCCCAGCGACCGTTGAGTTGATTTTCTCAGTACCCTCCGACTGATGAAATTAAACATTGTTGTTTTTGTAGATGACTTTGTGATGATGAGGATTCTTTACATGCAGTGTCCTGCGGTATAAGACCCATTGGACCACTATTATAGTCATAGCTATTCATCATACATGCCCCTTGTTTAGTATTTACATAATGGGGAAAATTGTTTACTATGGACACTTTCTTAAGGTTTTCGACGTCCATTGTAAACGAATCCAGCTGTTCCACCGTAGCAAATCTTTCAGTAAACATATCGATATCACTACGCATCTTGACCAAGTCCTTAAGAATTCGAGTTACGTCGACGTGATCAAATAACACGGGGGGTAGTAAATGCAGATCCCAGGCAACAAAGGTTGGCATTTTCTCAGGATCGGTTTGTTTCAGTAAGCTGATGATATCGTCTATATCACGCTGATTCTTTCCACTCCTCTTTCGTTTCTTCATCGTCCCTATTGCTGATAAGGAATCAAACAACAGCTGTTTTGCAGTTACAATCTGACTGTCCGAGAAAGCGCTTACACATATTTGACTTAGACTTTCCTCGTTCATCACATCCACTTTATTACAAATGAAGGCAAGCACCTCATTGATCACAATGTTGCATGAACAACATTTCACTACATTAGACATTGTTGTATACAACGACTAAAACACCGCAAGTAACACGTTCGTTCGCTGACGCGCGTAACAACGAACTGTATGGTTTTACTTCTTTTTGAAAATAAGCACATGCTTCATTTGAGTAAAATTTGCTATCTTCATTATTTAGGGTAGGTAGTTCGAACCCGATACAGCCCGATGGTGTAGTGGATAGGGCCGCTGCCTCCTGTGGTTCGAATCCCACCCCGTACCAATGTGCTTTTTGGTTTTCGAATTTCATATGTACGTTTATTCGGCGCTTTTCCCGTACTTCGGAAGGCACGCTAAGCCGTTGGTCCCGGTTAAGGCATCCGACCGAAAAACCAGCTAAGGGATCCGAGGGTTTCTGTATATTGCAATTAGGCGACGGGCTGACAACCTGCCACTACAGCAATTTTCCCTACAAATCTATCTTAAATAACCCTCAAAACTTTGTCAGACGTGGCGGAACGACCTTTGCTTAGGTCGTTTACGCTCTGCCTACGTATAGGGATAAAGGCGTGATTATATGTATGTATGTATGAAGTACTCTTCTGATAGCAGGTACCTTGCTATAATACCTATAGTTTGATGATAAGTTTGATGTCATACTAAATCCAACATGGAAGACTAGTTATTTTTAATAAACTCGTGCAAAATGTTAACTGAAAAGTAAAATAATAAATTAAAATTAAAAAAGACTTTTTGAAAACGAGCTTTTATTTTAATATGCTAAAAAGAATAAAATAAACTTGTCCTTTACTATCAATTTGTCATGTAGTCATTACACAATTTATATGATATGTATAAAAGCTTGTCACGAGATTCACATAGGTATGTAGATAAAATAAATAAATACCTAAACTAAATATTTTTAACTGATTGACTTGATTTATAAAAAATCTACATACATATAATCACGCCTTTATCTCTAATGGGGTAGGCAGAGCGTAAACGACCTAAACAAAGGTCGTTTCGCCACGTCTGACAAAGTTTTAACGGTTTTTAAGATAGATTTATACGTATATTGCTGTAGTGATAGGTTGTCAGCCCATCGCCTAAATTACAATATACTAAAACCCTCAGATCCCGTAGCTGGTTTTACAGCATGCTCGGGAGGAAATGCAGCTGGCACATTCTATGTTTTTCTCTCACTCCCAGCCCAGCATGGAAGCTCTATATAAAAAATCTCTAACTAATTAATAGGTTCGAGCAAGTATGTACCTAATTGAATCTCGCAAAAAGCTTTCTTTGATATTATTTAAATTGTGTAATGACGAAATAACAAGTTGATAGTAAACATTTTAAAGGATAAGTTTATTTCAGTCTTTTAGCATATTTAAATACAAGCTTGTTTAAAAAAATATATATTTTAATGTTTTTTTATTTCACCAGGTCATCGAGACAGGAGAAGAGGGAAGCCAATTCCTGTACCGAATCACGTGGGCACGAGCGGGCCAGGCGAAGACCACCGCTGCAGCACAGCCTATTTATGAGTAAATCCTTGTGACTGTTTCTGTGCAGCGAAATGAGTTTCTGAATTTTTCTGTGCAACGAAATGAGGTTCTGACTTTTTCTGTGCAAAGGAATTAGTTTCTTACGGTTTTAATGCAACGAAATGATCTTCGGCGAAGAGAGCAAAGACTTTTGTGTAGTGAAATCTGTGAGGTGATGAGAACTAAGACTTTTTATGTAGAGTGGAAAGAGTTTAAGGGATTTCTAAACTATTAGTCAAAATTCTATTGTAAATAGTTCAAATTATCTGTTAATGAAATATGGGAAACAAGATGGGAATACACAATTTTTGTAAAGTGTATTTAGTACTTACGTGTTTCTAAACTAATTATATAAAAAACATCGTGATATTTAAATTTTCTTAATTTTTACTAATAATGTTCCGTAAAGTACCAAACCAATACAAAAAGTACAGGTTCATAAGCTTAGAACTAACATCATCAATCTTTCTGATTTATTAATTCGTTCGTCCAATATTTATTTATTAGCAACTGATAATAAATCTCTCCGTTGCCTTGGGCGTAAAATTCAATCAAACTACCTTTTCAATGAAACTTATTAAATGTTGTTCAAAATGGTGCTTTAGGTGATTCAATCTTTCATCTATGACTTCTCCTTCAAAAACTTTATTATGATAAATTACCTAATCATTCTGACCCAAATTAGGCCTTTTAGTGGGAAATGAAAATTGGTATACTTACTTATTATGGGACATTCCAAGGAAAGGTGGTCGGGGAACATATGGATTCGCAGCCATCTTGAAAATAATTATAGTTTATAATTAAATTAAAATAATAATTAGCTGATGTATTAATTCGATATTTTTGGTTCGTGTTCCTCATCATGCAAGGATTTTCAGTTTCGGGAACTTTGATTGGCCCTTTGGTGCGCTCCAAAGTTAGTTTGAGGACCACCCCGCCATCTGTGATATCTGGAAATTGCGTTTTTTCAAGATGGCTGCGAATCCACAATCCCCGACCACCTTTCTTTTATGAAAAGTTAGAATGGCCCTTAACTCGTAAGTATGCCAATTTTCAAACTACCGGTTCGATTTCCGCGACAAAATTTCTATTGACTGGGTAAAAAACAACAGCATAACAATTTTTGTGCATAATTATATTGAGAGCGCCATTTCCTAAGACATAAGTTTTAAGAAAGCAAACACAATAATAAGTATTTTTTGTGTATGCAAACTAGTTTTACTTTTAGTTCCACATGTCACCGCTCCAAACTCTTTCTTGCCACTGCACCCTTTTCCTTTTTCCCGGTTTAAAAGGGAGAGACTAAAATAATAATTTCACTTCCTACGATCCTTGCACATTTCTTTCAATTCATCTGCATTTATTAATCTTTATGCCTACCTACTCTTAGAATAAAGGGTGTCCTGCCCTTTCGCCAGGATGTCCTCAATTTGTTTAAAACAACGGGTATTGTATTACAAATAGGAGCATAAAACTATCTATCACACTACTGGCTTAGTATCAAAATAAAATCTCACTCAGTCACTACTCGTATACTACTTACTTAGCCAATTTATTTTTAGGCTACTTGGGTTTAAAATGGAAATCAGGTAGGTTGTGGATAAACACTTTGGATTGATAAGTAATTTAGTGGACATTTAACTTATCAAAATATGATATCTTTGAAAATCACTTGTTTCTACGAGCTAGTTTGAAACCAATATTCTGTTTGTATAAATTCCCTTTGTTCTATTTTTTTTATTTTGGCGCCCAACAAAAGAATGTTTTTTTACCACCGGTTTCGATATTTAAAAGTCATTCACGTTCTTTCGAAAAATTTCTGGCTAGATATTCTGCGACAGTTTGCCTAAAGTACATACATACATACATATAATCACGCCTTCATCCCGAATGGGGCAGGCAGAGCGTAAACGACATAAACAAAAGTCGTTCCGCCACGTCTGACAAAGTTTTGAGAGTTATTTAAGATATATTTGTAGGTATATTATTGCCTAAAGTCTTACACTATATTCAGGTAACTTACCTAAATTATTATCTTTGTAAACTGGTTTATTTATTTGACAAATAGTTGTACTCAAAAACATCATAAACACAAGATATAAAAAACAAAGACACAACAGGCACTGCTTATTTCAAAAACGAAATTTCTTACAGTAGACCTACAGAAGTTATAATTTCATGATATTCACGAATTTTCTTTTGGATATTTTTTCCAATTTATTTTTGTTGTCGAAAGTACACAAGAAAGGGGTACATAGCTAAAATTAGAATATTTTTACCAATGTGCAACAAAATATTTTTTTGCTTCTCATGGTCGGAAAGCGCCATTTTGTGCAGTGTGTAGTAAAATTCAATTTTGTGCACAAGGGTAAAACGTATCTACTCATAAATGCATCTCTTCTAAAACAAAGAAAATTAGGCCATTGCTATTTTATAATATTTACTGATAAATATTTGTTTATTTGGTTTTTTATGACAAAAAACGATATTAAAATTAAAATTCCAGTATTCGATTCTCTATTTAATTTATTATTACAAAATTAATTTAATAGTAGGCTGTATAGGTCTCCACTCCAAGCCTAACGTTTTTTGTCGAAGATTTTAAAATTTTAATAGTTTAGTTTATTTACAATATATTTGTAGAATTTTCTCAATTTTCCTCGCAATCGAAGTGAAAAGCAGATTTTATAACTCTTGCACAAAATCATTTTAGTCTTCGACTAATATCAGCCCTCGCCCTACCGGCTTGGGCAGCTAAATATCTCAGACAAAAATGACTTGTTTTGTGCACTTATCGTAAAATCTACTATTGATCTTTGTACATGGATCAAAGCTATAGGGTCCAAAATATATAACTAAGATACAACTATATAATAAAAAGAAGGAAAGGGCTATAAGAAGTGTAAAGTGGAAACTCAATGAAGGGCTGATTCTACTATCTACATACTAATCACCTTATTGTACTTAGTAAAATACTAGGTAATTTCAGATTAAATATAATTAAAAATGAATGTTTATGAAAATGGTACATAAGATATTCTTATTCTTCTTCTTCTGTCGTGTGATAATCGAGTCGATCAAGCCGATGAACCCTGGTGTCAGAGTTTTTAAACCACCTAATAACACAGCTAATAGGCCTCTGCCATTGTTTGTGTAACGACCACTATCAATGACAGCGAACGGGACCGATGGTCGAATGTGCCCTCCGAAGCACGGAATCTTTTTTCTTCCAGGCAATAAGGTGATTCAGCTTGCATTGTCCTAACCAAATTAGGGAAGATCTCACTGTACAGGAAATCAGGATACTTCAATGAAAGCTGATATCTTTTCGCTGATAATTTATTTGTAGGATCGACACATAAGGTATACAAGTTAAGCCGGTCAAAAGTAGAATGGCGGCGGACCGAACCGAACGGTGCGGCGAGCATGCGCGGGGTGCGGGCCCGGGCGGCAGGGCGGCTCAACAGTATTTTGTTTGTATAAACAATCTCCACCTCCTCGAAAGTTCCTGAATTATTGGTTGTCATCATCATCAAGAAGTGGACACAATCTATGGATAGCCCGTTTCACGGTACCTCTACTTGTTTTCACATCTACCACTCTGCAACCTCCATCTGCTCCAGGATAGACCGTTGTCACTCGTCCTAGCGGCCACTTCATTGGGGGGCTGCTGTCATCTTTGATTAGCACCATCTGGTTTGGCTTGATGTTGGGCTGTCTATCTTGCCATTTGGTTCGCTGCTGAAGCTCACAGATATATTCACGGCTCCACCTGGTCCAAAAATGTTGACGTGCTTGCTCAATGCGGGCGTATCTGTGGAGACGATTGGGATTAACGTCTTGTAGATCAGGGGCAGGCAGTGACGTGAGTGGTCTCCCTATCAGGAAGTGCCCAGGAGTCAAAGGACAAAGGTCGTTTGGATCAGGTGACATAGGTACTAAAGGTCTGGAATTAAGGATAGCTTCTATCTGAGAAAAAAGAGTCGCTAGCTCCTCAAAAGTAAGATGAGTGTCACCTAATACCCTCTTCATGTGAAATTTGGCTGATTTCACGGCTGCCTCATAAAGTCCACCAAAATGAGGTGTATACACTGGTGAGAATCTGAACTTTATACCCTCATTTGCAATGTCTGACACGGCAGAAAGCTCACAAATTGTGCGGTTGGCACCCACAAAATTCGTGCCATTGTCACAAAAAATCTCGCGAGGTTTTCCTCGACGTGAGATGAAGCGACGCAAAGCCAATATAAATGCTTCTGTGGTCAAATCGCTCACCAACTCCAGGTGTACTGCTTTTGTCTTGAAACACACGAACACACAGAGATAACATTTTATTAGCGTTGCACCGCGACCCTTTTTATTGACAATTAAAAACGGTCCTGCGTAATCTGTTCCCGAAATCTCAAAGGGGAAACCAGGGTTTACACGTTGAGACGGAAGATTACCAAGGATTTGCTTCGCTACTACTCCTTTCATTCGTCTGCACATAATACAAGAGTTACAAACTTTTTTCGCCAAAATTCTGCCACCGATTGGCCAATATTGATCTCGAACGACTGAAAGGAGAAGAAGCGGTCCAGCATGCATCAGTTTTACATGATAATACTCTAAAATTAATTTAGAATAATAATGTTTTGCATCTAACAATATGGGATGCTTTTTGTCGTAGCCATATTCAGAGCTGTTCTCAATTCGACCGCCTACTCGAATCAGCCCTGAACCATCAATAGACGGCGTTAATTTGTACATTTTCGGCATATCTTTGAAATTATTTTTTGATTTTGGAAAGCTCTCTTTTTGTGCCAAATAAGCCAGTTTCAATTCTGAAGATTCCAGCTCGTCAACAGTTAAAAATCCTAACTGTTTATTATTCTTGTTTCTACAATTATTGATAAACCGACAAACATGTGCAAATACACGTCGTAACTTTACAAATCTTGAATACTTTTTGAAATCTATAATTGGGTTCTGTGGTATATCAACATTACAAATGTGTACTCGCAACTCAGATAAGTCCATCTGTGTGTCACCATTATGCTGGCTAGGCCACATCTCTTGGGCATCCTTCAAGAATGCAGGTCCTTCCCACCACAACGACAAAGCCGGAACTTCATCGGGGTATACTCCACGTGAAGCCAGATCTGCGGGATTCAACGAAGAAGGTACATACATCCAAGGAGCGTCGGCACACAACTCATTAACTTCAGCGACACGATGAGACACAAATGTACCCAACTTATGTGCAGGCGAGTCCAACCAACCCAAAACTACCCGTGAATCGCACCAAAAATATTTGTTCGAAATCGAACCTCTTAATGATTCGGTAACTTTTTTGCATAATCGCGCAGCTAAAACTGCTCCACATAACTCGAGTCTGGGTATGGTTGCACTCTTTAAGGGTTTGACTTTTGCTTTAGCGCATAGAAGTCGCACTGTTACGTTTCCTGATGCGTCAATGGATCGAACATACACACATGCTGCGTATGCTTTCATTGAAGCATCAGAGAACGCATGCAATTCAATAGTTACTGAATTTATACCCATAACATGCCTTGTAATTGACAAACCATCAATATGCTTCAAATTGCTTATAAATTTAAGCCACATGTTGGCTATTTCTGTAGGAATTTCATCGTCCCAACCTAGTTGTTCTAGCCATAACAACTGCAATATCATTTTACAGGTAATTATGCACACCGATAAAATACCCAAAGGATCAAAAATGCATGAAGACACTGAAAGGACAACTCTTTTTGTGATTTTTTGATTTTCACGGACTTTTGCCTTCTCGATAGGTATTAAAATACAGTCAGAAACAGGATCCCATTCAATTCCTAGAGTATTAGTTGCAGTTGATATTTTTAACTTTCCTTGTTCTTGTTCGTTACAATTATTTGTTATTTCATTTAATAACCCTTGCGAATTACTCTTTAATTTTCGCAAATTAAAACCTGCAGAGCCCAGTTTCTCAGTAACTCGTTGATAAATTTCCTTTAAACCATGTTCATCATTAAAACCAGAAATAAAATCATCTATATAAAAATCATGCAAAATTATCTCTTTTATCAACGGATCGCTACATTCGAGGGCTAATTGCACCAGACATCTTGTAGCTAGAAAAGGACTAGCCGATGAGCCATAGGTAATTGTGTTTAATTCTAGATAGCTAATCGGCAAATTCTCGTTTTCCCGCCACAAGATCATCTGGAGATGCCTTTGACTTGGTTCTACCATAATCTGACGGTACATCTTTTCTATATCCCCGGTTAAAACATATCTATGTTCCCTAAATCGCGCGAGTATAGAAAAGATGTCGTCTTGTACGGTAGGACCTACCATCATTATGTCATTAAGGGAGAGACCTGTACTAGACTTGGCTGACATATCAAAAACTACACGACATTGAGTAGACTCACTGTTCTCTTTAAAAATTGGATGATGAGGAGTATAAACAGCTGAATCAGGTCTCTCAACTTCCGACAAATGACCGAGGTCCCCGTACTCACGTATAAAAGTTACATATTGTGTTTTTACATCAGGCTGCCGCTGAAAACGCCTTTCCAAATAATCAAATCTTTTTCTCGCTAAACAGTAGGTATCACCTAATTGATCCGGCTCGATCTTCAATGGCAGCGTGACGCAAAAACGTCCATCCTCAAGACGGCGGGTGTGTTGCACAAAATGCTGCTCACAAGCTACCTCCTCTTGAGACAAAACCGGTTTAGCTGGTACTTCTTCCAGCTCCCAAAATTTCTTCAGCTGATTACGGATGCCGAGACTAAAATTACATACAAACTTGTTTTGTATATTTAAATTCCTAGTATAAGTTGTAGGACTGTAACAACCCCCCCCCTACCTACCCTAAAAACCCCAATCTATTTGAACTGTGAAAGGAAGTGTGAGAGGAATGTGTGGAAGAAAGGTAGGAATGTGGTCAGGAGAGGATAAGAGGAAGGAAAGAGTGATTGGAATAAGATTGAATGATGGCTAGAAATAAAGTTACAAATATGGCTCGTGATCGTGATCGTCTAGTATTATAGTTAGGACCGTACGTTGTGTAATGAAATTTATAAAAGTAACCCAAATCCTTTAAAGTGGTAGTGGGATGTCATAACTTAGCTCTCTTTAGGTTCTCGGGACAACATGGGGACAGTGCGCAGCGGGATAACGGAACCTCCGATTCCAGCTCCAACCATTCGCTGGTAGAGGATTTGTGTGCTCGCCAACCATCAACGAATGAGATTTACTTCAATTACCAATTCCCAGACACTAATAAAGACAGTAAATAGCCTAGGAACTTGTCCTTGATGCAAAACCCATCATGCGAGCCCCAGAAAAGGAAAGAGGAGGCACTTCTGTGCCCTCCAATTGGTTTTTGTTTTGGCCAAGCCTCAGGCCAGAGATAAGTGACAGCGCACTTAAGAGTTTTGGAACGAGTCCAGATTGATGAACAGCATCATATAAAATATAATTAATTTGAGCTGATTTATTGGTCAGCCAACCAAGACAGAGCAAGTCATGTCTGATGTAATTTGTAGTAAGTTGTGATGTCCAATTGAGAAACATTGTCCCAACAAAGGTTTTATAAATTGTTGTCCAGCTATGCTGGAAGCACCGACTATGAAACTGCACCAGTCATCGATCTCCACTTATGATATGCACATCCAGGAGTCAGTAGAATAGATAGGGATGCCGAAGCTAGTCCCAGATAATATAACAATCGTTCACACCGCAAGCCATAGATTCGTTGTAGATATAGGAGTGATAGGCAAGAGCAAGTAGTGACTGATTGTTAGACTTCTTTAGTGCAAAATAAGCTTCTGTGATCTAAATGCTGTTACAGACATATCGAATGCTAAGATGTAGTATGTGATGGAGGTTTGACCATGGCTGATACCATGTCGCTCAATTGACATCAAGTCAAGTAGTATTTCAGTAGTATAATGGCTTGTCAAAGCCAACTGACCATAAATCAGTCATATAAAATCCACATAAAGTGAATGAATATATAATTTTAATTCCAGACCCGTTCCAGGGTAATTTGAGGTTGTAGGTAGGATACAGATAACATCATCCCACATTCCATGTTTTATTGGTTTGGTTAGTATAATGAATACTCCCATTAGGTAGTTGGACCATAGTCCCAATAAGTTGCAAGTATAAAACCCACACATCAGTAGGTATATTATCAAAGATAAACTTTGTCAGTCTGTAGAACAGGATCATCAATTGTATAAAACCTACATAGTAGGTATCAGAGGTGAACGTTCCCACCAAGTTTGTAGCTGGTGTTCTAGAGTATAGAATATACATACATATAGGATCATGAATCCAATAAATGTTTCAAAACATTGTCCGTTGAATATATTTCACAATAAAGTGAATATAAAATCAATTCAGTATCCACTGCCAGAATAAGCATGTAGGTATGAATGACTCATACATAGGTATTAAATCCACAGTTAAGTGAATATAAATCAGTTCAGTAGTTTATTTGAGAATAATAGGTAAGTATTTTGTCTCCTCTGCCAGGATACGTAGGTATGAACAATTCATACATAGATATAGTTATAAAAAAAACATAGAATGTATTAAAACAATTTATACATTCCACTGCTGGGCATTTTATGAAACATTAGGATGATGCTTCTCTGCTTAAAGGAAAGGTAAAGCAAGAATTTTGGTAAAGGGAAGGGAGAGAACTACCTACCTAAACACAAACTAGGATCCCAAATAGCTACCCCCACCTACTTTCCTAGATATTGTTCTAATTCTTATTTATTATTACCTAGGTTAACCTATCCATCTAAACCTACCCCTACCTAACCTACTCCTACAATGTACCTAAACTGCCTATTTACCTAACCGCTTAGCTGTGTATAAATTACGTAGTTGCATGCTAAACCGACCTACAATCCTACATATATCTCATTAACCGTACCTATCATATAAGAAATATTGGAAATTATATATATATATATATATATATATATAATTTCCAATAATATTACTTCCATGCTGGTCTGGGAGCGAGAGAAAAACATAGAATGTGCCAGCTGCATTTCCTCCCGGGCATGCTGTAAAATCCAGCTAAGGGATCCGAGGGTTTCAGTATATATTTAGGCGATGGGCTGACAACCTGTCACTACAGCAATATACCTAGATTTCTATCTTAAATAACCATCAAAACTGTCAGACGTGGCGGGACACCTTTGTTTAGGTCGTTTACGCTCTGCCTACCCCATTAGGGATACAGGCGTGAATATATGTATGTATGTATGTATATATATAAATGAATAGAACGGCCTTTGGCAAGTATGAAATATCATAAAAAAGGATTGTTAATTGAACAGGGAAAAACCTTGTCAATAAACAAAGTCTAAAGTTGTCAAGATAATTAAATAAATGTAGAAATGGTAAAGTAAATAAAACACGATGTAAATTCCTTTAGAATCCTTGTAGGTGGCACTCCACCAGCTCTGCAAGACTCCACTGTCAGCATCCTCCACTCCACCATGTAAAAGAACAGCTGATCGTCAGGTCACCGCCCTCCGTCCACAACAGGAACAACTGATGGCACCAACATCCCACCAAAGTGGGTCTCTTGGTTGCCTCCCAGCTGCATACTCTCCTCTCCTCTTTGATGTGTACACTTTCACTGGTAAAAAGTCAACTAAACTTCAAGTAAAACTAGAATTCCACTCAAACTAAAACTCCAGGTCAACTAAACTTCTCCCTGCTCCGTTCCAGCCGCTATTTTTCTTCCACCGCGTCCTTCACCATCCCTCGTCGCCCCCGTCTTCCATCTTCCCGCCCCATCCCCCCTCTCGAGCCCCCCGACTGTTTTATCTTCCCTCTTCTCGTCCATTTTCTTGATAGTTCTCCCATTCTCCTCCAGATGGCACCGCGTGTCCTTCTGGTTCTGTGTTGTCGAAACCTATCTTCACAATATCTGCACACAATCCAATAGTAATCCAATAGTATGTGTAGATAAACCAATACCACACAATTAAACAATTAACTTACCTCATAAAATATAATCTTTATATTTTTCAATCTGGCATAACACCTATAATTTACTTCAAATTGAAGTAATTTCAGTTCGATCTGGCTACAAGTAGTAGTTCTCTACTCAATCAACATTAAATTGGCATTAGTTTCTCGTTTATAGTGATTCTCCTACCAATCTGATAGATGGCGTTACTTGTATTTTAAAACAGTGATTTAGTCCCGAATAGCAGAAGCTAAGTCTATTACAATCGCCCCGATTTTGATGAGAAAAATCGTGTTTTAGATCGAATGGAGTAAAATTTTACAGATATGTTTCAAATACAATAAGATTTCAAACAGATGTCGCCCCCAAAATTCTATGAAATTCGATCAAAACCGATTTTTCGAAGAAAAATCTACTAATAAAATAGAAAATCAGACGTTCCTATGATAATTAAATATGAAAGCTATTGCCCCGCCCCCATAGTAAATGAATCTTATTACCTAAAATAATAGGAAACATAAAAAATGAAACCTATTCCCATAAATAACTAGGTGTATATACAAAAAAACACAAATCCTGAAACTAGATCGCCCCCTTGATGAACGAATTGTATTATCTTAAGGATACTAAACACTTCTGATTCTAACCATATCTAAGTTGAAAATTAAGACCCGCCCCCAAAATCTATAAGTTTGTAAAACTTTAATTCAAGAATTGTCAAAAAATGTTTTCGTAAATGTCCGGATAAATAGTCTTAAAATTTTAGAGTGAATTAAAATTAAAATTTACATTGGGCATTGTTGATAAACTGTTCATTTGAATTACCTATCAACTCTAGGTAAACAAAAGTTATGATAAGATTAATTTTAGATTAGAAATTACTTTGCTAATATCCCTCTCAGTGATCCGAAGTACCAGCCTGCTTTCATAAAACACCCAAATAGGTTAAACATATCTGGCTAAAGCTAAACAATGCAGATATTTAATTGAGAAAATTTAATCAAGCATTTAAGTCAAATTATCATCCCTACTTTACCTATTCCATCCATAGCAAGATACGAGTAGTAAAATTATAATATTACTGATTCTACCAGTTCGTATCAAATCCATGCCATTTGTTGTGTGTAAATAATTTGTAAAGTCTGTAAAGGTACTTTGTCAGAGTAGATGCTTGCAAAGATACCTCGAATAACGATTCTACAAAGATCCATAACTAACCATTGTGCTTAATTAGTCATCTGTCCGCAAAATCGCTACAGAAGTAAACTCAGAGTGTAATGAGGTGATTTGATCCCCAACTATGCCCAACACAATAGTTGAGTAACAAAAACTAAGCAAATAACAACCAAAAATTATAAGATTCCAAAATCTATTTACTACCCATCAAGTGTGGATGGTGTTAAAACATATTTTTGTTTGTTTAAATACGTTGTGAAATAGATGAAAACAAGCCAGGCCCCAAACCATCTTGAAGGCATTGTAGCAAGTTAATAGAGAATGTATAAAACATTCTTAAATTTAATATCTAGTTCTCCTCTTTACTTTAACTATTTATTTACGCCAATATGCTAAAACAGCTATTTCGCTAAAGTTTACGCAAAAATGCCAAAAGAGCCTTTACGCCAAAATGCTTAGAGACATAACGCCAAAATTTCAAACACAACAAACTTACTGGATTTTATTTATTCTGCAATTACGCCAAATGCATAAAAATAATTAAGTCTCTTTTGAATACGCTATCTGCTTGCCCTAAAAATAAAACTACGCCTAAGCAAAACTATCTAGAAAAGCTATGCAAAATCTGCCAATCTAATAACTGTTACACACTAAACTAGAAATACGCCAATGCACAAAAATACCTACATCTTACTAAACAATCTATCAACCAACATGCCTCCATGAATATCTTTCCTATTACTATTAATTTATTTATATCCAGACTTTTACAAAAATATATCTAATAAATATTAAATTATTACTTTAAATATTGAACATTAGAACAAACTAAAAAAACTGAAAGTTTTAATTGCCTTTTTTTTTATAATATTGGACAATAACCTGATAAAAAGCTTTGAATTTATTTATTTTATTAAAAGTGTTAATTTATTTAGTAAACTCAATTTCTATTAAGGTATCTCAATACTCAACCAAAAGGAAAAGACTAAATGAATTTAAATTATAAAACTAATATTCAAATTAAAACAAAAGCAAACTATGCTATTTATGCTATCCATAACACCCATTAAATGTACCATAACACCCCATTAGAAATACCCCATAACAATTTTAGTTGACCATCATATAGAATGTTCTAAATTATTATTATAAAAACCCATTCCGAAAATTTAAAACTCTGATACCAATGAAATTTAAAATGTAAATACTATAAGATTATTCCAAACTATACTAATGATACTTCCCCAAACAATTTAAGTAATAATAAATAAAATCAATTTAAATTGAAGATGAAGCTTTCTTATTTGTTCCGGAATATGATATTACCCAAAGGCCGTTCCCAAATGAAACACAAAATCATATAAAGGCTGTTGAACTCAAAATAAAATATTGCCGCCATTTGCACAGATATATTACCAAAGCCGTCCTATTAAACAATCAAAACAAATTCTATTAATTAAACAAGTATTCTGTTAGCCAAAGTGAAATATGCATTATCCAACAAATTTAGGACGTAATTATAAATAAATGTTCTATCTTTTTGTTCTAGAATGAAGATACTATGCTATTAAATAGAACTGCATACGCAGAATACATACTCCTAGTTGTCTTTGAATAAAAATATAGTAGGAACTTGTTGGAAAATGACTGTCCTAAAGTACCTGAAAACATCTCAAAACACAGGTAAAGTATTTATAACTTTCCTCCTAGCTATAGGCGACTTACGTGAAAGATTTCCTGCGGGGACTTGGCACTATCACTATTTAAACACCGCACATAACACACAAACACACGTAAACTTTTTCCACTTGATTTTTTCACTTGTTGTCCCCGACAAACACTAGGAAACTTGGTGTTTAACTCGGAATGAACGCTCACCAACTCTAGCGTACAAAACGTACTACATATAATACGAAAACTAGCATAAACTATTGAAAACAACGAAATTAAACTAGCCGAGTAAAATTATTTTCAAAAGAACTGTCAAAACTATACTCGGTTTTCCTGAACCTCACGTAATTATATGAAAGACAAGGATAAGTAATCAAATCTACTAAGGAAAACAGTATTTCTATCTCTCTCTGACGTTTTTAGTGTTTGACGTTTCGATCAATCGATTGAAGATCGATTGACGTCAAGCAAAATTACGTTCAAAATTCAACAATTAATTCGCAAGATTTTCATGTTTATATTATATTTTACCCGTAAAATAGATTAGAAAATGAAACAACTAAATGATTTTTATCAAATATTTAAGTATTGTATAGAAAACAAATATACTATAGAATAAATATCTCGTAGTAGAGCATTATTTTTAAACGCACCCCAAGTGTCAACGCTAGTGTTGCATAATAAGCGGATTTTCCCTAATTGTGTGGAATTCATGCTGGCCTGGGAACGAGAGAAAAACATAGAATGCGCCAGCCGCACCTCCCCCGGGCACGCTGCAAAAACCCGCCAAGGGATCCAAGGGCCTCAGCACACCGCAACTCAGGCGACGGGCCGACAACCCGTCACTAAACCCTCAAATCCATCCCAAACAACTCCCAAAGCCCCGCCAGAGGCGGCGAAACGACCCCCGCTCAGGCCGTTCACGCTCCGCCCACCAGGCACAAAGGCGCGACCACATGCAAGTATGTATGTATGTGTGGAATTCATAAAGTGTAAGCTAAACAAAGATATCGAATTGTGATATTTTTTTAAAATATTAAAAAAAAACTTAATAAAGAAATTAATCATGCCATTACCAAGTTATTTTAAAAACATGAGAAAAATTTACTGTGATCGAATGTTTAACTATGTGAAAACGAGCAAAAATTACATTTGAAACCATGTACTGATATATACTGATAAAATGCTATGTAACTTGTTATTTGAGATGAATCAAATCAATATTCTTAAAGGTTTTTGATTAAGTAAGTGATAAAATAGATATTGTCTTTTCTCAAGAAATAATAAGTTGTACTTCCCAATTCTATTTAAAAATAACATAAATAATACCTAGATATTAAGATAACAATTTCCTGACTTTGTTCTTAGTTATCAATTTAAACTAACTTGCAACTTTTAAAATAATTTATAAAGATAATTCTAAGGGATTTCTACATTGAAAACTGGCAACACAGATTTTCTAATGTCATTTTATATCATATGTTGAATGTTGATAACCCAATCTATTTTCTTTTCAGAGCAAATCCAACCTATTCTAATCCCCAAACCGAAGTCTTAGTGTCCCTGTCCTACAGGTTCCTAGCCAGCAAATGGATGACGCACACATTTCCCGCCGTCACACGACCCAAGAAGACCCAAGAAGAGAGCATCAGAGAGACAACCCACTTTGCAAACCACTCTCCGTTTCAATGAGCAATGGACCAAATTATGATCCTGCGCTCACGGCAACAATTGTAACAACCCCCCCCCTACCTACCCTAAAAACCCCAATCTATTTGAACTGTGAAAGGAAGTGTGAGAGGAATGTGTGGAAGAAAGGTAGGAATGTGGTCAGGAGAGGATAAGAGGAAGGAAAGAGTGATTGGAATAAGATTGAATGATGGCTAGAAATAAAGTTACAAATATGGCTCGTGATCGTGATCGTCTAGTATTATAGTTAGGACCGTACGTTGTGTAATGAAATTTATAAAAGTAACCCAAATCCTTTAAAGTGGTAGTGGGATGTCATAACTTAGCTCTCTTTAGGTTCTCGGGACAACATGGGGACAGTGCGCAGCGGGATAACGGAACCTCCGATTCCAGCTCCAACCATTCGCTGGTAGAGGATTTGTGTGCTCGCCAACCATCAACGAATGAGATTTACTTCAATTACCAATTCCCAGACACTAATAAAGACAGTAAATAGCCTAGGAACTTGTCCTTGATGCAAAACCCATCATGCGAGCCCCAGAAAAGGAAAGAGGAGGCACTTCTGTGCCCTCCAATTGGTTTTTGTTTTGGCCAAGCCTCAGGCCAGAGATAAGTGACAGCGCACTTAAGAGTTTTGGAACGAGTCCAGATTGATGAACAGCATCATATAAAATATAATTAATTTGAGCTGATTTATTGGTCAGCCAACCAAGACAGAGCAAGTCATGTCTGATGTAATTTGTAGTAAGTTGTGATGTCCAATTGAGAAACATTGTCCCAACAAAGGTTTTATAAATTGTTGTCCAGCTATGCTGGAAGCACCGACTATGAAACTGCACCAGTCATCGATCTCCACTTATGATATGCACATCCAGGAGTCAGTAGAATAGATAGGGATGCCGAAGCTAGTCCCAGATAATATAACAATCGTTCACACCGCAAGCCATAGATTCGTTGTAGATATAGGAGTGATAGGCAAGAGCAAGTAGTGACTGATTGTTAGACTTCTTTAGTGCAAAATAAGCTTCTGTGATCTAAATGCTGTTACAGACATATCGAATGCTAAGATGTAGTATGTGATGGAGGTTTGACCATGGCTGATACCATGTCGCTCAATTGACATCAAGTCAAGTAGTATTTCAGTAGTATAATGGCTTGTCAAAGCCAACTGACCATAAATCAGTCATATAAAATCCACATAAAGTGAATGAATATATAATTTTAATTCCAGACCCGTTCCAGGGTAATTTGAGGTTGTAGGTAGGATACAGATAACATCATCCCACATTCCATGTTTTATTGGTTTGGTTAGTATAATGAATACTCCCATTAGGTAGTTGGACCATAGTCCCAATAAGTTGCAAGTATAAAACCCACACATCAGTAGGTATATTATCAAAGATAAACTTTGTCAGTCTGTAGAACAGGATCATCAATTGTATAAAACCTACATAGTAGGTATCAGAGGTGAACGTTCCCACCAAGTTTGTAGCTGGTGTTCTAGAGTATAGAACATACATACATATAGGATCATGAATCCAATAAATGTTTCAAAACATTGTCCGTTGAATATATTTCACAATAAAGTGAATATAAAATCAATTCAGTATCCACTGCCAGAATAAGCATGTAGGTATGAATGACTCATACATAGGTATTAAATCCACAGTTAAGTGAATATAAATCAGTTCAGTAGTTTATTTGAGAATAATAGGTAAGTATTTTGTCTCCTCTGCCAGGATACGTAGGTATGAACAATTCATACATAGATATAGTTATAAAAAAAACATAGAATGTATTAAAACAATTTATGCATTCCACTGCTGGGCATTTTATGAAACATTAGGATGATGCTTCTCTGCTTAAAGGAAAGGTAAAGCAAGAATTTTGGTAAAGGGAAGGGAGAGAACTACCTACCTAAACACAAACTAGGATCCCAAATAGCTACCCCCACCTACTTTCCTAGATATTGTTCTAATTCTTATTTATTATTACCTAGGTTAACCTATCCATCTAAACCTACCCCTACCTAACCTACTCCTACAATGTACCTAAACTGCCTATTTACCTAACCGCTTAGCTGTGTATAAATTACGTAGTTGCATGCTAAACCGACCTACAATCCTACATATATCTCATTAACCGTACCTATCATATAAGAAATATTGGAAATTATATATATATATATATATATAATTTCCAATAATATTACTTCCATGCTGGTCTGGGAGCGAGAGAAAAACATAGAATGTGCCAGCTGCATTTCCTCCCGGGCATGCTGTAAAATCCAGCTAAGGGATCCGAGGGTTTCAGTATATATTTAGGCGATGGGCTGACAACCTGTCACTACAGCAATATACCTAGATTTCTATCTTAAATAACCATCAAAACTGTCAGACGTGGCGGGACACCTTTGTTTAGGTCGTTTACGCTCTGCCTACCCCATTAGGGATACAGGCGTGAATATATGTATGTATGTATGTATATATATAAATGAATAGAACGGCCTTTGGCAAGTATGAAATATCATAAAAAAGGATTGTTAATTGAACAGGGAAAAACCTTGTCAATAAACAAAGTCTAAAGTTGTCAAGATAATTAAATAAATGTAGAAATGGTAAAGTAAATAAAACACGATGTAAATTCCTTTAGAATCCTTGTAGGTGGCACTCCACCAGCTCTGCAAGACTCCACTGTCAGCATCCTCCACTCCACCATGTAAAAGAACAGCTGATCGTCAGGTCACCGCCCTCCGTCCACAACAGGAACAACTGATGGCACCAACATCCCACCAAAGTGGGTCTCTTGGTTGCCTCCCAGCTGCATACTCTCCTCTCCTCTTTGATGTGTACACTTTCACTGGTAAAAAGTCAACTAAACTTCAAGTAAAACTAGAATTCCACTCAAACTAAAACTCCAGGTCAACTAAACTTCTCCCTGCTCCGTTCCAGCCGCTATTTTTCTTCCACCGCGTCCTTCACCATCCCTCGTCGCCCCCGTCTTCCATCTTCCCGCCCCATCCCCCCTCTCGAGCCCCCCGACTGTTTTATCTTCCCTCTTCTCGACCATTTTCTTGATAGTTCTCCCATTCTCCTCCAGATGGCACCGCGTGTCCTTCTGGTTCTGTGTTGTCGAAACCTATCTTCACAATATCTGCACACAATCCAATAGTAATCCAATAGTATGTGTAGATAAACCAATACCACACAATTAAACAATTAACTTACCTCATAAAATATAATCTTTATATTTTTCAATCTGGCATAACACCTATAATTTACTTCAAATTGAAGTAATTTCAGTTCGATCTGGCTACAAGTAGTAGTTCTCTACTCAATCAACATTAAATTGGCATTAGTTTCTCGTTTATAGTGATTCTCCTACCAATCTGATAGATGGCGTTACTTGTATTTTAAAACAGTGATTTAGTCCCGAATAGCAGAAGCTAAGTCTATTACAGGACCTCCTACCAACCAGCCAAACATTGAATTTTGCAATACTGGTTTCCCATAACCTTGCTCGATTTTACCGTTAGAAATTATATACCAAAAGACTTCCGCTCCTAAAAGTATATCTACTTCAGAAGGACAATAATACTTCGGATCTGCTAACGTAATGTTTTCGGGTATGTTCAAACCAGACATATCCAATTCAACATTTGGCATCTCATCAATCACCTTCTCTACAATGAATGCATTGACTTGCATGCTAAATGAATTCATTCGAGATTTGACTGTAATCGTACAACGCTGTAAAGCTTCAAAAGAAATATTATTAATGCCCGTGACATTAACTGAATCTACTATTTCACCTTGAATTGCTAACTTCTCCTTAAACTCTCGACTAATAAATGATGTCTGACTGCAATTATCAAGCACGCAGCGCGCTCCACATTGGTTGCCTGATTCATTGCAGGTTACAGTTACCAAAGCTGTTGACAAAATAACTTGATGAGGTGCACAGGTCGATATAGACATCGCTCTGACCTTCTTCTCCTCTTCACCCTTAACAGGCTCTTTAGGCAAGTGAAGAAGAGAATTGTGCTTTCTTTTACAAATTCGACATGAAATTGATTTGCATTGTTGAGCAAAATGACCGCTACGCAAACAGTTTAAACAGGCACGTTGCTTTGCTACAAAATTTAACCTGTCCGCGGGAGTCATAGATAAAAACTTATCACAATAATAAATCAAGTGATCACCTTCACAACACATACATTTACGTTTGTTGTCTTGACCCTCACAAGCGACAGCGACAAAAGATTTTTGCATTTTATCTACGCGCTTAAACTGCTGAAAATGTGGTTGAATATGTTTATTTGTCTTGTCGCTACAGCTTGCGGACGTCAATTCAAGAACATCGGCCCTTTTCCTCAAAAAATCGTAAAAATCTTCGAGTCTTGGTTTTTTATCCAAGTTATTTTTGTACTCTTCCCATCTGACACTAGTATTGCTATCTAATTTAGCAGAAAATAAAAATATTATTAATGTATCCCAATTATCTGTATTTTCATCCAAACTATTCAAAGCTCGAAGACTTTTCGATATGTGATCCACAAGAGATCGTAAAGATATTTCACATTCCTTACTGATAACAGGTACATCGAATAAAGACTTAAGGTGAGTGTACACTAACTGGCGTTTGTTATCAAATCGATCAGAAATTAATTTCCATGCAACTTCGTAATTACTCGCCGTTAATTCAAGCAATTCAATAACAGCTGCCGCCGAACCGGTAAGAGAACCCTTCAAATATTGAAACTTGCTTATATCTGGCAATGACTCATTATTATGTATTACAGAAACATAAGTGTCACGAAACTCAAGCCATTTATTTGACTCCCCATTAAAGGTTGGAAGGGTGATCTTAGGTAATCTTACATATTCATTAAACTTGACCGACTGTGTGGTTGAACCACCTGATACACCCTGGTTACTTAACTCTATAAGATCTTGAGCCTCTGCTATAATTTTATAAAATCTGCTTTCAGTTTCTTCCCTCTCCTGCGCATTAAGTTCATTTTCATGTTTTATTTCTATGCTAGTTTGAATTAAATCATAATCTGAAAAAATCGACTCTAATTTCCTTAGCCTAGTCTTCAATTCATTCAATTCACATCTTGACAATTTATCCTTAGTTTTAAAATCCGTAATAAATTTCACAAAAGTTTCTAACCTTTCCTTAATCGATTTTCGTCTTCCAAGCAATTCGTTCAGGTCAGACATTGCAATGAGTCAATAAAGTTTGATAAATTAACTCCCCACAAAAAAAAAAAAATAACCAAGCGTATAAATACCTCAGTGTGCGGCAAACCTTACGAGTCAGCTGTGATACCTGTCCAGAACAATAGACGGGGTCGGCAGCCGTCCGGCCGGCCGAGCCTCGTTACGTAACCGGCGCGTAGGCAACCCGATCGACCGATGCGTTATCTTTCGATGCACTCAGCTGATCGTGATCATGTACCACAAGCGATATAGCCTGGAATTTAGCAGAAAAAAAAGAAAGCTTAGCAACTGCAAATATAAAATATGAAAGTAGGTAGGCAAGCGTTAATGGCAATAGCGTGAATATGACTTGGCAAAGATAAAACTACTTTGTTTGCATTAACCTATATATTTTCACACATACGCAAAAGGAAGTAATAAAAACTATGCTTCAATTAGCAATCTAAATAAATTACCTATATGTTTAATGCGATATGTGCAACAAAGCTTGTACGAATATTTATATTTCGTACTTATTCTTATAATGCAAAGGTTTAAATAAACGTCGGAAACTAAAATATACTTTAATTTACGTTACGGGTAAAATTTAATCTACTACTATGAACAAAGAACATACGATCATGAATTTAAAATAACGAAGTGGGTATTAGAAATTAACTCAACGGAAATTAGCGAAATGATTTCTCAAAAATAGCAAGCTACACGGAATAAAATATAGAAAAAGGATATTAGGAATGGGCAAACCCCCTTGTAGAAGCCAGCCAGAACTGCTGCACCCTTGATTCCTTGCAATCACTGTCCGTCGTTGCAGTTTCCGTTGGCCCAAATTGTACACGTCGAACTCGTCAATCGTCGATTGTAGATTCGATTTACGCCTCTTCTAGCGTATTTCTTCGTCACGGTCGCCAAAAATTGTACAGGAAATCAGGATACTTCAATGAAAGCTGATATCTTTTCGCTGATAATTTATTTGTAGGATCGACACATAAGGTATACAAGTTAAGCCGGTCAAAAGTAGAATGGAAGTCAAATGTTGCAAAGCCAGATGGCTCAGCGATGACGGATAGGAAAAGTGTAGCTATCCGCCTGACCTGGTGTTGTGACCAGGGGACCGAAGTCCGAATTTTTGGCGACCGTGACGAAGAAATACGCAAGAAGAGGCGTAAATCGAATCTACAATCGACGATTGACGAGTTCGACGTGTACAATTTGGGCCAACGGAAACTGCAACGACGGACAGTGATTGCAAGGAATCAAGGGTGCAGCAGTTCTGGCTGGCTTCTACAAGGGGGTTTGCCCATTCCTAATATCCTTTTTCTATATTTTATTCCGTGTAGCTTGCTATTTTTGAGAAATCATTTCGCTAATTTCCGTTGAGTTAATTTCTAATACCCACTTCGTTATTTTAAATTCATGATCGTATGTTCTTTGTTCATAGTAGTAGATTAAATTTTACCCGTAACGTAAATTAAAGTATATTTTAGTTTCCGACGTTTATTTAAACCTTTGCATTATAAGAATAAGTACGAAATTTAAATATTCGTACAAGCTTTGTTGCACATATCGCATTAAACATATAGGTAATTTATTTAGATTGCTAATTGAAGCATAATTTTTATTACTTCCCTTTGCGTATGTGTGAAAATATATAGGTTAATGCAAACAAAGTAGTTTATCTTTGCCAAGTCATATTCACGCTATTGCCATTAACGCTTGCCTACCTACTTTCAAATTTTATATTTGCAGTTGCTAAGCTTTCTTTTTTTTCTGCTAAATTCCAGGCTATATCGCTTGTGGTACATGATCACGATCAGCTGAGTGCATCGAAAGATAACGCATCGGTCGATCGGGTTGCCTACGCGCCGGTTACGTAACGAGGCTCGGCCGGCCGGACGGCTGCCGACCCCGTCTATTGTTCTGGACAGGTATCACAGCTGACTCGTAAGGTTTGCCGCATACTGAGGTATTTATACGCTTGTTTATTTTTTTGTGGGGAGTTAATTTATTAAACTTTATTGACTCATTGCAATGTCTGACCTGAACGAATTGCTTGGAAGACGAAAATCGATTAAGGAAAGGTTAGAAACTTTTGTAAAATTTATTACGGATTTTAAAACTAAGGATAAATTGTCAAGATGTGAATTGAATGAATTGAAGACTAGGCTAAGGAAATTAGAGTCGATTTTTTCAGATTATGATTTAATTCAAACTAGCATAGAAATAAAACATGAAAATGAACTTAATGCGCAGGAGAGGGAAGAAACTGAAAGCAGATTTTATAAAATTATAGCAGAGGCTTAAGATCTTATAGAGTTAAGTAACCAGGGTGTATCAGGTGGTTCAACCACACAGTCGGTCAAGTTTAATGAATATGTAAGATTACCTAAGATCACCCTTCCAACCTTTAATGGGGAGTCAAATAAATGGCTTGAGTTTCGTGACACTTATGTTTCTGTAATACATAATAATGAGTCATTGCCAGATATAAGCAAGTTTCAATATTTGAAGGGTTCTCTTACCGGTTCGGCGGCAGCTGTTATTGAATTGCTTGAATTAACGGCGAGTAATTACGAAGTTGCATGGAAATTAATTTCTGATCGATTTGATAACAAACGCCAGTTAGTGTACACTCACCTTAAGTCTTTATTCGATGTACCTGTTATCAGTAAGGAATGTGAAATATCTTTACGATCTCTTGTGGATCACATATCGAAAAGTCTTCGAGCTTTGAATAGTTTGGATGAAAATACAGATAATTGGGATACATTAATAATATTTTTATTTTCTGCTAAATTAGATAGCAATACTAGTGTCAGATGGGAAGAGTACAAAAATAACTTGGATAAAAAACCAAGACTCGAAGATTTTTACGATTTTTTGAGGAAAAGGGCCGATGTTCTTGAATTGACGTCCGCAAGCTGTAGCGACAAGACAAATAAACATATTCAACCACATTTTCAGCAGTTTAAGCGCGTAGATAAAATGCAAAAATCTTTTGTCGCTGTCGCTTGTGAGGGTCAAGACAACAAACGTAAATGTATGTGTTGTGAAGGTGATCACTTGATTTATTATTGTGATAAGTTTTTATCTATGACTCCCGCGGACAGGTTAAATTTTGTAGCAAAGCAACGTGCCTGTTTAAACTGTTTGCGTAGCGGTCATTTTGCTCAACAATGCAAATCAATTTCATGTCGAATTTGTAAAAGAAAGCACAATTCTCTTCTTCACTTGCCTAAAGAGCCTGTTAAGGGTGAAGAGGAGAAGAAGGTCAGAGCGATGTCTATATCGACCTGTGCACCTCATCAAGTTATTTTGTCAACAGCTTTGGTAACTGTAACCTGCAATGAATCAGGCAACCAATGTGGAGCGCGCTGCGTGCTTGATAATTGCAGTCAGACATCATTTATTAGTCGAGAGTTTAAGGAGAAGTTAGCAATTCAAGGTGAAATAGTAGATTCAGTTAATGTCACGGGCATTAATAATATTTCTTTTGAAGCTTTACAGCGTTGTACGATTACAGTCAAATCTCGAATGAATTCATTTAGCATGCAAGTCAATGCATTCATTGTAGAGAAGGTGATTGATGAGATGCCAAATGTTGAATTGGATATGTCTGGTTTGAACATACCCGAAAACATTACGTTAGCAGATCCGAAGTATTATTGTCCTTCTGAAGTAGATATACTTTTAGGAGCGGAAGTCTTTTGGTATATAATTTCTAACGGTAAAATCGAGCAAGGTTATGGGAAACCAGTATTGCAAAATTCAATGTTTGGCTGGTTGGTAGGAGGTCCTACAACTTATACTAGGAATTTAAATATACAAAACAAGTTTGTATGTAATTTTAGTCTCGGCATCCGTAATCAGCTGAAGAAATTTTGGGAGCTGGAAGAAGTACCAGCTAAACCGGTTTTGTCTCAAGAGGAGGTAGCTTGTGAGCAGCATTTTGTGCAACACACCCGCCGCCTTGAGGATGGACGTTTTTGCGTCACGCTGCCATTGAAGATCGAGCCTGATCAATTAGGTGATACCTACTGTTTAGCGAGAAAAAGATTTGATTATTTGGAAAGGCGTTTTCAGCGGCAGCCTGATGTAAAAACACAATATGTAACTTTTATACGTGAGTACGGGGACCTCGGTCATTTGTCGGAAGTTGAGAGACCTGATTCAGCTGTTTATACTCCTCATCATCCAATTTTTAAAGAGAACAGTGAGTCTACTCAATGTCGTGTAGTTTTTGATATGTCAGCCAAGTCTAGTACAGGTCTCTCCCTTAATGACATAATGATGGTAGGTCCTACCGTACAAGACGACATCTTTTCTATACTCGCGCGATTTAGGGAACATAGATATGTTTTAACCGGGGATATAGAAAAGATGTACCGTCAGATTATGGTAGAACCAAGTCAAAGGCATCTCCAGATGATCTTGTGGCGGGAAAACGAGAATTTGCCGATTAGCTATCTAGAATTAAACACAATTACCTATGGCTCATCGGCTAGTCCTTTTCTAGCTACAAGATGTCTGGTGCAATTAGCCCTCGAATGTAGCGATCCGTTGATAAAAGAGATAATTTTGCATGATTTTTATATAGATGATTTTATTTCTGGTTTTAATGATGAACATGGTTTAAAGGAAATTTATCAACGAGTTACTGAGAAACTGGGCTCTGCAGGTTTTAATTTGCGAAAATTAAAGAGTAATTCGCAAGGGTTATTAAATGAAATAACAAATAATTGTAACGAACAAGAACAAGGAAAGTTAAAAATATCAACTGCAACTAATACTCTAGGAATTGAATGGGATCCTGTTTCTGACTGTATTTTAATACCTATCGAGAAGGCAAAAGTCCGTGAAAATCAAAAAATCACAAAAAGAGTTGTCCTTTCAGTGTCTTCATGCATTTTTGATCCTTTGGGTATTTTATCGGTGTGCATAATTACCTGTAAAATGATATTGCAGTTGTTATGGCTAGAACAACTAGGTTGGGACGATGAAATTCCTACAGAAATAGCCAACATGTGGCTTAAATTTATAAGCAATTTGAAGCATATTGATGGTTTGTCAATTACAAGGCATGTTATGGGTATAAATTCAGTAACTATTGAATTGCATGCGTTCTCTGATGCTTCAATGAAAGCATACGCAGCATGTGTGTATGTTCGATCCATTGACGCATCAGGAAACGTAACAGTGCGACTTCTATGCGCTAAAGCAAAAGTCAAACCCTTAAAGAGTGCAACCATACCCAGACTCGAGTTATGTGGAGCAGTTTTAGCTGCGCGATTATGCAAAAAAGTTACCGAATCATTAAGAGGTTCGATTTCGAACAAATATTTTTGGTGCGATTCACGGGTAGTTTTGGGTTGGTTGGACTCGCCTGCACATAAGTTGGGTACATTTGTGTCTCATCGTGTCGCTGAAGTTAATGAGTTGTGTGCCGACGCTCCTTGGATGTATGTACCTTCTTCGTTGAATCCCGCAGATCTGGCTTCACGTGGAGTATACCCCGATGAAGTTCCGGCTTTGTCGTTGTGGTGGGAAGGACCTGCATTCTTGAAGGATGCCCAAGAGATGTGGCCTAGCCAGCATAATGGTGACACACAGATGGACTTATCTGAGTTGCGAGTACACATTTGTAATGTTGATATACCACAGAACCCAATTATAGATTTCAAAAAGTATTCAAGATTTGTAAAGTTACGACGTGTATTTGCACATGTTTGTCGGTTTATCAATAATTGTAGAAACAAGAATAATAAACAGTTAGGATTTTTAACTGTTGACGAGCTGGAATCTTCAGAATTGAAACTGGCTTATTTGGCACAAAAAGAGAGCTTTCCAAAATCAAAAAATAATTTCAAAGACATGCCGAAAATGTACAAATTAACGCCGTCTATTGATGGTTCAGGGCTGATTCGAGTAGGCGGTCGAATTGAGAACAGCTCTGAATATGGCTACGACAAAAAGCATCCCATATTGTTAGATGCAAAACATTATTATTCTAAATTAATTTTAGAGTATTATCATGTAAAACTGATGCATGCTGGACCGCTTCTTCTCCTTTCAGTCGTTCGAGATCAATATTGGCCAATCGGTGGCAGAATTTTGGCGAAAAAAGTTTGTAACACTTGTATTATGTGCAGACGAATGAAAGGAGTAGTAGCGAAGCAAATCCTTGGTAATCTTCCGTCTCAACGTGTAAACCCTGGTTTCCCCTTTGAGATTTCGGGAACAGATTACGCAGGACCGTTTTTAATTGTCAATAAAAAGGGTCGCGGTGCAACGCTAATAAAATGTTATCTCTGTGTGTTCGTGTGTTTCAAGACAAAAGAAGTACACCTGGAGTTGGTGAGCGATTTGACCACAGAAGCATTTATATTGGCTTTGCGTCGCTTCATCTCACGTCGAGGAAAACCTCGCGAGATTTTTTGTGACAATGGCACGAATTTTATGGGTGCCAACCGCACAATTTGTGAGCTTTCTGCCGTGTCAGACATTGCAAATGAGGGTATAAAGTTCAGATTCTCACCAGTGTATACATCTCATTTTGGTGGACTTTATGAGGCAGCCGTGAAATCAGCCAAATTTCACATGAAGAGGGTATTAGGTGACACTCATCTTACTTTTGAGGAGCTAGCGACTCTTTTTTCTCAGATAGACGCTATCCTTAATTCCAGACCTTTAGTACCTATGTCACCTGATCCAAACGACCTTTGTCCTTTGACTCCTGGGCACTTCCTGATAGGGAGACCACTCACGTCACTGCCTGCCCCTGATCTACAAGACGTTAATCCCAATCGTCTCCACAGATACGCCCGCATTGAGCAAGCACGTCAACATTTTTGGACCAGGTGGAGCCGTGAATATATCTGTGAGCTTCAGCAGCGAACCAAATGGCAAGATAGACAGCCCAACATCAAGCCAAACCAGATGGTGCTAATCAAAGATGACAGCAGCCCCCCAATGAAGTGGCCGCTAGGACGAGTGACAACGGTCTATCCTGGAGCAGATGGAGGTTGCAGAGTGGTAGATGTGAAAACAAGTAGAGGTACCGTGAAACGGGCTATCCATAGATTGTGTCCACTTCTTGATGATGATGACAACCAATAATTCAGGAGCTTGCGAGGAGGTGGAGATTGTTTATACAAACAAAATACTGTTGAGCCGCCCTGCCGCCCGGGCCCGCACCCCGCGCATGCTCGCCGCACCGTTCGGTTCGGTCCGCCGCCATTCTACTTTTGACCGGCTTAACTTGTATACCTTATGTGTCGATCCTACAAATAAATTATCAGCGAAAAGATATAAGCTTTCATTGAAGTATCCTGATTTCCTGTACAATTTTTTTCGGACTTCGGATCCGAAGATTGCAGGTTCGTGTCCTGTCACGGTCGCCAAAAATTGTACAGGAAATCAGGATACTTCAATGAAAGCTGATATCTTTTCGCTGATAATTTATTTGTAGGATCGACACATAAGGTATACAAGTTAAGCCGGTCAAAAGTAGAATGGCGGCGGACCGAACCGAACGGTGCGGCGAGCATGCGCGGGGTGCGGGCCCGGGCGGCAGGGCGGCTCAACAGTATTTTGTTTGTATAAACACTCACAAAATTATAAATTGACAAATATCCCCCTGGGAATCGAACCGAAGACCTACGCATCAGGAGCCCATGGCTCAGACCACTAGACCACGGAGGTATTTTGCAAACCTTTACATACTACAGTTTCAATTAGGCAGTTGCTAATTACTTACAACACAGTATTAACTTTACAATATACTAATGTAACAGGATCACAACAGACTCAAAGCCACCACAAGATTATCCTATATCGAGCTACCATGGACAAACATAAAAGACAATCTAAGGCCCGTATTAATAAACAGCACTTGAGACTGACAGCGAGTTTGAGTTCGTATCAGAATGTCATTCCAGTACAAAACGGCCTGTCAAATCCGTGTTTAATATTGCTCTCAATCTTGAGATCGTTTTATAAATACGAGGCTGGACTGCATTCTGAAATAATTGTTTTAGTTATCGAAGTTAAATTTGTGTTTGTCTTTTTTTTACCTGACTATCAAGGAAGGGTTTTTAATTTATTTCAACATACCTACATATTATCACGTTTTTAGCCCTAATGGGGTAGGCAGAGCGTAAACGACCTAAACATAGGTCGTTCCGCCACGTCTGCCAAAGTTTTGAGGATCATCTAAGATAGATTTGTAGGTATATTGCTGTAGTGACAGGTTGTCAGCCCATCGCCTAAATTGCAATATTCCTTAGCTGGTTTTTACAGCATGCTTGGGTGGAAATGCAGCTCGCACATTCTATGTTTTTCTCTTGCTCCCAGTCCAGCATGGAATAATTTTATTTTAATGTTTGTTATATTGTTTTTGTATCTGTTTAATTTACTGCACGCATTGGTTTTACTGTAAATGTAGTAAAAAAAAAAAAGGAAACACATAAAATAAAAAAATGGACTATATTTATCATTGAAATGTCTGCCACATTGAGAAGTCGAACCCGGAACCCTCCGGAACCCCTTCCGCAAAAGACGCCTGATATTCTGCCAACTATGTTATGCGGTAAAAAATTAAACACTGTAATCTTCGTGGTGGAATTTTTCAAGAATTGTTTTTAAAAAAGTGAATGTAACGAATGATTCTTTTGTAAATATTGTAATTTACTGTAAATATTGTAAATATATTGTGAATAAATACTATTGTTATAAAAAAAAGCTCCATATGAATGCTGTTTAAATTACCATCTGAGTGGAATTAGATAATTTAATGAAATTAAGCACCACAACTTTTTATAATAACTCCGTTTTTTAAAGTTTATTATACTCCTTGTTATTACGAACACTGATGTTAATAAAATAAGAAAGTAAACAAGGAAGAGTTCGTATTTTTGACGTATTTATTTATTATTTTTGAATTTTAAAGAAAATCAATCGCAAAACATTAATATGTTTGTAACAAGGTTATCATCTGCGGTTCCAAAATTTTAACCACTGCAAAGTTGCATGGAAAAAGCAGTTTATGGACCGCATAACACGTTATTATCAACATTTCAAAGTCAAAAATACGATCTCTAATCTGTTTACTTTATAATTTAGTCGTCACTTTTATAACAAAACATAATCAACCATTTATTAAATTTACATGATGTGATGTATAATAGTCTAATTAAAAATAAATATCTACGTGAAATAAGAAATAGTAATTGGTGTTATTGTTCCTTTACATGTACATATTCAGTATTTTTAAATGTGCCATGTTCAAACCTAAGATGTTCCAAATCAAAGACTTTAACATTGTTCTTGATACTTTAAAGTATTGTTATTTTATCAATGCGGAAATTAATGAAGTAACAAAAATAAAAATTCATTTTTTTTTTCGCTCGCTCCCAGTCCAGCGTGAAATCATATGACGGCGGATAAAAATGACAGATAAGGCATAAAACCACCGACTATAAATCAAAAACCAAAGATCGATATATAGATAGATCAAATAGATTTTTATTTTAGTTTTAGCCTGCAATTCTAGAATCAAGCACATTACGTAACTATAATAATATCAAGATTTGTGAAATATTAAAACAACATATGACTCGCGATTCATTAATTTCCGCTTTAATAAGTGTTGATTACACTTGTAAATAATATTGAAAGTGTGTAAAGACAAAGACATTACGACATAAATGTAATTTTGTATAAATAAAATGTTACCGCATTTATAGCTAATCTTTGATTCATCTCATCATCATTCAAGAATTTCCCAACTGCACTTCAAACGGATCCTGTCAATTCCATGGATCACAGAAATGCCTAAACCTTAACTTCACAACTCTCAATTTCTTATCGAGGGTTTGACATCGATAAAGGTGAAGAACACCTCCAAAAAAAAAACAGACCCAGAACTCCAGAACAGATAGATAGGTATTCAAATTTATTATTTAAAATATTTATCGGATACGAATCCTTTCCTGGGATCCTTTGCGTAGGACGCACTTTTTTTTAACTAATTCTTAGGTAGCGCTGTCACTTTCTTAACTTTGACATAAGAACAGGTTAAGATAGATTTATAGGTATATTGCTTTAGTGACAGGTTGTCAGCCTATCGCCTAAATTGCAATATACAGAAACCCTTGAATCCCTTAGCTGTTTTTTACAGCATGCCCGAGAGAAAATGCAGCTGGAACATTCTATATTTTTCTCTCGCTCCCAGTCCAGCGTGGAAGTAAATGTAATTAACATAAAATCAGAAAACCTCTTACGATCAGACGAACCATACTTTACTTGTTTCACTTCGAGATGTGTTTTCCCGTGGACGTAGCTAGTCGCATATTGTCGACATAAAGATGTCCGTCCGCAGCCCACGTAAAAAAGCTCTCAACGGGTCATAAATTAAATTCTAATCATCCTGGAATTATTTATGCCTTGGTCAATCTAGAAGTTATTAAATAGACTACGACAGGGGATTTTCTCTAATGTTTTAAAATCTTGTACACAGTATATTCAACTTAAGAGCGCTGCTCTTGTCGGTGGAGTATGAAGTAAAGCCAGTCCTCTCTCGATTCCGCCTTTTCCTTGACTTCCTTGTACGCCTTGACATTAAATTGACAAATCCTCGGTTTACCTCTTCCTCTCTTTCCTTCTATCTTGCCCTCAATAATGGTATTTAAAATACAATACAAAACAAATATTATTTATTGCACATAAACAACACATTGTACAGGAACAAACATTACAAAACAAACAGTTAGGCGGCCTTATTGCTAGGGTAGCAATTTCTGCCAGGCAACCTTTGGGTAAAGGAGTAGTTTTCTAATATTATGCGGGATAGTGCAGTTACTATTGTTATAAAAAGCGGTCATGGCGTAGCAATTGTCCTAACATCTTCCTTCCTCTATATTGTATGTTATCAATTAAATTTCGCTTCTCATTTACTATTTGGATAACTTCTTCGTAAATACTAAATACACTTATTTCTTTTACTAAAATATCCAATTTTAAAGTTGCCTAAGTAATTTACAAAACAGCCCAAACCTCCAAAGAAGCAGGTGGAATTTAACTTTTAATCATTTAACAATTAATTTAGAACTCAGGGCGTTTGGAAGTTTTATCTCCAGCTAATAGCTATTTAATGAATTATAAGGGTCCGGACCACAGACTTAACAGAATATAGACGAGGCTTTGCTTAACATTACGTAGGTGATAGATAGCTTGATGGTTAAGTTAATTTAGTGTCTGTGAAGATTTTCACCTGCTTATCACTACATAGTATAAAACAAAGTCGCTTTCTCTGTCCCTATATCCCTATGTATGCTTAGATCTTTAAATAATTTTGATGCGGTTTCTTTTAATGGACAGAGTGATTCAAGAGGAAGGTTTATATGTATAATACATGCATAATATAGTAGACTGAAGATTTCCGTGCGAAGCCGGGGCGGGTCGCTAGTTTAATATAAAATTATACTTTTCCGGTCTTTGGAGTTTTAGCTATTTTTCCTGCTGTTAAAAGATTCTACTTTAAATGAGATTTTTTAAATGTTCATACTTGGATTCATTATATTGTTACGAATTTGCAGTTGCAATAATTACTACTTAACTAACATAACTCTATACCTGTCATTTTCTGTAATGTGAGAACAAAAAGAGACGCTAGCGCCAATGATTTTAGTCAAGATTTAGTTAAGTTGTGCGCTCTACGGATCGATAGCATTATCCTCTTTATGAATACAGCTTTAATAAAAATCTGCGAAATGTAAAAGATACAGAAATACAGATATACGGGGTGTAAGGGACAGCGTCCACTTTAACGACACTGAACAACTATTAGCGGGGTTATCTTTTTCAGGAAGTGTAAAAACAATGGCTTTTCCATACAAAATTATTACCTAGATAAGACAATTTGTATGGCCCGATGGTATAGGTATAATATAATAGGTAGAGCCCGATGGTGTAGTGGATAGGGCTACTGCCTCCTGCGCGGGAGGTCGTGGTTCGAATCCCACCACGTACCAATGTGTTTTTCGGTTTTCGAATTTCATATGTAAGTTTATTCGGCGCTTTTTGCGTTTTTCGGAAGCCACGTTAAGCCGTTGGTCCCGGTTAATATCGTTTAATACCGTAGATATTAGTCGTTAAGTCATATCAGAGGCCAGTGATAAGCATTGGCGGCTTGAAAACTCTGACCTAATCTAGGATTGGGTCTGGTATTCCTTCTGGGTTGCGGAGGTCAGATGGCAGTCGCTGTGTAAAAACCAGTACACTCGTTCAATAACCTAGATAAGGTAGCCGACCCCATGAGATATGGGATAAGGCTAGGGAGATGATGAGTTTATTAATTAATTATCTATCTATCTAATTTATTCATTAATCTAGCTCTGTAACTTAATACAGCTGTGCTAACTGACAGCTCATGTCAGAAATACTATAAATTATTTACTTACGTTCATATCATAAATAAAGAATAGAGAGAAAAACAAAGAATGTGCCAGCTGTATTTCCTCCCGGGTATGCTGTAAAAACCAGCTAAGGGATCCGAGGGTTTCAGTATATTGTAATTTAGGCGATGGGCTGACAACCTGTCACTACAGCAATTTACTTACAAATCTATCTTAAATAACCCTCAAAACTTTGTCAGACGTGGCGGAACGACCTTTATTTGGGTCGTTTAAGCTCTGCCTAACCCATTAGGGATAAAGGCGTGATTATATGTATGTCTGTATGTATATCATAAATAATCTGTGTCTCCACAAAAGACCTGTAATTGACACATCAAATTGCAATCAGTCGATATTATTATAAAATAAGTTACAGTTATTACTTTCATCAACTAAACATTCATATTTACATACTTATGGGGAGCGGCAGCGTTTAATAAAATCCATTTTAGCTGATCTAGTAGTTTTTGATTGGCACCTCAAATGGCTGGTCAGGTCAGTACGGACACACAGAAAACGTAGCCTCATTCTATTTGTAAAGAAAGAAAAGGGAGCTGTTACGTTTCTACTTTTGTTTTTATCGCTTCTAGTTGAACATCCGATGCATAGCAGAAGTTTATCGAGTAATCGTCCTTCATTTCATTTCATTTATTGCAAAGCCACAAGTTAAATAGTTGTTACAAATTAATAGAAGTACAGGTGACGCCCTGTAAGGGCACAGTAAACATCAGAGAGGCCACTAGTTGCCCTACTTAAATAATAACATTATTTAAATATTACAATTTTATACTATAAAAATGAATGAATGTCAGTATTATATGTATACTATAAAAATGAATGAATGCAAGCACGACTGTGCACCAGGAGACTCGATCTTAAGAATATGATACAGCCTAGCTTAGAAATAGTTAAGCATAGCCCTAAATATCAAGCTGTTGCTATTTTTAATAAATTTCCGGCTGAATTGAAATGTATCGTACATACATACATACATAAAATCACGCCTTTATCCCTTAAGGGGTAGGCAGAGCGTAAAACGCCTCCTAAAAGGCGCTTTCGCCACGTCTGACATAAATTGAGGGCAATTTTAGATTGTAATGTGTATTGCTGTAGTGACAGGTTATCAGCCCATCGCCTAAATTACAATACACTGTCACCCTCGAATCCTTTTGCTGACTTTTACAGCATGCCCGGGAGGAAGGGCAACTGGAACATTCTATGTTTTTCTTTCTCTCCCAGTCCAGTATGGAAGAAATGTATCGATAGTGTTATATTATTTAAGAAGAAACTAAAGTTATTCCTTTTAGAGAAAATAGTATACAATATTAATGAGTTGTGATTTTAAAAAAATGTATATACTTGACATACCGATTTTATATTTCTTTGACATTTTTTTTATATTTTTAGTTATTTTTAGGTGTTTCCTGTTTCATAATTTTGTTAATTTATTTTGTTACTCTTTTTAACTTTCTGAGTCTGTTAATTCCTTGACATTGTTGGAACTTATGTTGATATTGAATACTTTGTAATTGTAAACCATGTTTTGTTAGTATTTTAAGATTCGCACACAGTTGTAACTGTTTTTGAATAAACGATGATGATGATGATGATTGATTAGTAGACGTCAAGTTTTATTCTATGTTAGTGAAAAAAATATGATAATATAAAGTTATGATCACTATTATTGCATTTTTTTTTTTGTATTTATTTATTATCTTTTTTTACAATAAACTTATATCTATTACAATAGTCCCACAAAACTGCTTACGCAGTTTGTCTGCAGGATCGATGAGTCTCATTTATAGGTACACTATTAGTATATAATATTTAATACATGCATAATTATGTTATTTAATTTAAACTGTTAAGTAGGTATTTCTTTAGCTTAGATGAAAACTTATATCTATTTTCTTCTTGTCTTATATCCACAGGTAAAGTATTTAGTAGGTACGGAATACGCTTTTTGAGCGTCCTATCGCCATAATAATTAATTACTCGAGGTACTTCATATTTACCCGTGGATATAGACCTAGTATAGTGTTCATGGGAGACTAAAGAGTGACTCTCTTGGCTGCCATGGTTATTCATTAGAATTAAATATTTATGCTTTAAACTTACCGGTAAAATTTTACATATTTTGAATAACTTACTATAATTCCCTTTACAGCTGTTTCTTGTTTTCTTGTTAACTAATAATTTTAAAAATCTAATTTGAAGTGACTCTAGTTTATTTAAATTAGTTTTGAAGGTAAGGCCATAACATTCAAGAGAGTAACTTAATATTGAATCTACTAGACTTAAATAAATGCATTTTAAGATATTTAGAGGAACTTTAAAACTAAGATGATAAAATTTCCCAAGCAGTACTCTAAGCTTACCACATATAAAGTCAACATGAGAAGACCATGAAAAGTTTTCTTCTACTTTCATGCCGAAATAGGTAACACAATTAACTCGTTCTATTGGTTTACAAGTACAGTTAAGATTATTTTTATGTATACATTCGAAACTATGGGTTATAATGGGAGGAAATATATCAGATAGGTTTATGTAAGGTGAGTGTATGCTTAACAATTTTGTTTTATCTGCATTAAGGACGATACCGTTGTCGTGAGACCACTTAACCACAGCGTCTACATCCTGCTGCACGAGGCGGCAGGTTTCTGCGAGGTCGGTGCCGGCGCGGAGAGCGCATAGGTCGTCTGCGAACATGTGTGCTGAGCAATGGCGTAGTACGCCGCACAAGCTGTTAACGTGCATCAATTATCTTCTTCTGTCGAGTGGGTATCGAGTCTATCAACCCGAAGAACCCTGGTGTCAGAGTTTTTAAACCGGCTAGTAGTACAACTATCAGGCCTCTGACATGGTTTGAGTAACGACCACTATCAAAGACAGCGACCGGGACCGACGGCTTAACGTGCCCTCCGAAGCACGAAATCTTTTTCTTTTCGGACAATCAGGTGATTCAGCCTGCAATGCCCTAACCAAACTGGGGAAAATTTCACAAAGTGATAAATTCTCAAATATTAACTTTGTGTTTCTCCCCTGGGAATCGAACCCAGGACCTCCGGATCAGGAGTCCATGGCACTAGCCACTAGACCACGGAGGCAGTTGCATTATTATAGTATGTGTACAATGTATGCTTCAAAATAGCCTCTGACTCCAGCCAGCTTAGTTAATGCAACGTCATTAATATCTGTCTGTGACAACGGCATCTGGCGTCTGCGAGCACAAATCTTTTTTTATTTAACCTCGTAAAAGATTTCTTTGTCTTCATTGGCGGAGATAAGATTTTGATCCATGCTACTTTTTCTCGTTTCACTATTTGTTTGCGGTTTTGTTTCGATCCTTAGTAAAAAAAAACATAATTAAGGATATTAGATATGTTACCCTAGATATAAATAGGATCAAAGCAAACCCACAAAAGCGGTAATTTTGAAAAATGTAAATTCATAATATTTTTATAATAATACTCGTAATAAGCTCAGGAAGTGTTTTTTAGTTTTCGAACTTCATACGTACGTTTATTCGGCGCTTTTTCGATGCTTCAGAAGGCACGTTAAGCCGTTGGTCCCGGTTAATATCGTTTAACACCGTAGATATTAGTCGTTTCTTCCATACTGCACTGGGAGCGAGAGAAAATCATAGAATGTGCCAGCTGTATTTCCTCCCGGGCAAGCTGTAAAAACCAGATAAGGGATCCAAGAGTTTCTGTATATTGCAATTTAGGCGATAGGCTGACAACCTGTCACTACACCAATATACCTATAAATCTATCTTAAACAACCCTCAAAAGTTTGTCAGACGTGGCGGAAAGACCTTTGTTTAGGTCGTTTACGCTCTGCCTATCCCCTTAGGGATAAAGGCGTGATTATATATATATGTATATTAGTCGTTAAGCCATGTCAGAGATCAGTGCTAAGCATTGACGGCTTGAAAACTCTGACCTAATCCAGTATTAGGTCTGGTTTCCCTTCTGTATCTAACTGTATCTACTTAATTACTCGTATGATAAATACGAGGAATAAGGTAACTTTGTTACATAAAAGTAACTAGAGCAGGAACTAATGTTAGACACACGCACACAACATCAAGCCTATTAATAGGCATACAAACATACATATAATCACGCCCTTAACCCTAATGGGGTAGGCAGAGCGTAAACTACCTAAACAAAGGTCGTTTCTCCACGTCTGACAAAGTGTTGAGGGTTATTTAAGATAGATTTGTAAGTATATTGATGGGTTGTCAGCCCATCGCCTTAGTTACAATATACAGAAACCCTCGGATCGTTTAGCTGGTTTCACAACTGCATTTCCTCTCGGGCATGCTGTATAAACCAGCTGACAGATCCGAGGGTTTCAGTATATTGTAATTTAGGCGATATGCTGACAACGTGTCACTACACTAATATACCTACAAATCTATCTTAAATTACCCTCAAATCGTTGTAAGACGTGGCGGAATGAATTTTGTTTAGGTCGTTTTCGCTCTGCCTACCCCATTATAGATAAAAGCGTGATTATATGTATGTATGTTACATCTTAAACTGGTTCACTAAACGCATCCCTGAAGCTATGGCACAGAATATATAATAGTACTACATATAGAATAGATACTCACCTCCTCTCCCCAGTGTGATAAGCGGCACACTCCGCGCCGGATGGTGGGTCACATTGGGTACGCTTAGTAGGTATGTTGTGCGCATGTTTCCCAGTGTAACGGAAATAATAAAGTTTTGTGTTCCAAAGATGGTTAGGTACTGTTTCGTATACGGATGTCTTTCTACCACAAGATTTAACACCAATAGGATTTTTATTTAGATTTCACAGTGATAAGAGACGGTAAGTAACTTCATACAAAATATGCAACCTTACCTATTCTAACTATTCAGTTACAATGTACAGATTAATCAAGTTATGATTATGACCGGTATAACAAAGTTGGTCAACCCTTATAACACGCACACAAATGCATGCCAAGTGCTGTTGCCGTCTGTCGATGTGTGACCAAAATGACATAGTAGTTAGGAGTGTCCGAGCTGTGGCCAGGGTATGGTATTGATTCGATCAAACATCTCCTTAGTTTCCGAAAAGTTCCGGGTTTCTTTAATTTGTTCCATTCGTTGAAAATAAAAATGAAATGTGTACAATGTTATAAAGAAAAGCTAAATAAGATTACGTCTGCAAGTAAATCTCCGGAATTACCCTTTTAAATCCACTAAATGGTCGCAAATGCTCATAAAATGTTACGCGCATTTGCTTTACATTCTCTGTATACTAATAAACTAGGCCTCTGTGGCAAAGCAGTGTATCCTATGGGCTCTCGATCTAGAGATCGTGGGTTGAATTTCTCATAATACATATAATCACGCTTTTATCCCTAATGGGGTAGGCAGGGCATAAACGACCTAAACAAAGGTCGATTCGCCGCGTCGGACAAAGTTTTGAGCGTTATTTAAGATAGATTGGTACGTATATTGCTGTAGTGACAGGCTGTCAGCCCATCGCCTGGATTGCAATACATAGAAACCCTAGAATCCTTTAGCTGGTTTTTACAGCATGCTCGGGAGGAAATGCAGCTGGCACATTCTATGTTTTTCTCTGGCTTCCAGTGCAGCATGGAAGAATTTCTCAAAATATGTTTTTTTAAATACCCCTGTATGAAAACAAAAACTTTATTAATTAAAAATTAAATCTAATATAATGATATCTAACTACCTCGTTTGTAAAGATATAAACCTAACTGCTCGTATGAAAACTGAAAAGGCATACGAAAATTATTCGTGTACGAAATCAAATTTTATCACACACGATTTTACGTATTTTTGAAGCAGAAGAAATCTGTATTGCCAATAAAGTCTAATCCCATAAATTGTTTTCGGTCTTCGCAGAAGTACACCTACTATACCACCACTACCTACTAAACTACCACTAACAAAAATTGTTGATTTGTAAAACCGGAAATCAATAGCAGAGAAACGGAACGTAAATTCCAGTAAATTAAAAAGTTAAAGTGTCACTTGTTAAATGATTGTCTGTGTCACTGACATGATCATAGACTACTTAGGTTTCGAGTAGTAGAAAGAGAAAACGAGTGGTTTTGACCACTAGTTGCAGAGTCGCATACGTTTGAGTAATCAAAAATAGTGATTTTGGGATTTCGTATGCGAATGTTGCTTTTTCGTATGTGAATTCGGATACGAGTGGTTCAAAAATACGACTCCTGACCGCTAAAATTTTTAATTTTTTTACTTAACATTATAGGTATGCGGCTGGTACTTTTTTCCTTATAATTAATTTAAACTTATATTGTTTATAATTTTAGGCAATGTTAACAGAAAGCCTTAAGCTTTTCAATTAATTGAGATGCTTAGTCATGAGGGGTTTGTTCGGCGATATCTTATTAAAGGGTACTTATTACATAGCGTATTAGTTCGTGGGATAAAGGCGTAAATATGTATGTGTCGCGGGAGTATGATGAAATCGGGGTTTTGATAAAAAACTGGGATTTTGATCAAAACCCGGTCTTTGACAAAATACTGGTCATAATCCAGAGAAATGTATTGTATTGGATTTTGTAGAAGTCATTGTTTTGATCGATAAATTTTCAGTTTTATGGTAAGTCAGCATGAGTTTCTATTTTATTTATATTTGAATAAAACAAAAGAGACATGAGATAATTTATTTCCCATATGACCTAACCAAAATTGGGTTTCTTCTAATTATTGTAACATCAACTGCTTCCGTGGTCTAGTGGTTAGAGCCATGAGATTATTATCCGGAGGTCCTGGGTTCGATTTGTTGTTTCGCAGTTTGTGTATCTAGATAAGTGCATTTTGTTCAGGTTAGTTACAATAATGTTTCCTGTTTATCTTTCGTTCGCTGTAACTAGCGGTGTGACTCACACCACGTTCTTTGCATGTTACTGGCTGAAAGCCTATTTTTTGCTAACTCTGCGATAGATATAAGTACCGTCATATTTAAAAAAAATATATTTGAATTTTAATTTGATTCCCAGGGGGAACGCAAAGTTGATTTATTACTTTGTAAGGTTTTCCCCAGTTTGGTTAGGACATTGCAGGCTAAATCACCCGATTGTCTGAAAAGTAAAAGGATTCCGTCCTTCGGAGGGCATGTTAAGCCATCGGTCCCGGTCGCTTTCTTTGATAGTGATCGTTACTCAAACCATGTCAGAGTCCTTATAGCTGTGCTACTAGACGGTCTGAAAAACTCTGAAACCAGAGTTCTTCGGGTCGTTATTCGACTCGAGAATCTACTGGCTAAGAAGAAGAACATTTAATCTATTAATTTGACTTTGACAAAATCCTATACTATTTTCTGAATTTACGACCAGTATTATGTCAAAGTCCGGGTTTAAACAAAATCCTAGATTATTTGCCAAAAAACCGATTTCATCATTATCCTGCGACATGTGTTTATTTCGTTAAAGGCTGTTCCCGGACGATAGAGACTGAAATGGACGGAACGTGTTCCATTAGAGGAACTAACAAGCAGGTATTTCAAGGTCACGATCAATGACGACTAAGCAGGTATTTGATAACCCGAAATTACTTTGCTGAAACTATTTTAGCCGTTAAACCTTAAGCTACTGTCATTAAAAACTTGCGTGGGGATTTTTTCAAGGATTTTTTCACTCGTAGGTAATGGGTTCGATTCTAGATTTGCCGGCTAAAAGTAAAATTAAAATGTATTTGTCACTTGCAGACTAAAAACATTGGAAAAGGACAGGAGATCTATCCTCTCCGGTTTTTGATTTATAGTCGGTGGTTTTATGCGTTATCTGTCATTTTTATCCACCGTCATATGATATGGCGAATAAAATTGGCTGAAATACTGGGGAAACGTGCAAATCCGCGTTAAAATCTAGCGGACAAAATGTAAAACCATAAAGAAATTGCCTGTCCTTTTTCAATTTTATTATTTTGAAAGTGACAGATTGATTTTAATTTTAGTTTTAGCCGGTTTTAGGAAGTACCTATCTACAATGGAGCCCAAAATCAGATTAACACCTTCCAATATCCACGCGCGGATTGTAAAAACCACACATACATATAATCACGCCTTTATCCCTAATAGGGTAAGCAGAGCGTAAACGTCCTAAGCAAAGGTCGTTCCGCCACGTCTGACAAAGTTTTGAGGGTTATTTAAAGATAGATTTGTAGGTATATTGCTGTAGTGACAGGTTGTCAGCCCATCGCCGAAATTTCAATATACTGAAACCCTCGGATCCCTTAGCTGTTTTTTACAGCATGCCCGGGATTAAATGCAGCTGGAACATTCTATGTTTTTCAATGGATTATAAAATTCAGGTATAAATTACTCAGTTAAATCCTGGAAAAGGGGAGTAGCGTTTTCTGTCTTGCCAACACCGGCTTGGTGTCCCGCCAAGCGTGTAATTTCAATTCCAGCTGTGGGTATCAGCATAAAGGGGCGAACGAAGATGCGACGGTAGGTTATAAAATGAAGAATTATTTGCGTTTCTCGCAAAACGTAAAATATATATGATAATTTTTGTATTTTAGGCACAATCAACTTAAAACCGTTGGCGCCACTGTCAAAGCTCTGTTCGTATTCGTAAAAAAAAAGCTGTCATACATTTACCAGGAAGGCCAAATCGGATACAAACGAATTGGTAACGAACCTAATACGGCAAAAAATTGGCTGTTGCACCTCAATCAGACAATTTGTATCAAAAAGCTAATATTTTTAAGTCGATCGACCGCCTCCGTAATCTAATGGTCATGCCATGGGTTTACGAACCGGAGGTCCTGGGTTTGATTCCCAGGGGGGAACACAAAGTTGATATGTGTCAATTTATCTCTTCGTGAGGTTTTCATCAGTTTGGTTAGGACATTGCGGGCTAAATAACCGGATTTTTCGAAAAGAAAAAGATTCCGTGCTTCGGTGGGCACGTTAAGCCGCCGGCCCCGGTCGCTGTCTTTGATAGTGGTCGTTACACAAAACCATGTCAGAGGCCTGATAGTTGTGCTACTAGGTGGTTTAAAAACTCCATCCATAGACTCGATACCCACTCGACAGAAGAACTATGAATGAACCTTTGTTCACGTCGTAATGTTCAATATACGTTACCTTAAGCGCTACCTGTCCTATTGTACGAGATATTTGAACTTCCCAAACCGTATTAAACTTTTCCTTCTTTATTCAAGACTGTATAAATCACTTCCATTCAATAGATCTGAAGAGTGTTAATATACGATAATAATGCGAAATTTTGAACACAATGTAATGGATTTTGAGCAGGTTAAATGTTTATTGCATTCAGTAAAATATTATAAAAAGAAAAAAATTGATCTTACCTTATACACATTCAAAGCGATTTGATAAATAAGATGACAATCGCAAAGTTGTGGAATGGCGGCCAGCGTGGTATGGCATATAAGGAGGGCCGATGGCCCTTTCAAGTTTGCGGACAGCCGTTGAAAGCAGTTCATCCAAAACCATACCCCGTGGAGAATAAAACCGGGTTCCGGATAAAAGAAAATTTTGGAGCAAGCCTATGCAGAGCAGTTTTTTTTTTTTTTAATGGACCTGTTTGCAAAATACTACAAAGTGTATATAATGCGTCACCGGGCTAAGGCGGGGAGTTGCTACAAGCAATCTACACCCTTAATGAAATGGCAACTGCCTAAGGGCGCCCACTAGGGCGCGAACCTCGGCTTATGGCGTTGCCTTGGGGACTCCTTATCGGAAAGAATCTGCCCGGTACGTGCCGGTAAACCCCAAAGTTGGGAGCAAAGGAGGGACCTCCGCGCCCCCGCCGGCGGGGTGCGCGGTTGCTGGAAGAGCTTGTGCAGAGTGTGGCTCGACTAATATTGGCAGCATTAAACGCAAGGGTAATTTGGTCATCGCCGTCGGTAAGGACATGCCTAGGTCTTCGTTTGTAACGAGTCGCAGGTTGGGAATGCAGAGCAGTGCAGGTAGCCAGTACACTACGTTCACCGTTCACGTACATTGTAGCAAGATTGAACGATACTACTCCTTTAGCTCCATGGTCTAGTGGCTAATGCCATGGACTTCTGATCCGGAGGTCTTGGGTTCGATTCACAGGGGGGAACACACAAAGTTGACATTTGAGAATTTATCACTTTGTGAATTTTTCCCCAGTTTGGTTAGGACATTGCAGGCTGAATCACCTGATTGCCCGAAAAAGAAAAAGATTTCGTGCTTCGGAGGGCACGTTAAGCCGTCGGTCCCGATCGCTGTCTTTGATAGTGGTCGTTACTCAAACTATGTCAGAGGTCTGATAGTTGTGCTACTAGGCGGTTTAAAAACTCTGCCACCAGGGTTCATCGGGTCGATAGACTCGATACCCACTCGACAGAAGAAGAAGACTCCTATAGCTAAGAAAATATAATATTAGCTAACGTTAAAGAAAAAGCACTCCCTCGTTTTGAAATGTACCGTTTACGTTCAGAGTCGTTTTGTAAATTTTTCATCAAAGTCTATTACGCCATTTCTTACCTGAGTGGGACCTTAGGGTTTAAAAACTGCTCTCATGAGTGACAGCGTTTGAGTTCGTATTAGAAATGTAATTTCAGTACAAACTGACCTGTCATATCCATACTTAATATTGCTCTCAAGTTTGAGATCGCTTCATAAATACGAACCTTAAAGTCAAGGTGTTTCAAAAATATTTATATGATTTTAAAACACTGGGCGACTGTCACAAACTTGTTACTTATATTTTATGAATCTGCTCTTAAAGCCCATTCATTTGATACCTTTGCCACACTTCAAACTTGAATAAATATTTCAAAAATAAAAAATTGCGACGTCGTCACCACGCTTTTCTTATGGGAATTATGTATTACTTCGATTCGAAATTATTGTTTTGACCTCATGTACATATGTACCAAATGGCTAGGCCCGCTATCTAAACGCAGTATTGTTATAAGAATTTATTTCTGGGATACCCATAGTAGTTCCGTTGTCAGCTATTAAAAACCTGCCATATTTATTTAGTAATTTTTTGGGGTATAAAAATAATAGTTCCATAGCCCTATAAATGTTCGCGATCTCCACTATAAAGCTGCTACAATAGAAATCCTATCATCGGCATTTAGAAGAAAATGTGTGTAAAGCCTATAAAATGTTATTTGTTATAGCCAGACTTGGAAGGGCCATAGTCCTTTCGCAAGATTGAACCTATTGTATTTTGATTTTCTTATCAGAGTCGCTAAAACGATAGTGTAGTTTTTATTGACTTTGAAATCCACTATCATACTCCATTAGATAGATAAAGCAAATTAATTGCAATTTCAAAGTATCCATTGTTTTGTTTTGCAATCTAAAAGCTAGACATTTGCAATTTTTTAAAGTAAGCAGGACTGAAATCTGTTTTTTTTATAGAGTGGACATAAAATCCTATATATTTTTTTTGCACTTTTTCGGCAGAACGCTATTTGCGCATTAATAATAATAAACATAATCTTCTCACCGATTTGCGGGGATGGCGATGATGGCGGCCAATCTCTCAGTGACAGAGTAACTGCGCAGGACTAGTTTTTAGTGCCCAAGTGTTTGCGCGACACACAAGGGCACTTGCTATTCCTTCAACCTCTTATTGTGATGGCACAGATTGACTGACACGACCAGAGGGAAATCAGGCGCAGGACCGACTGTTTACATGCCCATCTGACAGCATGGATCATCTTACCATGCAATATCCTTACCAAACTATACACAACAACACAAAGTACCTGTCCACCGCCAGGAATCGAACCAGGGACCTACGGGTCGAGAGCCCATGGCTCAAACCGCTAGACTACGGAGGCAGTTAAGTTTTCATATAACCACAAACAAAACGTTCGATTAAGATTCATTTATTTCATATCTATACATATAATAAATCTCTTAACTGCCTCCGTGGTCTAGTGGCTAGTGCCATGGACTCCTGATCCGAAGGTCCTGGGTTCGATTCCCAGGGGGGAAACACAAAGTTGATATTTGATAATTTATCACTTTGTAATTTTTTCTCCAGTTTGGTTAGGACATCACCTGATTGTACTAAAAAGAAAAAGATTTCGTGCTTCGGAGGGCACGTTAAGCCGTCGGTCCCGATCGCTGTCTTTGATAGTGGTCGTTACTCAAACCATGTCAGAGGCCTGATAGTTGTGACTGACAGGGTTCATCGGGTCGATAGACTCGATACCCACTCGACAGAAAAAGAAAGAAGATAAATCTCTAAAAGAATTGTGTCTGTACATTGAATATTTTCAAAAAAATAATTGCAGCAGGCATTATTAACTATATAAAGACCATATCGATTATTTTTAGAAGTTTTGTCTGTCTGTCTGTCTGTATGTTACATCACGCCAAAACTAATGAACCGATTTCAATAGGACTTTTTCTATTCAACTCAGTGTTACCCGGGTCGCAATTAAGGCTACTTAAAATCACGCGACCTTATTTAGATGGTAGGCAGGAAAATCAAATATGGCTGTTTTTAATCGATATCGATCAAACGTTTTTTATTCGACTGATTGTTATCTAAGAAAAAACCAAGCATACAAATAATCACGCCACCTGAGTTAGGGAGAAGGTAGGAAATTAAATTTTGGTTGTTTCTTACTCAATTTGATGTTTTTTTTATTCGGCTGAATGTTACCTCACCTAAAACTATAAATACGTAAAAAACCTCTTACCTGACTTAGGGAGTAGACAATAAATAGAATCCTGTTTTTCTTAAATCTCATTAAAATACAGTAAGTCTCATAACGCACACAAGTATCGTGTTTTACACGTGTTAGGCTTAGCTAAGGCGATTCGTAATGACACAAATAAATAAGAGTAAAGTGATTAAAACGTTCTTCGAGGATGGCAACCCGACCCCGACCGCCTATGGCGCCAGAAACGTAAAGAACGGAGTGATCTATCCCTGCTTAAATTGTTGTGCCTTTCTGTTCCCTCATGATAGAAAAAGTCGCGTATAGACTTTTTTGCTACTACGAATTGGCTCAATTATGAAATTATTTCGAGCGAGGGGTTCGTCGCCAACCCGCCGATAATAAAACCGCGGCTGAGTGACCTGGGAACCCCTGGGATCGGCGAAGTCGACGGCTTTCCAACGCGGTAAAAACTCAAAAGTTCATCAGAAGTATATGTGTTCCCAAGAAAAATCTCAGCACCGCGATCTAAAAATATCAGCAAATCGTACAGCAACACCTGTAAATACACGGTAAAGAGATCTTTTTATGTATTTACAGTAAAAACCATGAAAAACTAATCAAAAACTTTACACTTATGGTTTACGAAACGTTAAAGAATTTATTAATTTGATAGGTCCGCCACTGACCACTAGATGACATTATGTAAAATTTAAAACATAAAAATACATCGCTGTTTAAAATGATAACCACCACGCGTACGGAGTCGCGGGCACAGCTAGTAAAATAATATAATAATGCAATAATAATAAAAAGGGCAAAGAATATGATAGTAAAAAATAACATCATTTTATTTATACTAACACTTGTTTATCGTATTAAATCAAAATACTCGGCCCCAGGTATTGTTTATAAAAAATATCGAGTGATTTTCAGAACACAAACTGCTTTATTAAGAAACTAAATTAAAATCTACGGCTATTCATATTGTATTCATAGAAAATTGAAGAGGAAGGATGGGACACCTGATACGACACGACGAGTTATTACATACATGCATACATATAATCAAGTATTTATCCCTAATGGGGTAGACAGAGCGTAAACGACCTAAACAAAGGTCGTTCCGCCACGTCTGACAAAGTTTTGAGGGTTATTCAAGATGGTTTTGTACGTATATTGCTGTAGTGACAGGTTGTCAGCCCATCGCCTGAATTGCAATATACTGAAACCCTCAGATCCCTTAGCTGGTTTTTACAGCATGCCCGGGAGGAAATGCAGCTGGCACATTCTATGTTTTTCTCGCGCTCCCAGTCCAGCGTAGAAGAAAAGAAGACAAGTTATTAAAGACGATTATTGAAGCAAATATAGAAGGAAGGAGAGGAAGGGGAAGGCCAAGAATAAGTTACATCGATCAAGTAAAAGAAAAGATTAAGGTGAAGTCGTACCAGGAAGTCAAGGAGAAAGCGGAGTGCAGGGAGAGGTGGCGTTCTCTTCATTGTATTCAACAGGTGACAAGTGCTCTTCAATAAATGATGATTCATATTCAACAATTTGCCCCTAGGGACACCATGTAAAATGGCCAACGGTAAATTTAATATTTAGTACCCTAGTAGGTAGAGTGAGTGTTAATATTATTCTGATACCACATTTAAAATAATAAGCTTATCATTTTGCTTTTGAAACATTTCAATTAAATTTAAGCTTATTATATTTGTTCGATGTTAGCTCAGTTGAGCGATGTTGGATGTTACACCGGAAAACAAGAACACGTGTATCTTTAGCCGCACTGTAATCGTAGAGCGCCGTCTCAATCTGATAGGTGAGACCCGCTGGTGGGAGGCCTATCAGACCGATCGCAAGATCACAGTAAATAGCATAAAAATACACTGACCTTCTATCCGGCTCGAAGGACCATATGTTGGAGCGGTGTCTTGATGTTAGGATGTTTTATTGTTTGTTATACGGAGGAAAAGTCACAATAAAAGTAATGCGTCCGATCCGTAGAGCGTTTAATGTTCACACTGACGTAAGTACATGGTTCAATGCGCTTAGCGTTGCCAGGCGTCCGGCTTTAACCGGACATAGTCAGGCTTTTTGATTGCCTGTCCGGCCAAAATAAGCGTCGTCCGGCCTGTCCGGCTTTTGTTAGGCTTTTTAGATTTCAAAATTCGCGCGCATCGAGACCGAATTCGACTCGACTGATTAATAATAAAGTACTTTTAGACTAATTTGCTATTAGTTTTATTGTAAATTATCAAAAAAGCTTGGTTTTCATTAATTTTCTACATTAATACCAAAAAAACCCCTAAAATGCAAAGTGTCCGGCTTTTTTACCAAAATGTTAGGCCAAAAAAAAATGATTTTTTACACGAATATTTAAAATTGTTGAAAATGCAGGATGTCCGGCTTTTTGACCCAAATGTTAGGCCAAATTCACAGCTCTGTCCGGCTTTTCGGTATGAGGACCTGGCAACTCTAAATGCGCTTAGTGCGCGATCAGCGTTTATGTAGTATATTTAAATGTATTAAATAATTAAATATAGCGTTTTACAAAATAATGTCGAGCTAGCTCGTACACCTACCATAAAAATATCCGTGTTTTTTTTTTTATTTATATGAGCCCAAATAATTATAACCCTGCAGATAATTTATTTTAAAATCATACAAGATATTTTAAACAATGGGTCTAGTAGGACCCATTTTTTACGATTTTTAGACCCACATTTATACGTATAAAACAAAACCAAACCGGCAAGTTTTCAAAATTCGCGTAGAGAACATTCACATGAAGTATTTTATACTATAATAACTGTTAAAAATGTCAAATCCATACTTAATTCTGTTCTCAATCTTGAGACCGCTTTATAAATATGGGTCTTAAAAACCCGAATTTATGTGGAACAAACTCTTCTTTCATTAACTGTAAGTTGGCGTAGCCTGAACCGGTGAGATAACAATGGTCTTAATTCTAGATTTAACCGGCTAAACCCAAAATTTAAATCTATCTGTCACTTTCAGACTAAAAACATTAGAAAAGGACAGGAGATCTACTCTCTCTTATCGTAATTGATTTATAGTCGGTGGTTTTATGCGTTATCTATGTACGTTTATTCGGTGCTTTTTCCGTGCTTCGGAAGGCACGTTAAGCCGTTTGTCCCGGTTAATATCGTTTAATACCGTAGATATTAGTCGCTAAGCCACATCAGAGGCCAGTGCAAGCATTGGCGGCTTGAAAACTCTGACCTAATCTAGGATTGGGTCTGGTTTCCCTTTTGGGTTTTGGAGGTCAGATGGCAGTCGCTCTGTGTAAAAACCAGTACCCTCGTTCAATCCCCTAGATTAGGAAGCCGACCCCGTGAAATACGGGATAAGGCTAGGGAGATGATGGTTTTATGCGTTACCTATCTGTAATTTTTACTCGCCGTCATATGATATGGCGGATAAAATTGACGGAATGCGCGTCAAAATCTAGCGGAAAATTGTAAAACCATATGGTATAAATCGCCCGTCCTTTTTAAATTTTATTTTTTTTATAGTGACAAATAGATTCAAATTTTAGTTTTAGCCGGTTGTATCTAGATTCGGGCCCCATAACATTCTGAAAATATTGCATAAAAAATCGGTGGATGTCAATGTAAAGACAAGGAACAGTCGAAGGGCAAAGGTAAAGGTATTGGCCTTAATTCTAGATTCAACCGGCTAAACTTAAAATTCAAATCTATCTGTCACTTTAAAACTAAAAATATTGAAAAAGGACAAGAGATCTATTCTCTCTGGTTTTTGATTAATAGTCACTGGTTTGGTGCGTTATCTATATTTTTTAGCCGCTGTCATATGATGTGGCGGACAAAATTTTCAAATATTCTTCAAAAGCTAACGGACAAAGTGTAAAACCATGGAATTTTAATCGCCTGTCCTTTTTCAATATTATTATTTTGAAAGTGACGGATAGATTTTAATTTTAAGTTTTAGCCGGTGGTATCAAGAATCGATAGAATTATCTCTTAATACCTAAATAAAACAATTACACTTATTTAATAGAGTTGATATTAATGTCTCTATGTAACATAAAGCCCATTATTTAACAAAAGAAACATTTCAGGTTACTTCATTCGATTTATTAGTACAGTACCGACCGAGATCTAAAATGAAACATCATTTTCTCATTTGCGAGGAAACAATAACAAAACACTTAAAAACAAACATCTAACTTGCTAATAATACCTTCATAATATTTTGATATTTAAGATTTGCATGGCGCCTTAGACAGGCGCACATTCCATTCATTCATTCATTCCATTTTGTAAATCTCAAAATTTGTATGCGCATTCAGCCTTATAATAACTATTCAGCCTTATAATTACTGTGATCTAAAAAACACCTAAACCATACTAATGTGTTCTTAAAGACTTCGTGAAGCAGTACTTCGTTAATTTCATTATTGTAGTTTGGAAAAAATGCTGGCGTAGTGCGAATATTAGGAACGAAAAGAGTGAATGTAGATTCTGTTTTTTTTTAAGTAATGAAGCTTTTTCCGAGCAAATGGGAGTAAATCTAATTCTCACTTCGGACGCCCTTAAACTCGGGAGGGAAAATGACCCAAGGATATCGTGTTCACCACCAAAATAATTGGAAAGGAAATACCAGGGCAAACTGAAACCTAATGCCCATATATCTCAAATCTAATAGTATCGATGATAGATTGGCATTATATTCCGTTAGAGTTCTGAAATCACTCTTCTATCTATAACTCTATATCGTCTGAAATTATGTATTAATATTCTCATTAGCCTAAGCGTTTATTTTGTACCTAACTTTAGAAAAATAAAAAATACTATGTAAAATGGCTTTCAGTTAATAAACTCTATCTTTATCTTTATCTTATAACTAAGTACTTTTATTGGTATGAGAACACAATACGGCATTTACAATAACTTAATAAAATAACAGAATATGCCAGCTGCATTTCCTCCCAGGCATGCTGTAAAAACCAGCTAAAGGATCCGAGGGTTTCTGTATATTTTAATTTAGGCGATAGGTTGACAACCTGTCACTACAGCAATACAGCAGCTACCAATCTATGTTAAATAACTCACAAAACTTTGTCAAACGTGGCGGATCGATCTTTGTTTAGGCCCACCCCGTTAGGGATAAGGCGTGATTATATGTATGTATGTTAATAATTAAATAAAACTAATGGGATAGGTCACTCAAATAACCCGCCCCGTGTCGCCCCGGGCACAAAGGTGCCCATCGCACTTGCCGTGTTTCCGCGTTGAATTGCGATGGACAGCCTTAGGGCCAGAAGTGACCCGGAGCGGGGGTCTTGACCGCTAAATACCTGGTGTAAGAGACAGCGTCCCGCAAACTGAAAGCTTGCTCAGTCAATGACACTGAACAACAGTATTTTTTATTTACATACATACATACATAAAATCACGCCTTTATCCCTTACGGGATAGGCAGAGCGTTAAACGCCTCGTAAAAGGCACTCTGACTCTGAGACATGGCGGTCTGACAAAAATTGAGGGCAATTTTAGATTGTAATGTGTGTTGCTATAGTGACAGGTTGTCAGCCCATCGCCTAAATTACAATACACAGTAACCCTTAAGTCCCTTTTGCTGACTTCTACAGCATGCCCGGGAGGAAGGGCAGCTGGAACATTCTATGTTTTTCTATCTCTCCAAGTCCAGTATGGAAGAAAAAGAGATTTTTTATTTGACTGAACATTATTAAAATCAAATTTACGATACAAATAATCACGCCTCATGACTTAGGAGGTATGTAGGAAAATGAATGTCGGTCGTTTTTAACCGATTTTGATGGAACTTTTTTAGTTTGACCGAGCATTACTTAAACACAAAGTTACTATACAAATAATCACGCCACATGACTTAGGGGGTAGGCAGGAAATAGTATCTGATCGTTTTTAACCGATCTTAAAGGGACTTTGATTTCACTGAGTTTTTTTAATTACCTGGTGTCCAGCCTAGATTAGAAATAATCACGCAAACCATTCTAATATTGAGTAAGTACCCCTGTTTGTATGGAAAACACGCAGTGTCGACCATACTGAAAACGCTTCTCCGCGCATAGGAGCGGGATCTGCTAGCCCGCGTGCGGAAGCGTATTTTCCATACAAAAACAAAGATAAGACAATACGAAACACGCTTTCGCGCGCGGGTTAGCAGGTCCCGCTCCTACGCGCGAAGAATCATTTTCAGTATGTTCGACACTGCGTGTTTTCCATACAAACCGGGCGAACGAAGTCGCGGGCACAGCTAGTAAATGAATAAAATCTGTATTTCGTCTGATCTCTAAATAGTTTTAATTATTATAATATTAGTTATAAGCATGTTATAAGAATAAGTTTATATTTTATGATTATAATTCTATAATTTATCTGAGGACAGTTAAAATTCAATTTATACATACATACATACATATAATCACGCCTTTATCCCTAATGGGGTAGGCAGAGCGCAAACGACCCAAACAAAGGTCGTCCCGCCACGTCTGACAAAGTTTTGAGAGTTATTTAAGATAGAATTTTAGGTATATTGCTGTAGTGACAGGTTGTCAGCCCATCGCCTAAATTACAATATACTGAAACCTCGGATCCCTTAGCTGGATTTTACAGCATGCCCGGGAGGAAATGCAGCTGGCACATTCTATGTTTTTCTCTCGCTCCCAGACCAGCATGGAAGTAAAATTCAATTTATAATGTAATTAATTGTTTTATTTTAAATAATTGTAAACAGTAAATCTCTCTGTCTAACATTACTATGTCCTGACGGGACGTCACAATTACCTTTAAGACCTTATTATACCTACTCGTAAGAATGTACTACTAATTGTGATACACTGCAATAAATATTTGGATTGAATTGAAGAAAAGGCTTGACTGACTTTATGTACCTGTGTATTTTTACCACTCGCGATCCAACATGGAAGGTTTACTTTAAATTGTATGTTAAACAATGTTCATTTTTTCCATTAAATGTAAAACTTTACCGATCAAGATAGGCGTTTAAAATTAAATTATTCAGACTATACTAGATCACAGAGTAAATAAACCTTGCAAACAATTTTTAGCCCCTTTCACCTGGTATCTTCACAATACTTACTAGTTACTGTCTCACCTCAGATCGTAAGCTTGAATCGATATTGTGCTCGATTCTAGATTCGCCGATTAAAATAAATTAAAAGGACAGGAAATCTGTTCTCTCCGGTTTTTGATTTGGTTTTATGCGTTATCTCTCATTTTTATCTGCCGTCATATGATAAGGCCGATAAAATTTACAGAAATACTGGGGAAACGTGCAAAAACGCATCAAAATCTAACGGACAAAGTGTAAAACCATAGAGTTTAAATCGCCTATCCTTTTCAATTTTATTATAATGAAAATAACAGATAGATATTAATTTTAGTTTTGGCCGGTGGAATCTAGAATCAAGTCCATTATCGAACAGATATGAATAATCATCATCTCCCTAGCCTTATCCCGTATCTCACGGGGTCGGCTACCTAATCTAGGGGATTGAACGAGGGTACTGATGATTACACAGAGCGACTGCCATCTGACCTCCGCAACCCATGAGGGAAACCAGACCCAATCCTAGATTAGGTCAGAGTTTTCAAGCCGCCAATGCTTAGCACTGGCCTCTGATATGGCTTAACGACCAATATCTACGGTATTTAACGATATTAACCGGGACCAACGGCTTAACGTGCCTTCCGAAGCACGGAAAAAGCGCCGAATATACGTACATATGAAATTCGAAAACCGAAAATCACATTGGTACGTGGTGGGATTCGAACCACGACCTCCCGCTTAGGAGGCCCACTACACCATCGGGCTCTCTATCGAAGAGATATGAATAATCTGGCTAGGTAAAGTTCAAAAGTTTCTCAAGACATAAAGTTACGGCTAGTTACGGCACAGCCATGGTTACGGCATAGATCTAGATTGGATCTAAAATCTAATTCTGTGAATTACAGCCTCCATTTCGACATTGATACTCACCTTCAAACTAAGTTACATAAAGAACTTAGATTACTTAACCAAAATAAATCAAAATTATGTAACTCAAATAACTTAAAATAGTTTGCGTAATAAATTTATCCTTAAGTTAGTAATAGATGCTGCTAAAGATTGTTTGCAAGGTTTATCTCTGCGATCTAGTATCGTCTGAATAATTTAATTTTAAACGTCTATCTTGATGGGTAAAGTTGTTCAGTTTTACAATTAATGGGAAAAAATGCACATTGTTTAACATACTTTATAAAGTAAACCTTTCATGCTGGATCGCTAGCAATAAATATAGACAGGTACATAAAGTCACGCCTTTATCCCTTATTCAATTCAATTCAAATATTTATTGCTGTAGCACAATTAGTAGTATATTCTTACGAGTAGGTATAAGGTCTTAAAGATAATTGTGACGTCCCGTCAGGACAAAGCAATGTTAGACAGAGAGATTTACTGTTTACAATTATTTAAAATAAGAAATGAATTATAAAACAATTAATTACATTATAAATTTAATTTTAACTGTCCTCAGATAAATGCTAGAATTATAATAATAAAATATAAACTTATTCTTATAACATGCTTATTTATAACTAATACTATTATAATTATTACTATTTAGAGATCAGACGAAATACACATTTTATTCTTTTATTATCATCAAGAAAATCTTTCTTATTATAATACCATTTCTGTTTTTTTTTTATGTTTTATTCTTCTCTATACTTTTAATTGAATTTGGGATGACCATTGAAGTGAAAATTTCTAATTTCGAAAAGTTTTTTTTATAAGATTGAGTAAGTTTCGGTTATTACTTTTAATGGTTTTTTTAGCGGAATACAGGCACATATGGGATCTAACAAATTAACATGATTCTAATATAAAATTTATGTAAAAAGACAGTTTCGGAGTATTATTAGTCACTCTGTGGTTTCCGGAAGCGCCAAATATGGTATACGGAGTGTAAGGGACAGCGTCCCGCAAACTAATAGGGGTTGCTCAGTCAACGAAACTAAACAACTCTCAGCAGGATAGAACTCTCAGAACTCTCACAAGGAACAAGTGAACAGAATTAAGTATAGATTTGACATTTTTAACAGTTATTTATTTTATTTATTGTTTTATTTCAGGCAACTGAGGCCCATATCAATACATAAAATACTAAACATTACAAACTTAAATCTAATAAACAATACTATAAATACATTACAAATAAACTAGTCCTTAAAATAAAATAACATAGCACTATCGAAACTATGATGACTCAGGAGCTGTGCGCCGCGTATTCCCATGGAAACGGCGGAACACGACTCCTTTCGGCCAAAACTCCGGCGATGTGAAGACGCCCAGTATTATAGTATAAAATACTTCATGTGAATGTTCTCTAAGCGAATTTTAAATACTTGCCGGTTTGCTGTTGTTTTATACGTACCTATTAGACCCATTTTTTTAAAATATCTTGTATGGTTTGACATAAGTCATAATTATCTGCAGGGTTACAATTATTTGGGCTCATATAAATTTTAAAAAAAACACGGATATTTTTTATGGTATGTACAATGTACACATATCTAAGATAAGTTGAGTTTCAATAATATTATTTTTATCATTATCATCATAACTCTATAATATTTTGAGCCGCTATGCCACGAGAAGGAGAAAATTAATTCTTTAAATTATGGTTTCAGAAATACTTAATTCTAGCTTAAAAACGGAATTTCAAAAGCATCGAAATTATAATAAGCTTAAATTGAATTGAAATGTTTCAAAAGCAAAATGATAAGCTTATTATTTTAAATGTGGAATCAGAATAATATTAACACTCACTCTAGCTACTAGGGCACTAAATATTAAATTTACCGTTGGCCATTTTACATGGTGTCCCTAGGGGCAAATTGTTGAATATGAATCATCATTTATTGAAGAGCACTTGTCAGTTGAATACAATGAAGAGAACGCCACCTCTCCCTGCACTCCGCTTTCTCCTTGACTTCCTGGTACGACTTGACCTTAATCTTTTCTTTTACTTGATCGATGTACCTTATTCTTGACCTTACCCTTCCTCTCCTTCCTTCTATATTTGCTTCAATAATCGCCTTTAATAACTCGTCCTGTCGTATCATGTGCCCCGCCCCATATTTCCTCTTCAATTTTCTAGGAATTTAATATGAATAGCCGTAGATTTTAATTTATTTTCTTAATAAGGTAGTTCGTGTTCAGAAAATCAGTCAATAATTTTTATTTACAATACTAGGGGCCAACCAACCCGCACTGGGCCAGCGTGGTGGGTAACGGCCCATATTCCCCCCTATGGACAGTACAATCGCAAATCGGCCCCAAGTGCCCGGCGGCCCCGGTGCCCGAGCCGATCTAGGCGAAAGTCGGCCCGGCGCCGAGACCAAGGGTGCTAAAAATCTCCGGGCGGCGTGGACCTCTCGCCGAAAGAACCTGGCCCTGGCAACCTACAACTGTGGCACTGCGATTGGATGAGAAGTTGGTAGAACTCGAGGAGGAATTGAGCAGGTTACGATGGGACATTGTGGGGCTATCTGAAGTCCGAAGAGAGGGAGAGGACTCGATAGTCCTTAAGTCAGGTAACCTGTTCTATTTCCGGGAGGGCGAACGTCTGTCCCAACATGGTGTCGGGTTCATCGTCCACAGGTCCCTCGTGAACAACGTTGTACAGGTCGGAAGTGTCTCGAATAGGGTGATATACCTTATACTCAGAATAACTAAACGTTATTCGTTGAAGGTCATACAGGTATACGCCCCAACATCGAGATCACCCGATGAGGACGTGGAGGTGATGTATGAGGATATATCTAGAGCCATGCATACCTCCAGGACCCATTACACGGTGGTCATGGGGGACTTCAACGCTAAACTGGGCAAACGATGCGGTGACGAGCTGAGAATTGGGCCATTTGGTACTGGGACGAGAAATGGTCGAGGTCAAATGCTGGTCGACTTCATGGAGAAGGAGGGACTCTTTATGATGAACTCTTTCTACATGAAACGGCCACATCGAAAATGGACCTGGAAGGGCCCCAATGGTGTCACCAAAAATGAGATAGACTTCATCATGACAGACAAAAAGCGGATATTCAATGATGTCTCTGTGATCAATTCGTTCAAAACGGGCAGCGATCACCGAATGGTGAGAGGCACATTGAATCTAAATGTTAAAACCGAGAGGTCACGTCTGATGAAGTCTACGCTCCGACCGGCACCTACCCAAATCCAAAACCCTGACAGTTTTCAGCTCGAACTGAAAAACCGCTTTGATTGCCTAGGTGAGTGCTTGGAAGTGGACGATTATAACGACAGGGTCGTGGAATCTGTCCTTACGGTTGGTTCTAAATTCTTTAAAGCGAAACGTAAAAAAGGAACCAAAAGTACCTCTGACCATACCCTGAAGCTCACGGAGGAACGACGCGATATGGCTCTGCAGTCGTCGGAAGACACTTCGCGATATCGGCAGCTTAACAGGCAGATCTCCAAATCTTTGACTCGTGACATACGCCAGTTTAATACCGACCGTATTAAAGAGGCAATCGAGCGCAACAAAGGCTCCAAAGTGTTCGCGAGAGATCTGTCTATAGGCCAAAGCCAGCTGGCGAAGTTGAAGACCGATGATGGCAGAATCGTATCGTCCAAACCAGAGCTTCTGGAGGAGGTCGAGAAGTTCTACGGGCAGCTATACGCTACCACACGATCGTCTGTTAATAATCTGGCTGCAGACCCAAGAGCCAGATTAACCCGACACTACACGGAAGATATTCCGGACGTCAGCTTGTACGAGATTAGTATGGCTCTGAAACAGCTTAAAAACAACAAGGCATCGGGTGATGATGGAGTAACGGCAGAGCTTCTAAAAGCCGGTGGTAAACCGATGTTAAGAGCACTGCAGAAGCTCTTCAACTCTGTCATACTCGAAGGCAAAACGCCACGGGCATGGCACAGAGGCGTGGTGGTGCTGTTTTTCAAAAAGGGCGATAAGTCCTTGCTGAGAAACTACAGACCCATCACGCTTCTGAGCCATATCTACAAGCTGTTCTAAAGAGTCATTACGAACCGTCTCGCACGCAAGCTCGACGATTTCCAGCCTCCCGAACAAGCCGGTTTCCGAAAAGGTTTTAGCACCGTAGACCACATCCATACACTGAGGCAAGTTATACAGAAGACCGAAGAGTATAACCAACCACTCTGCCTCGCGTTTGTGGACTACGAAAAAGCCTTCGATTCGATCGAAACATGGGCCGTACTGCAGTCACTCCAGCGGTGCCAAATCGACTACCGGTACATCGAAGTGCTGAAGTCTTTGTACGAAAACGCCACCATGTCAGTCCGTCTTCAGGACCAGAACTCGAAGCCTATCCAGTTGCAGCGAGGAGTGAGACAGGGAGATGTTATATCTCCAAAACTGTTCACCGCAGCACTGGAAGACGTCTTCAAGCTTCTGGACTGGAAGGATCTTGGCATTAATATCAATGGCGAGAATATGACTCACCCTCGTTTTGCCGATGATATTGTTATTGTGACTGAAACCCTGGAGGACCTCGGTACAATGCTCGATGACCTCAATAGAGCCTCTCAACAAGTGGGTCTTAAAATGAACATGGAGAAGACGAAGATCATGTCAAACTCCCTTGTTGCACCCACTTCCCTGACGGTTGGAGGCTCTACTCTGGAAGTTGTCGACGAGTATGTCTACCTGGGACAAAAAGTCCAGTTGGGTAAGTCCAACTTTCAGAAGGAGGTCGATCGTCGAATCCAACTCGGCTGGGCAGCGTTCGGGAAGCTACGTAACATCTTCTCATCCAAACAACTACCGCAATGTCTCAAGACAAAAGTCTGGGACCAGTGCGTGTTGCCAGTGATGACCTACGGAACCGAAACGTGGCCACTCACAATGGGCCTCATAAGAAGGCTCAAGGTCACTCAAAGGGAAATGGAAAGGGCTATGCTCGGAGTTTCCCTCCGCGATCGAATCCGAAACGAGGAGATCCGGAGGAGAACCAAGGTCACCGACATAGCTCGAAGAGTTGCTCAACTTAAGTGGCAGTGGGCGGGGCACATTGCTCGCAGGACCGACTCCCGCTGGGGTAGGAAAGTCCTGGAGTGGCTGCCTTGGCACGGTAGACGCAGCGTAGGCAGGCCTCCCACAAGGTGGACCGACGATCTGGTGAAGGTCGCTGGAAGCTGCTGGATGCAGAAGGCGCTAGACCGATCATCGTGGAGGTCCTTGGGGGAGGCCTATGTCCTGCAGTGGACGTCTATCGGCTGAGACGACGACGATACTTGGGGCCGAGTATTTTGATTTAATACCTTGGAGTATTAAATTAATTGAAAAGTATTTAAAAACTAAACGATAAACAAGTGTTAGAATAAATAAAAGGTTTTTTTAAATATATATCAGATTCTCTGTCCTTTTTATTATTATTGCATTATTATATTATTTTACTAGCTATGCCCGTGACTCCGTACGCGTGGTGGTTATGATTTTAAACAGCGATGTATTATTTAGTTTTAAATTTTACATAATGTCATCTAGTGGTCAGTGGCGGACCTATCTCTATTTATAACATAAACGTTTCGCCTTAACGTTTCGTATGCCATAAGTGCTAAAGTTTTTGATTAGTTTTTCATGGTTTTTACTGTAAATACATAAAACGATCTCTTTACCGTGTATTTATAGATGTCGCTGTACGATTCGACGATATTTTTTAGATCGCGGTGGTGTGATTTTTCTTGGGAACACAAATACTTCTGATGATTTTTTGAGTTTTTACCGCGTTGGAAAGCCGTCGACTTCGCCGATCCCAGGGGTTCCCAGGTCACTCAGCCGCGGTTTTATTATCGGCGGGTTGGCGATCCCCTCGCTCAATACATACATACATACATATAATCACGCCTTTATCCCTAATGGGGTAGGCAGAGCGTACACGACCTAAACAAAGGTCGTTCCGCCACGTCTGACAAAGTTTTGAGGGTTATTTAAGATAGATTTGTAGGTATATTGTTGTAGTGACAGGTTATCAGCCTGTCGCGTAAATTGCAATATACAGAAACCCTCGGATCCCTTAGCTGGTTTTTACAGCATGCCCGGGAGGAAATGCAGCTGGCACATTCTACGTTTTTCTCTCGTTCCCAGTCCAGCATGGAAGTATCAATTTCATTTCATTTTTATTTTCATTTTTCCCTCGCTCAATTTAATTTCATAATTGAGCCAATTCGCCAAGTCTATCTATACGCGACTTTTTCTATCATGAGGGAACAGAAAGGCACAACAATTTAAGCAAGGATAGATCACTCCGTTCTTTACGTTTATGGCGCCAAAGGCGGTCGCGGTCGGGTTGTCCATCGTTTCGATGAACGTTTTAATCTCTTTACTCTTATTTATATGTGTCATGACCAGAGGTCGGAAATTCGGGTGCAAAAAAAGTAAAAACCCACTGTTGGAGCTACTAAGAGTTGCTACAACCACCTTTTTCAACATTTTTAGGGCCCCAGTTTATTTTTCTTTAGTAAATTGTTTTAGTAATGCAAATGTGTTCTTTGCGTCAATATAAGTCGAAACTGTTTGCATTTTTTTTAATATTTGTTTTAATTTGAAAGATAAAAGTAGAAATGAGTTTTCAATGTACTGAAAAATAATATAAAAATATCATTTGATTGTTTGATATTTTTATTGAATACCCTTTATAAATGATTTCTACAATGCTTTTATTATTATTACACAAAAATTTGAATGGGGCCCTCGGGGGCCCAAAAGCGTTTTATTTCTTTCAAAAAAATTGCGGAGAAAATTAAAATTAAATTTCGTATTTGGCAAGGTTAAGATAAGATAAACGCTTTTTACTCTTGTAATTTTTTCTATACGGTTGATAGTTTCAGGATAAATTGATGTTGAAGTTAGCAGGACACAATCGTTCAAAACCAAGCAAAGTAGTGGTTTTTATGGTGAAATCGTCTAGGTTAAGAAGAGATAGGCAAGGCACTTCTCTTTCTTGTTATTTTTTCTCTACGGTTGACAGTTTCACAGTGAATTGATGTTAAAGTTGTTAGGACAATTTTTGGGCCTCTCTCTTTGAGTATGTGCGACAAGGTCAGCATATTGACTGTATCTATCTAAGTGCGTTTAGGATGTATTGTCTTAATTTTTGGTTTGTAAAATATGGCAAGTACACAAAATCAAAAGTGTATTACATGTAACCTAGTATCAAGTATTTTCTCTGATATACTTATTGGAAACCGGCTAACCCAGGGAGGGTTTCAGTATTGTATTTTAAACGATGGGCTGACAACCTATCACTATAGCAATATACAGATCCACCTGGAATGACCCTCAAAATTTGTCAGACGTGGCGGAACGACCTTTGTTTAGGTCGTTTACGCTCTGCCTACCCCATTAGAGATAAAGGCGTGATTATATATATGTATGTACTTATTTGTAACATATAAAATAAAGACGAATCCGGTAAAATTCTTTTTATATATATATGCGAGTGCTTGACTGGTCTTATTTTAAGGATTTAGGTGCTTACAATGAACCTTAATAGTTTCACAACGAAAGAAAAAAGTATAGTAATGTTTAAGCAGTAAAACGCTTTGGGGCCTTCAGGCCCAAAAATTGTGTCCAGGGAATTTTAACATCAATTCACTGTGAAACTGTCAACCGTAGAGAAAAAATTCTTTCTTGAAAGAGAAGTGCCTATCTCTTCTTAACCTAGCTGATTTCACCATAAAAACAACTACTTGGCTTGGTCTTGAACAATTGTGTCCTACTAACTTCAACATCAATTTACCCTGAAACTATCAATCGTAGAGAAAAAATGACAGGAGTAAAAAGCGTTTATCTTGTCTTAACCTTGCCAATTACGAATTTTAATTTTAATTTACTCCGCAATTTTTTTTAAAGAAATAAAACGCTTTTGGGCCCCCGAGGGCCCCATTCAAATTTTTGTGTAAAAATAATAAAAGCATCGTAAAAATCATTTCTAAATGGTATTCAATAAAAATATCAAACAATCAAATGATATTTTTATATTTTTAATATTTTTCAGTACATTGAAAACACATTTCTACTTATATCTTTCAAATTAAAACAAATATAAAAAAAAAATGCAAAAACTTTCGACTTATATTGACGCAAAGAACACATTGGCATTACTAAAACAATTTAATAAAGAAAAATCAACTGGGGCCCTAAACATCTTGAAAAAGGTGGTTGTAGCAACTCTCAGTAGCTCCAACAGTGGGTTTTTACTTTTTTTGCACCCGAATTTCCGACCTCTGGTCATGACGAATCGCGTTAGCTAAGCCTAACACGTGTATAACACGATACTTGTGTGCGTAATGAGACTTACTGTATTCTAATGAGATTGAAAAAAACAGGATTTAATTTTCTATCTACTTCCTACGTCAGGTGGCGTGGTTTTTTACGTATATCTATAAAAAAATAGGTGAGGTAATATTCAGCCGAATAAAGAAAAACATCAAATCGAGTAAGAAACAATCAAAATTCAATTTCCTACCCCTAACTCAGGTGGCGTGATTATTTGTATGCTTTGTTTTTTCCTAGATAACAATCAGTCGAATAAAATAAGTTTGATCGAAATCGATTAAAAACAGCCAAATTCGAATTTCCTGCCTACCCTCTAAGTGAGGTGTGTAAGGAACAGCGTCCTGCAAATTAGGGGTTGCTCAGTCAGCGAAACTAAAGAACTCTCAGCAGGATGTTTTTTTTAGGAAGTGAAAAAATAATTTGGCTTTTCCATACAAATTGTCTGATCGAGGTGGTCATTTTGTATGGAAAGGTCAATTTTATTTTCATCTCCAGAAAGAATTTCCTGGTCAATGCTGTTTAGTTTCGTTGACTAAGCAACCCTTATCAGTTTGCGGGACGCTGTCCCTTACACCCGGTATAATAGGCGCTTCTTGAAACTGTCTCTGCGCTGAGTGGTATATAATCCAAACGGAAATATCTTATATTGGAAAATAGATTTCCGGCCCGGATTCAGGCGTAGCTTTTCGCGTAAAAATTATAAATAACATATTATTTCCGCAAATAGTTTCAGGGAAACAAAATCACGTTACTGATTTAAACAGACATACATACATATAATCACGCCGTTATCCCTAATGGGGTAGGCAGAGCGTAAACGACCTAACAAAGGTCGTTCCGCCACGTCTGACAAATTTTGAGGGTTAATTAAGATATATTTAAACAGAGTGGACCAAATACTGGGAATCGGCGTTACTGACGTAGTGTCCATAAAATATTCTAGAGGTTCATACATACATACATAAATCACGCCTTTATCCCTTACGGGGTAGGCAGAGCGTTTAACGCCTCGTAAAAGGCGCTTTCGCCACGTCTGACAAAAATTTAGGGCAATTTTAGATTGTAATATGTATTCTAGAGGTAATTGTTATTAATATTATTTCACGTTACTAATGTAATCCCTGCCCGAAAACGTTCAACGAGCACCGTCTATTAAGACATTTAAAGAGCGAACAAGAACGTTCTTTTTTGAGAATAATAATTAGTTATTTATCCTGTCTCCCATAAGCATATAATGTATTAGTTTATTATAATATACACACACACACACAGTCACGCCTTCATCCTTTACGGGGTAGGCAGAGCGTGAAACGCCTCGTAAAAGGCGCTTCCGCCACGTCTGACAAAAATTAAGGGCAATTTTAGAATGTATTTTGTATATTATAAATATATATTAGTTTATTTAAGTTAGTTACTTATTATATTATTGCGTTGCGGAAAAATATCTTACTTCCATGGATGCAGCCTATAAAAGTAAAAAAAAACACCTGTGAGATTCGTTTACCATATTTTAATAATAGTACGTCGCGCCGAATTTTAGTGCACATGAAAGCTTAATTCTACAGAATACACTATTTTATTCGTAGTGTGGCGCTATTTTGCTGTATAAACGTGCTGATGAAGCTCTCCAGAGATACCCGGCAGCGCAGCTAGTCATCCTGGGGGATTTCAACGCTCATCATAAAGAGTGGTTGTTCCCATACCTAGTGACCGATCATGCTGGGCGAGAGGCGCGCAAATTTGCATTGTCGCTAAATCTCTCCCAGCTTGTCAGCTGTGCAACAAGGGTCCCGGATATTGAGTCTCATACAGCCAACTGCTTAGACCTTCTGCTGACTACCGATCCAGACCGATACTCTGTGTCTGTTTCTGCCCCATTGGGCACCTCAGATCACTGTCTGGTGAAATCTGTATCAGTGTATTCACCACCCGATCAGGGCCCTTGTGGTAAAAGACGGGTGTGGCGATACAGGTCAGCAGAATGGGATGAGATGCGCCACTTCTTTGCTTCGTATCCTTGGCAGGACTGTTTTTCTTCAGGCGAATCGTCGAGCTGCGCGGATGCTATTACAGAAGTCATACGTCAGGGTATGGAGTTTTTCATACCGTTCTCTGATGTTCCTACCGGTAGCAAAGCTCGCCCGTGGTTTAATGCTGACTGTAACTGCGCGGAATCGCAGAAACAGTCGGCATTCCTTGCTTGGGCTGATGCTCGTGCACGCAAAGCTCCGAATACTCGCGATCTGAAGAAAAACTATAACAAAGCCACCAAGTTAAGCAAAAAGGAATTACGCAGGGCTCGATTCGCCCACATAGGCCGAGTAGGCGCTAAGCTTGCTTCCTATCCGGCTGGCAGTAAAGCATTCTGGTCGCTTGCGAAAGCAGTGGAAACAAATTTCTGCCAGCCATCTTTACCGCCTCTGCAGAGACCTGATGGGTCGCTTGCTCATACTGCGGAGGAGAAAGCCAATCTTTTTGCCTCCTATTTTGCGGAAAGTTCGCGTCTTGATGCCGCAGGTAAAATACCACCCCCGTTACCTCGTGTCGACTGCTCTATGGCAGCCGTACGCATCCGGCAAAAAGAGGTCCTTAAAACCATGCGAAATCTAGACGTGAATAAAGCAAGTGGCCCTGACGGTATCCCTGCAATCGTCCTGCGTAACTGTGCGCCTGAGTTGTCTCCGGTGTTGACAAGCCTGTACCGCCTCTCACTTGAGACTGGTGTTGTTCCCAAATCGTGGAAGCTTGCAAATGTGCAACCTGTACCCAAAAAAGGTAGTCGAGCAGACCCTGTCAACTATAGACCCATATCGGTAACCTCTATACTCTGCAAGATTATGGAGCGTGTACTGAATAATCGGCTCCTGGCATACCTTGAGGATAATGATCTCCTTAACGATCACCAATACGGCTTCCGCCGAGGGCGATCGACGGGGGACCTCCTCGTGCATGCCACTCACTTATGGAGCGAGGCTATCGATAGACATGGTGAAGCACTTGCCGTGTCTCTGGATATCTCCAAGGCCTTTGACAGGGTCTGGCACGCTAGCCTTACTGGCAAGCTTCCCGCCTACGGGTTACCTGCTGGCCTTTGCAACTGGATTTCGGACTTCTTGAGCGAACGATCCATACAAGTGGTCTTAGAAGGCTGCTCCTCCGGACAACAGGCTATTGATGCCGGAGTTCCTCAGGGTTCTGTCCTGTCTGCAACCTTATTCCTGCTGCATATCAACGACATGTTTACACCCGATACCTTTGGGTACGCTGATGACAGCACGGTTGTTGACAGATATCTGTCCAGTGCAAGGGCCAACAGTGAAACAATCCAGTCTTGTCGGGAGTCCATGGTGGATCGTCTGAACTCATCGCTAAGGGTGATATCCGAGTGGGGCGATGCCAATCTCGTCAAGTTCAACGCATCCAAAACCCAGGCGTGTCTATTCTCGACAAAACGGAGTCCTTTTAACCTGGCTCCAACTTTCCGGGATGTATCCGTACCGATTTCTGACCATCTTGAGCTTCTTGGTATGAGCCTTACGTCCGACTTGAACTTTGGACGTTACATTGAGTCTCTGGCCACAACAGCTGCCAAAAAACTTGGTATCCTCTCGAAGGTGAGGCGATACTTCACACCGGGACAGCTATTGCAGTTGTACACAGCTCAAGTCCGATCGTGTATGGAGTACTGCTGCCACCTTTGGGACGGTTCAGCTAAATACCAGCTGGCTGCCTTAGACTCAATCGAGAAACGCGCTAAGAAGCTCATTGGAGACTCAGCACTGGTTGAGGCAAAACTACAGAACCTTGAGCACCGTCGCAGAGTGGCGTGCATGTCGGTATTTTACAGGATACATTTCGGGGAGTGCGCGTTAGCACTTCATGACCTTATACCCCCCTCCCCTTTCCATCTCCGGAGCACGAGGCGTGGACAGGGGTTCCACCCTTATGTCGTGGATATACCACAAATTCGCACGAAGCGGTTCGCTTCCACATTCTTAATGCGAACGGCTAAGGAGTGGAACTCCCTGCCGGCGGATCTGTTTCCGGAACAATATAACCTGGGCCTTTTCAAGGCGAGAGTGAATAGGCACTACATAGGTGAGTATGTTTCAACATAGTCCGCATCGTCACTTTCCACCAGGTGAGATGGCGGACAAATGCTCGCCTATATATATTTAAAAAAAAAAAAAAAAAAAATAAACCACCTTAAGGTCCTAATATTGCCTAAGTGGCGCTCCAATCAAATAAAACAAATCAATCATAATGAAAAATTCCATTTTTGACACTGAGGACCCCCTGGGGCTACAAGTGCACTTTTTGACGCTGGGGGGCCGACAGATGAGTTTTTGGAGGTATTTCATACATACATACATACAATCACGCCTAAATCCCTAAAGGGGTAGGCAGAGCTTAAACTACCTAAACAAAGGTCGTTCCGCCACGTGTGACAAAGTTTTGAGGGTTATTTAAGGTAGATTTGTACATTGCTGTAGTGGCAGGTTGTCAGCCCACCGCCTAAATTACAATATACTGAAACCCTCGGTTCCCTTAGCTGGTTTTTACAGCATGCCCGGGAGGAAATGCAGCTGGCACATTATATGTTTTTCTCTCGCTCTCAGGCCAGCATGGAAGAAACATTTGGGGGTCTTCATTGTCAAAAATCACATTTGTCGCCTCCTTGGGGACCCCAATGTCAAGAATGCACTTGTCGCCCCCGGGGAGCCCCCACAGTCCAACAATTACTTATCTACCATTTCTCTAGATGAAACTTTTTTTAAAACCAGCTTTTTTTTTCGTTTGCGAAGTGATTTTTTTCTCCTCCTCCACCCGTGATTATCTGCAGCGTCTTGTTGGTCTAGTCCAAAAACGTGACGATGGTGGAAAAAACGGTGAAAGTAGGGTCAAAAAACTCCTTCTACCGTCATCGTTCTTAACGTATCTACCACACGTTTCCTCTGTCCGTCACACGCATCCCTAAATAGTCATCATATCTGTCAAGTCCTCCCATCCATTCCTCCCGTCCATAACTCGTTCCAGTCGCTTCTGCTCCCTTTCCTCCCGTCCATCTTGAAACTAATGTCGCTCCAGGGCACGTGTATAAAAGTTATACAGATCTATACATAATAATAAATCTCTAGAAGGGTCTTGTATGTACATTGAATATTTTTACAAAAACAATATTGCAGCAGGCATTACAGGTCTGTCTGTCTGTATGTTACCACATCACACCAAAACTACTGAACCGATTTCAATGGGGCTTTCTTTATTCAACTGTGTTATACGGGTTGCAATTTCGGATACCTAAAATCACGCTACCTGACCTATAGGGTAGGCAGGAAATAGAAATTTGGCTGTTTCTTAACCGATTTTTATGGCACTTTTTTATTCGACTAAGCATTATTCAAAATCAAATGGCGATAAAAATAATCACGCCTCAATACTTAGGAGATAGGTAGGAAATTGAATTTCGGTAATTTACAACCGATTTTAATGGAACTTTTTTTGTTTGACTGAGCATTACTTAAACTCAAAGTTATGATACAAATAATCACGCCACCTTTTCTTTGGGTGGTGGGCAGGAAATTGAACTCTGATCGTTTTTAACCGATCTTAAATGAACTTTTTATTTTACTGAGTTTTTTTAATTACCTGGTATCCAGCCTAGGTTAGAAATAATCACGCAAACCATTCTAATATTGAGTAAATTTGTATGGAAACCACGCAGTGTCAAACATACTGAAAACACTTCTCCGCGCGTAGGAGCGGGATCTGCTTTCTTGCGCGCGGAATCGTGTTTTCCAAAAAAAAAAAGATCAGACAAAGCGAAACATGCTTCCACGCGCGGGTTAGTAGATCCCGCTCTTACGCGCTGAGAAGCGTTGTAAAATGTATTCTAAGTTAGTCCAGGTAACACAGAATTAAATAAAAGGTTCCGTCATAATCGGTTCAAACATTCTCTTTTTGTTCCCTGCCTAGCCCCTACTTTGGGTAGCGTGATGATGTCGTAAATCCAGGTAACACTGAGTAAACTTAAAAAAGTCCTATCAAAATCGGTTAAAATACAAACTAAATTTAGTTTCCTGTTTGCTGCCTACCCTCTTAGTATGGTGGTGTGATTATTTATATCATACTCATAGTTGAATAAAAAAGTCCCATCGGAATCGGTTAAAAACACTAAGTAAATTCAGTTCCCTGCCATATAATGTAATGCTTACGTTTAAGTACGGTGACGTGATTATTTGTATCTTTAATTTGTGTCTTTGTAACACTTAGACCAATAAAAAAAAACATAAAAAACTATTAGAAACACTAACTAAATTCAATTTCCTGCCTACTGCCTACCCCGTAAGCACAGTAATAACCTCTGGTTAAAGCATCAATTGTATACTTGTACTAGCGCCAAATACCTTGTATGCAATTGACGCATAGCAACCATTGGTAACTAATGTAAGTAATATTGGTTTTCGATTTCCTACGCATCATTATTTATTGTATTAAAAAACATTTATTTTAATTTTGTAGGTTAACTTAGGTATATCACACGGCATATTCAAAAGCCAAAACTTTGCCTTAACTGGTTTGCAATTGGTACGACCAACTTCATTCATATTCATCATTCATATAATCACGCCTTTATCCCCAATGGGGTAGGCAGAGCGTAAACAACCTCATCAAAGGTTGTTTCGCCACGTCTGACAAAGCTTTGAGGGTTATTTAAGATGGATTTGTACGTATATTGTTGTAGTAACAGGTTGTCAGCCCATTGCCTAAATTGCAATATACTGAAAGCCTCAGATCCCTTAGCTGGTTTTTACAGCATGCTCGGGAGGAAATGCAGCTGGCACATTCTATGTTTTTCTCTCGCTCCCAGTCCAGCATGGAAGTAAACCAACCAACTTACTGCTTTATTTTCGTTTCCACCTCATTAAGAAAACAAGGTGAAGTAATTTGATACTCAATCACGCACGGGAAGAATTACTTAGATCACTGATTTGAATTTGCGTGGGTTCCGCTGTTGCTGATATGCGCGATTGAGATAGGGTGGGAAATAGTCTTCCTTGTCACACGTCAAAGGGCGTCGACAGCGCGGCTTTCTTTCATAGCCCCGACCGGCGCGGCAGCGGCGGCGATTCTGCAGGATTTCGGCACCAAAATAATACAAGGTTAAATATCGGTAGACGCGAAAGGGGTTGAGAAAACGATACGAAAAAACGGCAAGGAATACATATGGGTTAAATAAAATAAGGATTTTGAGACGGATGAAATCCAAAGGGTTAAACAAAACCATACCGCTATTTTTTAACCCTTATTTCACCTTAATCTCTACCGAATATAGTCCCTGATTTCACGTATGAATAAACGGTATGGCGACAAGCTTTATCCTGTCTCAATTACAAAATGAGACAAATTGAAAAAAAATTTATTAAGAATTCGTTCATCATGCTGAACAATCCATAGTTATAATATGAACGAGGGATACGAAAATAAATGCTTTTACTACATTTGTATGGGAACAAGGGAGAACCAATCACGAACTTTTCAAAGACTCTGCAGAAAGAGTTCTTAGACTTCTCAACGTTCGAGTTTTTTTTTCGATCGGATTAGAAGTATACTTTTCGGATTGTGGGTAGAAAACTACGTGGTTTCGTAAAGATAAGCCGGGGTTTTAGCAAATAAATCGTTTATCAGCGTTCACTTATTAATAGTTTTTAATACCCTGATAAACCCCAAAAGATCTCTTATCGTATGTAAAGGCTTTTTTTTTGTATCGAACATTTTTTTTTACTTTATAACCATTTTATTTATTTACACACACACCAACAAAAAATCTCTTTTAAACAAAGTTACAAAATAAAAATTTGAAGTTATAACAACTTCAAAGCTTTCAAGTCAAAGAAAATAGTCTTTGAACATTTAAACTTTGACATTTTAAATTCTGCTTCAATTCATGAACAAAGTCCCTTTCATAATTTTATAAGATACTTACTGCTTGACCTGGTAACACAATTTTATTAACATTTTGCAGGTTTCCATTAAAATAAATATATATTTTAGAATCACAAATATATCTAGAGAAGAGTTAAAGACTCTTAAAGATTGTCAAGAAAAGAAATTGAAGAAAAGTTTGTCTCAGAATCATTAACGATTTATTAATTACTAGCTGTGCCCGCGACTTCGTACGCCCGGTTTGTATGGCAAACAGGCAGTATCGAACATACTGAAAACGTTTCTCCTGGCGTAGGAGCGGGATCTGCTAACGCGCGAGCGGAAGCGTATTTCGCATTGTCTGATCTTTGTTCTTGTATGGAAAACACACTTCCGCGCGCGAGCTAGCAGATCCCGCTCCTACGCGTGGAGAAGCGTTTTCAGTAAGTTCGACACTGCGTTTTTCCTTACAAACTGTCGGACTTACTCAATATTAGAATGGTTTGCGTGATTATTTCTAAGCTAGGCTGGACACCGGATAATTAAAAAACTCAGTCAAATAAAAAGTCCCTTTAAGATCGCTTAAAAGCGATCAGAGTTTAATTTCCTGCCTAACCCCTAAATCAGGTGGCGTGATTATTTGTATCGTAACTTTGAGTTTAAGTAATGCCCAGTCAAACAGTTTTGGCGTGATGTGGTAACATACAGACAGACAGACAGACAAAAATTCTAAAATCTGTTTTGATCTTTATATCATTAATAAAGCCTGCTGCAATTATTTACAGACACGACCCTTTTAGAGATTTATTATATATATAGATTTATTTACTTTATACAGTTACAAAAGCTACCTACGACGTGTAACTTTCAATATGTAATGCACATAAGGGCAACCTCCGGCCCAGCAAGACATTTCATCAAGCTGGAGCTAGTCAAACTAGTCGAGAGGGTACGTTTATATTGGGATGGAACTAGTTCCGCGTGTTCTCACTGTCGTCGGAGTTCCGACACATCGCCGTGGGGGACGAGGAGAAGCTGGAGCTAGTCAAACTAGTCGAGAGGGTACGTTTATATTGGGACGGAACTAGTTCCGAGAGTTTTGTTTTCATCACAGAAATGAAATTAAATTGCAATCTTTGACAATGACTTTCAGTTCTTGTCTGGGAAAATACGTAATAAAAAAATCGCGATATTATTATTTTACTTTCGCCAAAATATACTTTAGCTAATACCGGATGTAAGGGACAGCGTCCCGCAAACTGATAGGTTGCTCAATCAATGACACTAAATAACTTCCAGCAGGAAATTATGTCAGGAAGTGAAAATAAAAATTGGCTTCTCACTGACTGAGCAACCCCTATCAGTTTTCGGGACGCTGTCCCTTCTTCTTCTTCTGTCGAGTGGGTATCGAGTCTATGGACCCGATGAACCCTGGTGTCAGAGTTTTTAAACCGCCTAGTAGCACAACTATCAGGCCTCTGACATGGTTTTGTGTAACGACCACTATCAAAGACAGCGACCGGGACCGACGGCTTAACGTGCCACGGTGTAACGTGCTGTCCCTTACACCCCGTATTACTTTATCCAAATTTATTACTTTAGCCAAAATTATACCAGTAGCGCACCGTACGGGATCGCTCGCATTTTTTACACGTACTACATTAAAACGGAATCGCAAATGATAAGGTACTCTGTTAAATATGTGCGTTTATACGGCCCGCGACTTCATTAATATCGGCAAATCTGGCCCGTAACATTCAAAAGGTTGCTCGCCCCTGATCTAATGCATGAAATATACACATATTTTTAATGATTAGGTCCCACATGTTCCTATTTCACTTCCGTAGCCTTATACTGTATCTAACGGGGCTGGTTGCCTAATCTAGTGTATTGAACGAGGGAACTGGTTTTTACACAAAGCGACTGCCATCTGACCTCCGCAACCCAGAAGAGAAACCAGACCCAATCCTAGATTAGGTCAGAGTTTTCAATCCGCCTATGCTTAGCACTGGCCTCTGACATGGCTGAATGAATAATATCTACGGTATTAAGCGATATTAATCGGGACCAACGGCTTAACGTAGCTATAAAATTTGAATCTGTTCGAAAACTTTGTGTTTGGAATCGAACCCAGGACCTCCGGATCATAGACCACGGAGGCAGTTAAGTTGGTAGAGACATGGAACGGTATCCAGAGAACGCAGAATCAAATCCTTCCTGTTTCAAATGATTTGAGAAAATTCTATACAATAAAAATAAAAAAATGGACTTCTTGGACTAATTCAAATTAGCAAAATGAGTTTAAAAACCCGACTACTGAAAAGTATAAAACAAGATTTTTTAATCCCTGGCAGTACAAAGAAATACGGAAATGTGTATTGCAAGTAAAGCGAGCGCAATGCAATATATTGTATGTATGTAGGCGAAACCTTGGAATGGGTATTGAGAGCGAAGAGAGCGCAACATTGTATATTCCAAGAAGATTTAAATCTAACGCACATTGCTAGCGAAGCGGGTTTGATATTTCACCATGGATACACTTAGGCTAATTATTTACTACCGGCACACATCCGGTGGGTTTCGCTACCTGACTCACGAACTAAGCTAGGACTTGCGTGGATCCCCTTGTCCCATCTACGATATGGTTTTGGACCCGTAGGGAATTCGCGCAGCTTTAGGCCCGGCTGGCAATATTTTTATTTATTTTTTAGTTCTGAACTTTTTAGTTAGGACTTAGAGACGAATTTCATAATCTGGCTATATCATTGAGGGAGCATGCACACATAAAATCATGCCTGTATCCCTAATTTAGTAGGCAGAGCAAAAACTACCTAAACCAAGGTCGTTTCGCCACGTCTGACAAATTTTTAGGGTTATTTTATTACAGAATATTTGGTATATTGCTATAGTGACAGGTTATCAGTTCATCGCCTAAATTGCAATACACTGAAACCCTCGAACCCCTAAGCTGGTTTTTACAGCATGCCCGGAAGGAAATGCAGCTGGTACATTCTATGTTTTTCTATCACTCCTAGTCTAGCATGGAGTTCTTTCGATTTTATAATATTGATTGATAGTAGCTATCAAAAGTAAGACAGTTTTAGTTAGCCATTGATACTCTGCTTAACCTGTAAGGTATGCAGGCGTGAATATTCAGATGTATTCATACACGTTGCTCCACACTACACTTCGTGATTATGAGATACGTAAAGTTATTACAAAACCAACATAAGATGAGCTGAGCGTTCTAATAACTTCAATATAATGGAGGATCAAGTTAGAGTACTTTTATAGGATACTTTATTTGGATAAGTATTTATCGAGAAATTGTTATTATTAATCTTTAATTCATTGTAGATTCTAAACTAAACGGTTACTCAAAACGAAAAATTATGGAAGAAACCTAAACCTGATTTTCAAATACCTAAGTACTCAATGATACCACACACGGTATAGTTCAGCGATCTGTTTTTTTTTACATACATACATACATACATATAATCACGCCTTTATCTCTAATAGGGTAGGCAGAGCATAAACGACCTAAACAAAGGCCGTTCCGCCACGTCTGACAAAGTCTCTAGATTTGTAGGTATATTGCTCTAGTGACAGGTTGTCAGCCCATCGCCTAAATTACAATATACTGAAACCCTCAGATCCCTTAGCTGGTTTTTACAGCATGCTCGGGAGGAAATTCAGCTGGCACATTCTATGTTTTTCTCTCACATCCAGTCGAGCATGGAAGATTTAAGTTTTTACAAAACTGCGTCTTATTTTTGCATTATTGTATTATGATCAAAATCATGTCTTCAGTGACACTCGCATCTTTAAATTCGACCCTGCGTTTGGTCTCTAGAGCAACACACAAACATACATATAGAGGCTGACAAACACATTATCCTCCATTGGGTTTCGCAGTCGGGTAGAAAGGGCCCCTACCTAACCTCTTCTGCGACTAACAAGCCTGGCTTAGGTAAAATTTTGTTTTAGGAACGTTTCTTGAAGCCTTTTTGCAATCACAGTGCTATTTAATGAAACGGCAATGGCTGATTTACTTACTTTACATATTTAGGTAAGTTGTTCATTTTTATCAGAGCCCGATGGTGTAGTAGATAGGGCCGCTGCCTCCTGAGCGGGAGGCCGTGGTTCGAATCCCACCACGTACCAATGTGTTTTTCGGTTTTCGAATTTCATATGTACGTTTATTCGGTGCTTTTTCCGTGCTTCGGAAGGCACGTTAAGCCGTTGGTCCCGGTTAATGTCGTTTAATACCGTAGATATTAGTCGTTAAGCCATAGCAGAGGCCAGTGCTAAGCATTGGCGGCTTAAAAACTCTGACCTAATCTAGGATTGGGTCTGGTTTCCCTTCTGGGTTGCGGAGGTCAGATGGCAGTCGCTCTGTGTAAAAACCAGTACCCTCGTTCAATCCCCTAGATTAGGAAGCCGACCCCGTGAGATACGGGATAAGGCTAGGGAGATGATGTTCATTTTTATGATTGGATATAATATATCATTTGCGTCATTTATGAGTTCCACCCAACATATCGTAAATCTTGTGTAAAATCCAGAGAAAATGAACGTGGAAAATTTATGTAACGAACCACCGCCGCCGCCGCGCTAAAGGAAGGTTCTCACAAAGATAATGCTTTCTTGTACATTAAGGGGGTTCGAGAGTTGCGACAGTGGCGCCATCAGTTTTTAATTAATTGTGCCTGTAATACAAACATTTTCATGAATACTTTACGATTGACGACAATCGCAACAATTCTCCATTTTATAATAATTCACAATAAGCATAAAATCTTTGTATTGTACATCCGCTAAAAGTGGCCACCTTTACCACATTTGCAATACATAGCTTTTATGCTTAGTGTGAAACATTACATAGTATACAACAAAGTCTCTTTCTCTGTCCCTATATCCCTATGTATGCATAAATCTTTAAAACTACGCAACGGATTTGGATGCGGTTTCTTTTAATGGATAAAGTGTTTCAAGAGAAAGGTTTATATACATAATACTTGCATAATATTGAGAAGAAACACTGATAATTTCCGTGCGAAGCCGGGGCGGGTCACAAGTTTTATAATAATTCACAATAAGCATAAAAGCTTTGTATTGTACATGCGCTAAAAGTGGTCACTTCTAGCACATTTGCAAAACATAGCTTTTATGATTAGTGTGAATATATTATATAACTAGCTGTGCCCGCGACTTCGTACGCCCGGTTTGTATGGAAAACACGCAGTGACGAACATACTGAAAACGCTTATCCGCGCGTAGGAGCGGGATCTGCTAACCCGCGCACGGAAGCGTGTTTCGCATTTTTTTAATCTTTGTTTTTGTATGGAAAACGCGCGAGCTAGTAGATCCCGCTACTACGCGCGGAGACGCGTTTTCAGTATGTTCGACACTGCGTGTTTTCCATACAAACTGGGGTACTTACTCAATATTAGTATGGTTTGCGTTATTATTTCTAACCTAAGCTGGACACCAGGTAATTGAAAAACTCAGTCAAATAAGCGTAATTTTAGGTATCCTAAGTTACAACCCGGGTAACACGCAGTTAAATTAAAAAAGTCCCATAGAAATCGGTTAAGTAGTTTTGGCGTGATGTGGTAACATACACACAGACAGACAGACACACATAAATTCCATAAATAAACGTTTTGATCTTTATATCGTTAATAAAGCCTGCTGCAATTATTTTCTTGTAAAAATATTCAATGTACAGACACGACCCTTCTAGAGATTTGTTATATGTATAGATAGATTATAAAATCTTCCATGCTGGCCTGGGAGCGAGAGAAAAACATAGAATGTGCCAGCTGCATTTCCTCCCGGGCATGCTGTAAAAACCAGCTAAGGGATCCGAGGGTTTCAGTATATTGTAATTTAGGCGATGGGCTGACAACCTGTCACTACAGCAATATACTTACAAATCTATCTTAAATAACCCTCAAAACTTTGTCAGACGTGGCGGAACGACCATTGTTTGGGTCGTTTACGCTCTGCCTACCCCATTAGGGATACAGGCGTGATTATATGTATGTATGTATGTAGATTATAAAATGGAGAATTAGTTGCGATTGACGCCAATCGTAAAATATTCATGAAAACGTTTTTTTTTTAGACACAATTCTTCTTCTTATCGTGTCGATGGAACACGTAACTATCACAATGTGGCGGCCCAGAACGTTGCCACTTGAATTGCGGATCGGCTGGCGTTCATTAGATCCGCTTGCGTGCAGGTATTAGGGCACGCAGGACACGATGTCAGATGTGCCATTGTTTGAATTGCACCGCAAACACATTCGACCTCGGAGTTTCCCGAGAATCCCCACCTGACCATGTTATCTTTGCTTCTGCCGACCTGAGACCGAAGTCTATTTAAAGACTTCCAGATCGGCCACGGCAGTTCATGCCCAGGAGGCAGATTCTCGGAAAGCGGAACAAATTGGGCAGGTAGAGAAACTTTTTCACGCCAAAGGTTGCACCTGGCCTGTGCGGGTTCGACGGTAAGCGGAGTGACGCACTTGAAAAAGTTACGGCGGCTCTTCAACCTTTGAGGCACAGGATTGTAGCCGTGCAAGGGGTGTCGTAGGTCACGGTCTGCGTTGGCCATTTCAGTGGAACTAGCCACAGCCCTGCGGACATCTGGCGGTGCTATTCCAGCCAGTGGGTACAGCATTGAAACCGGGGTCGGTTTGAGACAACCAGTAATTATCCGGCAGGTGTCATTTAAAGCTGTATCCACTGACTTGGCATGAGCAGAGCGGCCCCATACAGGGGAGGCGTATTCGCCAGCTGAGAAGGCAAGCGCTAGCCCTGTCGTCCGCAGCACGCGCGGCGTAGCTCCCCATTTGGTGGTAATAAGGCGACGAAGCAAGTTGTTCCTTGTGTGCACTTTTTTCTTGACGTTTTCGCAGTTTTTACTGTAAGTAAGGGATCTATCAAGGGAAACGCCAAGATACTTTGGGAAGTCACCGTGCGATATAGGTACCCCCTGCCACACAATGTTGAGCTTACGTTTTGCTTCTCTGTTGCGTAGGTGGAATGCGCAAGACTCCGTTTTACTAGGGTTTGGCTTCAGTGAGTTCACCTCGTAGTAGCTGCTCAAGTCGTTGAGAGCTGCAGTGAGATTAGCCTCGACTTCCTCAAACTTGGAGCCTTGGGACGTTAACGCCAGATCGTCTGCGTATAAGAAGCGGGACGTATTTATGCTCGACGGTTGGTCGTTGGTGTAGATGTTAAATAGGAGCGGCGCCAGAACACTGCCCTGAGGAAGGCCGTTCCTTTGTGACCTCCAACGACTTTTGTCAGAGAGAAGATGCACCTGAAACCGACGGTTATGGAGGAGTTCTCGGAGAACCATGACGAACTTACGATCACCAGTCATGGTGTCCACCTTCCACAACAATCGGTTGAGGTTCACCGTATCGTAAGCTGCAGAAAGGTCTACAAATACGGCGCCTGTTATCATCCCTGACTCAAAACCATCTTCAATATGTTGCGTGAGCTTGAGGACCTGGTTGCAGCATGATTTGACTGGTCTGAAACCTGCTTGCTCTGGGATTAGTTTAGGGTCGATAAAGCCTGTGAGTCGGGACAGCAGCAATCGCTCGAATAGCTTATATGTGTGGCACAATAAGGATATTGGCCGAAAGCTTTTGGGATTGTCTGCTGGTTTCCCTGGCTTCAGTATCGCAATGACCTTTGACTTTCTCCAGATGCGTGGTATTTGAGCAGATTCCAGACAGTTGTTGAACAGCTGCAAAAGCCAGGATACAGCAACCGGCCCGAGACGTTTTATTTGCTCCACAGAGATGTTGTCTATTCCCGAGGCTTTACCGCATTTAAGATGTTTAATAGCTACAACAACATCAATTAGGCTAAAGGGCGTACTAATTTGGTTGGACGTGCCCGTAGAGTTGTTTAGGGTTGGGCATTTTGCAGACCGGCCCAATTTGCCATTTAATAGGAGTTGGTGTGCTATCTGGTTGGCGGTAACCTGGCTGGGGGATAAGGGTGGAGGTGGATCATTAGTGAGCCTGCGAATCGTAGACCAGGCTTTTTTACTGTTGTGAGTCATGTCGATGTTGGTGACAGTGCTGATCCACGCTTCGCGACGGTTTCCGCTTATTTGCGATAACAGTTCCTCACCAGCCAATGTGGTTTCCTCGGAAAAAGGGTCATTATTGTACATGACCTCGTACCTTTTTAACAGCTCTGTGCAATCGTTTGTAAGGCCGGGGATATAAGATGTTCGGCAACCTCTTGGGATACATTTGAACGATGTTTTCGCAACTACATCAATGAACATGTCGTAATTTCGCGGTAGAGGAGGGATATTTAAGACCGCATCATCGATCAGCTGCGAGAACTGCGTCCAGTCAGCTTTATTATAGTTGAATCGACGCTTCAAAGGCACCTTTATGGGTTGGACGACAGGCTGTATTTTACAAATAATAGGTCTGTGCTGTGTACGAGGGATTGGAGGGCATACGCTCTTTTTGCACTGACAACAGACTGTAGAGCTGACAAATATCAGATCCGGATTATACCCGCGCTTCCATCGGCCGCTATTAAAAGAAGCCGGTTGTTTCGGGTCATGGATCAGAACCAGATCATTTGTCTCAGCCCATGTCTCCACAGCCTGACCGTTCGTATCTGTGTTGTTATAGCCCCAGGAAGCACTATGGCTGTTAAAGTCACCTACTACAACTTTTACGGGCTGGTCATCAAAGTTGTCGGGAGGTACGAACTGAAAAGGTGTTCCAGGAGGTTTGTAGACTGATGATGGTTTGTAGACACAATTAAATTATTACTATTGAAGGTGCCACCTATGCTCTGGATCCACCTTAATGCTCCTAAAAGTTTTGCCACGTAGTGCATCTTGAGGAAAATGCAGGAAGAAAATATACAAAGAAATGACTTTGTGGTAATCGAGCGGCAAGATCTCTTTAAGAGTTTTCTAGGATAGGAAGAAAGAATTAAAATATTTTATCATTGTCCTAGATTTACTGTAAAAACCCGCAAGTTTTGAAAGAATCACCCATTTATTAATGCATACATACATATAATTACGCCTATATCCCTAATGGGGTATGCAGAGCGTAAGCGACCTAAACAAAGGTCGTTCCGCCACGTCTGATATATTTGTAGGTATATTACTGTAGTGACAGGTTGTCAGCCCATCGCCTAAATTGCAATATACTGAAACCCTCGGATCCCTTAGCTGGTTTTTACAGCATGCTCGGGAGGAAATGCAGCTGGCACATTCTATGTTTTTCTTTTGCTCCCAGTCCAGCATGGAAGAAACAACTATTAAAAAGCAGATATATTCCAGAGACGGACAATTGCATTCTTTTACCATAGGAAAATAAAATACCTCATTGATACGGGAACACTAGTTGAACCACGGATGAAAGCTCTGTGTAAATTCTAGCACACACTTCCTTTATGAATGACTTCTTATAATTTCGTAGCATACAGCAAGTTAATGTAGAGCCCGATGGTGTAGTGGATAGGTCGGGGTTCGAATCCCACCACGTACCAATGTGTTTTTCGGTTTTCGAATTTCATATGTACGTTTATTCGGCGCTTTTTCCGTGCTTGGGAAGGCACGTTACGCCGTTGGTCCCGGTTAATATCGTTTAATACCGTAGAGAGCCCGATGGTGTAGTGGATAGGGCCGCTGCCTCCTGAGCGGGAGGTCGTGGTTCGAATCCCACCACGTACCAATGTGTTTTTCGGTTTTCGAATTTCATATGTACGTTTATTCGGCGCTTTTTCCGTGCTTCGGAAGGCACGTTAAGCCGTTGGTCCCGGTTAATATCGTTTAATACCGTAGATATTAGTCGTTAAGCCATATCAGAGGCCAGTGCTAAGCATTGGCGGCTTGAAAACTCTGACCTAATCTAGGATTGGGTCTGGTTTCCCTTCTGGGTTGCGGAGGTCAGATGGCAGTCGCTCTGTGTAAAAACCAGTACCCTCGTTCATTGCCCTAGATTAGGGAGCCGTCCCCGTAAGATACGGGATAAGGCTAGGGAGATGATGACCGTAGATATTAGTCGTTAAGCCATATCAGAGGCCAGTGCTAAGCTTGGCGGCTTGAAAACTCTGACCTAATCTAGGATTGGGTCTGGTTTCCCTTCTGGGTTGCGGAGGTCAGATGGCAGTCGCTCTGTGTGAAAACCGACCGAGGTAGCCGACCCCGTGATATACGGGATAAGGCTAGGGAGATGGTGACAGCAAGTTAATGTACAAGGAAAATGCTATTATCTAATGAAGTTTTCAACTAACAACATTTATTTAGACAAACAATGTTTCTACGTCATTATTAAAGTAATACTTCACAGGGAAGTGTTTTTTTGCGGTCCCGATAGGTATAGACTAAGTGGCGCCCCCATCAGTTAAAAAATCATAACTCATTGAAAACACAATGAATCAAAAATCCGGGCGAACAGGCTGAAGTAATAGTTATAAAGGTAATTATCATACATACATAAATCTAATCACGCCTTTATCCCTAATAGGGTAGGCAGAGCGTAAACAACCTAAACAAACAAACTAAGTCTAAAAAAGTTTCAAGGGTTATTTATTTAAGATAGATTTGAGCCTATCACCCAAATTGCAATATACCGAAACCTTCGGATTCCTTAGCTGGTTTTTACAGCATGCCCGGGAGGAAATGCAGCTGGCACATTCTATGTTTTTCTCTCGCTCCCAGGCCAGCACGGAAGAAGACATACATGGAAGTAAGATATTTTTACGCAACGCAATATTAAGTAACTCACTCGTATGTTTATGTTACTGAGCGTAATAATGAATGATGTATCATTAAAATCAGTTCAGTTTTAAAGTATTTGATTTGATTACAAAACAATACAATACAAGATACTTCATTGCACAAAGGAACAAACACTCCTTAAATGTCTCAATAGACGGTGCTCGTCGAACGTTTTCGGGCAGGGATTACATTAGTAACGTGAAATAATATTAATAACAAATACCTGTAGAACATTTGATGGACATTACGTTAATTACTCCGATTCCCAGTATTTGTAATGTAAGTAACGTTTTTATTTCCGTGAAACTATTCGCGAAAATAAAATGTTATTTATAAATTTTACTAGAAAAGCTACGCCTAAATTCGGGCCGGAAATTTATTTTCCAATAAAAAAGATATTTCTGTTTGGATTATATACCACTCAACGCAGAGACAGTTTCAAGAAAAGCCTAATATACCGGTTGTAAGGGACAGCGTCCCGCAAACTGATAGGGGTTGCTCAGTCAACCAAACTGAACATCGTTGACTAAGAAATTCTTTCAGGAGATAAAATTTGACGTTCCCATACAAAATGACCACCTCGATCAGACAATTTGTATGGAAAAGCAAAAATATTTTTTCACTTAATGAAAAAAAAACCTGCTATGTGTTGTTTAGTTTCGTTAACTGAACAACCTCTATTAGTTTGCGGGACGCTGTCCCTTACACTCCGTAAACCATATTTGGCGCTACCCGAAACCACAGAGTAACTAATAATACTCCGAAACTGTCTTTTTACATAAATAACTACCATACCAAAGAAAATATAAGGTCATTTTAAATCAAGTGCAAATATTGAAACGTGTGAATCTAGCCATGAAACTGAACTACTTTCCCTAAGGAACATAGGTCAAATACGAAAAACTAAAATCAGCTGGTGCATTTTGTATGGAAGGTACAATTTTTTTATTCGTTTTTCGATCTATGTTCCTTAGGGAAAGTTGTTTAGTTTCATGGGTAGATTTACACGTTTTAATATTTGCAGTTGATTTAAAAGGACCTTTTACAATATTTGATAACGCTAAAGCAGAGGCACTCCCACCCCCTATTTGAAATGTTATCTCACCACGTCTGCCCCGCGCCAACGGGTACGGGTTTCGACTAGGCGGCAACACACACAAACCCTTTAACCCTATACGAACACGTTATTACGCATGTACCTAGTACGAAAATCGGCGGCTTGTATGGAGTGCCCGTGGCCTATATCTACAGTGGGTATTACAATGCGAGTGCGGCTTAGTAATGCAATAGAACCACGAGCGGAATAAGTCCGCTTTTGTGCCACTATTGTCTTATTCTTCTTGTATTTTAGTTTTAAGATTTTTTTAGGTACAATAAAGAGCTTACATATATACATACGAGCATTGTAATCGCCATTCCTATAAGCCGGAAACAAGCTGGAAGTAATAGGTGTTTTGGCAAGAGGAATGAGTTGGTGATAAAGAAAGGGTGATAGACTAATGCCAGAAGTATGACCAAAATATTTTACATAATTTCTAAAATATGAAAAACAATAATCTAAAAATTTTAACCGCAGACAGTTTTTTACACAACCTCATGCTCGGTAAGTAAGTTAAATTTTTCACTTCTGTAGGTTTGCTGTAAGAAATTTATTTTTAGATATAAGCAGTGCATATTGTGTCTTTGTTTTGTATGTCCTGTATCTATGGTGTTTATGTGTACAATCAATTGTTAAATAAATAAGTTAGTGGTCATTATTTTGAGTAATAATAATCTATCTATAACGGACAGTGATTTTCATACAAATTGTGTCCGCGCTAGTGTGCGGTCCTTCATACAATTTCAAAAAACACAACTGTCCGGCAACGCCACCGCAGGACGCGTTAGTGTGCGAGAGGCTTAAGGCGGGAAAAAGTGAATAAATCACTACATAGTATAAAACAAAGTCGTTTTCTCTGTCTCTATATCCCTATGTATGCTTAGATCTTTAAAACTACGCAACGTATTTTGATTCGATTTCTTTTAATGGATAGAGTGATTCAAGAGGAAGGTACATATGTATAACACATGCATAATATAGTAGAGAAACACTGATGATTTCCGTGCGAAGCCGGAGCGGGTCGCTAGTCACTACATAGTATAAAACAAAGTCGCTTTCTCTGTACCTATATCCCTATGTATGCATAAATCTTTAAAACTACGCAACGGATTTTGATGCGATTTCTTTTAATGGATAGAGTGATTCAAGAGGAAGGTTTATATGTATAATACATGCATAATATAGTAGAGAAACACTGATAATTTCCGTGCGAAGCCGGGGCGGGTCACTAGTCACTACATAGTATAAAACAAAGTCGCTTTCTCCGTCCTTATATCCCTATGTATGCATAAATTTTTAAAACTACGCAACGGATTTTGATGCGATTTCTTTTAATGGATAGAGTGATTCAAGAGGAAGGTTTGTATGTATAATACATACATAATATAGTAGAGAAACACTGACAATTTCCGTGCGAAGCCGGGACGGGTCGCTAGTACTATATAATCATGAGATAATGACATCAGCCAGTGTCTGTCCATTTTATGGACATCGTGGACATGAAAGCCACTCCCAAGGTACGCGATTGAGCCTAGTCTTTGCATCCAGGTTGCTGCCAGCCACCAATCGTAGGCGTAGGACATCGCTCCATCTGGAAGATATTCAGTCAAAGTTTGACGAAATGAGTAAGGCCCGTATTTAAAAACAGCACTTGAGACTGACAGCTAGTTTGAGTCCGTATCAGAAATGTCATTTCAGTACAAACGTACCTGTCAAATCCATACTTAATATTGCTGTCAATCTTGAGATCGCTTTATAAATACGAGCCTTATTATTTTGCGAGAATACATACATACATAAATCACGCCAATTTATTTCATCTTTACATAGATGTATTTTTGATACTCCAGTCACAATTCGTAATTTTAACTTCCATGCTGGCCTGGGAGTGACAGAAAAACAAAGAATGTACCAGCTGCTTTTCCTCCCAGGTATGCTGCAAAACCAGCTAAGGTATCCGAGGGTTTCAGTATATTATAATTTAGGCGATGGGGTGACAACCTGTCACTACTACAATATCCCTACAAATCTATGTTATATTATATAACCCTTAAAATTTTGTCAGGCGTGGTTAAACGACTTTGTTTAGGTCGTTTACGCTCTACCTAAAAGATCGAAGCCCAAAAATCGGATCACTACCAGACCACAAAGGCATTTCAAGTTAATTACACAGGTTACGGTATTGTGTTTCATGAAATATTCAGGCTAGAACCTAAACTAATTTGTTTCACAACGTCATTAACACTTGCGCTCATGTTTACGCTAAAACAAGATAAATTGACATATTAGGGCAGCAACACACAGGTGCTCCCTTACGCTGCTCTACGCGCGTATACTGGCAGAGGGATGCGCCGACGTAGAGTTCATCGCATGTGTGTTGTAGGCAATGCAACAAACATTGACAGCGGGTTGAGCGCAACCTTGCGCGCAGTAAGTAACGCCTGTGTGTTGCTGCCCTTAGGCCTGTATTTATAATAATCTCAAGAGTGACAGCGAGTTCGTATCAGAAATGTCATCAGTACAAAATGGCCTTAATATCGATCTCAATCTTGAGATTGCTTTATAAATACAAGTCCTAGTCTTAATCACATAGGTATTATTAATTGTCTAATGACTGCTCTACAAGTATTTGGTGTAACAAAAGAACTAATTTCGACACTTGATTAAACGAAAATTAGTAAGTATCAAACGAGTTAAGAACTTGTAAATTAAAACCAGTTGGTAAATTACAGTTAATGATTAAATTCGTTCTTGTCTTCTGTCGTGTGGGTCGAGTCGATCGACCCAATGAACCCTGGTGTCAGAGTTTTTAAACCGCCTAGTAGCACAGCTGATAGACCTCTAACATGGTTAGTGTAAAGATCACTATCAAAGACAGCGACTGGGACCGACAGCCTTTTCGGACAATCAGGTGATTTAGCCTGTAACAAAATCATACAATGAAAACCTCAAACATTTCTGAAGAAAGGGCTTACGATCTGGAGGTCCTGGGTTCGATTCTCAGAGGGGGAAAGCATAGTTGATATTTGACAATTTATCACTTTGTGAGGTTTTCATTGTATGATTTCAAGAACGAACGTACTGATTCCGTGGTCTAGTGTGAACACTGGACCACGGAATCAGTACGTTCGTTCTTGTAATTTGCGACGATGGTATAAAGATGTTTTCCATGCTGGACTGGGAGCGAGAGAAAAACATAAAATATACCAGTTGCATTTCCTCCGGGGTATGCTGTACAAACAAGCTAAGGGATCCGAGGGTTTCAGTATATTGCAATTTAGGCGATGGGCTGACAACCTGTCACTACTGCAATATGCGTTCAAATCTATCTTAAATAACCCTCAAAACTTTGTCAAACGTGGCGGAACGACCTAAGTTTAGATCGTTTACATTCTGCCTACCCCATTAGAGATAAAGGCGTGTTTATATGTATGTTTCTAAAGATTGAGAAAATTGAGAAAATTTTAATTATGATATTACGAGCTATAAAATGAAGAATTAGTTACTTGCGATTTCCGCTAAATGTTAAATATTCATGAAAATGTTTGTATTTTAGACGCAATTAATTTAAAATTACAGAGGATAACTCTGCAGTTGTTATAGACAGCTGAGCAAGGCCTTAATAAATCGCTGTCAATGAGCATCTAGCTAAACGTTCATTCATTAAACTAATATGTTGCAATTGCAGGCCATGAACTAATTTCTTAGATGTATATTTTTTTGAATTTTCCACGATTCGTTTAGCAGAAACAAGCTCTTAAAACAAACTTAAGCCAGCTAGTTAGCCGGATTAAGGTCCACTAACGGTCACCCATACACAAATCTGTGAAACAATTAGTAGACTACTTTTTGCGCTGAGAAAATTTGATTAACCGCGACACGCAAAGAAGAAGAAGTAGACTATAAAGTATAGTACGTATTTTTAACGTTGCGGTATCGATACCAACGTGATTTGCGGCCCGAAAACTGCATTTTCTATGCAACTCAGGTTAGAATTAAGTTACGGAACCTCACACTATAACCTTGTTACAAACATATATTTTGCAGTTTACTTTGTTTAAAGTTGTAGCGAGCGTAACGCGGCAGATGCCTTATCACGGTAACCGTGCGGAAAAGAGAAGCGTGTAGGTATAGAGAGGACATATTTAAATTTTGTTCAAAATTTTCTACCTATTACAAGAAAGACTATGCAGGATTATGTGGGTAAACATGGTACATTAAAGAAAATTGTTTCATATTGACAATCAGGCTGGCCTAGTGATTGTAGGGATGAAAATTTCAAACCATATTATACAAGACGTAATGAGCTATATTTGGATAGAGGATGTGTCGTTTGGGCACAGAATATATAATAGTACTACATACAGAATGGACATTCACCTCCCTTCCCCAGTCCGACATACGTCACACTCCGCGCCGGATTGTGGGCCACATTGAGCGTACGCTTAACGGGTATGGCGCGCGCATGTTTCCCAGTGTAACAGAAATAATAAAGTTTTGTGTTCCAAAGATGGTTCGGTAATGTTCCGTGTACGGATGTCTTTCCACCACAAAATATGGCTCCAATAGGAACTATTTTAGATTTCACAGTGATGAGAGACGGTAAGTAAATTTATACAAAATAAGCAACCTAATCTATTCTAACTATCCAGTTACAGTGAACTACTTTTAAACGTTGGTTTAATCAAGAATTAGATTAATCAAGTGATGATTACGACCGGTATAACAAAATTTGTCAACCCTTATAACACGCACACAAATGCATGCCAAGTGCAACATGCCGTCTGTCGATGTGTGACCAAAATGACATGGTAGTTAGGAGTGCCCGAGCTGTGGTTTGGGGATATCGTTTGGTGATACCAACTGCACTAAGAAATTGCATTCAGGGCATCTTGGCATAGTAAAAATGTTTGGTATCCAGGAATCGAAAATGATATCTAAAATATTTATAAGCAGTGCGTGACATGTGCGTTAGAGGGCGCTGCACCGCCCCAACCCTGGCCATATATTACTGACCCATGGTCAAGTATACATTTGGACTTTTTAGGGCCGTTTCAGGGAAAGATGTTTCTGGTTATAATAGATTCCACGACTAAATGGCTAGAAGTTTTTACGAAGCAAAAGACAATCGGCAGCGCTGTTTAAGGTTGCTGTTTCTCGCGCGCAGTTACCGTGAGCGGTTGCTGTCCCTTTGCGCAATCTTTGATCTTTTTGTTTACCTTACGCGTGTGGAAAAAAGCAAATATGCAATGCAAAAAATGCGCTTAGTTCTTGGCGAAAACGTCGGACAATACTTTCACTGTAAAGGTGCTTGTAAGGAGGCCTAACCCAAAACATGTCTACCTGATCAGGAGAAATCCAAGCGCACCCAGGAATGTGGCCTCTGCAGCACTGGTACTGACAAGAGAAGTGAAACACCCGTTAAAGTAGACCTGAAGAACATGGAGGCTACTATCCAAATTAATGAGAAGCTTGAAATAGTGCGTACTATAGAACGGAACACCAACTTCTATGCTGAGAAATATGACGAGCTCCTCAAGTGTCATCAGGAGATGCTGGCTCAGCTTAAGGACACAAAATAACAAGTTGCAAGATGTGAGAAACCGATGCACCCATTTGGAGACTGTGAATGGCGAATTGGAAGCTCGAGTACGTTGCTCTAGAACAAACTAAAAGGAGTAAAAATATCGAAATAATCGGAGTGCAGCAGAAAAATGAAGAAAACCTAAATGAAATAGTGAACAAGATTGCAGTGAAGGTCGATGTGAGTACAAATGGAATAGAACGCGCATGGCGCCTTCGTGCCCACAATACGAACAATAGCCGCAAGGTAGGTTCGATATTCGTAAAACTACGCACAGAAGCCTCTAAAGAAGAATAAATTGCGAAACGTACAAACATCAAAACCAATGTGGATATTTTTTCCCGATGGCGATCCTGAAACTCAAATAATTATTAATGAGAATCTAAATAAATATAACCGTGATTCGCAAGCAAAACAGAAAGAAAGCAATTCTCCAAAAATATGTATGGGTAAAAAATGGACGAGTGCTCTGCAAAAAAGATGATGAGGCCCGCATAAGAGTTCTTACTTGCCCAGCTGATCTGTACTCTTATCTGGAACAGAGTATGGAAACAAAAGGCATCCCTAGTAAATAGTCTGATCTAGGGATCAAAATGTTAAATATTTGCAAAGCTATATTTTAGAACGTGGGTAGATACTTGTAGGCATAAGTATCTACCCACGTTCTAAAATATAGCAAGATTATGTAATATTTTTCATTAAGTGTAATTAATGGCTTCTATACCTTACACAGAAATTCAATGATATAGCAAGCTGCCAAACAAATATAGACTCTTATACTGATCTGATATTGTTACATATTAATATCAGATCAATTCGAAAATACTTCGCTGAATTAATGTGCCTAATAAACACAAAAAAATTCGATATTTTACTGTTAACAGATGTTGATATTCATGACGATTTGGTTAGCTGCTTTCAAATACCTAACTTCGATATGTATACGAAACTACGCTCAGCCCAAAGATGTGGAGGCATCATCATCTATATATCAAAAAAGCTCACTTCCCGTAAAACAACAACACAACCACTGCGAGTAACTGGAGTTATTAAAACCAACACAAGTGAAATATACCTACACGTACTGTGCCGGTCTCCGAGCTCCGACCAGCAGTTGTTTATGTCAGATGTTTAATACATATTATGTAACATGGATAGCACTAGCGTGAGTGCAGATTCAATCGTGGCCGGTGATACTAATATCGACATAATAGACCGATCCAATGGGAATGTAGTCGAATATGAATAAATTTTAGGAAACTATGGATATTAGCGGTGTATTTTCGGGTATACGGGAAGAGTTCCGAAAAAATGTGTTGACGCAAACGTGTATAGATCACATATACTCGTATGTACTTAAGAAGTTTTAAGTGTAGCACTAAGTCAGGTATAATTTTGCATAAGTTAACTGATTACTATCCTGTAGGATTATTGATGGAACTTACAACTGTAAGTGTGTAAATGAATAAATTATATTTGAATTTGAATTTAAGTAAAACTTCCTCTAAATCTATCAAGGTTCTCGATAATAAGCAGATTTTCGAACAGCTGTTAAGTGTGTACTGGAATAAATTACTGAAATTCGACTGTCCAATCTTAATACACAATAGTATAGTTAATATTTTCCGAGCCATTTATGCTAGTAATACAAAATATATTTATGTTACTTACTACAAACGAGAGGTCAAATTGTTCTTGGATTAGTAGAAAAATTACAAATATGATAATACATAAAGATAGATTATTTAAAAGATGGAAAAGTGAACCAAACAATAAAATAATTTAGACTAGACTATAATCGGTGGATAAATAAAACACATAATTAATAAATAAAGCAAGGAATCTTCATAAAAAAGAGGAATTAATTACCGCAGGTACTGATCCAAGGAAAATTTGGCAAATTATGAATAAATGGCTGGGGAAAGATAAATTAAGCTTAGATGAAATTATATTGAGAAATATGGTGACACAGTCAAATTGTCGGGATATATGTGATAGATTCGCCTGCACCTATCTAGATGAAATAAATATCATACACCGTAGAACAGCATAGAACTATGTTTTTTAATCAGATTACACCTAATGTAGTAGAAAAAATCATTAACTTATTAAATAGTAGTAAGTCGACAGGATATGACGGAATTAGAATGAGTGACATAAAAGTAATTAAAACTAAGATAAGTGCAGTTATAGCGAAATTTATAAAACTATCGGTTAAATTAGGAAAGTACCCAGACAGTCTAAATATATCAGTTATTCGTCCAATCCATAAGAGCGGTAAAGTAAATGAGCCTGGTAATTATAGACATATTTTTATTCTACCGTCCATTAATAAGATGGTGATTCTTCCGTCCAATAATAAGATTGTGGAACGAGCTATCGTAGGTCAGGTGACTAACTACCTAGAGAATAACTGCATTATCAACAAAGCGCAGTATGGATTTCAGAGCGGTAAGGGTACGGACACACTGTTATCGAAATTTCATAATAAAAACATGTAATTGTACTATTTATTGATTTTCGGAAAGATTTCGATACTTTGGACCACTTTACTCTTTCTGGAATCCATTAGAAACTCGGGAATACGCGGGAATTTGTTCCACTGGTTTGAGAACTATTTTAAAAATAGGACCTTTGTTGTCAACGTGAGCGATACGTACAGCGCTACCAAAAAGGTGCAATATGGGGTTGCTCAGGGCTCGGTAACAGGTCCATTGTGCTACATATTGCACGTTAACAGTATGCCTGATGTAATAATTTTTTTTTATTCTTACATGTTCGCAGTAAACCAGTACCCTCGTTCAATCCCCTAGATTAGGAAGCCGACCCCGTGAGATACGGGACAAGGCTAGGGAGATGATGTTACATGTTCGCAGATGACACATGTATAATAAGTGCAGGAAAGGACATAAACACGCTTATGAAAAACATCCAGAGCGACTTTGATGACTTAAGTAGATGGGCTCATGATAATGGAATCTTATTAAATGTTACTAAAACTAAGTTTATGCATATATGCTCGAGCTATTACAGTAATGATGTAACAGAACCTTTAATTATCAAAGATCACTCGCTCGAATGTCTACACGATCCCGCTGCGGCGAGCTACTGCACTACCTGCCCCGCCATACAACAGGTACACAGCTATAGGTACGTAGGTTTAACTGTTGACGAACGTTTCAACTGGGCTACACACGTTGACCTCTTATGTAACAGACTCAGGCGTATATTATTATTATTATATTATTTAATCAGGCAGGCAGTTGTAGCAACTGATAGTGCCTGTATCCCATTGTTCACGATTTGCTTGTCTTATTGAAGTTTTGTAGGTATTTGTCCAATTTGTTCTTAAAGACATTTGTATTCTGGGCTGTCACTACATCTTGAGGTAGCTTGTTCCAATTAGCAACCACTCTATTTGAAAGAAAGTGCTTGTGTGGATTGTTGTGTGAGAAACAAGTTGTCAATTTCATGCTATGACCTCGCAAACGGCTATTTTGGTCTCTATTGAATAGGGCATCAAAGTTAGATAGGTCATAGTGGCCGTTTAAAGTTTTGAAAGTTTCTATCAAATCCCCACGTTCTCTTCTTGCTTGCAAGGTAAGTAATCTTCATTACCTCTAGGCGTTGGTTATAAGTTAGCTTTTTTAATTGTCTGGGTATTTTGGTGAAACTACGCTGAACCTTTTCAAGTAGATCTATGTCTTTGACAAAGTATGGACTCCAGACTTGGAATGCATACTCAAGTATAGGTCTGATGTAGGTCTTCAAAATTTTTAGTATAATTTCTGGTGTCAATGTACCAAATGCTTTTCTGATCAAATAAATGAAACTTTTAGCCTTTTTGGTTATGGTAGAAATGTGTTCTTCCCACTTTAGGTTTTCTGCGATGGTGACACCCAAATCCACTTGTGTTTTCATTGCTTCGAGCTGCACACTGTTCAATTCATATGACAGACGAGGATTTTGTGTTCCTATGTGAAGCACAGTACATTTTTCTGCGTTGAGATTGATGAGCCACTTTTTAGACCAGTGAGCAATTTTATCTAAATCAGATTGTAGTTGTGCGTAGTCCACTAGAGGGTTCGCAAATATTTTTGTGTCATCTGCAAAGATGCTAACATTGCAACTGAGGTGGCATGGCAAGTCAAAGGTATAGATTATATACAATACGGGGCCAAGAACGGAACCCTGTGGCACTCCACTGTCAATTATCCGTCGCCCGGACAAAGTGTCTCCGACTCTCACACGAAATGTTCTTTCTCGCAAAAATGCCTCAATCCATTGTAGTAATTGTTCCCGTATACCAACATGCTCTAGTTTTTGAAGCAGTCTTGTTGTTGGAACCTTGTCAAACGCTTTTTCCTAATCAAGGTAGATTACGTCTACAGGCTCTCTCATATTGAAATTAGTTGTCCAAGACTGTAAGCAAGACAGGAGGTTAGAGACCGTGGAGCCGTGGGGACAGAAACCATGCTGGTGATCCCCAATAATTCTGTGTTCAGCAAGAAACGGTCTGATGTGACTGACTATATTTTTTTCCATAGCCTTACATATGACACTAGTTAGACTTATCGGTCTGTAATTCGATGGCTCTAGCTTGTTGCCCTTTTTAAAAATAGGTGTTACGATTGCCGTTTTCCACAGCACTGGTAGTATTCCCGTGTCATAAGATTTCTGCATAATTGTGGCTATATATTAGGTAATTTTAAACTGTTATCCTATCGAACACCAAGAGGAATTTTCCTCTCTGTGTATTAGTAGAATTCATTGTAAATTACGGGGTAGGTACGTATGGTACAACATATATTTCTTACCTAAACATCGTTAAAAACTTACAGATAAGGTTTTTTAAAATATTATGCGATAAAAAAAAAGAGACGAGAATGTAAACTCATAAATAACTACGAGGCATTATTTGAACATTTTAAAATTATTCCCATAAGAAACATATGTTTTACCATATTGTGCACGTAAAGTAATAAAACAGTATGGTCGCTTCACTGAATCGGCAGCATTGAACCTTTTAAAAGTACCTCGAAGAAATAATGTTTACGGAAACAGAACCAAAGAAAATATAGTTCCTACTATCTTTAATAAGTTACCAACCTAATTAAAAAGCTTGGAATGTTCTAAAAACTTACATAAGCAGAAGATCAAAGGGCATTTATTATGTACAACAATAAAGTAAGTAATTCGTATATATTTGAATTATTATTCTGAACGGATTTATAATTATTACTACAGTATTACTTTAAACTATTTCAATAAATTTATTTAAGTGTTCGGAATAATAATTTAAACGTAATGAACAACTTTAAATTAGCTAATATTATTAGTTTTCTTTTTAGTAACGATACAATTAACATAGTATTTTTTTGGTTTATTGCGCGCAGTAACTGTGGACCTTCCGATAAACTTCTCTGAAAATTGGGAGATTATTAAATAATTTGTGCCATGTAATTTTGTGTAGCAAACAATAAATAAAAATAATACAAAAGGTACTTCGTGAGACATTTGCTCGTTTCGGATTGCCTAGAGGTTGTATCCGATAATGGGCCACCTTTTTCCCAGTAAAGAATATAATGAATTTATGGCAAATAATGTTATAAATATAACTTACACAGCGGCTTACTATCTCGCATCGAATGGAGCCGCAGAAGGCGCTGTTAAATTATGCAAATATGCTATTAAGGAATCCGTTAGGGATGGTTGTGATATCGATACCGCTTTGCAGACCTACCTTATGATGATGTACAGGATTGTAGAACATAGCTCAACTGGCTCGTCCCCGGCTATGCAGTTGCAACATATTAGTTTAAGGTCCAGGTTTGAATTAATTAAGGAGGATAGGCAAGTAGAGATAAGTGGGCAAGGGGCAAGATAACGCAAGGGAGTCACTGAGAGATATAAAAGAAGGTGATATTGTTTGGGCTCGAGATTTTTCAGGAGGTAGATGGTTAAGTGGCGTAGTATCGGTGATCAAGTTAAGAAAAGACGTAGTAGTTAGACGTATTTAGGGTATATATCAATACATATAATAAATCTCCAGAAGGGTCGTGTCTGTACATTGAATATTTCTACAAAAAAATATTTGCCGGAGACATTATTAACGATATACAGACCAAAACGATTTTTTTATTATTTTTTGTGTCTGTCTGTCTGTCTGTCCGTCCGTGCGTCCGTCCGTCCGTCCGTCCGTCTGTCTGTCTGTCTGTCTGTCTGTATGTTACCACATCACGCCAAAACTACTAAACCGATTTCGATGAAACCTTTTTTTATTCAACTGTGTGATATCCGGTTTGCAACTTAGGATAGGTACCTAAAATCACGCTACCTGACTTAGGGGGTAACCAGGAAATTTAAATTTGGCTGTTTCTTAACTGATTTTTATGGAACATTTTTTGCAGGAAATTGAACTATGATCGTTTTTGAACGATCTTAAAGGTACTTTTTATGTGAGAGAGTTTGTGAGTTACCTGGTGTCCAGCCTAGGTTAGAAGTAATCACGCAAACCATTCTAATATTGAGTAAGTACCCCAGTTTGTATGGAAAACACGCAGTGTCAAACATACTGAAAACGTTTTTCCGCGCGTAGGAGCGGGATCTGCTCGATCGCGCGCGGAATCGTGTTTTCCATACAAAAACAAAGATCAGACAATGCGGAACACCACCGCCAATGGAAGGAAGGGAGAGAGGCCTTTACCCTGCAGTGGGACACCACAGGCTCATAAATAAATAAATTGTGTTTTGGCAGTTACCATAATACCTCCTTCACCTGACTTGGTGTCCAGTGGTACAAGAAACTGATAACGACTCGGCGCGTGCTACAGGGTGGTCTTGCGAACAGGAACGTCAACTTGTGGCGGAGTAACCTTCAGTGGCTTAAGGCTCTCCTGTTAATACTGAATCACTAAACGTGCCATTAAACCAACAATTTGGTTTTGAAGAAATTGATTATTTTGGTTAATTACTTAAATAGTTAAGTATTAGGATTAATTAAGTTTAGTGTTACTGAATTAAATATTATTATTTAGTATACTTCCCGGCAATTAACTACAATATTAAAACATATGTGTGAATTTAATAAGCATTCTTTTCCCACTACATCTAGTCTGCCGGTTGCTATATACGTTAGATAAGGGTGGAGGTGTGAAGTATGTAGGTTGTAAAAGAAATGTGTCATTATTGTATGTATGGAGGGTATCTTTCTTCTAAATAAAAAAGCCTTATATTAAATGTTCGTGTTTAATTATGCTCCGCCTTATTCTCACATATCTCATACTGGAAAAAAAATATCGCTGTAATGATATCGTTAAAAATTTGGGTACCCGAAAATAATGATATGACGTCATATCGTTTTATTGTAGTAATCGAATATTTCGGTAATGCAGCTCGTGGTTCAAATATTTCTGTCGTTGTGTTTTAAAATGAACTTCTTTCGTAATATTATAGAAAATATTTCTTTTGTAATCTTTTTAATGTACTTATTTCATATTTGTTTTCTAGTCAAATCCGTTTAGTTTTGTACATACATACATATAATCAGGCCTTTATCCCTAATGGCGTAGGCAGAGCGTAAACGACCTAAACAAAGGTCGTTCGCCACGTTTGACTTGAGAAAAGATTTGTAGGTAAAGTTTTGTCTTAATTTTTAATGAAAGAAGGTTGAGCTAGAGGCTCATTGACAGCGATTTTTCAGTGCCTTGTTCAGCTGTCCATAACAACAGCAGAGTTATTCTCGCGCGACGGTGGCATCACCAATTTTAAATTAATTGCGTCCAAAATACAAACATTTTCATGAATATTTTACATTTAGCGGAAATCGCAAGTATCTAATTCTTCATTTTATAACCCATAATTTATAATTCAAACTTGTAATTTTGGACGGCAGTCAATCCGCAATACAAGTGGCAGAATTCTGAAAATTATTTTACTTTAGACACAATTAATTAATAACTATTGAGAGCGCCACCTATGCTCTGTTTCCACCTTAACCGGCCAAAAGCGGGGAAATACTCACACTAAACTCAAGACGACAAAAAGACTGGTGGCTCATAATCTATTTAATATTCATATAAACACGCCTTTATTCCTAAAGGGGTAGGCAGAATGTAAACGACCTAAACTTAGGTCGGTCCGCTACGTCTGACAAAGTTTTGAGGGTAGGGTATTTAAGATAGATTGGAACGTATATTGCTGTAGTGACAGGTTGGGAGGAAATGCAGCTGGCACATTGTATGTTTTTCTCTCGCTCTTAGTCCAGCATGGAAGCAATCTTTATAACATCGTCGCAAATCACAACAACGCACGAACTGATCCCGTAGTCTAGTGTTCAGAGCCACGGGCTTACGATCCGGAGGTCCTGGGTTCGATTCCCAGAGGGGAACACATAGTTGATATTTGTCAATTTATCACTTTGTGAGGTTTTCCCTAGTTTGGTCATCACAGGCTGAATCACTTGATTGTCCGAAAAGGCTATCGGTCCCGGTCGCTGTCTTTGATAGTGGTTTTTACACTAACCATGATAGAGGTCTATCAGCTGTGATATTAGGCGGTTTAAAAACTCTGACACCAGGGTTCATCAGGTCGACTGACTCGACCCACACGACAGAAGAAGAAGACAAGAACGAATTTAGTTATTGACTGTAATTTACCAACTGGATTTAATTTACAACTTCTTAACTCGTTTGATACTTACTAATTTTCGTTCAATCAAGTTACGAAATTTATTTTTGTGTTACACTAAATACTTGTATACCAGTCATTAGATAATTAATAATTCCTATGTGATAATAATACTATGACTCGTATTTATAAAGCAATCTCAAGATTAAGATAGATATTAAGAATGGATCTGACAGGCCATTTTGTACTGATGACATTTCTGATACGAACTCGCTGTCACTCTTGAGAGCTGGTTATAAATACAGGACTAAGGGCAGCAACACACAGGCGTTACTTACTGCGCGCAAGGTTGCGCTCAACCCGCTGTCATTGTTTTTTGCATTGCCTACAACACACATGTGATGAACTCTACGTCGGCGCATCCCTCTGCCTGTATACGCGCGTAAGGGGACGCATATGTCTTGTAGGCAATGCAAAAACATTGACAGCGTGTTGAGCGAAACCCTCCGCGCAGTGACACCTGTGTGTTGCTGCCCTAATATGTCAATTTATCTTGTTAGCGTAAACATGAGCGCAAGTGTTGACCTTGTGAAACAAATTGCTTTGCTTAGTTTAGGTTCTGGCCTGAATATTTCATGAAACACAATACCGTAACCTGTGTAACTAACTTTAAATGCCTTTGTGGTCTGGTTGTGATCCGATTCTTGGGCTTCCGTCCCTCGTGCGTTTGATTCCGATATTGGTCAATTACCCCCATGCTGGAAGCGAAACAAAAACATATAATGTCTCGGCTGCTCTCCTAGGCATGCTGTAAAAAGCAGCTAAGGGATCCGAGGGTTTCAGTGGATTGCAATTCAGGCGATGGGCTGACAATCTGTCATTACAGCAATATACCTACAAATTAAATAACCCTCAAAACTTTGTCAGACGTGGCGGAACGACCTTTGTCTAGGTCGTTCACGCTTTGCCTACCCCATTAGGTATACGTGAATATACGAATGTAGGTCAATTATGCATTTGATTTTTCCCATTTTTATTTTTTTCCAGTTCGTCGTATTGCTTAGTACCACCATATTATTTCCTTATTGCATCATAAAATGCGAATGGGATTTCTACCCTAAGCCGCATAGTTCGATTAATTAAATAATTATGAGTGTTGCTCTGACTACCGCAATTAATTTAATAATTATGAGTGTTGCCCTGACTAACACTCATAATTATAGGCCGATATTACCGACCCTGTAGAGGATTGCGGCGTGATTTTATTAAGGTATGCCTTCCCCGGATGTCCTTATAAAGAATGTCTACACTCTCTAGACGAAACCTGTCAGCTGATCCGGACACGTTAGAAGGAATCTAGTTTTACCTGTAGTCTAAATAGGGTGACCATCATATCTACTTATTAAATATTTATTAAAAGCCTTTACATTCGGTTAAATACATTTTAACATTAAATAAATACATAGATTTCATTCTAAAAATAAAATAGTAAAAGTTCAAAAAGAAATACATACATACATAAATCATGCCTTCATCCCTTACGGGGTAGGCAGAGCGTTTAACGCCTCGTAAAAAGCGCTTTTGCCACGTCTGACAAAAATTGAGGGCTATTTTAAATTGTAATATGTATTGCTATAGTGACAGGTTGTCAGCCCATCGCCTAAATTACAATACACTGTAACCCTCGAGTCCCTTTTTCTGACTCCAACAGCATGCCCGGGAGGAAGGGCAGCTGGAACATTCTATGTTTTTCTATCTCTCCCAGTCCAGCATGGAAGTATCAAAAAGAAATACACTTATAATACCTTTAAAATACATGCATTTTTATTTTTCTGTTCCCCAACTTGTCTTTTGACATAGGCCTCCTCCAGACTTTTCCATGTTTCCCGGTCTTGCCCTGTTCTTCTCATCATGATCATATCTACTATCATAAAATAAATACCGGGTGTAAGGGACATTATCCCACTAATAGGGGCTGCTCAATCAACGATACTGAACAACTTTCACAAGGTCTTTTTTTTTCAGAAAGTGTTTTTTTTATATTTTCCATACAAAATGTCCACCTATATCAGACAGAATTTTTATAGAATAGTAAAAAGAAAAAATCCCTTCCTGAAAGATTTTCCTGGTGAAAGTTGTTCAGTATCGTTGACTGAGCAACCAGCATTGAAGAAGTGGGATACTGTCTCTTACACCCAGTATTATTATATATATTTATGTAATTTTTTAGCTTCCATGCTGGACTGGGAGCGACAGAATAACGTAGAATATGCCAACTGCATCTCCTCCCGGGCATGCTGTAAAAACCAGCTAAGGGATTCGAGGGTATATTGTAATTTAGGCGATGGGCTGACAACCTGTCACTACAGCAATATCCAGTTCTATCTTAAACAACCCTCAAAACTTGTCAAACGTGGCGGAACGACCTTGGTTTGGGTTGTTCACGCTCTGCCTACCCCATTAGGGATACAGGCGTGATAGTATGTATGTATGTCATTTCAGTTTAACACACAAGGTAGAACACAAATACACAAGGGAGATAAAAATCATAAACAGTGGCGTCAATTCTCGCGACGTTCAGTCTCGTCTCCCCTTTGTCCATTCCTAAATCCTGAGATTCATATCTGGTCCAAAAATAGGAAGTGATATTATAAGTACATACATACATAAATCACGCCTTTATCCCTTACGGGGTAGCAGAGCGTTTAACGCCTCGTAAAAGGCGCTTTCGCCACGTCTGACAAAAATTGAGGGCAATTTTAGATTGTAATATGTATTGCTTTAGTGACAGGTTGTCAGCCTACCGCCTAAATTACAATACACTGTAACCCTCGAGTCCCTTTTGCTGACTTCAACAGCATGCCCGGGAGGAAGGGTCTCTCCCAGTCCAGCATGTTATAAGTAGTGTTCTACAAAGGTCTGTCTTTGATATTTCCTTGACTTATTTCAAAATCTTTTGCAAGAATACTCTGTAAAATCTAAATCTAATCTAGCTGCAACAGATACCATTCAGAAATAAAACAAAAGGAAATGTTTCTGAAATCTATAGGAATTGCATCTGTCACAGCTAACATCCTAGATTTTTTGACTATGATCACATATATACATACTATTAGGTAAAATTTTCTTCTTTGTAAATAATTATTCTTCTTCTTCTGTCGAGTGGGTATCGAGTCTATGGACCCGATGAACCCTGGTGTCAGAGTTTTTAAACCGCCTAGTAGCACAACTATCAGGCCTATGACATGGTTTTGTGTAACGACCACTATCAAAGACAGCGACCGGGACCGACGGCTTAACGTGCCCTCCGAAGCACGAAATCTTTTTCTTTTCGGACAATCAGGTGATTCAGCCTGCAATGTCCTACCCAAACTGGGGAAAAATTCACAAAGTGATAAATTCTCAAATATCAACTTTGTGTTTTACCCCCTGGGAATCGAACCCAGGACCTCCGGATCGGGACCCCAGGGCACTAGCCACTAGACCACGGAGGCAGTTAAGAGAGAATCTTGTAAATAAATAAATGTCAGTCTATATAAGCGGGCCTGACCAAATGCTCGAGCTCACTTTCTGGACGGCTTTCGAGGGTGCAGCATCGTGCTCGGCGAGTTCTTGGTATCGTTAATTTTAGTTTTCTTGTTAATTTGTATGCCTTGTTCCGCTAAATTAGTTCGTAATTAATTATAATTTAGAGTAAGATGTAATTTGTAAAAGTCAATTATATTTTGAGAAGTAAAGCAGTGAATTTAGTTACAAGATTTGTTTTTTTTTTAAGTATTTACGTCCTCTCAACCTAAGAATACATATAATCACGCCTACATTACTAACGGGACACCATGGATCATTGGGTCGACTGACTCGATACCCACAGGACAGAAGAAGACAGGAGGTATGATGAATCTATGGAAAGTGCTGCATGTGTGTACAGGTACATTGCACATACATAATATACATATAATCACGCCTTTATCCCCAATGACGTAGGCAGAGCGTAAACCACCTAAATAAAGGTTGTTCCGCCACGTCTGACAAAGTTTTGAGGATTTTAATTAGATTTGTACGTATATTGCAGTAGTGACAGGTTGTCAGCCCATCGCCTAAATTACAATATACTGATACCCTCGGATCCCTTAGCTGGTTTTTACAGCATGCCCCAGAGGAAATGCAACTGGCACATTCTTCTTTTTTTTTCTTTATCTCAGCATGGCAGAATATATTTTATGTTATAAGAAAATACACTCTGGCACTACTAAAGGTTTAAATAACATTGTTTACTAGGAGTAACATAAGTATATTCTACGTAGTATTGTCACGCATTCGTAGATAAAAACTAAGGTTGATGATAGCCGAGCTATAAAATCTTGTTTGAATTCACTCAAAGAGTTTATAATCTGTTTACTATAGAGTAAGACGATAAGATATCGTAGCATTGTTTTTGTAAACAAAACAAAAAGCAACAAACAAAAAACATACAGCTGAATTGAGAACCTCCTCCTATTTGTATTGAAGTCGGTTAAAAAGTGTTGAGTTGATTGTGTGTTACGTAGTTAGGCCCATAATTATAATCAGCTCTCAAGAGTGACAGCGAATTTCAGTTCGTATCGGAAATGTAATTTCAAATCCATATCCATACTTAATATTACTCTCAATCTTGATATCGCTTTATAAATACGAGCCTTAATAACTTATTTAATTGTCATCATCATTCATCGGTATCGTCAGTCGCTAGTAGTCGCGTATCCAATTTACAGACAAACATAACATTGTCCCTAATGGGGTAGGCAGAGCGTAAACGACCATAAAAAAGGTCGTTCCGCTACGTGTGACACAGCTTTGAGCGTTATTTAAGATAGATTTGTAGGTAGGTATATTGTTGTAGTAACAGGTTGTCAGCCCATCGCCTAAATTACACTATACAGAAAACCTCGGATCCCTTAGCTGGTTTTTACAGCATGCCCGGGAGGATGCATATCCAATTTGTATCGGAAAAATGTCGTATGTAACGTATATGGATGAGTACACAATCTATCGTACGATTACTAGGAATTGTAGCCGAATCTAATATGAGACTGAGTGCATAAGCGGCCTTAGAAATCAATTAATTTCTGCTCACATAAAAATTAACAGTTTCTTTTTCTTACCTAGGGAAACAGACACAATTTTTTCAAAAATTATGCTAAACTTTTGGTCTATTAGTCTACAGACAGATGTCTGTCCATTTGTCACGTTAGTGCCTTTTGTTTTAGATATTAGTTATAATTTTTGTACCTCTAAAATGAATAAAATAATTCAAAAAACTAAATATTTTACTCGACAATCGCTTCTAGCGTCACGGTAAAATCTCATTTTCCGTAAAATTTTAAATTACTGTACATTTTCACGCAAATTCATGAAATACTTAATCCTATAAGAATGGTTTATGTCTGCCTAGTAATTTAAATGGTATATATGTCAAACGCATATGAATATGTACCTATATGCCTTATGAATAAACTGCCTCCATGATGTAGTAGTCTGAGCTTCAGACTCTCTATCCGGAAGTCATAGGTTTGATTCCCGAGTAGAATCAAATTCATCAGGATTAAAGATTGAAGGAATAGGTAGGTACTACAGAGAGTGGGGCATATAAGTAGATTATTCATACATACAATACTTATTTGGGCACTAAAAACGCAAAAAAATATTAAGTAATCTTAAATAATAATATTTTACTTCATAAAAAGAATGAATAAATGTATTAATAAGCACATTTCCACCGGGTGCGATGAAGGGCGGGCTCTTCGATTATTGTTTAGTTTTTATGTATTTTGTTTTGTTTTTATTTTGTTAGTCTGTATTGTAAATATATCTTTACTTGAATAATAAGTAATAACTCCCGCATACTTCACCAGATTTTATTTTATGCCACCATTATCCTCAAATAATGAAGAAACCATGGCCGCTACTCCCACCGCAGGAAATATAACAAAACCCAAAAAACATTAATAGGATCAACTTTGATAAATAATAATATTTGACATAAACGGAAAAACGAATGTAAGAATTCCCGCATATTTCAAAAGCTCTTATTTTATGGCAGTATTATCCTCAAATAAATATTTCTTCCACGCTGGACATTTAGCGAAAGAAAAACATACAATGTACCAGCTGCATTTTCTCCCGGGCATGCTGTAAAAACTAGCTAAGGGATCCGAGGGTTTCTGTATATTGTAATTTAGGCGATGGGCTGACAACCTGTCACTACAGCAATATACCTACAAATCTATCTTAACATATAATAAATCTCTAGAAGGGTCGTGTCTGTACATTGAATATTTTTACAAAGAAATAATTGCAGCGGGCATTATTAACGATATAAAGATCAAAACATTTTTTTTATATTATTTGTCTGTCTGTTTGCTGTAAGTTACCACATCACGCCAAAACTACTCAACCGATTTCGACGGGACTTTTTTTATTCAACTGTGTGTTACCCGGGTTGCAACTTAGGATACCTAAAATCACGCTACCTGACTTAGGGGGTAGGCAGGAAATTGAAATTTGGCTGTTTCTTAACTGATTTTTATAGAACTTGTTTTATTCGACTGAACATTTCTTAAACACAAAGTTACGATGCAAATAATCACGCCACCTGACTTAGTTGACTGAGTTTTTTTAATTACCTGGTATCCAGCCTAGGTTAGAAATAATTACGCAAACCATTCTAATATTTGTAAGTACCCCAGTTTGTATTGAAAACACGCAGTGTCGAACATACTGAATATTTTCACAAACACAAAGATCAGACAATGCGAAACACGCTTCCGCCGCACGCGAGTTAGCAGATCCCGCTTCTACGCGCGGAGAAGCGTTTTCAGTATGTTCGACACTGCGTGTTTTGCATACAAACCAGGCATACGAAGTCGCGGGCAAAGCTAGTCTTAAATAAACCTCAAAACTTTGTCAGAAGTGGCGGAATGACCTTTTACGCTCTGCCTACCTAATTTTAGATAAAAGCGTGATTATATATTAATGTATTTATGTAATTTTTGTATTGTGTACCTACACCAATCACACTGAAGCCCATTGGGTTAAATGCGTGATTATACGTATGTATGTATTATCCTCAAACCACCGAAACCATGGTTGTCATAGCGATAAATATATGAAGATCGCACGCGCAGCCGTCGGCTTATTCTCTCACTTGACGCGCCAGTGTGACTGTAGACAGACCGACCAGCAGTGCTGTTATAAGTTATAGAGGAAAACGGATTTGTAGAGCGAAACTAGTCAGTTGTGACGCAAAACTAGATGTGTTCGTGAAAATATTGGGGGCAGTGCATTTCGTGAACGGTATCATTTGATTGGGATAAAACAGTATTTTAATACGTGCAGTCACTCCTGTATTCCTCACGGGGTAAGCAGAGCGTCAACGGCGTGCAAGATATTTTAATGGAGAAAAATGACAGGTATGTTGTGTATATTTTTGGCACGTTTGTAAATAAAAACTCCAATGTTACCTATGCCGGTTGAGTCTTTTTCCTTATATGTTGAAGTGTGTGTATGCTGATTCCTACGTAACATTATTATTCTACTGATGGTAGAGATAGGCGAAACCACTTATGCTAGTAAAATAAACACATTCTAAAGACTATGCGTAATTATACGTAGAGTTTTAAGTATTACTCGAAGACGCAAAAACGATATATAATTGAAAATCTTGGTAAAGAAAAATATTAAACTTCCCTATTATACAGGTATTTACAAAAAACTTGTGAGTGCAGTAATTTGAATAAGTAATCTACTCAGTACATACACATACATATAATCACGCCTTTATCCCTAATGGGGTGGGCAGAGCGTAAACGACCTAAGCAAAGGTCGTTCCGCCACGTCTGACAAGTTTTGAGGGTTATTACAGATGATCATGACGTATATTGCTATAGTGACAGGTTGTCAGCCCATCGCCTAAAATTGTAATAAACTATAACCCTCGAATCCATTAGCTGGTTTTTACAGCATGCTCTGGAGGTGATGCAGCTGGCACATTCTATGTTTTTCTATCACTCCCAGTCCAGCATGGAAGAAACTCCCAGTCCAGCATGGAAGAAGTATACAGTATATCTACTCAGTATACAGTAGACTTTACGGCTTTACCTATGCAGATTTATGTAGATATTTTATCAGCATTTCTTGTTAAATAACCAATCACAGTTATAGTAGGGCAGTCCCAGCTTGTTATTGGATGTTATTGGACCCGCTGTAGCACCAAATTTATTCTAAGAACTAGTTAGGTACATAGCTGTAGGTATTTCCTCCTCCACGGCTGGTTCCTATCAAAATGGCTGCCTTTTTTATTTATGTATGTTGTTTTTTTTTTTAAGAATGTTTTTTTTTTGTATATAGGCTAATAATTAAAATATAATGGACACAGGTTTTTCTGTTTTTGACTAATTTCACCTGCAAAGGAGAGAGTGCTTTTTTTGTATAGGAAAATGTATGAAAATTTTATAAAGTTGATCCGATCGGGATTAAATTTTGCACGTGGTTTGCTATGTACCTAACTTGTCATCATCTCCCTAGCCTTATCCCGTATCTCGCGGGGCCGGCTACCTCATCTAGGTGATTGAACGAGGGTACTGGTTTTTACACAGAGCGACTGCCATCTGACCTCCACAACCCAGAAGGGAAACCAGTTCCAATCCTAGATTAGGTCCGAGTTTTCACGCTGCCAATGCTTAGCACTGGCCTCCGATTTGGCTTAACGACTAATATATACGGTATGAAACGATATTAACCGGGATCAATGGGTTAACGTGCCTTCCGAAGCACAGAAAAAGCACCAATTAAACGTACATAATATGACATTCAAAAATCGAAAAACACAATGGTACGTGGTGGTATTCGAACCACGTCCTCCTGTTTAGGAGGCAGCGGCCCTATCCACTACACAATCGGGCTCGTTACAACCTAACTAGTATCTGGAAAATAAAAATTGTGCCTTTCTGAAACGCGTCACCAAAAAAAACAATTTGTTCGAGCAATCGGCTGAACTATTAGAATAATCTGCAATGACATTAGCAATGAATGTATTAGAGGACATTTATTGCCAGAAAATTGTCATCGCCATTATCGTTCTAGTGATCTTGTAAATACTAGATAACTATTTATGTAGTTATGTAGGTACAATCTTGATATACTTCTCTCTCTATGTCTTTCTTCCATGCTGGCCTGGGAGCGAGAGGAAAACATAGAATGTGCCAGCTGCATTTCCTCCCGGGCCTGCTGTAGAATCCGGCTAGGATCCGAAGGTTTCAGTATATTGTAATTTAGGCGATGGGCTGACAACCTGTCACTACAGCAATATACTTACAAATCTATCTTAAATAACCCTCAAAACTTTATCAGACGTGGCGGAACGTACTTTGTTTAGGTCGTTTACGCTCTGCCTACCCAATTAGGGATAAAGGCGTGATTATATGTATGTATGTAACCTTGATATACGGGGTGGAATTTTCAGACCGTTCCTTTTTATTTCGATTTTAGCATGTTCTCGGGTCAGTCAAGCGATTAATAATCTGTGAATGCAGTTTTGCTTCTTTTAAAAAATAAGGGAATGTTTCCTTTGAGTAAAATTTGCTATCTTCTTTATTTAGGATACTTCCCCTGGGGAAGCGGTCTGAAAATTCCGCTCTGTATACAGTTTTATTCCTAAGAATTCCTTCTTCTGGTATGTTCCAAAATGTGGCTCACAACAACACTTTAGTATAGTATGAGCAAAGCTCGTATGCGGTGGATATTTGACTATATTTATACAAAAATTGTTTTTGGTTGTTTTGTTATATGAAAATCTTAAAAATACATTAAAGTAGCCACGAAGATTTCTCAAAGATCAAGATCAAAGATAGTTTAGTAATAAAAGTATAAAAGAAATGAATCTAGTTCTTACATTTGACAGCAGTCTTTCAACAATATTTTACCTATGTAATTTTTACATCCATATTATGAGCATTGTACGTACCTGTACATACATTCAGTACTGTCTTCTTCTTCTGTCGTGTGGGTATCAAGTGTATCAACCTGATGAACCCTGGTATCAGAGTTTTTCTGACATGGTTTGTGTAACGACCACTATCAAAGACAGCGACCGGGACCGACGGCTTAACTTGCCCTCCGAAGCACGGAATCTCTTTTCTTCCAGACAATCAGGTTATTCGACCTGCATTATCCTAATCAAACTGGGGAAAACCTCACAAAGTGATAAATTGACAAATATCAACTTTGTGTTCCCCCCTTGGGAATCGAACCCGGGACCTCCGGATCGTGAGTCAATGGCCCTGACGACTAGACGACGGAGGCAGCAGACCTTTTCTGAACAGGTGCTATTAAGTGACCAGTTGGGCAAAATGGTAATTATTTATTGGTATATTGGTATGGTTGGTTTTATTTTATGGTTATTAAACTGGGTACCACAAGGGTATGACATGCTCTGTGAGGTGGTACTGTATGTACTAGTGGCAAGGTGTGTATAAATAACCCAACTAATGGTGGATGGCAGTTGGTTGGAAAGCCTTCCATTAAATAGCCATTTAAGCAATTATTCAAAACACTTTTGCCGCTTTTTAATAAAGTATTTCTTATTCACATATCATTTTGGTATAGACACAACTTGATGTACAAATTGACTATGGTATGTGTTTTTAAACCGTTTTGACTACGCGACCCCCTTGTATACTGAAAATATCCGGCGACCCCCTAGCTCAGCTTTTCATTATTTTTGTTCGGTAGATCTCTGGGTACACCATTTTATCCATCAAATGTTTAAAACTTCGTAATAAAAACAATACAATCGGCGATTGAAGCGCCATCAAACTTATTAGTAACCAGAACTAATTGATTGATATGTAGAAACCACCAATAAATATAAACGCGATCGTAGCGAGCGCAAAAATTCACGAAAAAAGGCAAATAGTCCTTTGAATTAAATATTCATAATGTGAACGAAGAACCAATCAACATGTTTTTCGCTAGCATAGCGAGCGCGAAACTTCACGAAAAATTATAAACAATACTGAAACATTCATAACGCGAGCGTAACGAGCGCGGCATTACACATTATTTACAGCGAACACAAGGGCATTTTCTGACCTACAAACAGACTGAGTCTTTTTACCGGCGACCGCTTGTGACCACCGCGCCCCGCAGGTTTAATGACACTGGACTATGGCTTGGAAAAATGTAGTTTTGTACTTACCGCAAGACAATAACTCATTCCCATACATTTCTAAGCCGCGTGTAAAACCACGAAGTACTAAAATAACGCTGAATAATTTGTGGAATACCCAGTTTAAATAGCTAAGAGCCCAATCAACATTTCCCACAGATGAATTAAATAATTTCCAGGAACCATTTCAATTTATCAAGCAAGCCTAGTTACTAATTTACAATGGCTATTGTTGCCGAGGCGCGGGGGGCAGTCAACCATTTAAGACGTGTAAACAGTAGCTGTCGTTTAAAATTCTCTCGTAAAAAGTGTTCTGATTGCTGTGAAACTTATACCAAAAGTTTTATTACACTCTCATCTGATATAATACATATATTTTAAAGTTGCATTCTGCGTGGATATCAAGAAATATTCAAAATACGGAAGATATTCCAACGGATTTTACTGACCAAACTGTGAGTAGGCCTATTGATCTATTGTTCGGTAAAATGAATCATCGATCAACGCATCCAAGTGACCTACCTACTTACAAGCAAAACTGACCGTGGGTCAGATATGGACACATAATTTCGCCCCCATCCGTCAAGCATCCATAGCCAAAAGGATAGAGCGTGTGAATCCTACGCAGTGAGCAGAGGATCGAATCCTGGCAAAAGATACATATATATATATATTTTTCTTCCATGCTGGACTGGGAGCGAAAGAAAAACATAGAATGTACCACCAGAATTTTCTCCCGGGTATTCTGTAAAAACCAGCTAAGGGAACCGAGGGTTTCAGTATATTGCAATTTAGGCGATGGGCTGATAACCTGTCACTACAGCAATATACCTACAAATCAATCTTAAATAACCCTTAAAACTTTGTCAGACGTGGCGGAATGACCTTTGTTTAGGTCGTTTACGCTCTGCCTACCCACTTAGGGATACAGGCGAGATTATATGAATGAAGATTAAAAGATTTAACAATGAAGATTAAATAAATAACTATAATGTCCATAAATTCAATACATGTAGAGCCATTGTTCTAGACATAATGTTACTCAGTTATAAACGAAAAATATATAAACTTGATAAAAACAGTAATCAAACGGAAGAACAAATACATGCATACATACATATAATCACGCCTTTATCCCTAATGGGTTAGGCAGAGCGTACACGACCCAAACAAAGGTCGTTCCGCCACGTCTGACAAAGCTTTGAGGGTTGTTTAAGATAGATTTGTAGGTATATTGCTGTAGTGATAGGTTGTCAGCCTGTCGCCTAAATCGCAATATACAGAAACCCTCAGATCCTTTAGCTGGTTTTTACAGCATGCCCGGGAGGAAATGCAGCTGGCACATTCTATGTTTTTCTCTCGCTCCCAGTCCAGCATGGAAGTAGAACAAATACAGCCAAGTATATTTGGTATTACGATATTAAAATATATTAGGTAGGTTCATGATCACGTGACGTCATTCTCCGTAGCGATGCCGACCGGTTGTCACCATGTGGTGCTGGCAGAATACCAGCGTCGTGGCTTCTGCTGCGACTTATGCTGAGTCAGCTCCTTTTACTGCCTCCGTGGTCTAGTGGCTAGTGCCATGGACTCCCGATCCGGAGGTCCTGGGTTCGATTCCCAGGGGGGAAACACAAAGATGATATTTGAGAATTTATCACTTTGTGAATTTTTCCCCAGTTTGGTTAGGACATTGCAGGCTGAATCACCTGATTGTCCGAAAAAGGAAAAGATTTCGTGCTTCGGAGGGCACGTTAAGCCGTCGGTCCCGGTCGCTGTCTTTGATAGTGATGGTTACTCAAACCATGTCAGAGGCCTGATAGTTGTACTACTAGGCGGTTTAAAAACTCTGACACCAGGGTTCATCGGGTCGATAGACTCGATACCCACTCGACAGAAGAAGAAGAAGCTCCTTTTATCTGGCGCAGTACATAGCTTACCAGTTATAGTAATGGTTATACGTTGTTTACATGCTTCAGACGTTGTTGTAATTAATAGTGTTACCTATTTTAAGATCTTTTGTATGCTGTTTTATGATTATGTTGTGTTTTGTACTGTGAACTGGAGAATAAAGTGTTTTCTATTCTATTCTATTTGAAAATCTTCATGACTTGTTATTTCGTCCTCAAAGTGAATAAAGACTGTCACAACTTGGAGACATCATTATAATTTAATATTAAAACTATAGTTTCAACAAGTCCAAATTGTTATTATAATGCTTTAAACTTAAACGAAAATTACTCTATGTTAAACATATTTCACCAAAATGTCTGTGGAATTTCGACAAAACATGTACACGTAGAGCTGTACCTGGAATGTATGGATATGAGACAACACTATGTTTGTTTTCTTCCATGCTGGACTGGGAGAGATAGAAAAACATAGAATGTTCCAGCTGCCCTTCCTCCCGGGCATGCTGTTGAAGTCAGCAAAAGGGACTCGAGGGTTACAGTGTATTGTAATTTAGGCGATGGGTTGACAACCTGTCACTAAAGCAATACATATTACAATCTAAAATTGCTCTCAATTTTTGTCAGACGTGGCGAAAGCGCCTTTTACGAGGCGTTAAACGCTCTGCCTACCCCGTAAGGGATAAAGGCGTGATTTATGTATGTATGTATGTGTATGTACCTACCATGTTTGTTTAAGTGAACATTTTTTAACACACGAATCGGCAGAATTCTTAAAATTATCTAACTACGATTTAGCTACTCTTTTTGCTAGAAAAAACAAAACAAGAGGGGGAAATCTAATAATGATATTTTCAGAGATTTGATTTTGAAGTTATAAACTGTAAGAAGGTTGCTAAAATGGATTGCTTTGAATTATGCTGCGTTAGAGATGTAGAGTCAAACATTAATATTTTCTGCTGTTGCCAAAATAATAATAAATATATTTTCATGGAAAAATTGGAATCTCTTTTATATAACTATTATGATAAGAAGGTAATAATAATAGGTGTTTTTTTTTATTATTTATTAACAATGACGATTTCCTTAATTTATTGAAATGTTATAATTTTCGACATTTAATCAATTCAATTACTTTTATAAGAAATGACATGACATCATGTATCGATAATATACTGACAAACATTGGCGAGGAGTCATTCATTACTCTGTCAGTCGTGAGTCATTCATTACTACTAAAGAAATTGTTGCAAGAAAAATGTCTTTACTCAATTGATGATTATTGACATAGTAATAGAAACAATTTTATTGTTATTTTAGAGTTGTATATGGTTGTATAGATATTAAGTTTATTCGTTTTATTTATTTCTTGACATAGTTTAAATTGTTTTTATCACTTTGACATAGGTAAATGTATTTTAAATTATAAATTGATGTTATTTTATGGTCCTATTCATACTAATTGCTTCCATGCTGGACTGGGAGCGAGAGAAAAACATAGAATGTGAAAGCTGCATTTCCTCCCGAGAATGCTGTAAAAACCAGCTAAGGGATCCGAGGGTTTCTGTATATTGCAATTTAGGCGACAGGCTGACAACCTGTCACTACAGCAATATACCTACAAATCTCTCTTAAACAACCCTCAAAACTTTGTCAGACGTGGCGGAACTACCTTTGTTTAGGTCATGTACGCTCTGCCTACCCCATTAGGGATAAAGGCGTGATTATATGTATGTATGTATTCATAATCATGTGTTAGTATACGAATGAATGTAATGTATGAATTTTAACTTAGCTGGATATTTAATTTAAATTGAATAGTTTTTCATATTGTGCATGTTTAGGATATAAGAATATTCACACATAGTGCAAACTGTTTTATGAATAAATAAATCAATCAATCAATCGAAATGGTAATACTGCACTGAGTACAAAATAAAATAATTATACATACATACATATAATCACGCCTTTGTCCCTAATGGGGTAGGCAGAGCGTAAACGACCTAAATAAAGGTCGTTCCGCCACGTCTGACAAAGTTTTGAGGGTAATTCAAGATCGATTTGTACGTATATTGCTGTAGTGACAGGTTGTCAGCCCATCGCCTAAATTGTAATATACTGAAACCCTCAGATCCCTTAGCTGGTTTTTACAGCATGCCCGGGAGGAAATGCAGCTGGCACATTCTATGTTTTTCTCTCGCTCCCAGTCCAGCGTGGAAGCCTAAAATAATTATTATGGAGTATAATTTGATTTGTATATAAAATTATTGGATAGTTTATTTGTTTTAAAAAGACACACATATACAATGGCGGCAATTCTGCGCGTACTATTCGTTAACTAATTCTTAGCTGTCACTTTCTTAACTTTGACTTAAGAACAGGATAACAAATAAACACATGACTATGACATTCCTAATGTGACGTAAGACGCTTAAAATAAGAACTGAGCATAGAGCATGCTTCCTTATTTTACGTCAAATAATTATGTCAGATTAGGAATTTTAAAGTCATGTGTTCATTCGCTTCCTTGTTCTTATATCAAAGTTAAGAAAGTGACAGCAATAGATAAGAATTGTAATAAGGATTATGTCGCGAGAATCGACGACTATTTGTAATATCAAAGGAGACAAAAGTAAACAGTTAAACAAATATCAAATTAAAAAATAAACGTACACGATAAATACAAAACAATCAAAAGGTTGTGTGTGTCGCAGTAAACCAAAAGGGCTATAGCTCAGCAAAAACGTTTTGCCCTGTTGAGCAAAACACAGTTTTTTTTTCAAACACCAATTGGAAACTGGTACGCATCTGGTACGACATACCCCGGTTGCTAGCAGGGAGTTCCAACTTTTAAAAGCTCAAGGTATGCCTATAATTAATGACGTTTCACTATTTTCATATGAAACTTTTAATTGATTTATGTGTACGTGGACTATGACTATTTTGGAAACTTTTATTTATAATTTGGTCGAATTTTCCTTTCCTTACATATAAGGTCGTAAGTCACAAAGTGAGGACGCATATAACTTTTATCTTTGACAAGAACAAAAGAAAATTATCACAGATTAAATAGTAGACGTCAACTTGCTTGTCATTATCAGTGTTTCAAAGGCATACCTGGATATTAGGCAAATAATATTTTGAGATCAACCCGAGATTGGCCCAAAAGCCAAAAAAAAAACAAAAAAAGAAAAAAAAAACTTTATTTTAGGTACAAGCCACATACATTACATTACATGACATACATTTTACAGTTTACCTTTATAACAAAAAAAAATTACCATGTTCCGCACCACAACATCTTCGAAACTGTATATTTATTTCAGAATCAAAATCAGAAAATATTTATTGCAACAAACATGGTATTATAGATGACACAATTTATACTTAAAGTAAAGAGCGCATGTTCCGCCAATACAGATAATTAGCATGCAATAAAAAAAAAATATTAAACATTACGTAAAATATACATACCTAATTAAAAATTAAGTCATGTGAATTAACATATTTTAATCTGTTCAGATAAAGGCGTGCTTATATGTATCTATGTATGTTAATCTGTTCAGTTGAGCTTAAAATTAAGTATCCCCAAGTCGGACTACGATTTGTAAATACTAGCTGCTTATGATCCTACTTCTGAGAAAAAAATACATAAATATACACATTCATCTCAACCACACAGACAGACAGATCTAAATATTACAAGATATAGTCAAGTATATTGGTAATTTATTATAATATACATACATGCATATAATCAAGCCTGATGAGGGAAGCAGAGCGTAAACAATCTAAACAAAGATCGACCGCCATGTCTGACAAAGTGTTGAAGGTTATTTAAGATAGATTTGTAGGTATATTGCTGTAGTGACAGGTTGTCAGCCCATCGCCTAAATTGCAATATACTGAAACCCTTGAATCCCTTAGTTGGTTTTTAGTTGGTTGGGCACATTCTATGTTTTTCTCTCACACCCATTTCAGCATGGAATAAATTATTTTAACCTAGGCATAAAACGAGATAATAATAAAGAACACTACTCTACTATCGTGTTTAAAGAAGACGAACTAAAATATTTTTATGATCATAATAATAAATCCATGATCATAATATAATCCTATAATAATGAGGCGCCTAGTCTAGTTTTTTTTTTATAAGAATGATAATATTTATATTTTTATAAAGTATTTTCATAATATCCATTGAATTGAGTTTTGTATTGGCGTAGGTCAAGATTATGAAAATATTATGACTGCATTAATTCATTTCTATAGACAATGTGCGGAAGATGTGGTCTTATCCAAATCGATGATAGTAGTTTTTTTTTGTATCATAGCTGATTTGGGATAGCTACTCGTACATATACTTATATTATAGATAGTAATATCATTGTGCACGTTATATCCGCTTCTCGACATCAAATCTCCCTGCCTGCGGATCTATTTCCGGAACGTTATAACCTGGGCCTTGTCAAGGCGAGAGTGAACAGGCATTTTCTAGGCAATCATGCTCCATCATAGTCTACATCATCACTTACTATCAAATATTAAAAAAAAAAAAATCTCACTTCTGTAGGCTTGGCTGTTGTAAGAAATTTCTTCATAGAAATAAGCAGTGCCTGTTGTGTGTTTTTTCTTTGTGTTTATGTTTTTTTGTGTCTTTTATTGTGTGCAATAAATTGTCAATTCTTATCTTCTTATCTTATCTTATTTAGCCCACATCATCCCACTGCTGGGCAAATTGTCAATTAACTAATCATAAATAATATTCGTCGATACGGTATAAGGCTAGGGAGATGATGATGATGATTCGTTAATATTTCACTAAAGGTAATTTAAAGTAAAAGTTTCTGCAATATTTCTAACTAGCTTTTTTTTACCCGCGACTTCGCCCGCGAAGTTTTTTGTTCCTTCTTCGTCCATACGTGATTATCTACAGCGTCTTGAATGTCTGGTCCGAAAACGTGACGATGGTAGCGTTAAAAGTAGGGTCCCCTTCTTCCGTCATCGTTCCTCATGTACCTACAACACGTCCCTATCCTACCCGTCACACGCGTTCCTAAACAGTCATCATGTCTGTCCATCCTCCCATCCATTATTCTTGACCTTGATCCATTTTTTTTGACTCGCTGCATTCGCTTCACTTAGTTCAATAAGAAATACCCATCAAAAACGTTTAAAATTACTAACTAAATTCAGTTCCCTGCCTGCTACCTATCCCATAAGTACAGTGGCGTGATTATATATAGCTTATGTCCGTCTCCAAGTTACCATCTATCACCATACCAAATTTCATTAAAATCTATTCAGCCGTTTAGGCGTGAAAGAAATCACTAACTTAATACAGTTCCCTGACTACTACCTACCCCCAAGTACGGTGGCGTGATTATATATAGCCTATGTCCGCCTCCAGTTTACCATCTATCGCCATACTAAATTTCATCAAAATTCGTTCAGCCGTTTAGGCGTGAAAGAGCAACAAACGAACAGACAGACAGACAGAGTTACTTTCGCATTTATAATATTAGTATGGATGTAATAAATAATATCAGAAACTGCCTGCATAATTGTTTCGCGAGCAAAATCATCATTTTGATAAAGCAAGTGATAAAGAGACCAATTGTCATAATCTATTGTATTTTCTCTGTGATCATAATACATTCACCAACTATTATTTCAACATATATACCTATTTGAGGCCCTGTCTCTTTTTTAGCCGGTACTTTTTACCCGACTGCGCAACGCAAAGGAGGGAATGTGTTTATCAGCCTATCTATGTATGTAAGTATGTACGTATGTTTGATCCTCTGTGGCGCTGAGTGTTGAGTGGTGAGACCAAACGTGTGGACCGATTTTGATGATTATTACGTTAATCGATTCGTCTTAACCATGCAAGTGTCACTGAAGATATATAAAAAAAAAACAATAATATAGCGAAAATTAAACGTAATTTTGTGAAATTGATAAATAAATAAGTCGTCGCAATATGTCGATTAGGGTATCAGTGAATATTTAAGTGGTATTTAAAAAACAATTCAAGTTTATTTATTACATCGTTTTTCATTTTTAACAATTGTTTAAAATTTATGATGATTTAAAGTTTTAAAGCTCACTTTGTATTCGACGCAGTTGGGTATTTTGAACTTTTAAATTACTTGTTACCTTATTGACCAAAGTGGATGATATTCTCGCCTAAAGGTAGGAGATTTATTTCAGTTTTTTGTTATCAGAGTTGGGAGGGAGGAGACACCATCACAGACGCAGTCAACGATCACTCTTAATGTTGAAAGTAACAAAGACGGCGACTACGACCCCTTGCAGCACAGAGAAGTGGAGCATCCTACATCGTAAGTAAAAAAAACTGGTTATATTTTAGGCATTTTTAGGGCTGAATACTTTGATAAACAATAAACTAACTAGATGCACAATCTCACTCAAAAAGTGTCCGTCCATCACGTCAATCGGGGAGAATTTTCATTCAATATCTATCACCTTGCTCGCTCGCGGCTTTTGGCGTGCCACAATGACGAAGTGCTCAGTCAAAATGATAGTATGTGCGAGTGCTATTGATATTGTACCCTTTCTTTGACGCGTTAAGGTCCAAATTTGAATGAATATTTTGATGTTATAAATATAAAGATAACTATACGTATGTGCAGTGCGGCTCGGACATTTTTTGGTCGGGGTTTTTCGTGATTGTGCATCTAGTTTGTTTATTGTTTATCAAAGGCTGAATAGCAGTAAATATACAGCTATTAAATTGTCATAACATAAGACTGCTGTAAAACTGAAAAACTTTCCCCGAAGGTCGAAATATCAAAAAAACACAACGTACAAATTTAAAACAAAATTTTCTGGAGATTTACTAGAAAGAAACTCTCCCTGGATTTACGTATAATTTTTCGCGATGAGTTTTTAGGCCAGCGACGGATTATTTTAATAATTTACCAATAAATATTATAAAGTGTATTCGAAATGTAAAACGAGGCGTCTTTTACCAACTTTGGAAAAACAAAAAAGTTACAAAATAAGCCAAAAATATTTGAGAAAAATCTGTGGATAAAAACTCGATCGTAACTTAAAAATTTCTTTCAAAATGTTTTTCGATAAGCCATCGGTTCTAATACAATTCCGAACACTGCTTATCTTATTAAAAAACTCTATCTTAACCAGTTACGTATAGTACAAGTATAAAAACATACTTGTAGAAAAACAAATAAATATGCAAACATGCCCCATCATCATCTGAGTCGCCTCTTATCAGGTAAGATGGCCGACAAATGGTTTGCCTACTATAAAAAAAAACAGTTATCTATAGATAAGTACAAGTAGGGATCCGAGGGTTTCTGTATATTGTAATATACGCGGTAGGCTGACAACCTGGCACTAAAGCAATATCTATCTTAAATAACCCTCAAAACTTTCTCAAATGTGGCGAACGGTTTTTGTTCAGGTCGATTCCGCTCTGCCTACCCCATTACGGATAAAGGCGTGTTTATATGTATGTATGTAAGTACAAGTACCAACAAAAAAAAAACTCAATCGAAAATAATAATTAATTATATTTATGTACTGCTCATGTTGATAAAATATTTAAATTGTTCATCTTCTGCATTACGTTTTATGCTATCACACTCTTATTAGGTCTGCTGTAAGACATTTCTTTGTATAAATAAGCAGTGGCTGTTGTGTCTGAATTCCTCATGTAATTGTTCTGTGCGTGTTCATATGTACAATCAACTGTTAAATAAATTAATAGCTCTGATAGCGGTCGTTCAACAAGCCATATCAGAAACGTAGGACAATTTTAAAATACTGACAATAGTATTGAAATGAAACTTATACAAAAATAATACCTAACGTTATCATTGCAGGACCCTTGGTTCCTTCTTTCACCTGCTCAAGTCATCTCTTGGCTCCGGGCTGCTGTCCATGCCAGCGGCTTTCAAGCACGCCGGCATCATCCCAGGGTGCATAGGAACTGTGCTGGTCGGGTTCATAGCTACACATTGTGTCAGCATTCTGGTAAGATATAGACATAGTCACATACGTAGACGCAGACGCAGTGTTTCCAACGTTTATTAACTACAATGAAATATTTTTTTCCGTAGCCGGTAATGAAAAGCACAATCAAAGGTACTCGAAAAAAATATTATAAGATAGCCATTTGATTAATAAAAGAATAAAAACTGGGCTCGATTCTAGATTTGCCAGCTAAAACTAAAATTAAAATATATTTGTCACTTTTAGACTAAAAATAATAAAATAGGACAGGAGATTTATTCTTTTCGGTTTTCGATTTATAGTCGGTGGTTTTACGCGCTATCTGTCATTTTAATTCGCCGGCATATGATATGGCGGATAAAATTGATAGAAATACTGGGGAAACGTGCAAAAGCGCGACAAAATCTAGCGTATAAAAAGTAAAACTATAAATCGCCTGTCCTTTTTCAATTATATTATTTAGAAAGTGACAGATAGATTTTAATTTTAGTTGGTAGTATCTAGAATCGAGCCCAATGTTTATTTTTAATTTTATCTAATGGCATCCACATGTCACAATTTTGAGTAATTTGGCCAGCTTCAATGTTTATTGTTCGGTTTATAGCAGTGAAAACTTTTTATCTGTAGCCTAATTTTGATTTAACTAAAATTTATGGCCCAAAAAACTATCTACAAATATCTACAATGAATTAAAATTTTCCTTATTTTGTTATTTTAACTCGCTTTAAGATGGAATTCAAGTAAATAATAAATTGTTAATTGTTAAGGCTTCATGTCTGTCTGAACGATAGAATGTGCACAGACAAAGTAGGTATACATACATACAACATACATATAATCACGTCTTTATCCCTAATGGGGTAGGCAGAGCGTAAACGACCAAAACAAAAGTCATTCCGCCACGTCTGACAAAGTTTTGAGGGTTATTTTAGATAGATTTGAATGTATATTGCTGTAGTGACAGGATGTCAGCCCATCGCCCACATTGCAATATACTGAAACCCTCGGATCCCTTAGCTGACTTTTACAGCATGCCCGGGAGGAAATGCAGCTGGCACATTCTAAGTTTTTCGCTCGCTCCCAGGCCAGCATGGAAGTAGGTATACGTCCTAATTAACCTACCACACGTATGATTGCATAGTAAATATTGTAGAGTCGTTTTATCAATACAGCGGTTATAAAGGAAATAAAATACGGAATGAATAAAGCTAATAAAAATTCAATTTGTCCAACAAATGATTATCGTCTAAATTGAGGTATCCATTTTCTATTTCATTGTTAACTTGTTACACATTTTATGCTTATTTAGATACAACCTTACCTGTTACTTCATATTTTACATCAGATAAAAGATATTCCGAATAACATTTTGTGATGCTAGATTGACCGTGTCAGTTTCAACACCGTTTGCGTAAAAGGTCCTTTGTCCTATCAGGGAATTGGCTGACAACCCTTTCACCATCGGTTGATTCTTGAGTGCCCTTCAACTTTTTGGACGTGGCGAAAACACCGTTTTATGAGGTCAATGAGTTGAGCATAGCAATTAATACATGCAAGCGCGTAATTTTCTTCCATGCTGGAGTGGGGGGGGCGAAAGAAAAACATAGAATGCGCCAGCTGCATTTCCTCTAAGGCATTTCATGTCAGGCTATCGCCTTATTTGCAATATACACAAACCCTCGGATCCCTTAGCTGCTTTTTACAGCATGCCCGGGAGGAAATGCAGCTGGCACATTCTATGTTTTTCTTTCGCTCCCAGTCCAGCATGGAAGAACCCAGTCCAGCATGGAAGAAGTCCAGCTGCCCCTTACACCTGGTATTTCTATTTGATTTCTAGGTGACAACGTCTCGAGACATCTGCAGGGAGTGCCACAAGGCGTCTCTCAGTTATACGGACACTTGCGAAGCGGTGTTCAAAAATGGACCCAAAAAAGTTCGAAAGTACTCTACATTTGTCAGGTAATTATACCGGGTGTAAGGGACAGCGTCCCGAAAACTGATAGGGGTTGCTCAGTCAAAGATACTGAATCACTTCTATCAAAAAATCATTCTATGTGAAAAAAAATGGCTTTTCCATACAAAATGTAAATGAAACACCATTTTTTTTATTCACTTCCTGAAATAATTTCCTGTTGGAAGTTGTTCAGTGTCATTGACTGAGCAACTCCTATCAGTTTGCGGGACGCTGCCTATTTATTACACTCCGTAATTTATGCGTATATTTTACGCAACTATCATTCTTCATCTGTCGAGTGGGTATATGAACCCCGGTGTCAGAGTTTTAAAACCGCCTAGTAGCACAACTATTAGGATTGTGACTTGGTTTGAGTAACGACCACTATCAAGGACAGCAACCGGGACCGACGGCTTAGCGTGCCCTCCGAAGCACGAAATCTTTTTCTTTTCGGACAATCAGGTAATTCGGCCTGCAATGTCCTAACCAAACTGGGGAAATATTCACAAAGTGATCAATTCTCAAATATCAACTTTGCGTTTCCACCCTGGGAATTGAACCCAGGACCTCCAGATCGGGAGTTCATGACACAATATTTATTATTATTATTTATCATTATCATTGATAGACTGGTAATCACATGAAGGTAGGATAGAACTTATAACCCCTACTAAGGTTTCTATTTTCATCATCATCATCTCCCTAGCCTTATCCTGTATCTCTCGGTGTCGGCTACTTAATCTAGGTGCTTGAACGAGGGTACTGGTTTATACACAGAGCGACTGCCATCTGACCTCCGCAACCCAGAAGAGAAACCAGACCCAATCCTAGATTAGGTCAGAGATTTCAAGCCGACAACGCTTAACACTGGCCTCTGACATGGCTTAACGACTAATGTCTACGGTATCAAACGATAATAACAGGGACCAATGGCTTAATGTGCCTTCTGAAGCACGGAAAAACCTCTGAACAAACGTACATATACATACATACATACATAAAATCACGCCTTTACATATAGAATTCGAAAACCGAAAAACACATTGGTACGTGGTGGGATTCGAACCACGACCTCCCGCTCAGGAGGCTGCGGCTCTATCCACTACACCAACGGGCTCTAACTAACTAAGGTTTTCATATTTATTTTAAATAAATACTCTTATAGAAAAATATGAAAATAAAGAAGCTATAAGTTTCTTTTGAACTTAGTTGAGGCATCGGTTCGCGCCATTACTAAGGTTTATGTATCAGGTCGGGATGGACAATAAACACGACTACTAAAGGCCTTGACCCAAAAAAGATTAAATTCACCATTCAAATATTTGTTCGACCGGAAATTGACCCAAAATCCCTCTGCACGGACATAAGATACACAAGCAACTATTACCGACATTTTCGAATCATAAATTTTATTCGGACAAACATGTTCCATCAAATAATTTTACTTAATATTTTTTCTGTCATTTTTGGCACATAAAAGGTCTAGTCACACACGGGCGTGTCTGCCCGGCTGTGGGATACCTTTATTTCGTAACCAAACCGTTTAGTTATTGTTTCATACCAAGGAGGCAAAAAAATAATAACCTTAAAAGAACCTATGGAGTATACCGGGTGTAAGGGACAGCGTCCCGCAAACTGATAGTGGTTGCTGAAGCGACGAAACTGAACAACTATCACCAGGAAATTCTTTCAAGAAATGTAAAAAAAAGGTACTTTCCATACCAAATGACCACGTCGATCAGATAATTTGTATGTAAAACATTATTTTTTTTCACTTCCTCAAAAATCCTACTGATAGTTGTTCAGTTCCGTTGACTGAGCAACCTCTATCACTTTGCGGGACGCTGTCCCTTCCACCCAGTATAAGCATGTGGGTAATTGCACTCACCCATTTTGTTGTATTCCCCAGTATTCTAAAGCACTGAAAGGCTAATTAATCAGTTGCATTGTGTCATGATTGCGTCAGCCAATAGAAGCCAATTTTCCCTCCCCCCGCGCCATAAAGTGGTAAATTGTGTCTGTAAACGAAAAATTATGAATGCTCACTCCATACATTAAGTCCTCCTAGTTTACATGCCCTACCCTGTCTAATCTAGCTTGGTAAAAAATCACTTTGTCTAAAAGACAACAGGTAAAACGATAAAGATACAATAGACATTTCAACATATCGATACCAAAAAAGCTATTAAAATTCATCAAAAAAGTGGGCATGTATAATCACTACATAGTATAAAACAAAGTCGCTTTCTCTGTACCTATATCCCTATGTATGCATAAATCTTTAAAAGTACGCAACGGATTTTGATGCGGTTTCTTTTAATGGATAGAGTGATTCAAGAGAAAGGTTTATATGTATAAGACATGCATAATATAGTAAAGAAACACTGATAATTTCCGTGCGAAGCTGGGGCGGGTCGCTAGTAAGATATAATACAAACGACTATGATTCAATCACAACTATTGAAAAGATTAACCGTGGAATGTGATGTGATTCCAGTAATCATGCCGTCTATATAATTAATTAATTAGTAGGTACTTGTGCAACTTGACCTATTAACTAACAGTCGAGGAATTTGTTTATTAATAAAATGATCTTCTTCTTAGCGTGTCGATGGAACACGAGAGATAACATCGTAGCGGCCCAGAGTTCAGCGACTTGTCTTGCGGATTGACTGCCGTCCATTAAATCCTCTGGCGTGCAGGTGGTGGGGCACGCCGGGCACGATGTTAAGTGTGCCATGGTTTGCACTTCATCCTCCTTGTCATCTTCATTCTCATTGTAGAAATGTGTCAATCTTAATTCTTATGTACTTTATTTACTTTTAACTGCCTCCGTGGTATAGTGGCTAGGGCCATGGACTCCTGATCCGGAGGTCCTGGGTTCGATTCCCAGGGGGGAAACACAAAGTTGATATTTGAGAATTTATCACTTTGTGAAATTTTCCCCAGTTTGGTTAGGACATTGCAGGCTGAATCACCTGATTGTCCGAAAAAGCAAAAGATGCAAGATGCTTCGGAGGGCACGTTAAGCCGTCGGTCCCGGTCGCTGTCATTGATAGTGGTCGTTACTCAAACCATGTCAGAGGCCTCATAGTTGTGTTACTAGGCGGTTTAAAAACTCTGACACCAGGGTTCATCGGGTCGATAGACTCGATACCTACTCGACAAAAGAAGAAGAATTCTTATGTGGGCTTTACAAACAAATCTTAAAAACCGAGTAAATAATAAAAAGATTACCTAGTGCGGAATAATCACTCCAACATGACAGATTATAATTAAAAGTATTAAGTATAAAAGTCCAGTTATAAACCTTTTAAGAAACTTGCGCCTTGTACCAACTACCTACTTAACAAAACTCCCTGTTTTAAACTTGTAAAGCATTCAGGGAGCTCTTAAGTAAGAAGAATGCTTAAAAGGTTAAAAACACACTGCGGCCCAACTTCCCCGCCATTTTTATTTATGAGCGGATGATAAATATTTTTTTTAAAGAAAAGGTTCCATTTTTACAAGGAAATGATTATCATACAAGATTGCTTAGTAGCTGTTTTTGTTCTAATTTGAATTGAGGGTTCGAATTATTATTGCATTAATGCTTGAGTAGACGTATCTAATCTTGGTCCTAAAAAATGATAAAGTATGTACCTAAGGTCAAATTTAAATTAATGTAAGTATCTCTCATGGACAAAGTAACTTGGACACAACAACTTTGATAAAAATGTACTTGAATATTTGTTTGACACGAGCGAAATAGCGTTTCAGTAGACGTCAAATTTACTTTGTCAAAGTAGCGTGGCTTTCTTTGATCCCAGAAATTAGATCCTAAACGATTAATAAGCAAATATAATGATGAAAAATGCACACTTTGTCCAGGATCATTATAAATTCAATATTTTATTACATTAACTAGCGACTCGCCCCGGCTTTGCACTCATCAGTTTTCTCTACTATATTATGCATGTATTATACATATTACCCTCCTCTTGCATCACTCTATCCATTAAAAGAAACCGCATCAAAATCCGTTGCGTAGTTTTACAGATCTAAGCATACGAAGGGATATAGGGACACAGAAAGCGACTTTGTTTTTACTATGTAGTGAAGCATGTTTTCAACACAACTTTACTCTAGACTGTATCGCACAGTGGAATAATGTTAATATTCAATATTATTTAACTAATAAGTGAAGTTTTTAAAAACTTCGTCAGACGTGGCGGAACGACCTTTGTTTAGGTTGCATAACCCATAAGGGATAATGTCGTGAATATATGTATGTTCATTATGTAGTACTTACAACAAAACTTCGTACCAAAAAATACTAAAAAAACGGGTCGTTCTTTGTCCCCCCTAATTTACCTCCTAACTAGTCCAAAGTTCCGAAGTCAAAATTCCCATGCAAAAACGTATCTCTGTATATCGTCAATTATAGAAAAGGTTGTATTGAAGAATTAAAATGGGAAGGTTTTCGTGACTATCAATATTTTATTGGGAATAGTTGCAAATTCAAAAAATATACTGCACTTATCGTTTAGACTAATCGTTCGTGCATCCGAGTAATTTAGTATGCTGTAGGAAAATTAAAGAAGTACCTTAATTAAATACATACATATATTCACGCCTTTATCGCTAGTGGGGTAGGCAGAGCGTCAACGGCCCAAACAAAGGTCGTTCAGACAAGTATTGAGGTTCATTTCAGATAGATCTATGTATTGCTGTAGTGACAGGTTGTCAAATTAAATATCCATTAATATAAGTTTAGCGCCAGATCTATAATGATGCCAGTTTAGCATGCACGCTAAATGCAGGGCCGTTTAAGTCGTGTCATATAATAATTATCATATCAGTTTATCTTAAATAGTAGTCGTTACTCAAACCATGTCAGAGGTCTAATAGCTGTGCTACTAGGCGGTTTGAAAACTGCCACCACCGCTGTGTATACCTCCTAAGAATCCACTAGCTAAAAAAAAACTTAAATATTTATCGTATCAGGAAATTATAAACGAAAAATAATAATGTAATACTAGCTGTGCACGCGACCGGTTTACGGTAGTCTGATTGCGGTTGCAAGGCTAATCTGCACATTTAAGGTTAGACCGCACCACAGCTCGGACACTCCTAACTACAATGTAATTTTGGTCACACATCGACAGACGGCATGTTGCACTTGGCATGCGTTTCTGTGCGTGTTAAAAGGGTTGACAAATCTTGTTAGACCGGTCATAATCATCACTTGATTAAACCAACGTTTTAAAATAGTTCACTGTAACTGAATAGTTAGAATAGATTAGGCTGCGCACCGCGTCGCTCCGCTACAGCTCCAGTGCCACTTCAGTGCGGTACCTCTCATACATTTTCATACAAAGAAACGCTCCGCTGCAGCTACGTCCTAGTGCGGTCTAACCTTTACCATCATCTCTTTAGCCTTATCCCGTATATCACGGGGTCGGTTACCCAATCTAGGGGATTGAACGAGGGTACTGGTTTTTACACAAAGCGATTGTCATCTGACCTCCGCAACGCAGAAGGGAAACCAGACCCAATCCTAGATTAGGTCAGAGTTTTCAAGCCGCCAATCCTTAGCACTGGCCCCTGATATGGCTTAACGACTAATATCTACGGTATTAAACGACATTAACCGGGACCTACGGCTTAACGTTCCTAACCTTTACCGAGATTTTTTAATTAGAATATACGGTTCCTTGACGAAGAAAGTATGAAAAATTGTAAAGCAAAGATTGAGCTAGCTATTTATTTAGAGTTTTTAGTTATTAAATTTCTGTTATGGGGTCGAATAAAAAATATTTAAAAAACCTTGCATCTGTTTAGTTTCCGAGCATAGTGCATACATTAAAAGTACATAAAGAGAGCCGAAGATTAAGGTGCTTTGTAATTAAGGGAAAAAGAGCGCCAACGGGGGCGCCATCAGTTTTAAAATAATTGTGCCTGAAATACTAACATTTTAATGAATATTTTACGTTTCACGAGAATTGCAACTAATTCTCCATTTTATAATCCATTATATAATATATAATTCATACTAAGCAGGACACGATCACACTCATAGCCCCCACTAGGATTCCCTGTATCGGGGTGCCATGGACATACACAGAAACAAACACAAAGAACGCCCAGACCCAGAAACAGACATTTAAACTCATCATTCAAATGTCTGCCCTGGCCGAGAATTGAACCCGGGACCTTCTGCGTAGCAGGCAGGTACACTGCCAACTAGGCTGCGAGGGTCGTCAAGCATATAAGCTTTGTATTACAAAATGGCTACTTTTAGCAAATTTTTAATACAAAGCTTAAGCACTCATTATGAATTATTATATTATAAATTACTTCCATGCTGGACTGGGAGAGATAGAAAAACATAGAATGTTCCAGCTGCCCTTCCTCCCGGGCATGCTGTAGAAGGCAGCAAAAGGGACTCGAGGGTTACAGTGTATTGTAATTTAGGCGATGGGCTGACAACCTGTCACTATGGCAATACACATTACAATCTAAAATTACCCTCAATTTTTGTCAGACGCGGCGAAAGCGCCTTTTACGAGGCGTTTAACGCTCTGCCTACCCCGTAAGGGATAAAGGCGTGATTTTATGTATGTATGTATATTATAAATTATAAAATGGAGAATAAGTTGCTTTTCTCGCGAAACGTAAAATATCCATGTGAATGTTAGTATATCGTATTAGGCACAATTATTATTAAACTGATGACGCCACGGTCGCAGCTCTGTTCATTGGTCAACACCAATTTTATCTTGAGCATGTGGACAAAAAAGGGGTTCGTTAGGAAAGGGGCAAACATATCTTTATTTGCCAGACATGACCCACTTATTTGGGTAGTTCTCCTTGACGAAAATGATTTAACGGAATTTAATATCACTATTACAGAAAAACTGTTTTTTTTTACAAATATAATTACGTGATCTACATCCAAAAAGCTATATATATATATATAAATATATTATTGATGCGGCTCCAACGCAACCGCGCGGGGCGCGGGGCGCGGGTGTCCCGTCGCCCGCCCTGACGTTTCGCTTACCCACTATTGGACACTCGCCATATTCCATCTCCAGTGAGAGCACGTATACCTTTGTAATTTTCATACTACAATAAAGTTTTTAAAATGAACCAGTTGTATTACTCTACATCATCATCATCACTTCCATGCTGGCCTGGGAGCGAGAGAAAAACTTAGAATGTGCCAGCTGCATTTCCTCCCGGGCATGTTGTAAAAGTCAGCTAAGGGATCCGAGTATTTCAGTATATTGCAATGTAGGCGATGGGCTGACAACCTGTCTCTACAGCAATATACGTACAAATCCATCTTGAATAACCCTCAAACCTTGTCAGACGTGGCGGAACGACCTTTGTTTAGGTCGTTTATGCTCTGCCTACCCCATTAGGGATAGAGGCATGATTATATGTATGTATGTATGTATGTATCATCATCATCCCAGCTATCGAAGCGGAACTAATTATTATCATTTAAAAGCTTGTAGCTGTAAAATTATTCTAATGTAATGTTTTATCGCGGAACATACTCGTTTTATTTCTGTCAATCAGAAGAACTACCCATTTAAGTAACTTCACACGGCATAAAAATATCACATTACAAAGGAAAAGTCCGATATTATCTGAACGCAACGAAGCGACAGACAGATAGGTAACTAGATATACTTAAATACGAGATGATTTTATAAAAAGGTGAAACCACTTATGAGGTAGCTTAGTTCTTAACTTAATTAATTTCTGAACAAAATTAGAAGACTTTTGGATGCAAAACATATTGTAGAATTCTATACAAATTGATCTCAATCAATATTACATTTACCCACATTCCATGAAACCGCTTTATATTTTTGGAAACATTTTTTAATACGAGTTGTTGCATTTATCTGTTAATTGGGGTGATAAACAGCCATCTGTTTATCTGTTTATATACACTCATATTTTGTATTGAAGTATTTCTTTTCTTCTTAAATTTAAGTGCTAGGCACTATAGATTGACATCTTTTAGATCTTTTGTCGTATCTGTCCCCGGGAAAATAGCAGGAGAGTTTCTGAAAAGTGATTTCTATCCACAGAGAGTCGTATTCAGGCGCTATCGACCTCCCGTAAAACGAGAGCCATTTTTGTCGCTTAAAGTGCCTACTAAGTAGTTTAATTATATTCAATATTATAGTGTTTTTATAGTACATACATACATACATATAATCACGCCTTTATCCCTAATGGGGTAGGCAGAGCGTAAACGACCTAAACAAAGGTCGTTCCGCCACGTCTGACATAGTTTTTAGGGCCATTCAAGATAGAATTCTAGGTATATTGCTGTAGTGACAGGTTGTCAGCCCATCGCCTGGATTACAATATACTGAAACCCTCGGAACCCTTAGCTGGATCTTACAGCATGCCCGGGAGGAAATGCAGCTGGCACATTCTATGTTTTTCTCTCGCTCCCAGGCCAGCATGGAAGTTTTTATAGTATGTATTTTAAATTTATGTTTTTGTATTTTATTATTACATTATGTATTATGGTGCTGACAGAATATCAGTGTTACTGGTTATAGATATAGCTTATAACAAATGCTGTGTCAGCTCCATTTCTTGTGCAATACAGATCAGAGCATTTAATAAGTCTACCTACTGTATGTTGAGTTTTGTATTCTTTCATGAATAAACGTTTTTCTATTCTATTCTACTTGTCGGTGGAGTAATTGCCAACTTTCTGTATCTTCTGCCAACGATTTCACCTCGTGATACGACTTGACATTCACTTTCTCTTTAATTTGGTCATAATAACTTCGTCTCGGTTTCCCCTTCCTCTCCTTCCTTCTATATTTCCCTCTATGATGTTATACAAAAAAAAATACATTTCGTATCACGTAGCCTATCACCTATCATTCTTCTTCTGTTCTCTATTGCCATCATTAAATTTCTGCTTTCCTTTACCATATTCAATACCTTTTTATTTGTCTTCCTTTCCGTCCAGCAAATTTAAAGTATTATTTTGAAATCTGATGAAACAGGATGATTTATTAAAAAGTAACAAATAAAAAATATTTTAACAAACACTTAGTAAACACCATCTTCCAAGCCTTCATACAAACTTACCTGAAAAGCAGCACAAATAATTATCATATTAATATCTACTCTTACTTACCTACTTTAAAATATAATTTATAATCAAAACAAAAAATATACCATTTATTGTTAATTTTGAAGTCGACGCCAGCCATGGTTAACAATAATACAACAAAGGAGCGTAGTTATAAAAGTAAGTAAGTAGGATTAGATATTACATACATACATATAATCAGGCCTTTATCCCTAATGGGATAGGCAGAGCGTAAAAAACCTAAACAAATGTCGTTCCACCAAGTCTAACAAAATTTTAAGGGTTATTTTAGATAGATTTTTAGGTATATAGCTGTAGTGACAGGTTGACAGCCCACTGCCTAAATGTCAATATACAGAAACCCTCAGATCCCTTAGCTGGTTTTTACAGCATGCCCGGGATGAAATGCAGCTGGCACATTCTATGTTTTTCTCACGCTCCCAGTCCAGAGTAGATATTAATATAGAGATGTCCTTTTAATGCGTCTTTCCAAGGTCTTTCCAGGTAAGTCTATATGAAGGCTTGGTAGACGGTTACTAAGCTGTGTCTACATTATTTATTACTAGCGACCCGCCCTGGCTTCGCACGGAAATCATCAGTGATTCTCTACTATATTATGAATGTATTATACATATAAACCTTCCTCTTGAATTTTCTATCCATTAAAAGAAATCGCTTTAAAATCCGGTGCGTAGTTTTAGAGATCTAAGCATACATAGGAATATAGGGACAGAGAAAGCGACTTTGTTTTATACTATGTAGTGATTAAAAATATTTTCTGTTTCAGACATTTTGTGGACTACGCGATGGCTGGTGTATGTTTAGGCGGCACCAGTGTTTACGTTATATTCATCGCTTCATCGATCAAAGACGTAAGTTGGATGCTATCTAATGAATCCTAAACTCATCATCTCCCTAGCCTTATCCCTTATCCCATGACCTTAGGTAGCCGAGCTAACTAATCTAGTTGATTGAACGAGGGTACTGGTTTTTACACAAAGCGACTGCCATCTGACCTCCACAACCCTGAAGGGAAACCAGACCCAATCCTAGATTAGGTCAGTTTTCAAGCCACCAATACTTAGCACTGGCCTCTAACATGGCTTAACGACTAATATGTACGGTATTAGACAATACTAACCGGGACTAACGGCTTAACGTGCCTTCCGAAGCACGGAAAAAGCACCGAAGCACTGGCCCTATCCACTACACCATCGGGCTCCTCTAAGCAATCCTAAACTAACCCCAACATATCCGTTAGAAAGTAGCTTAGAAAGCCGTTCGTAAGTTCTGAAGGCCCTAAGGCTCTTGGGGCTGAAACTGCAAATTTACTTATAGGCACAGAATATATAATAGTACTACATACAGAATGGCCACTCACCTCCCCTCCCCAGACCGATATACGTCACACTCCGCGCCACATTGTTAATACGCTTAGCGGGCATGGCGCGCGCATGTTTCCCAGTGTAACGGAAATAATAAAGATTTGTGTTCCAAAGATGGTTAAGTATTGTTCCGTGTAAGGAAGTGTTTCCACCACAAGATATGACTCCAATAGGATTTTTTTTAGATTCCCAAGTGATAAGAGACGGTAAGTAACTTCATACAAAATATGCAACCTAACCTATTCTAACTATTCAGTTACAGTGAACTACTTTAAATACATACATATAAATAATCACGCCTTTATCCCTAATGGGGTAGGTAGAGCGTAAACAACCTAAAAAAAAGGTCGTTCTGCCACGTCTGACAAAGTTTTGAAAGTTATTTATGATAGATTAGTATGTATATTGCTGCAGTGACAGGTTGCAGGACAGCCCATTGTCTAAAATGCAACATACTGAAACCCTCGGATCCCTTAGCTGGTTTTTACAGCATTCCCGGGAGGAAATGCAGCTGGCACATTCTATGTTTTTCTCTCGCTCCCAGTCCAGCATGGAAGGAACTACCTTTAAAACGTTAAAACGTTGGTTTATTTAAGAACCAGATTAATCAAGTGATGATTATGACCGGTATAACAAAATTTGCCAACCCTTATACACGCACACAAACACATGCTAAGTGCAGCATGTCGTCTGTCGATGTATGATCAAAATGACATTTAAGTTAGGAGTGTCCGAGCTGTGTTATAGGTTAGAAAGGTTAGATACCGTTTTGTTTATGTAATGTTTGTGTTGTGCACATGCACAAACTTCGACGGCGCACTTGTACGGATGGTTTACCCACCAACACCCATGGTCCTACCCGCCTTGCGGCATAACGGACCGAAACACGAGAGACGCGCAAAGACGAGACGCATATATATACAAATATATGCATGCTCTCTTGAATTTCTTGAACTGCCTCCGTGGTCTAGTGGCTAGTGCCATAGACTCCTGATCCGGAGGTCCTGGGTTCGATTCCAAACACGAAGTTGATATTTGAGAATTTATCACTTTGTGATTTTTTCCCAGTTTGGTTAGGACATTGCAGGCTGAATCACCTGATTGTCCGAAAAAGAAAAAGATTTCGTGCTTCGGAGGGCACGTTAAGCCGTCGGTCCCGGTCGCTGTCTTTGATAGTGGTCGTTACTCAAACCATGTCAGAGGCCTGATAGTTGTGCTACTAGGCGGTTTAAAAACTCTGACACCAGGGCTCATCGGGTCGATAGACTCGATACCCACTCGACAGAAAAAAAAATTAGGGTAATAGTGAGGCCACTATTGTCCAGCAATGCGTCACTACCCACCGTTGTGGTATACGGCACAAAGACACGATGGTCTACGGATGGTTTGTGTATCTACATACATACATACAATCACACCTTTATCCCTAATGGGGTAGGCAGAGCGTAAACGACGTAAACAAAGGTCGTTCCGCCACGTTTGACAAAGTTTTGAGGGTTATTTAAGACAGATTTGTAGGTATATTGCTGTAGTGACAGGTTATCAGCTATCGCCTAAATTTCAATATACTGAAACCCTCAGATCGCTTAGCTGGTTTTTACAGCATTCCCGGGGGTAAATGCAGCTAGCATATTCTACGTTTTTCCTTCGCTTCCAGTCTAGCATGGAAGTTGTGTATCTAGCTTGCTGATTCGGTGGCTGAAACATAAATAGAAAACTATAACTTTCCCTAAGGGCGCTTTTGCACTGCTCCGTATTCAATTCGTATCCGTGAAAAGTTATATAGAAGCTGTCATACAACTTGCACCAATCCATAAAAATTCTCACGGATACGAACCGAATACGGAGCAGTGCAAAAACGCCCTAAGGAAAGTAGCTATTCCGGGTGTAAGAAACATCGTCCTGCAAACTGATAGGGGTGGCTCAGTCAACGAAACTGAACTGGGAAATTGGTCTCTGGGAAATTCTTTTAAGAGATGAAAAAAAACTTTCTCATAGAAAATAACCACCTCGATCAGAAAAATTGTATGGAAAACCAAATATTCTTTTTCACTTCCTAAAAAAAAATCCTGGTGATAGTTGTTCAGTTTCGTTGACTGAGCAACCCCTATCAGTTTGCGGGATGATTCCCTTACACCCCGTATATAGCGCTGGAGATAAATATCAGCTATTTAAAGTGATAATGGGCGTTTTTCCACGTGACGGTACCGTCATGCCGTGGCTCTGTTTTCCACTACACGGCACGGCAACGACACGACAACGTTCACCTAGTTCCAATTTGAGCGCACGCACACACGTGCATTCTTCGTACGAATACAAAACACATGCAGTTTGGAAGGCCGGCGACGGTACCGGCGGGAATCAATGCCATGCCGTAGCCAAGTAGAAAAGCTTGCGATACAATTTCATTGATTATCTTTTCCACGGTACAGTCGACAGTGTAGTGCCGTCGCCGTTGCCCACGCAGTGCCGTCTAGTCGATAAACGCCCATTGTATCTGAAACCCCCGCCTACCTCTACCGAAAATCTCCTATTATTATTATTATTTTACGATCAAAATAATAATATTAACATAATAAAAATTGAGTTCAAAAACTAAAACCCGACTACTGAAAAGTATGAAACAAGAAAATACTGTTATCTGAATTGATAGTTATTACATTATAGTTATGTTCAGAGGATAGCCGTGGTCGTATGCCACCTATGGTCTAAACGTAAAGTAATATGAATGTTACAAACGTAAACGACTTATAAACGTAAAGTAATAGTAACGTAAAGTTATATTAGAATACATTGTTTACATAGGATAGGTGGCATACGACCACAGCTATCCTCTGAATGACTAAGGTGTCTGAATGCGGGCTCTATTTCAAAACCGGTCGCAGTTTTGTTTTTCTGTGAGGGTGGCAAGCCCCCTCAACCCCCCGGTCTCTATGTCTAAATGCGGTCGCTACTTTCGAACCGGGCTTCTTTTTTTCTTTTTCTGTGAGAGTGGCAAGCCCCCCGGTGTCTATGTCTGAATGCGTGTTACTCCCGAATTAGACTGTTACTTTTCTTTTTCTATGATTCATAGTTCCTAGAAATATGATCGTAGCTCCTAGAAACATGGTCATAACTTAAGAAGTATGATCAATGTTTCAAGATTTTTTTTTAACATACATACATACATACATACATAAAATCACGCCTTTATCCCTTACGGGGTAGGCAGAGCGTTAAACGCCTCGTAAAAGGCGCTTTCGCCGCGTCTGACAATAATTGAGGGTAATTTTAGATTGTAATGTGTATTGCCATAGTGACAGGTTGTCAGCCCATCGCCTAAATTACAATACACTGTAACCCTCGAGTCCCTTTTGCTGTCTTCTACAGCATGCCCGGGAGGAGGGGCAGCTGGAACATTCTATGTTTTTCTATCTCTCCCAGTCCAGCATGGAAGATTTTTTTTTTAACCCCAGGCAGTATAAAGAAATTCGGAAATGTATCGCGAGAGAAGCGAGCGCGCATCAATATAATGTATGTAGACAATACCTTCAAATGGCATTGATAGCGAAGAGAGCGCAAAATTGTATATTCCAAGAAGAAAAATCTAACGCGCATTGCGAGCGAAGCAAGTTTGATATTTCAACATGGATACACTTAGACAATCTAAATTAGCCTATTTCAATATTACTTTAATCTGTTCGATGTTTTCCGAGAAATATATTTACTAAGGAATTAACTTTTAATGAAATGTCAAAAACGCTTTTTTGTAAGAAAATAGCGGGTTATGACGTCACTCGTCAGTAAATATTGACTACTCAAATCAAAAACTTCTATATTTTTAACTCGATTATTAGACCTAAATGTGCATTTTTTTAAATGAAGAATGAGTTCCACAGTATTCTAGTCATCTCATCAGTTTTAAGTTTAAACGGTTTGAATTTTTTATCCACCCAGTCAACATGCCTATTATTGTTCAGTCACACCATAAATTATATAAGGCAGTCTATGTCTGGTTTTTATTATTATCAGACTCAGCAGAGTTTATAAATTAGTTTTAGATTTGCTTCTCATCTTATCTACATACATAAAATCTCAAATATCCAAAAGTAATCGAGTAATGCGATACTTTATTAAGAATAACTGTAATCCCAAATGTAAAATAAAATGCCATCATTACAGTAAAAGCAAAGGCTATACCCGTGTTTCTATACAGAATTTGCCTTTCTGTCAAATGTTCTAGTAATTTTATTTTTAGATACTCCTTGTAGGCAAAGGTCTGTTCCTCAAAGAAGAGCCATGTACACTTGTCAGTTTTCGTAATATGGTGGTTTGTTTTTTTTCACTTTTTATTTTTTTTCTTGAATTCGGTCTTTGCGATTAATTTGATTTTTTGGTAAACTATACTACATAATAAAACCCATCACTACAAAAAATATTGCCTGAAACTTTAGTACAAATATAGGTCAAAATAATGGAAACTATAATTTGATTAATTTTTTTTTGTGTTCTCGTGTAGCGGCACCTACAGTTTTTATTTCATAAATTGCCCATCCATAGACCTACTACATATATTAAATTCAAATTATTATCTTTGGTACTTCATGCCAAAAACTAACTACAAAAAAAATTATTCCTTCCTTGTTTCAATGTTTTTACAGGATTGCTTTAATTACTTGTATGAATGAAATCTTACTACATCCAATTTTTGTAATTTGTCTTTTTGGAAGTTTGTTTCGTTTTTGACATTTATTTAAACATTATCTAAAAAATAAAAAAGCCAAAATAAAATAGCCTTTGGCTATACCCGTGTTTCTATACAAAATTTGCCTTTCTGTCAAATGTTCTAGTAATTTTATTTTTAGATACTCCTTGTAGGCAAAGGTCTGTTCCTCAAAGAAGAGCCATGTACACTTGTCAGTTTTCGTAATATGGTGGTTTGTTTTTTTTTCACTTTTTATTTTTTTTCTTGAATTCGGTCTTTGCGATTAATTTGATTTTTTGGTAAACTATACTACATAATAAAACCCATCACTACAAAAAATATTGCCTGAAACTTTAGTACAAATATAGGTCAAAATAATGGAAACTATAATTTGATTAATTTTTTTTTTGTGTTCTCGTGTAGCGGCACCTACAGTTTTTATTTCATAAATTGCCCATCCATAGACCTACTACATATATTAAATTCAAATTATTATCTTTGGTACTTCATGCCAAAAACTAACTACAAATAAAATTATTCCTTCCTTGTTTCAATGTTTTTACAGGATTGCTTTAATTACTTGTATGAATGAACGAAATTAAATGTCCCCAAATAGCAAAATAACACATTTATTTCATCACTTATTATTCATTTGGCACAAATAATTTAACTACAAAGTCGTGGTGGTGACAATATAAGTCGCTTAAACTTATATAGGTGTACAGAGCCGAATAGTAATTGCTGAGCCTGCCGCACTTTAAACAGTTTCTCTTTTTTATTTTTTAGATAATGTTTAAATAAATGTCAAAAACGAAACAAACTTCCAAAAAGACAAATTACAAAAATTGGATGTAGTAAGATTTCATTCATACAAGTAATTAAAGCAATCCTGTAAAAACATTGAAACAAGGAAGGAATAATTTTATTTGTAGTTAGTTTTTGGCATGAAGTACCAAAGATAATAATTTGAATTTAATATATGTAGTAGGTCTATGGATGGGCAATTTATGAAATAAAAACTGTAGGTGCCGCTACACGAGAACACAAAAAAAAAATTAATCAAATTATAGTTTCCATTATTTTGACCTATATTTGTACTAAAGTTTCAGGCAATATTTTTTGTAGTGATGGGTTTTATTATGTAGTATAGTTTACCAAAAAATCAAATTAATCGCAAAGACCGAATTCAAGAAAAAAAATAAAAAGTGAAAAAAAACAAACCACCATATTACGAAAACTGACAAGTGTACATGGCTCTTCTTTGAGGAACAGACCTTTGCCTACAAGGAGTATCTAAAAATAAAATTACTAGAACATTTGACAGAAAGGCAAATTTTGTATAGAAACACGGGTATAGCCTTTAGTAGTATCAAGGGGGAATATTAATTCGCTGTTTTTAGAAGAAAATCGACTAAGCTGACAGCTGACTGTCTTTGCGCGCGCCGAGATCGGAATGCCACCCATACATTCCCATACAAAGCGGTCTGGCTGCGCAGCTCAGATCGGATCGAATCTACCTTAAGACGTTGTTGACTGTATCTAACTAGTTGTAAAGCTTAGACTCTCTTTGACCCTATTTACCCTTTCCAGTCATTACCTCTAGAATTTTGCTTCTTACATACATACATACATACATAAAATCACGCCTTTATCCCTTACGGGGTAGGCAGAGCGTAAAACGCCTCCTAAAAGGCGCTTTCGCCACGTCTGACATAAATTGAGGGCAATTTTAGATTGTAATGTGTATTGCTGTAGTGACAGGTTGTCAGCCCATCGCCTAAATTACAATACACTGTAACCCTCGATTCCCTTTTGCTGACTTCTACAGCATGCCTGGGAGGAAGGGCAACTGGAACATTCTATGTTTTTCTTTCTCTCCCAGTCCAGTATGGAAGGTATTTTGCTTCTTAGCTTCCACAAATCCTAAAGGTCACATTTCATAAAGCATTATGTACCCTTCATTTACTCTTGACGCAATTGTTTACTCTTCTCATCAACTTGGATGGTTCGCCAAAGCGACATCTCAATCGACGAGTATAATTAATAGAATTACTTGAATAATCCTTTAATCAAATTGTTAAGTCGTTGAATAAGACTATGCTTCAATAAAACTATTAGGCAGATCTATTACTTGGGGTCGACGTTTCTATTTGAACAGCGAGTGGAACGGGTATGAGAATATAGGATGATTTGATAATTCGAATCTTTGCGAAAATCCTAGGCATTTTGCAAAACACGTATAATTAGAAAATTACGAGACCTTTGTCAAATCTTTCTAGAAAAAGTCAGGATTTTTGCAAAATACTCGTTGTACTAGTAACATGTAATACCCTTTACTCTGATTGGCTACATTTTTACTTACTGACTTAATCTTATACTGATTGGTTAAATAAACATGCGATTATTATTGTAAGCTTTGACAATGCTTTCACCATTGTGTAATTATCCGCGTTTTCGCAAATTGCCTAGGATTTTCGTGAAGATTCGAATTATCACATCAACCTACGAGGCATATAATAGACTAGCTGTGCCCGCGACTTCGTACGCCCGGTTTGTATGGAAAATATGTTCGACACTGCGTGTTTTCCATACAAACTGGGGTACTTGCTCAATATTAGAATGGTTTGCGTGATTATTTCTAACCTAGGCTGGACACCAGGTAATTAAAAAAACTCAGTCAAATAAAAAGTCCCTTTAAGGTCGATTAAAAACGACCGAAATTAAATTTCCTACCTACCTCCTAAGTGATGACGCGTGACTATTTCTATCGTAACTTTGATTTTAAATAATGCTCAGTCAAATAAAAAATGTTCCATAAAAATCAGTCAAGAAACAGCCAAATTCCAATTTCTTGCCTAGCCCCTAAGTCAGGTAGCATGATTTTAGGTATCCTAAGTTGCAACCCGGGCATGGGGTCTCATTCCGAAGAACAGTAAATAGCTTCTAAAAAATATCAGCAGATGGCGCTACGGGTAAGACGGGCAGGTCATTCTAAATAAAAGTTCACATAAAGCAAGTTTTTTGTTTCTAAAGCCAGCAGATATATTGTTTAATAAATAATTCTGATTACCCTGAGCATTAAAAATCGTACAATATGCTAATTTTTAAAAAGTTTAGATTAAAAGTTTCTTTGCAGCGGCTACTCTAGCGACACCCACACAGGAGTGTCAAGGATATGAAGTTTTTCGACTTTCGCTCAAACCCTAAACACATACAGGTAGTACCAACCATTCACCAATAGATGTCACTGGTACAATTATTGATCCACAGATGAAATTAATATACCTACATCGAGCGGTTTCCGTTTATGTGTTATGAATTTACTTTTAGAAACCCTCGCACATTGAATTATGAAAAAAACAATAAAAAAAAAATTAAAGTATGAATATTGTATCTTATTTATAAAACTCACTTGCTTTCCGCCCCGCGTTTTCACCCGCGATTAAATGAATTTTCTCGCGGAAATAAAGTATTTCTCTGCGTTAACGGTTAGCCTGTTGCTATGTCACTCATACATATATACACATATATAATCACGACTTTATCACGCCTAATGGGGTATGCAAAGCGTAAACGACCTAAACAAAGGTCGTTCCGCCATGTCTGACAAAGTTTTGAGGGTTATTCAAAGATAGATTTTAATTTTTAGGCAGTTTCATGTAGTGACAGGTTGCCAGCTCATCGCCTGAATTGCAATATACTGAAACCCTCGGATTGCTCAGCTGGTTTTTCCAGCATGCCCGGGAGGAATTTCGGCTGGGAGGAAATGTTATCAGCAGTTATCGGAATAGGTAGAGTATATTTAGCTAAACTTCTAAAAAGAAGAGAGGAAAATGGAGACTTCCTTACTACTAAAACTTTTTCGGGACATCTTGCGGGACATCACATAAGTAAGCTAGAAATATACTTTGAACCATGGCATTTAATTCTATGGACAAATACAAGCTAAAAATATACTTTGTGATTTTCGGCTACAGTGTCACATTGCCTAGATATTTTGAATTAAAGATTCTCTTACTTTATAGCTTTAAAACGGCTGTGTGTAGGAAAAAATGTTAAGGGAAAAAATTATCGCGTAATTTGTGTTCTATAATTTTTTTATAGGTGTCAACATCGTTGGAGTTAAAGAAACCAAGATATTTACGAAAAACCATTTTAACGATATCTGACAGTTTTCATATTATGGACGATGTTAGTTATGTTTTAAGCTGGTCAACAAATCAGATAATTCACAATAAATTTGAAAAAGTTTTAAACATAATTCCGGACTACGATTTTATTAGGACAATAAGTGAAAAAATTGTAAAGGGAATCGAAGTAGATGACGAAGTATTTTTTAAATATGCTCCTCTTACATCTGTAAATGTTGAAAGGTCCTTTTTCACCTATTAGTGGATATTAAGTGTAAAAAGGAATACACTTAAACCGAAAAATGTAGAAAAAATAATGGTCATCTACTTCAATTCCCTGCAAGAAAGCAATATTTCGTCAGTATCTTCAGATTCTGTCACTGAAGACGAAGATATTGTCGACATATAAAATATATTATTCTTAAGTAAAATTAATAGCGTTTACGATGTACCTTACGTGATCAGGTTTTTTGGACTGCATTACATAAATAATTGAATAATTGTCTACTTTAATAAAAATAAGCTTTATTTTAATTTTTATTGGTTCTTTCATTTGTACCTTAAGTTACAAAAAACAAATTAAATTTTTATCATTAAAAACTACAAAAAACCAAATTCATATTTCGAAAGAGGTATGATTGTATCTGGCATACTAAATATTTTGCCGATATTTAACTGAGATTTGGTTCAAGTTGGCTGGCGTACGATCAACCGTGTGACGTATGAACATGAAACAAATATAAAACAATATATTTTATTACCAAGACACATTGATCTAAAGATTGCGATTTGGTCGTTTGGCCATAGATAACCTGTCAAAAAGGGCCTACTATTTCTCTACTAGTTCTATTATGTGGCGTATAGTCACGTATAATACAGAAATGCATAAATTCAAGCCCCATTTCCTATTGTTCGATTATTTTATGACTTGCTTTATTTGCATTTGATTTTATCTTGCAAAGTTGACGGTTCGAAATTCGGAAACAAATTCCATTCATTTACAGCACGTGTTTTTTAGTGTTTTTTTTACCTGGAATAACTTTTCAGGTAAAAATAATTAGTGCAAGCCTTTTGACAATTGAGCTTCTTTTGTGTAGTTCTATTTAATCGCTTTGTTTACGAAGTTATTGTATATTTGTGACTAAACAGCACTTATTTAAAAGCATATTACTATCAGTGCAAGCCTTCTAACAATTAAAATTACTTTGTGTGTTTTATATCATACTCTTTACGGCGTTGTTATCAATGTTTGACTAAGGGGAATTTATTAAAAGCATCGGTTTATCTTAATCGAACCCAGGACTTTTCACAGATTTATTTCGGCGTACGAAATGCTGGCTTTAAAAAAACCAACCAGGAATATAAGCTATTCAAGGTCAAATGTAAAAATAAAACAATTTTTCGTAAATATCTTGGTTTCTGTAGCTCGTACGATGTTGACACCTATGGAGAAGTTATACAGCACATAATTTGCGTAATTTTTTCCTCAATATTTTTTTTCCTACACACAGCAGTTTTAAAGCTATAAAGTAAGAAAATCTTTAATTCAAAATATCTAGGCAATGTGACACTGTAGCCAAATATCACCAAGTATATTTTTAGCTTCTATTTGTCCATAGAATGAAAAACCATGGTGCAAAGTATATTTCTTGCTTACTTATGTGATGTCCCGCAAAAAGTTTACGTAGTAAGGAAGTCTCCATTTTCCGCTTCTGTTCTTAGAAGTTTAGGTAAATATACTCTACCAATTCCGATCACTGGTTATCAGCCATAGCGTTATAGTGTCATGGTCATAGTCAATCGATACATAAAGTGTTGCCCTATACCCTAAATACCGTGTGAAAATATTTCCCGAGGGAATAAGATCTTATCCTACGATAAAAAATGGCCTTTGTCCGTTTCATCTATCACCATGCCACCACATTTCATCAAAATGCGTTCAGAATTTAAGGCGTGAAAGAACAACAAACAAACAGATAGACGGAGCTACTTTCGGATTTTATAATATTAGTATGGAGTATGGATAGTATGTATTTTTCTTACGATCAGCAGGAAAACTGTATCTATTTTTGTTTAATTTACCAACAACAAATCATTCACAATCTTCTTCCATGCTGGCCTGTAAGCGAGAGAAAAATATAGAATGTGCCAGATGTAGTTCCTCCCGGGCATGCTGAAAAAAACCAGCTAAGGGATCCGAGGGTTACTGTATATTTAAAATTTAGGCGATAGGCTGACAACCTGTCTTAGATAACCCTCAAAACTTTGTCCGACGTGGCGGAACGACCTTTGTTTAGGTCGTTTACGATCTGCCTACCCCATTAAGAACAAAGGCGTGATGTATGTATGAACAAAACATTGACATGGCCACGATTCGGCGTAGACTAGATTTAACTAACATAAAGAATATAAATATTAGATTAACTATCTTTTTTATCTCACTATCTATAAGAGCTATTTTTATATTATTAATTATTTAAGAATCTTTAAAAGAATACATATTTTAATTAAAACATATTTCGAGTAAATTGTAGCTGTAATGAAAAGACATGATTGCCTGCTGTCTAAAACAAATCATATCGATTCTTAAACCTTGCTTGGGAACACCTTTCCTAAAATGTCAAAGATATTTATGTTAAATAATGATAAATATACATACATACATATAGTCACGCCTCTATCCCTAGTGATAAATATATTTTTATTAAATTAAAATTAACCTAATGAAACATACTTAAGTTTAAGTTTTAGTTGCTTTGTGATACTCGTCGTTAATTTTATTAAGTTTACCTATAGATTGTCTTCTGAAAGTTGTAAGCAAAATTCCGAAACTTGGTTTATTCCTTATTCTATGAATCTCAATTTCTGACCCACTGTGCAGCGTAGGCTCCGCAAGTGGCGTCGTTGCCATTCAGTGCGGGCCCGCGCGCAACGTTGCCGGTCAACGTATGAATGGGCATGGGGTCCCATCCGGAACAACAGTAAATGGCTTTTACAAAATATCAGTAGATGGCGCTACGGGTAAGACGGGCAGGTCATTTAAAATAAAAGTTTACATAAAGCAAGTTTTTTGTTTCTAAAGCCAGCAAATATATTGTTTAATAAATAATTCTGATTACCCTGAGCATTAAAAATCGTATAATATGCTCATTTTTAAAAAGTTTCAGATTAAAAGTTTCTTTTCAGCGGCTACTCTAGCGACACCCACACAGGAGTGTCAAGGATACGAAGTTTTTCGACTTTCGCTCAAACCCTAAACACATACAGGTAGTACCAACCATTCACCAATAGATGTCACTGGTACAATTATCGATCCACAGATGAAATTAATATACCTACATCGAGCGGTTGCCGTTTATGTGATATGACTTTACTTTTAGAGACGCTCGCACATTGAATTATGAAAAAAACAATAAAACAAAAATTAAAGTATGAATATTGTATCTTATTTATAAAACTCACTTGCTTTCCGCCCCGCGTTTTCACCCGCGATTAAATGTATTTTCTCTCGGAAATAAAGTATTTCTCTGCGTTAACGGTTAGCCTGTTGCTATGTCACTCATACATATATACACATATATAATCACGACTTTATCACGCCTAATGGGGTATGCAAAGCGTAAACGACCTAAACAAAGGTCGTTCCGACATGTCTGACAAAGTTTTGATGGTTATTTAAAGATAGATTTTAATTTTTAGGCAGTTTCATGTAGTGACAGGTTGCCAGCTCATCGCCTGAATTGCAATATACTGAAACCCTCGGATTGCTCAGCTGGTTTTTCCAGCATGCCCGGGAGGAAATTCGGCTGGGAGGAAATGTTATAGGCAGTGATCGGAATAGGTACAGTATATTTACCTAAACTTCTAAAAAGAAGAGAGGAAAATGGAGACTTCCTTACTACTAAAACTTTTTCGGGACATCTTGCGGGACATCACATAAGTAAGCTAGAAATATACTTTGAACCATGGCATTTTATTCTATGGACAAATACAAGCTAAAAATATACTTGGTGATTTTCGGCTACAGTGTCACATTGCCTAGATATTTTGAATTAAAGATTCTCTTACTTTATAGCTTTAAAACGGCTGTGTGTAGGAAAAAATGTTAAGGGAAAAAATTATCGCGTAATTTGTGTTCTATAATTTCTTTATAGGTGTCAACATCGTTGGAGTTATAGAAACCAAGATATTTACGAAAAACCGTTTTAACGATATCTGACAGTTTTCATATTATGGACGATGTTAGTTATGTTTTAAGCTGTTCAACAAATCAGATAATTCAAAATAAATTTGAAAAAGTTTTAAACAGAATTCCGGACTACGATTTTATTACAACAATAAGTGAAAAAATTGTAAAGGGAATCGAAGTAGATGACGAAGTATTTTTTAAATATGCTCCTCTTACATCTGTAGATGTTGAAAGGTCCTTTTACCTATTAGTGGATTTTAAGTGTAAGAAGGAATAGACTTAAACCGGAAAATATAGAAAAAATAATGCTCATCTACTTCAATTCCCTGCAAGAAAGCAATATTTCGTCAGTATCTTCAGATTCTGTCACTGAAGACGAAGACTTATATTGACGACATATAAAATATATTATTTTTTAAGTAAAATTAATCGCGTTTACGATGTACCTTACGTGATCAGGTTTTTTGGACTGCATTACATGAATAATTGTCTACTTTAATAAAAATAAGCTTTATTTTATTTTTTACTGGTTCTTTCATTTATACATTAAGTTACAAAAAAAAAAAAAATTATCATTAAAAACTACAAAAAACAAAATTCATATTTCGAAAGAGGTATGATTGTATCTGGCATACTAAATATTTTGCCAATATTTAACTGAGATTTGGTTCAAGTTGGCTGGCGTCCGATCAACCGTGTGACGTTTGAACATGAAATAAATATAAAACAAAATATTACATTACCAAGACACATTTATCTAAAGATTGCGATTTGGTCGTTTGGCCATAGATAACCGGTCAAAAAGGGCCTACTATTCCTCTACTAGTTCTATTATGTGGCGTATAGTCACGTATAATACAGAAATGCATAAATTCAAGCCTCATTTCCTATTGTTCGATTATTTTATGACTTGCTTTATTTGCATTTGATTTTATCTTGCAAAGTCGACGGTTCGAAATTCGGAAACAAATTCCATTCATTTACAGCACGTGTTTTTTCAGTGTTTTTTTTACCTGGAATCACTTTTCAGGTAAAAATAATTAGTGCAAGCCTTTTGACAATTGAGCTTCTTTTGTGTAGTTCTATTTAATCGCTTTGTTTACGAAGTTTTTGTTTATTTGTGAATAAACAGCACTTATTTAAAAACATATTACTATCAGTGCAAGCCTTCTAACAATTAAAATTACTTTGTGTGTTTTATATCATACTCTTTACGGCGTTGTTATCAATGTTTGACTAAGGGGAACTTATTAAAAGCATCGGTTTATCTTAATCGAACCCAAGACTCTCCACAGATTTATTTCGGCGTACGAAATGGTGCCTTAAAAAAACCAACCAGGAATATAAGCTATTCAAGGTCAAAAGTAAAAATAAAACAATTTTTCGTAAATATCTTGGTTTCTGTAGCTCGTACGATGTTGACACCTATCAAGAAATTATACAGCACATAATTTGCGTAATTTTTTCCTCAATATTTTTTTCCTGCACACAGCAGTTTTAAAGCTATAAAGTAAGAAAATCTTGAATTCAAAATATCTAGGCAATGTGACACTGTAGCCAAATATCACCAAGTATATTTTTAGCTTGTATTTGTCCATAGAATTAAAAACCATGGTGCAAAGTATATTTCTTGCTTACTTATGTGATGTCCCGCAAGATGTCCGGCAAAAAGTTTACGTAGTAAGGAAGTCTCCATTTTCCGCTTCTGTTCTTAGAAGTTTAGGTAAATATACTCTACCAATTCCGATCACTGGTTATCAGCCATAGCGTTATAATGTCATGGTCATAGTCAATCGATACATAAAGTGTTGCCCTATACCCTAAATACCGTGTGAAAATATTTCCCGAGGGAATAAGATCTTATCCTACGGTAAAAAATTGCCTTTGTCCGTTTCATCTATCACCATGCCATATGCCACCACATTTCATCAAAATGCGTTCATAATTTAAGGCGTGAAAGAACAACAAACAAACAGATAGACGGAGCTACTTTCGGATTTTATAATATTTGTATAGAGTATGGATAGTATGTATTTTTCTTACGATCAGCAGTGAAACTGTTTCTATATTTGTTTAATTTACCAACAACAAATCATTCACAATCTTCTTCCATGCTGGCCTGTAAGCGAGAGAAAAACATAGAATGTGCCAGATGTATTTCCTCCCGGGCATGCTGAAAAAACCAGCTAAGGGATCCGAGGGTTTCTGTATATTACAATTTAGGCGATAGGCTGACAACCTGTCTTAGATAACCCTCAAAACTTTGTCCGACGTGGAGGAACGACCTTTGTTTAGGTTGTTTACGATCTGCCTACCCCATTAAGAACAAAGGCGTGATGTATGTATGTACAAAACATTGACATGGCCACGATTCGGCGTAGACTAGATTTAACTAACATAATGAATATAAATATTAGATTAACTTACTTTTTTTCTCTCACTATCTATAAGAGCTATTTTTATATTATTAATTATTTAAGAATCTTTAAAAGATTACATATTTTAATTAAAACATATTTCGAGTAAATTGCAGCTGTAATGAAAAGACATGATTGCCTGCTGCCTAAAACAAATCATATCGATTCTTAAACCTTGCTTGGTAACACCTTTTACTTCGATGTGTTCCTAAAATGTCAAAGATATTTATGTTAAATAGTGATAAATATACATACATACATATAGTCACGCCTCTATCCCTAGTGATAAATATATTTTTATTAAATTAAAATTAACCTAATGAAACATACTTAAGTTTAAGTTTTAGTTGCTTTGAGATACTTGTCGTTAATTTTATTAAGTTTACCTATAGATTGTCTTCTGAAAGTTGTAAGCAAAATTCCGAAACTTGGTTTATTCCTAATTCTATGAATCTCAATTTCCGACCCACTGTGCAGCGTTGGCTCCGCAAGTGGCGTCGTTGCCATTCAGTGCGGGCCCGCGCGCAACGTTGCCGGTCAACGTATGAATGGGTAAATGCGAATCCGCTCCGTTGATTCCGAAATTTGTAAAAATTACATACTTAGATGTATGTTTTTTAGATCTTATTTCTCCTAAACGAATTAATGAAGAAATCATATATATATTTTCCTGATAATTATGTCGATATTCTACTTGTTGTTTACGTTACTATTAAAAAAATATACTCATTGATGAACCATAACAACTTCATGGGTAGCTTTTTTTCGCAACTCAGTTCACCGGCGGGATGGCGCGTTGGTTAGTTGGTCGGGTTTCAGCGCTGTGATTATCCGGATCGAGTCCAATCGTTGATTGAAAATACAATTTCCTTTTTGTTAGAAACATTTATTTAGTATTAGTTTTTCTTTCTTTTACTTTTTAAGGTAAATATTTTACTGTCATACTACTGTTCAATTTATTACTTTTAAAGTGTATTTGAGGCCGATTTCTATTCTATTAATAAGAACCATCTTGATAAATAAAAATAGAGGCTCAAAATAGTGATAAGTGGAAGGAGGTCAGATGAAAAAAAGTAAAAGTAACAATCGTGTAAAGCATATTATTAAATTTATAAATGATAGCACCTAATATGATTGTAGAGTGTACGTAGTCAGCAGAGGAGACATCTGGTCAGGCCCGCTCGAAACGAAAGAGATCATTTCAGGAAATTATTGATAAACTTTAATAAAATCTCGCTTATTTGCACGATTCACTTACTGCAATAAATATACTAAACCACATTAAAATTCATACATAATTTCCTGAAACAATCTCATCCTTTTCGAACGGCCCTGCCCTGCAATAGCCTTTGCTGACAGTACATAAGATAAGTTTCATTATTCAATCTCTTACAAATTAAAACTGCTAATATCTGTGCTCTGGCGCAGCGTTCACTTCTCTCTTACCGCCATCTAGTAGTCTAGTAGAAAATTACGTACTTCGAACGTGCATTGTACCTACGTGGGGCCATCTGTGATCATGGCAAAATATTATGACCGAACACTTCCCGCCGTGGTCTGTCACGTGGTACCGTTGCGTCAGATTGTACTAAAATCTTGCGGCCCGCCACTCGGCCCGACTTATGGCGGACCAGTTTTGTTGTATGACATTAGGCATCTGTACTAGTATAGTATTATATTATCTGTGGAATGGGTAAATGCGAATCTGCTCCGTTGATTCCGAAATTTGTAAAAATTACATACTTATTTTTTAGATCTTATTTCTCCTAAACGAAATAATGAAGAAATCATATATATATTTTCCTGCTAATTATGTCGATATTCTACTTGTTGTTTACGTTACTATTAAAAAAAATATACTCATTGATGAACCATAACAACTTCATGGGTAGCTTTTATTCGCAATTTAGTTCACCGGCGGGATGGTGCGTTGGTTAGTTGGTCGGGTTTCAGCGCTGTGAATGTCCGGATCGAGTCTGATCGTTGATTGAAAATACAATTTCCTTTTTGTTAGAAACATTTATTTAGTATTAGTTTTTCTTTCTTTTACTTTTTAAGGTAAATATTTTACTGTCATACTACTGTTCAATTTATTACTTTTAAAGTGTATTTGAGGCCGATTTATATTCTATTAATAAGAACCATCTTGATAAATAAAAATAGAGGCTCAAAATAGTGATAAGTGGAAGGAGAAGAGGGAGGCCAGGTAAAAAAAAAGTAAAAATAACAATCGTGTAAAGCAGTTTATTAAATTTATAAATGACTTGGTCAGACGTGGCGAAACGACCTTTGTTTAGGTTTACTACGCTCGGCCTACCCCGTTAGGGATAAAGGCGTGATATTATGTATGTATAAATGATAGCAAATTTAAAAAAATTAAAAAAAAAAGCACCTAATATGGCTGTAGAGTGTACGTAGTCAGCAGAGGAGACATCTGGTCAGGCCCGCTCCAAACGAAAGAGATCATTTCAGGAAATTATTGATAAACTTTAATAAAATAACGCTTATTTGCACGATTCACTTACTGCAATAAATATACTAAACCACATTAAAATTCATACATAATTTCCTGAAACAATCTCATCCGTTTCGAACGGCCCTGCCCTGCAATAGCCTTTGCTGACAGTACCACAGATAATATAATACTATACTAGTTCAGATGCCTAATGTCATACAACAAAACTGGTCCGCCATAAGTCGGGCCGAGTGGCGGGCCGCAAGATTTTAGTACAATCTGACGCAACGGTACCACGTGACAGACCACGGCGGGAAGTGTTCGGTCGTAATATTTTGCCGTGATCACAGATGGCCCCACGTAGGTACAATGCACGTTCGAAGTATGTAATTTTCTACTAGACTACTAGATGGCGGGAAGAGAGAAGTGAACGCTGCGCCAGAGCACAGATAATAACAGTTTTAATTTGTAATTTGTAAGAGATTGAATAATGAAACTTATCTTATGTACTAACAGCAAAGGTTATTGCAGGGCAGGGCCGTTCAAAACGGATGAGATTGTTTCAGGAAATTATGTAAGTATGAATTTTAATGTGGTTTAGTATATTTATTGCAGTAAGTGAATCGTGCAAATAAGCGAGATTTTATTAAAGTTTATTAATAATTTCCTGAAATGATCTCTTTCGTTTCGAGCAGGCCTGACCAGATGTCTCCTCTGCTGACTACGTACTCGTACACTCTACAGCCATATTAAGTGCTATCATTTATAAAGTTAATAAACTGCTTTACACGATTGTTATTTTTACTTTTGCTCAGCTGGCCTGGGAGCGAGGGAAAAACCTGCTAAGGTATCCGAGGGTTTCAGTATATTGTAATTTTGGCGATGGGCTGACAACCTGTCACTCCAGCAATATACAAACCAACAAATAAATCTATTTTAAATAACAATCAAAACTTTCTGAGACGTGGCGGAACGACCTTTGTGTAGGTTGTTTACGCTCTGCCTACCCGATTAAGGATAAAGGCGTCATTATATGTTGTTATTTTTTTAATGCGCATTTCTTACAATTTGCGTTTATTTATTTATTTTTAAATACAATAACTAGACATTACATTATACCAATAATGTTGAAAGTAAAAATGTTAAAATTTGATCTTAAAAACGAATGGTGTACGTACCTATAGAAATTCGGCGTTGCAAGTCCTTAGACAAGGTAGTTATAAGTCCATGGTGCCGATTCGGTTGTATCTTCAACTTTAACAACTCAAGTGTACCTACCTAATTTGTTTTCTCACTTCATACAATTTTAATTGAAAAATGGACAGAAATACAACAGCTGATTATTTCAGTGACGTACCTATACCTAGCGTTTAAAACGAGGGTAGGATAATAACTATATATAAATATTTTAGAAAGTGACATGACTACACTAAATTATCAGTTGTGTCTCCTAATCAGCATCAAGGTTTGAATAGAAAGGGCCGGCAAGAATTTTAGTTGAGATTTAGTTAGGTCGTGTTCTTATCGAATTTCCCTCACTTCACTGTAGGTAGATTTCTAAAATAGTTATAGATTGTAACTATATGATGTGTAGTGCCTACTTATACTTACTTGTAACGAAGATATAGCTAGCGGTTAGCCGATAAAACCTGTTTTTTAAAGATATGTAGGGAAAGTGAAGGATAAAATTGTATCTACACACACACTAGCCATGTCAGGGCGCGGCGTACCTACATTGGTGGTGATTCGGTCGTAGGCACAACTTGTTTACTAATAGTTCGTGACGTGAGTAAAAGAGAGGATCATAATAAATTCATACAACTGTTTAACCCCTGCGCACGTGGTCTTTTCTTCTTTAAAGCGGGATTCAACTAGCACGGGTACGGACAAGCAAGCGCGTGTAAACCTAAGCCACAGAATATATAATAGTACTACATACCTAAGCCTAAGGCTATAAAACGCTTTCGAATCGGCCCGTCTTCGCAGAGTTCGCTCTCATGCTAGCTACTGATCGGGACGACTGTAGTCTTGGGCACAGATCAAAGGATGAAAGTGCTCGTGCGGTACCACGCAAGCTTGAATGTTTAAGTGTTAGGTAAGGCAGTGTTCACACTGTTCTACGTGCTACGCGACGGTGCGCGCGATTTTCTGTGCACCCATATTGCATTGTGTTGAATAATGAAACATAGACGACGTTGCGTGTAGCGCAGTGTGTGCACCCAATAGGTACTCAATATATTTATTTGCTTTTGCTGTACAAATAGGTCTTATGGTATAACATTCTTAGATCATTGATCCCTGTAAGGGCACTGTAACATTATAGTAATACACCGCACCGCCTACGTCGAATGTTTGTTAGAAGGAGTTTGAAGATGCAACTTCCCATCCAACCCCGTAAACATCCAATTCCTATAATATTTGGAAATGATGTAGATATTAAAATAAGTTTTTACGTGTTTTAAGAAACATTGTATGATTATTGATTATTGTAGGATAATAAGTAATTTTGTACATTATTTTTTATATTATTTATTTTTCAATTCCAATAAAAATAGATGAAATCAAAAGCAGTAACTCCTACAAGATCTAAGACCGCGTTGTCTGCCATGTTTGCCCTTCCGCAAAGTCGCTCGCAATTATAGCGTGCCGGCGCCAATCTGGATGAGCTGCTTGGTAGGCCTGGTTTCTTGTTGATTCAATGCGCGCAGTTGGGCTTCTATTTTTCGTCCGTAGGTATAGCGTAGGTTTGAGAAGTGATTTATCAACGCACTTTGACCCTTTTCCAGATTAAGAACTTAATGTTGACAGGATTATAATTATCTGTTATGTTTCTGTTAAATTTTACAATGGGTCAGAACGAAACTAAAATTTGTCTTTAACAGAATCGGCTCCAGAGCCTGTTCTTGGAAAAGGGTTAAAATGGTCATGGTCACTAAAAATTAAAGTAGGTAAATGAAACAAAGATTTAAAATCACAGCATATGTTTTGTAAGTTCCACGAATTAAAATAAATATTATAGATGCAAAAGTAAATCTGTTCGTCAATTGCCATTGCACGCCTAAGCGGCTCGAAGGATTCCAATAAGACATTGGCAGGCAGGATATATAGGTTGGTGATTTAGTTGATTCATGGAATGGCGATTTTTTGTTCGGGGAACTATCCCTAACAACTAACACAACACATACTATCATAACTACTACTAACTAGCGTAACACATACATACAGTCAAGCCTTTATCCTTTAATTCCCTATCACGATCTACCTAAAATAAGGCTACAATTGTAATATTTCTGTCACGATAGGTAACAGGGAACCCTAATAATCCTGTCAGTTACAATTCGCTCAGAACAATTACCATGACTATTTTAGGAAGGTACGTAGATTTGACAGTATAAGAATAAGTTATTCGATGTCCGTTAGGATAGCCAGTGTCAGTTCGTCGTAGGAAGTGTCGTCAAGTCCAAATTCAAAGCACAGATCACAAATTAATAAAGAATCACCAAAGAACGTATGCGCATACAACTCAGGATCGTCGCAAAAGCAAATCAAACTTTACGTCGTCCCAAGTTCGGTATCGCGTTTTTTTTTACAAATATTGTGCTATTCGTTATAGTAAATAAAACGAAAATCAATAGTTTACTGATCTATATGAGCAATAAGATGTAATAAATTATTATTATTCGTTTAATGTTGAATTGTTGTCATATTTTTTTTAAATAATTCTTAATTTTTTAAATAATGAAGTATTTGAAATAAAGTAACGGCATACAAAATTGAAACAGAAAAACGAGCTCATTCGCATGATGACAGCGACATCTATCAATGCACGCTTAAAACTTAACGCACTTTGTGACAAATTGAGCCCAGATGACCGTGTTGTGGCTCCGCGTAGTACCAATTCCTGCCACCATGCTGCCACTTAGCAGTTAATCAAATAAATATTTAAAATAACTTTTTTATCGATTTTTCGTGTGTAGGTGTGCTATGGTTTATTTATGTTAGTAAATATTTATTTTATGTCACTACGTTCCTTAGTTTTTTATTGTTGATTTACAAATCGATACCCGTAGCGCCATCTATTGATATTTTGTAAAAGCTATTTACTGTTGTTCCGGATGGGACCCCATGACAGTACATAAGATAAGTTTCATTATTCAATCTCTTACAAATTACAAATTAAAACTGCTATTATCTGTGCTCTGGCGCAGCGTTAACTTCTCTCTTACCGCCATCTAGTAGTCTAGTAGAAAATTACGTACTTCGAACGTACATTGTACCTACGTGGGGCCATCTGTGATCACGGCAAAATATTACGACCGAACACTTCCCGCCGTGGTCTGTCACGTGGTACCGTTGCGTCAGATTGTACTAAAATCTTACGGCCCGCCACTCGGCCCGACTTATGGCGGACCAGTTTTATTGTATGACATTAGGCATCTGTACTAGTATAGTATTATATTATCTGTGACCCGGGTAACACACAGTTGAATAAAAAAGTTCCATCGAAATCTGTGCAGTAGTTTTGGCGTGATGTGGTAACATACAGACTGACAGACAGACCGACAGACAGACAGACACAACAATTCAAAAAAAAAGTTTTGATCTTTATATCGTTAATAATGCCTGCTGCAGATATTTTTTTGTAAAATATTCAATGTACAGACACGACCCTTCTAGAGATTTATTATATGTATGATGATAGATATCGATAAGTATATTTGCCATCAGAGTGCAAAAACCTTCTTATCTTCAACAATAATAGTAAGACAGCTGTAACTATAGAGTCATTAGCACTCACAGTTTTTACAACACCTATTACTTAGGATTCACTACTCCGGCAGACCCTTAAACACTCCTTTTCGATTTTTTCCAGATCTGTGACAACTTAGTTCCAGACCAGCAATACAGCATAGAATCTTACTGCGGGATGCTGCTTTTGCCTTTGATCTTAATAACCCAAGTGCGCCACTTAAAGTTCCTAGTGCCATTCTCCTTGGTGGCCAACCTAAGTCTGATGATCACTTTTGGTATAACCTGCTGGTATATATTTAGAGATCCTGTCTTCTCTAATGTGCAAAAGGTTGGGGAAGTAAAGCAGTGGCCTTTGTTTTTAAGGTTGGTAATATTACAGTTTTTATTATACCCTAATTTTTTGCATGATTCTATAGTACCTACATTTCACCGAGGCCGAACAAAAAGCAATTTAAGAGCGAGTAAATTTGGAAGGCCTAGACGCCGTCGAGGCCTTACAATGCAAACGAGACCTTAAATTGCTACTTCGGCTGAGGGAAGTATAGTAGTTTTCTCTTATTTTGCGACGAAATAATAACAATACATTTAAAAACAAACTTCAAATTTGCAATTTCTGCATCTTTTTCTTCTATCGAGTGGGTATCGAGTCTATCGACCCGATGATTTTTGCATAATATTTTGATATTTAAGGACCATAATTATAAACAGCACTTGAGACTGACAGCTAGTTTAAGTTCGTATCAGAATCGTCATTTCAGTACAATGTGGCCTGTCAAATCCATACTTAATATTGCTCTCAATCTTGAGATTGCTTTAAAAATACGAGCCTAAGATTTGCATGGCGCCTTTGACAGGCATGCATTCCATGCATTTATTCATTCCATTTTGTAAATTTATATAGTTGTATGTTGTTGTTGTTCAGCCTTAAAATAATCAATTATGCGAACTAAAAAACACTTAAACGACACTAGGTGTCCTTAAAGACTTCGTGAAGCGGTCGTTAATATCATTGTTGTCGTTTGGAGAAATTGCTGGCGTTTGTGAATATGAGAACTGAACAGAGTGAATGCAGGTTCCTTTTTTAAAATAATGAAGCTCTTTCCGAGCAAATAGAAGAAAAATACCTTAATTTAGTTAGTTTTTACGTATTGATGCTAGGCTTTCACTACCGACCAACAATCTAGAAACATTTTTACATTCTACAAAGTTTTTCACTCCACTTCAATGAACGCTTTATCTAAAGTTAATCAGTCATTTATATTCTTTTAATATATAGATTCTCTTAAAGATAGCGACAAAAATATGTTTAACGCTTCAATGGTATCTCTGCTATAGTAATAAGTTTTCATTCAAAACGACTCCACATTATTAAAATATTGATTCATTATTTTGATAACCATATATCTATGGTTATCAAACAATTTAAAGCGATCAGAGTTTGTGAATTCGAGTTTATTTCTTCAGTACTGATTTATTAAAAAGATAGGATTGAATTATATTTACACAATAACATGAGGTATTTTTGTGTGCCGCAAACATGAAAAAAATTCAAGGCTTCATAAATAAGATAAGATAAAAATATACTTTATTGAACAGAAAAGACACAAGAGTAAATAAAATAAAATGAAATAAATAGTAGAACAAATAGGCGGCCTTATTGCTAAGCAGCAATTTCTTCCAGGCTACCTCAGGGCACAGCGAAAATAAAAGCTGAACTACTGGGCTGGTATCCATTTCAGGCAATATAATATATTGTATACGTAGTTATTGTATACGTAAATAAGCTACTTAAGTGTATTTATATAATTAATAACAATAAATAGTCATACATATAAATTACTAAACAAAGGGTTGAGTACAAAATTAAATCCTTTGAGGTTAAAAGTTTTTTTTAGACGGAGTTTTCTTGAAATAAAATACACAATATCAAGGTGCAGGTGCAGTGTAAAAATACGTTACGACTCTTTGGAAAAGTTGTGTGTTTTTAAACTGGTTTACGTTCTGCACCATTTTGGTTTAATATCATACCACAGCTCGGACACTCCTAACTACCATGTCATTTTGGTCACACATCGACAGACGGCATGTTGCACTTGCCATGCGTTTGTGTGCGTGTTATAAGGGTTGACAAATTTTGTTATTCCGGTCATAATCACCACTTGATTTATATTGTACCTTAACTACGTAACTGATTGTTAAGCACTTAGCTAATGAACATTAAGTGACGGAGATATTATTCGATCATAGTCACGATATCATATCTTATCACGAATCATATCATGCTAAGCGTACTCTCAATGTGACCCACAATCAGGCGCGGAGTGCAACGTATATCGGACTGGGGAGCGGAGGTGAATGTTCATTCTGTATGTAGTACTATTATATTATATTCTGTGTTATTGCCTCCGTGGTCAAGCGGTCTGAGCAATGGGCTCCCGACCCGGAGGTCCCGGGTTCGATTCCCGGCGGGGGACAATGACTTTGTGTTGTTGTTTCTAGTTTGGTTAGGACATTGCAGGCTGATCACCTGATTGTCTGAAAAGTAAGATGATCCATGCCGTCGGATGGGCATGTAAATAGTCGGTTCTGCGCCTGAATTATCTCTATGGTCGTGTCAGTCAGTATGTCCCATCAGAATAAGAGATTGAGGGAACAGAGAGTGTACCTGTGTGTATCGCAAACACTTGGGCACTAAAAACAAGCCCTGCGCAGTTGGCCCATCTCCGAGAGATTGGCCGCCATCACCGAAAATCGGTAGGAGGACTATTACTATTATATATTCTGTAACCATGCTAATGTTCCTACGTACATCTTAGCTTTCTCGTGTGGTACCACGTCCATAGATCCGACAGGTGCAGTAAATGATGTGGTACCTCTCACACTGGCTTTACACAAAATTCTTCTTTTACAGCACAGCAATATTCGCCTTGGAAGGCATCAACGTGGTTATGCCAGTAGAGAACGAGATGGCCAAACCTGAGCACTTCCTTGGCTGTCCAGGAGTCCTAAACGTGACCATGGTCTTCGTAGCAACTTTGTATGGAGTTGTGGGCGTGTTCGGATACATGAAGTACGGGAAAGATGTTCAGGCTACTATAACGTTGAATTTACCTGAGGAAACGTAAGTGTACATGATTTTTAATAAAATATTAACTGCCTCCGTGGTCTAGTGGTTAGATCCATGGCCTTAAAATCCGGAGGTCCTGGGTTCGATTCCCAGAGGAAAACACAAAAAGTTGATTGTTGTCAATTTATCACTTTGTGAGGTTTTTCCTAGTTTGGTTAGGACATTGCAGGCTAAATCACCTGATTGTCCGAAAAGAAAAAAGATTACGTGCTTCGGCGGGCACGTTAAGCCGTCGGTCCCGGTCGCTGTCTTTGATAGTGGTCGTTACTATAACCATGTCAGAGGCCAAATAGCTGTGCTACTAGGCGGTTCGAAAACTCTGACACCAGGGTTCATCGGGTCAGTCAACTCGAGAATCCACTCGCTAAGAAGAATAAAATATTGTGCCGGCTGTTAGGTCTCTGATCTATGATCTCCGCAGAGTGGTCCTCCCTACAAGGGCCCTTTGCTTTCAGCAAGTACGAAAGGGCCCCCTTGTGAGGAGCAAAACACTCGCAATTAGGAAACGTTTATAACCTAGCTTATTGGCATAATTCTAGATATTATTATCGTTTTTCTGTAACAATAACTTTATTAATAACCGGAGCTTCTATGATGGCGCCATCATAGAAGCTCCTACATAGAATATAGAAAGACCAGTTAAGATATCAGCGCCAATAAATGGAGCCATTTGCTTAACAATCCCGCCAAATTGCAGCTATAAAGAAGGAAAGTCGTTAGGCACGTTTATTTGACAACTGTCATTATGGAAACACGAACAATTGTATTTCTACAGTGTTTTCTATTGTATTTTTTTTTGGCTATGGAAACTTAGTCCTTTTGAGCCAGTCTTTCTCTACAAATTCTTCTTTCTTTCTTCCTTCATTTTAAAATTATCTTGATACTCTTCATGTGAATAAAATTATTATAGATCATCAATAGTATTATATGTAGTAATATGCACTATCCCGCTTTCTGCTTGTACAATTTCTATACCCAAAGGTTGCCTGGTAGAAATTGCTGCTTTAGCAATAAGGCCGCCTATATTGTACTGTCACGTTTGTTCCTTTTTATTTCTGTTGTATGTGTTTCTTTGTGCAATAAAGAATTTTGTATTGTATTGTATTGTAATAGTACAAGTGAATTGGTTATGAAAGTGTGTAGTGACTTGTATTTTTTTTTGTTAATAATATTTCTTTCAGTGTGGATGGGACTTTAATGTTGTTGTTGTCAAACAAATACTTATAATATTTCCAACTCAGTTTTAGAATACAGGTAAACAAAGTTTCATGTTTTTCTATTCAAAAAACATTTCAAAAATATACGATACGTGTTGGCAAATTAGTTAAGTGTCTGAGACAAGATTTTTCGTGGCTATCTATATAAACCGATACGGAAGCGGCAAAATTTTCCGCATGCTCTGCATTTGAAGGTGGTAGAGTTGGTGACTGATTGCTGTGTAATTAGATGTCGTTTTTGTCTTTTGTCAGCGAAACCAGGCATCATCATGGACTTTACACCCATCTAACACACGCTTTTGCCATTTGTCCCTATCTTCAGCGAGCTCCTCCCATCTTTCGCCTTGGATGTCAAAAGCGGCCATGTCTCGCTTGGCGCAATCTTTGAAACGCAGCATGGGTCTCCTTATCCCTCTCTTAGCGTTTGCTACAGCGCCGAGCAGAACACGCCGCGGCAAACGAGAAGGCTCCATCCGGTGCACATGCTATAGCCACCGCAGTCGTCTCTGCTTAAGCAAGGCTGTGAAGCTAGGCAGCTGTGCCATTTCCAGAACACGCTCATTTGTAACTCTGTCCTGCCAAGTTATACGCAAGATGAAATGTGTTAAGTCGACGCTCCAGTTTTGCGTACGATGTCCAGGTTTCAGCTACGTACAAGAGTATGCTCAAAACGCAAGTTTGGTACACAATCATCTTGATTTTGACGGTTAGGTGTTTATTATTCCATACTCTTGTACTGAGCTTACTGAACATGGTGGCCGCTTTGCCGATACGTGTATCGATCTCAGCATCCAGCGTGAGATTGTTCGATACAGTTGACCCCAAGTAGCAAAACTTGTCGACTACACTCAAGGGATCGCCACCAAGCAAAATAGTAGTAGGTGCTTCTGCGCCCTGAGCCATCACTACGGTTTTTCTGGCGATTATGGACACTAAGAACAGAGTGCACGCATGGGAAAATTTGTCAACAATGTTTTGAAGCTCGCAAATTGGCGACAAAGGCTGAATCGTCGGCGAACAAAAGGCTATCGACGAACAAGTCTTCGCAGGAGAGCTTAGACTTGAGAAGCGAAATGTTGTATAACTTCCCATCAGCCCTCGTGTGGAGGTGGATACCCTGTTGGTCATTACCAAAAACTACATTAAAAAGTAATGAAAAGAAAATACCGAACAGGGTAGGTGCCAACACACAGCCTTGGCGAACACCTCTGCGCATTTCGAACGGCTCAGATGTATTGCCGTCAAAAACAACTGCTTCTTTCATGTCCTCATGGAAGGATTTTACGAGACTTAGAAGTTTTGATGGGCAACCAATATTTTCTAGTGCAGTAAAAAGTCCTTCTCTGTTCACGGTGTCGAAGGCCTTGTTCAGGTCAACGATCGCCACAAACAGAGGTGTTTTCTGCTCTCTACACTTTTCTTGCAACTGACGAAGTGTAAAGAATATGTCAGTAGTGGAACGTTGGGCGCGGAATCCACACTGAGATTCGGGATAAATACGGTCAGCTAGTTTTTGGGACTAATCTAGCAAACAGTTTACCCACTATACTTAAAAGGGATATCCCACGGTAACAGTTACATTCACCGCGGTCACCTTTGCCTTTGTATAGGGTAACGATGTTAGCGTCGCGCATATCTTGTGGTATATATCCCGCTTCCCAACATTTACTAAGCAAATTGTGCAGGATGGGAGAAATGCACTTAAGCCTAATGATTTCGGCGTGAGTACCGTCATTTTGCAGGACTTTTTCCAAGTTTAAGCTGCTTAACAGCCTTGTGGTATTCCCCTACGGTAGAAGGGTCATCCAACTCAGACCAGGTAGCAAGTTTCGGCTTGCGATCCACAGTTTAGTTTTTAGTTTAGTTTGGTTAGTTTAGTCAGTAAGTCTTGTCACAGTCAGTCAAAGTTCAGTCTGTTGAGTTCGGCGTCAATGACGGAAGTTTTGCGCAGATCTTGTGCGTCAATAGAGGAGCCTCCGCAGGTGTCAAGGAGACCTGTCCTCATAGTACGGACATTCCATGTCGCAATTCGCATGGATAAGCGTGATGATTGCTTATTATTTTGATGCCATTTATACGCAGGTGTTGAACGTAACGGCGCCGATTGTCTAGTTTTGGCCAGTGCTCTCCACACCCTAAAAGAGCAAACCAGCACCGGGACGGATCAGTACCTAATTGATTGGGGGCTGCCCAACTTGGAGCGGGCGGTAACTGATCAGTAGGTCTACAACGGACCCTCTCACTGACGTAAGTGACCCCTGGCGCCCGCACTTACACCCATCTGTGCGGACTTATAACCGGTCACTGCCACTCCTCGTGATGGTGTCCGCGCAGCGTAGCTATCGCGGGTGAAGTGTCCTCTCCACAGACACTGCATCGCCTGGGACACGATTGAGGAAACGCAGGGTTGCCCAGGACCTGCGCCACCCTCTCGATCAGGCTGACTTAATCCGCAGGAGCGGCGAGCCGATACGTGCGGAGCCAGTTCGGTTGCAGGAGTCAGTTGCGTAAGCGCCTAACGGGGACCCCATCCAGGTATAATATCGGAATTTTCCTTTTCCTGGTTGATATAGACTTGCCTTGGCAGATCTGGATTTTAATACCTTAGTCGCCTTTTACGACTCCCTAGGAAGAAACGGGGTGATTCTATTCTAACTAGCCGACAACCACACGGCATTAGAAACAAGATCTTCGAAAGATATGATAAGAGAACTGAGTTGGAAATGTGTAAAGGCACTTTGAACTTTGTGATGACTGTGAGAAAAAACGAAATGCATCGGTTCATCAACGCATCGGTTCATCGTTTCTTGGCCACTGTTTCGTCTTCATTTTGACGCATCAGATACGGAAGTGTCCGCATTACAGTTGGTTTGCAAGTGCTTACCGAAGACCGCTTGTGAGCTTAGCTTGTTTGGATGGGAACGGCATCCAACTGTTTAGGAGCAGCCGTAAGTTATGTTTTTTGGCTTGACCTAGGTACTACTCTCGCATGGCAAGGCTGGCGCTCTTCCAAGTTCGATAAGTGATAAAAAAGAACTTAATTCAAAAAGTTCACAACACCTTAAACTCCCAACTGCGAATAAAGTGAGTTACAAAACTCCACATACATACATACATACATAAAATCACGCCTTTATCCCTTACGGGGTAGGCAGAGCATAAAACGCCTCGTAAATGGCGCTTTCGCCACGTCTGACAAAAATTTTGGGTAATTTTAGATTATAAAGTGTATTGCTGTAGTGACAGGTTGTCAGCCCATCGCTTACATTACAGTACACTGTAACCTTCGAATCCCTTTTGCTGACTTCTACAGCATGCCCGGGAAGAAGGGCAGCTGGAACATTCTACGTTTTTCTATCTCTCCCAGTCCAGCATGGAAGAAACTCTTAATCGTTATAAATCCTAAACGATAATTTAAACTTTCATGCTGGACTGGGAGAGAGAAATACATAGAATGTCAGCTGCATTTCCTCCTGGGCATGCTATTTATTTAATCGTATTGCGTTTGTACATAGGCGGATACTATAAATCAACATTCAGGTTTCTAAGCCAAGCGGCTGCGTCAGGAGAAAGAAAACTGTAAAAAACAGCTAAGGGATCCGAAGGTTTCTGTATATTGCAATTTAGATAGGCTGATAACTTGTCACTACAGCAATATATCTACAAATCTATCTAAATAATAACCCTCAAAACTTTGTCAGCCGTGGCGGAACGACCTTTGTTTACTTTGCTTGCTTTGTGCATACCCCATTATAATTTAAAACAATAAATTTTCTAATACCTACTCGGCATGGTTCTTCGAATTTAATTTTTCAAACAATGGCGTCTGATTATCGCCATGTTTGATTTTAATCTAAATCATGTCTTCAGTTACTTCCATGCTGGACTAGGAGAGATAGAAAAACATAGAATGTTCCAGCTGCCCTTCCTCCCGGGCATGCTGTAGAAGTCAGCAAAAGGGATTCGAGGGTTACAGTGTATTGTAATTTAGGCGATGGGCTGACAACCTGTCACTACAGCAATACACATTACAATTTAAAATTGCTCTCACTTTTTGTCAGACGTGGCGAAAGCGCCTTTTAGAAGGCGTTTTACGCTCTGCCTACCCCGTAAGGGACAAAGGCGTGATTTTATGTATGTATGTTATTATGTCTTCAGTAATACTGGCAACGTTAAGACGAATCATTTGACGCAAGAATCATTAAATATGACTCACGCGTTTAGGTAGAGTGCCACAAAGGAACAAACATACACACATGCATACATACATACCTTCTTTGCTATGCGCAGTCGGGTAAAAAGGAATCCATCTCTGTACATAATCATCTACTTCCATGCTGGCCTGGGAGCGAGAGAAAAACATAGAATGTGCCAGCTGCATTTCCTCCCGGGCATGCTGTAAAAACCAGCTAAGGGATCAGAGGGTTTCAGCATATTGCAATTTAGGCGATAGGCTGACAACCTGTCATTTTGGCAATATGACTACAAATCTATCATAAATAACCCTCAAAATCTTGTCAGACGTGGCGGAACGACCTTTGTATAGGTCGTTTACGCTCTACCTACCCCATTAGGGATAAAGGCGTGATTGTACGTATGTATGTACATAATCATCAAAACTTCTAGTAGATTTTAACCATAACAAAATAAAAATAACAAACTTGAGTAAACAACAAAGAGATACTGGATGTAAGGGACAGCGCCCCGCAAACTGATAGGGGTTGCTCAGTCAACAAACACCCGCTATAGGATTCACTGGAGTATTCAAAGCAAGTGACAGCTGTCAAGACCATAACCACACACGTTTGGATCCTTTTGGATTAGGTACTCTCTTTCATGCTTTCATGCTCAATGCTATTACTACGTCATCATTCTACTGTCACATGCACCAATAGCAGCTTTCCCCTTCATACTCAGTACAAGTGCCATACAAACTACGAATAAGGTATTAGTCCCTATTCGTAGCATACGAACGTAATTTAATGAAGTCTTTACAAAATGACGAGAAAAAAAAACTATAGATGGAAAAAAAACAGCGCTTTATCTAGCCGAAGGATTGTATGAAGGCTTGAAGGGGCAATAATTTATTGTTCATTCTCAATACTTAATCTTTTGCTAAGACTTATTACAAATTTAACGCATAGAAAACATTTCTGATAAAATACGTATTACAGTGATTGATAATGATAGAACTAAAAATGTAAGCTCTAATTCTGTTTGAAGGATTGTGTAAAGAGAACTTTTGTTTTAGATAGTCTGGGTTGCGGATGTCAGATGGCAGTCGCTCTGTGTAAAAACCTGTACCCTCGTTCAATCACTTAGATTAGGTAACTGACCCCGAAATATACCTACGTGATAAAGCTAGGGAGATGATGATGACCCGATGAACAGTAGTATCAGAGATTATAAAACCGCCTAGCACAGCTGACATGGTTTATGTAACGACCACAAAATATTAATTGGCTGCGAGATCCATAGGTCAGCGCTACATTATATATTACTATCAAAGGCAGCGACTGGGATTGACGTGCTCTCCGAAGCACGGAATCCTTTTTTTGTAGAGACAATCAGCCCGCCTAATAAATTTACAAATATTAACTATGATTTCTCCCCGTGAAAATCAAACCCGCGACCACGAGCCCTGACTTTAATCACTAGACCACGGCGGCAATTAGCGAATTTCGATAAAATTGCGTTCCGCCCGCGGTTTCTCCCGCATTAAATGTTTTCCAATGTAAATTTTCCGTCGGAATAAAGTGTTTTCCATTGTAAATTGACTTAATTCAAGGATCTGACTTGAGGGTGAGGTATGAGTATGCTAAGTTTCGTCCCAGTTGGTCCAGTAGGTAGCTGATGTAAAAAAAACAAACATAATCATGAAACACTTGTTATTGCTATGAAGATGGCGCTAGTGGTACCTTATGCGCATTCAAAAATCAATAAACCCTTTTCTTATGTTTAGTATTATTGTAGTATTTTCGGGTACTATGTTTTAGTACTAAGGACTTACTCCTCTTTCATATGGTTTCCTAAAGGATGCAACACGAGTATCTAGGTTAGGCCTTTAGCAATACAACAAAAACACATTCGATTTGGTGCAGTAGTTTTACGTGGCACGCGAAAAAACATACAGATGGACAGTCAAAAATTCTAAAAACTGTATTTTTGCTTTCATAGCACTTAAACTGAACCCTAAGTTTGTTATTCTTATTTATCTCCCATGTACAGACATCGACCTGTTACAATTTTATTGTATGGAGAGAAATGTGTCGCTATTCACGAGCTTAACAACCTTGACTTCAATTTTACGAGGAAAATCAGTTAAATCACTGTCAGTCGAAATAACAGCTTCGATCCCAAAATCCAACAAATCGCGACCTAGTCCTGCTTGATTACTTTCCCAATTCTTTTTATATATATATATATATACTACAAAGTGTATATAATGCGTCACCGGGCTAAAGGCGGGGAGTTGCTACACGCAATCTACACCCTTAAACACCCTTTCCCAATTCCATTTTAATTAGAAAACCTACGTAGTAACTAAGAAACAACTACATTACGAGAGATTTTGTTTTATAATGAAAACTGATCGGCTTACTTGTTTGTATTGAAAGGAGGGTTAACCCTCGACGTTTGAAACAAATAAGCCGATCAGTGTTCATTATTATTACATACATACATACATATAATCACGCCTTTATCCCTAATGGGGTAGGCAGAGCGCAAACGACCCAAACAAAGGTCGTCCCGCCACGTCTGACAGTTTTGAGGGTTATTTATGATAGAATTCTAGGTATATTGCTGTAGTGACAGGTTGTCAGCCCATCGCCTAAATTACAATATACTGAAACCCTCGGATCCCTTAGCTGGATTTTACAGCATGCCCGGGAGGAAATGCAGCTGGCACATTCTATGTTTTTCTCTCGCTCCCAGACCAGCATGGAAGTATTTATATTATTCATTATTATTCATAGTTGTTTATCGTTTAGTGTTAAAAAAGGTTGTTTTGTCTAAACTTCCCCAATGACAACCAACGTGGAACTAGTTTGAACGTTGTGCGAGACAAGTATTTCTAAATAGGTAACCGAAATGCGAAATGCGGGCAGAAGATAACCCAAAAGTCACTACGTTGACTTGTGTCACTATGATTATGAATAATTTATTCACTAATCTAAATTCTTCTTCTTCTGTCGAGTGGGTATCGAGTCTATCGACCCGATGAACCCTGGTGTCAGAGTCTCTGACATGATTTTGAGTAACGACCACTATCAAAGACAGCGACCGGGACCGATGGCTTAACCTGCCCTCCGAAGCACGAAATCTTTTTCTTTTCGGAGTATTAGGTGATTCAGCCTGCAATATCCTAACCAAACTGGGGAAAAATTCACAAAGTGATAAATTCTCAAATATCAACTTTGTGTTTCCCTCCTGGGAATTGAGCCCAGGGCCTCCGGATCGGGAGTCCATGGCACTAGCCACTGGACCACGGAGGCAATTAACTAATAACTTAAGTTAACTAATCTAAATGTATAGACTATATCTGTACGGTTAGCAACAACCGCACATAGAATTTGTCTTGTGTCGTCTGTGAGCGACCTAAATTTATTAGTCAATTTGTAACATCAGCAATATCCGCGAATCAATGTATTGCGGTGCGTAGAGAGAATCATCACGAAATCAAGAACGCGCAAACATTATAACAAATTAACGATATTTAACATCTTATTAATATTTCTATTTTTTACATTAAATTAATTATTTCTAAATCTAACCGGAATTCTTATTTTAACAAATATAACATAACATTACAAGTGTAGCAGGGGATATATCTTCCCCCTACAATATCTTTAAAGCTTTCCGTACATAAAATGTTCTCTGGCACAAGTTGATGTTAACCGACTTTAAAGCTCGTATTTATGAAGCGATCTCAAACTTAAGAGCAATATTGTGGATTAGACATGCCAGTTTGCACTGAAATGACATTTCTGATACGAACTCAAACTGGCTGTCACTCATGATCGCTGATTATAAATACGGTCCCTAATTGACATAAACGTTTTTATTTCTTAGAGCTTTTGAGTCCAGTCGAGGCCGGGAGCGACTGAGACATAGTCGAGTTATAATTTAAACCGCGCTCAATCCCTAATGGCAGACGGCGGCGTACAGAAACATTGGGATCGATTTTACGTATTGACATGACATTTTACGTATCCTATCATCACGGTCGACTAATACAGCCCAAGATACAGGAATCTATATTCTTAGTTTGGGATGTAGGGTTGAACAATTTGTGCAATCACATTTTAATGTTTGTCATAGTATTATAAAACAAACTTTGTAACTCATTTCTCTTTTTATACCAAATAAAATAAAGGTTATTCTACATTCCACCGGCTAAATCTGAAATTTATTTTTTTCTGTCACTTTCAAAATAATAAAACTGAAAGAGGAAAGGCGATTTATACTCTATGGTTTTACACTTTATCCGCTAGATTTTGACGCGCTTTTACACGTTTCCCCAGTATTTCTGTCAATTTTATCCGCCATATCATAAGACAGCGGCCAGAATAAAAGATAACGCATTAAACCACCGACTATAAATTATTAGATCTCCTGCCTTTTTCCAATGTTTTTAGTCTGAAAGTGACAAATAGAGTTTATTTTAGTTTTAGCCGGAAAATCTAGAATCGAGCCCACTTACCTATATTTCCTATAAAAAACAAAGGTACCTTTTTTGTCTGTTGCTTTATCCATCTGCTACCAATAATAAACATACAGAAATAATAAAAGTAAATAAATAAACAACAAATTAAAAGATATAAGCAAATGTTTCAGTACGCCATCTGCCAGGAGGTATAGAGCGCGGTTAGTTATTAGTTTAATGGATACTTACATTAATTTTATACCTAGCAAGAGAATTTTCTTTGATTTATTTTTCTTACTACGTTCCTTGCTTGTTATTTCGTCTCCAACGCAGTAGTATCCAACGGATGAACGTGAGAAGAATCAGTACGTGGAACGCATACGATCCGTGTCACCAGTGTTATAAAACTTTTAGATTTTGTTTCCTCGTTTCGGATACAAACATTGTTTCAGCAGTGGCACGGGCACAAGTGTCATGATCATGAGTTGCATGTTCAAATCCCACACGGGTATAAATCATGTAGCTTACATTATTTCTTGTTTGAAAACCAACATACTGGTTTATATGAAACTCGTAAAAAAAATCAGTTTCATATATAACATTTCAGTACAATTTAAAGTGTAATACATTAATGTATTGGAACCAAATGCGAAATTTAAGTTACTGAGCCACGGATTGCCGTGGTCATAGTACGCCTCACGTCACGGAGATCCGAAAATCCAGCTAGCGTGAAAATCACTACATAGTATAAAACAAAGTTGCTTTCTCTGTCCCTATATCCCTATGCATGATTAGATATTAAAAACTACGCAACGGATTTTGATGCGGTTTCTTTTAATGGATAGAGTGATTCAAGAGGAAGGTTTATATGTATAAATCATGCATAATACAGTAGAGAAACACTGATGATTTCCGTGCGAAGCCGGAGCGGGTCGCTAGTTTAGATAATAAATGAATGTGTGAAGTCGGCTGAACACATTTCTACTGTTTGGAAAGTAATTTGTCACTTTCTTGTATTAGAAAATATAAGGGGATTACCATGAAAATAGCGACTAATGACTAATCCGTCACAAGATTGTAATCTCTCTATCTTAAGTGAAAGCATTAAATTATAGTAACGCCCCAAAAGAGATAAAACAGCCAACATAATGGCTATAGAAGTAATATTAATCTTGATTAATGGCTTTTGTATAATCACAATACTGCCAATGTCATCATCTCCCTAGCCTTATCCTGTATCTTCCAGGGTTGGATTGAACGAGGGTACCGGTTTTTACACAGAGGGACTGCCATCTGACCTCTGCAACCCAGAAGGGAAACCACACCCAATCCTAGATTAGGTCAGAGTTTTCAAGCTGCCAATGCTTAGCACGGGCCTCTGATATGGCTTAATTCTGCCAATTTATAGTGTCATATTTATTTGTTGAAAAGACAGAAGTATGTTAGACGGAGGTTTTAATGAAAGTTGACGTGCAAAACGATTTCAATTCGGTGGACCGGGGGGCGCTACTACATCAAATTAAAGATAAATTGCCGACTTTATTCCCGTATCTTTGGCAGTGCTATGGCAGTATTTCTAAATTAATATACAACGATACTTGCATTGATTCAGCTGTGGGGTGCCAACAAGGGGATCCTTTAGGACCTGCTATTTTCAGTCTTGCGATCCATCCCTTAATTTCGAAGTTAAAGTCTAGTTTAAACATTTGGTACCTTGATGATGGGACGTTAACACAGTTATGTCCGATTTATATACCCTTCAGGCGGCTTTTGCAAAGATAGGTCTGGTTTTAAATTTCATGAAATGTGAATTGTTTATAAATAACACTTTGCCAGATCTATTAAAGAAAGAGATCACCCAAAATTTTATAAGTCGCGCTCCGGGCATAAAGCACTTGTCTAAAGAAACAGCTACCCTACTTGGTGCCCCGCTTTTGTTTGAAGCATTTCCAAATTTTGTACAAAAGCAAATAGATACATACAACTGCGGACCGCCTTTTTGAAATTAATGCGCACATGGCATTGTACATTATTAAATATTGTCTTTTAGTGAAAAAGTTCATGTATGTCCTGCGCTTTTGTCATCTATAGAAGTATTAAGGTCTGCTGCGACCTCTCGATGCACTTATCAAGTCATCCCTTTCCAAAGTTTTAAACTGCCCGTTTACTGACAAAGCTTGGGATCAAGCTACCTTTCCAGTGCGTTTGGGGGGTTTGGGAGTAAGAAGAACAATGTCGGTGGCTTTGCTTGCGTTTCTTCCGTCGGGTTTTGCTTGTGAGAGCCTATTTGGAAGAATAGTTAACCCTGCCTTGGTTTCAATTGTAGTTTCTCACTTATCGGCAGCAAAGAACGAATGGCAACAATCTTGTTCTGATGAACTCCCAAGATCAACCATTACCCAAAGAGGATGGGACGAACCACTCTGCAAAAAACTCAAAGAAGTTTTGCTAAATGACAGCCAAATTTTAACAGATCGAGCACGTTTGTTAGCAGTATCCGAAAAAGAGTCAGGTTATTGGCTACAGGCCCTACCATCTCCGCCCCTGGGTACTCTCTTGGACAACACTACTCTCTCGTTGGCTGTAGGTCTACGTTTGGGAGTTAAAACTAATAAACCCCATTTTTGTCACTGTGGCCAATCAGTATCCGAACTGGGACATCATGGCCTGTCTTGCCAAAGGAGTGCGGGGCGAATCTCTCGGCATTCTTCCATCAACGATGTTATCAAGAGAACTCTCGGATCTGTCGGTGTTTCAGCAGTCCTGAAGCCAAACGGCATTATAAGATCGGATGGAAAGAGACCCGACGGGATGACTCTAGTCCCTTGAAGTCAGGGAAAATGTTTTGTGTGGGACGCTACATGCGTAGACACGCTGGCGCCGTCTCACGTCCACACAACTTCCAATTCTCCTGGGGCTGCGGCAGCGTCGTCTGAACTGGGTAAGCGAAGAGAGTACCAGGACATAGGTGACGGTTACATTTTCCTTCCAATTGCCTTGGAAACAATGGGATCGTGGGGCCCCATTTCTTAACCAGATCTCAACGCGCCTTATCGAGGCAACGTCAGACCCAAGGGCAGGCAGCTTTTTTGCACAGCGTCTAAGCTTGGCTGTGCAAAGGGAAAACGCGGCTAGCCTTCTGGGAACGTTGCCCCAATGCGGAGCTCTAGAAGATATTTTTATCTGTAATAATTATTATTGTTATATTTACCTGTACCTTTGTTACAATAAATATTTTTTTAGTTATGTTTATAGACGATAACACCACCTAACATGCTCTCAATTATATAGAGAGTAAATAAAAAGAACTTTCCTCAAAGAACATAGGTCTAAAATAAAAAATAATAATTTGGTCCTCCTATACAAATAAACTCGAGCCGCTGATACCCTATATATACATACTTTATTGCATAAACACAAAATAAATGTAATTTACAAATATAGTGTGCAAGGGCGAACTTATCTCTATGAAGAGATCTCTTCCAGCCAACCCAATGGTAGTAAGAGAAAGTGAATAATTTTGAGGGGACAAGAAAATGCAACATTAACAGAGACTAATAAATATGAAATAAAATAAAAATACTTATATTTCTATCTTAATTAAACATACATAAATACATACATCAAAATTGTTCAGATGAGAAGTGCTCTTTTAATCTTTTCTTAAAGACATTTACTGAGGGACTTTCTATGGAAAGGCCATTTTTTTTCGTATTTCGTCCTATGTTCCTTAGGGAAAGTTGTTCACTTTCATGGGTAGAATCACACCCTAAAATATGGTCTGCTATTTTTTTTACTCACTGTATTGTTAATGCCATGCTGGCCTGGGAGCGACATATAAACATAGAATGTGCCAGCTGCATGCAGGCTGACAACCTGTCACTACAGTAATATTAATAACCCTTAAAACTTTGTAAGAAGTGGCGGAACGACCTTTGTTTAGATCGTTAACGCTCTGCCTACCCCATTAGGATAAAGGCTTGATTATATGTATGTATGTATTGTTACAGATTGGCGCTAGTAGCGAAAATATTGGTGGTGGTAGCAGTATTCTTCACGTACTGCTTACAGTTGTACGCGCCTATGGAAATAATATGGTCAAGGATACAGGCCAGAATCAGTGAGAAGTACCACAATTTAGGACAGATAGTGCAAAGAACACTCAGTGTTACATTAACAGGTAAGTTTCTCTATTAAATGTGACGTCACATTCATAAAGAAACACTTTTATCCCTTTCCAGAGTATGCCAGAGCGGCGTATCGCTCTGTAATTGGCTTTCTGTCTTGTATTAATTTTATGTATTCTTATATTGCTATCGATATAGGAATATTTAAAAGTAATAAAACAGTTGTCTGTTAACCTTCCATCCTGAACTGGGAGAGATAGAAAAACATCGCATGTTCCAGCTGCCCTTCCTCCCGGGCATGCTGTAGAAGACAGCAAAAGGGACTCGAGGGTTACAGTGTATTGTAATTTAGGCGATGGGCTGACAATCTGTTACTATAGAAATACACATTTTAATCTAAAATTGCCCCCAATTTTTATCAGACGTGGCGAAAGCGCATTTTACGAGGTATTTAACGCTCTGCCTACCCCGTAAGGAATAAAGGCGTGATTTTAAGTATGTATGCTATCTGTTGATTTTCCTTGAAATAAAAAATAAAGAATAAAAGCCCATCGCTAAACTGCAATAACACAAAATCAACTCAACCCCTGTATTGATTTCTACGGTGTTCCTAGAAAGAAAAGCCGCTGGAACATTCTAAGTTCTTTTATTGCTTGCCGATAAGATAGGCTAAACGTACTTAAGTACAAAATATTGTTATATTCATAAGATAGAAAATTATTTTAAGGAGCCATTTTTGTTTTCCAACAATTTGTTTTGCTCAGAAATAGACATAACTTACTTACCATAATGCGTAACGAAATCCCTGACAAACTTCATTTATTCGTAAATGTTTTTGTTTACTTATTCTTCTTTCTTGGCTAAACAAAACGTTACGTAAAGTTAATTTCAATGAGGTAACTCATTTGTGAAATTCAGCACGAACATGAAAATAACAAAAATAACGAATGTTTTTGGAATAACGCACTTAAAACATAAAATATAGAATCCCACAGGGTGGGATATGAATCCACGACAATCATACCTACATTTTACAACATACATATAGTCACGCTTTTATCCCTAATGGGGTAAGCAGAGCGGAAACGAACTAAACAAAGGTCGTTCTGCCACGTCTGATATAGTTCTGAGGGTTATTTCATATAGATTTCTAGGTATATTGCTATTATTTATTATTATTAACTGGCCCCGTGGTCTAGTGGCTAGTGCCATGGACTCCCGATCCGGAGGTCCTGGGTTCGATTACTAGGGAGGAAACACAAAGAGTTGATATTTGAGAATTTATCACTTTGTGAATTTTTCCCCAGTTTGGTTAGGACATTGCAGGCTGAATCACCTGATTGTCCGAATAGAAAAAGATTTCGTGCTTCGGAGGGCACGTTAAGCTATCGGTCCCGGTCGCTGTATTTGATAGTGGTCGTTACTCAAACCATGTCAGAGGCGGTTTGAAACCGCCTAGTAGCACAACTATCAGGCCTCTGACATGGTTTGAGTAAGTTCGGTTTGAAACCGCCTAGTAGCACAACTATCAGGCTAAACTAGTCATCAGGCTATACTCTGATACCAGGGTTCATCTGGTCGATAGACTCGATACCCACTCGACAGAAGAAGGTATATTGCTGTAGTGACAGGTTGTCAGCCCATCGCCTAAATTGCAATATACTGAAACACTCGGATCCCTTAACTGATTTTTACAGCATGCCCCGGAGAAAATGCAGCTGGCACATTCTATTTTCACATAGGCTCTGATGTTATAACGGCGTCCATATGCCAAAGATCATGGGTTCAATTCCCATCTACTCATTTGAACTTTTTGGTTTCACATTAATGTGATTTGAATCAAATTAAATCAAATCAAATCAAATCAAATTTATTTGCATAAGATTCTGGGTACAATAAATAGTTTTGTTACATATCTTTAATCCCTTACAAAATCTGCTTTGCAAGCGTGCACATATTTAATTGTCATGTTGATCACAATTGTTATAAAATGTTATCACTTATCAGTCTAGGTAAATAAATTCCATTACAATTTCAACATTTCAATTAATTACAAATTCATATTAGTACATACAGGTCAACAAGGCATTCAAACTGAAAATTAAATTGCGCCGTATTATCATGTTCTCAATGAAGTGGTTATCACTTTGTGAGGTTTTCCCCAGTCCCTCTTGATCCGGAGGTCCTGGTTTCGATTTCCAGGGGACACAATGTTGATATTTGTCATTTATGACTTTGTGAGATTTTCCCCAGTTTGGTTAGGATAATGCAGGCTGAATCACCTGATTGTCCGAAAAGAAAAAAGATTCCGTGCTTCGGAGGGAACGTTAAGGCGTCGGTATCGGTCGCTGTCTTTGATAGTGGTCGTAACTCAAACCATGTCAGAGGCCTTATAGCACTGTGCTACCCGGCGGTTTAAAAACTCTGACGCCAGGGTTCATCGGGTTGTTTGACTCGAGAATCCAGTCGCTAAGAAGAAGAATGAAGTGGTTCAGCAGGCAAATTCTTGATCCCGCGGAAAAAATAATTAACCTGAAGCGCGAAGCAACGGAGCGAAAAGCAGGTCCCGTAGATATATCTTCTTGTCAGTGACAAGTTAAGTACAGCGAAGCGCGAAGGTTTTCAACTTCCTTGAACGAAGTTATGTCACCAACTTGATAAATTTTGATTTAAGGGGCTCCCCTGGGCTAAGTAGCGCCCTCATCAGTCAGAAAATCATAATTCACTGAAACACAATCAATCGAAAGTCCAGTAGATCTGATTGAGGTTAAAGCAATTAAGGTCATTTGGAACCTCAGAAAGTTGCAACTTATAGTTCGTTGTAGTTACAGAAAGCAAATTTGCGAAAAACGGCCAACTTTATAACTGTTGCTATCTGTAACTGTAGTGGACACTGAATAATTAATATATAGTGCTTAAAATAAACTTCAGTACCTATATTTCAATCTCTACTCAGATCTACCGGTTTTTCGATTAATTGCGTTTTCAATGAGTAATGATTTTTTAACTGGTGGGGGCGCTGGCGTGCACTGGGGATTCCCTTAAGCTGGTGTTGCCCGCATTTTCCCCCTTTTAATTTACCGGAAGTACTTTGAAATTCGTGTAAGAAGGCTTTGCCTACATCTTCATCCACTTAGACTGCTGCGCACAAAGCTACGCAAAAAGTAACCTTAGCTTAATGTTAATACATAATTAATGAGATTGTGATTTTTTTCTTTTAAGACCGTATACCGAGCGGTGGCGCCCTCACTCGTTAAGAAATCATAACCCGCAAAATATAGTCATTTTTTAAACTTTGCTCTGAAATTTCCTAGAATTAGATCGAATAATTTTTTAGAAGATTACTTCATTTGGGTTAAGTAGCAAATAGTACCCCGCAGTTACTATCGAAATTATTGCTAAAAATGGCCGTTGTTGATTTTTTACTAGTGAGGGAGCCACCGCTCTTCTAAAGGTTAAGTGTTACTTCATTAGATCCTGCCTTAGTGGTCGGAGCTTTGCGCTCTTATCTCTACATCCGGTCATGGTTCGATCGAACTAATGAGCCACGCAGTTTATATATTCTAGTCTAGTCCCTTCCTTTGATAATGGTCACTACAGAAAGCATGTAAGAAGCTTACAAATTAGGAACTCCCGACCGGACATTCATAGTTTTTTTTTAATATTGTTTTGGAGTGGGATGGGATCTACGTCCTAGTAGTCCACCCCGGGCAACGGCAACACTGGCTTGCCTGTGAATAAGTCCGGCTGAAGATCCCTACAAAGCGGTGGTCGGCTCAGCAAAGGGACCCTCTCATCGGAGTCCGGCGCCAACAGCTTGCTGTGTTCCGTCGACGCGTGAGATTTCTAGTGCCATAAGAGGCATCTTCTGCTCGTTCCATCGTCGACTCTGTCACGGTCATCGCTGACCTAGTGTCCAGAGTCAAGAGCAAACACATTTCTATTATTTTTAAATTTAACTTTGTTCAGTTTTTATTGCCTAGATATAGTTCGTAGAAATATCACGTATATGTGTTACATACGTATACTAGCAAAAATCTGAATTGTTTGGTTGTTAGTCGTTCGATCACGACAGCTCTGAAGTGAAAGATTTGATGAACATGTTTTGCTCAGAGATTATTTAAAAGCTCGGCAAGGATAGAGTATTTCGATTCCACTGGGAAATGACTGGGAATGAAATCATGACACAATGAAATGACTGGGGATTTTCTAATTTAAAAAGACGATTTGAACCCGTGCCTTTGGGACGGTTTTCCAAAGACGCGGGCTTAAATCCTATCTGCTGCAATTGAATTTTTGATTTATTATTTCTCAGACTTTCAGAAATAAAATGGCATTGCGAGTGCACACATTTATTAGAAAAGCATCATTATAACTCTGTCAAAACGGCACTAACTTGCGAATGAGTATAAATCAAAACAGTGGAACTAAAGAAGAATTATCCTATAAGAAAAATATGACAAACTGTGAATACATAACCAAGTAGGTAATTTTATCAAGATGGCAATACTTATTTAAGAAGTTGATCTAATAGATTGGTCTTCTGCAATAGGTTTTCTTATTAAATTAAGATTAAATATAGTCACCTAGTGATTTAAAAAAGTTTGGGTATTCTTTCATGCTTGCCTGGGATAGAGAGAAAAACATTGAATAAACCAGCTGCAATTCCTCCCGGGCATACTGTAAAAACCAGCTAAGGGATCCGAGGGTTTCAATATATTGTCATTTAGATGATGGGCTGATAACCTATCACTACAGCAATATACCTACATATACATACATACATACATATAATCACGCCTTTTTCCATAATGGGGTAGGCAGAGCGTAAACGACCTAAACAAAGGTCGTTCCGCCACGTCTGACAAAGTTTTGAAGGTTATTTATGATAGATTTGTATGTATATTGCTGTAGTGACAGGTTGTCAGCCCATCACCTAAAATGCAACATACTAAAACCCTCGGATCCCTTAGCTGGTTTTTACAGCATGCCCGGGAGGAAATGCAGCTGGCACATTACATGTTTTTCTCTCGCTCCCAGTCCAGCATGGAAGATAAATACCTACATATCTATCATAAATAACCCTCAAAACTTTGTCAGACGTGTCGGAACGACTTTGTACGTATCTAACGTATGTATCTTAACTTCCACGGGCCCTGTAAAATAAAGGTTAGGTTGACCGAGGCTAGTGTAAGTTTTTGATAGGCAGGAATTCCGTATTGGTTCAGTTGGGTTAGGTTAATATCGTATATACGTTGGAGTTGGCATTTTTGTGGTAGATTCAGGATTTTGGGAGTAGTTCAGGAATTAGCAAGATAAGTAAATTTCTCGAGTGATTAAAATTATTAGAGACTAGGGACCCGCCCCGGCTTTGCACGGATATTAACAGTATTTCTCTACCTTATTATGCATGTATTATACATTAATAATAATAATAATAAGCCCCTCACAAATCTAACACCACGTCCGGCACGACCATCTGTTGCTACGTGGGGGGCGGACATTGGCAGCTCCAAGCTTATTATAACTCACCAATGACCAACGGTGCGCTAGTATCCCAAAAGCAAAATGCGACTCAGAAATAGAGTAATTCCTCAGGCGGGTCCTCGAGAGAGGGAATCCCGCCCCGGCCTTCTAGGTCCGGGCTGCCCCGTCGAATCTGGGGGGGGGCAACATATCGCCTTATACTGTCCAGTCCAGTACTGTTGCAGAAAACGTAACACTCACCACACAATCGACCTCACACACACACACTACACAATCAACCTCACAAACGTCATCACCTACATCTTCAAACTCATCAATAAGCCTCTTCCACACACCGGCTTCGTCGCCACACTCATTCGAACTTCAGAAAACGCCAACATCAAGTTCTACCACATCACCTATGTCAGAGTATGTTGCCCAGGAAGCTCATGCTACGTTTCCTGTGCCCATCTCTGGCATCACTAGCTCTACGCACACATCGCAAAATAACTCACCTAATCGCGTAGATCAATACACACAATCACAAACATACCCCATCACTAACACACCAGCAAGAAGTGTTTTGCAGGCCATGATGCCTGCAACCACCCTCGCTGGAAGAAGTAGACAACGAATGAAATGGACCAACGAAATTAATGAGGAACTTCTTCGTTGCTACTATGTAGTCACACTCTGTGAACGTGATCTCACTGCATGGAGACCATTAATGCATCAAAAATTTATCGATACTTTCCCTGAACTTAACCATATTTCAGAGCAAAGACTAGCAGATCAAATTAGAGTCATACATAGAAACAACCGAATACCAGCACCAGAAAGAAAACGCATAAAACAATCGCTAATGAACCTAACGACAGCTAATACAGATTACCAACAAAGCAGTAATGACATACAACTACACAATTCAAACACTACAAATAACAATGAACAAACCCTTACAGAAACAACACTCAGCACACAAATAAATCTAACCTCAACACAACAGACAAACACTACACTTTACATTCCTCAACTACTAGATACAAACGAACACACCCTTACTCAACAAACAGAAACATCGACAAGACCAGTTGACCCAATAGGTTATAATAAAATTGAAGATACCTTTAAAGAGATGTTAGTTAAATACTCTGGCACAGACCCAACACTAAGACCCATCATACCCAAATTGTAAACAACTCGACAAGTGATAAAAACTGTTCATACTGTAAACACGTTAATAGAACTTAATTTAAATAAAAAAGACACAGCATCTTTAGAAGAAATCCATGAAATCCTATATTGTGCAGCTTTAACAGTTACATCTATACATATTAAAAAATAAAAAGAAGCAAATAGTAACATAACCAAGAGTAATAATAAAACAATAGAAACGAAGAAACCACAATGGGAAAGACGCATAGAAAATAGAATAACAGTATTACGTAAAGAAATTAGACAACTAACTCAATATCTGAAAGGTAACTTAAACCAGAAAAACAAACAAAAAGTAAACCCTAATAATAGTAGTGAAGATGAAATAGTTAACCAGTTAGACAATAAGAAACAGAAGCTTCAAGCACACTCTAAACGATTGCGGCGATTAAAAATTAGTAATCAGAGAAGAAGAGATAATCAGTTGTTCAACACTAATCAGAAAACGTTTTACCAAAACCTCAATTCAGACTACATTAAAATTTCACAGCCTCCAAACATAAACGAAGTTCAAAAGTATTGGAAAAATTTATGGTCGAAACCAGTTGATCATAATTTAAATTTATCATGGATAGATGCAGAAGAACAACAGATTGAAAACATAGATATGATGCCAGAAATAACCATTGAGAAAGATGATGTAATACAAGCAGTAAAGAAAACTCTGAACTGGAAAGCCCCTGGACCTGATAAAATCCAAAATTTCTGGATAAAGTACATTACCGCAACACATGAACACATTGCAAACTTATTTAACAATCTCATACAGAACCCACAAATCATGCCTACATTTTTAACCCAGGGAATTACCTATCTGAAACCCAAAGACAACGACACAACAAACCCAACTAAATACCGACCGATTACTTGCCTTCCTACTATGTACAAACTTCTTACATCCATCATCTCGCACAAACTCAAGTCACACATAAGTACATATAAAATCATACCCGAAGAACAGAAAGGTTGTAGCAAAGGTTCTAGAGGCTGTAAGGAGCAGCTTGTCATCGATGCAGAAATACACAACCAAGTAAAGCAAAAGCGCAGAAATCTATTCTATTCATATATCGACTATCAAAAAGCTTTTGATAGTTTTGATAGTGTTCCCCACTCCTGGCTCATTCACGTCCTCCAAATTTACAAAGTTGACAACAGACTCATACAGTTTCTACAGCACGCTATGAACACATGGACCACCAAACTCAATATAAGAACGACTGATACTACCTTAACAACACCACAGATTAAAATAGCCCGAGGCATCTTCCAAGGTGACTCCCTAAGCCCATTGTGGTTCTGTCTGGCCCTCAATCCCCTTTCCAGAATCCTCAATAGAACTGACTCGGGATACTTAATAGACAAAGATAACAACACCAAGATCACACATTTACTATACATGGATGACATCAAACTATACGCATCTAACAGACAACAACTAGACCATCTACTTCAATTGACCGAAAAATTTAGCACAGACATCAAGATGTCGTTTGGAACAAATAAATGTAAAGTCAACAGTATAATTAAAGGACAACATCAACGAACAGAATCTTTCGAATTGGAAATACAAGGGGGTATTATAGACAGTATGGAACCAAAAGAAACATACAAATATTTGGGATATCAGCAATCGTCATCAATAAACCACACCGACATCAAAACCACACTCAAAACAAAATATAAACAAAGACTTAATAGAAAACTCAGCACCCAACTCTCCGCTAGAAATAAAATAAAAGCAATAAACACATACGCTGTGCCCATACTCACCTACTCGTTTGGAGTGATTAAATGGTCCGATACAGAGCTAGAAGCTCTTAACACTACAACCAGGACAGCAAGCAATAAACATAACATTCATCACATTCACTCAGCTGTTCAAAGGTTCACACTTCAGAGAAAATTGGGAGGCCGCGGATGTATAGATATAAAAAACCTTCATTACACACAAATAGATAACCTACGAACATACTTCCTCGACAAAGCACACGATAGTAACTTACATAAAGCCAATGCAAACCTCTCACACCCTGAAACACCATTACACCTGAACAATAGACAATACAATCCTAAACTCAAAATAATTAGTGATACACAGAAAATCGAAAATTGGAAAGGGAAAGCGCTCCACGGGAAATACCCACACCAACTGGACCAAGAACATGTAGACCGCACTGCATCCTGCACCTGGCTACCAAAGGGTAACATATTTGGCGAAACAGAAGGTTTCCTTATCGCTATACAGGACCAAATCATAAAAACCAGAAACTACGCTAAATTCATACTCAAAGAAACTATACAGACAGACAAATGTAGATTATGCCATCAAACAACTAAAACAATAGACCATATTACAGGAGGATGCAATGCACTAGCAGTTAAAGAATACACCCACCGTTACGACAATGTTGCTAAACACATTCATCAACTACTTGCACACAAACACAAACTACTGGACACACACACTCCACACACACTATTACAAATATAAACCGAAGAACGTTCTAGATAACCACTCTGCAAAACTCTACTGGGACCGTGACATTATCACCGATCGCACAATTCTTAGCAACAGACCCGACATCACATTTACCATAAAAGACACAAAAACTACTTATCTCATAGACATTTCCGTACCAAACAAACACAATCTAAAACAAAAACACACTGAAAAAATCCAGAAGTACATTCCCCTGGCCGATGAAATTAAACAAATGTGGCATCAAGAAACTGTTCGAATTATACCCATCATCATATCTTCAACTGGCGTAGTACCAAAAACCCTAAAAACAGCTTTAAAACTACTGGACCTACATGAAAACACATACATTCCCCTACAAAAATCCATAGTTATTGATACCTGTTCCATAGTTCGTCGCTTCCTAAATCCATCCAGCCTCACACTTCAAAACATTCAAGAACCAAGCAGAAATTCAGCAACTCAGAATTCATCATCATCATTGACTTCTATACACCAAACACAAAATCGAAACCACTACACACAAAGACGAGCACACAGTGATCCACATAACACACAAATCACCTCTCACTCTTAAACACAGATACCAGCACAAGAACCAGGACACTTGGCATGAGCCCGTGCCTGTTTCTTAAATACCGACATCAAGTCGAGATTAAAAGTTTTTCCATAAGAATAATAATAATTTATTTCCAAAAAAGTACAGATATTGTTACAAGAACAGTGAGCTTAAACTATACATTGGCTATAATAGTGTGCATTAGTTAAACCCTATCTCTTAAACTAGGTGAACCTATGACTTAAGAGATAGTGTTCGGCAAAAGAGATGTACATAATAAGCGAAGTGAATCACTGTTTGAAATATAAAGTTAAAGTTTAGAAAATATGGAGAAAAAAAAACAAAATTATAAAAATATCTTACTAATAGAATTTAAATTTGAGGGTGTTTGAGCGGTAGTTGCCATGCATGTGTGAGTGTGTGCGTGCGTGCGTGTGAGTTTATGTGTGTATGTGAGTGAGTGTATGTGTTCAACAACGTGTCAACAACGTTGCAGAAATTTGATCCCAGCCAACAGCACTGTCATTTCGTAGTTGCAATATAATTGATTCTACTTCAGCTGTATCTACTTCTAGGATAACAGAAGAATTGGGTTGACTAACAATAGCATTGGGGCCCAATTGTGTGTCAGGGTCATTTGAACGCTTAGAAATAATATCATTAGCCAACTTCTTTCCTATGTTGCTAAAATATGTGCAGACATAATTTGCTGATGCAATGGGGTCGCCAAGTACTTTAAGTAGTTCAGTGGGGGAGGCCGTAACTTTGCGAGTATTGGTTATATCCGTGATAGTTCTCCATAAGGCTTTTGGATCGTTCTTGTTCTTTTCAAGCTCTGCTTTTTCATAGGCTATTTTCAATTTCCGTAAAAGGCTATTACAGAAGTTTCGATACCTCGCATATGTTGTTCTAAACGTTAAATTATTTGGTGATCTTTTTGTTTTTTTTTTGTAATTTGTCCCTATTTTTTATACATTTAATTAGCCCTGGTGTAATCCACGGCTTTATGTTTCTAGTTTTCTTAGCCTTTTTTATACGTACTGTATGTTTATCTAAAATACTCTTTATGGTTGATATTAACGTGTTAGTTGCTTCGTTGGCATCTTCAATTTGTAGGATAAATTGGAATGAAGTACTGTCCAAATCATTCTTGACCGCTTTCATATCAGTTTTTGTGACGAAATAATCCACTTTCCTAGGATTTGACAGTTTCATAATAATAGCAACTGGATTATGATCTGTAACACGTGTGTCAATTGCTAAGGTTGTGAACTGGAGTTTAGATTTAATTAAAATATGGTCTAAGCAACTGTCAAATCGTGTCGGTTCAAAGTGAGCTGGCAATAACCCGTGAGATGCATTCATTATCAGATAGTCACTGCTGTGATTATTTTTGTTATTGAGTCCAATATCAATGTTTATATCACCGACTAGGGTGACATTGGGATAGTTTGATAAATTATCGTAAACAGTACTCAAACTAGTCAGAAAGTTATCCATATTTTCATTTTTGTTAAAGGATGGCGATCGGTAGACATCCACGATGGCCAGTTTATTGTCTATTTGGCATGTTAAACAAGATGCGTCATTAAAATTTGGTTCCGTTACTTTTACATGTAAGCCTGCTTTGTTGTATATTATTATGCCGTCGTTCTATTCAGCATTTTTTTGAGTAGTGAAAGTTATAACCGTCTAAAGCAGGAGGCTTATTGACAAATTTCAGCCAGCATTCTGTGAGAATAATTATATCAATTTGGATTTTAGTTCGAGCTAGTAACACTTGTAATTTATCTAAGTTTTTATAATATAAAATATATATAATTTTGAAATATTTTTAATGAATTGTTTGGACTTTTAATATAATCACGTAATTGTTCTGGATTGCAGGTAAAAGAGTTTCCAATTTTGAATGCATCTAATTCTTTGTTAATAATATTTATCGAAGCCATTGAGAGATAGGTTTATTTTGCAGGTATAATGCGCAATACCACGTTAGTATTAAAATATTAGCAGAGCGGAAAATGTCATAGCGATGAGTATGTGTAAGAAATGTATAGTTTTGTGTGAATTGAGTGTAAACAGAAATTATTGAGTAACAACAGTACAACATCTGTAGCATAGCGTAATGTACAAAAGGTTCGGAATTTGGATGTTTGGAAGTATGGTAAATGTATATAAAATTTTGTTGCAATAGTCATATGGTATTGATGGCTAAATTATTTAGGCACTGTGTGGATTTAACTAGTATATGTTTGTCTCCTTCTTGTTTGCGCAAAAACACATTGCCATTAGAGATCCAGCAGAACGCATAATTGTTGTCCTTGGCGAATTGTTTGGCTTCAAAAAAAAATTTCTTTGAACAGCTTGGAATTTGCTCAGATCAGCTCTCGTATAATGAATTAAACTTTCCTCCTGAATCACTTTATCTATTTAAATAAACAGCATCTAAATTCTTAAATTATGAATTTATTATCATTTATTTTTTTATGATCTAAGCATTCATAGGGACAGACAAACGCGGCATACGACTTTGATTTATACAATGTAGTGATGATCAACCCGGAACTTTAAGAAATTACATCCATACATACATATAATCACGCCTTTATCCCTAATGGGGTGGCCAGAGCGTAAACGACCTAATCAAAGGTCGTTCCGCTACGTCTGACAAAGTTATTAGGGTTTTTAAAGATAGCAATATATAAGAACCCTTAGCTGGTTTTTACAGCATACCCGGGAAGAAATACATCTGGCACATTCTATGTTTTGTGTGCATATTAATCTGTGAGGTAATGGAGACGGAAGTAACATCCTTCCTATTTGCCTCGATGATCTGAATACTATCTCACTATAGTATTTCCAACTAGGTTTTAGAAAAAAGGTCAACAAAGATTCATGTCTTTTAATCGAAGATCTTGTTTCTAAAATAAGTTTTAGCTATTAGATATAACAATATAATGAAAAAGAAATAACTAATTACTACTATAGACTAGCAATCAACTAGCAACCTGGCAACAGAGAAAATTTGTGTTGATCGCTTTGAAGTTTGACTCACGCAATCAAAAGTGCCCTCAATAATTCAATTCCTATCTAGGTCTAACTGTATACCGATACAGTACAGATCTAATGTTTAAGGCACAGTATAAATAAAGTGCAGTAGGCGATATATTTGACCTACATATTTTGTGCCAGCAGCATTTCCTCGCGGACATGCTGTAAAAATCAGCTACGTAATCCGAGGGTTACAGTAAATTGTAATTTAGGTGATGGGCTGACAACCTGTCACTACAGAAATGTACCTACAAATCTATTTTGAATAATAAATTATTATAACCCTCAAACTAACCCTCTTTTGTCGGACGTGGCGAAACGACCTTTGTTTAGGTCGTTTACGATCTGTCTGTATGTATGATGGGAGGAACCCGTTAAGAATACTTATTTAAAAGTTGAGGAGTCAAAGGTTCATGCCAATTGGCCTAATGATGTTGGTTGGGAAAGGGGTAGCTACCCACCGACCTGGTCGGGTGCTGTGACCAGGGAACTGAAGTCCAACCAAACAAGTTTGGAAATTTTATATCTGCAGATCTCTGAGAAAACTTCTATACCGCGTTTTAGAACTTGTGTTTCTTGATGAGGTGCCATCTGTCGGCTACAAAAGTAAGTGACCGAAAACTGTGAAAATATTGAAATTGGCCGACACTAATCCTAAGTACAACTCCTCGCCCCCGTGAAATGCCGCGCGGATTACGATTACCCTGAGTGTTTGAGAGCTTATTTCTCCTAAACGAATCATTGGAAAATTCTAAAAAGATATACATCTAATAAATTAGTTCATAGCCTAAAATTGCAACATTTAATAATATTCTAGTTCATAAACAAGTATGCTGAGAAAAATCGGGAAGTCAAGCTTTTTTATCAGTAAATTTGATATTTTAAACTATTGGGAGCGCTTTCACGGTTCCCTCAGGAAAATATCCGTATCATCACTACATAGTATAAAACAAAGTCGCTTTCTTCTGTCCCTATATCCCTATGTATGCATAAATCTTTAAAACTGCGCATCGGATATTGATGCGGTTTATTTTAATAGATAGAATGATTCAAGAGGAAGGTTTATATGTATAATACATGCATAATATACGAGAGAAACACTGATAATTTCCGAGCGAAGCCGGGGCGGGTCGCGAGCTTTTTTTAATCCGTCTCGTTGTTTTTATATAATTACGAGTCGCTTTTTTGTGCGTTATTCGGTCATTTTAGACGCGGACACAAACGTAACCGCCACGCCGCCGTAGCGAGCGCTCATTTGAACGATATTCTAAGGCCTTACGGGCGATGTTTGCATATCTTGAAATCTAGCTGCTCATCTGCCGTTGGGATACACCTTAAGGTTAACTATTGTGCGCACTACTCGTTTCTACGGCTTGTACCGCCGGCATAATGTGTAGCTGGCTATTTTAATATCTTTTTTTTTTTAAACAATCATATTTTTTATTTGGTTTGTGAAGTTCCTTATCCAATCAAATTCACAAGTATTTTCTTGACACAGTGGAAGAAACTTATGCTGTCTTATTAAAAATAATAACATTCCATCGGCAACAGCGCCCAAATAACGGCAATTGAAACGATACTAACCTATGTCTGATTAAACAATCGTGTTCTTTAAAATAAACATATAAGAAACCAATATGTAACTTTCTAAAGCAGTCGGTTGCACTTTGGGGGCGGTGAACGGTGACGTACTTTTCTTCTGATGAAGATCCTCGTATAGGATCGAAACGTCGCGGGCTAACCCTCCTTTCCATACAAACAAGTAAGCTGATCAGTTTTCATTATGAAATGAATAACACTTTTCTATCGTTTAGTGTCAAAACTTTCAAAAGTTACATTTTTATCTACTAAAACTCAAGATTTAAATTACAATTTATGATTTATTTCTTTTGTTTTTGCTTGTGGCCATGTTTTGCTGAATCTCACTGCTACTGTGGTTCAGACCAATAACTAGTAATTCCAGTTGTACACTGGCACGTGACGTGCATGGCTTCCGTAAACAATAGATATATCACACTAACAATGGACAGGGAGACAGATAGACTCATAAATGGAAGGGCAGTAGTGGCCACGATTCAGCGTAAACAAGATTTATTTATTTAATTCAGAGATAAATCTCACATCATATACAGAGTTCATTAAAAGAGTTATAATACATTTACAAGAGATTTTTACACAGTAAAATTGTATGGAAAACACGCAGTGTCGAACATACTTAAAACGCTTCTCCGCGCGTAGGAGCGGGATCTGTTAACCCGCGCGCGAAAGCGTGCTTCACATTGTCTAATCTTTGTTTTTGTATGGAAAACACGATTCCGCGCGCGAGCTAGCAGATCCCGCTCCTACGCGAGGAGCAGCGTTTTCAGTATCTAAGACACTGCGTGTTTTCCATACAAACCGGGCGTACGAAGTCGCGGGTACAGCTAGTTATGTTATAAAACTTCGAATTACCTGAACAATACGGGCGGTATTTTTTATCTGTCGGGGTCAACGGTTACGGTTCTATAACTGATTGTATGGAAAACACGATTCCGCGCGCGAGCTAGCAGATCCCGCTCCTACGCGCGGAGAAGAGTATTCAGTATGTTCGACACTGCGTGTTTTCCATACAAACTGGGGTACTTACTCAATATTAGAATGGTTTTCGTGATTATTTCTAACCTAGGCTGGACACCAGGTAATTAAAAAAACTCAGTCAAATAAACAGGTCCCTTTAAGATCGGTTCAAAACGATCAGAGTTCAATTTCCTGCCGACCTACCTAAGTCAGGTGGAGTGATTATTTGTATTGTAACTTTGATTTTAAATAATGTTCAGTCGAATAAAAAAAGTTCCATAAAATCGTTTAAGAAACAGCCAAAAATTTCAATTTACTGCGTACCCCCTAAGTCAGGCAGCGTGATTTTAGGTATCTTGAGTTGCAACCCTGGAAACACACAGTTGAATAAAGAGTCCCAAAATCGGTTGAGTAGTTTTGGCGTGATGTGGTAACATACAGACAGACAAAAAAAAATAAAAAAAACGTTTTGATCTTTATATCGTTAATAATGCCTGCTGCAATTATTTATTTTTTTCTAAAAATATTCAATGTCCAGACACGACCCTTCTAGAGATTTATTATATGTATAGATTTGGACTTTAGGCCAAATTAGTAGAAAAAATAGGTGTAAAAATTAACGACAAAATTAGGCATATTTTTCCTAAGTTGAGTGTATGTCTGAGTAGAGTGTGTATGTGCGTGTGTGTATGTCTGTGTAAGCAAAGCGCTTGTGATGATTATAGAAGAGTATTATTGTTACAAATGAAGGTTTTTCAGAATGACATTAGTGATAAGATTATCTATATTGCCGATAAGGTGGCTTTTCAAATGATGAGCTGTTAATGTCATGCTTGATTAGGGTTGCGTTCAGACGGCTCAGTATAAAATTTATACCGTACGATTTTTTTATGTTTTTGGGAAAAAACGTAAAACAAAACAATGTTCATTTCTTTGGTAGCCTGCGATAGCTCTGGCATAAAAGTCTTTATTTATCGTAAAAAAAATATTTATAGTGTTGTAATATACCCAAAACTTTGACAGTTCATGTATAGCTAGAGCCAACTAATGGAGCTTTTGAAAATATACAGGTTACCTTGAAAATACCTAATTAGCGTCAGAATCCTTTTTATATGGTTTCTATTAATTTCCCTCGGAACAAACCCCGGTATTAAGAATATCAACTTCTGTGCAATATAAGTTAGATTCATGTACACATCTATTCATGACGGAGTTCTTGCCTTCTTTCTTTCTTGTCTAACTAAAATAAAACCATACCTGTGAAAAGGATGGCAGTATATCTATAAGTCCATCTGGACTTATTATAATCCTTTCACATAGGACTCGTTATTTTTTTTAAATGATATACCACAACATTCATTCCGTACTGGACTGGGAGCGAGAGAAAAACATAGAATATTCCAACTGCATTTCCTCCCGGGCATGCTGTAGAAACCAGCTATATATTGTAATTTAGGATATGGGCTGACAACCTACAGCAATATACCTCAACTATCTTAATTAACCCTCAAAAATTTGTCAGACGTGGCGGGATAACCTTTGCTTAGGTGGTTTACGCTCTGCCTACCCCGTTAGGGATAAAGGCATGATTATATGTATGTATGTATACCACAACATCCCATAAATACCTACTTATAACACAGAGAGCCTCAGAGCAAGGCCGTGTTGCTCTAAGCAGACACCTATTTATAAACATCTCCATCCTTTATAGGTTAATTGGAAGCCAGATCGTCCGGAAAATTACTACGAGAGTTTTTATTATTTTAATGGCTTCACTTATCTATACATATAATAAATCTCTAGAAGGGTCGTGTCTGTACATTGAATATTTTTACAAAAAAATAATTGCAGCAGGCATTATTAACGATAGGTATAAAGATCAAAAAGATTTCTTTTTGATTTTTTGTCTGTCTGTCTGTCTGTATGTTACCACATCACGCCAAAACTGCTGAACCGGTTTCGATGGGACATTTTTTATTCAACCCGGGTTGCAACTTAGGATACCTAAAATCACGCTACCTGACTTAGGTATTAGGCAGGAAATTGATCTTTGGCTGTTTCTTAACTGATTTTTATGGAACTTTTTTATTAGACTGAGCATTATTTAAATTCAAAGTTACGATACAAATAATTACGCCTCATGACTTAGGAGGTAGGTAGAAAATTGAATTTCGGTCGTTTTTAACCAATTTTGATGGAACTTTTTTTGTTCGACTGAGCATTACTCTTAAGCTTACTTCTTTGAGCTTACTCAAAGTTACGACACAAATAATCACGCCACCTGACTTAGGGGGTAGGCAGGAAATTGATCTCTGATCGTTTTTAACCGATCTTAAAGGGACTTTTTATTTGACTGAGATTTTTAAATTCCTGGTGTCCATCCTAGGTTAGAAATAATCACGCAAACCATTCTAATATTGAGTAAAACACGCAGTGTCGAACAAACTGAAAACGCTTCTCCGCGCGTAGGAGCGGGATCTGCTACCTCACGCGCAGAATCGTGTTTTCCATACAAAACCAAAGATCAAACGATATGAAACACGCTTCCGCGCGCGGTTTGTCAGGACCCGCTCCTACGCGCGGAGAAGCGTTTTCAGTATTTTCGACACTGCGTGTTTTCCATACAAACCGGGCGTACGAAGTCACGGGCACAACTATACATCATACATGAGTTAACTTTTTGTCTATTAAAAAAACAAGATATTCAATAGTTTAATGAAAAATTCAACGAAAAAATTGTATCATGATTTGTATATAATTAATTTATCCCTAAACAAAAAGAAATGGAAACAAAGAAACAACCGTGAGGTAACACAACTCCTTCCATATTTAAGTAGTCAGCTACATAAAATACCTACTATAATGTACTATGCTCGCATAGGTGTAATGTAAGACTGTATTCTATCCCAATTATGTAAAATTTTAAACAAAAAATACATCGCTATTTAAAATCATAATAACCACGCGAACGGAGTCGCGGGCACAGCTAGTTGCCCAATATGCTTCCTTTGTTTCCCCACCCTGGCGGGGGCTTACTTTCTTTTTGTTTAGGTTTTTTTTTGTTCTGATTCCTATCCCATTTTGAGCTGATTCTAAAAATATACCAGGTATTAAGGACAGCTTCCCGCAAACTGATAGAACACTGAAGAACTATCAGCAGGTTTTTTATTTTCAGGAAGTAAAATAAAAAAATGGCTTTTCCACTCAATTTACCTCAATCAGACAATTTGTATGGAAATGCCATTTTTATTTTAACTTCTTGAAAAAAATATATAACAAACTCCCTCAAAGCATCAGATCAGAAACGAAAGTCTCCACATTCAAAAATAAACTGAAAGAACTACTCGTACATAAACACTATTATGGCGTGGACGAATTTTTAAATGACAAATCATTAAATTGAGGCATAAATCTTGACATTTATTTATAAGTTAACAACGTATTCATTTAAACATTTCTTTATTTTATCAACAAATGAGAATATTATGTAATTTATGACTATTGTAAATGAAGATGTTATTGAAATTGGAAATGTTATACTTGATAATTAGTAATTATTTTTAAATTCAATTTGAAAATTGTATATAATATGCAGCACCCTCACCCGGGTTCATATGATAGACTAACTTATTTATGTAACTGTGGACCTACTATATGATTGCAGATAATACAAGTAATTTAAACATGTCAAACAAAGTACAAATCTATCTTCAATAACCCTCAAAACTTTGTCAGACGTGGCGGAACGACCTTTGTTTAGGTCGTTTACGCTCTGCCTTCCCCATTAGGGATAAAGGCGTGATTATATGTATGTATGTATGTATCAAACAAAGTAATAAAATAAACCAAAATGTAGCAATATGTCACAATAATACACATTAAAGCACAATGTCCAAACTAATATAAAATGATAAAATGAAGCAATAGCTGAAAATGTCAATACAATTTTACCAAATAAATAACAATGTCAATGCAAATATAAATATTTCACTACAATACTCATTGTAGTAACTTAAAATCATACAACATAAATTAATTTATAGAACAAAATTCACGATCCAGTAAAAGACTTTTTAACTGGCGGTAAAATGCTTCGACATTGGATACATTCCTCAGATTTATTTATTTATTTTATTATCAGTAGGATGTTTAGGAAGTCGCTCGTATTACGTTGGACCGATTACTCGCGGGTTTTTAGTGAACATTTCCAAAGGATGGGGCACACTGACCAGTCTTCCCACGTTTCGTAATGAATGACCTCCACCTAAACGGCGCTTGAACCGCCCCCCTCCCTCCCCCATAATAGGATGCCATACGTCATAAGCGACTGAAGTATGTCTGTCTAAGTACAAATCGATTCTGATCTTATGCTTTGAGGGAGTGTAGCACTCTTGTAGCAATTTTCCGGGATTTGTTAAGGGGGTCGGGTTCGACCGCTTCTGACTAGACTATTAGTGCAAAAGCGTGTTCTTGAGATTTCTATTAAACTCCGTATTTAAGAGAGTACTGGTGCATTCTGTATTTCCACAAACATTCAACAGCAGAAGTTGTGAGTGAATTATTGCTAAAGACGTAGAATAGATTGGATTTGCGTTTGTTTGCTGTACAGGCGGTGGATTATTAATTCGTTTACAATTACGAGTAGTTTAAAATAAATACTAGTTAACGTAAAAAGTCTAACCCACGTTATATTCCAGCTCCTAACATGACTTAACAGTTGCCTATATCAGGCCTATCTCACTCCGCACTTTAGGCAAAGAAAATATAATCTTATCTTATAAAGAAGAGGCACCTCCGTTTCTGAAATATTACCTCAACTCGTCTCCCTCGCGCTAACGGGTACGCCGTTTCGACTAGGCGGCAGCACGCACACAAACCCACTTCAAAGTCTACAAACCTGTACAAACACGTTTTTGCGCATGTAGTACAAAACGGCGGCTTGTATGGAGTGTCTGCCCTGTGCTATAGGCATAAATCCGATTGTCGCCGAAGGCCGACGTAAACGGCGGCTAAGGCGGTCGGATTGTCGATTGTCTCGGTATGTCTTTAGAGCGAGCGCTGTATGGGAGTGAAACTGTACCGTTTATTTACCATTTATTATTCTGTCCCTATATGCCAAGTATCGTCTAAACCAGATCGCTTAAACTCCAAACTTTATTAACGAATTTATTTTTCTTTTGCAGTGATCCTCGCAGTGGCTATACCAGATCTGGGCCTTCTCATAGGCCTTGTTGGAGCCATCTTCTTCTCAACACTCGGCCTTCTCATTCCGGTTGTCATAGAAACCATTCACAAATGGGAAAGAGGACTTGGAAATTACTCCTATATCTTGTGGAAGAATGTTCTGTTACTTGTGTTTTATTTTATTGTTCTAGTGTCAGGTTGTTATTCGGCTGTAAGTGCAATTGTTGACAAGATCAGTGGTAGTGATAAAATGTAGGAATTAAGATATTTTATTTATTTTTAAGTATTTAAGAAAAAAAGAAGAACATGTGTTTCAATAAAGAATGCTTACTAAAAAAGAGGGGCGTTTCAGACTACCTGTACCTACCCAAGTAATTCGTGTAGCAGGCCTGTAGTACATACATACATACATATAATCACGCATCTATCCCTAATGGGGTAGGCAGAGCGCAAACGGCAAAAACAAAGGTCGCTCCGCCACGTCTGACAAAGTCCCGAGTGTTATCTAAGGCAGATTTATAGTTAAATTGCTGTAGTGACAGGTTGTCAGCCCATCGCCTAAATTGCAATATACAGAAACCCTCGGATCCCTTAGCTGGTTATTACAGCATGCCAGGGAGGAAATGAAGCTGGCACATTCTCAGTTTGTCTTTTGCTACCAGTTCAGCATGGAAGAAACTGTAGTAACGGATTATAATCCGTAAATATTAAGCCTACAAATATATCTTAAATATCCCTCAAAACTTTGTCAGACGTGGCGGAACGACCTTTATTTAGGTCGTTTACGCTCTGCCTACCCCATTAGGGATAAAGGCGTGATTATATGTATGTATTTAATAATAAGCAATACACCGAAAACCTCGAGGGACCTCGATTGACTATTTAATTACAGTTTAACGTATTTTAGTCGATAAAGAGCAATGACCTTTTACACCTCAATGGGGTTAACTCATCGCATACCTCCTGAAAGGATAATGATGATCACCTCATCATTCTGTATAATTAATAAAGGTTGTTTGTATAGTTTCATATAGAACTAACATGTAACGACACTGAAAAAACCCGTAAAGATTTTTTTTCTGTAAACAATGTAGATAAAATTAATATTTCCTTAAATCAAGTAGGTAAATCTTCGAAATTGATACATACATATTATCACGCCTATATCCCCAATGGGGTAGGCAGAGGGTCAACGACCTGAACAAAGGTCTTGTCGCCACGTCCGACAATTTTGTTAGGGTTATCACTCCTTAGTATAAAACAAAGTCGCTTTCTCTGTCCCTATATCCCTATGTATGCTTAGATCTTTAAAACTACGCAACGGATTTTGATGCGGTTTCTTTTAATGGATAGAGTGATTCAAGAGGAAGGTTTATATGTATAAAACATGCATAATATAGTAGAGAAACACTGATAAATTCCGTGCGAAGATATATCTGTATATTGCTATAGTGACAGGTTGTCAGCCCATCGCCTAAGTTACAATATCCTGAAACCCTCGAATCCCTTAGCTGGTTTTTACAACATGCCCGGGAGGAGATGCAGCTAGCACATTCTAGGTTTTTCTATCGCTCCCAGTCCAGCATAGAAGTAAGTAGTAGTTCGAAATTGATCTAATATAATTATCTGCAAATACTTCATACGTAGCCGGAGTCTCTATCGCCTACATAATAAAATAACAAAGATAAAAAGAAAATTGGACAAACAAGACTAATAAAAAGCAATTTGTAGGTGGGCAGCATAGTGAGCAGGTATGATACCAATTCGTAGTTGCAAATATCACGACTTAAGGTGGCGATAGGGCGCTCCAATGAGTAAAAAATCACAATTTACTAAAAACGCATACATACATACATAAATCACGCCTTTATCCCTTACGGGGTAGGCAGAGCGTTTAACGCCTCGTGAAAGGCGCTTTCGCCACGTCTGACAAAAATTTAGGGCAATTTAAGATTGTAATATGTATTGCTATAGTGACAGGTTGTCAGCCCATCGCCTAAATTACAATACACTGTAACCCTCAAGTCCCTTTTGCTGACTTCAAAAGCATGCCCGGGAGGAAGGGCAGCTGGAACATTCTATGTTTTTCTATCTCTCCCAGTCCAGCATGGAAGTAACTAAAAACGAAAAGTGAATCGGAAAACCGGTACAACAGACTCAAGTAAGTAATAGTAATTAAGATAATTTAGAAGTGTACAAAACCATAGCTCCGTTCCTGAGCGCAGCACAGCACTTCCTGCCTAGAACTTGTTAGTAGCCACTTTTATCACTGAAACACTTATTCCTGGGTATTCTTTTATTTACTGTTCTTCACAGGGTAGTTTTAAAAGTTGCTTGACAGTTAAGATGCCTCACCTGGAGTGGTGGCGCCCTCACTCGTTAAAAAATCATAACTCGCAAAATATAGACATTTCAAAACGTTTCTCTGTCACTTCCTTAGATTTAAACCTAAGGATTTTTAGAAGTAATAAATTGAGAATCAAATAGAATTGCGCAGTTAGCACCGAAAAGATTGCGAATAACGGCCACTTTTGGTGAAAGTTGCTCCTCAAATCATTACTTAAAAAAGTCCTTAGGTCTAAATCTATAAGGAAATGATAGAGAAAAGTTTTGAAATGTCTATATTTTGTGAGCTATGGTTTTTTAACGAGTGAGGGCACCACTGTTCGCGGAGGGGCCTGTTAACAATATCGAATAGGGAATACTCATGATTTTTTTTAAACTATTAGTAAGAATTATTGTCACCATAGATGAACGGATGTGAAAGAATTTTCGCAAAATATTCATTAGTTTAAGAGTTATAATGCCTTAAAGTGGTTAATTAAAAAGAGAGGTCGGAACTGTCATGTGACGTCATAAGACAGGAGCGCCATACTAATTCCATATAAATTGTCGTTTCGAAGAGAGAGATAGATAGTCTATCTTTATAATGGTATATCTCGGTGATTTTTTGATCAATTTTATTTCTGTTTTCACTGTTCTTTTCATAATTTAAGATGTTTTTAGAAAATAGGCTTAGGAACTAAAAATATGTTATATTATGCAAGTTCTCTATTTATTTACACCTTATAAACATATCAGATTTAATCTCACCACCGCCATTTATTATTTCTAACACTTTGTACAGCGACCTAAAATTACAACTAATTGTCAACTATCATAATCACGGTCCTGAACAAGAACCTTATAAATTAGCGATTCATAGTTCGTTGTAGTAACAGGAAGAAAAATTGCAAATAACGGCCACCAACGGCAATTTCTTTTTCTACCTGTTACTATAACGAACTAAGAATCGCTAATTTATAAGGTTCTAATTATCTTTATTAGAATTATTAAATTATATTTTATTAGTTACTAAATAAGATTTATTGTTTTACTGATTGCTTGTAAAAAAATATATATAAATCACAAAATGACATCACAAAGGTGACTTTAAGTCTATATCTGTCATTTTTTGCCATGAGAGAACAGAAAGGGACGCCAATAATTTAAGTCAAGATTAAGGTTGTGCGCTCTACGAATCGATAGCAATGTTTATTTGATATTGCTTTTTCGGACAAATACATTTACTTGCTTGTCTTTTATCATTGTTGATGTTATTTCACGGTTCAATGAAGCTAAAAATAAACTGGGGGTTCAGTTACTGGACAGGAATTATGAGATTAGTTTGAATTATGAAATGAGGTACAAAATTCTACTATTAATTTGACTCGCACAAGTAATAGTAAATACATGGAACTTTTGCTACGCTTAGTGCTTTTTTCCGTATTTTCATAGTAGATTTTATGGCAAGTGCACAAAACATGTTATTTTTGTCCGAGAGTTTTGCCTGCCTGAGCCCGCAGGGCGAGGCCTTATATTAAATAGAGGACAAAAATGGTTTTGTGCACGAGTTTTAGAGTTCTGCTTTTCACTTCGATTGCGAGGAAAATTGAGGAAATTCTACAAAAATATTGTAAATAAACTTAACAATTAATTCCCGCCATTTAACTTTTTACATCCATAAACGTGAAATATCAGGCTTGAGCTGAGACCTATACAGCCTACTATTCAATTAATTTTATAATAATAAATTAAATGAACTATCGTACTTGAATTTAAATTTTAATATGATTTTATTAGGCATATATATACAATAGACATTTAAAAAAAGTGCATCTATAAAATAACAAGTTCTATCTATGAACTTCTTATTACGATTGGCTGTAGAGCCTTATTTTCTTTGCCTTAGAAGAGATGCATTTATAAGTAGATACGTTTTTGCTCCTGTGCACAAAATACAACCATTTTCCGAGCATGAGAAGTGGAAAAAAGTTGTTTTTTTAAACTTTACTTTGAGTGTGAGGACACTCAAAGTAAAGTTAAAAAAAAAACTTTTTTGCATCCGGGTGAGGACCCGGATTGAAAAGTTACGCTTAAAAGTGTTTTTTTCGGACGCTACATTTAACAAAGAAAAGTTCAATAAATCACAATTCCGGTTATATGGTGGAATAGATCACTCCTTGTTTCGCAACAAATCTCGGAAAAAGGCAACAAAAAATGAATTACGCGAGTGAATTTCGTTATCTTGTTAACGTCACGTAGTAGCCAGCCCAGTGAGTGTCGATATGTGCTTCACATTATTGTGGACCGCAGACCTTGATTTTAGATATTCAGCCTGGTTTTATGGGTATAAAATATTGAAGGATGTATTTTTATGTCTCTTTCCGTATCCGACGACAGCAGCGTCCATATTTTATTTTATTTTTCTTACGTAGTTTCGTCTCATGTATTTTATTATGATGAATATGTTTGTCTACATGTGTGGGTGGGTTCGGTATGTATACGTGTTTACACAAGAGAATAAACTAAAAGTTAGGAGACGCTGACCCACTCATGTAGGTTATCTACCTACGGTTTGTAAGGAACAGCGTACTATAGAAACATGAACTGATAGGGGTTGCTTCTCAGGCAACGAAACTGAACAACTATCACTAGGAAATTCTTTCAGGAAATGGAAAATAATAACTTTCCATACAAATAATGACCACCTCGATCAGACAATTTGTATGGAAACTATTTATTTTTTTATCTAAAAGAATTTCTTGATGAAACTTTTTCAGTTCCGTTGCCTGAGCAACCCTCCTAGTGGGCGCCCTTTTTTTTCTCTTTTTTTGGCAGAACGCTGTTTGCGTATTACCACAGACAAAACGTAGGAAATCAGAGCTCGAAAAATATCAACGCGATTTGTAACTTATTTATAAGATCAGTTTGTTAGAATAACAAATAATTGCGAAAATCTATATACGGATCATCATCATCATCCTAGCCTTATCCCGTATTTCTCGGGGTCGGCTACCTAATCTAGGTGATTGAACGAGGGTACTGGTTTTTACACAGAGCGACTGCCATCTGACCTCGACAACCCAGAAGGGAAACCAGACCCAATCCTAGATTAGGTCAGAGTTTTCAAGCCGCCAATGCTTAGCACTGGCCTCTGATATGGTTTAACGACTAATATCAACGGTATTAAACGATATTAACCGGGACCAACGGCTTAACGTGCCTTCCGAAGCACGGAAAAAGCGCCGAATAAACGTACATATGAAATTCGAAAATCGAAAAACACATTGGTACGTGGTGGGGTTCGAACCACGACCTCCCGCTCAGGAGGCAGCGGCCCTATCCACTACACCATCGGGCTCGGATATTATTCAAATTAATAAAAGATGCTATACATTTATAGATAGGATAGTCATTACAAGATAGTAAAATAGGTATAGAAGTGGGTTAAGGAATTTTCAAAAATATCAAATTGGTAATAAAAGAAGAACAGTCGTAACGAGTACAAGAAAAGAATAAATGGTTTATATTCCCAACTTCACCACACTCACATAAATCACTATCTACAATATGAAGTTTACTTAAATGTTCCGGACTGCACACGTGTCCAAGACGCAAACGAATGAGTATACTAGTAGACCGTTTTCCTATTTGAAGCTTGCGATACCACGGCTTAATTAAGATGTAAGGCTGTATCCGCGCATAAAATTTCCCCTTTTCTTGAGAACTCACTGCCCACAATTGCTCTCAAGACTCCTTAAGATAATATGCAGGCAAAGATACCAGATCATGACAGTAGTTTTTATAAGGGAAAATGTCTCCTGATATAATAGCTTCATTAGCAAGGCGATCAGCCTTATCATTGCCAAAAGAACCCAAGCAAAAGAAACTGAACACTTATTCTGCGAAGTGTAGTTATATAACAGTATTCGTAATTCAATCAATATTGGAAAAATTGTTTTACAATTAAATGGATATTTGTTGAAGGCTTGCAATGCACTCATTGAATCAGTAAATATAACAGTTTTTCTTAGTTTTGCTATTCGGATATATTCAACAGCCTTATAGAGTCCATAACATTCGCCCGTAAATACAGAAGTCTCGGGAGGTAGCTTTAATTGTTGGAAAACTTTGTACTGCGAATGGTAAGTGGCAACACCCACAGGACTAGATGTTGAATGTTTAGAAGCGTCTGTGAATATGCAATGACAACCATCCCAGTCTCTGTTCCGAACATAATTGAAATTCGTATTATTATTTAAGTCGTCTTTAATCAGACCCATATCAATTAAACATTAGGTTTATAAACTAAAGCGCCAAAAGAGCTAGAAAATAGAGGATAGGTGGAACAAAAAACGATAGGAGCCTGAAGAGAAGTGAATTTGAGAAAACTTTTAATAAGACATGGGGTGGATTTATAAGTCCAGTAGCTAGATGTATTGATATATTCTGAAAGTCTACGTAATTTAGTATGAAGGGGATGATGTGTATGTTGAAGGCATCTAAACAGAGATTTATCAGATAAATATTGACGTCGAAGTTGTAAGGGTGGCTCACAGCACTCTACCTGAAGGGCATTGATTGGGCTTGATTTCATAGCGCCAGTTATTAGTCTTAAAGCTTTTGATTGTATGTTATCCAGTTTTTTAAATGCAAATAACACTACCCGGTTCAAGTAAGAAAATCCCATAGTCTAATACACTGCGAATCAATGCGTTATAACTTCATAGTAAATGGATGTGCACCCCACCAAACCCCAGACAGACATCTGAGCATATTTAATAGTCGTTCACACTTGGCATATACATATTCACAGTGCGGGAGTCCAGATAACTTTGTATCCAAAACTACACCTAAAAACTTAGTTTGATCAGTTACAGGAATTTCGCAATTGTTGTAAAGAACAGAGACTGGAGGTGGAAGACGTGATCTGGTGAACAAAACAACTGAGTTTTTGGTAGGTGACAAATCAAGGCCATTCAAATTTAATCAATTTTTTAAATGACTTAAAGATACATTCAAGGATGCACTAGCTTTTTCAATAGAGCGATCAGAACAGTATAGCAGTAAGTCATCCGCATACTGAAGAATACCCGCAGTACCGTTCAGTGAAGATTCCAGATCGTACGTATATAAGTTATAAAGCAAAGGGCTGAGTACAGAGCCTTGTGGAAGCCCCTTCCCTATCATCCTTGATTCCTCATTACCATCTTCCAAAAATAAATGTATGCGTCTCTCCGTTAAAATACTTATTACCAATTTAGTTAAACGAAACGGTATTTTCAAATCTATTCTTAATTCTTTATTGTACACACAGATATTCTTAAAATTAACTTAATCTAGATACATTATGTACAAAGGCGAGCTTAACTCAAAATATTTGAGTTGTCTTACAGCTTATCATCTTTTTTTTGAGAATACTTAACACTACACTATCGTAGGCAGCATTTATATCTAGAAATGCTGCAACGACGGACTTTTTCCAAGAAAAAGCTATTCTAATATATATATAATACTGATGCTGTCCATCGTACTTCTGCCCCGTCTGAAGCCATACTGATGATTACTTAACAAACTACGAGATTCGATAAACCATTCCAGCCGATTTTTAATAATAGGTCAATAGTATGAAGCTATGGATGAGTCTTTGGTGGGTTTTAAAATAGGTAGAACTTCTTGAGATTTCCATTCTGAAGGAATGTTGCCAGAAATTAGAAGAGAGTTAATAATATTAAGGAAATAAGAAAAAGAATCGTCACTAAGATGGGACAGAAACGAGTAGGTATACCATCTAATCCAGGGGCTGAATCTTTTACTCTAGATAAAACTCCTTTGAGTTCGACTTCTAATATTTTTCCAGACCTCTGAGGGAGGGACATCAGGAGACAATGATAGACAGAAGGCCTTCCAACTCTCGAACTTTTTCTTTTTAATTAGTTTATTTGTACTTATAATCAAATCAGTCAGTAAATTATTTTTTTCATCAGAACCGCACTCAATTTATAAACCTGTTCCATTTGTTTTCTATTCGTAACAGCTTCCGAACATTCACTATCCCACCATGGTGGAGACGGTATATAATTTTTACCCCAACGTTTGGAAGGGAAAACATCATCGGCCGTTACAATGAAAACCTTGGCTAATGCAGTAGCGCATAATGATTCAGAACCCTAACTTACTCTTGGAAGGGATGAAATTTTGTTCCAATCCGCATTCTGTAATTTATATTTTAACCGCGGTGGACGTTTATGTGTCGGACCAGTAGTGAATGGGAAAGTTATAATTATGGGGAAATGATCACTTCCATAGGCAGATTGTAAAGTCTCCCAAGTTAAAGTAGATGCAAGACTAGGGGTACAGAGAGAAAGGTCAGGAGCACTATCTTCCTCATTCGGACTAGTCCGTCGAGTAGGTGTGCCAGTATTAAGTATACATAGGTTGTACGTATCTAAAAATTCCAAAACAATTTTACCATAACAATTAGCCGCACACCGCATCCCCAAGATTGATGTTTGGAATTAAAATCCCCAAGGATGATATATAAGGCCTTGGAAGTGACGAAAGTATAAATTCAACTTCATCGAAAATGGCAACGGAGGGGCGGGGAATATAAATAGAGACAAAACATATGTTTTTAACTATTGCAGCTATAATAGAAAAAGATTTAATTCTATTTGGAGTAGGAAAATAAGTGAAAGAAAAACCATGTTTAATGAGCAGGGCTGAACCCCCCACCCATCAGTTCTATCTTCTCTGAGACAAGCATAACCCGGAATCCTAAAGCAGGAATCTGGTTTCAGCCATGTCTCTTGTAAGGAAAAAACGAAAGGATTATGTTTGTTAATTAAATAAATAATTTCACTTTTTTCTGGAAATCGCACTTCGACAATTCCACTGTATTAACTTGGACATCATTAGAGATTTTAGATAAAATATCAATCATAGGGGCAGCGTTGGACGGTGTCAATAAATAAGTCTTTAACAATGAGTTTATGAGGGCTAATATTAAATCAGCTACTGAACAACTAGAGTCTTTAGTATGAAGGGCACAGCCATTATTTGGTTGTGGAATATTATATTCTTTAATAATCTCATTATGAGCCTCGCTGTCGTATCCTTTGTCAGATTTAGTATAAATTTTAGGGTTTTTATACACAGTTTTTTTATAAGTAATATTTTGTTTCTGATTAGACAAATTCGGAGAAGGTCCTGTAACCATGGGGGAAATATCTGGGGATGTTAACAAAGCATCAGCGTACGACATTTTCAGGACCGGTGGATGAATTTTAGAAGCCTCTGCATAAAAAACACAGCTCTTTGCCATAGACTCCTTTATAGCTTTTTGACGGTTAAATTCTAAGCAAGATTTGCTGGTCGCATAATGCGATCCCTTGCATAAACAACATTTAATATCGTCCTCATTGATTGAACATGTTTCAACAAGGTGGTTTTGGCCACACTTGTAACAGCGAGGCATATTTGCCCTACAATTCATTTTCACGTGTCCAAATCTACATCATCTGTAACATTGTATCGTGGGAAAAATATATATGTCAACCGGCAAGGCATTGTAGCAAATAAAAATGCGCTTTGGTAGTATTTGACCATCAAATGTTAATACAACAGATTCAGTGGCTTTAAGATGAGAACCACCCTCTGAAACAACTTATCTTTTTAACCTTCGTACTTTCAGAATCTGACCGCAGCCGATTGGAACGGAAATGTTTTCTTTTATTTCCTCATCAGATAATTCAGCAGGTACCCCCCGAACATTGCCCATGCGGGTTACAGAAAATGTAGGGGTAAATGCCTTATAATTTTCAGTTTTAAGACTTGAGTAATCTAAAAATGTATTTGCATCCTGGTGGTTAGAAAAAGAAAGCGAAATTATATTTCTGCCAATTCGTTTCAGGCTTCCATTAATTATATTTTGGACATTATTTTATTTAAGGAATCTTCCAAAAGAAATTGGGTGTAACGTTACATTGTCATTAAGCGATAATTGTTGTTTCTGAACGTGGACTATGTAAGGAGCAGCAACAGAAGATTGGTAAGTGGTTCTTGCAACAGACACAGGCTGAGCAGACTGATCTTCATGCATGACATTCTCTGGTAACTTGTTGTCATTGGGCAATGTAGGCAATGACTGCATATTATTATTGGCCTTTTTTGCTAATGATTTAACGCGACCTTTTGGGGTTGTATTAACTCATTTGTTTTATGAGAGGTCTGGCTATCTGTTTCTTTAATTTTAGGTAAATCCGGTAAATCATCTAAGTTGACATCACATTGACATTTGTAATCTTTAGCAACAACAACTGATACACTATCCTTGTCCTTGTTACGACGTTTACACTTTTTATTGCAATGCTTGCAAATACGCACTGAAGAACAATGCTTGCGCTTGTTCTTATTTTGTGACCCTTGAGTCATCATTATTAGAAATGGTAACTTCTTGACCTATATCAATATCATTTATTCCTTCAGTATGCACAGGAGAGTCAGTATTTAAACCCCCCGGGTCGGGGGGTTTTTCCGCTGCCATAGGAAAAAATACTCAGGAAAGTGTATGAAAAAACTTACCAATGAATATGTACAAATTATACACAAATTTACAAAAATAATATACACTACAACTTCTACATAGATAATTATACAAAATTAAACTGATCCTATACCAAAAATCAGCGTAAAAGTAATTTTAAAATGAAAAGCAAAAATATAACAACCGATTGCTACGAGATTTCCCGCGCTTTTTTTTCGTGGGCGCCCTTAGGCAGTTGTCATTTGCACATAAGGGTGTAGATAGCGTGTAGCAATTCCCCGCCTTAAGTCCGGTCACAGAATATATAATAGTACTACATACAGAATGGACAATCACCTGCCCTCCCCAGTCCGACGTACGTCACACTCCGCGCCGGATTGTGGGCCACATTGAGCGTACGCTTAGCGGGTATGGCGCGCGCATGTTTCCAAGTGTAACGGAAGTAATAAAGTTTTGTGTTCCAAAGATGGTTAGGTACTGTTCCGTGTACGGATGTCTTTCTACCACAAGATATGACTCCAATATGAACTTTTTTAGATTCCACAGTGATGAGAGACGGTAAGTAAATTTATACACATTATGCAACCTAATCTATTCTAACTATTCAGTTACAGTGAACAACTTTAAAACGTTTGTTTAATCAAGAACCAGATTAATAAAGTGATGATTATGACCGGTATAACAAAATTTGTCAACCCATATAACACGCACACAAACGCATGCCAAGTGCAACATGCCGTCTGTCGATGTGTGACCAAAATGACATGACAGTTAGGAGTGTCCGAGCTGTGGTCCGGTGACGCATTATATAGGTACACTTTGTAGTATGGCCACAAAATATATAATAGTACTACATACAGAATGGACATTCACCTCCCTTCCCCAGTCCGACATACGTCACTCTCTGCGCCGGATTTTGGGCCACATTGAGCGTACGCTTAGCGGGCATGGCGCGCGCATGTTTCCCAGTGTAACGGAAATAATAAAGTTTTGTGTTCCAAAGATGGTTAGATACTGTTCCGTGTACGGATGTCTTTCTACCACAAGATATGACTCCAATAAGAAATAATTTAGATTTCACAGAAATGAGAGACGGTAAGTAAATTCATACAAAATATGCAACCTAATCTATTCTAACTATTCAGTTACAGTAAACTACTTTAAAACGTTGGTTTAATCAACAACCAGATTAATCAAGTGATGATTATGTCCGGTGTAACAAATTTTGTCAACCCTTATAACACGCAAACAAACACATGCCAAGTGCAACATGACGTCTGTCGATGTGTGACCAAAATAATAATAATAATAATAATCTCTTGCTGAAGAAATACAGGCCATGTGGCACCAAGACAAAGTCCGCATCATCCCAATCATAGTTTCATCCACCGGTATCGTACCTAAAACTCTACATAAAGCAATAGCAGAACTAAAACTACCCAAATCCACCTACGTTAATTTGCAAAAATCAATAGTTCTTGATACTTGTTCCATAGTCCGACGATTCCTAACAAACGCAACAATATTCCAACCACACCCACAAACATAGCATCGGATCCAAGTTACTTGGCATAGCCCGTACTTGGATCTGTAAATACCGGCTCAGTGCCGAGAAAAGTAGAATTGACTACATGCAAATAATAATAAAAAGCTTTATTTAAGCAAAAAATATAAAAAAACCTGATGCACTTACATTTAGTTACATAGTTTTTTAAAACATTTAAGAACAAACAAGTTTAAGTGACTGTGAAACTCTGCCTCCCAAACTAGGTTAGAACCTGTATCTTGGGAGACAGAAAGCGTGCCGTCCTTTTGAACAGCGAACCTTTGTGTGATGTGTGCTTTACAAGTGAAAAAATATTATTTCAAGTTAGACACATATTGTATAGTTAGTTATATGTGTACCAATGTGTGTGTGTGTGTGTGTGTGTGTGTGTGTGCGTGTGTATGTGTGTGATAAAATAAAAAATAAATTTTAAGGATTTTAGAGCTGTTACTTGTTATGAAATAAATATTAGCAGTTGTTCTGTTGTATCGTAGTTTTTTGTAGGTAGTCATAAGCCAATTAATTAGTTTATATTTAAGTTGAAATTTTGACAGGTTGACAATTTTTATGGAATCGTTTATCTTTGTATATAAATAATTACTCAAAACGTAAAATTGGTGCTCAGCAAAAACAGTGTTGTGTGGAACAGTAGGTGGGTTATTTCTCCGGCTTCGAGGGTCTGGGGGAGGTACATCTCTGTGTTTCCTCAAAACACACTGAACCACAAAAAGCTGCCTTACTGTAAGTAGTTTGCAATCAGAATACAGTTCCGTTGTTGGGTATCTAAACGGTTTCTTAAACATAACTTTCAGTACTGCTCGTTGAGCTCGTTCAAGATTTAGCATGTAGGTTTTATATGCACCTCCCCAGACTGAAATACAGTATGTAATGATAGACTGACATAAAGCCAGGTAAGTTATTTTCAAGATGTCATGTGTTGCAGAATTTCGTAGGAGTTTGAAAATATAAATTAGGCGTGTAACTCTAACGGAAACTGCATCAATTTGAGTTTTCCAGTTTAATGCCTCATCAATTTGGACTCCGAGGTATTTGACTACTGGAGTGTTACGAAGAACATAGCAGTTGCAATTATTGTTATGGTTTATGCAGGTGTGTGCTTGAATCGTAAAGTCGTCAGCAGGTTTCATATGTTTTCGAATTGCAAAAATCATGTAGTAGATCTTTTCTAAATTTAATGATAGGAGATTAACTGTGAGCCACTTCATTACCCTACCGATTGCCACCTCAGCGTTTACTTTAGCTACGTCCCAACTTTTTCCTGTGGCAATTATTGCTGTATCATCAGCGTATACGAAAATTCTGCAGTTCGGGACATTCAATTTACACATGCCGTTAATATAGATTTGGAACAAGGTTGGGCCAAGAATACTCCCTTGTGGGACCCCATAAGATATTATGCTTTCCTTACTATAAAGATTGACAATCTTTATTTTTTGTCTTCTATTGGATAGGTAACTCTTAAATATATCAAGGGCTTGACCTCGAATTCCTATTTGCTCAAGTTTAGTAATCAGGATAGGGATAGAGACTGTGTCAAACGCCTTTGAGAGATCCAAGAATATACCAATACATTTTGTTTGTCTGTCTAAGTTTCCTGCAATATTTTGCGCTAGATCCATGACTGCATCTTCTGATGAAATACCCGCACGAAAACCGTATTGATTAGTGGCAAAGAGGTTATGGTTTTCCAAAAAATTGGTAAGTCTTTTGTTAAGATTTTTTTCTAGAATCTTGGACAGAGTTGGCAATACTGATATAGGGCGATAGTTATTGACACAGTCTCTATTTCCACCCTTGTGGATCGGATGGACGATAGCGAGTTTGAACGCATCTGGAAAGACGCCTGCATCGATCGAGCGGTTACAGATATGAGTAATTGGTGGCACCAGTATTTGTCTACACTCCTTAAGCAACGCCGAGGGAACACCATCCCATCCTGTAGCTGAATCTATTCGTAAGTTGCAAATTATTAAATCAACTTCTTCTTCGTCCACCTCAATCAAAACGAGTGAATTACGCGGAGACTCAATTTCATTGTCATGCGAAGGAATGTGATTATTGTTTGAATTAAAAAGATGGGGGTTTTTGGCGATAAGATCTTTAGCAAGGGTTTTCCCAATATTACCAAAGTAGTCAGAAACATGTTCTATCGAAGCGTCATGATTACCACAAATATCTAGTAGCTCCACAGGAGGCATGCTATTTTTTTTGGAAAAGGTTATATCTTTAATGGTTTTCCACAACTTTTTTTGATCATTTCCTGCCTTGCGGAATTCATGTCTCTCATAAGCGATTTTTAAGTTTCGGAGAAGCCGGTTACAGAAATTACGGTAACGGGTGTATGTTATTTTTACTATAGGGTTATCCGGGTCTTTTTTTGTTTTAGTGTGTAGTCTATCGCGATGCCTTATACACCTTAGAAGACCTGGTGTAATCCAGGGTTTTATTTCTCTATTTTTTCTTGGGACTTTGACTGAAGTTGTATGCTTTGTTATAACTGTTTTTAAAATTTCCAAGAACCTGTTTGTAGCTAAATTAGGGTTGTCACAGTTAATTACTTCTAAAAAGTCTGTGTGCTCAAGTTCTGTTTTTATAGAAAGGATATCAGTACGAAAACTAGTATGGCCTATAATATACTTAGGCAATTTAGCTTTTTCTAGTGATAGTAAAATTGGTTTGTGATCAGTCATAGCCGAATTTAGAACTAAAGTGACATTTTTAAGTTTTGTTTTGAGAAATAAGTGGTCTATACATTTGTGTTCTCTAGTTTTAAACAAATGTGTCGGTAAAAAGCCGTGGGATGCGTTAAGGATCAGATAATCTAAACTGTGACTGTCTTCATTATTAGGTTTAATGTCTATATTCATATCTCCAATGAGAGCTATATTTTTGAAAGACTCCAGGTTGTTATAAACAGAAGCAAGCTGTCATAAAATTTTCCTACTTGTTCTTTAGTATCAAATGAGGGGGATCTATAAATAGAGACGAGAGCAACATCGTTACCAATTGTGCAGGTAAGACAGCTACCATTTTCAAAGACAGGCTCAGACACTTTACATTTTAGACCATTTTTTGACTTGATAGTTAGGAGTGTCCGAGCTGTGGTATGGCTGTGGTATGGTACAAAATAAGAATGGACCTACATTGAAAAAATAAATAAAGGAGCATTACATTTTTAAATACCAATAAGAATTTTGTTTCCCAGAAAGGAAGAGAGATATTTAGGTACCTAGTATCTTTGATGTCGCTCTTTTTGCAGAAGGAATTTAGAATTGGTGCCAGATTCAACTGAGAAGGCTTTTCTTGCTCAGAATTGTATTTTTTCTCGGATGCCATCATTATGTTGAACATAGAAACTCCAACCAATAATACCTAGCAAAAATTAAAAATATTTATCAAATATACGGAAAAAGGCCGCGGACTTCAACTGATTACAGTCTAGACTGGAGCCACCGTCGCGTCGTCCACTCCTATATTATATACTTAGGCATCGCAAAAGAAAACGACCTTTGCTTGGTACCTTTACGCTCTGCCTACCCCATTAGGGATGAAGGCGTGACTAGATGTATGTATGTATGTATGCAAAGGAAAACATTGCTCAACAGAATATCGTGCACTGTTTGTACTTACCACATTAAAATTTAATTTTGTATTAGTATTATTCAATCCATCCCATTTTTTATTTTATTAGAAACTTTAGAAAGTTGCGAAAAAGTTTTAAGTTTCCCGCTCAATGTTTGCTTCCTGCGCGCAAAACTTGTTTTTTTGTGTAATATCATAATATGGGAAGGCGAAGAGCGTGAACTTATACATCCTAGTCATCAGAGTATTTTCACTTTAGTAAACTTAATCTTATCTTAATCCAACCTACAATAACCTAAGTCATTGAAATGCGCCAGGGATTCACACTCTAATGCTCAACAGACTTTTGCGCGGGAATATCAATCCAAATCATACGGTAGCACCTTCTGTTGTTTCTTATTCCTACCTACATTGTTCCTTGCCAGCAGATTATTATTCTAAATTCACCACATTAATACAATAATCACTACTAAGAACTAATTTATAAGAGCGAAGAACAAAGTCCGTCTGATTTTTCAAGTTTCCTGCGTATAAGCCCAACCTAGCCTAACCTAAACTACATTAGAATGCGAGTGTGGTGCCCACATTCCAATGCTCGATAAAAATTTACGTAGTAGTGTCGATTCGAACCATACAGGATCTCTGTCGGTTAATGTCTTTCGATCATTGTCTTTCACTACCGGCACATTATTATGCTAATCCTACAACACAATCACAATAATAGCCGCGAAAAACTAAATTAGAAAGCCTGAAACGCAGTACTGAAGCGATTTGTTATGATACCCGCGCAAAACTTGCTGTAGTATCACTATCATCACTATCACTACATAGTATAAAACAAAGTCACTTTCTCTGTCCCTATATCCCTATTTATGCTTAGATCTTTACAACTACGCAACGGATTTTGATGCGGTTTATTTTAATGGATAGAGTGATTCAAGAAGAAGGTTTAAATGTATAATACATGCATAATATAGTAGAGAAATACTGATGATTTCCGTGCGAAGCTGGGGCGGGTCGCTAGTAGGCATTATAAAATTCTAGAGGTATTTAGATTCTGTGGCCAAGTAAAGGCGTATGGATAGTATGTATTTTTCTTACGATCAGCAGGAAAACTGTTTCTATATTTGTTTAATTTACCAACAACAAATGATTCACAATCTTCTTCCATGCTGGCCTGTAAGCGAGAGAAAAACATAGAATGTGCCAGATGTATTTCCTCCCGGGCATGCTGAAAAAAACCAGCTAAGGGATCCGAGGGTTTCTGTATATTACAATTTAGGCGATAGGCTGACAACCTGTCTTAGATAACCCTCAAAACTTTGTCCGACGTGGCGGAACGACCTTTGTTTAGGTTGTTTACGATCTGCCTACCCCATTAAGAACAAAGGCGTGATGTATGTATGTACAAAACATTGACATGGCCACGATTCGGCGTAGACTAGATTTAACTAACATAAAGAATATAAATATTAGATTAACTTACTTTTTTTCTCTCACTATCTATAAGAGCTATTTTTATATTATTAATTATTTAAGAATCTTTAAAAGAATACATATTTTAATTAAAACATATTTCGAGTAAATTGTAGCTGTAATGAAAAGACATGATTGCCTGCTGCCTAAAACAAATCATATCGATTCTTAAACCTTGCTTGGTAACACCTTTTACTTCGATGTGTTCTTAAAATGTCAAAGATATTTATGTTAAATAGTGATAAATATACATACATACATACATATAGTCACGCCTCTATCCCTAGTGATAAATATATTTTTATTAAATTAAAATTAACCTAATGAAACATACTTAAGTTTAAGTTTTAGTTGCTTTGAGATACTTGTCGTTAATTTTAATAAGTTTACCTATAGATTGTCTTCTGAAAGTTGTAAGCAAAATTCCGAAACTTGGTTTATTCCTAATTCTATGAATCTCAATTTCTGACCCACTGTGCAGCGTTGGCTCCGCAAGTGGCGTCGTTGCCATTCAGTGCGGGCCCGCGCGCAACGTTGCCGGTCAACGTATGAATGGGTAAATGCGAATCCGCTCCGTTGATTCCGAAATTTGTAAAAATTACATACTTATATGTATGTTTTTTAGATCTTATTTCTCCTAAACGAATTAATGAAGAAATCATATATATATTTTCCTGCTAATTATGTAGATATTCTACTTGTTGTTTACGTTACTATTAAAAAAAATATACTCATTGATGAACCATAACAACTTCATGGGTAGCTTTTATTCGCAACTCAGTTCACCGGCGGGATGGCGCGTTGGTTAGTTAGTCGGATGATTCAGCGCTGTGATTATCCGGATCCAGTCCGATCGTTGATTGAAAATACAATTTCCTTTTTGTTAGAAACATTTATTTAGTATTAGTTTTTCTTTCTTTTACTTTTTAAGGTAAATATTTTACTGTCATACTACTGTTCAATTTATTACTTTTAAAGTGTATTTAAGGCCGATTTCTATTCTATTAATAAGAACCATCTTGATAAATAAAAATAGAGGCTCAAAATAGTGATAAGTGGAAGGAGACCAGGTGAAAAAAAGTAAAAGGAACAATCGTGTAAAGCAGTTTATTAAATTTATAAATGATAGCACCTAATATGATTGTAGAGTGTACGTAGTCAGCAGAGGAGACATCTGGTCAGGCCCGCTCGAAACGAAAGAGATCATTTCAGGAAATTATTGATAAACTTTAATAAAATCTCGCTTATTTGCACGATTCACTTACTGCAATAAATATACTAAACCACATTAAAATTCATACATAATTTCCTGAAACAATCTCATCCGTTTCGAACGGACCTGCCCTGCAATAGCCTTTGCTGACAGTACATAACATAAGTTTCATTATTCAATCTCTTACAAATTACAGATTAAAACTGCTAATATCTGTGCTCTGGCGCAGCGTTCACTTCTCTCTTACCGCCATCTTGTAGTCTAGTAGAAAATTACGTACTTCGAACGTGCATTGTACCTACGTGGGGCCATCTGTGATCACGGCAAAATATTATGACCGAACACTTCCCGCCGAGGTCTGTCACGTGGTACCGTTGCGTCAGATTGTACTAAAATCTTGCGGCCCGTCACTCGGCCCGACTTATGGCGGACCAGTTTTGTTGTATGACATTAGGCATCTGTACTAGTATAGTATTATATTATCTGTGGTAAAGGCAAGATTTCCGGACGAAAATCGCTTGACAGTCAGCTGAGTTGCGCTTTTTAATACCAGTTCTTGACACATTTTATAGTGTAAGTGAGAAAGAGCTTCACATTTATATATTTTTCTTTTCTTTTACAGTTTTTAGAAGTGATCGATTAGAATGTTTGCAACCGCACTGAAAGTATAGTTCTTTGCGAAAGTTCAAACATGTTTGACCTAATTTTGTCCCGTTATTTCTAGTAAATTATCTAAACGTGCATAAAAGAGAATGGAAAACAGTTGTACACTAGTGTCGTGCTTAAAGTCCTTGCGATTTAACTCTCAAAATGATAAATATAATCGAGTTCATTTTTCTCAGTTTAGCTGTCGCTGTAACTTTTACGGGGTTTCTTATAACAAAATACGAAAAACATGTACCAGCTTTCATTATTAAAGGGTTCAAGTACGGTAGTTTTGCGTATCAAGGGTCAGGCGGAAACTTTTTGGAGGCAATAGAAATACCCAAGGCGTATTACAGACATTTTTATTTGTTTTCCTCATTTCTCAGTGTAGCGACACTAGGTTATATGGTTTTGGTGTATTATTTCAACTTTGGAATACACAAATTCGTGTCCATTGCTTTGAGACTTATTTTGGAGCAAGATGAGCCTTCTGGTAAGTAAAATAATTTTCTTTTTCTATTTCTACTTAAATAACTTGAAGTCCAATTAATTAACCACTAATTAATTAGTACCGGCGTTTTTCAATCGAATGTTATCTTAATAAAATCACATCCTATTCATTCAATCTGCTTTACAATTCTTCCTTATGAGAAGGAATGTAGGAAGAGTGCTATTTAGAATAATAATAAGTATATCATATACCTATGTGCTGTTTACACAATGTAATTAATTATTACTATGCATTTGTTTTGCTACTGAGACAGGCTCAGAATTCCAGATTATAAATTATGCATCATTTATCCACTTTACTCTCAAAATGTCTTTATAATAAAATTATAATTCTGAGAGCTGGAAAAACTATGTCAATAGAAACATAATGTCGAAGACAAAACTATTTCATTAAGGCTGGCACAAAAATCGAATCCCATACAACGGTAGTTACGTTATAATTTTTAAATGGTTAGACCAAACTTCACCAAACTTTGTACACATAATTAAATGCAACATATCTACCCTTATAATTAGGTTTCGTTGGGAAATATCAATAACGATGCAAAGTATGAACAAAATAATGGCGGACATACAATTTTGTGTGAAAATGGCCTAAAATTTAATTTGCTCTCTTATTTTGTAAATGGTTAACATTTTGACACCATAATTATCATCATCATCATTAGGCCTTTTTCATTTTGACAGATGATTCAAGCATATACATAGATAAGTTGAATTTGAATATATGTACAAAGTTTGGTGAAGTTTGTTCTTATCATTTAAAAATGAGAACGAAACTACATTTGTTGTATAAGATTTCAATTCCTAATAATAAATATGAATTTACAACTTTCAAAAAATTCCAGTACCAGCGAGTGCAGCCCTCATTGCAATGTCACTGCTCTCAGTACAGTGCCTCCGGCGGTTCTACGAGACATACTGCTTGCAGGTCTTCGCCAAGTCCAGTAAGATGAACCTAAGTCATTACTTGGCTGGGATCATTCATTACTTTGGCTGCATCATCACCATTCTTGGACAGGCGCCTCTGTTTCTAGGTTAGTAAAACTATAATAATGTAGACAATAATGCAGAGCCTTGTAAAAGCAGGTTTAAGGAACATCCCCCACAAACAACGTTTTTCAATTTTGTTGACTGACAACAACCCATACCAGTACCAGTATTAGGATGCTGTCCTTTACAACATTTACATTTTATACTTCTATCATCTACTCCTGTCGTATTTTAACCTTGATATGAACTCTCCCAACTTAAAATGAATGTTAGTGAGTGTGATTATGATTACTGATTAAATTATGTAAATGTCATCAAAAATTGGGTCAAAGCAAGGCATTTTTATCTTCTTTTCATCTAAACCCGATACATTCATATACATATAATCACGCCTTTATCCCTAATGGGGTAGGCAGAGCGTAAACGACCTAAACAAAGGTCGTTTCACCACGTCTGACAATGTTTTAAGTTTTTTTGAAGATAGATTTGTACGTATATACTTAAACTATAATTATTTTGTATATGATTATTATTAAACCCGATAAAATGCAATAAATAGAGTAATATGTAAATTTTTATTTCCTCTTATTTCAGGATACCAGGCCAGAGAAACCATATCCTGGAACAACACCTACACTTCAGTACTCTCTATTCCTTGCATAGTCTTCTTCATGTGGTGCTGGTATGAGCAGTACCAGAGTAACATCATCTTCGCAAATCTAAGGAAAGACAAGAAGTCTGGCCAAGTGGTCACGGAGGAACATAAGATACCGCATGGAAGGTTCTTTCAACAAGTGTCCAGCCCGCATAGAATGTTCGAGATCTATATGTACACCGTTTTAGTGGTTTTGATACCAACAAGGACATTCTTCGCTATTTATTTGTGGGTTCTGGGCAATCAGGTATGTATATTTTATTTTTTATGTTATTTAAAATGTCACCAAATTGATATTTCTGTTTTGGTACTTAATTTCAACTTTACTTACTTACTTTGCTGGCTCAGTGATCCGAAGTATATCTTTTACCTGCTGATTATTAATTCTTTGTTTAAATATATTGGTAAATCAATAGTTTACTTTTCTACCTTTACTATCTTTTTACTTTTTAACACAACCAAGTGAATCAGGTTTAGAAGTAGGTACATTGTTTTATGTCAACAACTCTTGTACAAGTTGTTCTCTATTTATAACATGCTGTGTTAGGGCCTTTTTGCACTGTTCCGTATTCGGTTCGTATCTAATTCGTATCCGAATTGGCCTTCCTAGTAAATGTATGACAGCTTGTGCACCCATCCATATCTGTTTTATATGGTTTTTTTACGGATACGAATTAGATATGAACTAACCGAATACGGAGCAGTGTAAAAACGCCCTTATGATAATAAATGGTTTTTTTTTAAATAGGAGCAGTGCAAAAACGCCCATATGTTAATAAATGATTGTTTTATATCTTAACTTTCTTTTATTTTCAGATTCAAACAGCGTTGCAGGCCCACGACTGGTATAAGAAGAGCTTCGAAAACTACCCTAAAACCAGAGTAGCTGTTTTCCCAAGTATATTATAAACATAAAGGAAATTTTAAGACTGAGATTAAAAATAACAAAGAATACTATTTAGGGGTTAGGGGACTGTTTGTATGAGTTAGGGTATTATGATAGTAATTTATTCAATTTTTTGTTTGAGAAATCTCTATTTTTGAATAGTTTTGTTTTCAGAATATTATATTTCTAGTTTGAAAATAAATATTCTAACTGACTCACAGGTCAGTATGTTTAGATATTTGAGGCTCAATTACTCATAAGACGGTATGTAAAGATATTTGGAAGCTCAATTTTTGAAAAGAGAGTTTAACTTATTTGACTAAATTAATGTTACTTAGATTAAAATACGAGTAAATTAAAAGCATGTTAAATTATTTTAATATATTATTTATTCTAAACAGGTTTGTTTTGTTAATCACCTTAAGAGTAATGAATATTTAAGTAGGTAACAACTTTTACCAAACTACTTCTTATAATTTATTCAAACAGGAACCATTCACTTTTGCAAGGTCGCTAAATCAGCTTAGGTGGTAGGTCTTTGAAGTATACCGGGTGTAAGGGACAGTGTTCCGCAAACTGATAGAGGTTGCTCAGTCAACGTAACTGAACAACTATCAGCAGGATTTTTTTCAGTAGATGACAGAAAATTACCTTAACATATTAAATTACCACCTTGGTCAGACAATTTGTATGGATATCCAATTTTTTTTTCACTTCCTGATTAAGAAATCCTGGTGATAGTTGTTCAGTTTCGTTGACTGAGAAACCCATATCAGTTTGCGGGACGCTGTCCCTTAATACTGCATTGTCTCAACAGAGCTGAAAACTAATGAATTACTGTACATAGTACACCAGGTGTAAGGGACAGCGTCCCGCAAACTTGTAGGCGTTGCTCAGTCAACGAAACTGAACACAGGAAATTCTTTCAGAAAGAAAAAAAAATAGAGCTTTTCCGTACAAATTGTCTGATCGAGGTGAACATTTGTATGGAAAGACAAATTTTTATTTTCACTTCCTGAAAGAATTCCTCGATAGAAGTTGTTCAGTGTCATTGACTGAGAAGCTCCTAACAGTTTGCGGGACGCTGTCCCTTACGCCTGTTTTTTTTTTTTTTGTATTCGGTACTTTGGACCAATTACCATTTTAGCCGTTGATCTTAATATGGAATGTATAAAGCAGAACTAAGAAAGACCCATACACCAGGCCTATTCCTATTATGATCTTGCATGAAAGACCCAACGTGCCTAAGTCTCCATCTCTAAGAATCTTCGATTTGGGTTTCTTTTCACTTTCAATCACGATGCAAAATGATTCTATGACTTGTAACATACCCGTTACAAAAATTATCACTGTTGGTTCTAGTTAAGGAATTTACATACATACATATAATCACACCTTTATCCCTAATGGGGTAGGCAGAGCCTAAACGACCTAGACAAAGGTCGAGAGCGAGTGGGAGCGAGAGCATAGAATGTGCCATCTTCATATCCTCCCGGGCATGCTATAAAAGTCAGCTTAAGGATCCGAGGGTTTCAGAATATTGCCATGTAGGTGATGGGCTAACAACCTGTCACTACAACAATATACCTACAAATCTATCTTAAGGAATTAGACATCTATAAAAGACTTCGATTTCGACAATAGAACCAGCTTCACCCAAAAAGTGCTCCTAGGCTTTAGGGTCCAAAAAGAAATTGGATAGAGTAACGCAACGACATGATTTTTGCCTCAAGATTTCGTCTATGCTGGCCTGGGAGCGAGAGAAAAACGTAGAATGTGCCAGCTGCATTTCCTCCCGGGCATGCTGTAAAAATCAGCTAAGGGATCAGAGGGTTTCAGTATATTGCAATTTAGATATGATAACCTGTCACTACAGCAATATACCAAACCTATCTTAAATAACCCTCAAAACTTTGTCAGACGTGGCGGAACGACCTCTGTTTAGGTCGTTTACGCTCTGTCTACCCCATTAGGGATAAAAGCGTAAAGGTAAAGCTAATGATATGAAATACCCGGTGGAAGTAAAATGTACCTAAAGTTGGGTTGTAATAAATATCCAAAAACTAGAAATTGGCTATTCTGACATTTTAGTCTGAGCATCAATCGGAAAATGTTGGATCAAAGGGACAGCGTCCCACAAACTGAGAGGGGTTGCTCAGTCAACGACACTGAACAACTTTCACTAGGAAATTCTTTTTTTTGCTATTCCATACAATTTTTCTGGTGGAAATTATGTATGAAATAGCCAAAAAAATCACTTCCTGAAAGCAGTTCCTGGTAAAATTTGTTCAGAGTCGTTGACTGAGCCACCCCAATTAGTTTCTGGGACGCTGTCCCTTACACCCCGGTATAAGCACTTGTTGGAAGAGGATACTCCGCGACTGTCTGCTGCTGAATGCCATTAGCAACTAGAAATAAAGTCTGTCCATCTATGGAATAAAACAGGCCTGGGCGATGAATATCATTCCAAACATTCCCTGATACCAGCACAATGCAAAGAGCTACAGAAGCATATGCCCAGAATGACCTGGCATGGAGAAACTTCAGCGATTCGTTCCAAACAGTTAGAATTATTTCGATAATTTTATTAATCATATCTTTGTTAATATCTTCTAAATCAATGTAATCTGATTGGTTCATACGCTTTGATGATGGTGGAAAATGCAATATCATTGGCGTGTCTTTTGATATTATCTGGAAAATTCAAAGAAAAGGTGAATACGGGTACTTTAAAAAAGATACGACTTACAAAAAAAAATTGCAAAGTTCTCTAGGATAAAATGCCTGCTAAAGCAGTTATAGCCATCCATCTCCCTAGCCTTATCCCGTATCTCACGGGGTCGGCTACGTAATCTAGGTGATTGAACGAGGGTACTGGTATTTACACAGAGCGACTGCCATCTGCCCTTCGCAATCCAGAAGGGAAACCAGACCCAATCCTAGATTAGATCAGTTTTCAAGCCGCCAATGCTTAGCACTGACCTCTGACATGGCTTAACGACGAATATCTACGGTATTACGCGATATAAACCGGCCCACGGCTTAACGTGCTTTCTGAAGCAAGGAAAAAACGCCGAATAAACGTACATATGATATTCGAAAACCGAAAAACATATTGGTACGTGGTGGGATTCGAACCACGACCGAACGGTCATATCCACTACACCATAGGGCTCCCAAAAATATTAAAGCAAAATAATAAAATAACCTTACCGTTCCTGTATCTCGACGGAAACATATTTTAGCGTATTTTAAAATAGCAGAATCCTTCTCAATATCCACCACACCAAAGTAGACGGGGCATTTCGAATCGGACTTCAACTGTATTTTGCGGTTTGCACGGCGTAATTCAAAATAAATCTGGCGACTCAGTTCATCTTCAGCTACATTTGGTGTAAACAAAACGACGAAAGAATACTCCTTGTTTGGATTCATCACGTATTTGAAGAAGTTACTGAAGTCGAGCTGTATAACTCTGCTTTTAGCTGCCAGCTTAGTGAGTTGTTTGGCCTCTACTGGGGCCTGGAGTAAAGTAGTACTTATTTAGGTAAATAGGCAATACATATAATCACGCCTTTATCCCTAATGGGTTATGCAGAGCGTAAACGACTTAAACAAAGGTCGTTCCGCCACGTCTGACAAAGTATTGAGGGTTATTTAAGATAGACTTGTAGGTATATTGCTGTAGTGACAGGTTGTCAGCCCATCGCCTAAATTGCAAAATACATTAACCCTCGGATCCCTTAGCTGGTTTTTACAGCATGCCCGGGAGGAAATGCAGCTGGCACTATTCATGTTTTTCTCTCGCTCCCAATCCAGCATGGAAGAATAATGGATTGTTTTATTATAATCACGATTTGTTTGCGTAGGTACTTACATTATTTACAGAATATTGCGTCGATGCGTGTGTCATATTTATTGAGATGGGACAGGCTAGATTCAATTATTGAAACAATCAGCTTGATACAAAATTAACACAATAAAAGTACGTTTTCTCTTTTTTATTCAGTCACTTAAATACAAATTCCTTGCTTAAAAATAATCAAACAGAATCATCAACGAACACACAACGAAATCCCTGATGTGACATGACATGTACAACTTGACAAAAAGAAACTTGAAAAAACAAGGAGTTTGAGTTTACAATATAATTCAAGAGTTCAGTATAGAATCGCATTACTTTTAACACCCTGTATCACATTCATTCAACAAGGTAATGGAAATGAAAAGTAGTAAATATAATTATAAATTGGAACTATTTTATTAATTTAAAACACAAAACAACACATTGCACTTTATCACTTTGTGCTTCCTTCTCTTCTTACGTATTCGCAGAACTGCTTATTTGAACAGGAAGCTGAAAAAGAAAACAATATAATGTAAGTGGAATTAACTTTTTATTTGTACAGTTTTCTGTTAGGGCGGTTTTGTACTGCTCCGTATTCGATTCGTATCCGTGAAAAATTGTATGGATTGGCGCGAAAATGTTTGACATCTTCCATATATTTTTCACGGATACGGATGGAAATACGGAGAAGTGCAAAACCGCCCTTAGAGATTGCTCAGTCAACGAAACTGATCATTGATCAACTTTCACTGAATTCTGTAAAGAAATAAAAAAAGTTTGACTTCCCCTCCCAACTGAAATTACCACCTGGATCAGACAATTTGTGGGAAGACAACATTTTTTTCCCTGAAAAAGTACCGATAAAAGCTAAGTAAATTAGCGATTCATAGTTCGTTGTAGTAACAGGTACAAAATTGCCATTGATGGCCGTTATTCGCATCTTTTTACCTGTTACTACAACGAACTATGAATCTAATATATAAGGTTCTAAATTATCTTAATTACTATTTACTTGATTCTGTTAGACCGGTTTTCGATTCACTGCGTTTTTAGTGAATTATGTTTTTTTTACTAATGAGGGCGCAGTTGGCACTAGCCAATGATGCTGCGATAATGAACAAACTTTCAATAAGGTAATACCTATACCTTATTGAAAGTTGTTCATCAAGCTAGCTACAAAACGCCACTGCTGAACATGAATTAGTAATATTAGTCAGGATTGGAATCACCAGAGCTATAAGAAGGTATACATACATACATATACTCACGCCTTTATCCCTAATGGGGTATACTTAGCTATAATAAAGTAATAACAGCAAAAGCACCTGACCTGTTGTCTTGCTGGACTAGGACTGATAGAAAAACATAGAATGTGCCAGCTACTTCTACCAATCATGCTGTAAATACCAGCGAAGGGATCCGGGGGTTTCAGTGTATTGTAATTTCTATAGCAATACTCAGTTCATACTTTGTAAAAGAACTTCAAACCTTGTCCGACGTGGTGACAGCACATTTTACTAGGCGTTTTACGCTCTGCGTACCCCGTAACGGGTAAGGTGTGACTTTATGTATGTACTGAGTCTTGGTGCGGAACACAGACAGCAGCAACGAGAAGAACACGCAAACGAGAACCAATCCTACAACGGAGTGGCGCCGTCTCTTAGGGCTTTTGATAGAGAAATAACAGAATAAGTTTACCTTACCCCGCCAGCTACTTTTTACCATCATACCATCCATACCTGGTTGATATTCAACCAATTCCAACTAATCGCTTCCAAAGATCTTTAATAATGCGCACGGCAAATAGTGGAACTTGCTACCTGCGTCTGTGTTTCCGAATGCGTACAGCCCCCAACACTTCAAAGTTAGAGTGAACAGGCATCCGGGTGAGCTCGCTCCATCGTCGACTCCGTCTCTGTCGCTCCTAACCTAGACTGGAGTGAAATGCAAACCCAATTCAAATATACTTTAAAAACACTGACCTGTAAGGGTAACCCTGAGTCTTGGTGCGGAACACAGACAGGAGCAACGAGAAGAACACGCAAACGAGCACCAGCCCTACAACGGACTGGAAGCGCCGTCTCTTTCCCTCTTGCGGTCGTGCCTCTTTGTTCTGTACTCCGCCGGCTGCTTCGATGATGATCACCATTCCTACTACCACAGCGGCGTCTGGAGGTTTACAAGATAAGGAAACTAGTTATCGAGATTTGGAAGTTTTAATTTTGACAGTTGTCATTTAAAATGAACAGCGCGCCAGCACTATAGTATTTTCAACTCAGTTTTAGAATAAAGGTAAACAACGTTTCATGTCCTGCTCAATTGTTTTTAAAGACGTTTCCGCGCGTCTCATCGAGGCAACGAGAGATCCAACAGCTGGCAGCTAGCAGGCCAAGGATTAGTTTAGCAATTCAAAGAGGTAATGCCAGCATCTTAGGTACTTTGACTTGGTGCGGCGCGCTAGGTGAAATATTATAATAATATCTTGTTCATTAAATAAATGTCTCATGGAACTGCCTAGAGGAGGTTTTATAAATGTATATAACACATGCATATTATAGTAGAGAAGAAAATCTGATTCGCTACTAGGTACATACTATTGTTACCATGTAGATTGTAACCTGATGCCTCTCGTTTTTCTATCTCTCTTTTGGTATCACAAGAGATATTCAGAGACGAGCGAGAGCTCTAAGGGCGGTTTTGCACTGCTCCGTATTCGATTTGTATCCGATTCTTGTCCGTTAAATTCCCATATAAAACGGATATGGATGGGTGCGCAAGCTGTCATACATTTACTATGGCCAAATCGGATCATAAAATACTTGGGTACGGATTCGGACAGGTGCAAAAGCGCCCTAAAGGTGTGTCAACAGAAGTCGTCAACAACAAACGTACATATAATCACTCTTTTATCTCTAATGGGGTAGGCAGAGCGTAAACGACCTAAACTACGGTCGTTCCGCCACGTCTCACAAAGTTTTGAGGGTTATTTAAGATAGAATTGTGGGTATATTGCTGTAGCGACAGGTTGTCAGCCCATCGCCTAAATTGCAATATACATAAACCCTCGGATCCCTTAGCTGGTTTGTGCAGCATGCCTGGGAGGAAACGCAGCTGGCACTATCTGTGTTTTTCTCTTGTTCCCAGGCTAGCATGGAAGTTTAATTATGTATTGTGAAAAGGATACTCAAAACAGCAACGATGTAACTCTCCAAAACGAACTGTCCGTGAGAACCACCATTGATATAAACTGGTCCATTCTTGGTGCGGTGGACGAATGGAGGCCCTCGGATCTGATTCCACATCTGTCCAGACACCATTGTGAAGCAAAAACCAACAGCAATCGTGGCCCACATTTCCTTGTTGTACAAGAACTCTAAATTGTTACGACGTAAGTATAGGAAGCCAGCGATAAGAGCGAAAAGTAAGGAGAACGCTACCGCTCCAGAATAGTTTGGTGGACGGAAGACTCGTATCTGAAATTTAAAAAAGTACAGGTAATAATACTAATATTATAAAGAGGAAAGATTTGTATTTCTGTGTATGTGTGCGTACGGACTCAGGTTGGCAGAAGTAAGGAAAACATGGTCAGGTGGGGATACTTGGCAATCCATCGGGGCTTAGACTGTATTTGCGGTGCAGTGCAAACCATGGCACAACACTTGACATCGTGCCTGGCGTGCCCCAACGCCTGCACGCCAGCGGATTTAATGGACGGCAGCTTATCCGTAATACAAGTCGCTGAATTCTAGACTCCTATCAATGAAAGAGGCGTGATGTTATGTATGTATGTATGTATCAATGATATGCAATAAAGAATTTTGAATTTTGAATATTTTAAGAAAGATACATTACGTTCATACTGCACGCACATTTTAAGTGTTCCGCGACACATATACATACATATTTATGACATTGCATATCTAAACAAACGCTGAGTGCGACACAAAATAGGCAAAGCGTAAGAGTGAAACAGATAGCTATTTGTAATCAGTGCAGCTCGACTGCCTAAAATGGTCACAATTAGGACCATTAGACGGCACGAGTTTCGCGCTTTGGTAACGTATCTACCTATATATAATATCATTGGCTCCTATGATGTAATTTCTCTTGTTCCATCGACACGCTAAGAAGAAGAAGAACCGGGTATGGAAAGCAATTTTAATAAACGTAAAATTTTCTTTTATTGTTAAAAGTAAAATACAAGAGGATGATAATGAGAAAAATATCTTGCAAAATAACTCAACTCAACCCAAAACATATAAAAAAATAATTAAGCCACACACGTCGGCTTTCTTCCATGCTGGACTGGGAGAGATAGAAAAACATAGAATGTTCCAGATGCCCTTCCTCCCGGGCATGCTGTAGAAGACAGCAAAAGGGACTCGAGGGTTACAGTGTATTGTAATTTAGGCGATGGGCTGACAACCTGTCACTACACATTAGCAATACACATTACAATCTAAAATTGCCCTCAATTTTTGTCAGACGCGGTGAAAGCGCCTTTTAGGAGGCGTTTAACGCTCTGCCTACCCCGTAAGGGATAAAGGCGTGATTTTATGTATGTATGTATGTACGTCGGCTTTCCTTGAAAATTATTAGAAACATCTATAACTCTGAAACGATACAATACAATACAAATTTTTTTATTGTACAAAGAAACATACAACAGAAATAAAAAGGAACAAACGTGACAGTACAATATAGGCGGCCTTATTGCTAAAGCAGCAATTTCTACCAGGCAATCTTTGGGTATAGAAATTGTACAACCAGAAAGATCAAAAATCGCTAAACAAATGATGGTAGATCAGAAGTAAATTGTGATTTGACGACTTTAAACGGCATGGACGGATGTCGGATTGTCACCGAGTGTTTATAGACTAAATTGACCCTATGACTGACCATGATTCTGGCCGGTGACATTACAATTTCAAGAAAATGTTTGGAAAGGCATTGCTCAAAAACTATTAGACATATGAAAGTAATATTAGTAGTGAATGGTAGGAAATTCAATGTGGATTTATTTTGTCTTTTGACAGTTTATTTCTAAATCTAATATTTTTCTTTTAAAAGGGGAAATACGGTAGTGATGGACATGTTTCAAGGGGAAGGGGGAAGAAAGAATTTACTCCGATGACACACTGTTACAACTAATAAAATTAACAATTTATAAAATAACTTTTGATCTAATTCCACTAAAAGCGTATTTTGACACTACTTAAGTAGAAAAAGGCGTGCCTTACCGTGAGCTATAATTAGTCCATTAGTTGAAATTCACCCACTTTGATAGAGATATAGCATAAATAGGATAACATGAAATTTGGTATTAAAAAGTCCAAATAGTTTAGGAATGTGTCACTCGAAAACTATAAAACCTATAATCATGATAATATGCACATGATATATCCCAGTACCGGAGGGAATACCGAATGCTGATATCCAAACTTCAGTATGAAGCACTCCATGATGACAGTAAATTTAATTTAGATATTTTTTGTCATAAACAGTTTTCTTCTAGATGTTATAGTTGTTTTTAACGGATGATGCCGTGGCGACAGACCTGTTTACAATGAAAAAGGGGAGGATGGGGGGATTTGGTATGTCACCGGGCAGAATCGTATTCAGCAGGGTGTAATTAGTCTAAAAACACCCAGTGACAATCCGTTACATTCCATGCCGTTTACAAGCAGTAGGAGATGGGTGATTTGGATACCCTTTGACGTAAAGAAACATTTTTGTTACCTTTGGACGTCACTATTTAAGCCAACCTATAGAATAATGTCTCGGTGCATGTTTTGTGCAAGTGTTGTTTCAGATAAGGCCTGCACTTTGTACACATTATCTTTTTTTTTTACTTTTGTTGTTGTTTAGTATTATATGAGTTCATTACAATTGTTACAATATTTTCCATAGGTTCCATACATACATACATATAATCACGCCTTTATCCCTAATGGGGTAGGCAGAGGGTTATCGACCTAAATAAAGGTCGTTCCCCCATGTCTGACAAAGTTTTGAGGGTTATTTAAGATGGATTTGTGACGTATATTGCTGTAGTGACAGGTTGTCAGCCCATCGCCTAAATTGCAATATACTGAAACCCTCTGATCTCTTAGCTGGTTTTTACAGCAATGCTCGGGAGGAAATGCAACTGGCACATTCTATGTTTTTCTCTCACTCCCTAAAATGACTTTCGGCAGGTGAAAAATAGGTGTAAAAATTTGTCCTACGTCCTAAGCAGCATAGCAACTGCCAATAATTTTGATTAAACTAGACAAAGCTCTTTTTTGTTGCCTATACTATGACTTTTTAGTAATTTTGTGCGGTTTTTGTGCACAGAAACTAGAATTAATTATACCAAAATGGTTGTTAAAATGATCTTAACATTATTTACTAACTTAATAGTATGTTAACTTAATTCACGCCAGAGGTAAATACTTATCAGGAACAACACCTTTATATTGTAATTAATTATTATAATTTATAACAACAGATTGTTTAAAAAAATTGTGCATCAAAATTCATCAAAATAATAAAGGAAAGTGATAACCAAATGTTAATTTATATAATAATAAAGAATAATAATAATGGCGCATGTTCCGGCCTATTCTTCCTGTCTCCTCTTCTCGTCAGAGAAGGCATAAGGCAGATATAAAATTACTATTTGCTACCTTAGTAATAAGGCTACCTATGTTTTACTTGTCTTCGTGTTTTCTGTAGTGTTGTATGAATATTTCTTATGTGCAATAAAGTATTTAAACTTATTGTCAAAATGTGTATGTGTATTTCTAAAAGTGTTCTTAGGAATCTATTTGGAAATAAATGATTTGACTTTGACTGTATCTAAAATAAAGAGACAACATCACTACGAGTACATAGTATAAAAAAAAGTCGCTCTCTCTGTCCCTATATCCCTATGTATGCATAAGTCTTTAAAACTACGCAACGGATTTTGATGCAGTTTCTTTTAATAGATAGATTGATTCAAGAGAAAGGTTTATATGTATAATACATGCATAATATAGTAGAGAAACACTGATAATTTCCGTGCGAAATCGGGGCGGGCCGCTAGTAATAAATAATATTAAAATGTTATTTACTAAGTATAAAATATCCAGCATACAAATTACGTGAGCAATAGCTTTGATGCATAAATTCTTTGCTGTTCGTTGTTGCATCATTTTTTCAACCATAATTTTGTGGTGTTCTTTATATCAATGTAGATCCCTTGACTAGTACAGTTTTTTATTCATCTGTGATTGATAATGATCAGTTCAGATAATATGATGAGATAAATTTATGAATCTGACAAATCCAAGGAATTTGTAGGACAAATCTGACTAATGGTGACATACACAGTATAAACAAAAAGATTTTATTCTGAGAATTTATCAGATAATAATGGGTATAAAAGGTGCATGAAATAAACAAATCCAAGAAGAAAAGAATTCTTAAAATGGTTAACAACATACATACATATAATCACGCTTGTAGTGACAGGTTGTCAGCCCATCGCCTAAATTACAATATACTGAAACCCTCAGATCCCTTAGCTGGTTTTTACACCATGCTGGGGAGGAAATGCAGCTGCCACATTCTATGTTTTTCTCTCACTCCCAGTCCAGCACGGAAGATTGATGATGATTGTAAGATGCAAGATGGAAGATGATTAACAATGTTCCTAATAAATAATGGGGAGAATTTTAAAATCTCAGAATATCACACAAGGTACCTTCTTGGAGTTACAAAGATGGCACTGTCTTTATAACTCCAAGAAGAATAGAATTACTGAGATTAGCAAATGACACATAATCACACATACCTGCACATCAGTTCTGTCTTGAATCCATTTAGCTATGGACTCTGCCTGGACTCCGGCTCTCTCAAAGTCCATAGAATCAGCAGGCTTTGGCTTTCCCTTGGCCGGGAAGTGCATAACGACTGGGGCAGTGTTGAGCCGCAACTGTAAAATGTATTCATGGAAATGAAAGAGCAGTGTGTTGCTCTCTTTATTTTATCAATTTTTTTATGAGATTCAGTCATCTGGTGACTATGCCAGCCTCATGGCATCTTTTATGGGGTTCAAAGTAAACAGTGTTGCTCTCTATAGGCAACTTACACTGAGCTTTGACCCTCCGCATCGCTTCAGGGCACATGCAACCTGAATGTTTAATTTATGTTTGTCAAATGTGTTTCGTGTTCATGTTTGTGACATTCATCCCTGAAAGGCTATAAGGCCTTTAACAATGCATTGTCTCTACAGAGATACAAGTGAGAAAGGGCCCCTTGTGGGGACGACCACTATGCAGAGATTATGCCTAACGGCTGCTCTAAAAGAGTTGAATTTCATTCCGATCCAAACAAGCTAATCTCACAAGAGCAAAGCACTAGCAAGCTAAGTTTATCATGGTTATGTCTTTTCCTTGTTTTTACTTTTTGTTACATGTGTGATGATTTTAGATGCCATCAGATATATTAAAACAAATGCAATAATTTTATGTAATGAAGAAATCTGTTGAACAAAGACTATGTATTTTTTGTTTATACAATTCTTCTTTTTTTCGATTCAAGGCAAACTCAATTTAAATTTATATAGATTTTTCATAGTAATTCAAAAACTTATATTTATCAACAAAAGTTACAACAAAGTTTGGAGGTTTTGTTTCAAAGTTATTACCCTACCAATGTATCAATTTGACTGATAAATTGTAGGTTAAATGGTGAATAAACAATAAAATCTTTAACTTACCATTTGGAATATATCAGAGCCCTCATCAAAGTCAACCATACCAAAGAATATTTTATTGTTATAAGAAGGTGAGAATCGGAAAGAGTTGGCTACGATCAAATACTCGTCAAAGACGTGTTGGCAAATCGCGCATCTTCTGGATGGAGCCATAGCAGTGAACATCACGATGAAAGAGTAGTCTTTAGGCGGTGATTTCACATATTCCTTGAATTTACTCAAGTTCAAATTTATGATTGAGTTCTTCGCTACCATTTCGGAGAGCTGCTCGACTTTATCTAGCTGAAATCCAAAATTATTATCAGTAGCGTAGACTTTTGAAATCGCTTCATAGCCCAATTATTTTACTCTGTTAAGACTGCAATGCTCGTTAATTAAGACACTAAGAATTATAGGACATCATAAACTTTTAAAGACATAATAAATTATGTGAAAAGGAAGCGATAAAACATGAAAAGCCGGCGCTTAAAAATGTGTAAGAAAAACTTACCGATTTAGAACGGACTTGAGCATTTCCTTCGTAACATGTTAATATTATTGTTAGGCATAGTAATGCTTTGAATTTCATTTCGTAGTTTTACTGAAAATTTGACAAGAAAATACAAATTTTCCTTAATTTTCCACGCTAAACAAGATTCGAAGACCAATGACGTGTACCTTTCCTAATGAATATTTAGTGCAATAGAACTGAGCAAAAGAGATAACGCTTAAGCACGCCGAATAGCTTTGCTCTTTCTATCTGACTAATAATGCTTCAACGCGTACAAAAAAAGCGAGCTGTCAGAGTATTGTGACACGGATCTTATAACACCCGTGCGCTTTCAATTTGCATCATGCTGTGCGTCTAATTGTATCATCTAAAAACCTTCAACCGAATCGCATGTTGCCTGCGCCGCGGTGGTATTTTTATTTTTTAAGCGAATAAAACTTATGAGTATGAGGTCCAGAACGAAAAAGCTGATTAATAATGAAACCTGACTGACGTGGCCACAGTGGTTTGTAGTATATACATACATATACTCACGCCTTTATCCCTAATGGGGTAGGCAGAGCGTAAACGATCTAAGCAAACAGGTCGTTCCGCCACGTCTGACAAAGTTTTGAGGGTTATTAAGATAGATTTGTAGGTATATTGCTGTAGTGACAGGTTGTCAGCCCATCGCCTAAATTACTATATACAGAAACCCTCGGATCCCTTAGCTGGTTTTTACAGCATGCCCGGGAGGAAATGCAGCTGGCACATTCTATGTTTTTCTCTCGCTCCCAGTCCAGCATGGAAGAAATGGTTTGTAGTAAATGGTCCTAAATTAATCGAATCGTAACACCTAGAACAGATAGATATATTACTTCCATGCTGGACTGGGAGGGAGAGAAAAACATAGAATGTGCCAGCTGCATTTCTCCCGAGCATGCTGTAAAAACCAGCTAAGGGATCAGAGGGTTTCCGTATATTGTTATTTAGGCGATAGGCTGACAACCTGTCACTTCAGCGATATACGTACAAATCCATCTTAAATAACCCTCAAAACTTTGTCAGACGTGGCGGAACGACCTTTGTTTAGGCTCTGCCTACCCCATCATCATCATCAGCCTGTATCAGTCCACTGCTGGACATAAGCCTCTCCCATGGCACGCCACTCAGCTCGGTCTTCAGCCATTCTCATCCAATTTCTGCCCGCTTTCTTGCGCAGATCATCGCTCCACCTGGTTTCAGGACGTCCTATACTACGTTTGCCTTGCGGTATCCACTCTAGAACTCGTCTGCTCCAACGGCCGTCAGTTCTACGACAGATGTGACCAGCCCACTGCCACTTCAGCCTACTAATTCTCTGAGCTATGTCGGTCACTCTGGTTTTATGTCGGATAACTTCGTTTCGTATCCGATCTCTCAGAGAAACACCAAGCATAGCTCTCTCCATAGGTCGCTGTGTGACTTTAAATTTGTGGACCAGTCCCACCGTAAGTGGCCACGTCTCAGCTCCGTAAGTCATTACGGGTAGGACGCACTGATTGAAAACTTTTGTTTTCAGGCTTTGAGGTATAGGTGACGAGAAGACTTGACGAAGTTTTCCAAACGCTGCCCAGCCCAGCTGTATACGCCTCTGAATCTGCTTATCGAAGTTTTTCTTCCCTAGTTGGAACTTCTGTCCTAGGTACACATATTCGAAAACAACTTCGAGGGAGACTCCGTCCACGGCGACCGGCCCCGGATCAACGTGCTCGTTGTACTTGACCTTGGTTTTAACCAAGTTCATCCGGAGGCCGATACGCTGAGACGCATCTGCTAGACTGTCCAGCATCTGTTGAAGATCCTGCAACGTTTCTGCCATAATGACAATATCGTCTGAAAATCGTAGGTGAGAGATGTGTTCGCCGTTTATATTGATGCCGCAGTCTTTCTAGTCCAGAGTCTTGAACATATCCTCCAGAGCGTATTAGTAAACAGTTTCGGCGATATGATATCGCCCTGTCTTACTCCTCGACGCAAGTGGATATGTTCAGTTTCCTCGTTCTGTACTTGAACGGTCATCGTTGCGGCTTCATATAGACATCTCATCACCTCGATGTATCGCCAGTCGACTTAGCATCGCTGCAAGGATTCCAGAACAGACCAGATTTCGACGGTTTGAAGGCCTTCTCATAGTCCACAAAGGCTAGACACAAAGGCCGATTGTACTCCTTAGTTTTCTGTACAATCAGCCGTACTGTGTGGATGTGGTCTATGGTGCCGTAACCACTTCGAAATCCGGCCTGTTCCGACTGACTCAGAAGCGATATAGGTCGATAGTTTTTCAGAAGAGTTTTATCACCTTTCTTGTAAAACAGGACGACGACGCTTCTGTGCCATGCATGTGGAGTTCTCCCAGAGAAGAGGACAGTATTGAACAACTCCTTGAGCTCCCTCAGTACAGGAGTTCCACCTGCTTTAAGTAGCTCAGTCGTTATTCCGTCTTCACCTGGGGCTTTTCCATTTTTAAGTTGTTTAAGGGCCAGGGCGATCTCGTCTAAGCTTATTTCAGGCAGGTCTTCTGTGTAGTGGCGTGTAAGGGTGGCTCTGACATCCTCATCGCGACAAGAATCGGGTCGAGGTGCGTGTGAGGCGTACAGCTGGCTATAGAAATTCGCAACCTCCGAGAGGATCTCTGGCTTTGAGGTAACCTCAATCCCCGCAGATGTATGTGGTCAACCTCGTCAGGTGGCTTCTTCCAAGTGACTGGACGAACACTTTTGACCCCCGGTTTCGCTCGATTGATTTTTGAATCAAGAGCGTATTGGAAGCGCGGAGGTCGCGTCGTACCAGTTTTGTGATGCGTTTATTGAGTGCCCGGTGTTCTGTCGAAGTTGACGGGGGGTTTTCCCGTCTTTCACTCATAAGGTCCAGAGTCTCTCTCGAAAGTTTAGATTTCTTGCCCATACGCCTCATCTTGCAGAATTTTGTACCCTCTTCTCGTAGGATGTCCACCACTTCGTCGAGTTTCTGGTCAATGCCTTCTGTGGTTTCCAGCGCTGCGAATCGGTTTTCCAGTTTTAACTGGAATGGTTTGGAGCCCACAATGGTTTGAAGCAGATTGGGTCGGAGCCTGGACTTCATCAGGCGAACTCTTTCACGCTTGAAGTCGATATTCAGAGTGCCTCGGACAAGTCGGTGATCGCCTCCGGTGTTAAACCTAGCAAGCACTGAGACATCTCTGAATATGCGTTTCTTGTCCGTCATGATGAAGTCGATCTCATTTTTTGTGTCACCATTGGGATGACGCCACGTCCACTTCCTATGGAGCTGCTTCTTGAAAAATGAGTTCATCATAAACAGCCCCCCATTGGGGATTAAGCCGTGATTATATGTATGTATGTATATGTAGAACAGATAGAGGCGTGAGTATAAATATAAGTAGGTACCTACCCGTTTGTATAATTTCAGAAAGTGTGCATGCCGGCTTGCAGTAACGAGGTAGTCTATCGCCTGACTTACAGTAAACTCTGGGATGTTTTGCTGGCTTTTATTGGATACCTACCTACTAAGAAAAATAAAGCATTATGTAGGTACCTTTATCTACATCGCTCTTCCTTATTCTCCAGCATACCTATCTTTTCATATTACTCCATAAGATTCAGGCGTGGATTTGTGTATGCCAAAGGTTGCCAAGAAGCACGCTAAGCAATAAGGTCACCTTTGACTATTGGTTTTGTGGCCCTACTGGTGCACTCGCAGGATTATGGTCAATCGCTGAATAAATAAAACGCGTGTATCAGTTTGTAAAATTATTGTGACTTCTTATCGAATCTTCGAGCTGGTTTGGTACTGGATGCGGCCAATAACTGGAGGTTGCCATTAATGAATGGCATGTTACGTTTCCCAATAATATAGTACTGAAGATTAGCAAATATTGTGCATAAACTAATTTCTATCTCAATTTTGAGACTTAGTTAAATTATAAGGCCAGAGATTTAGACTTTAAAGGCAAAATAGGAAAGTCATAAAAAACACATGTTTTTTCTTCTTCTGCACCTAGCCGTTATTCTAACATTCGTAGCTTGCATCGCTAACGAACGGTTTTTATATCTTCGCAATTTTAACAATTAAGGAAAGATCCTATACCTGATACCCATTTAGGTACTAGGGCGTTTATAAACAAAAATGTATTCAGCGTTGATTCTGCGCGATTGTCCTCAATAGGTAGGTACCTACTCTTTCAGGTACAAAACAGAATATGGACAGACAATTCACAGTTTGAAATGTTTTCAAAATATTTTATTAACACAATTCATTCATTTAACACCAAGTTTATAACATTCTCTAACATGAAACCTAAACAAAATACAGTGTTACAATACTTACCAATTTTTATCAAACATGACATACGGATAAATACACATTTTGAATAAGTATGAATTCTATTCTGTATACCTCATTAGAAATGACGCCAGATGCATATAAATATTCATAATAATTTATTAATTAGACATAAATAGGTAATAACGACAGTGCCACATATCTATGTCATGAAAGCTTCTGCCTATCTAATACTTCAAAATGTTCGCTTATAGAATACTCACGAGGAAAATAAAACACTGAACAAGTAGAAACAAAATAAAATGGAATGTACAAATCATGTTTATTTACGGATCCCTGGCAATACAATGTTTGCGACTCGCTTCCCTGAATGGTCACTAGGAGAGAGAACAATGTAAATAACATTTACAGGCCTAAAGATACAAGTATAAGATATCCATTAAACACACAAAGCTTGGTACAGTATATAGCATGTAATAGTTAAGCCAGGTTAAACCTCAACATTCTCAGCAAAGACAGTTTGTTGGTACACAGTACCCTGGGGGTTTTAACAATCATAAATTATTTAAGATACTTGTTTGAACTTAATTGTCTACTCTAACTGTACATTAATTTCGCCTTAATTCTAAAATAATCTAGAAGTGATATCATCGTCAGATGTTAAAGAATCTTTCTATAGGATGGAAACGCGCAAATAAAATTGATATGTTTATCGGTAAAGCTGAAATCACCAAAAATAGACAAAAGTAATACTTATAACGAAAATTTACCCGTCATCGCTCGGTAGCGTCAAAAATAATGTTCGGATTCGATAAAACTTTTTCTTAATAAATAGAAAAAATGATTTATACAAGCTACGGCTCGAGGCGCGGAGCGGCCACAGCATCTAGGCCGCACCGTGCGGGAGCTATGTAGCATGATATAAACTAATAAAGTCCCATTTTTATACAGGTGGAAGGTGCTTCGAGACCCTATGCAGATGGTGCTTCTCGCTACCGGCGATGACTTCCTGTGCGCGTCTTGTCTGAGCAGATTCTGTGGCATAGAGGCTCGGAGCACGGGTGACGGGAGTAGTGTGGTGCAGATTTACTGTTTGGTGTAAAGGTAAATGGCTACGATGAGACCGTAAAGACCCAATACTTCAGCGAAAATGAGGATAAGGATCATTCCGACGAACAATCGGGGTTGTTGCGCTGTTCCACGTACACCAGCGTCTCCTACTATGCCGATAGCGAAACCAGCAGCCAGACCCGAGAAACCTACAGCCAAACCAGCGCCAAGGTGGATGAATCCCCTGGAAACACAAAAAAATATTTTTGTAAAACATGGCGGGCTTCATTTTATTGATATAATCGTAATCCATAAGAGATTTGGAAGCTTATTGTTTTTTTTTTTTACTTTGGGTGTGTGTATCTGATGTTAAAAAACAGATGCATTTAATTCCGTTGGTTATCTCTTCGTGAATCAATCAAAAATATTTAGTAATAAGTACCCTGTTATCAATGTATTGACTTTATGTAATAAATCTAACATTTGCTTGTAAAATCACTATCTTTTGTTGAATCCGCCAATAAATTGGTGATTTTAAAACAAATTCAATACAAGTCGTTAGGTTAACAAATACACTAGCATAAAGTGAAATATCTAACTTAAATATATTTACAAATTTTAAATAAAATACGGACGTATTTTGGTTAGCAGTAATGCATACTAACTTGTATAGGGAGTAGTTGGTGGCGTCCATGGCACCGGCAATCAGGACAGCCACGACCAGACCGTAAATGGCGATAATACCCGCCATGACAACGGGAATGATGGACTTCATGATGAGTTCGGGTCTCATCACCGACATAGCGGCGATACCCGTGCCTGACTTAGCCGTTCCATAGGCGGCTCCCAAGGCTGGAATTGTAGAAACGGGACGGGTATAATATAAACAATAGGCATAAACTCACATACACCTGGACACCTAGAAGAACATTGAAATCAACACTGCATTATAGGCAATGAAATCGTTATCTTTTGAAATGGGGAAGGCGATATCACAGTAGAAAGATATGGTATATTCTTAAGGACATACACATACTAATAGTGACAGATTCAAAAAACTAAAAAATAGAAGCTAAAGATCAGGCCTATTCAAATACTAAATAGACCATGTATTTGCGTACCACTGAAAATTATAGCCGACGTGGCTCCCATAATTCCAAAAAACGGTGCATACGCTGGAGCTGCGCCAGGAGCAGCAACAGCAGCAGCAGCAGCGGTATCTGACATATTCTATACTAATGTATCAAAAACGTGTGCAACTCCAATATATTTTACGGGATAGACGTATTTTAGACCCGAGCTTCAAATAAATCATCCCATCAAATCATAATCTGTTTACAATGGGAAAATCAGATCAGAAAATATATCAAAGGTTTCTCAAGTTTTTCTTTTCTGTTTGACATCTCTGTGGTGTCAACAGGTGACACGTACATACATATTATAAAAGGAGGTTTTGTCTGATTTGTAAACTGACATCAACATTACTTTTCTGAAATAATGAAACCGTTTTGGTTTATTTCGACGACTTTGTCACGGTATTATTCTGGTCATCATCTCCCTAGCCTTATCCCGTATCTCACGGGGTCGGCTTCCTAATCTAGGGGATTGAACGAGGGTACTGGTTTTTACACAGAGCGACTGCCATCTGACCTCCGCAACCCAGAAGGGAAACCAGACCCAATCCTAGATTAGGTCAGAGTTTTTCAAGCCGCCAATGCTTAGCACTGGCCTCTGATATGGCTTAACGACTAATATCTACGGTATTAAACGATATTAACCGGGACCAACGGCTTAACGTGCCTTCCGAAGCACGGAAAAAGCACCGAATAAACGTACATATGAAATTCGAAAACCGAAAAACACATTGGTACGTGGTGACTGGTGGGGTTCGAACCACGACCTCCCGCTCAGGAGGCAGCGGCCCTATCCACTACACCATCGGGCTCTTCACGGTATTATTCTGGTAAACGATTTAATTTATTTAATATGAATACGATGTATTAGACAAATAATTTATGTCAGCCGTTATGACGACCAAGTAATTTTTAGTTTTCGACTGTCATGGTTCATTTATTTACTGGCTAAATTACTATGCCATGTTATTGACTGCTGTACCTACAGTTTTTTTTAGGTAACTGAGCGATTTCGTCCATTTTATTATTATTTATTAGCAGGCAGGCAGTTAAGAAAACTGTTAGTTGCCTGTATCTAGTTATCCATTGTTAGTTTTATTGTCAGGTATAAATTTATCAAGTTTGTTTTTAAATTGGTTTGTGGATTTAGCATTTATAACGTAATTTGTTCCGTTCACCACCCTGTTACTGAAAAAGTTGTGTTCAGGGCTTGTTATTTGCTCTAGTCTTGGAAAGTTTTAAATGGTGCCCTTTTAAACGTGGGTTTTGTGTGGGTTCAAATATTTTCTGAAACTTCTGTATGCCAAAGTGGAATTTAAATGTTTCTATTAACTCTGCGTTCTTTAAGGGTAGTAAGTGTCAGTAGAGTTAATATCTTCTTATAAGACAGTTTTCGAGTTGTTTAGCTATATAGCTTGGTAAATTTACGTTGCACTTTTTCCAGTAGGTCCTAACTTAGAACTACCACTAGATATTCTTGTAATACAATTTCTGGGAAGACCATCCTATTTTCTTACTTCTTTGTATGCATTTGGGATTCACGTTGTATAGATTCACTCTTTGTTAGGCGCATTTAAAAAAAGAGATCTTATATTATCTAGCCATTAGTGTCCCACTGCTGGGCAGACATATTATTATACTAGCCTAAACTGTCCCACTGCTGGGCAAAGGCCTCCCCTTTCTTTCGTCCAGGCTTCCCGATTCTTGGTAGGTACTACAGACAGATAGGTACTAAAATATACTAACTGTTACTGCTCTTAGGCATGTTGCACAAAGAACCGTAGGCATTTTTCTTTCACCCAAAGGTAACCTGAAAGAAATTGCTACCTTAGCAATAAGGTCGCCTATGTTTTACTTGTCTTTTGTTATCTGTTGTGTTTTCTTACGTGCAATAAAGTATTTTTATGTTTTATGTTATTATAAGGCCTTGTTTTTTTTTGGTGTAGTGCGATTTGCGCCGACAACACGTCATTTCAGTAATTAACCTGAAAGAAATTGCTACCTTAGCAATAAGGTCGCCTATGTTTTACTTGTCTTTTGTTATCTGTTGTGTTTTCTTACGTGCAATAAAGTATTTTTATGTTTTATGTTATTATAAGGGCTTGGTTTTTTTGGTGTAGTGCGATTTGCGCCGACAACACGTCATTTCAGTAATTCATAATACCTATAATCTGAAATGACCTTTAAAATATCAGTTAGGACTGGCGGAAATTATTATTTCCGTATTTCCGCCACTCACCCTTTTCGCAGCCGTTACCGCTCTTCCTATTCCACCCCATAAAGCATAAAGGCGAGATTTGATATGTATGTTTGATGTGTCGAAATGAAAACCATGATTATCGATGGTATCTTGAAATGAGCTGCTAAAGTGAGACGTCAAGATCTTGAGGTCTTAAGCCAACTCATCAAAGTAAAACTGTTTATTTAAGCTTACTACCAGCTGTTTTTCTATTTCAAGAAGTCATCCAGATACGTGCATGACGCATAAATGAGACGTGTTTTAATTGTATCTCCACTGATGAAGAAGTCCTGGCTAAGACCAGGATGTAGAATATTAAGTAATTCATAGAAAGATCACTGCTATAGTGAGCATCAAGTCATTAAATAGTTTATCACTTGCATGGACTTCTATGCTGGACTGGAAGCGAGAGAAAAACATAGAATGTGCCAGCTGCATATCCTCCCGGGCATGCTGTAAAAGCCAGCTATGGGATCCGAGGGTTTCAGTATATTGCATTTTAGGCGATGGGCTGACAACCTGTCACTACAGCAATATACCTACAAATTTAACTAAAATAACCCTCAAAACTTTGTCAGACGTGGCGGAACGACCTTTGTTAAGGTCGTTTACGCTCTGCCTACCCCATTAGGGATAAAGGCCTGATTGTATGTATGTATCACTTGCATGGGGATGATTACGATTACAGATTTGATCGGGTCTGTAGTAGTCATTTATGATTTGGCCTTATTTTAGGTAGGTCATGTCAAGGAACCAACCACTGGTTATTTCGTTAACCTTGAACAACTGAAGTTTGCAATACAACCATGATTGTTAGGCCTTTACAAATCACTAAATCAGTCATGCTTGACACATGCCTATACTTATAAAATTTAACATTGTAAAATAGTAGTAGACAAAACAAAATGGTAACCTATTTGTAGATTTATAACAGGGACAGAAAAAAGTAAAGAACAGAAAAATATAGTTCATAAATGAGACAAGATGACTCAATCTATGAAACTGTCAGCTGACCTGCTGACCCATAAATTCATTTCTTTTCCATTATTAATATACATGGCATGGCATGGTTTTAGATTGTTGATACTAGATAATAAGCATTTATTTAATGTTGAAACTTGTGAGGATCCTTTTATCACATGATAATACATCAATCAAGTCATGTGATATTGTTTTCCTTATTATTTGTAAAAGTATGACCAAGTACATAAAGTATTATAATTAGGAATTTGCGTAATAAGTTTTGTAAGTAGGCAGGTATATCCCTAGGATTACAATTAACAGAAAGTCAATTAAGGATAATGAATGACTTAACTATTGTTAAGTACCTTTATGTAGGAAACACATGACCATCAAGTTCATCATGTGACCTCATAAATGTGACATTTACGCTCTTCTTTATGGTAATATAGATAAATCAACGCCCTTTTCATGGTTTCACTAACGAGGGATGAAATAATATAGGTTAAGTACCAAATAGTAGTTACTAACTCAATAACAATTAGATAAAGCCATGTGACAATCAACAATGTGCAGTAATGCAATCATTACTATACATAAGATCTAATATGTAACGCGCGACATTGATTTTAGTGAAAGAACAACCAAATTGCTTGTTCTATAGATACAAGTTATACTTGAGTACAGAGCAATGCTACCAACGCAACGTCACGATATTATAGATCACATGACAAAGTGATTCACATTCTGAGATTTCAAAACGATTGGGTTCTTTCATTCCTGTTCATCCCTAATGTTTTCTGGAACGTATGCAATCGGATGACAAGACTATGTTCAAGCGTCCTATCGCCGCCGCGCTTGTGTGGCTAGCGTAGTTTAGGTGCGGCTACAACTATAATTAGGACGCCCAAAATAACACAGTTGGCTATACTACACTATCTACGAGCAGAAGCTGGTCATCCTGATGAGCTTTTAAGCACTCAGTAACCTCAAATCATGATTTCAAAGCATGTTTTTGGCAAAGGGATGATTCCCGAGACAGCCATTTCAATCACAATATAAAGAAATCCATACCGCTGAAGATGATAGCTGACGACGCCCCCATAACTCCGAAGAAGGGAGCGTAAGCTGGATTTCCGTCCGTCATTTTGATGTGTAGTGTTGGTTGATTTACAGGTCCCAAAAACTGTGATGACTATCTGCACACACTCACTCCACGGAACTACTTTAGCACAGACAAATATGGCCCAAGATCCGCAGACTCAATGGAATGGGTCATATGACGACGGATGTCCAAGGCAGTGTTCAATATGACTAAAGTTCTGATTGGTTTTGCTACGTCATTTCCGAAATGCGCAACCAATCCCGAGCTGAGGATTTGGTAGCAGAATGACGTCGAACATTGATGTGGACCGCTGGCCAGCAAAATCACTCTTGCGCATGTGCAGTTCACCAAATCCCAACCTTTTTATTTATCTGATTACAATATTCTAGTATAAATACAAAAAATGTTAAATGCAAAATTAAAAATTCATTTTATTTCAGATATTCTATTTTATATTATAAAATTAATAGCAGTATTTAATAAAATAAGTAAAGAAAGTAAAGCATTTGACTACATTATGCGTATTGCTATAGCAAAATACAAAGTTACCAAATTTGTTAAATTTTATTTCTTACACGACTTTATTATTTTATTTAATAATGTAGTATTTACTGTGTATCGATATTCCAACCAACTTTCCAACCGGAGATTCTAATTTGTCCCGAATAAGGGTTTCGCGGAATGACTAATGCCAATCAAGTTCATTAGATGAACAAATGAATGTTCAAAGAAAAAAAAAAACTTCGATACCACGGAGTTTTTATTTTACGGCAAAGACTAAAGTACAAGAAGTTTTTATGATCTAAGGAAACCAAGAGAACATACTACAAGGAGTATTTATTCTGAAGATTGGTATAACCTACATAAAAACTCTGCAGGCGGTTTAATTATTGGCGGTTTTTATTTAGTTTTTTAAAGGTTGTCTGGTAGAAATTGCTGCTTTAGCAATAAGGCCGCCTATATTGTACTGTCTCGTTTGTTCCTTTTTATTTCTTTTGTATGTGTTTCTTTCGTACCAGGATGTCAAGAAACATACACAAAATCGATCAGAATGGCGATTACTTCACAGACTAGAGCCCTGCTCTTAAATTTAAAGAAAAAGATGTGTTTCTTTCTGCAATAAAGAATTTTGTATTGTATTTCATTTCACTCAGAATAACGTACGTATATACCATACCTACATAGTAAAGTAGTAAATACTTGGCTTCGAAAACTTGAAATAAATTTGTCTTATCGGTCCAGTTCTTTTAAGTATATTTACAAGGAATAAAACTTAAAATAAAAACTCCTTAAAACAAAAAGTTTTATGCGTAGAGTTTTCATAAGAAATTTATATTCCCTTCGGTCATCATCTCCCTAGCCTTATCCCGTATCTCACGGGGTCGGCTTCCTAAGCTAGGGGCGATATGAAAAACTTATTAAGGTAGGTACAGAAATAATTTTAATAATGGGTTTTATAAATTAAAACGAAATTCAAATAATTCCTTCTGGATGAAAGCTAGAGTAAAGGCTTTAGCATTACAAACAGTAATGGTAAAAATGAGAATAACTTTACTGGCTACATTGTTATAAAAAAAATTGACAGCTGTCACTGTCACTGTCAATGTCAAAATCACATGGTGACAAGCATGCACGTTTTCGCCGCATTAATTTTTCGATTATTTCCTAAAAAATAAGATAAAAAGTAAACTAAGAGGAAATCAAATAAGAGGAAAAGTTTATTAGTATTTGTATGTATTTATTTTTCCAAGATGAAGTTTAATTACAAGGTAATGTTCCATGTTTATGTAGCGGATTTTAGTTGAATTTTATATTTTATCCTTTTAGTAATAAATAATCGTTAATAATTGTATTATTTGTACGATTTATAATAAAAGCCTTCCAACAATTGATTTAAGATATGACATAGAGGGCACGTTTTTTGATTTGACTCCAAACACTTATTGTTTACAAAGCTAACCTTTTATGTTTTTAGTTCCAAAACTTGTTGGGTACAGTGTACAAGAGAGGAGATATTCTATTTACTAACGATGGCAACTGCGTTATTAGTCCAGTGGGCAACAAAATTACAATTTATAACCTAAAAGTGTAAGTATGGGACATAATATATTAAATCTATAAAATTGTTTGTATGTTTGTGTACAACAAGGTACAAGAACTTTATTGTACAATTATTATGTTTGAAAGAAAATAAATGGTCTTCTCTTATTGAAAAGATAAGAATAATTAATATTTTTAAGTTAATTAAGAGAGTAACTAATGTTTTAAATAATATGCAACACATTTTACCTCACATTTGTACGAAAGTAGTTATATTGCATTGATAAAAACTATTTACTGCAGAATTCAAATAATAAAAACTTGATTTTTATTTTATTCCAGGAATAAAAGCAATACTTTAGCAGTGGAGAGCCATTATAACTACACAGCGATTGATGTATCTCCAAATGGCTCCATATTGATTGCTGTAAATGAAAGTAAGTTATTTTAATTACATCTTTTATTCTTCTTTGTAGAGTGTTAATGGAACACGAGAAACTACATCAATGAATTTCAGAATTCAACAACTTGTATTGCGGATAAGCTGCCGTCCATTAAATCTGCTGGCGTGCAAGTGTTGGGGCACGCCAGGCTTGATGTCAAGTTTTTTATTCATATCTATGTGATGTGATGTTGAATAAAATGAAACTAATAATAAAAACATCTGTTTATATCTCTACAAAAGTTACATATAGTATTTCCAACTCAGTTTTAGAATATAAAACAAAAAACTGTCATATCTTTTTATTCAAAAACTAATAAATAACATAGTAAATAAATAATAAATTAAGTTACTTAAACTACTATTACATTAAATTGTCATATCTAATAGCTAAAACTTATTTTAGAAACAAGATCTTCGAGTTAAAGACGTGAAACTTTGTTTACTTTTATTCTAAAACTGAGTTGGAAATACTATAGTTATAGATACTTCTACTTCTACTTCTTGGTGGGACGGCTGCGATGCACGCAGACGGGTGATCAGCTCCTGATGTTGGAACCATTTCACCCAATTCCCAGTGGTCGAGCACTGGGTTCACTGGTGCTCCGTCAGCGTCACCTCCTCGAATCTACCGGTGGCCCTGCAGAAGTGCAGAATGTCTACTAAGGAAATGTTTTCTAAGTCCTTTGTCTCTAGTTTGTCAGTTCCTAAGTATTCCCATCTTGGTAGTGAGTCGCTAGGGCATTCGGCTAAGAAGTGGAAACTACTTTCCTCCTGTCCGCACTCAGGGCAATTTGGGTTATCTGTTAGTCTCACAGTAGACATTGCGGACTGAACAAACACCTACACACTGTAGGTGTTTGTTCAGTCCGCAATGTCCTGTCAGTAACCCTACCAAGAGTTTGATATGGTTTTACTAAGTTGTAGTAATCTACGCGTTTTTCTAAAATCTAGGCATTTTATGAAAAGCTAAGATTGTCGACAGGACTGTAACTTATTCCATCTACTGTTACTATCGTTTTTAATTTTTATATTAATAACGCCTTTGTTGTTTGGCCTGGAATTGGTAGACATGGTTCAGGGCCCATAAAGGTCGCATCTGCCCCGGTCCTGGCCAATTTGTCTGCTATCTCATTTCCTTCGTTGTCTTGGTGCCCTGGCACCCAGGCAACTGTAATACTAGTTTTGGTACATAATCTGTTTAGTGTCAATTTGCATTCTTTGACTAATGCAGAGGTTGTACAGGTTTTGTTTAACGCTTTTTATGCTGCCTGACTGTCACTATAGATTATGACTTCTGGTGTCAGTTCTATATTTTCTAATTCGCCGGCGCATTCCAGGATGGCCTGCACCTCAGCCTGGAAAACGCTGGCGAATTTTCCTAAAGGTATTGTTCTATACAGACGTGGTGAGTTTTCTATGTAAATGCCCGCCCCCGATAGTTTGGTGTTTTCTTTCCTAGATCCGTCAGTGTAACAGATCGTTATCGGGTTGTCTGTGTGGATTTTCCATTCATCTCTTGAACCTATGTGTATTCTATACTTCTTATCAAAAATCTCTTGTTTAGTATCAAATCGTTGTTTGCAAGAATCATCGAGATATTTTGTCCTATCACCGAGTCTATCTTGACATGCCCTTTGTCCAGATGGTTACCCTTCCAAGATTTAAAGGACTTCATTCTAAACCATTGTTCTAAGACCTTCTTCACCTGTAGGTCAATTGGATAGAGACCCAGGATCATATTTAAGGCCGCTGTGGGAGTTGTTCTCATGGCCCCAGTGATCATCAGTCCGGCAAAGCGTTGGACCTGGTCCAGCGCTGTTCTATTCTTGATGATAGAGGCTATATGCCACCATACTATTGCTCCGTAACTAATTCTGGGGAGAATTATAGCTTTATAGATCCATAGGACTATGTGTGGCTTTATTCCCCCATGTCTTACCGACGGCTCTTCTGCATTGCACTAAAGCCATCTTTGCTTTTTTGCTTGAGTTTTCTATGTGTGTGTTAAAGAACAGTTTTCTGTCTATGTCCACACCTAAGTATCTTATTTCCTCTACTACTTCCAGTTCAACCCCATCGATTCGGACTGGTAATTCTAAATGCTTATTTCTTTTCCTTGTGAAGATGATTAGTTTGGTTTTATTCGGGTTGAGGTTTAAACCTCTATCCCTGCACCATTGAAGGACCAGTTTGAGTGTCCTGTTCATGATATTACTAATCATGTTCAATTCTCTTCCAGTAACTAGTATTACTCCGTCATCGGAGTATGCTTGCATGTATACCATGGTTCTGTTTATAGTCTTTATTAGGTCATCCAGAAGAAGACACCACATAAGTGGTGAGGGACAGCCTCCCTGTGGGAAACCTCTTTTGGCTCGAACTGTGTGCGATGTGCCTGCTATAGTCTGTCAACGTCGTGCTTACCGCGCCCTAGGGGTACAGACGTTGGCGGGGACGCGGTAGCACGCGGCGATAGCACCGGCAACTGGCGGATGTGCGCACGCGTCGTGCTCGCTCACCCTCCTGCTTCACCGCCCGCACCCCCGTTACCACGTCTGTACCCCTAAGGCACGGTAAGCACGACGTTGACAGACTTAGCTCTGCCGTAATGGCATGATGTTTCAGAGCGTTCATCAGCCATCTGGCTAGACTTTGTTCTAATCCTTCTCTCTCTAGGGAGTTAGCTATGGCATATGAGGTCGCCTTGTCAAAGGCACCCTCAATGTCAAATAAACATCCCATAGCGTATACTTTAATATTTATGGATCTTTCAGCTTTGACTATCAGGTTATGAAGAGCGGTGTCCGTGGATTTTCATTGCATATATGCATGTTGATTTGCATGCAGCAGGTTGCCACTCCTGCTTATCTTCGACCTAATGAATCTGTCTATAATCTTTTCTAGTGCTTTCATGATGTATGACGATAAGCTGATGCATCTGAAAGATTTGGCTTCTTGATAAGTCTTTTTCCCCGGTTTCGGAATAAAGGTAGCTTTGACCTTCCTCCATGTTTTGGGGATATAGCCTGTAATTAGATTTTCTTTATATAGGTGAATCAGATCGTCTATAATGTAAACTAGTGCTTTCTGTAACATTTTAGGAAAAATGCCGTCTGGTCCCGGCGCTTTATATGGTGCGAACGATAGTATACTCCATGTTACAGGTTCTTCATTTATCACTTCATCAACTTCTTCCCACTTGTTATTGGGGTTGATGTTGAGTTTCTCTTCTTGATATTCTATACAATCTGGAAAATGGGTTTTCATCATTATGTCCAAAATTAATTTTGGTTCAGTAATGATATTCCCTTCTATCCTTAAGCTTCTTAGTCTGCAAGTGGTGTCTTTCGCTAAGGTTCTCATAAGTTTGGCGGCTTGTGGTGTGTTGTTAATTTCTTCACAGAAAAGACGCCATCCTTTTTTGCTTTCTCTGCGACTGGTGTTTCGCATGTTATTTCTAGCTTTCCTGTACTCATCCCAGCTCGCCGGGTCATCCCTTTTTAGGGCTGTTCTTAGTTTACGGCGAGCTAGTTTTCTCTTCTTTTTTAAGTCTTTGTTCCACCATTTTTGCCCCTTTCCTGTTTTTAATTCTTGGAGAGGGCATGATTCGTGGAAAGCCTTGTTTAGGGTCTTATTTAGTCTTAGTGAATCTTCCTCCAACTTGTCTATGACGTTAGAGGTCTTTTTTGTCTTTAACGGTCCCTACTTTGAAAATTTCAACGAAGGTGTCCCAGTTAGTCTGCCTAGCGTTTCTAATAATTGTCTTTTCTATCCTACATTCTAGTTGAAAGGTGATCCTTCTGTGGTCAGAGAAACTTTCCTCAGTGTCCACCCTCCAGTTCGTGATGTAGTTGCTAAAGTATGAGGTAGCTAGTGTAATGTCTAGTACTTCTCGTCTTGTCTTAGTCACAAAGGTTGCGTTGTCGCCAATATTAACTATGTCTAAGTCATTACTTACTATGAAGTCCAGCATAAGGTCACCATTTTCATTTATGCCTGTGCTGCCCCAGGCCTCATGGTGCGAGTTGGCATCACAGCCGACAATAAATGGAATGTTCTTACCTCTGTATAGCTGGACCACTTCTTCTAGTTCTTTCGTGGGTAGTTTGAAATCCGTTTCGCTAGGGATGTAAGCAGATATCAACGCTACCCTTTTCTCAGTCTCGTTTGCCATTTTGATATTCATCTCAACGGCTACAAGGTCTCTGTAACATATACTTTGTATTAGTCCTAGTTGTGTTGTCCTGTTGCTAGCATATATACAAGTTCTGGGATTTGACTCACCACCGAGGTAGATGATTTGTCCTCCCAGACTGTTAATGCCAACCACTTTCCCATTATAGGAGTATGGTTCTTGCAGCAGGGCAACGTCTATTCCCTTCGCATTTACATATTGACAAAGTTCGACCATGGCCTCTTTGCAATGATGTAAATTTAACTGGAGTATCTTTAAGGTATTTGTGTGTAGTTTTGGTGTGTGAAGGGGTGTGTTTGTGTTTTGTGTGTGTGTGTTTAGGGGTTGTGGGTGTGTCATATTGTGTTGGAGTCGTCGTCAGAAGCAATGATGGCCATAGGACTCGACAACGCAGGATCTCCCTCTAGTGGGATCTCCATCTCGTCGTCGTCATCCGTTACCGGATCACGCTCTGACTGTGCCTGCAGTGTATTTGTGCTCTGTGGAGTGGGTGCCGGCTCGAGGTCCTGAAGCGACCCGCAGGACTTCTGCGCCCCGCAGGTACACTTACAGGTGCACAACGCTCCGGCGCTCCCACCCTGTGTCTTCTCTTGTCCCTTGTCAGTGTCGGGTCTAGGTATGTGGGCCCGGGCTTGAACTTGTGTAAGCTGAAAATTCAGCCACACATAGTCCACCCCCTCAAAAGCTTCCTCAGGCACTCCCACCACCATACGTTCTCCCCTGTGGGAGATCGTCCCTGGAGATGAGAATCCACTCAGGAATCCTTAGTGCCGTTTTTCTCTTGTTCTGGATGCGCAGGGTCTTCATGACATCTCTAGGCTGATCTTCCTTCTTGCCAGGAAGGAAGATTGATGCCCTGAGTTTATTCCACTTGCGCACCACGAGCTTCTTGTCCTTGAACATACCTAGGTCTCTTTGGAGGAACCAGTCCCTCGGCTGCTGCGTGATGGGCGTGACCATGAAGAATCCTTCGGCCACCAGCCCCGACGCTGCGAAACTCAGGCAGTCCTCGTCTATTTCAGCCTCAATCGCGTCGTCCATGATCACTTTGATCTTGTGACGGATCTCAGCTGCTGCTTCCTCGTCTATGGGTACGCCATCCTCTCTACAGATCATGACGGTCAGGTCGCTCTGACCTTTGGTCGAGGGTCCCATCGTGAGGTGACTTACCGTGTCTCTTCCCCTTCTGCTTTTTAGGTAGGCGCTGCTGCGACGGTTCGTCTGGATCAGTGCCTTGCCTCTTAATCTTGGGGGGTCTATCCCATCTAGGTACTTCGACCCCCTTCTCTTTTATGGTTTGGTCTCGGGTATCCCGATACCGCAACTTCCTCTTTTTAGACCAAGGTAAACCAAGGTAATAAAAGGGAGCCCGCTGAGGCAGTGTTAAAATAGTTATAGATACAAAGGAAAAAAATCATTTTCTGGGTGACTGAAGCCTGAACTATAGCTAAGGTTTTCCATAGTTATGAGAAAATCAAAAGAATGAAGAATGGTGGAACTCTTTGACTAAGTTTACCTTAAAACCTATATATACTTGATCCTAATGTAGCTCTAATTTTAAATATTATTATTTTTATTTTAATACAGTTTTTAACAGAGTTTTTTGTTTTTCTTTTAACATTGTTAAATAAAATACTGAGACATACCCGGTATTAAATTCCTATGCTTATTTATGTATTTAACCTTATGCACAAAAAGTTACATGGGCGGACTTAGCGCCAAAGGCATTATCTACCAGTCTACCTTAGGGCATGTGGAAATGACAAAGCAGGTGCAAAAATTCTCTACGAAAACTTATTAAGAGTAGATAAATAATTAAAACCTGTCCTGTACATAACGGGTGTAAGGGAGAGCATCCCGCCAACTGATAGGGGTTGGTTAGTCAACAGAACCGAAACTCACCAGGGGCCTATTTAATAAAACTGACAATGACAATTTGACAATGACAATTCAGCGTACATTGCGTAGTTTACTTGCTGACATGATACGAAGAAGTTTATCAGCTAAGCTGTGTACATCGAATTGTCACTGTCAAATTGTCATTGTCGGTTTTATTAAATAAGCCCCAGGAAATTCTTTTAGGAGATGAAAATAAAATTTTAACTGCCCATAGAAAATTACCACCTCAATCAGACAATTTTCTTTACTTCCTGACGCTGTCCCTTACACTCCATATGAATACAATAAGTAAATTAACAAGTTTTTGTTTATAATAAATACAAATATCTTATTCCAGAGGGTGAAGCTCAGATGATAAGTCTTATGAGTTGCACGGTGATACACCGGTACAAGTTCAAACAGCAAGTCAACGCAGTCAAGTTCAGCCCAGATGGGAAATACTTTGCGGCTTGTTGTGATGACACAGGTAAGGGAATATTGGAAGTTAATATTTCAATATCATACACACACACACACACACACACACACACATATTCACGCCTTTATCCCTAATGGGGTAGGCAGAGCGTCAACGACCCAAACAAAGGTCGTTGCGCCACTTCAGACAAGTATTGAGGGACATTTCAGATAGATCTATGTATTGCTGTAGTGACAGGTTGTCAGCCCATCGCCTAAATTACAATACACTGAATCCCTCGAATCCCTTAGCTGGTTTTTACAGCATGCCCGGGAGGAGATGCAGCTGGCACATTCTATGTTTTTCTATCGCTCCCAGTCCAGCATGGAAGAATTTCAATATCATTGTTGGTTAAAAGGCCTATCCGCGAGTGGTGGTCACTCGTTAAAAAAACATTCTCGCAAAATATAGACATTTTCAAAACTTTTCTCTGTGACTTCCTTAGATTTACACCTAAGATTTTTTGGAAGTAATAATTGAGGAGCAAATAGAAACCTGGAGTTACTATCGAAATATCCGCCAAAAGTGACCTTATTTTAGCAATAATTCATATAATCACGCCTTTATCCCTAATGGGGTAGGCAGAGCGTAAAGGACCTAAACAAAGGTCGTTCCGCCACGTCTGTCAAAATTTTGAGGGGTATTTTAAGAAAAGATTTGTAGGTATATTGCTGTAGTGACAGGTTGACAGCCCATAGCCTAAATTACAATATACATACATATACATATAATCACGCCTTTATCCCTAATGGAGTAGGCAGAGCGTAAACGACCTAAACAAAGGTCGTTCCGCCACGTCTGACAAAGTTTTGAGGGTTATTCAAGATGGTTTTGTACGTATATTGCTGTAGTGACAGGTTGTCAGCCCATCGCCCAAATTGCAATATACTGAAACCGTCAGATCCCTTAGCTGGTTTTTACAGCATGCCCGGGAGGAAATGCAGCTGGCACATTCTATGTTTTTCTCTCGCTCCCAGTCCAGCGTGGAAGAATTTCAATATCATTGTTGGTTAAAAGGCCTATCCGCGAGTGGTGGTCACTCGTTAAAAAAACATTCTCGCAAAATATAAAATTACAATATTATTATACTGAAACCTTCGGATCCCTCCCTTAGCTGGTTTTAGCAATAATTTCGATAGTAATTGCCTGGTACTATTTGGTCCTAAATTTAATACTCCTAAAAAAATCTTAAATCTAAATATAAGGAAATGACAGAAAAAAGATTTGAAATTGTCTATATTGAAATTGGAAATTGTCTAAAGAAGTTCTTGCGTTGATTATATTATTCTTAATTTATAACTTGCCTTTTCAGTTTTCATAATGACAGCACCATGCACATTCACTGGAGAATTCCGTTCATTTATACTGAAGCGTGTCTTCAAGAAGGCTCACGATGAAGTCACATGTCTCGACTGGTCATCTTGCTCAAAGCTCTTAGCCGTGGGCTCAAAAGACACTACAACAAAAATATACACCGTCGATTACTTAGATAACCTAAATATGTATTCATTGAGCGGTCACACTGATAAAATTGTTGGAGTATTCTTTGAGAAGAAAAGTTTGGATCTTATTACCGTGAGTAGGAACGGTCAAGTGTGTCTTTGGGAGGCCAGTATTGATATTGATGATCTAGTGACGTCAGAAGTGCAGATTTCGCACGTGAAAAGAAGGAAATTACAAAAAGCAAATGATGATAGCGAAGATGATGTGAACGAAAAGGAGGTTATTGAAAAGGACAAAGAATATGTAAGTAAAACTGCAGTATAATTTTTAATGAGTCATTTATTACAGAGTTGTGAAAAAAATAGCTAATTAAAAATTTATATCTTCATGTAGATATAAATTTTTAGCCAAGGCAAAATAAGACAAGAAAAATGGCCCTTTTCATTCAAATGGTGCCAGTAGCTTGAGTAATTTTGTATATTTTTATTCTTTTAATATTTATTTTTGCATTTATCTAAGAAACAACCAGTCACAAATTTCACCGCTCAGAACGAGAGCCAAAATGGCCTAGTTGGTTATGGCAATAAGACGGATTTCCAAACACGCAGGTTCAAATCCTGTCTACAGTTGAGCTTTGTTTTTTCTCATATTTTGAATTTCATTTTGTATAGCGGGTACAGTTATTATTTTTTCGTATTTCGACCTATGTTCCTTGGGGAAACTTGCTCCGCATTTCTTTTACATATTGTAGGTATAGCATATTGCTACCTTAGCAATAAGGCCGCCTATGTTGTACTTGTCTTTTGTTGTTATCTGTTGTGTTGTATAATTTGTTTTCTTACGTGCAATATTTTTTTTATCTTATCTTATCTTAACATATTTTATCAATTTTTCTTTAATTCTTTCAGGAAAGTGAAGATGAAGAAGTTAAGAAAGAAGTAAAAACAGAGGATGACAAAAAGCTACACTATAAGAAGTTGGGTCGTCATTACATAGGAGATGCTATAAGAAACGCCCACCACAAAGTTAAACTCACATCTGCACAGTATCATAAGAATACTAAACTTCTGGTAACTGGTAAGCATTAACTAATTCTTCCATGCTGGACTGGGAGCGAGAGTAAAACATGGAATGTGCCAGCTGCATTTCCTACCGGGCATGCTGTAAAAATCAGCTAAGGGATCCGAGGGTATTGTAATTTAGGTCATGGGTTGACAAACTGTTACTATAGTTTGTAAAATGTAGCTTGGGTTCTATGACAGATGTCAAACACATACAGTATTAAAGGAGTCTCTTTTGCACCTGTGATGTTATGATATTTACTGCCTGCTGTCATACGACCCGAGCTATATTTTACAAAGTATACAGCATTACATACATACATACATACTATCACGCCTGTATCCCTATTGGGGTAGGCAGAGCGTCAAGGACCCAGACAAAGGTCGTTTCGCAACGTCTGACAAGTTTTAAGGGTTGTTTAAGATAGATCTGTATTGTATATTGCTGTAGTGACAGGTTGTCAGCCCATCGCCTAAATTACAATATACTGAAACCCTCGAATCCTTTAGCTGGTTTTTACAGCATGCCCGGGAGGAGATGCAGCTGGAACATTTTATGTTTTTTTATCGCTCCCAGTCCAGCATAGAAGAAACTACTATAGCAATATAACTACAAAAATCCATCTTAAATAATAATCAAAACTTTGTCGGACTTGGCGGAACGACCTTTGCTTAGGTCGTTTACGCTTTGCCTACCCCATTAGGGATAAAGGCGTGATTATATGTATGTATTAACTATATCTACACACTAGCTTTGCCTGCGGGTAAAACTTTTCTCCCGTAGGAATGGATTATTTTCCCTCAGTAAAAAGTTGCCTATTTCCATCTTCAGTTTACCCTCCATCATCCTGCCAAATGCTATCAAAACCGTTCAGTCTTATAGGCATGTAAGAACAACAAACAAATAAAGAGTTATTACTTTCGTATTTTTGTAATATCAAACTTTATTTAGGGTTACCATACGGCCCGGTATGTTTGTCCCGGTTTAAGGCGTTGGTCCCGGCGTCGCGGTCCGTATGGTTTTTTGTCCCGGTTAATACAACCTCTATTTTGAAAAAAGAAATTCATATATAGTCGTTTTTACTTCTATTTTTAAGGATATAAAGGGGACATCTTAAATTTTTCATAAAATTTCGTAAGGTATAGAGTTTCGCTAACGTTGCTACTGTTTTACAGACTTTATATAATTTTAGATATTTGTTAATTTGATTTCATTGATTTTTTATTTTAATTTATAGATTGTTTATTGTAATTAATATTATTATTATTTCATGTTGCAGTGCCCTAACCGGGCACATGTGTAGAGAACTATTATTATATTTATCATCTTATGTACTCACATGAAGCAATAAAGAACTATGACTATGACTATGACTACTATTAATTTCAATTTCGTTGAGTGTAGAGCTCACTTCGCTCGCGTTACGTATTGATTCCTAACTTGATTAAACCGAATATAATCTGTGCTGTGTCTCATATCTTATTTCTCATCATTCCAGGATTCTCATCAGGCATGTTCTTCCTGCACGAAATGCCGGACGTGAACCTGATCCACACCCTCAGCATCTCGGAGCACCGCATCAGCAGTATAGCCATATCGGACCCTGGGGACTGGATCGCGTTCGGGTGTCCCAACATTGGACAGCTGCTGGTCTGGGAATGGCAGAGTATGTATTTAATGTTTACTCATATTTTGAAAGGCAATGAATTTCCCTTTCCCTGAATGTAGATTTCCCAAAATATCCATTTCTCCCAATGTAATATTCCCTAAATGTGAATTTCCCCGAATGACCATTTCTCCCAATCCCAATGTAATTTTCCCGGAGTGTCAATTACCCAAAATTACCATTTCTACCTTTGTAATATTCCCTAAACGTCAATTTTACTAGAATATCTTTTTATCCAATGTCATTTTCCCGTAATGTTCACATCTCTCAATGGCCATTTCTCGCAACATCCTTATCCTAAACGCGATTCTTCCTGCACGAAATGCCGGACTTGAACCTGATCCACATGATCATGATAACATGATCTCAGCATCTCGAAGCACTGTATCAGCAGTATAGCCATATCGGACCCTGGGGACTGGATCGCACCGTATCAGCAGTATAGCCATATCGGACCCTGGGGACTGGATCGCACCGTATCAGCAGTATAGCCATATCGGACCCTGGGGACTGGATCGCACTGTATCAGCAGTATAGCCATATCGGACCCTGGGGACTGGATCGCACCGTATCAGCAGTATAGCCATATCGGACCCTGGGGACTGGATCGCACCGTATCAGCAGTATAGCCATATCGGACCCTGGGGACTGGATCGCACCGTATCAGCAGTATAGCCATATCGGACCCTGGGGACTGGATCGCACTGTATCAGCAGTATAGCCATATCGGACCCTGGGGACTGGATCGCACCGTATCAGCAGTATAGCCATATCGGACCCTGGGGACTGGATCGCACCGTATCAGCAGTATAGCCATATCGGACCCTGGGGACTGGATCGCACTGTATCAGCAGTATAGCCATATCGGACCCTGGGGACTGGATCGCACCGTTTCAGCAGTATAGCCATATCGGACCCTGGGGACTGGATCGCACCGTATCAGCAGTATAGCCATATCGGACCCTGGGGACTGGATAGCACCGTATCAGCAGTATAGCCATATCGGACCCTGGGGACTGGATCGCACCGTATCAGCAGTATAGCCATATCGGACCCTGGGGACTGGATCGCACCGTATCAGCAGTATAGCTATATCGGACCCTGGGGACTGGATAGCACCGTATCAGCAGTATAGCCATATCGGACCCTGGGGACTGGATCGCACCGTATCAGCAGTATAGCCATATCGGACCCTGGGGACTGGATCGCACCGTATCAGCAGTATAGCCATATCGGACCCTGGGGACTGGATCGCACCGTATCAGCAGTATAGCCATATCGGACCCTGGGGACTGGATCGCACCGTATCAGCAGTATAGCCATATCGGACCCTGGGGACTGGATAGCACCGTATCAGCAGTATAGCCATATCGGACCCTGGGGACTGGATCGCGTTCTTCGTTGAAACATTTTCCCTGCTTCTTCTTAGCGAGTGGATCTTCGAGTCGAAAACCGTCGATTATTGTTTGCGGCTGACGGCTTGTGTGTGTGGATAACTAAGCCGTAAGTCAGAACGCAGACCTTTTTAAAGCGGAGACTCTTTTTATAACAATGTTGTTTAGATATTTAAAAATAAAAAACATAAATATTATAACTTTATGCTGTGTATTTATATAATTAATATTAACTATTCTATTTCTTTTCAGGTGAACAATACGTAATGAAACAGCAAGGGCACACTCTCGACATGACATGTTTGTCATATTCACCCGACGGGCTGTTCATAGTCACGGGAGGGTACGACGGGAAGGTCAAGGTAACGGAACGTATGATACGGGGTGTAAGGGACAGCATCCCACAAACTGATAGGGGTCGCTCAGTCAACGACACTGAACAACATTCACCAGAAAACTGTTTCATGAAATGAAAAAACCTCCACTTCGATCAGCCAATGTGTGTTGAAAAGGTAAAACAACACTTCCTGAAATAATTTACTATAGTCTGTCAACGTCGTGCTTACCGCGCCCTAGGGGTACAGACGTTGGCGGGGACGCGGTAGCACGCGGCGATTGCGAACATGAATACATTGCGTCGTGCTCGCTCACCCTCCTGCTTCACCGCCCGCAACCCCGTTACCGCGTCCCCCCCGCGCACGTCTGTACCCCTAAGGCGCGGTAAGCACGACGTTGACAGACTATAGTAAAAATGTTCAGTGACATTGAATGAGCAACCCCTATCAGTTTGTAGTATGCAGTCCCTTACACCTGGTATATCTGAATAGTAGCTGTCTGTCTCTCAGTTTTGATGCCTTTATACCGTACAAATAAGATATTTTTTGTAAAATAAAGCAATACGTAATGAAATAGCAAGGGCACTCTCTCGATATGACATGTTTGTCTTATTCACCCGACGGATTGTTTATTGTAACGGGAGGATATAAAGCGAAATTCAAGATAGGCAAGCAAATATCAATAATGTTATGCCATGATGCTAGCTTACTTTCGCGGTTTTTGTGGTCTTTATGTACGACACATAAATAAATCACGTGATTATCCCTAATAGCAGAGCGTTAACAACTTAAACAAAGATCGTTCCGCCACGTCTGACAAGTTTTGAGGGTTACTTGAGATAGACCTGTATATTGCTATAGTGTCAGGTTGACAGCCCATTGTTTAAATTGCAACACACTGAAACCCTCGAATCCCTTAGCTGGTTTTTACAGCACGCCCGGGAGGAGATGCAGCAAGCACATTCTGTGTTTTTCTATAGCTCCCAGTCCAGCATGGAATTGACTTTAATCTATAATTTATTATTCAACTCCAGGTATGGAACACGATGACCGGCTTCTGCGTTGTGACGTTCAATGAGCACAAATCCACAGTAACAAGTGTTACCTTCAGTGCCAATAAGAAATTCTTCGTGTCTTCATCTCTTGATGGTACAGTGAGATGTTACGATCTTACGAGGTAAGTTTAATCATCATCATCCGTAGATGGTCTAGTGGTCTGAGCTATGGGCTCCCGCTCAGAGGCCCTGGGTTCGATTCCCAGGGACTCACACAAAGTGTATTTGTGAATTGTATTTGAGTTTGGTTAGGACAACGTTTCCGTGCTTCGGAGGGGTCGGTGTTTATGAAAGTTGTCGTAACAAAAACTATATCAGAAGCCTATTATTGGTGCTATTAGGTGATTTAATTTATCACTATGAGGAGAATTTACTAATAGACGAGCTAAACTTACTAGGATTAAACCAATTTAACGGAATATTAAACTCGCAAGGGAGAATTCTAGATTTAGTGTTAAGTAACGATGATGTGGTGGTCAGTAGTTGCAACAACGACCCACTCGTTCCTATTGACTCACTTCATGGTGCGTTGTTAATTGAAACCCAGTTTTTCAATATAAGTCCACTCACTTGTGCTTCGCGTAGTAAGTTTTTATTTAATAAGGGTGACTATGATGCAATTAACGCGGAGTTGTTACGACTGGATTGGGTTTATGAGTTCTCTTCTAGGTCGCTAGTTGAATGTGTTGATTTTTTTCTACTCAATGTTTCGTAAATTAAGGGATAAATATATACCATCCAGGCGTATGAATAATACAAGCTTTCCAGTTTGGTATTCAGCTGCACTTAAAAAGGTTATTAAGGAACAGTTTAAATATTTTAGTAAATATAAAATCTATGGAAACCGAAGTGATTTAGATTCTATGAAGTTACTGCGTAACAGGGTAAAAGATCTTGAGCAAAAGTGTTATTCTAAGTATATTGCATCAGTTGAAAATTCAATAGTCAGTAATCCTAAACATTTTTGGAGTTTTACTAAATCGCGCTTAAAGTCTAACGTCATGCCGAGTTCTATGTCCTATTATAATAATATAGTGAACACAGGTGAGGCTATTTGCAATGTATTTTCCGACTATTTTCAATCTAATTTTATAAACCCTGGCCCTCAGTCTCATGCTCAGGATTCAGTTGACTCTTCTATTTCAGTATCAGATATCTTTAGTGTTAGTATAAATGAACAATCTGTTCTAAATTTGCTCAAAAAGCTAGATCCCTATAAGTCAGCTGGTCCGGATGATCTGCCTGCTGTCTTCCTAATTAATTGTGCAAAATCACTTGCCCTCCCTGTTACGTTATTGTTTAGGAGGTCGTTTAGTGAATGTACTGTGCCTGATATCTGGAAATCGGCATACATTACTCCGGTTCACAAAAAGGGTCCCAAGACTGACGTGTTAAATTATAGGCCCATTTCTAAACTTTGTATACTATCTAAAGTACTAGAAAAAATTGTTCACACTCAGGTATATGCAGGTATCAGGCAGTCGCTGAACGACTTTCAACACGGTTTTCTCCCGGGTAGGTCGACCGTCTCGAACCTGATCTTATTTAATGATTTTCTTACTTACTCGATGGATGAAGGGTATCAAGTTGATGCAGTTTATACAGATTACAGTAAGGCGTTTGATCGGATTCATCATAAGCGCTTATTATTTAAGTTAGAATCGTTATTTATTTATTTATTTATTTACTGTTTATTGTACACAAGTAACATGAGAAAGACAATACACAAGGAATACCGACACAACAGGTACAGCTTATTTCTACTAAGAAATTTCTTCCAGCTGACCTACGGAAGTGAGACTTAAAATGAGAGGCAAATTAGGCGTGCACAAATAAAGCATAATATAAAAATAATACCAGATAATTATAAATTACATAAATAACTAGTTATATAAATACTTAAAATCATAATAACTATATAAACATGAATATATATAAATACATATATATAACTAATACTATACGGAAAGTGAAAGGTAATGCTCTTTTACTCTCTTCCTAAAGACAGCGACAGAAGAACTATCACGGACCGTGTACGGCAGTGAATTCCATAACCTGGCCGCATTGACAGTGAAAGAATAAGAGTAAAAATCTGTGTGGTGGTGAGGAATAGACAGTAGTGATTTAACAATAGGACGACATGGTTTGTCCTGGGAACGCGAGAAATTGAAACGTTCACGAAGATAATTGGGAGAGCAAGGGTTTGAAAGAATGTTATAGAGTAAACAGAGAATGTGAGTGTTCCGGCGGAAGCGGATTGGGAGCCACTTGAGCTGTTTGCGAAACTGGGAAACATGATCGTACTTTCGTAGACCGTACACGAAACGTATGCAAAGATTTTGAAGGCGCTCAAGCTTGTTTAGTAGCTCCTCTGTGGCATCTAAGTAACAAGAATCAGCGTAATCCAGAATAGGAAAGAGGAGAGATTGTACCAAAGAGATTTTAGTTTTCAGGGGCAAGAAACTTTGAAGACGTTTAAGGGAGTGAAAGGAAAAATAGAGTTTTCTACTGATTGTGTTAACGTGAGTTACCCAAGACAAATTAGCATCGAAAATTACCCCCAGATTCTTAGCCGTACTAGTATAAGCAATGGGAGTGCCGTTGTAGATAACAGCCGGGAGGCTGTTACTATCCAGTTGCTGACACATATATCTGCTACCCATGATCAAGACCTGTGATTTTTTAGGATTGACCAAGAGACCAAAAGAGGTAGCCCAAGTATTAATTTTAACCAAATCTAAGTTTAAATCAGCTACTGCATTATCAATGTCAGCAGCCTTGAAATGTCGATAAAGTTGTAAGTCGTCAGCGTAGAGATGGAAGCTAGAGGAAATAACCGAAGTGACGGTGTTAATAAATACTGAGAAAAGAAGAGGAGAAAGCACGCCACCCTGTGGAACTCCCGCAACGAGATCACACCAATCAGAGAAAGCCTCATCAGAGCGGACCCGCTGCGAGCGACCACGAAGGTAAGATTCGAACCAAGCTATAACTGAAGAGGAGATATTAAGAGAACGAAGAACGGAAAGAAGAATGTCAAAATCTACGGAATTAAAAGCGCTACTAAAATCAAGCAATGTAAGGATGGTCAAAGATTTATTTTCCATAGCAAACCGGATATCATCAGTGACTTTTATCAAAGCCGTTACAGTGCTATGACCAGGCCGAAAACCTGACTGAAAAGGTGATAGTAGATTATTTGACGAAATATAGTCAGCAAGCTGCTTGTGGACGATGTGTTCTAGGACTTTGGATAGAAAAGGGAGAATGGATATAGGTCTAAAATCGGAAAAGGATGAAGGATTGGAAGTTTTTGGAAGAGGAACAATGTTTGCACGTTTCCATGCAGAAGGGAAAGAACTCGACACCATGGAGAAATTGAAAATATGTGTAAGAATAGGCAAGAGTTCGGGAAGGATCAAGGATATCATACGGGAACATAGGTTGTCATCGCCCACAGCAGTTGAAGAGATGGCCAGTATATGTTTCTTAACATCCCCTTCAGATACGGGACCAAAGTTAAAAGAACAGCATGAAGGTAATGTTTGGCAAGAAAGATTAAAAATAGTGTGAGATTTAATTCTGTCCTCAGTAGTAACAGGTGGAAGAGAGAAGTGCTTATTCAAATCGTTTAAGTTAAGGCCAACTTCGGAAGAAGTTAAAGAATTGCCAATACCTAGTGTTTTTAGGAAACTCCAAACTTGTACGGGATCACAGGCCTCAATTGAGCTGTGTATGTGGCGTCTTCTGGCATCTCTACACATTCGACTACAACGATTTCTTAAATATTTATAACGAGATAAGTTTTGGTCTGTTGGACATCGCCTATACCGCTTTTTAGCACGATCACGTTTGCCCATCATGTCCTTGATATCTTGAGTGAGCCAAGGAGTTGGAACGCTCTTAATTTTAATCTTCTTAACCGGAGCGTGAGAGTCAAATAACGTTAAAATGCTTAAGTTAAGAATACGAACTTTATCGTCAATCCGATCCGCAGCTATAAGAAAATTCCAGTCAATCTTGGAAGCATCTCGCCTCAACAACTCCAAGTTAATGCCCCTGAAGCTACGTAAAAAACGGAATTTGGGTTTACGCCGAGGGGGTCGAATTTTGTAAGAGACGTAGAGCAGATCATGATGTGAGAAGTTAGCCGGAAACTGACCGTGCGTAGCGACCAGGTCAGGTGAAGAAGAAATGATTAAATCAAGAAGAGATGGAGGGTTATTCGGGGAATGATGTGTGGTAGTGAGTGGAAGAATATGGAGATTGACCGAAGACAAGAGTGACAGCAGTTTATGAGTACGGTAGTCATCTTTTACCAGACAGGTATTGAAGTCACCCATTAACAGCGTGTGATCATATTCTGGACAGTGTGTGCACAGTAGATTTTCCAGTGAATCAAAGTAGTTAATATGGCAATTAGGACTATACAACACTGCAAGAAGTATCTTTTTATGATGTAAAGTGATTTCAATAAAAAGGTGTTCTGCTGACTTCGAATAAGAACTCGGCGATGCACTAACTACCTTGTACACGATATCGCCACGTAGGTAGATGGCTACACCGCCGCATCCCTTGTCGGTTCGGTCGTTCCGAATGAGTTTATATCCTGGAAGAGGAAATTGGGTGGAGGGCAGAGAAGGCTTGAGATGTGATTCGGAAATAAGAATGGCGTCAATAGAAGTATTGCTAAAAGCTGCCAAAAGATCGGGATAATGGCCAGAAACACTCTGTGCGTTAATATGCACGACATTAAAATTATTAATAAATTTAGAAAAAACATATTTCAACTGATCATGGGTCGAATGGAAGGAATCACTGTCACTACTAGCACTCAGATAACTATCTGAAGAAGAAGAGCAAGAGAGGAAACTGTCATTCATGTGAGGCATAATATCCATATTGTATATAAACAATAAATAAATAATATAATAACAGTAATTACGTATAAATAACAACTAATACACTGGACAAATACTATAGGTAATATAAATATAACACAATACTAAAATATTAAATAAAATACCTAAAATAAAATTAATTGCACGGCAAAGATGACACTTAGCCTAATAAGCCAGCCAGCACTTGCCGCGGTAAGGTGAAAAAATAATAATTAACGCGAACAAAATTACTAATGAACGTAAACAATCACAAACCAAGATACAAGGCTAGATGAGACACAACATAACAAATTAAACAATAAAGTATAATTCTGACCAAACAACTATTAAACTAACATAAAGTAACAACAGCAACAATACAAGGAGATTAGAACACAAACACTAGTAAAAAACTCACTGTACATTTTTAAAAATTACATGAAACAACAAGAAGTGAGTTAAATGCGAGTTGCTGGTGAAAAAGAAATCAAAAGGTACCACTGCGACTATTGACAAGGCAAGCGCAAACGTTAGGTATAAGGGGGGATTTACTGAGATGGTTTGCGTCATATGTAGACAATAGGACGCATGCAGTTGTGGCTAATAATTACATTTCGAGCTGGGTTAAGGTTCCCAGCGGTGTTCCTCAAGGTTCGCTGCTTGGACCTCTTCTCTTTGTCATTTTTATTAATGATATCAACCACTGCTTGCGTTTCTCGAAATTATTATGTTTTGCAGACGATATGAAAATTTTCTCTAGAATCTCATCTCCTCACGACGCTCTTCTACTGCAGGAAGATCTAAATAGACTGCAAACTTACTGTAGTCTTAACTGCTTGGATTTAAATCCCCTTAAGTGTGCTGTTGTTACCTTTAGCAGAAAGACTACGAATGTTGAATTTAACTACCAGATTGGAGGCTCAATAGTTCCTAGAAGTGGGGTTATACGCGACTTAGGTGTACTCAATGATTCCAAACTTCTGTATGATAGTCACGTAGAGAATATAGTTGCTAGAGCCTCGAAAGTTCTGGGGTTTGTGATGCGTAGTTCCAGGGATTTTAAAAATGTTAAAACGCTCAAAGTACTGTATTGCTCTTACGTACGAAGTACCCTGGAGTACGCGTCTCAGATCTGGAGTCCGCAATATGATATTTATAAAATGAGAATTGAACGCATCCAGAAAAAGTTTATTAAATTCATTTCTTTCCGCCTTAAACTGCCCTACTACCCTGATCTATATCTTGAACGATGTAAAATTATGCATATTCTTCCTTTGGAGAAGCGTCGGGACATTGCCGACATTATTTATCTTTTAAAAGTTGCTACTAGTATTGTGGATTGTCCCGAACTTCTTTTCAAAATCAACTTTCATACACCTCGCAGATATAGACGTAAGGTTCCACTTATTGTACCTTCGGCAGGTACTAATTATAGGCAAAATAGTTTTTTGTTGAGAGCCAGCAAGCAATTTAATACTTTATCGCTAAATTCGATCTTGACATATTTAACACTAGCGTGAGCATTGCGAGAAAGCTTCTAAGAGAGAGTTTTTTTGGTGAATAGTATTTTTTTTTTGTATTCTATAAATATTTTATTATGTACCAAGTTTTATATAATAGATTTCGTCTTTTAAAAAAACATTGCTGTACTGCACATTCAGTTATGCCGAATTCAGTGATCCTTGTTTCAATGTAATAGGATAAATAATATTATGTTAATTTATGTTAGTATTTATGGTTTTGCTCGTTTTGTCTATTTCGTTTCCTATATGTGCAAATCTGTAAATAGCTTTCAGTTTTGTATATTTTTGTATTATTATTTTATTGTCGCTGATGATTTGCCAAATAAATAAAAATAAATAAAATAAAATAAAATAAAAACTTTGACCTGGGTTCATTGGGTCGACCGACTCGAAGCCCACACGACAAGAAGACTGGCACAAATCCACAGTAACAAGTGTTACCTTCAGTGCCATCTCTTGATGGCACAGTAAGATGTTACGATCTTACGAGGTAAGTCTGGAGATAACAATATTTTTTCTCACAAGCCTGAGACTCCACCCGGTTTAAAACTTTTTGTCTTAATTTTTTATTAAAAACGAAGGTTTTTCCACGGTCAAAATAAGCCCATGTCCATATCCACGACCTAACCATGTTTCATCCTGGTTGAAGCGTGATTGAGTAATAATAATAATTGAATAAAAACACCCCCAAAGTGGAGAGAACAAAAATGTACACAAAAATTATAATCTAAACATATATATATGGTCATTCTTTTCCTTTCGCATATTACTAGGATTGTAGTCCAATAAATGAGGATGTTAATTTTGATACTTATTTAATTCCGATGTCGCAAAGTATAATATGATGTAGGTAATATGATGTCATAGTAGATAATATGATGTTGCATCCTTAAACCGCCGATCGCGTGTGTATCAGCCATAATTTTCCTTAAAGGTTTTTGAAGACAAAATTCAAATTGTGGTTTTTATATTTCAGATATCGTAACTTCCGAACACTGACCTCTCCCAGTCTGGTACAATTCAGCTGTGTAGCACTGGATTCGAGTAGTGAGCTGTGCGCTGCCGGGGGGCAAGATGTCTTCGAGATATTCCTCTGGTCTATCAAGTTCGGCAAGCTTTTGGATGTGAGTCATAAATACGTAGACACTATGAAACAACAGCAATCTAAGAAGTAGGAAATTACAGCAATCTAGACAGTAGGAAATACCAAAAAAAAACGAAAGAAGGAAAGAACAACAATCTAGGAAGTAGGATAGAACAATAATCTAGAAAGTAGGAAAGAAATACAATCTAGAAAGTAGGAAAGAAATACAATCTAGAAAGTAGGATAGAGCAACATTCTAGAAAGTAGGAAATAACAACAATCTAGAAAGTAGGAAATAACAACAATCTAGAAAGTAGTCAGGAAGATCAATCTTAAAAGTAGGTTAGAACAACAATCTAGAAAGTAGTCCGGAAGATCAATCTTAAAAGTAGGTCAGAACAACAATCTAGAAAGAAGGAAATAATAACAATCTAGAAAGTAGTAAGGAAGAACAATCTAAAAAGTAGGAAAGACCAACAATCTAGAAAGTAGTAAGGAAGATCAATCTTAAAAGTAGGTTAGAACAACAATCTAGAAAGTAGTCCGGAAGATCAATCTTAAAAGTAGGTCAGAACAACAATCTAGAAAGAAGGAAAGAATAACAATCTAGAAAGTAGTAAGGAAGAACAATCTAAAAAGTAGGAAAGACCAACAATCTAGAAAGTAGTAAGGAAGAACAATCTAAAAAGTAGGAAAGACCAACAATCTAGAAAGTAGTAAGGAAGAACAATCTAAAAAGTAGGAAAGACCAACAATCTAGAAAGTAGTAAGGAAGAACAATCTAAAAAGTAGGAAAGACCAACAATCTAGAAAGTAGTAAGGAAGAACAATCTTAAAAGTAGGAAAGACCAACAATCTAGAAAGTAGTAAGGAAGAACAATCTAAAAAGTAGGAAAGACCAACAATCTAGAAAGTAGTAAGGAAGAACAATCTTAAAAGTAGGAAAGACCAACAATCTAGAAAGTAGTAAGGAAGAACAATCTAAAAAGTAGGAAAGACCAACAATCTAGAAAGTAGTAAGGAAGAACAATCTTAAAAGTAGGAAAGACCAACAATCTAGAAAGTAGTAAGGAAGAACAATCTAAAAAGTAGGAAAGACCAACAATCTAGAAAGTAGTAAGGAAGAACAATCTAAAAAGTAGGAAAGACCAACAATCTAGAAAGTAGTAAGGAAGAACAATCTAAAAAGTAGGAAAGACCAACAATCTAGAAAGTAGTAAGGAAGAACAATCTTAAAAGTAGGTTAGAACAACAATCTAGAAAGTAGGAAAGGACAACAAACTAGAAAGCACAACTAGAAAGTAAAAACAACTTCTTTACTATTTCTAATCCGAGAAAGTCACAGGGTTAAGTTAGGTTAGGAAGATGATGATGATGAAGGGTGCGTTTGCTCGAATCGACTCCACTGTAGGTTAACTACTGTATTTCCAACTCATTTTTAGAATAAAGGTAAACAAAGTTTCATGTCTTTTAATCGAAAATCTTGTTTCTAAAGATATGACAACATAATGAAATAGTAATTTTCGTAATTTATTATTTTTTGAAACGTGTTTTTGAATAAAAAGAAATGAAACTTTGTTTGTCTTTATTCTAAAACTGAGTTAGAAAAATTGCCATAATTATTTTACCAATATTTTTCCTTTCAGGTACTAGGAGGTCATGAAGCGCCAGTATCCTGCCTTTCCTTCAGCCCGACGCTCGCCAGCTCACGCCTCGCCTCCGCCAGTTGGGACAAGACAGTGCGTCTGTGGAACTGTATTGAAGCCAGCTCGGATTGTGAGACGATTCAGCTGTCGTCTGACGCTTTGCAAGTCGCATTCAGACCAGATGGTGACGAAGTAAGTAGAAGAAGTCTGAGTTTTAATATTATCATAATCACAGCCCTGTCAGGACTTAAAAGACCTGTGAGGCAGCGAAGCGAGCGCGTGGTATGACATTGATACACGCATAGTATCTCATATCGCGAGCGTAGCGAGCGTGATGTATCACGTTATTGATAGAGATATAAGTATTAATTCATATCGCGAGCGCAGCGTATCACGTTATTGACGTGCATATTAACTCATATCGTTAGCGAAGCAAGCGCGAGTTTTCACGATATTAACTGGGGTATAGCAAACTTATAGCGAATGCAGCGAGCACTTGTTTTCACGTTATTGATAGATACTAACTCATTATACATTAACTTAACTCATATTGTTTAATAATATTTATATTATATTATTATATTATTTAATAATTAATTGATCCATATTTTTTGGTTCCTGTACTTTCATTTTGCCAGTCTTTTTTAAAGAGGCCAGTGGAAAAAGAAAGGACAGTGACTGCAGTGGGACATTTCAGGCTAAATAAAAAAAAAACATTCCGTAAATCTTACAGATAGCAGTATCAACCCTAGACGGCAACATCTCTTTCTTCAACTCGACCACTTGCGAGCAAAGCGGCAGTATTGAAGGAAGAGCGGACTTAGGATCAGGGAGGGCAGATGGCGACCTTATTACACCAGAGAAGATGTTGAAGACTAAGTAAGTTTGTTTAAGTCCCTTTTGTCGTCATCGGCCGTCGTAATACGGCAAATAGTTTAGATAATAGTCTTTTTCAAACTCTCACGGTTATCAACATTATAATTTTATAAACGGGAAATTTACCGTAGTTTTCCATTTTTGTATTAGTGCCCGATATGAAACTGCGGAAATCACGGTAAATTTCCCGTTTGAATCATTATAAAGTTTTGATAATGTTATAGTCTATACCAGATTTGATCGACGAGAACTAAATATGGTGCAAATTCACTTGCGTACCAAAAGCCTTTTAGGCTCTAGTGTTCCTAGTTTAACCACAATGACTGTAATTGAAGTCAGATACCATCTAGCTTCCTGATGGTTGGAATTCAGGTTATATGGAATTCAGGCAAGATTGTATTTCTCAGGGTTGTCCCATTGATATAAACATTTTGTAGCTGTTAAATTATTTCTGACTGGTTTGGTTTTACAGGCCCATAACATGTTTTTGCTGCACAACTTTAAAAAAATATAAAAATATACGTACAAATAATTAAGCCTTTATCCCTAATGGGGTAGGCAGAGCGTAAACGACCTAAACAAAGGTCGTTTCGCCACTTCTGACAAAGTTTTGAGGGTTATTTAAAATAAATTTGTAGGTATATTGCTTTAGTGACAGGTTGTCAGCCCATCGCCTAAATTACAATATACTGAAACCCTCGGTACACGTTGATCTCGATAACACAACGTTAAAAATATGAACTATAATAAATGGCGTGTTTCTACTTCCAGAGCCTTCACAACAATCTGCTATTCAGCAGACGGCGCTTGTATCCTTGGAGGAGGCAACTCCAAACACGTGTGTCTTTATAGTATAAAGGAATCTATACTCATCAAGAAGTTTGTTATCACGCAGAACCGCTCTCTAGACGCTGTCAATGTAAGATCATCATAATGTACTTTTCGCAAAATGTCATTTTCGTAAAATAACTATTTCGCAAAATGTTACGACACGTTATTTTTTAAGTGTTTTGTGTGTTGCTGAAAACATCACTTTCTATGATGCATTTAAAGGCATTTAAAAGGTTTTCGCATTTAGGCCTGTATCTGTCGTAGGATGTATTACATACATACATAATGCCACGCCTCTTTTCCGGAGGGGTAGGCAGATATTGCATCCTTCAGTTTGCTACGATCATTGCAAACATCTTTCGCTTCAGGATGTTTTGATAATTCAAATCTTCGTGACAATCCTAGGGATATTGCGAAAACACGGAAAAAAAAAGGTGAAAACATTGTCTGATCTTACTGAAAAAATATATTTTTCTTTGCAAAAAATCTAGTTGCTATACTGTTTAGTATATAAGAACTAACTATTATTGTTGAAAACACCATCAATGCTTGTATATACTAAATGTTGATAAATAAATAAATAAAGTAACTAGCTATTATGAAATAAAAAAGCTGATTGGTCGGTCAGCGCGCCCAATACAATAAATAGCTCATCTGATTGATTGACGTCCTAAATGACAATCATTAACGCATGTTTTTTAACCAATCAGAATAAGATTAAGTCATTCAACAAGAATGTAGCTAATTAGAGTGAAGGTAGGTTAAGGTTTAAATTTTTACCTGAATGACATTATTTTTTTCTAGTAAGGTTAGACAATTGTTTTCACCATTATCCGTGTTTTTTTTTTTTTTTTTTTTTTCCCTCTAAAACATTTAAATTTGACAAATATGCCGATGTCCCTCTTTAAGCTTAACACCTGTGTTGAGAGACACCGCTCTTCCTTACCACATTAATATGTTGAAGAAAATAACAAATTTAACTACAATAAATGGAAAAGAATATATATGTGTGTGTGTGTGTGTGTGTGTGTGTGTGTGTGTGTGTGTGTGTGTGTGTGTGTGTGTGTGTGTGTGTGTGTGTGTGGCACAGTCATGATAAATACCTGTACACTAATCTTTTAATAATTTTTCTATATCCTCATAGGATTTTATTGCTAGCCAATTTAGTAAAAGTTTTTTGGTTTCAGATTTAGTTTTAGTATATATGTTTAACTCTTTATTTATAGTATTAAAAATATAAACTATGCGTCTATTAAATTGTCTAGCAGCAAATGTAGTATTAGTCTTAGGTCGTTTGGCGACATCATATTTCCTTCTTTTATTTAGGATTTCAGGGTTAAAAGGTATGTTTTTATGCAATCGTAGTGTACTAAATAGCACATATAGTTTACGTACAGATAATAGTTTAGTTAGCCGATAAAGATCATCCGTAGGAAATAGTCTCTTTTTAAAATACATAATTTTAATTAAATTTCTCTGTGCCCTTTCGATGTCAAGGAATCGAGTTTTTGCTGCGCCACCCCATATTGGAACACAGTATGTGATTATGGATTGAACCAGTGCTACATATATTTCTCTAAGGATATCCCTATTTGTCTGTTCAGTCACTTTAGGAACCACGAATCGAAGAGTTTTAAATATCCAAATCATCTTTCTAATTCTCAAGATGACATGTTCCAAATGTGAATACCAAGATAGTCTTTGATCAACAAATACGCCAAGGTATTTGGTTTGCTTAACTTTTTTTATATCTGGACAAGTACATGGGTTTGTAGATATGTTGCAATGATAGCTATGTATCTTTAAAGTAAAATCCGTAGACGGCTGTGCATTGTCATAAATACCGAAACAGATGTAGTTGCTTTTGTCTGTGTTTAAAGTATATTATTATACAGCCACATTTTAATTTGTCTAAGACCAAGCTCAGCCGTCTCCGCTATCTCATTCCAAGTGTCAGCTGAGAATACGACAGCAGTGTCATCGGCGTACGAAAATATTTGGGCATTTCTGATCTGCATCTCGCACAAATCATTGATGTAGATCAGAAACAAGGTGGGCCCAAGGACGCTCCCTTGTGGTACGCCGTATGACACTACTTCGCATTCTCCTGTCGTATTACCAATCTTAACTTTTTGCTGTCTGTTAGATAAATAACTTTTGAACAAACTGAGAGATGCTCCTCTTATTCCAATCATTTCAAGTTTGTGTATAAGTATGGGAATAGAGACGGTGTCGAAAGCCTTTTTGAAGTCCAAAAATACAGCTAAACACTTCTTACCTTTGTCTATATTTTCAGTAACAGAAGATGTGAGTGCCAAAATTGCATCTTCAGTAGACTTACCTTGTTGAAAACCAAACTGATTATTAGCCAAGATGTCAAATTTACTTAGATAGTTTAAGAGTCTCTTATTGATAAGTTTTTCTAAAATCTTTGCCATAACAGGTAAAACAGATATTGGCCTATAATTACTAACATCGTCTCTATCCCCACCCTTATACACAGGTGTTACAATAGACAGTTTTAGTGGAGCAGGAAAGATGCCTTTTTCGAAACAGAGATTTACCGTATAAGTTAAAACAGGAACTATCATTGATTTAGCAAGCTTAATGAAAAGGGTTGGCACATTATCCCAGCCAAGTGTTAGCAACATCCCTAGGATTTTCGCGAATTATCAAATCTTCCTACGACATATCGACCTTTTACCTTTTCTATGCAATAGGGAACGTGCATATAACATATTTTCAGTATCTGAACTTAAAATATCTTAAATTATGAAAGGAACAGAGAAAACAGAAATAAAATTGATTAAAAAATGACCGAGATGTACCATTATAAAGATAGACTATCTATCTCTCTCTTCGAAACGACAATTTATATGGAATTAGTATGGAGCTTCTGTCTCATGACGTCACATGACAGTTCGGACCTCTCTTTTTAACTAACCACTTTACGGCATTATAACTCGTAAACTAATGAATATTTTGCGAAAATTCCTTCACATCCGTTCATTTATGGTGACAATAATTCTTACTAATAGTTTTAAACTAAAGTCACAAAAATGCATATAACATGTACCTTTCTTAATTTCCAGGACTTTATTAACCGCAGACTGCTAACAGAGTTCGGCAACATGGCTCTGATAGAAGAGAGATCAGAGTTAGAAGGTGGTGACGTCAGTGTAAGGTTGCCGGGCGTCAGAGATGGGGATATGGCTGATAGAAAAACCAAACCAGAGGTAAGTGAAACCAAAATAGAAGGAAGAAAGGAAGAAAAAAGGAAAGAAGGTAGGAAGATAGGAGGAAGGAAGGAAATAAGGAAGAAAGAGAAAAGGAAAATAATGAGTGCTAAAAAAAATACTTCCATGCTGGACTGGGAGAGATAGAAAAACATAGAATGTTCCAGCTGCCCTTCCTCCCGGGCATGCTGTAGAAGTCAGCAAAAGGGACTCGAGGGTTACAGTGTATTGTAATTTAGGCGATGGGCTGACAACCTGTCACTATGGCAATACACATTACAATCTAAAATTACCCTCAATTTTTGTCAGACGTGGCGAAAGCGCCTTTTACGAGTCGTTTAACGCTCTGCCTACCCCGTAAGGGATAAAGGCGTGATTTTATGTATGTAAAAAAAATCGGCAACATGGGTCTGATAGAAGAGAAAACAGAGTTGGAAGGCGGTGACGTCAGTGTTCGGTTGCCAGGTGTCAGATATGGGGATATGGCTGATAGGAAAACCAAACCAGAAGTAAGTAACAACTGATTATCTTTACTTACAAAAACATAGAATGTGCCAGCTACTTCTCTTTCCGTTAATACTGTAAAAATCTTTAGATTGACCAGAAGGTTTTCTTGCACAGTTATTTAGGCAACGGGCTGACACCCTGTCATTACAGCTAAAACTTTTTAAATGACCCTTAAAACGCCTTTATATGTCGTTGATGCTCTACCTGACCCGTGAGGGATACAGGCAGGCTATATTATGTAAGTATGTATGAGTTCAGCAACATGGCTCTGATAGAAGAAAGAACAGTGTTAGAAGGCGGTGACGTCAGTGTTCGGTTGCCCGGTGTCAGAGATGGGGATATGGCTGCTATCAGCCATATCCCTATTTGTTTGTTTAGTTACATTTTTGTTGTATTTCCTCGCAATCGAAGTGAAAAGCAGATTACAACTCGTGCACAAATATTTTTTATCCTCGACTTCATCATCAACCCTCGCCCTTTTTTGTGCACTTGTGATATCTTCTTTACCAAGACGACCGCAGAAGTTGGAATACAATAAAAGATTTTACGATAAGTGCACAAAACAAGTCACTTGTTGGATATTTTAAGCTGCCCCAGCCCGGAGAGTGAGGGATGATATTAAATCAAGGACAAAAATGGTTATGTGCACGAGTTGTAGACTGCTTTTCACTTCGATTGCGAGGAAAATTGAGGAAATTCTACAAAAGTATTGAAAATAAACTTAACAATTCATTCCCGCCATTTAACTTTTTAAACCTTTCGACGTGAAATATTAGGTTTGGGCCGAGACTATACAGCCTCTACTATAAAATTCAATAAACTATCATACTTGCATGTAAATTTTAATATAATTTTATGTCATAAAAATTTGCATAAAAACCCAAAACCAAATAATTTAAAGTAAATATTATAAAGTAAAAAGTTCTATCTATGAACTTCTAACAAGAAGTAAACATAATATTTTTTGCCTGTATGGCCTAATTTTGTTTGCCTTAGAAGAGATATATTTACGAGTAGATACGTTTTTGCAGCCAAAGCGTGCACAAAATAGCACTTTCAGAACATGAGAAGTGAAAAACAATTTTGCCTCTAGTTTGTTACTTCTGATTTCAGGTGCGAGTGCACTGCGTGCGATTTTCCCCGACCGGTGAGAGCTTCTCAGTAGCAGCGACTGAAGGCTTGCTCATATACAGCCAAAATGCAGGAATTGATGGCACGTTTAGGTAAGAATTTTGATGCTTTTATTATGTTTGTATCTTCTTAAACATATCTGATCTGAAACTAGTTTTTGACCTAAAAACCAATGTGTCGAAGATGTGGAAAATCAACAGCTAACCTAACAGCTTTCAAGATGAATTATTATCGTAAACGCTCAATTAGTTTACGTGTAGATGTAGGCTTCGCATCACAACTTTGGCAACCCTAAATTAACAGACGTATGTAGACTACGGAAAAGTATTATCCGAAATTGTATCACTATATTAGTTTAAAAATCTTGGGTTGGCCACTAACCTTGCAAAAGCCTAATCTAGGATTGGGTCTTGTTTCCCTTCTGGGTTGCGGAGGTCAGGTGGTAGTCGTTCTGTGTAAAAACCAGTACCCTCGTTCAATCCCCTAGATTAGGTAGCCGACCCGTGAGATACGAGATAAAGCGACGGGAGATAATTAATAGTTTTTATTGTGACGTCGCGACACGCACATTCCGGTAGCATTAACTGTTTATTTTTAGGTACCTTTATCGCAGATTAGATAATGGTTACTCTTTATATAATTATTTTATTTCACTTTTGTTTCTTCTGCTTTTGTTTAAAAATGTATTTACTGTGTTGTGTTTGTGATGTCATGAATGATATTTTTTTCTAATCTATTCTTAGTTTAAAACTCTATTATAATTTTGTTCACAGGCCATACCGCCTCCAAGAAGGCTCCACCCCTTTCGCAGTCAAACAGATGTTGAGAGAGAAAAATTGGGGGCCCGCATTAGTAGCCGCACTACAACTAAATGAACACAGTGTAATAAGAGAGTGCATAGAAAGTGTGCCACCTAGTGACAGTAAGTTATACGTATTATTCGATTTTAATTAAAGGTTTTATTCTAAACTCCACCCCTTTTGCTGTATTTTTAGGGTAGGTAGAGTATCGTCAAATTAATCTCAAGGGTTAAATCCATAGAACGGGCAGAATAGTTTCCACGAAAATCGGCAAACTCACAGGTGATTCCTGAAGTTCAGTAGGTTATATATTTATAAAATGCAGTAATCGATTATCTATTATTTTTTTATTTATTTTTTTATTTAATTGGTCACCAACAGAGTAATCAACAATACAGACATAGAGGATACATACAATAAATTTTAAGCTAATCACCACAATTATTGGTGATGACGGCATGCACAGTTTTGTCACGTATAACAACTAATTAATACAAGGGAATTTAGTGAGTAAAGTAAACTACTAACATGCAGTTTTAACAAAATTAAAACTTAAAAAGACTAGGTACATAGCAAATAGATACATACATACATACATACATAAAATCACGCCTTTATTCCTTACGGGGTAGGCAGAGCGTTAAACGACTCGTAACAGGCGCTTTCGCCACGTCTGACAAAAATTGAGGGCAATTTTAGATTGAAAAGTTTATTGCTATAGTGACAGGTTGTCAGCCCATCGCCTAAATTACAATACACTGTAACCCTCGAGTCCCTTTTGCAAATAGATAGGTAAACATTTTTAATTAAAGTTGTAATTTTTTAGGATTGATGACAGCCTTGTTAGTATGAATACTAACTCCTATTAGGCGTATTGTATTCTTGTCACATAACAATGTAATATGTAAAAGTCATATACTCCGTCTTTCATCAGTGTACTTATTTTACTATAGAGAGGTTATAATGACTACACCATTAACTAGATATAATATAAAATACCTATTATTTCTCTTCCAGTCGAACTAACCGTCCGAAGTCTCGACGAGGACTACATAGGCCGCCTACTATCCACCCTCGCCCGCCTTCTAGAAGACAGCAGACATCTAGAACAACTTCTATTGTGGACATCTTGTTGTCTGACCTCTAAATCACAGAACAAGAGGAATATACCACCAGCAGCGTTGTTAGCCGCTGAGAAAGCACTATCTGTTAGGAGCTCTCAATTGAGTAAAATGTGAGTATACAAATCTTTAATAAAATCAACCGATCAAAAAAAACAACAACGAAATATACGACCAAGCAACCAAACAACAACCTACCACAAACTACCAACCAACCAAAACTACCCAACCTACCAACCAACCAATCCTACCAACTAACCAAATTTACCAAACTTACCTACCAATCCAACTTACTACTCAATCAAACCTACCAGCCAAACTTACCCGCCTACTAGAAGACAGCAGACATTAAGAACAACTTCTATTGTGGATATCTTGTTGTCTGACCTGTAAATCACAGAACAAGAGGAATATACCACCAGCAGCGTTGTTAGCCGCTGAGAAAGCACTATCGGTTAGGAGCTCTCAATTGAGCAAAATGAGAGTATACAAATATTTAATCAAATTAACCGACTAGTCAACCAACAAACTACACCTACCAACCATCAAAACCTACCAACCATCCAAACCTACCAATATCCAACCAACTAAACCTACCAACAAACTAAACCTACCAACTATCCAAACCTACCAATTTCCAACCAACTAAACCTACCAACAAACTAAACCTTCCAACAAACTTAACATACCAACAAACTAAACCTACCAACAAACTAAACCTACCAACAAACTAAACCTACCAACAAACTAAAACAAATCAAACCTACCAACAAACCAACCCTACCAACAAACTAAACCTACCAACTATCCAAACCTACCAATATCTAACCAACTAAACCTACCAACAAACTAAACCTTCCAACCAACCAAACCCACCAACCAACCGAATACTTTCCTACTAGAATATACAGCACACATCTAGAACAGCTTCTATTATAGATATATTGTTGCCTAACTACTAAGTAACATAATAAACGGAATATTCCACCCACCGCGCTTCTGACTGGGAGCGAAAGAAAAACATAGAATGTGCCAACTGCATTTTCTCCCGGGTTTGCTGTAAAAACCAGCCGAGGGTTTCAGTATATTGCAATTTAGGCGATGGGCTGACACATCAAGCATACAAATCTATCCCTCAAAATTTTGTGAGACGTGGTGGAACGACCTTTCTTTAGGTCGTTTACGCTCTGCCTAGCCCATTTAAGATAAAGGCGTGATTATATGTATGCATGCGCTGCTGACTGCTGAGAAAGCGCTCTCGGTTAGGTGCTCTCAACTTATTAAAACGGGAGTATTTCAGTTTCAAATATATATCTTGTCGTGAAAATGAATCTTTATACTTCTGTTTGATAGAACTAAGCTACGATCTCTTCGCCAACAAACTGTTTCAGTTTGGCGAGATATTTGTGTATGTACCTTTATGTTCAAATAATAAAAAAAAAATACCTGATAACCAATCACCATCAAACCAAAGTTACTATCCAACTTAACCTACTAAGCCACCCTTGCCCGGCCGCTAGAAAACAGACATCTACAGCACCGATGTCTAAATCTCAGAATAAACGGAATATTTATCAATATTTTGAAGACACTTAAAAACATGAAATGAAACAAGCTAAAAGTTTCACTTGGGTAGGATGTGAACCCACGGTCTACGGCGTACCGTGCCGACGCTCTAACCAATGAGCCACCTGAGCGACCGCACGTTAATCCTACCCAAGTGAAACTTTTAGCTTGTTTCATTTCATGTTTTTAAGTTTCTCCAAAATATTGTCGTTTTTATAAAAACGGTATATCCCACCCGTTTCACTTAACGCTGTAAAAAGCGCTCTCTTGCGTTGGTCTCAAATTTGTAAATTTTTGATTTGTAATTGTTCTATGCTGGACTGGGAACAAGAGAAAACATAGAATGGTCCAGCTGCATTTTCTCCCGGGCATGCTGTAAAAATCAGCTACGGGATCAGAGGGTTTCAGTATATTGCAACTTAGGCGATCGCGATGGGCTGACAATCTGTCACTACAGCAATATACCTACAATTCTATCTTAAATAACGCTCCAAACTTTGTCAGACGTGGCGGAACGACTTTTTGTTTAAGTAGTTTACGCTCTGCCTGCCCCATTAGGGATAAAGGCATGATTATATGTATGTAATTTAGGTCTCGATCAAGAGGGTTTAGGAGCGATTAGATTTGACCAACTACCCTTTATTATTACTAAAAAATCAAGCATATTTAAAATAAAAATTGGATTCGCGTGTAAAGTAACGGATCTAATATTGAACCTTGCGGCACACCTTAAAAATGTAGAAACAAATCAATCAAATTTTACAATATAATGCAAATGTCACATGAGATAGTGATATAACCAAGGCCTGATAAGATAGTTATGTCTGTTTTATCTTCGTGACTAGATAATAATGACGCCTAGACATTGAGGCCAGTGTATCTAACACTTGCGTAACCTCTTATCTGAAGTTTTATTATTTCGGTCACATGCAAATACCTATTTGGGTGTAGTATTCTAATTAACTACTTAGATAGATACATAAAAGGTTTATTGCATCGAAAATCATCACACATGTAACAAGAAGTTTATTTATTTATTATTCATAACATACAGACAAACATAAACATATACAGCTTAGCACCATTAAACCAAGTATCGGTTTGTCTTGGTGCTGCACAATCCTCTATTAACTAATATCTTAAAACAAACTAAATTATCTAACATATTTAAAAACAAACAATTCATATTCCATTCCAATTACCGTCGTCGGAATCGGAAAGAGAAAGAAGAAGTAAATCAAGGAAGATACATAAACATGAAAAACTTAACCTAACACACAGTCTATTACACATTCTGTTGCATATGTGCTGAAGCGATGCAGAGAGTCAAAGCTCAGTGTTTTTATTGCCCATAGAGCGCAACACTGCTTTTCAGCTCTCACCCAAAATGAGATTACGTAGATACCAAGCCAACATAAATGTAGTTGATTTAAAAAAAACATATCTATGTAGGTTAGCTTAGTAGCATGTGTGCGTCATATTGGTATTCCTTTTAATTACGAAGCTATAATACAATTGCATACATTGAGTCACGCTTTTACCTCTTACGGATTAGATAAGGCATCAAAAATATCACAAAAGGGCGTTTTTGTCACACTGAAAAGTTATTCGGTTTGTTTTTTGTAGTGACAGGTTGTCAGGTCGCCTATATTACATACTATTTCTTGGATTCCTTATTTATCTCTTAACCACCCCCGTAGCAAGAAATATAATGTGATGGTGACGCTATTCTAACTAGACACTACATAAAAAGGAGTATAATTATTTTGTTTGGAGTCTGACGTACGGCCTTACCTTTTTTTTTCTTTTTACAAATACATATACAATACATTTTAAATCCACATTTACAAACGGAAACTACACACATTCACAAACACAAAAAAAACAAGCAGTACATTTACATAACTGAATTTACATAAGAAATATTATAATAAAAATATAAATAACAAGGTGGATAAATGGCAAAAGCACAGGGCAGTGCTGATTGTAAGCCCACCCAAAAGAAGGCTAAGAGAACAGAAGGATAGTTGAAGGAACGAAAAACAGAAAGACAAAACTATAACTGATTTACAATGTGTGCTACGTTGTCTCCGACTTACTTCGCCTTGTGTTTTCCAGTATCCCGGATGGTATTTTACAAAAACAACGTCACCAACGTCCTATTTTACGAAACAATGTAAACGAATCTGAACAACTAAAAACAAATTGAACTTCCCATACAAAATTACCACCTCGATCAGTGGAAAAGTAATTTTTTTTTTCACTCCCTAAAAAAAAACATGGTGATAGTTGTTCAGTGTCATTGACTGAGCAACCGCTATCAGTTTGCGGGACTCTGTCCCTTACACGAATATTAGAAAAAAGCTCATAGATAGAGCTGTTTTCTATTTCCTGCCCGCACTATCATCGGTATGCCAATCATTTTAACCTCCCTTTGTCATCATCTCCCTAGCCTTATCCCATATCACACGGGGTCGGCTTCCTAATCTAGGCGATTGAACGAGGGTACTGGCTTTCACACAGAGCGACTACCATCTGACCTCCGCAACCCAGAAGGGAAACCAGACCCAATCCTAGATTAGGTCAGAGTTTTCAAGCCGCCAATGCTTAGCACTGGCCTCTGGTATGGCTTAACGACTAATATCTACGGTATTAAACGATATTAACCGGGACCAACGGCTTAACGTGCCTTCCGAAGCACGGAAAAAGCGCCGAATAAACGTACATATGAAATTCGAAAACCGAAAAACACAGTGGTACGTGGTGGGATTCGAACCACGACCTCCCGCTCAGGAGGCAGTGGCCCTATCCACTACACCATCGGGCTCTCAACCTTTCGGGCTTTTAACCTCCCTTTGTATGTTTAACTATCTTTTTACTATATTCGTTTCCCCTTGTTCCAGTTGTGACTTCAACAAGTACACCATCCGTTGTATTCGCACGGTCGGTGAAATGGCGCCGAAGAACGAAGATGTTGAAATGGACAGCGACAATTCCAGTGGACGTGGAACCTTCTCAGATTCTGACTAGTTGTAAGTTTAATAAATAAAATGTTTTTTATTACAATGCTTTGTTATTTCATTTTCTGAAACTGATATAAGTTCGTCATTTGCTAAAAAATATTATAAGATAATTATTTCTGTACTTGGCGATAATGATAACAAATGCAAGTCGACTCGTTCAAGCTACCATCAGTAAATATATACATAAAATAATGCCTCATTTTATTCTTTAAGTAAAAAAAGATGAAATTCTTTAAAAATTTAAATTTTAAGCCTAACAAACTTTGATTTTACAGGGCCATGTTCTGGACCTGTTCAATAAAATTAACCTCAAAGTCAGTGTTGCACAACTCACCAGATTTCCTTGCAAAAAAGCTATAAAAAAATGGCTACTTACTTTAAATAACTGAAACTGAGAGCCTTTTGGAGATACTTAGTTAAAATAAATCAAATAAGCATGTCCCATACACGTACATACACGCAAACACACACACTTAGTAAATAATTGTAATAAGTCTGTATTTTAGTGCCTAATGGACTGTTGTAATAAATTACCATGTAATTCATCCCAAGGGAAGAGGCTGATATCCCACAACACAGAGAATCCTAGTGTGGGTGTCAGTGCGCTATTTGAACTAATGTAATAATGTTTTATGCTAATAAAGATTTTTATACTTATTTAAGAGTATTTCACATTAACTGCGTATTGAGGCAGTGACGATTTTTCACCATCACAAATAAAGCAACACTTCAGAGTACAATACAATACAATACAAAATTCTTTAGTGCACAAAGAAACACATACAAAAGAAATAAAAAGGAACTAACGTGGCAGTACAATATAGGCGGCCTTATTGCTAAAGCAGCAATTTCTACCAGGCAACCTTTGGGTATAGAAATTGTACAAGCAGAAAGCGGGATAGTGCATATTACTAATTAGACAATATTTACACACTATTAAATAAATATTTCAATAAAAAAAAATACTGATACATATCTTATGATAAACTAATACATAATATATGCTACATAAGATAGGATACTCTACGTTATATATCAGAGAAATTGGTAGATAGAATATCACTACATATACTTACTTAAATGATACTTATAAATAAGACAGCTACACATTAAACATTATTAGCCAGATAGAAATTTCTTGTTTGCTCCTTAAACGATTCGATAGACGGAGCTCGTCGAACATTCTCGGGCAAGGAATTCCACAGATTAATTGCCTGTACCGTAAAAGATTTAGCGTAGAAATCAGTCTTGTGGGAAGGTAGGTTTAAGGTGAGATTGTTACTGGAGCGCAGATTACGCGTCAGAGTAGAGGAGTGGAAAATGAAGCGGTCTTTAAGGTAAGGAGGAGAATAGGGATTGGAAAGGATGGAGTAAAGGAGAGAAAGAATATGGCAGTCCCTCCTACGGGATATTGGCAGCCATTGAAGCTGGGATCTATAGGCAGAGACATGGTCATACTTCCGCAGACCAAAGATAAAGCGAATACATAGTTTCTGCAGACGTTCGAGCTTGTTCTGAAGTGCAACACATAAGTCAGGATAACAAACATCTGCATAATCCAGTATCGGAAGAAGAAGAGAATGTGCCAAGGAAATTTTAGTTTTGATTGGCAGAAGATTTCTGAGTCGTTTGAGCGAACCGTACGCGGCAAACACCTTCCTGCTTACCTCCGACACATGAGAGTTCCACGAAAAAGTATCATCAAAAAGAAGACCGAGGTTCTTGACCTTGTGACTGAATGGTATTGGTGTGCCTTCAAAAGTAATCTGTGGCAACGAGTTATAGTCAATACGTGATATGTACCAGCTACTGCCGATTATAATACACTGGGTTTTGGTTGGATTCACCTTCAAACCATAAGAGCGACTCCAGTCTGCGATACTATTTAGATCTCTGTTGGTAATATCAATTGCGCCCAGGAGGCCAGAGAGTGGCGCTTGTGTATAAATCTGTAGATCGTCTGCATACAAATGATAGGAAGAAGTAAGTGGGAGTGTAATAGAATTAATGAAAATTGAGAAGAGGAGAGGTGACAGGACGCCACCCTGCGGAACGCAGAGAAACGAAGAACGCAAAACGCGAACGCGAGTACAGAGCAAACATCTAAATAGCAGGCAGAATATGAACCTGCAATCTTGAAATGCAGTTCATTTTCTTCAAAATAAGCTTCTACTTCAGTACTGTTGCGGCCTATTGTAGCTTTTTATTGTTTTAATGAATATTCTAATAGTTAAGCGCCTGATATAGTTTTCATATCAAATAGTTCATAAAATAATTTTGCTATTATATATTTTTCAGGTGTTCTGTTATACGCCTTAGCATTGTATAACTTCATATCGTTTGCTCTTTAAACATTTGTAATATCAATATTTTTTATTTAAATAAACCGCTCCAGTTTGTATTCCAAAAAAACTGAAGTTTTCATTTATATTCCTCGCGAACAAATCCTGTGAATTTTCTTGACCTCTGTTTTAAAAACCTCATCATTTGAATAAAAAAGATCAAATATACCTTACCTATCTTATCTAGAAATGTCATTCTACCACAAACACGCAGGAGCCCACATTTTACCAGAGCATTAAATTCGATCAGTCCGCCCTGAGCCCCATTTTAGTGGATCGACACGAAAGGGGCGGGGCCACAGGTGATGTAGCTTAGTGCCTTAAAAGAAGTTTTCTTGCTTCGGAGAGCACGTTAAAAGCTTTGGTCCCGGTCGCTGTCTGTGATAGTGGTCGTTACACAAACCATGTCAAAGAGCTATTGGCTGTGCTACGTGGTTTAAAAGCTCTGACAATAGGTTTAGTCCGGAGACGCATTATACATATACACTTTGTAGTATGGTGTAAATAGGTCCACTAAAAAAAAACTGACAATAGGGTTCATCGGGTCATAGATCAAATATACCTAATCTATCTAGTAGTGTCATTCTACCACAAACACGCAGCAGCCCACATTTTACTTTTAGCTGTGCTAAGTGGTTTTACATACATACATACATATAATCACCCCTAATGGGGTAGGCAGAGCGTAAACGACCTAAACAAAGGACGTTCCGCCACGTCTGACAAAGTTTTGAGGGTTATTCAAGATGGATTTGTACGTATATTGCTGTAGTGACAGGTTGTCGGCCCGTCACCTAAATTACAATACACTGTAACCCTTGAGTCCCTTTTGCTGACTTCAACAGTATGCCCGGGAGGAAGGGCAGCTGGAACATTCTATGTTTTTCTATCTCTCCCAGTCCAGCATGGAAGAAAGGTTCATTGGATCGTTGTGCTTACAAGACAGATAAAATATACCTAACCTATCTAGTAATTAATGTCATTCTACCACAAACAAGCAGGAGCCCACCTTTTACCAGAGCATTAAACTCGATCAGTCCGCCCTGAGTCCCATTTTGGTGGATCGACACGAAAGGGGCGGAGCCACAGGTGATGTAGCTCTGTGCCTTGTAGTCCCATGCACTTCATACATTTAGCAGACAATTACGGTGGTAACTAAACTTGCTTAGGTGGCTGTTGAGGAAATTGTCTTGTTCTATTTGATGCATACATATATATAGTCACGCCTTTATCCCGAATGGGGTAAGTATACTATTTGATGTCTGTTTGAACTTCCAGGTAGCGCAGCGCAGACATTACGAGAGCACGTCTTTACATTTCGTTATTCTTGATCAATATTTTTAGCAATAAGTCTATAATACGCTAGTTTCCTACAAGTCAAATCAGCAACTTTTTATGAAATGTCAAAAACTTTTTTTGTTTGAAAATAGCGAGCTACGACGCCACTCCTTGGTAAATATAGTACTACTCAAATCAATAACTTCTTTATTTTAACCCCGATTATTAAATCTAAATACATATATTTTTTTAAATGATGAATGAGATCCACAATATTTTTAAGTATAAACGTTTTGAGTTTCTATAGCCACTCTGTCAACACGCCTGTTCTATCTATACTATAGTGGCGATGCCGGTGTATAAATTTTATTGAAACAAAATACATATATTGAAGACGTACGAAATATACCTACGTATATAGTGAATTTAATGTACAGAAATACTTAGTTCAAACAAAAATTCTTATAAAAAAATTACTTTCATTTAAGTAGACTTTAATATTAAACTCTCACGGTTATCAAAAATATAATAATTAAAGACGGGAAATTTACCGTGGTTTTATTTTTGTATGATTGTCCGATAGTGTTAGTGCTCGTTTGGAGAAGTCGTGTAATACATATACAAACATTGGAAAACGCAACCGAAAGAGGGTAGACCGATATATCTGCCCTTAGCTACCACACCGCTCGCAAGTTCCTCACCTCAGTCGCTTCGTGATCATAACGCGTGTAACTGCGTTGAAATATCGGACACTCATACAAAAATGGAAAACCACGGTAAATTTCCCGTCTTTCATCATTATAATTTTAATCTTAAAGGTCATATTTAACGGGAAAATCTTACAAAGCTTTTATTTTGGATTCGTCCGTGAACCATTGTCGAGAGTAAACGTGTGTCACTTTGCTCAATATTTTTGAATTATTTTGTACTCTAAATTCAGTGATTGGCTATTTGGCTAATTTTCAATTCCTTGTTCCTCTTACGGCGATCTTACCTGCTGACTTCTCCCACTTGGCTGTCCTTGAATATTTCATCTTTACATATGCAGCGTAAATAAAAACTTCAATAAATTATAAGTGTTACTAGCCCGAACTAAAATCCATACATACATATAGTCACGCCTTAATCCCTAATGGGGTAGGCAGAGCGTAAACGAACTAAACAAAGGTCGTTCCGCCACATCTGACAAAGTTTCGAGGGTCATTCAAGACAGATTTGCAGGTACATTGCTGTAGTGACAGGGTGTCAGCCCATCGCCTACATTGCAATATACTGAAACCCTCGGATCCCTTAGCTGACTTTTACAGCATGCCCGGGAGGAAACGCAGCTGGTACATTCCATGTCTTTCTCTCGCTCCCAGTCCAGCATGGAAGTAATGGAAGTAACTAAAATCCAATTTGATATAATTATTCTCACAGAATGCTGGCTGAAATTTGTCAATAAGCCCCCTGCTTTAGACGATTATAACTTTCACTACTCAAAAAAATGCTGAATAGAACGACAGCATAATAATATACAACAAAGCAGGCTTACATGTAAAAGTAACGGAACCAAATTTTAATGACGCATCTTGCTTAACATGCCAAATAGACAATAAACTGGCTATCGTGTCTGTCTAACGATCGCCATCCTTTAACAAAAAATAAAATATGGATGACTTTCTGACTAGTTTCAGTACTGTTTACGATAATTTATCAAACTATCCCAATGTAACCCTAGTCGGTGATATAAACATTGATTTTGGACTCAATAATAAATATCTGATAATCTAATAATGATAATTATCTGATAATGAATGCATCTCACGGGCTATTGCCAGCACACTTTTAACGTACACAATTTGTACGGCAATTGAATATAGCTTATGAAAAATAAGAGCTTGAAAAGAACAAAAACGATCGAAAAGCCTTATGGAGAACTATTATAGATATAACCAATACTCGCAAAGTTACGGCCTCCCCCACTGAACTACTTAAAGTACTTGGCGACCCCATCACATCAGTAAATTATATCTGCGCATATTTTAGCAACATAGGAAAGAAGTTGGATAATAATATTATTTCTAAGCATACAAATGACCCTGACACACAATTCAGCCCCAATGCATTTGTTGGTCAACCCAATTCTTTAGTTATCCTAGAAGTAGATACAGCTGAAGTAGATCAATTATATTGCAACTACGAAATGACAGTGCTGTTGGCTGGAATCAAATTTCTGCATCATTGTTAAAAGAATGCCGGCAAGTGTTGGTACCGAATATCACTCACATTTGTAATCGCTCACTTGTCACAGGCGTATTTCCTGAAGCGCTTAAGTTATCTTTAGTTCACCCAATTCATAAGGGTGGGGGGAGTAGAGACAGCGTCGAGAATTACAGGCCGGTATCAGTTCTACCAGCGCTATCGAAAATATATGAAAAGATTCTTAACAAAAACCTTAAGAAGTTTATGACCAAATAAAATATATTAGCTGACAATCAATATGGATTGAGATCTGGAGTATCGACCGAAGACGCAGTTATGGATATAACTCAACTAATTACAAAGAACTTAGACTCCAAGGTCAAATGTTTGGGCATATTTTTGGACCTTTCGAAAGCCTTTGACACTGTCTCTATTCCCATCCTCATCTTCAAACTAGAACATATAGGTATTCGAGGTGTCCCACTTGAGGTCTTTAAAGATTATCTGAGAAATCGGAGACAAAAAGTTAAAATTGATACCATCCTCAGTAAAGAAAAAAATGTTTCGTACGGTGTACCCCAAGGGAGTATATTAGGCCCGACTCTCTTTCAGATTTACATTAACGATTTATGTTTATTAAATCTACATAATTGTAAAATCTACACATACGCGGACGATACGGCAATTGTAGTGTCTGGACTTTCACGAGACATTGTCAAAACTAAGGCAGAACTAGCGTTGAAAGAAGTAATGAAGTGGCCTAATAAAAACTTATTGCCATAAATCCTTGATAAAACTGCTTACATGCCTTTTTCCATCCTACATAGTTATCTGCCTCCATCTTCAATTACAATTACAGCGCATACTTGCAGTGACCATACAAACACAGTGTGTTTATGCCCACCCTTAACCAGGGAGACTAGTATTCAATACTTGGGTGTACATATGGTTGACACACTTAGCTGGGACAATCAGCTCAAAATATTAGTGGAAAGGGTTACTCGTCTCATATATATATTTAAATCTCTTCCAGAAGCAGCAGATCGAGCGACTCTTAAAATGGTTTATCTGGCTCTATGCCAATCAGTACTGGCATACTGTACAACAGTATGGGGTGGAGCAGCAAAAACGGAACTTTTAAAAGTTGAAAAAGCCCAAAAAACAGTTTTTAAAGTTATGTTTAGGAAACCTCGCACGTATCCAACTATTAATCTGTATCAAAATTGCAAATTACTTAATGTAAGACAGATCTACTATCTCCAAATAATATTAAGAAGACACCGTACCTAGCGTTGCACCACCAGATCGAAAAAAGCGAAGAAACTATCCTCCTGGTACTACACATAAAACTACCTTTACTAGACGTCACTATTATGTTTCGAGTACGCATATAAGATTAATAAGTCATTGAAAATTGTAGAATTAAACAGAAACGAGATTAAGCGCAAAATTAACTAACTGGCTTCTGCAAAAAAACTATCTGGAAATCGAGAGCATTATGTCATATATTGAATAAACAATTAATTTATTCAATATATGACATAATGCTCTCGATTTTATATAGTATATATATATATATATACTATATAAACACATACACATACACACACACACACACACACGCACGCACACTCACACATACACACACACATGCATGGCAACTACCGCTCAATCACCCTCAAATTTAAATTCTATCAGTAAGTTGTTTATATAATTTTGTTTCATTTTTCTCTTTATTTTTTCCAAACCTTTTACTGAATATTTCAAACAGTGATACACTTCGCTCATTATGTACATTTCTTTTGCCGAACACTCTCTTAAGTCACAGGTTCACCTAGTTTAAGAGATATAGTTTAACTATTGCACGCTTTTATAGCCAATGTATAGTTTAAGCTTATTGTTCATGTAACAATATCTGTACTTTTTTAAAAATAAATAATAATTACTAAAAAAAAATTGCCCGTTTTCTCGTGGGAATTTACAAATATCTCAGAAGCAACGCAATTTTTCGCTATTTTGTTTTTGCGGGCGATTTTTTCATGAGAGCAAACAGATTTATAATAAAATCTCTACTCAGCTTTTAATAACTACCTACCTAATATCCTGTAAATTTTAAGTTTAAAGTAGGTAATTTATATCCTGATGAGAAACAAGATGGTTGGTCATTAATTTTATATTGCTACCCAGCTCTCCATCAAAAGTGGAGAGAGGAAGCTAAATAATTTTATTCTGGGTAATGGCGGAGGTATTAATAAAAACAACTTCCCAAATGCGATCAATAAAGATTGTTTGAAGGTCAAAGGACCTTTGTTAACAAATGACCTCTTAGTCTTAACGCAACAGAGTCGGAATCGATGATGGAGAGTGCTCACCAAGACACCTTGAAGGTAGGTACTAGATTTTCTACACAAGCAAACATAGCAAAATGCTTGGCTCTGTAAACGAGTAGGTTGCATTGCAAGTCACACGTACGTATGGCGTTACATCTCAATTTCAAGCCAAGCCAGATAAGATAAGGCACTTATTTGCAAGAATACATTTAATTTTTCTGCCATGCTGGACTGGGAGCGATAGAAAAACTTAGAATGTGCCAGCTGCATTTACTCCCGGGCATGCTGTAATAACCAGCTAAGGGAACCGAGGGTTTCTGTATATTGAAATTCAGGCGATGGGCTGACAACCTGTCACTACAGCAATATACCTACAATTATATCTTGAATAATCCTCAAAACTATGTCCGACGTGGCGGAACGACCTTTTTTTTAAAAGTTCATTTACGCTCTGCCTACCCCATTAGGGATAAAGGCGTGATTATATGTATGTATGTAAGATCTTAAAAATAAAAAATAGCATCAATGTATTCGACCGAATAATCAGTGTGCAAAGTGTTATGACATTCATTCATGAGTGTCAACATAGTTAGTGATTGTGTTTCCCTGGTTTGACCACTAGGTGCAAGGCGAATTTCTCCTTCAGGGCAGGTCGTAAAATCTTTCTTTATACGACACCGTCACAGTGCAAACAATGAACAAAAAGCCGAAACATCTCACTTGGCGCAGCGCCTAGCAGCTATCTAATGAAATTAGTTAAATCACAAACTTTGCGACTGTACCCGAAGTTTATCGCTCAACTGGGAACATAGTGAATATGTAAGAGTTTGTGAGAGATAAAGAATGTACAGAATACTGAAATGCCAATGGCTCGATTCTAGATTTGCTGGGTAAAACTAAAAGTAAAATCTACCTATCACTTTCAGACTAAAAACATTGGACAAGGACAGGAGATCTATTCCCTCCGGTTTTTGATTTATAGTCGGTGGTTGTATGCGTTATCTGTCATTTTTATCCGACGTCATATGATATGGCGGGTACAATTGACAGAAAAACTGGGGTAACGTGCAAAAGCGCGTCAAAATTTAGCGGACAAAGTGTAAAACCATAGAGTATAAATCGTCTGTCCTTTTTCAATTTCATTATTTTGAAAGTGACAGATAGATTTTAATTTTAGTTTTGGCCGGTGGAATCTAGAATCGAGCGCATTGTAGTAAAAACCGAAGAACCATTTTGAAAATTGACTTTTTTGGACTGTTTGGATCGGGGCTTATCAACTTTAACTGGGGATATCTCCAGTTAACTAAATCTCAATTAGAAATTATTGCCATTCCTTGCTGATTTCTCATGAATTACAGTTATGGATTTATAATACCGAATAGGCATGTTAACTGGGTGGCTAAAAAAAAATCAAAACGTTTAAACTTAAAACTGATGGCTAAACTACAGTATATTTCATTCACCATTTAAAAAATAATCCAGTTGAAAATATAGAAGTTATTGATTTGAGTTGTCAATATTTACAGGAGGAATGACTTCATAACTCACAATTTTCATATAAAAAAGTGTTTTTGACAATTCATAAAAAGTTGCTGATTTGACTAGCAGGAAAATATTGTCCTAACTAAACTCACTATCAACTTTTATTTATGTTCCTATAATAACAATGCATATCTAACACCAGGCACTATGCTATCTTGTTATTCTGACAAACCATTTTAGAACGGCTGACGTAGATACTAAAATTTCAATTTTAATTCACTGCTATCCACTTCCCAGTTCTGTGGAGTTTGCTAAGTAAAATAGAATTGTAGATTGATCATTACAGTTTCGAAGGAATACATTGGCTGGTTCCGACTTCCGACAAACTCAGCAATGCTTTTTCTCTTTATTTATCATTCTGTCATTAAAGGAGATAATGTTATTATAGCTTCCATGTTTTATTATTGAAAATCTTTTTGCTTTTTTAGAAGCATTTCTTTATTTTTATGGAGACTATGCAAAACTACACGTAATTTTGGATAGTCTCGAAAAAGTTACCCTGACTTGTATAATAGGCTCGGGAAATAAATACTTCCATGCTGGCCTGGGAGCAAGAGAAAAACAGAATGTGCCAGCTGCATTTCCTCCCGGGCATGCTGTAAAAACCAGCTAAGGGATCCGAGGTTTCAGTATATTGTAATTTAGGCGATGCGCTGACAACCTGTCACTACAGAAATATAACTACAAATCTATTTAAAATAACCCTCAAAACTTGTCAAACCTGGCGGAACGATCTTTGTAATTTTATAAATGGGACTCAGTACCTGAAATAAAATCATTTTTATTTTGTTTAGATCGTTTACGCTCTGCCTACCCCATTAGGAAAAAAGGCGTGATTATATGTATGTATGTAATAAATACTAGGAAAAAAGCAAAAAACCTTTTACTGATAAAACAATTTTGGATTTACAAAACTGCACCTCAGTTTTAGATATTTTGAGAAACAAAACAAATACACATTACCAGTACTGTAGTTTCCGTTATCAGTTCACAATATTCCGAAACGCTGGCCATTACATCAGATATGCGGAAATATGGAACCCGCATCCGCATACGACTGCTAAAACTGTGGCATGGTCAGCCGATATCGTTAGCGTTATCTGAATAAATGCCGAAAGTGAAAGTGAAAGTGAGAAAAAAACAGAATGTGCCAGCTGCAATTTCTCCCGGGCATGCTGTAAAATCCAGCTAAGGGATCCGAGGGTTTCTGTATATTGCAATTTAGGCGATGGGCTGGTAACCTGTCACTACAGCAATATATCTTAAATAATCCTCAAAACCTTGTCAGACGTGGCGAAACGATCTTTGTTTAGGCCGTTTACGCTCTGCCTACCCCATTAGGGATACTGGCGTGGTTATATGTATGTGTAGGTACCTACCTAAAATTACAGCGATTGAACTATACAGGCTCGTATTTATAAGGCGACCAGCGATTGAGAGCAATACTAAGTAATTATTTGACATATAATTTTGTACTGAAATGACATTTATGATACGAACTTGCTGCCAGTCTCAAGAGCTGATTATAAATAAACATAAACATTTATTTTGGAGATCTTTCGTAGCGTCATGGTAGCACTGCTACGACGTAGACGACTCTACGTAGCATTGGTTTACGATTCTGATATTTCTGTGTTTGGTGTTTAGCCCAATAAAATAAGGTCCTTTTATTGGGCTAAGTAAGTAGTAAAGTAATTATCTTATAATTTTCTTTTGGTCGCAAGTTTTTTGCATTCCATGCCTATCCTACTCTTCATTTTTAGCTGTGGCACCATGGTAAATGGAATTTCACCCGGAGGTATCGTAAATAAGACCCAGGCAGAGGTGAGGAGAAAAATAGTGTTGCTAACACGTGGCCCTAGGGCTCAATTAATGAATTGGATTGCTGTGTAAGGGTACCCAACTCTCATAAATACCGAAAGGGCGAAAACATCGTTTAGTTTCTATATTTAGGTATCTAGAATGGTGTGTATTTTATAAGTTTGTTTTGGGTTTGTATTTCAAGGGAAGAACGTACTTCTTTATGCTGTTCATATTTTTACCCGACTACGGCAAAGCAAAAAGGAGGGTTATGATTTTGACCGGTATGTATGAATGTATGTATGTGGGTATGTGTGTTCATCTGTTCCCTCATAACTTTTAAACTACTCATCAGAATTTTCTAAATGGGGCATCGTAAGAAGCATCTCATTTGTCCGCTAGTTATAGGCTAGGTGACGTCACTTTAAATTGTATGTGGTGCCCTCTAGAGGACACTAAGTAATGAAGTAAAATAAAAATCTTTTTATATAACGCCGAGGTGTCTTCAAATAAAGAGCTCAATTTGCACATTCCTGAAATATATTATATTGCTAGCTTTTTCGCTTTTTGCTTTGTTTGCGTTTACTCGATAAATGAGAATATTTTCTAATATCACTCCACAGGTCGGACTGGCCAATGACCATATATAGTGGATACTGCCAGCCGGGCCTAAAGGTGCACGAGCCCCCTACGGGCTCAAAACCATGTGGAAGATGAGACAGGGGGGCCACGCAAGTTCTAGCTTAGGACGTCAGTCAGGTAGCTGGACCGATTTTCGGTGATGGCGGCCAATCTCCTAGAGATCGACCAACTGCGCAGGACTAGTTTTTAGTGCCCAAGTGTTTGCGCTACACACAGGAGCACTCTCTATTTCCTTCGATCTCCTATAGGTACTGATGGGATAGACTGACTGACAGGACTAGAGATATATCAGGCGCAGGACCGACTATTTCCATGCTCATCCGACAGCATCTTGACAGCATGGATCATCTTACTTTTCGGACAATCTGGTGATCAGCCTGCAATGAACCTAACCTAACCTAACCAAACCAAGTTATTGTCCCCATACTAAGAATCTAAAGAGGCCACAGAGGCAGTTAGGGACAAGTTAGGTGAAATCACTCTTTCTCTTTAGTTTTTACAATTACAAGGTAGCTTTTAAAAACAAACATAATGGGAAGTGAAGTTATTGTACATTTTATTAAATTTAAATTGACAGACAAACTTTATATTCGCTGTAAAAAGTTGAATCCAAAATAGAGTTCATTATCAAATTAACCTCTGATTTGAGAAGTCGTTACCTCTAGCCTTGTCTACTCAACTGTGGAATTAACTGACGACGACCACTCAATATGACAAACTTGTTTCAATATGACTTAAGTATACATTGAAAATATATGGCGTCTTTGCATTATGCATTTGGATTTAATAAACATTATAAAAATATGACTCTGGCAGATACGGAGAAGGAGAATTTAAATGACATAAATATGAGTATTTTTGCGTAAAGAAAGCAAAATCAATACTACTGCCTACTACCGATAGTAAAAATGGAACAATATTAAGTTTCTCATGACATCTATATTCTCGGACCTTTGGTTTGGAAGGAGATTGCTTCTGTTATCGGTAACCGTATTTACATATTTTGTGGACCGGACCCCTGAAAGTTTGGCCTGGGGTGTTGTACAGACATATCGCGCAGGTACTTTTTTCCCTCCAGGCACAGAATATATAATAGTACTACATACAGAATGGACATTCACCTCCCTTCCCCAGTCCAACATACATCACACTCCGCGCCGGATTGTGGGCCACATTGAGCGTACGCTTAGCGGGTATGACGGGCGCATGTTTCCCAGTGTAACGGAAATAATCAAGTTGTGTTCCAAAGATGGTTAGGTACTGTTCCGTGTACGGATGTCTTTCAACCACAAGATATGACTTCAATAGGAACTTTTTTAAATTCCACAGTGATGAGAGACGGTAAGCAAATTTATACAAAATATGCAACCTAATCTATTCTAACTATTCAGTTACAGTGAACTACTTTAAAACGTTCGTTTAATCAAGAACCAGATTAATCAAGTGATGATTATGACCGGTATAAAAAAAATTGTCAACCCTCATAGCACGCACACAAACGCATGCCAAGTGCAACATGCCGTCTGTCGATGTATGACCATAATGACATTGTAGTTAGGAGTGTCCGAGCTGTGTTAAAGGTTAGATACCGTTTGTTTATGTAATGTTTGTGTTGTGCACATGAACAAACTTCGACGGCGCGCTTGTACGGATGGTTTACCCACCAAGTGTGACCAAAATGACATAATAGTTAGGAGTGTCCGAACTGTGCTCCAGGGGTGCGTACAGACGGCCCAGTATAAAATTTATACCTCATGAATTTTATACTACCGGGACGCACTGAACGTGCACCTTCACCGCTGTCCGATAAAACTTCACTTCCGGTGCGTTTCTGAACGGGCCGGATAAAACTTCACCTAGTCAAAATTTCGTGTGACAGGTGCCTATGAACGGGCAGGATAATTTTTAACCTGGCAAACTCGATCGGCTAATCGGCTCTGAACGCGCCCCTGGTGGAGTGTATTGAATGACACACATTTGTACAAATAATAGACTTAGATTTCGATGGCTCCGACAGGTCCTTGCTATTGGATAACTGAATGTCCTTAAAAAATACTATCCTAAAGTATTTAATAGGAGATTCTACTGCACAAAGCTAAGCACGCTTTTATCCCCAATGGGGTAGGCAGAGCGTAAACGACCTAAACAAAGGTGGTTTCGCCACATCTGACAAAGTTTTGAGGGTAACTTATTTGTAGGTATATTGCTGAGCTGTAGTGGCAGGTTGTCATCACGTCACCTACTTTGATATACTGAAACCCTCGGGTCCCTTAGCTGGTTTCTACAGCATGCCAGGGAAGAACTGCAGCTGGCACATTCTATGTTTTTCTCTCGCTCCCAGTCCAGCAAGGAAGGAACATGAGCTTGTTTTAAAAATAACCCTTTATAAATGTTCCATTCATATGTACTTTGAAGATTTTCCTAAAAGCTATAGGCGTACGCAGATCTGTACAAGGCCCAAAACTTTTCCCTGAAATTCGATTATTGTCAAAGATATCAGGTTCCGTCGATGTTGTCCGCCCGATATTTGTTTTTTGGTCGCGTTATTTTATTCCGTTTGTTTTATATTCAATTTCTCCTGGGATCTTTCCATTTTGGCAGTGTATTTTTCGTCTTATAGATAATCTTGTTTTTCTCTTGTAGGTAGGTATATAAGACGACTGAAGGATGGGTTGTGAATTTGTGAATAGAGAAAGAGCTTTTGTTGCTGGTATTTTCCTATTCATCTGAAATAGATCGTGAGAACGCAATAGAATAGGTAAATAAAGGATTCTAATATTTATATCACAAATTCTATTCAAATTTTACCTACAACTTTTATCTGTTTACTTCCATGCTGGCCTGGGAGCGTGAGAAAAACATAGAATGTGCCTGCTGCATCTCCTCCCGGGCATGCTGTAAAAACCAGCTAAGGGATCCGAGGGTTTCAGTATATTGTAATTTAGGCGATGGGTTGACAACCTGTCACTACAGCAATATACCTACAAATCTATATTAAATAACTCTCCAAATTTGTCAGACGTAGCGGAACGACCTTCGCTACGCTCTGCCTACCCCATTAGGGATAAAGGCGTGATGATATAAATGTATGTACTCTTATCTGTCTATGAAAGTGTACAGAGTGAAAGGGTAAATAAAGGATTCTAACATTTATATCACGAATTCTGTTCCAATTTTACCTAACTTAACTTTTTTCTGACTATGAAAGTGTATGGAGTGTAAGACGTAGCACCAGCTTCAAACTGAACCTCGTAGTCAACCAAATTGAACAACTTTCACGATAATTTTTCGCCAAAAAGATAAATACTTTCCCATACAAGAACATAATTTATTATCAATTTAGATTAAATAATTATACATACATATAATCACGCTTTTATCCCTTATGGGCTAGGCAGAGCGTAAACAACCTAAACAAAGGTGGTTCCGCCGCTTCTGACAAAGTTTTGAGGGTTAATTAAGATAGTTTTTTAGGTGTGTTGCTGTAGTGACAGTTTGTCAGCCTATCGCCTTAATTGAAATATACAGAAAACCCTCGGATCCCTTAGCTGGTTTTTACATGCTGCCCAGGAGGAAATGCATTTGGCACATTCTATGTTTTTCTCTCGCTTCCAATTCAGCATGGAAGTATATATTTAAATAATTACAGTTTTTTGATTTAAATTTTCTTCCTTGCTGGACTGGGAGGGAGGGAGAGTTAAACATAGGATGTGCCAGCTGTATTTCATCCCGAGCATGCTGTAAAAAACAGCTTAAGGGATCTGAGGGTTTCAGTATATTGTAATTTAAGTGATGCTTTGACAACCTGTCTACAGGAATATACGTACAAATTTATCTTAAATGACCCTCAAAATTTTGTCAGACGTTGCGGAACGACCTTTGTTAAGCTACGCTCTGCCTATTCCATTAGGGATAAAGGCGTGATAATATGTATGTATGTATATAAGTTTACCTATCTACAGGCATCCCTATTCATTCATACCTAGCCTAGATTACAGCTTCCTAAATCAGAGATGCCCGTTTGAGCCTCTGCCAGCGATCGCACAGAGTTAAGCCTTTGAGCGAGGGAATTTTAGATATTGGTAGTCTCAGCTGATTGGTTAAAGGGGCTGCATTCAACAGACTCTGAAAGACTTGGCAGTTCTGTTAAAAGATTTTCTTGTATATTTTTTTGTGTCATTAATCATGTCGATTAACTTACTCTTATCGATATAACCTACATCTTTTTCTGACTATGAAAGTGTACAGATTGTAAGTCGCACCAGCTTCCCACAAACTGAACCTCCCAGTCACCAAAATTGAACAACATTCACGATTATTTTTAGGGAAAAAGATAAATACTTGCTAATACAAGAACATTTTTTTCTTTTTTGCTAGCCTGATCTGTCCCACTGCTGGGCAAAGGCCTCCCCTTTTTGTTTCCACTTTTTTCTGTCTTGTGCAATTTGCATCCAGTCTTTTTCGAAGGCATCCATCCACACAAGAACATAAATCACTAAAATATATTTAAAATTATCAATTCATAGTTATTCCAATTCGGGTTTAGAATAAAGGTAAACAAAGTTTCATGTCTTTTTATTCAAAGACACATTTAAAAAGTAAATGATACGTGTTGGCAAATTAGTTAAGTTACTATTTCATTATATTATTATATCTAATAGCTTAAAATTAAACTGTATCTAACTGCCTCCGTGGTCTAGTGGCTAGTGCCTTGGACTCCCAATCCGGAGGTCCTGGGTTCGATTCCCAGGGGGGAAACACAAAGTTGATATTTGAGAATTTATCACTTTGTGAATTTATTCCAGTTTGGTTAGGACATTACAGGCTGAATCACCTGATTGTTCGAAAAAGAAAAAGATTTCGTGCATCGGAGGGCACTTTAAGCCGTCGGTCCCGTTCGCTGTCTTTGATAGTGGTCGTTACTCAAACCATGTCATAGGTCTGATAGTTGTGCTACTAGGAGGTTGACACCAGGGTTCATCGGGTCCATAGACTCGATACCCACTCGACAGAAGAAGAAGAAGCTTAAAATTATCTTAGAAACAAAATCTTCGATTAAAAGACATGAAACCTTGTTTACCTTTTTTCTAAAATCAAGTTGGAAATACTTTAGTTTAAATAATCATGTTTAAAAAAATATATCTAACAGGCATCCATATTTATTCGTACCTACTGTACCTAGCCTAGGTTACAGCTTCCCAAATCAGAAATGCCCGTTTGAGCCTCTGCCAGCGATCGCACAGAGTTAAGCCTTTGAGCGAGGGAATTTTAGATATGGGTAGTCTCAGCTGATTGGTTAAAGGGGCTGCTTTAAACAGACTCTGAAAGACTTGGCAGATCTGTTAAAAGATTTTCTTGGATTAATATTTGTGTCATTAATCATTATTTATGTCGATTACGGTTATGATTTCTAGCAGATAATCTGTTACAGTTTCTTCCATGCTGCACTAGGAGCGAGAGAAAAACATAGAATGTGCTAGCTGCATTTTCTCCCGGGCATGCTGTAGAAACCAGCTAAGGGATCCGAGGGTTTCAGTATATTGTTATTTAGGTGATGGACTGACGACCTGTCACTATAGCAATACAAATTACAATCTAAAATTGCTCTCAATTTTTGTCAGACGTGCGTGTTTTGCGAGTTTAACGTTCTACCCCGTAAGATATAAAGGCTTGATTTTATATGTATGTATGTATGTTATCGTATAGCATTTATTTGCTGCGAGGTCCAAAGGCTGTCGGTATTGTTGCACTCTTAGCACCGCCCGGGGTCACTTGTTGGGTTTTTAAGGTAGTTCCTACGGACCTTGAGCAACATCGACTTGTAACGACCAATAGTAGAAACAGTGACCGGGAAGGACAGCTTAACGTGCTCTTCAAAACACGGAATCCGTTTTCTTCCAGACAATCAGGTGGATTCAGCCTGCATTGTCCTAACCAAACTGGGGAAAACCTCACATACATACATAAAATCACGCCTTTATTCCTTACGGGCTAGGCAGAGCGTTAAACGCCTAGTAAAAGGCGATTTCGCCACGTCTAACAAAAATTTAGGGCAATTTTAGATTGTAATGTGTATTGCTATAGTGACAGGTTGTCAGCCCATCGCCTAAATTACATTACACTGTAACCTTCGAGTCCCCTTTGCTGAAAACCTCACAAAGTGATAAATTGACAAATATCAACTTTGTGCCCTCCCCGGGAATCGAACCCAGGGCCTCCGGATCGTGAGCCCATGACTCTAACCACTAGACCACGAAGGTAGTGTTTTATCCTGACTATTTATTACCTATTTGTGTACCTTTAGTGTTGCCTTTTGGGAAAACTCTTAGGGTAAAATTCACTGAGCCTTGGCCCTTTCACATCACTGCAGCACACATGTGCATATTGCGTAAACTACTTTGATTTATCTGTTTGTTTTATTGTATGTGTATTTTTAAATTTGCGAAATGTACATGTGTTTTGTAGAAATATGAATAAAACGCTTTATCTATCTATCTATCTACCTTCTCGTCTTCTCCTAAGACTTTTTCGTTCTTACCTAAGTATCTGATCTGATTCCGATCTGTGAAATTACCCATTAGTCACAGAAATTCTGAGTTCTGGGAATTTAAAATGGCTGATCCCGTTGAATTTTAAGCGGTGACAACTCAAAGGCCTTAAGTGCTTCTTTGAGATGTTCTCCTCAAAGAACTGGGCGTTACACTGCATACCAAACGTCACGGGGCAAATTCTTACAATTTAGATACGAAGTTTTTAAGAGCTGCCTGGCCGAATTTTAAAATATTTTTCAACTTCAAATATATAAAAAAGTTAACTTAATATTGCTCTCAATCCTGAGATCGCTTTATAAATTCGGGCCTAAATTCCCAACAAGACCTTAAGTCGCCTTTTGCTTAATCCGAGATTTCGCCTCTTCTGATCTGCAGACGGATATTATGAGAAGGCTCATTAAAAATCAATCTGTTTCCGGTTCCGGACTACGCATTAATATTTCCGGTTATCCGGAACAGCTAATGACTCGTTACTTAATTACCCGGATGTAGAGAAGGATAGACGGATCGGGAGAAAAAAAAGGGGAATTAGGGCTTGAAATATATAAAGATTCTTTATTATTATAGCTATTTCTTTACTGCCTAGTTGTCTTGATGAAATAACAATATTATCAAAATGTTACTGTTGGTAGATATTCAGGGTAAATTACATTATTAGTTGGTACCTGAAAAATAAATATCAAATGACATAATTTTTTTTTTAAATTTAATTTCAGTTCTTACATGTAGGGAGTAACCGAAGGTGAACCAAGTACTGAAAATGGTATAGAAATAAATCTTTCTTCTTATATTGTCAGCACACAATGTCAGTCATTTGGTAACCATCCATTCCTTTCATCACATAAAGTTCAATTTTCAAAGCTCTTGTAAACAAATTCCAAAAAGTGGCCTTTATATTTTAACACTTTGCTCAGCAAAAATAGGACTGTTCTAATTAGGGAGCCAGTTTTATTTCATCCTCACGTTTTGCACCTGAGCACTCTGCTGCGCTTTGCGAAATTAAAAAACACCGCCTTGCCAAAAAACTTGCATGCAGGCAGAATTAACAGTTTATGTACTTTAAAAAAGTGGACACTGTTCACGTAGGTGAGACATACTCTCAGTTTTTTTAAGTATTACATTTACTACTAATATACATACAGACATATAATCACGCCTTTATCCCTAATGGCGTAGGCAGTGCGTAAAGACCTAATCATAGGTCGTTCCGCCACGTCTGACAAAGTTTTGAGGGTTATTTAAAATAAATTTGAATGTATATTGCTAGTGACAGGTTGTTAGCCGTGAGCCTAAATTGCAATATATAGAAACCCTCGGATCCCTTAGCTGGTTTTACAGCATGCCCGAGAGGAAATGCAGCTGGCACATTCTATGTTTTTCTCTCGCTCCCAGTCCAGCTTCGAAGTAATACTAATATAATTTGGCTAAAATTAAATTAATATAGTTTGGCTCAAATTAAATTTGGCATCTTGGATAAAATATTGAGGATTGAATAGATTCTATAAGGTGCCAACTAAAAAGGATTTTTTTACACTTACGTTATTGGAGCCCTAGTAGATTCAATACCAGTTTAAAAACTCAGCTGAAAATAAAAAACATATATATTGAAAGATTTCCGTTTTAGTATATCGAATCAATGACAGTAAATATCATTTCACAAACCATGTCAGACGACTATTTATCAGCTGTGCTATTAGGCGGTTTAAAAACTCTGACACCATGATTCATCGGGTCGATTGACTCGATACTCACACGTCAGAAGAAGATTATCGTTTTAAGTATCATACTTACGGTTCCTATAGCCCCGCTGATATTTCTCGTTTCGGTTGTAAAACAGATCCCAAAAGCTCATCCTTCCATAGAATGGCCTCTTCCCCAAATTCAATTCACCTGAGATATTCATGAAATACTTGGACGAATCTTTCGTTACTGGTTCCCATTTAACAGGCAACAGTTCTGATATCTCTGGTGTTGGGTTTCTACAATAAAAACAAATAAACTATAGAACTTTACCGGGTGTAAGGGACAGCGTCTCGCAAAATGATAGGGATTGCTCAGTCAACGATACTGGACAACAAATTCTTTCAGGACATGAAAATTAAATTTGACTTTCCCATACAAAATGGCTACCTTGATCAGACAGTTTGTATGGAAAAGCAAATTATTATTATTATTACCTGAAATAATTTCCTGGTGATAGTTGTTCAGTTTCGTTGACTTTGCAACCCCTATAAGTTGGCGGAACGCTGTCCCTTACACCCCGTATATACGTAGGTACCTACAATCTTTAATAAGCAGCTGAAAGTTTAAAATTAAAGGTACACACCCATACTTAACAAAGTTGGTCCACATGGTACACATTCTATCAGAAACGAGAATTTGCTCAGCAGTTCTATTATTACCGGTAGCGGAATAGTACAAAAAATCCAATTCAGCTCCATGGCCAGCCCCTTTAAGGCTGCCTTGGGGAACTCCTGGGGTTTCGTTGTTTCCATCAGTATAAGAAAACACATAGTAAAATAATGTTGCAGCTCCATTTTCAACATATTTTGTAACACTACGATCAGCTGGATAGTTGAAATTGATATCAGAATCAAACTCAGCCATTTTTGACACATTATATTCTTCGTCACCTGTATAAAAATATTTGACTATATTTGTCATATCCTCAAGATCCTTTTCATTAAAATCGAAATCCCATTTCAAAGCGCCCTTTACGTCAGTGCCGTGCATTTCTAAGCTGGTATATCCAATCATTATATTCATGTCTTTGGCTTTCGGTATAATTAAGTTGATTGGATATTCTGTTAGGAATGCCTCAACATTTTCAAACTCAGACTCTACACATGGCAATAATCTGTCCATCTTTTCCGCAGCCTCCACTACCAACATCGGATCAGCATTAACAAGGTAATTTAATGCATTATTTTCAATAGTCGTGTTATAACCCAGTAGTTTTGCCAGTTCGACTACTCTCCTAGGATTAGGTGATAATGGCGCCTCAGGTATCAAGGCTGTTCCACTTTGTAGAATAATTTGATTGTAAACTTTTTCCGGGGCCGAGTAGAGATGGAAGTCTGAAGACATTGATCCAGCGCTATGCCCCGATATTGTGATTTGGTCTGGATCGCCACCGAATTCTTTAATGTTATCTTTAACCCATCTAAATGCAGCCAGCTGGTCCTTAAGACCTTGGTTGCCAGGGACTTCTGGGGTTTCAAGACACATAAAACCGTAAACTCCAAGGCGATAGTTCAGGGATACAAAGACAATATCGTGTTTTAGAAGATATCTTGGGTTGATATTGGTGCTACTACCGGATCCACCATAATACCCTCCTCCATGAGTGAAGATGAGGACTGGCAAAGGGTTATGAAAGCTCGCAGAAGTTGGTGCGTATATGTTGAGGTTTAAACAGTCGAGTGAATTTACCACTTTGCTTCCAACGACTTTATTATCATTACCACCAATGTTACGTGATGCTTGTGGGCACTGAACTGAATCATTGTTTGCTTCAAATATAGTCTCAAATTTTGGAAACGGTAATGACACCTGTAAGAAATCTTATAATTTATTATTCTTTAAGAATTAGGACTTAAGTATAAGTGAAAAACAACGTAACCATTGTACATTTATCATGAATTTATTTATTTATCAAACCAAGTGCTTCGGAGTACCTATAGGTGATTACGTCTATAAAGGGACGCGGTTGCTAAGAGATATCTAGAATAAATGCAATATTATCTATACGGGCTGTAAAGGATAGCGTCCCGCAAACTGATAGGCATCGCTCAGTCAACAAAACTGAACAACCATCAGCAGGATTTTTAGGATTCCCTATCAGTTTGAGCTGTCTCCCTTACACCCAGTATATGAACATTACAATCTAAAATTGCCCTCAATTTTGTCAGACGCGGCGAAAGCGCCTTTTGCGAGGCGTTTAGCGCTCTGCCTACCTTGTAAGGGATAAAGGCGTGATTTTATGTATGTATATGTATGTTTAAAACTTACCCCAAACGGATTACTTTTGTTTACTTGTGCATAAGGTATTCCTAAAAACTTTACGTAATTTCCATCTTCTGCTTGCAATCCTCTGATTGGTCCCACTTTGGAATGCACTAGAAGGCCAGTTCTAGATTCTAATGCAAATGCAACATTACCGAAAAATACGACACACAAAAATAGTTCTACTAAATTTAACTTTCGTAACATTTTGAAATATGCCTATGGAATTACCTAGACTGGGATTCAAAAGTAAATGACTCTTATTTAAATGCTTATTCATTATTGTATTTATCAATACAAGTAAGTAGGGAAATTAGATAAGATATAAGATTTTCATTGCACTATTATTATGGTTTGTTCTAAAGGACAACAATCGTACCACATTGCAGCGACAAAAAAGTTCTCAAGCTACCAATACGGTATGCAGTTTTGTATAAATTGCTAAAAATATCTTTCGGTGTGGTTGCAACGTGGTTTTGATGTGGTTGGTAATAACCACACGATAGTTTTAAAGGCAGCATGTGGTTCGTGTGAATTAAACATTTATTTTTATACAAATTAGCACTCAACTTTGTATTGTATTTATGGTACTTGAGGTGCCAACCCTTAGATTTATAATATTACTTGAAATTCCGTGGTACCTAGTTCGGTTGGTAGTCCCTGATCCTGAAATTTGAGCATAAAAAATGCAACAGTTGGATGAAATACTGATAGCAATCTGAAAAACACTTCATCTTCGTGCCAATAATCCAAATATTATCTATCTTTACATATAAGAAATCTCTAGAAGGGTCGTGTGTTGTAAAAATATTCAATGTTCAGAACATTGAATATTTTTACAAAAAAATAATTGCACCAGGCATTTTCAACGATATAAAGACCAAAACGTGTTTTTTTTCAAATTTTGTCTGTCTGTCTGTCTGTCTGTCTGTATGTTACCACATCACGCCAAAACTACTGAACCGATATCGATGGAACTTTTTTTATTCAACTGTGTGTTACCCGGGTTGCAACTTAGGATACCTAAAATCACGCTACCTGACTTAAGGGGTAGGCAGGAAATTGAAATTTGGCTGTTACTTAACCGATTTTATGGAACTTTTTTTATTTGACTGAGCATTACATAAACTCAATGGTACGATACAAATAATCACGCCACCTGACTTAGGGAGTAGGCAGGAAATTGAACTCTGATCGTTTTTAACCGATCTTAAAGGGACTTTTTATTTGACTGAGTTTTTTTAACTACCTGGTGTCCAGCCTAGGTTAGAAATAATCACGCAAACCATTCTAATATTGAGTAAATACCCCAATTAGAGCGGAGCGGGATCTGCTAACCCGCGCGCGGCAGCGTTGTATGGAAAACACGATTCCGCACGCGAGCTAGCAGATCCCGCTCCTACGCGCGGAGAAGCATTTTCAGTATGTTCGACAATGTGTGTTTTCCATACAAACCGGGCGTACGAAGTCGCGGGCACAGCTAGTAATATATAAATAGCTTAAATCGTCCCTTGCCAGTATTTTGCGACGGCTATTGCATTTTCAGTCGCCAAGTTTAGGTCCTTGTGAAAAATACTGAAAATGTTTATGCCAAATCAAATGTTTAACCGAATTCAAAACTTTTATTTGCAGAATCGGAAATATTATGTTTATGTCCATGAAATATGTTATCAACCTCTTTACCGAGAGATCTGAATATTTTTATCAGACACTTTCATGAAGATGACAATAACACTTGATCTATCATCTCATGCAACACTTGCAGCCACTGATAACACTACTTTAGTGTGTAAGGTGTAGTCAAGATGGGTAGAACACACCTATTATATTTCCTGGTAATTGTACTTCAACATTTCCTTGTTGAAGGGTTTTCTAGGATTGATCCGTTAGTTGATACAGAAGTCGGACTGATTCGAGGGTTGAGAGCAACTGATGGACCTTATTCTATGTTCTTAGGCATTCCTTTCGGTAAAGTAAACGAAGACAATCCTTTTGGTGTAAGTACCATTTTGTTTCTTAATCTTGAACTTCTAGTTTATCATGATGTACATTAATCATTTATAATGAACATCTAATTTTGTACCCTTCAGGTTTCCACTGCCTACCCACCATTCGAGAATGTATTTGAAGCTTACGACGACTCCGCCATCTGTCCTCAAATTGAAGAGTTCAACAATACTCTAGTTGGGTCACTGGACTGCCTTCATCTTAATGTTTACGTTCCTAACTCAGCATCTTCACAAAACCGTCGACCAGTCCTAGTCTGGATTTATGGTGGAGGTCTCTCTATTGGTTTTAGTGGAAGAACCCTCTACGGGCCTAAATACATAGTCAGAAATGACGTTATCTTAGTCACCATAAACTACCGTCTAGGCCCATATGGGTTTATGTGCTTGGATACCCCTGATGTTCCCGGTAATCAAGGACTGAAGGATCAAGTCTTAGCACTGAGGTGGATCAAGAACAACATAGAATCGTTTGGAGGAGATGTAAACCAAATCACTATCATGGGTGAAAGTGCTGGTGGATTTTCAGTGGGCATGCACTTGCTTTCGGAAAATGAAAAACTATTCAGTCGGGCTATTTTGCAGAGTGGAACAGAATTACTTCCAGGTTTTGTTGCTGAGTCTAATACTGAAGTCCCATTAAAATTAGCTGAGCTTCTTGGTCTTAGCACAAACGATGTATCGGAAGCCTTATCTTTTCTTTCAAGAACTGATCCTCACCTAGTGATAGCTGCCGCACAATTGCAAACAGAAACATATCAAGCATGTGCTGAAAAAGAGTTCGAAAATGTTGAATCGTTCATCACTAAAGCACCAGTAAACTTGAATGCCCCTAAAGTCAAAGGCATTTCTGTTTTACTAGGATTTAATGCTGATGAAAGATATGGTAACCATGCTATTAAAGAAACAGAATATTATGGTTCTTACAATAACTTCCATGATTATTTAAGTTATGATTTTGCATTTAGTGAAAATGATTTTGCTGATATGGAAAAAATAGTCAAGCATTTTTACATAGGAGACGAGAAAATAAGTTCTGATGTGAAGACAAATCTAGCAAATTTTGAGACTGATATCAGATTTGTTAATTCTGCAGAAAGAAGTATAGATAAATACTTTGAGAATGCTGTGGATAAAGTATTCTACTACATGTTTTCATACGTTGGTGATAGAAACTTTTCAAGGAGGAAGAATAATATAACCAATGGAGGAGCAGTACATGCTGATGAAATTGGATATTTATTCGATGTATCTCTATGGAAAGAGGAGCCATCACCTGAAGACCAGCTTATAGTTGACAGGATGACATCTATGTGGACAAACTTCGTCGAATATGGGTAAGTATGTATACGGATATAGTGGTATGAAACATTCTGAAACTAGCCATGGGGCCATGATCAGCTGTTCAGATTCAAGGGAGGGAATTAACTGTTCAGCATCGTCTCTTTGAAAATTTATTTCCAAATATAACTATGAAAATTGAGATAATATGATATATGCAGGTTTTTTTAAATGTTTGGTCCTCTTTTTTCTCTCCACACATTATTCAACCGTTGATAAGTAGCTGATTGAATATGGAAATAAGTATTATTTTCGTCAATGTTCATCTGTAGTTTTAGAATAAACTATAGGTACGCAGGTAAGATATCAATATGTGTTAAACTTATTCGATAATTTCTCAGAAAATACTGTCTTTTGATATTTGTTTTAAACCGTGCAATCTGATGAGAAAAGTATATATTACCTAAATCTTTTATTTTTTTAAATCTTATCTCGATTATTTCACTCTGCGAAATATCACGGGCCGTATTTGTAATCAGCTCTCATGAGTGACAGTGAGTTTGAGTTCGTATCAGAAATGTAATTTCAGTACAAACTGGCCTGTCAAATCCATACTTAATACTGCTCTCTATCGCTTCATAAATACGGCCCTTAAAGATATTTAAAATGCAACAAGATAATAATAATCCTCAAATCAGTTTATTTTTTCTCCAGAAAATTACAGTTACATTAAGCTAAGTAATGACTAATTATGTAGTAGATAGTTATAGGATGCTACCCAGTATATATTGAAATGTGATATTAGTACATTTTTATTTTTCAAATAATAATATTTTCCTTCCTGGCCTGGAATGTGCTAGCTGCATTTCCTCCTCATGCTGTAAAAACAGCTAAGGGATTCGAGGGTTTCAGTATATTGTAATTTAGGCGATGGGCTGACAAAGTGTCACTACAGCAATATCATACTACAAATATATCTTAAATAACCCTCAAAACTTTGTCAGACGTGGTGGATCGACCTTTGTTTAGGGATAAAGGCGTATTATGTACTATAGGGAGGGCTATGTTACGTAATAGGCGTGATTATATGTGTGTATATGTATGTAATAATATTTGTCTGGAGGACAAAAGGCTTTTTAGTATTCTGTTGATAGCTCTGCCTGATGAATGATTAATATGTTATGGTATTTATGTAGGTAATATATTTACAGAGACCCTACCCCAGACACAACTGAACTACTGCCTGTACACTGGGAACCTATCACCAGTGCGGACTCACCTCGCTACTACATGAACATAGACTCCGAAATGGTTCTTGGGAAGAGACCATACAACGACAGAGTGGCTTTCTGGAATCTCTTCTATAAAATGAACAAGCAGTTCCTGAAAGGCATCGAAATTGAAAACTGAAGAAGTGGACGAATCACCGAAATAAACAATTATATTATCGTTTTTTATTTTATTACATACATACATATATTTTATTGTTAGTTTTGCTGATGAGTCTAGTTTAGGTCAGAGGTGATATTTTATAGAATTACTATGTATATTGGTAAAGACGACATTTACCTAGCCATTGTTTTAATTACGTACATGTACCTTTATTTTGGTCGTTTAAGCTCTGCCTACCCCATTAGGGATAAAGACGTGATTATACTGTGACAGCATCCCGCAGACTCATATGGAATGCTCGGTCAAAGATACTGAACAGCATTCACCAGGAAATTCTTTCAGGAGATGAATAAACATATTGACTTTCCTGTACAAAATGACCACCTCGATCAGACAGTTAGTGTGGAAAAGCTTTTTTTTTTTAAATTCCTGAAATTTCTTTCTCTCTGTGGAAGGCAACAAGAAAAATACAGGGTCCTAAACCCAACTTTAAGAAAACACAATGGTGAGTGGACCAAGTCAGACCTAGAAAAAGCCACCGCATTTGCAAAACACCTGCTCACTGTCTTTAAACCACTAGCATTCGCGAGAACAGAACACGACATAGAAGTCACCAATTATCTAGAGTCACCAATAAAATTGTGTCTTCCGCTTAAAAGAAGGTAAATCTCCAGGTTATGACTTGATAGATGCAGCAATACTGAAAAAACTACCAAGAATAGGATGCTTCTGACTGCAATATTCAATGCTTGCTTCAGACTAGAGCATTTCCTAAGCCAGTGGGAAATTGCCAAAATAGTCATGATCCACAAACCCGATAAGCCACCTCAAGAAACAGCCTCATATAGACCAATCAGCTTACTACCAGTAATGGGCAAACTTTACGAAAAAGTACTTTTAAACAGAATGAAATCACATCTACAAAGTGTTATACCAAAACACCAGTTTGGATTCAGAGAGGGTCATAGAACTATTGAGCAAGTAATCGCTTTATAGACAACATCAACAGAGCCTTTGAAAACAAGCAATACTGCTCAGCAGTTTTTATAGATATTGCCCAGGCCTTTGACAAGGTTTGGCATAAAGGTCTTTTTTTCAAGGTAAAAAACCTTAAAAAACTCATTACCCCACTCATTTTTCAAATCATAAAATCATACCTTGCCAAGAGATGCTTTGAAGTTAGACATAACCAAGCAAACTAAGAACTACACGATAACAACTCAAGAGTTTCACAGGGAAGTATATTGGGGCCAATACTATTATACCTTATATACACTGCTGACCTGCCAACAAATGTAAACATTATGAGCTACCTACGCAGATGACACCGCTTTGCTCTCATCAGACACGAATCCGGTCACAGCATTAGAAAAACTACAAATCCATCTACAGGAAATAGAGCAATGGCTTCATCTCTGGAGAATAAAAGCAAATCAAAGTAAATCAACACATGTAACATTCACATTGTAACGAGAAACATGCCCACCTGTAAAACTAAATAATGAAGACATTTCACAAACTGACTATGCGAGGTATCTGGGCATGCACCTAGACAGGCATCTGACATGGCAAAAGCACATTTGGACAAAACGTAAACAACTTGATACAGAACTGAGAACTATGCTCTGGCACATAGGCAAAAACTCCAAACTAAATCAATATAGCAAAATAACAATATACAAAGCCACCCTGAAGCCAATTTGGACCTATGGCATCCAACTGTGGGGCAAAGCTAGCAACAGCAACCTTGAAATATTAAAACGTTTCCCAAACAAACTATTAAGAATAATGTTCAACATACCGCAATATATCAGCAACAAGTATATCCACATGGACTTTGGCATGAACACTGTCAAACAGGAAATAGCGCTGTACAGCTCAAAATATCAGAACAGACTATCAAATCATGTGAACGAACTAGCTACAAAGCTGGAAGGCGCTGGTAGCCTATGCTTCTCCAGGCTAAAAATACACAGTATACCAAACCTAGCACAAAGATTTGACACCGGTCAGAGAGATGAATCAGTGGATCATCTGCTCTTATTTAAAACAACACAAGAAGAATTGATTTCAGACAAATTAAAGGCTCATTGTTACAGAAATAGATTGCCATGTTGCAGAGAAGAGAGAGAATAAAAATCTTGAAAGAATTTCAATGTCAAGTTTTGTTGACTGAGTATCGGTTTACGGAACGTTGTCCCTTACAACCCGTATGTATGTATATAAGTACCCTGAGAGGATAACACTCGTGTTTTGAAAATCCATTTTCATTGCGCTTTTTTGAAGGTCGCCATACAAAACAATACATTCTGGGCAACCAATTTGAAGATTGAAAAATTCCTCCATTTTGCACAGAAACGTATCAAACTGAAACAGAATATGGGGACATATCTCAAAATATACCGATCGTCTTTTGTCTGCTCTAATACGAGTATCAAGACAAATATTTAAATCAAATTCATTGAATGTATTATATATCGGATTTGACGTTGAAGATTTGTCATAGAAGCAGGATCGTTCGATCGTTTCATTAAAAAATAAATATGACTGTTTAACTTCAGATTGGCGGAGTTCTGGTCCTCAAAAATGTAAATTGAGTTTGCCTCAATTCGAAAAAAAGAAGAAATTTTAAAATATAGATTATTGCATTTTGCATTTTGCATTTACGACTTTAAGGCTCGTATTTATAAAGCAATCTCAAGATTGAGAGCAATATTAAGTATGGATTTGACAGGCCACATTGTACTAAAATAAAGTTTCTGATAAAAATCACTAGCTTTCAGTCTCAAGTACTGTTTATACGGCTTCCAAACTCAAACTGAATGAATGAGGCACCGTAATCAAGTCGGTCGGAGCAAAGATAATCGCTTCAGGTAGAGATTCACACAAGGTTTCGACCTTCGATGCAAATGCGGGGAAGACCCACAGACCATGCCCCATTTGATAGCTTGCACCACACACAGAAGAATATAAGCGACTTCTGAAATCAGTGGCTTCACATGCCCAACCACCTGCTTGCGAGATCAGTTAATGCAGGCAACCAAAAACGCAGTCATGGTTGCGGACTACTGGGATAGAAATTTAATTAAAAAAAGAAGACAAGGTATTGTCTTGTCATCGATGCGATAGAAGAAGTCAAAATTAAAATATTTATTTCCAAATAGATTCTAAAGATTATTTTTGGAAAGTCACGACTGTATATAAAGAAATAACATGTCACAAAATAAAATAGTAAATATATCACAATGAAAAAAGCGCGGCACGAGATATTCGTACTTTGCGGCTACCCTTTATTTTGCCTTGATCCTATTTTTGGCTTTCCTTTTGCTAAAATAGGGTTAATGTCCCTATAAATTAAACTATAAATTACTAACCTATTTTGGAATATCCATTACTACAATCATTTGCATAAAATAATATTATATTAGAATATTATATTATTTTCCTTAAACATGCGCGAAAATATTGTCTTTATTTTTGAATAAAGAATACGCGAAGTATCATATTTACGTACACTGAAAAATCAAAATCACTTCCCGGCGCGCTTTTTGAATTTTGAACGAAGAGCGCGCCTGCAATGTTGTATGAAACGGCGTGCTGTTTGAATTTAGAACTCTTTAATCTATCGTACACATTGCGTTCTCGCTGTATAGCCACAGATGCGTTTACCTTTCGGACCAAATTGTAAAATAAAAAAATAAATTGGCGGTAAAGCGGAGTTCGTTGTTAATTATTTTGTTAATAAACATAAATTAAAATGAGTTCCGATGATTCTGAAAGTGAAAATGAAATGGACATTGACTGCACTCCACCAGATTTAAGATCAGAAGTTAAAACAATAACATTTTCGTTCAATAATTGTCCTAACATGAGTAATGTAACTTTTGATATTAATAAAATTTATTCTGTAAAAGGCCCTTTTTATTTCCTTGCATTTTTTTTAGAAAAGCGCTATATATGCCTCGGCCGAAATGGCAATTACCTGTCTCGTATCATTGAAGTCCTCGCCTGCGGCTCGGCCTTCAAACTTATACTCAACCTGCAATTGCCTATTTCGCTGCCTTTGCAATAATGTACTATTACTAGAGTAAAATAATCTACGAAATCAAAGAACTAAAACTTTGGTGATTAGAATCTGAATATTTTTTTTATTCAAAGAACTGTTATTTTTAGGCGTATGTTTATTTATCTTCGCATTATTCCTTTTTTTAGTATTAATTTTCAATGCCCTTCAGGTGTTGCTTGTTCATCTTATAGAATAGGTCCCAGAAGGCCATCCTGTCGTTGTATGGTCTCTTATCCAGGACCATTTCGGTGTCTATGTTCATGTAGTACCGAGGTGAGTCCGCGCTTGTGATTGGTTCCCATTTTACAGGCAATAGTTCTGTGATCTCTGGGGTTGGGTCTCTGGAAATAAGTAAATCGGGTGTAAGAGGCAGCGTTCTAGAAACTGATAAAGGTTGTTCAACGACACTGAACAACTTTTACCAGGTTTTTTTTCAGGTAGTAAATAATAAAGACGTTTTCATACAAATTGACTGATTAAGTTGGCCATTTTGTATGAGACCGTAATTTTTTTCATTACATTACAAGTAGATACCAATATACAAGAATAAATGACTTTTTTCTTTAAGAGGTAGGCAGAGAGTCAATAGCCTTTAAGGATATGCTAAATCAGGGAATAAAAATTACCGATCTTTCGATATTGTTTGAAAGTAACTTAATTAGAGGTTGCTTAAACTTATTTTTAAATTTACTTCTAAAATTCTTCTTCATTCTGCCAGGTATCACTATAGGGTTACGAGTCAGTAGTAACACTAGGAACGCAATCAACCCCTCTTATTTATGTATCATCATATGTTTCTTCCATACTGGACTGAGAGCGAGAGAAAACATAGAATGTGGCAGCTGCATTTCCTCCCGGGCATGCTGTAAAAACCAGCTAAGGGATTCGAGGGTTTTAGTATATTGCAATTTAGGCGATGGGCTGACAACCTGTCACTACAACAATATACCTACAAATCTATCTTAAATAACCCTCGAAACTTGGTCAGAAGTGGTGGAACGACTGTTGTTTAGGTCGTTTACGCTCTGCCTACCCAATTAGGGATAAAGGCGTGTTATATTTATGAAAGTTCTAGTAGCAATGATCCTTATATAAGTTATCTTGCCTTATGTTTGCAAAGATTAGATTATAGGTAAAAGATAAAGAGACCCCATATATAGGATCATTTTAATGATAAAAAACATAACAAGGTCAAGTGTTTTCTGAGAAATTTTCTTTTCGCGCACTTAGCCTGCGTAATAAGTCTAATATCCACAAGAAATATGATTAAAAATTGGTCCTACTATAGAAAATGACTTGATCACTTGAGGTTACTTGAATGGGAGAACTTTTTTCTCTAATTAGAATCTACGTTCCTTTGTAAAAGTTGATCATGATCACGTGTTAAATTTTATACTGTTTAACAATAATATTAAGCACCTACCCATATTTTGCGAAGTTTGTCCACATCGTTGTCATCCTATCCACTATAAGCTGGTCTTCAGGTGACGGCTCCTCTTTCCATAGAGATACATCGAATAAATATCCAATTTCATCAGCATGCAGAGCTCCTCCAACGGTTATATTCATCTTCCTTCTCACATAGTTTCTATCACCAACGTATGAAAACATGTAGTAGAATACTTTATCCACTCCATTATCAAGATACAAATCTATACTTCTTTCTGTAGGATAAGCAAATAAGACATCTGTTTCAAAATTTGATAAACTAATCTTCACATCAGAACTTATTTTCTCATCTCCTATGTAGAAATGTTGGACTATATTTTTCATATTATCCAATTCATTATCACTAAATGTAAAGTCGTAATTCAAAAAAATTTGGAAGTTATTGTAAGTATCGTAATAATCTAGTTTCGCTAGAGCATGTCCTTCAAAAGTTTCTTCAGCATTGAATCCTAGTAAAACTGGGATGCCTTTAACCTTCGGTACTTTTAAGTTTACTGGTGCTTTAGTGATGAATGATTCAACATTCTCGAATTCTTTCTCAGCACATGCTCTAAAGGTTTCTGGTTGAGATTGTGCTGCAGCTACCACTAGATAAGGATCAGTTTTTGAAAGAAAATTTAAGGCTTCCGATACATCGCTTGTACTAAAACCAAGTAACTCAGCTAATATCAATGGGATGTGAGTATTAGAGTCTGCAACAAAACCTGGAAGTAATTCCGTTCCACTCTGCAAAATAGCACGATTGAACATTTTTTCGTTTTCTGAAATCAAGTGCATGCCCACAGAAAAACCGCCAGCGCTTTCACCCATAATAGTGATTTGGTTTACATCTCCTCCAAACGACTCTATATTATTCTTGATCCACCTTAGTGCTAATACTTGATCCTTTAGGCCTTGGTTACCAGCCACGTCAGGAGTATCCAAGCACATAAACCCGTATGGGCCCACCCGATAGTTTATACTGACTAATATTACGTCGTTTCTGACTATGTATTTAGGTCCAGTGATTATTCTGTCTCCGGATCCAAACAAGAGGGCTCCACCATGAATCCACACTAAGACTGGTCGACGATTTTGTGAAGAAGCTGTGTTGGGAACGTAAATGTTGAGACGAAGGCAGTCCAGTGTTCCCACCAGAGTTTTGTTGAACTCCTCAAATTGTGGACAGACGGCGGAGTCGTCGTAAGCTTCAAATACATTTTCGAATGGTGGGTAGGCAGTGGAAACCTGGATGGTACAAAATGATAAGTTTATCATGTGTTGACCTAATAAATTATTCTTATTCTATTGATCAAGTCTACGAAATTTTGTCATGGACTAGGGATAGCTGGTACTAAATTGAGTAGGACTAAATTAGATGTAGTGGTACTAAATTGGATGGACAACCTCTTGAATAAAAAATAAAATAATACTTACACCAAAAGGATTGTCTTCATTTACTTTCCCGAAAGGAATACCTAAGAACATTGAATAAGCACCGTCGGTTGCTCTTAATCCTCGAATCAGACCAACTTTTGTATCCACTAAAGGGTCAATTCTCGAAAACCCTTCAACAAAAAAATGTTGAAGTACAAATACCAGAAAAAATAAAAAGTGTATTCTAGCCATCTTGACTACACCTTTCACACTGAAGGGGTATTTATCAGTGGCTATAAGTGTTAGATGAATTGATATAATGAAGTGTTTTGTCATCTTAGGTTAGCGTCTGATAAGAAATTTTCGGATCTTATTTTTGGATAAGAGGTTGATAACATATTTCATGGACATGAAGAGGTTATTTTCAGTTTTCTTTGCTCAAATTGGTTTTTTCTTTTGGTTACGTAAACTATAACAGATTTTTTAAAATTAGAAACGCGGTTGCCTTTAACTCTAGACACAAAGGTCAGGGGTGACCGTGACAGAGTCGACTTTGGAGAGAGCACACCCAGAAGATTCCAATTTATGGCACTGGTGTAATCTCACGCACCGACGAAACTCAGCATGCTTATAATTGCACTTGTGCTTAAAAATGTGCACTTTATTATTTTTATCCAAGTTTTACCTAGGAAGTGTCTTTACTGTTGAAGCCTTATTACTTACCCAGCCTATGACACCTATACTGCAAGGTACATAAAAAGTTGTTTTTTTATGCGAGTGAATTCTCGAGTCGAACGACCCGATGAATCCTGGTGTCAGAGTTTTAAACCGCTTAGTAGCACAGCTATTAGGCTCTGACATGGTTTGAGTAACGACCACTATCAAAGACAGCGACCGGGACCAATGTCTTAACGCGCCCTCCGAAGCACGGAATCCTGTTTATTTTTCAGACAATCAGGCGATTCAGCCTAGAATGTTCTAACCAAACTGGGGAAAACCTCACAAAGTGATAAAAAGACAAATATCAACTTTGTGTTCCATGGGAATCGAACGCAGGACCTCCGGATCGTAAGCCCATGGATCTGACCAGTAGAACACGGAGGCTGTAGTATAAAAAGTTAACACACCTTTTAGTAAGGTCGAGTAGCTATTCTGTAGAAGGTCGCCATACAAAACAATATATTCTGGGCAACCAATCTTTATTCAATTTGAAGATTGAAAAATTCCTCCATTTTGCACAGAAACGTATCAAAGTGAAACAGAATATGGGGACATATCTCAAGATATACCGATCGTCTTTTGTCTGCTCTAATACGAGTATCAAGACAAATATTCAAATCGAATTCTTTGAATGTATTGTATATCTGATTTGACGTTGGAGATTTGTCACAGAAACAGCGCCTTCCGTCAAATATGAAATACGAAGCTAAAATAAAAATACTAGATTTCAGAATTTTGTATTTGGGATTTTAAGGTCCGTATTTATAATCAGCACTTGAGAATGACAGCTAGTTTGAGTTCGAATCAGAAGTGTCATTTCTGTACAAAATTACCTGTAAAATCCATACTTAATATTGCTCTTAGTCTTGAGATAGCTTTATAAATACAACCCTAAGACTTCTTGGTTAAGAGGAGTTTTGACCTGCAGATTCCTATACAAAAGGCGATTACGGTCATACCTTCATCAAAATCCTCTTAAAGATGTGCTTATGTCTTATTTGAATGACAGGAAGTTACTTCTTCTTCTGTCGAGTGGGTATCGAGTCTATGGACCCGATGAACCCTGGTGTCAGAGTTTTTAAACCGCCTAGTAGCACAACTATCAGACCTCTGACATGGTTTTGTGTAACGACCACTATCATAGACAGCGACCGGGACCGACGGCTTAACATGCCCTCCGAATCACGAAATCTTTTTCTTTTCGGACAATCAGGTGATTCAGCCTGCAATGTCCTACCCAAACTGGGGAAAAATTCACAAAGTGATAAATTCTCAAATATCAACTTTGTGTTTTACCCCCTGGGAATCCAACCCAGGACCTCCGGATCTGGAGCCCATGGCACTAGCCACTAGACCACGGAGGCATTTAGGAAGTTACTTAATGTTGATGTTTATACAGTTCAGAAACCACATTTTCACGTTCAGTCAAAGAAGTCTGTCTGGCTTTTATACCTGAATTCTACCGCAAGCCGGCTTAAAGCGAAAACAGCTTTTCCCAGAAATTATATTTCAAACCGCTTTTAATTTTAAACTGATATTAATATAAACGAAACCAGACAAACAGCAGTGATTCGAGGAATTAGAGTTAAAGCTTCGGTGGTTAGCCTCAACAGAAGGAATGTTTCCTTTCTACACTTGTTAACAAACAAGTAAATATTAAACACCATTTTAGAATTTAAGTATTTAAGTATATTTATTTCAAAGAAAGGTACAAAGGTAAACTTAATTAACATCTCGCCAAACTGATATCCAGTTTGTGACGAGTATCGCGCTTAAACTATTTCGGCTTGTTCCCTATCTGTAACTAAGTACATACTATACAAATAAAGTTTAATACAAACAATATATTCTAGTCCTCTAAACAGTTTAACATTTCCGTTTTTTTTTACATATACTTACTTACATGCTGGCCTGGGAGTGAGAGAAAAACATAGAATGTGCCAGCTGCATTTCCTCCCGGGCATACTGTAAAAACCAGCTAAGGGATCAGAGTTTTTGGTATATTGCAATTTAGGCGATGGGCTTGTCAACCAACCTGTCACTACAGCAGAATACCTTCAATTCTATCATAAATAACCTTCAAAAGTTTGTAATTTTGGTCGTTTACGCTCTGCCTACCCATTAAGGAAAAAGGCGTGATTATATGTATGTATGTACTTACTTAACTTATGACTATTTCTTAAATCACGACTTAACTAATGTAAGTGTATACCTGTCATTTTCTATCGTGAGAGAACAGAACGAGATAAGACGGCAAAAATTTCAAACAAGATTAAGTTAAGTTGTGTGCTCTACGAATCGATAGTAATAAGTAGGTTATTATGTTGAAATTTACTTCGATGATGAACTGCAAACGTTAAAAAACTACAGAATGCAATTAACAGCTGCTTCTTCTTTTTACGAGTCTTCTCGATGTTTATTTACATACATACATAAGAGCTTGATGGTGTAGTGGATATGGCCGCTGCCTCCTGAGCGTGGAGGTCGTGGTTTGAATCCCACCACGTACCAATGTGTTTTTCGGTTTTCGAATTTCATATGTACGTTTATTCGGCGCTTTTACCGTGCTTCGGAAGGCTCGTTAAGCTTTTGGTCCAAGTTAATATCGTTTAATACTGTAGATATTAGTCGTTAAACCATATCAGAGGCCAGTGCTAAGCATTGGCGGCTTGAAAACTCTGACCTAATCTAGGATTGGTTCTGGTTTCCCTTCTGGGTTGCGGAGGTCAGATGACAATCACCCTGTGTAAAAACCAGGACCCTCATTTAATCCCCTAGATTAGGTAGCCGAACCCCATGAGATACGGGATAAGACTAGGGAGATGATTTACATAGATACATATTTACATAAAATCACGCCTTTATCCCTAATAGGGAAGGCAGAGCGTCAACTGTTTATTTACTCGCACTAATATAAAAATGACAGCCAAATTATTAATAGACTACAACCTACACTAGCAGTCTTATGTCCGTATTATTTTATCAAACTTTTTTATATTGAGAAATCAGAATACGAATCTCAACTACAATAATAAAAGTCTAGGATCTCCATTCAAGTCTAGTACTTACTAGAAAGGGGGTTGATAAAAGCTACCGTGCCTTATCTTGTAGACTGAATATCTGCAGTCACTTAGATAGTCTAGGCAAGGTATAGGTACTTGTTCCGCAAGCTTTTTGTCTAGCAAATTGCTTGTGTTTCAATGAATTGATTGCTTAAGAGTATCTAAGGCCCCTAATTATAAACAGTACTTGAGATTGACAGCTAGTTGAGTTCGTATCAGAAACGTCATTTAAGTACAATGTGGCCTATCAAATCCATACTTAATATAGCAACCAATCTTGAGATTGAAATACGAGCCTAAAATTATAAAATTTTGGACAAAACTACAAATTGCGAAAAACACGGCTTAGAATTTAGTGTTAACTAATATTTTATCTGATAACAGTTGAATAACAACTTCATTCGCTGAGCACTTGGTTGTATAGGTCTATACCTGTCATTTTCTATCACAAAAGAACAGAACGAGACTGCAAAGTGGCGCTCCCATCAGTAAAAAAAATTATAACTCTGTAAAAACGAAGTGAATCGAAAAACCGGTCCAACAGACTCATAATAGTAATTAAGATAATTAAGAACCTTTTTTCAATGCTGGCCTGGGAGCGAAAGAAAAACTTAGAATGTGCCAGCTGCATTTCCTCCCGGGTATGCTGTAAAACCAGCTAAGGGATCCGAGGGATTCAGTATATTGCAACTTAGGCGATGGGCTGACAACCTGTCACTACAGCAATATACCTACAAATATATCTTAAATAATCCTCAAAACTTTGTAAGACGTGGCGGAACAACCTTTGTTTAGGTCGGTAACGCTCTGCCTACCCCATTAGGGATAAAGGCGTGATTATATGTATGTTTCATAAACATAAGAACCTTATAAATTTAGCGCTTCATAGTTCGTTGTAGTAACAGGAAGAAAAATTGCGAATAACGGCCACCATCGGCAACAGTTTTTCGATTCACTGCGTTTTTAATGACTTATGTTTTTTTACTTATGGGCGCCACTTGGCTAGTATAAAGTCGTGCCCTCCACGAATCGATAGCATTGTATTACAATTTTTAAATTTAGATTTTCAGTTGATTAGGTCTACAAAAAAAAATGTCAAACCTGTTTATGTCGAGTAAGCGATTCGCCTAGATATAACCAAATTGAAAATTTATTCAGCTTTTGGCCTCGGGGCGGCATGGAAATCAGCCACACAGGTGCTGCTATATTGTTTTGGGAATATTGAATTTTACCCAACTTATTCCTAGTAGATAGTAAAAGTAGAGACGGGGTGCATAATTTTGTGTATATTTTATTGACGTTTTTGTATCGATGGACGGTGGAGGTAGCACAAACATTGTAGGAAGATACTGATATATTGCAGCTGGGATCAACTGTTTAACGTTGAAGCGTTAAAAGCTCTTTAGTTAGCATACTACTTTCTCCCATGCTGGACTGGGAGCGAGAGAAAACATAGAACGTGCCAGCTGCATTTCATCCCGAGCATGCTGTAAAAACCAGCTAAGGGATCCGAGGGTTACTGTATATTGCAATTTAGGCGATAGGCTGACAACCTGTCACTACAGGAATATATCTTTAATAACCCTCAAATTTTGTCAGTCGTGGCGGAGCAACCTTTATTTAGGTCGTTTACGCTCTGCATACCCCAATAGCGATAAAGGCGTGATTATATGTATGTATGTACTACTTGGGTGGTTGATTCTGTAAAGAGTCGCCTTGCCTACAGTGAGACTTGTATCGGAGACTGGCGCTTTACAGCTTGCTGTGTTCCGACCATTGATTTAAGAGAAGTCCTGGGAGCGCTACTTCTTCTTCTTCTATACATACATATTATTACGCCTTTATCCCTAATGGGGTAGGCAGAGCGTACACGACCTAAACAAAGGTCGTTCCGCCACGTCTGACAAAGTTTTGAGGGTTGTTTAAAATAGATTTGTAGGTATATTGCTGCAGTGACAGGTTGTCAGCCTGTCGCCTAAATTGCAATATACAGAAACCCTCAGATCCTTTAGCTGGTTTTTACAGCATGCCCGGGAGGAAATGCAGCTGGCACATTCCATGTTTTTCTCTCGCTTCTTCTTCTATTCTGAGGTTAACTCCGTCGGTTCCCTTGTAGTCCAGCGGTCTGAACCATGGGCTCTCGATCCGGAGGTTCCAAGTTCTATTCCCGGCGGGGGACAATGACTTTGTGTTGTTGTTTCTAGTTTTATCACCTGATTGTCCGAAAAGTAAGATGATCCATGCTGTCGAATCGGCATGTAAATAGTCGGTCCTGCCCCTGATTTCTCTCCGGTCGTGTCAGTCAATCTGTCCCATCAGAATAAGAGATTGAAGAAATAAAGAGTGGATCTGTGTGTAGCGCAAATACTTGGGCACTTAAAACTATTCCTGCGCAGCTTTGACCGATCTTTGGGAGATTGGCCGCCATCACATCGTTAAGAAGAGTATTAATTCCGTCATTGTTTTTATTGTGAAGCTTCTAGATAAACTTGATCGTTCCTTGACTTTGACCCACTAAGCTGTATCCTTTAGGACAGTTTACTAGGGTCAAGAGAAAATCCATTGCAAAAAGAAATATAACAATTTAAAAAAACGAGAAATCACAAATTAATGCAAAACCTGATAGGGGGCGACCTCTACTATAGACTATGAAGTAAAGTTCATACATACATACATAAAATCACGCCTTTATCCCTTACGGGGTAGGCAGAGCGTTAAACGCCTCGTAAAAGGCGCTTTCGCCGCGTCTGACAATAATTGAGGGTAATTTTAGATTGTAATGTGTATTGCCATAGTGACAGGTTGTCAGCCCATCGCCTAAATTACAATACACTGTAACCCTCGAGTCCCTTTTGCTGTCTTCTACAGCATGCCCGGGAGGAAGGGCAGCTGGAACATTCTATGTTTTTCCAGTCCAGCATGGAAGTAAAGTTCACAAAAGTATTTTTTACATAAGGAGAGCGAGTAAAGAAACATAAATACATACTATCACGCCTGTATCTCTAATGGGGCAGGCAGAGACAAAGGTTGTTCCGTCACGTTTGACAAAGTTTTCTGAGTTATTTAAGATAGATTTGTACGTATATTGCTGTAGTGACATGTTGTCAGCCAATCGCCTAAATTACAATATACTGAAACCCTTAGCTGGTTTTTACATCATGCTCGGAAGGAAAGGCAGCTGGCAGATTCTATGTTTTTGTCTCGCTCCCAGTCCAGCATGGAAGAAAGTAGAGAAACCACCTGAACTAATATAATGGTCAGCGATAGTCTACACCGACTTCCTTCACAGGGACTCAATGAGTGGCACTTCACAGCTCAAGATGGGGTGAGTTCTTGGACCCGATGGACTCATGTGTCAGAGTTTTTAAACCACCTAGAAGCATATAGGCCTTTGACATGGTTTTTGTAACGACCACTATCAAATACAACGACCGGGACCGACGGATTAACGTGCCCTCCGAAGTACGGAAACTATTTTCATCCAGACAATCAGGTGATTCAGCCTGCATTATCCTTACCAAATTGGGGAAAACTTCACAAAGTGATAAATAATATAAATCAAAACTAAAAAAAAATACAATACAAAATTGTTTATTGCACGAAGAAACAAAAACGTGACAGTCCTCCGGATCGAGAGCCAATGGCTCTGAACACTAGACCACAGAGGTAGTTGAGTTGTTGAGTGAGATGTAGTAGCATCCAAATATAGTCGGACTCCTGATATTCAACTAGTTTCAACTCGGATAAGACCGTGAGGCAAAATACAAAAGAATGCTGACTACAAAATATTTAAATACCAGGTACCTACTTTTAGGAATTGTTTTTTTTCAGCTTGTCGGATCGAGGTGGTTATTTTGTATAGGGAAGTCAAACATTTTTCATTACATACATACATACATGTAATCATGCCTTTAACCCTAATGGGGTAGGCAGAACGTAAACGACCTAAACAAAGGTCGTGGCGGAACTTCCGCCACATCTGACAAAGTTTTGAGGGTTATTTAAGATAGATTTGTATGTATATTGCTGTAGTGAGAGGTTGTCAGCGATCACCTGAATTGCAATATACATAAACCCTTGGATCCCTTAGCTGTTTTTTACAGCATGCCCGGGAGGAAATGCAGCAAGTACATTCTATGTTTTTTGAAAAATAATATCATTGTCAAAAAAAAAAACAGATGATTGTTGTTTAGTTTAGTTTGCTTGCTCTTCTTTTAGGTATAAATTTTGTGTTTTGCTCTACCCTGGATCCAGCCCTGTCTAACAGCTTCCCTCATGTTTTGATCAAGGAACTTTTTTCATAACAGAAAATACAAGTTGTTCATCGGTCTGCTTTGTTCTGCTGTTTTATTGCACCCGCAGTTTTCTTATTGTTTTCCTTTTATCTACTGCTTCTTGTTTCGAATGACGTTATTCTATGTGGGGGCAACTTAGATCCTAGATAGATAGATAGTTAGATCTATACGAGGACAGGTCTTCGCAAACTGATAGTGTTAAAAGCGTTGCTCAGTCAACGAAACTGATCAAATTTAACAAAGAGTTCTTTCCGGAAAAGCAAAATACTTTGTCACTTCTCATGCTCGAAAAAGTACTACTTTATGCAGAATCTAGGCGACATAAAGTTGAACTTGATGCACAAGGGCAAAAAAGTATCTTTTTAAATGTATCTATACTAAGGCAGTGACCATTTAGACCATGCAGCCAAACATAATAAATTGTGCACGGATAAAACTTGCTAATTTATAATATATCCTTCCCTATTTGTATTTTTGGTTTATAAAAGATAATACGAAAAAGTAACTAAATATCAATACATATTCATCACTAAAAAAAACAATATTCCAAAATAATTTGCACAAAAATTAAAAAAAGTAAAGTAGCGGGAAAGAAGCTGTGAAATTTTACTTTGAATTTTAATTAAATAAATGTTAGTATGTTATGTTACTGTTTTATTTTCTCGCAATCGAAGTGAAAAGCAGAGTTTATAACTCGTGCACAAATCATTTTTATCCTCGACTTCTTCATCTGCCCACGATCTCGGATAATAATGACTTGCTTTATGCACTCGGCATAAACTCTACTATTTTTTTTTTTTTTAAAACACGATTACAATCATAGCCCCTACTAGGATTCCCTGTATCGGGGTGCCATGGACATAAACAGAAACAACCACAAATAACACCCAGACCCAGAAACAGACATTTAAACTCAATCTAATTAGTTAGCATGTGATGTCAGATCGTCATAATACTTCTGTATAAAATGTCGTTTGAAAGACAGATAGATACGAGTAGTTTTAGCTTTATAATGGTATATTATTTTCTTGATGGATAGTTTTTCTATATTAACAGATGTTATTAAAATTTTGGATATTTTATTTGAAAATATAGTCAAATACCTAATCATATTTTATATGCATGTAATCTATGTATGCGGAAGTAAAACATTTTTCGTTTCCTAAATAAAAATGCTGTTGAGTGTTGTTCAGTTTCATTAGAGCAACACTTGTCGTTTGTAGGAAGCTGTCCCTTACACCCCGTATATTGTTTTACATAAGACACTGTCCATTATTTCTATCCACCAAAAGGGAACGTCACGCCTCTTGATTCAGCGAATGCTTTAAAACTATCACATTTAATTTGCACTAAGCAAACTACCTAACACACAATGATAACATATTTAAAACTAAAACAATGTAATATTCACGTTGTTTACGAGAATTATACAAGGTGGCGCAAAAGAAATCACCCTATTGGAAGATGCTCTCATTTTTGCAAATGGCCGCCAATGTCAAATCTGTTTTGACATTTGTGGACTAGACAGATGCAGAATACAAGTGAACAAGCCATGGAGCGATACACTCCCCAAGAACGCGGAAAAATCGTGTCTATTTTTTTGAGTAACAATTCGTCTGTGGTGTTGGCGCAGCGCGAATTCCGTCGCCGATTCCCCGGCCGTCCGACACCGACTGCGCAAACACTGCGACGTTTAGCCACCAACCTTGAAGAGTATGGGACCACACGAGACGTTGCTAAGAGTGGCCGGCCCCGGAGCGCCCGTTCTGCCGAGAATATCGCCGCTGTAGCCGAGGACGTTGAAGTGAGCCCCGAAACATCGACCAGACGACGTGCCACGCAATTGGGCCTCAGCCGGCGGTCCTTGCAGCGAATTTTGGTGCGAGACTTGAAGATGTTTCCTTACAAAGTCCAGACCGTGCATCAGCTGCTGCCTGCCGACCGCCAAACGCGCGTAACCTACGCCCAAGCCATCCTCAATCTCGAGGAAGAATTGGACAATTTTTCGACCAAAATCATCATGAGCGATGAGGCTCATTTCCACCTCAGCGGTTACGTGAATCGGCAAAATTATCGCTTCTGGGGCACCGAGAATCCACGAGTGATGCACGAGGAGCCGTTACACCCGCTCAAAGTGACTGCGTGGTGCGCTGTTCACGCTGGAGGAGTCATCGGGCCATTTTTTTTCGAGAACGCCGCGGGTCAAACGACAACAGTGGACGGTGCGCGCTATAGGGCCATGTTGACCGAATTTTTTCTGCCGCAATTGGACGAATTGGGACTGGAGGACATGTGGTTCCAACAGGACGGGGCAACGGCGCACACTGCACGAGCCACAACCGACATTCTGAAGGCGGCATTTCCGGGTCGCCTAATCTCTCGTTTTGGCGATTTGCACTGGCCGGCCAGATCGCCCGATTTAACGGTCCCGGACTTCTTTTTATGGGGTTTTTTGAAGTCTCGTGTTTACGTCAACAAGCCTGAGACCTTGGAAGCCCTCAAAGACAACATTCGACACGAGTGCGAGAATCTGTCGCCCGAAGTTCTCGCCGAAGTGATGAAAAATGCCATAAAACGAGCCCGTATGGCAATCAATTGTAACGGCGCCCATTTGGCCGATATCATCTTCTCGACTTGACCAGTAAAATTCTAAAGGTGCAAATAAATATAATCAAAAAACAGATTCGAAGTTTTTCATTTAGAAAAAAAATGAGAGCCAAACAACATCGGATGACTTCTTTTGCGCCACCTTGTACTACTGGAATTCAGAATGGGGTTCCATCCTTCACTAACTTCCCCTATATCTCCCTTTATTCAACCCCTACTCTTCGCACCCTATCCATTGCTGGGTTTGATCTATAGCTTCTTCTAAAAGGTCAGTCTAAACCGTCGATGTGTAGTGAAGTGAGTTTATTTGAACTAGTCGTAAGTTACTATGGTGTAGTGTTGCGGTGTCTGTTATGCGTTTGTTGACAATTCGGCTTTCAAGTCACGCTGCACTCTAGGCGGTTGCAGAATGCATTTGGTTCTAGTAAAGAACGTCGTTGGTAGACAAGCGGATTTATACACGCGCGGTTATTAAACGCTGATTTCAAGTCACGCTGCACTCTATGCGGTTGCAGAATGCATTTGGTTCTAGTAAGGAACGTCGGTGGTAGACGAGCAGTTTTATACACGCGCGGTTATTAAACGCTGCTTCCAAGTCACGCTGCACTCTATGCGGTTGCAGAATGCATTTGGTTCTAGTAAGGAACGTCGGTGGTAGACGAGCAGTTTTATACACGCGCGGTTATTAAACGCTGCTTCCAAGTCACGCTGCACTCTAGGCGGTTGCAGAATGCATTTGGTTCTAGTAAAGAACGTCGTTGGTAGACAAGCGGATTTATACACGCGCGGTTATTAAACGCTACTTTCAAGTCATGCTGCACTCTATGCGGTTGCAGAATGCATTCTAGTAAAGAACGTCTGTTGAAGACGAGCGGTTTTATACACGCGCGGTTATTAAACGCTGCTTTTATCTCACGGTGCACTCTAGGCGTTTAAGAATGCATTTGGTTCTAGTAAAGAACGTTGTTGGTAGACAAGCGGATTTATACACGCGCGGTTATTAAACGCTGATTTCAAGTCACGCTGCACTCTATGCGGTTGCAGAATGCATTTGGTTCTAGTAAAGAAAGTCGTTGGTAGACAAGCGGATTTATACACGCGCGGTTATTAAACGCTACTTTCAAGTCATGCTGCACTCTATGCGGTTGCAGAATGCATTTGGTTATAGTCAAGAACGTCATCGCTGGTAGAGGAGCGGTTTCATACACGCGCGGTTATTAAACGCTTTGACAATTCGGTTTTCAATTCACAGTGCACTCTAGGCGGTTAGAGAATGCATTAATAAAGAACGGTGGCAGACAAGCGTTGATACACGCATGGGTTTCGAAACGCATTGATACGTAACTGCTGTTTTGACTGCCTCCATGGTCTAGTGGTCAGAGCCATGGGCTTACGATCCGGAGGTCCTGGGTCCGATTCCCAGGGGGGGACGGACAAAGTTGATGTTTGTCAATTTATCACTGTGAGGTTTTCCCCAGTTTGGTTAGGACATTGCAGGCTGCATCACCTGCTTGTCCGAAAAAAAAGGATTCAGTGCTTCGGAGGGCATGTTAAGCAGTCGGTCCCAGTCGCTGTCTTTGATAGTGGTCGTTACTCATACCATGGCAGAGGCCTGATAGCTGTGCTACTAGGCGGTTTGAAAACTCTGACACCAGGGTTCATCGGGTCGTTTGACTCGAGAATGCACTCGCTAAGAAGCTTAGAATACGAGTATTAAGCCTATACAGTATAAGTTACTTATTTTATTATAATGTTTATTTTTTTTTTATTTGAATAAAAAAACATCCAACCATGAATTTAAGCTTAGAATCTGAATGTGTATAGATAGATAGCAGTGGCGAGGGGTGCAATTTTATCGAGTTACCCTCGAAGCAACAAAAATCATTATTATTATTATGTTTGTATTCCGTTCTATTTCGGCTCGGCTACATATTGTTGCCGGTATCACAATGCTCACGGGCCTTATTATTATTAGCCTATGCTGTCTCCCACTGCTGGGCAAAGGCCTTCCCATAAAAAAAAACATACACGTACTTTATAGTTTCAATGTAATTTCGGAGTTGGTGAAGGTGGAATTCTTGAAAGAGAAGCCGACGGGAATCAGCTTGTATGGACCCTTCGCCACTGGTAGATAGATATATCCGCAGGACGGTACTTAGAAATACATACATACATACTAATCACGCCTTTATCCCTAATGGGGTAGGCAGAGCGAAAATGACCTAAACAAAGGTTGTTCCGCCACGTCTGACAAAGTTTTGAGGGTTATTTAAAGTAGATTTGAATGTATATTGCTATAGTGACAGGTTGTCAGCCCATCTCCTAAATTGTAATATATAGAAACCCTCGGATCCATTAGCTGGTTTTTACAGCATGCCCAGGAGGAAATGCAGCTGGCACATTCTATGTTTTTCTCTCGCTCCCAGTCCAGCTTGGAAGTAGGTACTTAGAAATAAGCTTTACTAAGAGTACTGTTGTTACCATAGATTAAGTTGTACATATAAAATAGTTTTAAAGGCTTACATGTTTGGCTTAGACTGTAAATGTAAGTTTTCTATTAATAAATAAATAAATAAATATTACACGTAAAACAAAATAACAGAAAATTCAAACAAATGAAATAAAAACTAAAGTATAATGAAGGCGGCCTTATTGCTATGGTAGCAATTTCTACCAAGCAACCTTTCTGCAAAGCTGCTGTTTAATTTATGTCTTTTTTTCTCATGAAAAGTCTTCATTTCCAGTTCTAAAAATAGGCCTATTTTATGACGTCTATTAATATATATACATATACACACAAATAATCACGCCTTTATCCCGAATGGGGTAAGCAGAGCCTGAACTGCCAAAGAAAAGGCCGTTCCGCCACGTCTGACAAGTTATGAGGGCTATTTTAGACTGAAATCTGTAACGTTATAGTGACAGGTTGTCAATCCACCGCCTAAATTGCAATACACTGAAGCCCTCGAATCCCTTTGATTTTTACAGCATGCCGGGGAGGAGATGCGGCTCATTCTATGTTTTTTTTATCACTCGCAGTCGAGCATGGAAGCATTAATCAGTTCATGTTTATAATATTTTCATATACCTGTATAAGTTTTTCAAGCGCTCGTCTGCACAGCCTTACAATAACAACGTTCTTTCCTCCAAAGCTTCTTTTTCAGAGAATAGTTTTCAAGAACTTATGAAAGAAGCTGTAGCACTTAACATACAAATTAGACTCTACAAAAGTAGCTATTTTTCTTTCTACTAACTTGAACTGCAAGAGAGGTCTTACTATAGAAGTTACACCGGGTGTAAGGGACAGCGTCTGATAAACTGATAGGGGTTGCTCAGTCAAATAAACTGAACAACATTCACCAGGATTTTCTTTTATTGAAACGAAAAATATAAATACTTTCGAATACAAAATGACCACCTCGATCAGTCAGTTTGTATGGAAAAGCAAATTTAAAAATAAATTCCTGAAAGAATTTCCTGGTTTAATTTCGTTAACTGAGCAACCGCAATCAGTTTGCGGGACGCTGTCCCTTACACCTCGTGTATATATATATGTCTTGGATAAATTAGGTTATTGATAAATATTTTTCTGACTAAAAATGACAGAAACAGCGTGCCCTCCGAAGCACAGAAACAAACATGCAGAAGATAAGGTTTTTTCAACCTCAAGAAGTTATATTATAATATACCTAACTTTATATCCCCTGGAGAATAGAACCCACTATCATCGGAATTCGGATCAAGCGCCCAAGAATTTGACCACTGCACCACACAGCAAATTTTTATTTTTTCACGTAATTACGTACACCGTAAAATGGTAAAATGCCAACGGAATTTGACAAACAAGCTAATGTATACAGAATCAAAGTGTTTCAAACATGCTTTTGATCCTTTATGAAGCGGAAGCCTTTGAAGCTGATGAAAAAAAAAACAACATTTCCAAAGCAATTTTAACTGGAGCCCACGGAATTTTATCACAGTTTTCGAAAAAAAATATTACGTACAGGTTATATTTTTTAACAAAGTTACCGTAATCAGATTTTACAGAATATTTTTTCTGTCTTTTCTTCTTTGATGCTGGTATATATTTTATTTATCATCCGGTCTTACATGAATGAAAGTAAATAGCAGTATCGCTGTTCAAAAAGAAATACGAATATCAGGTTTTTTTAAAGATGCCTAAAGAAAATTGCTAAAATAAGCGGAAGTCAATTTGCGTTTCTATATTGCTTTACTTACGCTCGTATTTATGAAGCGATCTCAGACTTGATAGCAATATTAAGAATGGATTTGACAGGCCAGTTTGTACTGAAATGACATTTCTGATACGAACTCAAACTCGCTGTCACTCATGGGAGCTGATTTTAAATACGGCCCTTGATTGGTTAAATAGATGATCATCTCCCTAGACTTATCCCGTATCTCAAGGGTCGGCTACCTAATCTAGGTGATTGAACGAGGGTACCGGTTTTTACACAGAGCGACTGCCATCTGACCTCCGCAACCCAGAAAGGAAACCAGACCCAATCCTAGATTAGGTCAGAGTTGTCAAGCCGCCAATGCTTAGCACTGACCTCTGACAGGCTTAACGTGCTATCCGAAACCGAAAAACACATTGGTACGTGGTAGGATTCGAACCACGACCTCCCGCTCAGGAGGCAGCGGCCCTATCCACTACACCATCGGGCTCCTTATAATTAGGTACTTTATGGGATTGCACCTTACAATGAAACTAAAATTGCTAGAAACAATTTAATTTTGCATTTCTTACATAAAAAACGCATTACACCAAGAAATACAAAAGAAACACATCGCCATTCTAAATGAAAAGTACCTAAAGCTTTTGCTGTATTTTTTCATTAGTTTAGTTTTGAGAAGATTATTATGTTGGGTTTGATAAATTAAAATGGACATCACATCACTTTTGTTCTGTGATTCAAACATAACATGTTCCTTAATCTTACGTTTAGTAGACATATAATTCTTTAAAGTCATTAATCTACTTTAACCTTAATATCTATAACAGTTACCCTTTTTCACATAACATGAGCATTCTGATACATGTGAAAAGCATAATTTTTTTGCCAGTCATAAAGGAGTCTCTTTCGTACCCGTGATGTTTCTATATTTCCGACCTGCTCTCAGGAGGTTCATGTTATCTGAAAAATAGTATATGTATAGTATTTCCAACTCAGTTTTAGAATAAAAGTAAACAAAGTTTAATGTCTTTTAATCGAAGATCTTGTTTCTAAAATAAGTTTTAGTTATTACATATAACAACATAATGAAATAGTAATTTTATTAATTTCAGTAATTTGCGAACACGTATAATTTTGTTATGAAATGTGTTTTTGAAAGACATGAAACTTTGTTTACAAATGCCTTTATCCCTAATGAGGTAGGCAGAGCGTAAACGACCTAAACAAAGGTCATTCCGCCAAAACAAAGTTTTAAGGGTTATTTAAGATAGATTTGTAGGTATATTGTTGTATTCTTTGTTTACCTTTATTCTAAAACTGAGTTGGAAATATTTATAGTATAATATACTTAAATTCCATTCAGCAATAAGACAGAAGCTCGTCGACATTGCAGGGTTTATCGCAACACTCTGTGGCCACACCCATGCTCCTTCTGCCACGCAACTTGGCCTCCAGAGCCCTGTGACGACTTATCCACGGCCAGGACATGCTGTCTCGCTCTTTGTATGGATTGAGAATCATATCTGAAAGTTTTAATAAGATAACAATGAAGCTATCTGTCACAATAAAATCAAGGAATCTATACGGGGTATAAGGGACAGCGGGACGCTGTCAAACTTATAGGGGTTGCTCAGTCAGCGGAACCGAGCAATTATCATCAGGAAATTATTTTAGGAAATGGAAATAACAATAATGATATTCCATACAAACTGTCTGATCAAGGTGGCAATTTTGTATGGGAAAGTTTTTATTTTTCATCTCCTGAAAAAAAAAAAAAAAATGGTGAATGTTATTTAGTTTCGTTGACTAAGCATCTATCAGTTTGCGGGACGCTGTCTTTTACACCCGGTATAAATCTTCTTGTAATGAATCTTCTTCGAATGCTAAAGTTTATTCAACCTTTTTTGGTAAGAGATCTACCTCTAAGCAGGACCTTACTCCATGAGCGATGCTCATGCAAGCATCACAGTCTGTCCTAAGAATAGGTCCAGAACTGAACCATATAATCAAAGGTTGTTCTGCCACGTCTGACAAGATTTTGAGGGTAGTTAAAGATAGATTTGTTAGCATGTTGCTGTAGGGACAGGTTGTCAGCCCATCGCCTAAATTGCAATATGCTGATACCCTCGGACTCCTTAGCTGGTTTTAGAAGCATGCCCGGGAAGAAATGCAGTTGGCACATTCTAAGTTTTTCTCTCGCTCACAGTCCAGCATAGAAGTTCTGTTTTTCGCAGTAATATTACAGTACTTACTGTAAAATTTCTTCCATGCTGCACTGGGAGCGAGAGAAAAACATAGAATGTGCCAGCTGCATGTCCGCCCGAGCATGCTATAAAAACCAGCTAAGGGATCCGAGGATTTCTGTAAATTGCAATTTAGGCGATGGGCTGACAACCTGTCACTACAGCAGTATACATACAAATCTATCTTAAATAACCCTCAACACTTTGTCAAACGTGGCGGAACAACCCATGCTTAGGTCGTTTACGCTCTGCTTACGGATAAAGGCGTGATTATATTCTTTTTCTGTCGAGTGGGTATCAAGTCTATTGACCCGATGAACCCTGGTGTCAGAGCCTATCAGGCCTCTGACATAGTTTGAGTAACGACCACTATCAAAGATAGCGACCGGGACCGACGGCTTAACGTGCCCTCCGAAGCACGAAATCTTTTTATTTTCGGACAATCAGGTGATTCAGCCTGCAATGTCCTAACCAAACTGGGGAAAAATTCACAAAGTGTTAAATTCTCAAATATCAACTTTGTGTTTTCCCCCTGGGAATCGAACCCGGGACCTTCGGATCGGGAGTCCATGGCACTAGCCACTAGACCACGGAGGCAGTTGATTATATTTATGTATGTATATACTTACTGTAATACATAAGCTCCTTTTCACCGGAAGACCTCTTGTCTGCGTGGCTATCATCTCTTCCACATAAGGCTGCAAGTATCTTGGCCAAGTTTCTTCCGCAGTAGAAGTGAGGGTCATAGTCCTGGATGATATCCTGGGTTAGATGCCCTCCATCTCCTACATGGGCTGAGGTTGGAGATAGAGCTCCTAGGAGAGCAACGACGAAGAGTAATTGGAACATCATCTAGAACAGACATTTTATTTTATTTTAGTGCTGTTTTTATGGCTCGTATTTTTAAAGCGATCTCAAACTTGAGAGCAATATTAAGTGTAGGTTTGACAGGCCAGTTTGTACTGAAAGACGTTTCTGATACGAATTCAAACTCGCTGTCACTCTTGAGAGCTCATTACAAATACGGCCTTAAGAGTCGGTTTGACACAGAATAAAGAAACCTCTTAACTGAATTTATTTTAAAGCTTCCCAGAAATATTTCAACTATAATTTTAAATATTATTTTTCCCTGGGAGGAACACAAAGTTGATATTGGTCAATTTATCACTTTGTGAGGATTTCCCCAATTTGGTTAGGACATTTCAGGCAGAATCACCTCATTGTCCAAAAAGAAAAAGGATTCTGTGCTTCAGAGGGCACGTTAAGCTGTCGGTCCCGGTCGCTGTGTCTTTGATAGTGGTCGTTACTCAAAACCATGTCAGAGACCTAATAGCTGTGCTACTAGGTGGTTGACACCAGGGTTCATCGGGTTGTTGTTCGACTTGAGAATCCACTCGCTAAGAGGAAGAAAATATGTTTTACACTTCTACAAAGAACATTTCTGATCAATAAAAAAAAGTGTTCTTAATAAAAATATTGTTCATAAGGCATTTATATTATCAGATTATTATTGTTGAATAAAATATGACGTTATGTTTATCTTAAGCTGCTCCATACAGACTTTACCATAGTAGCATGTTACAGTAATCCTTAAATAAACAGACACAGAATATCCGAAACACTGACGTTTATTACTAATTCAGCGCCTTAAACTACTGACTTACCTTCTCACACTCGCCTGAATGCGGTCAGGATATAGGAGCACCCCGTTAAATACCCCGTTTGGAATTAATATTCAATGAGCTGTCAGAACTCACTCGTGAGATTATTTAGTGGAGCAAGTCAAACAGGAGCTACCTTCAAAGATGGATCGGTGCATGGATAAAAGTGGAGAGGACGTAGAATATTGGAAGCTTGGAAGAATGTTATGTAATATAGGAATACCGGCTAACCCACCAACCATCCATGGTCCTACCCGCCTTGCGGCATAACGGACCAAAACACGATGGCGCGCAAAGACGCGACGCATGTATATAGAAATATATACATGCTCTCTCTACAATTTTTTTAAAACCCTTATAGGCATTAGGGTAATAGTGAGGCCACTATTGGCCAGCAATGCGTCACTACCCACCGTTGTGGAATACGGCACAAAGACAAATGACTTCGACGCCCAGCTAGCTGTTGAACTTATCCTTTCTTCATGCTCAAACATCTTTTCGCTTAGCATGCCACTTGTGCGCAAAGGTTTTAAGAAACTGAAAGTTCTCCAGGCAGCTATCTAGGTCGCCGTGGTACACGGACGGGTCCAACACTTAGTTTTTTTTTTAATTTTTTTTTTGTTTTATTTCACAAAAAAGGTATTTACAGAATTATATGTTACATTCTCGCCAAACTGCGAAAGCAGTTTGTTGGCAAGGTAGCACTCGTTACTTAATCTATATATTATATAAAAATGAATCCCTATTTCCCTTGGTCACGGCATCACGTCTGAACGGCTGGACCGATTTCGCTAATTCTTGTTTTGTTCTGTTCGTTATTATCAGGAGAAGGTTCTTATGAAAGAAAAAAATAAGGAAATTGGGGGAAAAATCCATGCCCCGACAGAATCTGCAATAGGACATAGTCCTGCTTTATCCATTTACTGCTGTACCTTATATGGACATCCGGGAAGAACGAGAAAAGTTTCCGCCCTCTCTCCACAGACTCCAAACGTGTCTACCACTCGGTCATTGTGTCACCCGGAAGATTAGAAAATTTTAAATTACTTAACCACCATATAAAATAAAAAATCTGCTCATTTATGGCGTCTAAGGCGGATCAAAGTTCGCCGGGTCAGCTAGTGCTTAATAAATACCTATCTTATATTCTAGTATCTTATAACAAAAAAAAACATTATAAAAAGAGTTTAAAACTATGAAATATGGAGAATCATTAATGTGACGCATTTACATATTATTATTTTGAAGAACAGTTTTAAGTTTTTTCTTTAGGGTTATCTTCGACTTAATTTTATTCTGTCTTAAAAAGTCTAATTTATTAAATATTTTTGGTATAATGAATTTATTTGTTCTTTGGCCATAATAATTTTTAGCTTTTGTACAAATATACTTCTTTTCTCTCATTCTTCTTGTATTATATCTATTATGTACGATAACTTTATGATCTTCTTTATAGTAATTTTCTATAACAAATAAATAATGTAGTTTTGTTTTTTCCGGTAGAATTTTGGTTATGGGATACAATTGATCATAATCTCCTTTGCAGGTATTTTAGTTGTTTCAGCGACTTCAACATACCCCTGCGCTTCTCATCATACAGCGGACACTCCCAAAGAATGTGATCCCGCGTTTCCTTAGCTTCGCCACAGTCACAGTTAGCTGTTGGTACCAGCTTCATGTCACTTAGACGAGACCGGAAAAATCCATGCCCCGACAGAATCTGCGATAGGACATAGTCATGCTCTATCCATTTACTGCTGCACCTTATATGGACATTCGGGAAGAACGAGAAAAGTTCCCGCTCTTTCTCCACAGCCTCCCAACGTGTATGCCACTCGTTCATTGCTTCACCCGTAATATAGGAACAGCGAAGATCTTTCAATGCTATCGATTCATGAAGAGACGACCCGCGCTGCCTAGTTGGCAGTGTATCTGCCTGCTACGCACTGGGCCCAGACATTTGAATGATTAGTTTAAATGACTATTTCTGGGCCTGGATGTTCTTTGTGGTTGTTTTTGTGTATGTCCATGGCACCTCGATTCAGGGAATCCTAGTGGGGGCTGTTAGTGTTATCGTGTTTGTGTTAAAAAAAAGAGTACAACTTAACTTATCTTGACTAAAATTATTGCTGTCCTATTCTGTTCTCTAATGATAGAAAATGACAGGTAAAGTAAAGTCGTACGTTTTGCTACTACGAAAATGCTGCCAATTGCCCTATAAACACAGTATTATCTTTTATGGCAATAAATCTTTTAGTTTGGTTATCTATCTTTCAGTCTGGCAAAGTCAATTTCTGTAGAAATCGAACCCAAATCCTATGGACCAAGATCCCGGAACTCAGTCAGACAATGTTATCATAAACAGCTGTTCTTTCAAATTCTTCGTATCAAAAATTCTATTTAACTCGTAATAGAGCTAAGATTTAATCACATTTGACATCTGTGCGCTCATCTCAAGTTATAGGGTTTAGGCTCGTATTTATAAGCCGATCTCAAGATTGAGAGCAAAACAGGCTGTAAGGGACAGCGTCCCGCAAACTGATAGGAGTTGTTCATTCAACGACACTGAACAACTTCCACCAGGAAATTCTTTCAGAAATATAATAGAAACAAAAGGCTTTTCAATACAAATGTTTACCTCGATCAGACAAGTTGTATGGAAAAGCCATTATTTTTCACTTCCTGAAAAAAAAACAGCTGATAGTTGTTCAGTGTCGTTGACTGAGCAACCCCTATCAGTTTGCGGGTCGCTGTCCCTAACACCTGGTATTAAGTTTGGATTTAACAGATCACTTTGTACTGAAATCGAATTTCTGATACAAACTGAAACTAGCTGTCAATCTCAAGCGCTGTTTATTAATACGGGCCTCCCAAGGTGATATATTTATACTATGAGTCGAGAGCTGTCAAATATGATCTTAACCATAGTAATCAGATTACGATGTTATAATAGTAAGTTGGAATCCAAGGGTTTCCTGTATATTGCTATTTAGGCGATAGGCTGACATCCTGTCACTACAGCAATATACCTACAAATCTATCTTAAACAACCCTCAAAACTTTGTCAGACGTGGCGGAACGACCTTTGTTTAGGTTGATTACGCTCTGCATACCCCATTAGGGATAAAGGCGTGATTATATGTATGTGTGTATGTAATAGTAAGTCCTGTTACCTCTATTTTCGTTCCTCTACGAAGGTGGTTACATCCTGAATCAACTTTACACGTAATTTGATGTTTACATGACCCACAGATAAACACGAAAACAGGAAGGTATGTGTGGGTACGGTAACTAAGTGGGTGTTACTTATTGGCCTACTTTGTAAAAAAGTCATAAATACCTTTATTCTTCCATGCTGGCCTGGGAGCAAGAGAAAAACTTAGAATGTGCTAGCTGCATTTCTTCCCAGTAATGCTGTAAAAACCAGCTAAGGGATCCGACGGTTTCAGTATATTGTAATTTAGACGATGGGCTGACAACCTGTCACTACAGCAATATACCTAAAAATCAATACAAGTCTATCTTGAATGACCCTCAAAACTTTGTAAGACGTGGCAGAACGTTCGAACGAACGCAGACGGACATCCAGAGACGGGAAGCGATTTTGTTTTATACTATTGTGATTTTATTTATCAATACTAGTCAGTTTGAGCCCACTGCTGGGTAAAGGCCTTCCCCGCGGTTTTCCATTGCTCACGGTCAAGTGCCACTGTCGTGCCACCTAGAACATAATTCTATAATTCATTCACAATTATTTGTGAATATAAAATTACGACGTGGGCTGCACAGCTCTAGTGATGATGGTTCTCTAGTAAAACATTCCATTTACAACAAAAAATAATAATTTCGAACGAAAATGTCTTTGTCAACTGAAAGTGGAATTAATGTGACCCATGACATGATGTTACCTAACACTTAGTCCCAAAAGGGTTGACATTAAAAAAATTAAGAACAGAAGGGTACGTAAGACGTCAAGTAATTTCTAAGAAATTCTCTAAGCACCACTTTTTTTAAAAGTAAAAGGCGAAAGTACTTAGGTTCCTATATTTCCTTTTTGGTGACGTCACTACCAATAGGAAGTTGGTGACCGGATATAAACAAATGAAGTGTGTATTAAGCGCGTCACATCTCGTCTTCCGGCCGACTGCATCGCGGCTGACAGCTTAAGTGCGCGCCAGATTGGAGGCATTTCGAGGCCCTGTCTGTGTTGCCATATTACCACTTTTAAAGCAACTTTCTTTAAAAAAGGACAATGTTTAGGCTTATTGTAAGTAAAAGGTAAGTATCTGTGATAGATGGAATGTCTTTTTTCCTTAAGTTTTATTTTGAAGCCGTATTTTTTTTAAAGAAATATATTTTTTTATAAAATTTTAAAAAGTAACTTTGTTGAGTCAATTTTGCTCTTCTTATCAAAATTTAGGGAAACTTGTAGTAGATCACGTAGAGCTTTTGTTTACTGTGATGTGACGTCACTATCAATAGGAACACAGAATATAGGAAGTTAGTGACCAGATTTAAACAAATGAAGTGAATTAGGCGCGTCACTCGTGGCTAACATCTTAACAATTTAACAGCTCAAGTGTACGCCAAGTGTGTCGGTGTTGCCAAATAAGAACCTTTTACTGAAAGTTTTCCTTTCAGTCTTCTTTTTAAGTGGACACTGTTTTGTATTATAGAGACGTAAAAAAATATGGTTGCCAGAATAGATTAAATATTTGGCCAAAATTCTGTTCACGAGCCAATACCGAAATGGTGTAATATTTCTAATGATATTATTAAGAAGTTACCCTGCATTTGTCACTCACACTCAAATCGGTTATATTTCCAACTGGTTGGCAAGAATTTTGCTCTAGGCATAAATTGATATATTGTTTCCATTTATTCACCTCTGCCGTTATACAAAAGGGAGAGTGAATCCCATTTAGTATAAAATTTCGAGATTATTATTTTTTTTTTCTAGGATGTCAATGGGTACCAATGCTAATGATAACTCTTTTAAAAAATAAACAACCAATAAAAATAAAATTATTACATAAATTATAAAAAAATGTATGAGGTACTAAATCAAAATGGCGCATTATCTAGTTCGTGTCATACATGACGTGCAACTGCTAATAACTGGGTGATAGTGATGGCACGTCATTATAATAATGGCCTATTAAATCAGTAGGTAATCAGCTTTACAATTTATAATAACAGAAGCATTTTGTGTAGAGTAATGTTTGCAAAAATAGTGCCATCATCATCAGAATTTTAATAAAGCTAAAAGTTAAACAAAATTAATCACGCAGGTATCATTTTTATTGCTAAAACATTACAGATACCATTTTGTGATCAACAAGGTATTTGGTTTAAAGTTGATCATCATGGCATAACGTTTCAATACAGTTTAAAAATTGTTAATACGTAAATTTCGCAACAGGTACGTAAATTGTACCTGTAATTTGAAGTTTACAGGGACAATTTGATGGAACTATACTCCTCACATCCATGCAGGCCTGGAAGCAAGACAAAAACATAGAATGTGCAAGCTGCATTTCTTCGCGAGTATGCTGTAAAAACCAGCTAATTAATCCGAGGGTTTAAATATTGTAATTCAGGCGATGGGCTGACAACCTGTCACTGCAGCAATATACCTACAAAACTATCTAAAATAGCCCTCGAAACTTTGTCAGCCGTGGGAGAACGACCTTTGTTTAGGTCGTTTACGCTCTCTCTGCCTACTCCATTAGGGATAAAGGCATGATTATATGTATGTATTATTACATGACGTTTCAATACAGTCTAGAAATTGTAAATAGGTAAATCTCGCAACTGGTACGTAAATAAGCATTTTGGACACTAGGGAGATGTAGTAAACGCACATCAAATTTGTACCTGTAATTTGTAGTTTGCAGGGACAATTTGATGGAACCATACTCCTCACATTTGCACCACGTTCCTCCCACTGGCAAATCAGCACGCTCTGTCGGCTGCCGAAGCAATGTAGTGTGCTTGAATGATGACTCCATCGAAATTGAAAACAGACTTCTACATTTTATGTATGTGCGTCTTTTTGAAATCCGCTCGCCTGACATGGTGAGTAGCAAATACCTTTCAAATTGGAGAGAAACATGTCCTTTAGTGGACTGTTAGTGGCCGTTAAATAGTTTACTAGCGTTTAACTAATAATCAGAGTTTTTCTACTATATGATGCATGTATTATACACATAAACCTTCCTCTTGAATCACTCTATCCATTAAAAGAAAATGCATCAAAATCCGTTGCGTAGTTTTAAAGATTTATGCATACATAGGGATATAGGGACAAAGAAAGCGACTTTGTTTTATACTATGTAGTGATACAATCATGCGGAAGAACAATGATAAGCAGTATTCAATTATGCTTGTTTTCTTGCATAATACGTTTAGATCTTCTTCTTCTGTCGTGTGGGTATCGATTCAATCGAACCGATGAACTCTGGTGTCTGAGTTTTTAAACCGCACAATAGCACAGCTAATAGGTCTCTGACATGGTTTGTGTAATGTATCAAAGACAGCGACCAGGACCACAGATAATATAATACTATAGTATAGAAGGTCACTAAAAGTAAATTCATAACACATAAACGACAACCGCTCGCTGTAGGCATATTAATTTCATCTGTGGATCGATAATTGTACCAGTGACATCTATTGGTGAATGGTTGGTACTATCTGTACGTGTTTAGGGTTTGAGCGAAAGTCGAAAAACTTCATATACTTGACACTCTTGTGTGGGTGTCGCTAGAGTAGCCGCTGAAAAGAAACTTTTAATCTAAAACTTTTTCAAATTGAGCATATTGTTCGATTTTTAATGCTCAGGGTAATCAAAATTATTTATTAAACAATATATTTGCTGGCTTTACAAACAAAAAACTTGCTTTATGTGAACTTTTATTTAGAATGACCTGCCCGTCTTACCCATGGAATGGGACCCCATGCCAGGACCAACGGCTTAACGTGCCCTCCGAAGCACGGAATATTTTTTTCTCCGAGACAATCAGGTGATTCGGCCTGCATTGTCCTAACCAAACTGGGAAAACCTCACAAAGTGATAAATTGACAAATATCAACTTTGTGTCCCCTCTTGGGAATCGAACCCAGGACCTCCGGAACGTGAGCCAATGGCTCTGACCACTAGACCACGGAAGCAGTAACGTTTAGATGAAGTGAGAGGTTTACTCCAATATAGAGATTTGCCTCACATTACACCCACCGGCAAATCAGCGCGCTCTGTCTACTGCCGAAGCAATGTAGCGTGCTTGAATGATAACTCCATCGAAACGGAAAATAGACTTCTACATGGTGATAATGGATTAGATAGAGTACCTTCCACCCTATGCCATACCGAAGATGCTGCAAAGGGCGAATTAAGATAATAATAATATAATAATAATTTATTTCCAAAAAAGTACAGATATTGTTACAAGAACAGTGAGCTTAAACTATACATTGGCTATAATAGTGTGCATTAGTTAAACCCTATCTCTTAAACTAGGTGAATCTGTGACTTAAGAGATAGTGTTCGGCAAAAGAGATGTACATAATAAGCGAAGTGAATCACTGTTGATACTTTATTGTGATTTTTACTCCGCTTACCAGGCGTGGTTAGAATGATTTGATTCCTATCCTATTGTGGTACTCCACGACATCTATTGTATAAACGACATCTACTAATCAACCACTGTCTATTAGCAGATTTTTATAGTTTCTTAAATCATGTTAAGTGTTTATGAAATACTAGTGACCCGCCCCGTCTTCTCACGGAAATTATCAGTGTTTCTCTACTATATTATGCATGTATTATACATATAAACCTTCCTCTTGAATTACTCTATCCAGTAAAAGAAACCGCATCGAAATCCGTTCCGTAGTTTTATGATCTAAGCATACGTAGGGATGTAGGGACAGAGAAAGCGATTTTGTTTAATGCTACGAGTATGTAGTGATACTCATATTTCGCAATTTAACCTACTCACTTATACACTTACACTACCGTAGCTGGTAGAGATTTTTTAGAGATAAGCTGTACCTGTTGTGTTATTGTTTTTTTATGTTTGTGTCCTCTGTATGATCATGTGTGCAATAAACTGTTAAATAAACAAATACTTTTCTTCAATTGGGCCAAACCTAAAGTTGCTGTTGCGATAATGCTTAATCGAGAAAATTATGATAATTTATTTTATACAGTGCGGAAGTAAAAAAGTTGTAACTATTTATTGAGGTGCGTGGTTTACACCAATATAGAGATTTGCCTCCCATTACACCCACCGGCAAATCAGCACGCTCTGTCGGCTGCCGAAGCAATGTACCGTACTTGAATGATGACTCCATCGAAACTGAAAATAGACCCCTACATCACACTGAAGAGTTATTGGGTAGTAATAGGCCGAATGCCTTTTAAAGTGGGAGCTTTAATGGAATGTAACATCATGACGAGATTGCATAGAATGGAGCTATGTGTAAGTTGTGACGCAAAATAAATATGCGCGGTAAGAAATAATAGTTTACATTTGTTAAATTAAAAATCTTAGTGATGAATGAAATACAACCGTTGGAAATTATGCCAAATTTAAAAGATGGAGTCGTGCGAAATAGAACGTTATGTTGAGTTAAATATGTATCTATGTTACGTTATGATGATGAGATGACACTTCAGTGTTCCATAACGTTAAAGTTATTATTAACTAAATTATTCTTCGTTGCATCCTTTCAAAAATTTCTGGTTGTACAGATAGAACAAATCCCAGAAAGCTGTCCTGTCATGATACGGCCTCTTCTTTAGTTTCATATCGGTATTGATATTTAGGTAATAGTGTGGAGATTCAGGACTCGTGATTGGTTCCCACTTGACTGGTAACAGCTCTGATGTCTCGGGAGTTGGATCCCTGTTAAATAATAAAAAAAATGAATTTAGTAGAGTTTTCTATCTGCTGTAAATGATATCATTAGAAAATTGCCGGCGATCTTTAGTAACGGTAATACTAGGGACAGCTTATTGCAAACAAAAAAGCAATTCATTAAAAAATGTCTTCTCCTTTTTTTTAATACTACAAATTTTAAGAGTGAGTCTTTATAAAACTAATAAATTTAATAAATTTATTATCTATCTATCCAAAATTTACCACGGGAAGCCGGGGAAGTGTTTTCTTCAATTTCTGGATTAAAAGCTTGGTGAAAATTGACAAATTTCATTGACTTAACTTAGCAAAAAAAAATCCGTATCAGCATCCAAACATCCTGTGTAAGGTGAATAAAAAAATATATAGGAGAATTGTGATCACATACCCATATTTGACGAAGTTTGTCCACATAGTACTCATTCTGTCAATCATGAGTTGATCCTCCTTTGAAAATTCAGGAAAGTCTATGTAGTGAATATCGGCTAAATATCCCAATTCATCACTATGCGTAGCACCATCAAATGAAACATTCTGTAATACGGAATTCAGATTTCTTTTGCCACTATAAGAAAACATGTAATAGAAAATTTTATCTGCTCCATTTTTGATGTGTTTCTCCAAACTTTTTTTTACTGGGTATACAAAATTATAATCTGACACTAAATCAGCTATCTGTGGAAGGCTGTCATTGAATTTTTCATCTCCAATGTAAAAATGCCTAATGAAAGTGACCATATCGAATGATCTATCTGCATCAAAGTTAAATTCCATTTGCCAGTTAACTTGCGTTCTTAACTGTAATTCACTTTCGCAGCAAAGATAACATTCGTGACTATTGAATCCCATAAGAATTGGCATTCCTTTTGATTTTGTAGGATTTATGTTCATTGGAAAATCTCCTAAAAATCTTTCTACGTTTCCAAATTCTTTTTCAATGCAAGGCTTGAATTGTATATCATAAAGGTCTATCTGTTGTGCTGAAGCTACAAGTAATGCTGGGTCAGCTGTTCTTAGAAAAGCTAGTGCCTCAGAATTTTCTTCTGTAGATAGACCTAATAGCTCAGCTAATTTTACCAGAATTTTAGGATCAGGTTGACTTTGAATTTGCGGAACAAATGCTGAGGCACTGTTCATAATAACACTGTTAAACAATTTCTCTTGCTCAGAATATAAATGTAAATCTACAGACATCGCTCCAGAACTTTGTCCAAAAATGGTTATCTTGTTCATATCACCACCGAAAGGTTCAATATTCTCTTTAATCCATCTAAGCGCCAGTACTTGGTCTTTCAGTCCTTGATTGCCAGGTATTTCTGGGGTTCCTAGGCACATGAAGCCGTAAGGTCCAAGTCGGTACTGCAGGGATACAACTATGACGTCATGTCGGATTAAGAACTTGGGGTCAGCAGAAGCCCTGTTACCATCACCCATCCAGAAGCCTCCTCCATGAATCCACACAAGTACTGGTAAACGGTTTTGAGAACTGGCGTTTGATGGGACAAAAATATTGAGACGTAGACAGTCAAGAGATCCTGTTGGGTTGTTAGAGGAATCTATTTGTGGACATACTGGAGACTCTTGATAAGCTTCAAATACGCCGTCAAACTTAGGAAAAGGCGAGGCGACCTGAAATATAGAAAAATAAATTATTAAAACAAATGTACCGCCAAAACTAAGTTTTGATTTCGATATTATGGGATAGGTATAAGAATTTTTAAATTCTTAGATAAGTCATACATACATACATATATTCACGCCTTTATCCCTGATGTAGTAGGCAGAGCGTAAACGACGTAATCAAATGTCGTTCCACCACGTCTGATAAAGTTTTGAGAGTTATTTGAGATAGATTTATAGGTATACTGCTGTAGTGACAGGTTGTCAGAGCATCGCCTAAATTGCAATATACAGAAATCCTCGGATCCCTTAGCTGTTTCCTACAGCATGCTTAGGAGGAAATGCAGTTGGCACAGTCTATGTTTTCTCGCTCCCAGTCCAGCATGGAAGTAAGATAAGTTAGTTAGGTTTAATTTAATTTATATCCAATTTACTAACTTCAGTTATAATTTAGTTATATAATTGACTTCTAATTTACTTACCCCAAACGGATTCGCCTCGTCGACTTTTCCGAACGGTACCCCCAAGAACATAGAATAGTCACCATCATTTGCTCTCAATCCCCTGATGAGGCCCACCTTGGTTTCCACCAGGGGATCGATCCTGGATCCGGCTTCCACATTTTGCTGAAACAGTAATATCAAAACTAGCACTCCTAATACTCCTACACTTCTCATCATGACGAGATTCTTTGAAACTATGATTCTTGTGGAAGATAGCGAAAAAGAAGGTTATCTATTCTCAACTGTCTGTTGCAAAATCGAGATAAAATATCATGGTATCTGTCAAGTACTTCAAATTCTATTCTATTGACTGAACGCGGTGAAAAATATATTGCTACTGAAATAGGCCATCGAATAGTACTATTGTGATATTAAAGAAAACTATGCTGGACTGGGAGCGATAGAAAAAACATAGAATGTGCCAGCTGCATTTCCTCCTGAGCATGCTGTAAAAAGCAGCTAAGGGATCCGAGGTTTTCAGTATATTGCAATTTACCTCAAAACTTCGTCAGGTGATGATGTGGCGGAACGACCTTCGTTTAGGTCGTTTACGCTCTGCCTACCCCATTAGGGATAAAGGCATGATTATATATATGTATGTATTATATAAATCCAAATTTAAACTAACTTCCACTGATGATGATGATCGACTTATAAAATAGTTGTCATATGATAACAAAACGATTCTCGATTGCCGAAATATTAAGTCTATTTGTAGATACGAGTAAGTACTAATTTTAATATTTGGCACAGAAAAATAGGCAATAGATTAAGGAATTAAATTTTATGTAAAAAGTAAAACATAATCAAAGTGCAAAACTTTTATCTTGTGTCTGTCTAGTAGCTGTGCTGAAAATTGGAAATACTTTTTATTTTTAATATTGGCTTATCACGCTGATTTTCGAAATATGATTGATCGAATTTATCTATTAGACATGTGTTCTCGTTGCATCCCCCGAGATATCAAATTGATATCGGATATCGCAAAATCGTCGAATCCCTACGTGATCTGTTTCAACGAACAACTTTTATCGTAATGTAACGTAAATTACGTACCTAGTACAAGTCAAGTATAGTTTTAAAGCTATTTCTATTCAGATTACAAAAGTTACGTACGTCCTCTCGTTTTGATTTTGACCAGTTTTATTCAGTTGTTTTTATTTTAATAGAACATTTTTAAGTAAGGTTTTAAGATACCACAGACAAAAGTCCCGTAATTTAAAAATAAATAAATAATGTTTGAATAGCTTTTAGCGCCTTCTTCTATTCTAGTCTGTGTGACAGCAAACTGCTACTGGTTTCAAAATCTTAACCTCTTGTCATTTAAATAAATATCTTTTACAACTTTAACCAACTTTTTGCCTCATCTTTACACATTTCGAACTAAAATTCAATTACAAATGCATCAAAGCATGTCCAGAATTTAGAACCGTCGAGAGTATTCCGGTACCTGAGAGTTTTTTAAATATATATTGGTGCTTTCGAGCAAAGACCGAGAGTGTATTAATATTACATGAAGGCACTCTGCTAGTAGAAGCATTTCCTAGATAGCCGAGCGAGAATAACCAATTTTTGAAACGTCCAGTTCAGGTGCAAAGAAACCTCTCGTTTGATCTCCGGACTTGCCGATTCAGCACATTTCCGAACCAGAATGTATGGAATAAGAGGAATGATGCTGAAATTGAACAACGAACAGAATGCCAATTACTACACTGAAGGTTTTGGGGAAAGATGTGCCAATTTGGTAACGGTTGGGCATGCATTATTACGCCACCAAATATCTTTTATTTTTCGGATTTACACTGACATATTTTGACATGCATTTTCGTACATACATACATAAAATCACGCCTTTATCCTTACGGGGTAGGCAGAGCGTTAAACGCCTCGTAAATGGCGCTTCCGCCACGTCTGACAAAAATTGAGGGCAATTTTAGATTGTAATTTGTATTGCTATAGTGACAGGTTGTCAGCCCATCGCCTAAATTACAATACACTGTAACCCTCGAGTCCCTTTTGATGACTACTACAGCATGCCCGGGAGGAAGGCTGGAACATTCTATGTTTTTCTATCTCTCCCAGTCCAGCATGGAATGCATTTTCGTATATGAAAATAAATAATTTATAATTACGACAGATACATTCGGTTTAAGGTTTATGTACTAGGGGTAGTTGACGGATATTTTGTTCGTCGTAGAATACTACCTATAATTTAAAGAAAGATAGTTGTGAGTGCTGTGACAGATACAATTCCTATAGAATTTCTGATACATTTTTTTCGTTTTCCTTCTTAAGGGGATCCCCGGTGCACGCCAGCGCCCTCATCAGTCAAAAAATCATTGCTCACCGAAAACGCAATTAATCGAAAATCCGGTAGATCAGATTAAAGTATGGGTACTGAAGTTTTTTTTAAGAATTATTAATTAATAAATAAATTAATAATTCAGTGTTCACTTCAGTTACAGATAGTAAAAGTGCTAAAAGTGGCCGTTTTTCGCAAATTTCCTATCTGTAACTGCAACGATCTCTAAGTTGCAACTTTATGAAGTTCCAAATGACCTTTATTGCTTTAACCTCAATCTGATCTACCGGATTTTCGATTGATTTTGTTTTCAGTTAATTATGTTTTTTTGACTGATGAAGGCGCCACTTAGCCCAGGGAAGCCCCTTAATGGAATCTGTCGCAGGTACTATCCTAGATTTTACAGAGTAGACATGTCTGGGTCTACAAGTTACAAACAGCATAATTTTGTTCATACACAGGTACTCCTTGTAGTATTAAATGTCACCGTGGAGGTTCTTTAGTATTCCAACGTGGTGTTGCACCGAGCGCATCGGAATGGCTGAATTTCAACAATATCAACATTTATTTATTCACCTTAATGGCTTTTACGCGGTAAATGCAAGCAGTTAATGTGTTTTAAATATAGGGTGTTTTAGAGGGGATAATTATGTCGGTTGAATCATATTAAAGATTATCGTTGAAAGTCATGAGATTTAAAGTAAACGCGATACCACTAACTGACATCGTAATATTAGTTGATGACAACATTGCGGCCCACGAAAAAAAACAAAACATAGAATGTGCCAACTGCATTTCATCCCGGGAATGCTGTAAAACATGCTAAGAGATCCGAGGGTGTCTGTACATTGCAATTTAGGCGATAGGCTGACAACCTGTCACTAAAGCAATATATCTACAAATCTACCTTGAATAACCCTTAAAACTTTGTCAGACGTGGCGAAACGTTTACGCTCTACCTACCCCATTAGGGAAAAGGTGTGTTAATATGATTGTATGTATGTAAAAAAATCAAACGATTTTTTAAAATTTGAAATGGGTTTGCTCTTGACTCTAGATACAAAGTCAGGGATGACCGTGACAGAGTTGATGATGGAGCGTGCTCACCCAGAAGATGCCTGTTATGGCACTGGCAATCTCACGGATCGACGGAATACAGCAAGTTGTTTGGCACCCGACTCCAGTGAGAGGGAGGATGCGAGCCTACCACTGCTTAAATAAATAATATACTCAAATTTTAACTCATGCTCGGCTTGAAAACGAATTCATAACACTAGGGTACAGCAGATCTAGGTATTTTGTTTTATAACGCCATTAATCTTGAAATAGACTCTGTCACGGTCATACCTGACCTAGTTTTTAGAGGCAAGGCAAACCATTTCTAATAAAAAAAGCAATACATGAAAAAGGTAAAAAATAAATTTGATGTCATGCTTAATATTTTTTATGTATGCATTTTGTTAAAGTCATGATTTTACGACAGATATTTACATATATTTCTTCCATACTGGACTGGGAGAGATAGAAAAACATAGAATGTTCCAGCTGCCCTTCCTCCCGGGCATGCTGTAGAAGTCAGCAAAAGGGATTCGAAGGTTACAGTATATTGTAATGTAGGCGATGGGCTGACAACCTGTCACTACAGCAATACACATTACAATCTAAAATTTTCCTCAATTTTTGTCAGACGTGGCGAAAGCGCCTTTCACGAGGCGTTTTACGCTCTGCCTACCCTGTAAGGGATAAAGGCGTGATTTTATGTATGTATGTATGTATTTACATATTTGATTTTGATCAAGAACCCAAACATTAGCAGCAGCCTGTATGATCAAATTTTTAAAGGTACATGTTAGCACGAAGGTAGCATGCATTTGAAACTATGCTTGTTCAAGTATTTCTGAAAACGATATTTACATTAACATGCACGCCTTTTCGTATAACTAGATTTCTTATTGTAATGTAGAGTTGCAAAATTTTACCGTAGTATGCAATACTACGAAATTTTATTATAATACATACATAAATATAATCACGCTTTTATCCGTAATGTAAATAGGGATTAAGGCTTGATTATATGTATGTATGTATGTATGTACTAGTAGGAAATGCGGCTGGCACATTCCATGTTTTTCTCTCGCTCCCAGTCCAGCATGGAGGCAATTCAGATAGTCATTGTCAAAATCTCAGAAAAACAATTAAACGTTCACCCTACTTTGCATACCGGTGTCGGGTAAAATCACTAAAGTACCCCGCAGCCCCCTATTTATGCAGCGTCGCGCTACCGGGCTCTCATTAGGGGCCGATTAAGCCCGTTTTTGCAGGAACACAAGTGCTGTTTTAATTACCACCTAACGCGTAATTACTAAGAACGTTTGCGGATCTTGCTTGCCCCGCTGCGGGTTTGTTTGACTAAGGGTGTGAGACTGTTTGCTAAATATAAGTAGGCGGGTTCGCGTCTTGGATTTAAATTACGGGACTTTATTTACTGCACGGATTTTCTAGAAAAGGAGTGGATTTGCTTGTGTTTATATTTCTGGACTCCTTTGTGAAGTTCATTTAAGTAAGTATATGTAGTGATATTCTATCTACCAATTTCTCTGATATATAACGTAGAGTATCCTATCTTATGTAGCATATATTATGTATTAGTTTATCATAAGATATGTATCAGTATATTTGTTTTTATTGAAATATTTATTTAATAGTGTGTAAATATTGTCTAAGTATTATATGTAGTAATATGCACTATCCCGCTTTCTGCTTGTACAATTTCTATACCCAAAGGTTGCCTGGTAGAAATTGCTGCTTTAGCAATAAGGCCGCCTATATTGTACTGTCACGTTTGTTCCTTTTTATTTCTGTTGAATGTGTTTCTTTGTGCAATAAATAATTTTGTATTGTATTGTATTGTAAGTTCTATGTAATTAATTATGTATGTAACTATCAGCATTAAATTAGCAAATTATTTATGAACTTTGACACGTATAAGTGCTATAAAACTTTATATCTATTCACGTCTATCATAGAGTCGTTTTTTTGAGTGGATGTGAAATAAACTCAAAATCTTCTTATTGGTAGCTCAAAATCTACGGAAATGATTTTTAAAAGTCCTACTACCAATTTTTCACTCAGTAAAACTGAGGCGCGGGAAGCTAGTTTTTATATAAATAACGCTAAGGCTCGTAATTATGAAGCGATCTCAAACTAGAGAGCAATATTAAGTATGCATTTGACAGGCCAGTTTGTACTCAAATGACATTTCAGATACGAACTCAAACTCGCTGTCACTAATGAGCGCCGTTTATAAATACAGCCCTAAATTCGATTCGAATCAACATTAAAACGAGAAAACTAAAGCTTGGTAACAAAATAAATTCCGTATCTATTAACCAGCACAGCAATCAACACCGTGCAATTGCATCTCAGGGGATTCTGACATCCAAACTGTTACTTTAAAAAAACTGATAAAAAAAATCACTATCTAGGAATGTTTTTTTTTCCATTCCTACGTCTGTGTTCGTTTTTTGTACATCTGGTGTTAGATTTTTGTTACATTCATACGTACATATACTCACGCCTTTATCCCCAATGGGGTAGGCAGAGCGTAAACGACCTAAATAAAGGTAGTACCGCCACGTTTGACAAAGTTTTGAGGGTTATTTAAGATAGATTTGTAGATATATTGCTGTAGTGACAAGTTGTCAGCCCATCGCCTAAATTGCAATATACTGAAACTCTCGGACCCCTTAGCTTTTTTACGGCATGCCCGGGAGGAAAACAGCTGGGAAATTCTATGTTTTTCTCTCGCTCCCAGTCCTGCAAGGAAGTTACAGCAATAAATGGTATAAATCCCGGTATCAGGTTTTAATCAACACAACAAACAACGCCGTTATTTTATAATATTATTTTATTAATAACTAGTGACCCGCCCCGGCTTCGCACGGAAATTATCAGTGTTCCTCAACTATATTATGCATGTATTATACATATAAACCTTTCTCTTGAATCACTCTATCCATTAAAATAGACCGCATCAAAATCCATTGCGTAGTTTTAAAGATTTATGCATACATAGGGATATAGGGACAGAGAAAGCGGCTTTGTTTTATACTAAGTAGTGATACAACGTGTAACAGAAAGGGTATATGCACCGGAAAGGATATGAACCAGCCCATGAAACTGAACAACTTGCCCAAAGGAACATAGGTTAAAACAAGAAAAAAAAAAATTACATTCCATACAATATGCATTAGCTGATAGCGTGTGTAGTATGGGGAGTCAAACTGTTTTTTTTTTTCGTTTTTCGACCTATGTTCCTATGGAAAAGTTGTTTTTATTTTTGATTTGATTTTTTTTGGAAAAGTTGTTCAGTATTATAGGCTGGTTCATATCGTGTCGGGTGCATATACCCTTTCTGTTACACGTTGTATATGTATACGTGGGACACTCAGAAAGATTTGCGACACTAAAAAAAATTGTTCTACAGGTACATATATTTTTATTAAATCTTTTCTAAGTACTCTCCACCAGCCTCTATACAAAGATTCATGCGTCTGAACCAGTTTTCAAAACAATTTTTCCAGTCCGCCGTAGACACCTCGTTTACAGCCTGCTCGAACGCAGCCAGCGCATCTTCCGGCGACGAAAATTGTATCCCCTTGAGCTGATTTTTTATTTTTGGAAATAAAAAGAAGTCACACGGTGCTAGATCAGGGCTGTTAGGAGGGTGACCCAGGAATTTGACTGGTGTGCTGTCCAGGAAATCCCTCGTTTTGAGCGCGGTGTGTGCAGGCGCATTGTCGTGGTGGAGCAGTTGTCCGCGGAGCCCTGTGTTTGGTCGCTTGTTGCTCACAACAGAAAAAACTTCTGGTAAACATTTAGTAGTATACCATTCGGCGTTAATGCTTCTTTGATCTCGTAAGGGAATTGAGGCCAAGTGGTCAGTCAAATTAAAAAAGCTGGCGATCAAAATCTTCCCCCGCTTCGAGATCGCTTCACTTTGGTAGGCGTTGGTTCATTTTGAAACACCCAAACTGTCGACTGGCGCTTGGTTTCTGGATCGTATTGATAAATCCAGGACTCATCACCTGTTACGATGTCGTAAACATGCCGAGACGAGCCTGCTTCAAATTTGTTCAGCATATCACGGCACCATTCCACCCGGGCCTGCTTATGAGCGTCGGTGAGGTAGTGCGGCACCCAGCGCGATACTATCCTCCTCACGCGAAGATGCCCTTGTAGAATCTCGTGAACGCTTCCCGATCCAATCTTTAATATGTGCTGAATCTCCTGATATGTAATTCGCCTATTATCTTGAATTAAATTTTTCACTGCTAGCACGTTTTCTTCCGTAATAGCCGTCAAAGGGCGACCGCTTCTTTCTTCATCTCCCAAGGTTGGTCGACCGCGCCTAAATTCGTTATACCAACGATACACGGTTGCCTTGGAAGGGCTTTCATCTATAAATGCCATTTGAAGTCTATCGAACGATTCATCCAGTTTCAGGCGACACTTGAAATCGTAAAAAATCATAGCTCTAAAATGTTCCCGGCGCAGGTCCATTTTTCAGTAAGACACGATACTTTGAATTGGCTCGCAAAAAATGTGGAGGGAAATTTTGAAAATGGAACACACATATTTTGACTTCCAAGTAATCATATTTTCAAAAAAGATTCTAACCGGCCAGTCTGTCATATATAAAAACTATTTATCGCAATACTTTCTGAGTGGCCTGCTATATATATTATTCGTGTACATGTACATCTGGTGTTAGATTTTTGTTACATTCATACATACATATACTCACGCCTTTATCAACCACTGGGGTAGGCAGAGCGTAAACGACCTAAATAAAGGTAGTACCGCCACGTTTGATAAAGTTTTGAGGGTTATTTAAGATAGATTTCTAGATATATTGCTGTAGTGACAAGTTGTCAGCCCATCGCCTAAATTACAATACACTGAAAACCTTTGATCCCTTAACTGGATTTTACAGCATGCCTGAAAGGAAATGCAGCTGACACATTCTATGTTTTTCTCTCGCTTCCAGGACAGCATGGAAGAAATTAGGGATAAAGGCGTGACTATATGTATGTATGTATAAAAAGAAGCATAACTAAAGCTTGGGAACAAATGGTATAAATCCTGGTATCTGGTTTTAATCAGCACAGCAAACAATGCCGTGCAGTTGCATCTCTGGGGACTCTGATATCCGGATTATTTCGCTACTTTTGTAGTTTTTTTATTCAACAATTTTGTAGTGTATTTCCATTCATTCGTAGCAATTTGTTGTGAAGCTGGTGTTAGAATTGATTTTTTAATTTCAACACATACAGGATAATGTCTTCCATGCTGGACTGGGAGTGAAAGAAAAATATTAAACACATAGAATGTGCCGGCTGCATTTCCTCCCGGGCATGCTGTAAAAACCAGCTAAGGATCCGAGGGTTTCTGTATATTGCAATTTAGGCGATGGGCTGACAACCTGTAACTACAGCACAAATTTATCTTAAATAACCTTTGTCAGACGTGGCGGAACGACCTTTGTTTAGATCGTATACGCTCTGCCACCCCATTAGAGATAAAGGCGTGATTATATGTATGTACATAAAAGTAGCAACAAGTTATAAAATTAAGCAAAATTGTATAGAAGCCACTAGCGGAAGAAATATGAAAAGACAAGAGCTGATTTTGGGCCCGGTATACAACATCATCACAGGCTTTACGATGATGCATTCAAGTCAGTACATTAAGCAAGTAGCTTCAAATCGTCCCATTATAATTACTTAGAAGTTTTGTACCGCAATAGCGTAGATAGGTACCTATGCCTCGTATTACATGCAATATATATATATTTTTTATTAAGAATGGGTTTGCTCTTAACTCCAGTCTAGTTCGGGAACGACTGAGACGGAGTCGACGATGGTGCGAGCTCACCCAGAAGATGCCTGTTCACTCTAACTTTGAAATGTTGGGGGTTGAAGACGTTCGGAAACACAGATGCAGGTAGGTATCCGCTATATTGATCTATATACCATATTTATATTAGCCAGTAAGACACGAATTGACAAGATTGATATCGCTATTATTTCTATAATGTAAACAATATTATCATGGACTGCATTCAAACATAGCTCACTTTTTTGTATCCTATAGCCATTTCCGTAGCACCTGTACTATCCCTTTTTTCATTTCAACATTGTTTAAAAACTTTATTCAGAAACCCAAAAATAAAATAGGGAACCAATTTTCCGCTCCATAAAGTACGATAAGTTGGTAAATTGAGATCACCATAGCAACACTAGCAAAATTTTCGGTAAAATTTTAATAAAGTGAATTTTGTTGCTGTCCACTCCCGCTTTGGTCTAGTGCAAAAGCGATAACACACAATGTAACTACTTCCGTGGGCTAGCGGTCTGAGCCATGGGCTTTCGACCCGGAGGTCCCGGGTTCGATTCCCAGCGGCTGAATGACTTTGGGATGTTGTTCCTAGTTTGGCTAGGAGGTTTGGGTTGTTGTTTCTAGTTAGGCTGATCACCTGATTGTTCGAAAAGTAAGATGATCCATGCTGCCATATGGGCATGTAAATAGTCGGTCCTGCGCCTGATTTCTCTCTGGTCGTGTCAGTCAATCTGTCCCATCAGAATAAGAGATTGAAGGAATAGAGAGTGCTCCTGTGTGTAGCACAAACACTTGGGAACTAAAAACAAGTCCTGAGCAGTTGGCTGATCTCCGCGAGATTGGCCGCCATTACCGAAAATCGGTGGGAGGGACTATTAATTGCTGGTTCTGGCTCACAAAACATCAAAACCAATTTATACTTGTCCTTGTCACTCCCTTGGAGAAAAAAGAGTCCCTCCGAGACGAGACCTACCGTCAAATCTTTACATGGTCTTTACCAATTAAATTTTAGATAAACAGCAGGATTTATCAGTATAGTTTGTGATTTTAAGGCCCATTTTTATAATCAGCTCTCCAGAGTGACAGCGAGTTTGTGTTCGTATCAGAAATGTTATTACAGTACAAAACGGCCTGTCAAATCCATACTTAATATTGCTCTCAATCTTTAGATCGCTTTATAAATACGATCCTAAGAGCATCCGCGTAGCATACTGCCGCCGAGTCATCTATTTCTCAAATTCTCATGTTTACACTTGACAAATAGATTTAAAAAAAGGCTATTTGAGGCTTTATCTAAGCTGCATGCTACGAGGGCAGACGTGGGAGTTCTTTTCCTAAGGATAATAAAGTTTCTTTGATAACTCAGTTATTTTTGTATATATATATATAAATAAAATAATAATATATATATATATATATATATATATATAAATACTTCCATGCTGGACTGGGAGAGATAGAAAAACATAGAATGTTCCAGCTACCCTTCCTCCCGGGCATGATGTAGAAGTCAGCAAAAGGGACTCGAGGATTACAGTGTATTGTAATTTAGGCGACGGGCTGACAACCTGTCACTATAGCAATACATATTACAATCTAAAATTGCCCTCAATTTTTGTCAGACATGGCGAAAGCGCTTTTTACGAAGCGTTAAACGCTCTGCCTTCCCCGTAAGGGATAAAGGCGTGATTTATGTATGTATATATAAATTAAACTAATTAAATTAATTATTTAATTAATTATTTATTATTATTATACTAGCCTAAACTGCATTAAAATACAAGAAATGAAATTTACAAGAGATATGCAAGGGCGAACTTATCTCTATGAAGAGATCTCTTCCAGCTGACCCACTGGCAGTTGAGAGAATTTTTACACAGTTTTGTAGTTTTAGTTGTGCCTTGTACAGAGTAGTTCATATCATTAAGGTGACGATAGGGCCTGAGTGGCGCCGCAATCAGTAAAAAAAACATAATTCACTAAATTCAGTGAATCCGGTTCAACAGACTCAAGTAATAGTTCTTAAGATAATTTAGAACCTTATAAATTAGCTATTCATAGTTTCTTACTAAGAACTAAGAATCGCTTATTTATAATGTTCTAAATTATCTTTATAACTACTACAGGAGTCTGTTGGACCAGTTTTTTGATTACCTGCGGTTTTAGTGAATTATGTTTTTTTTACAGATGGGGGCGCCAGCTAGGCCCTATAGCTATAGCATACTTTAATGATATTAGCTACACTGAACTATATAGGCGGTACTGAAACTACAAACCTGTTTAAAAAGAAATGAATTATCAAAGAAATCGTCTTTTTATTATTCACTTACTTAAGAGAGCCCGATGGTGTAGTGGATAGGGCCGCTGCCACCTGAACATTATAGTTTCTACATCACACGAGCCAGTATCGTACTCATAATGTTGTTACTAAAAAACTTGTACTTTTTGCACTTTATATATATAACTTTAAATATATTTAACATCTACTTGTTTCACTTTATATATATGAAGTGAAACAAGTACAAGTTTTTTAACTCCATATTTATAATGTTGTTACTAAAAAAAAAGTACTTGTTTCACTTTATAAATATAAAGTTATAAATAAGTAGTAACATTATTATAAATATGGAGTTTCACCAAGTGCCGACAATCGCAAGTATAAATTGTAGTATCGTATTCCTCTTATAAATCGGGCCAATTTCGAATCGACAGCTGATACAGTATGCTCCCGGGCGTGCCGTTTACCTCGCCCGATGACATTTATAGCGATGCCGTTGCGAGCCGAACGTAAATATAATTTATGGTCCAGACGGGTTTTTAAATATAGGAGATAGAATCCCGGAAGAGCCGAGTACGGAAAATAAAAATTGAGCCGGAAATGGAGTAAACAAAGCCGTTACTTGTTATTGTGTAGCTGAAAAAATAGGAGATTAGTTTGAACAATGTTTTGCGTTTTCTATGATCTGCAGTGTGATTCGTTGTCGACTTAATTTTTTTTGCTCCCGCTCCTAGTCCAGCATGGAAGTAATTTTTACATACTTATACGAAGAATAAAGATCATACATAAAGTTACACATAAAACCAATTGTCTTAATTGATGAAAATATAATATTATAAACTTACTAGCTACTTAATTAAACTAAATCTAACATCCCGTCCAGACTCGTACCAGGTCCAAACGTGCCCATTGCGTTGGCCGCGTTGCCACGTTGAATAGCCAACGAAATTTGTTGGACCAAGTCTGAGCCGGCCCGAGGATCACCACCACGGTCCCGCAAGCGAAGGCCGATCTGATGGACAAACTTTTTTGCTTCCGCACCCCAAGCGCCCGAAGTCTCCACCGCGAAAGGAACAAAATCGTAATTTTGCATTAGGTCATGGTACTTTGCTAGCCACTCTGCTGCTGAACCAGCTGATCGAGTCGTTATGGGAAGGTGAGAGGCAGCGTACGTACACGCACACGTCGGATCCCATAGAAGAAACTTTCCCTTTTTCCACGGGACTAGCGTGAGGCCATCGGGTCTCCTTCCATCAGTCCGTAATAACCTTGGTGGCTCGAGGACGCAAGGAATGTTAGCAGACACCATTACACATAAAATCAGATTCATATTCCTTACGCTGAAGGTAGCTCTACCACGTCTGGTTTTGCTTGCGATTGTATGACGTTGTTCCAGTGCGAATCATCATCATCTCCCTTGCCTTATCCCGTATCTTACGGGATCAGCTACCTAATACATGGGATTGAACGAGGGTACTGGTTTTTACACAGACCGACTGCCATGTGACCTCCGCAACCCAGAAGGGAAACCAGACCCAATCCTAGATTAGGTCAGAGTTTTCAAGCCGCCAATGCTTAGCACGCCTTTATCCAGAATGGGGTAGGCAGAGCGTAAACGACCTAAACAAAGGTCGTTCCGCCACGTCTGACAAAGTTAGTTAGTTAGTTAGTTATTATTACTTGAGTCTATTGGGCCGGTTTTTCGATTCACTTCGTTTTTAGTGAGTTATGTTTTTTTTAATGATAGGGGCGCTACTTACGCCATATCGCCTTAATATAATCGAGCAGTTTCAACCTAGCAGTTTTGATTTTATTTACCTACCATAAACAAATCTTTTCTCTTTAGAACATTAAAATGGACATTTAAATCAATTCTATGATCAATTAAAAGTGAACAAAGAATGTTTGAAATCGCAATCAATGCGATGACGTTTATTGAAATTCTTCGAAAGAAAGTTCGGAACCCGTCGAGTTTTGAATATTAAGAAATTTCCGAACCAGCGAGTGAAAAGTTCAGCCATTAATTGAATTTCGGAAGGATTGGAATTTTGTCACTTCCCCCATTATTCATATTGGATTTTGTCTGTGTAATGGAATTAATATTTCAAGAGTTAGTAGAAACTTGTAGTTGCGTTTCAAATTTGGTTGCATCTGATTAACTTTTTAAAGCGGTCCCAAATTACATTAATATTCTATGCAGAAACTTCAATTCGACAACCAAATAATAAGATAAGATAAGAATATACTTTGTTGCACAGAAAAGACACAAGAAAATAAAAAAATAGTAGTACAAATAAGCGGCATCATTGCTAAGCAGCAAATTCTTCCAGGCAACCTTAGGGCATAGCAATATAATTGTTGATCTATTGGGCTGGTATACATATCAGGCAATACATTGTATACGTAAATAAGCTATTTAATAGTACACAGAGCATCAAATTTAGTTGATAAAATATAATTTGAGTCTATTTGACACACAATTCATATGACATATCGGTTCAAATTAAACTCATTCGTCAACTAATTATAATTATTATAGAATATGTATTATATAACAATTATGTACATACATATAATCACGTTTTTATCCCTAATGGAGTAGGCAGAGGTTAAACGACCTTAACCAAGGTCGTTCCGTTACGTCTGACAAAGTTTTGAGGGTTATTTAAGATAGATTTGTTGGTATATTGCTGTAGTGACAGGTTGTCAGCCCATCACCTAAATTACAATATTCTGAAACCCTCGGATCCCTTAGCTTGTTTTTACAGCATGAGCGGGAGGAAATGCAGCTGGCACATTCAATGTTTTACCTCGCTCCCAGTCCAGCATGGAAGAAGTATTATAGAGTACCATAGGAGGCTCGAGATTTCTGACTTTTGATAGTCCTCTCAGATACAGCAGTCTGCTGTGGCAGGTTGTCAACCCAGATGTAATACACTAAAACCTTCGCCATTTTCTGGTTTTGTCAGTATGACCGGGAAGAAAAGCAGCTGGTACTTTATATTTCACTATCTCCAGTCCATCCAGAAGGTAAGTAATGTGGAAGTGTAACCAATAAAAAAAGCAATGTAGCCATCACCCGCAAATGGCATTTAGCATAACGTTAGTATAGAAGACGCTGTAGGTAATAATTTAAGTATTTACTTTATTATTTATTTTATTGTTATTTACTAAATGAACAAGAAGTTATTATAAATTTAATATTTCATCGCAGACGTAGACAAAAGGGCTTCTAGGCATGGCTTTACGACTAATATCTACGGTGTTAGGCTAGTGTTTTCCCAGCTTGATGCTGGGGTTCACTTTCCGGCTTTTTCTACTTCACTTTGCCCGGTCTTCAGCATCCACTGGTGTGAGATCGTTCTCTTCCATATCCGCTTCTATGACGTCAAGCCAGCGTTTCTTTGGTCTGCCGCGTAATCTAGGGCCTTGGACAGTGAGATCGAGGCATCTCTTTCCGACGTTGTCCGGCGGTCTGCGACTTAAATGCCCATACCATCGAAGACGACTTTCACCAAACTGAGGAAAATGACACAAAAAGTGATAAATTAACAAATATCAATATTGTGTTAGGTACATCCTAGGAATCGAACCCAGTACCTACGAAAATAAAAAAGATGCGGCCATCATCTGCAGCTAGCATTTAGCATATCGTTAGCATAGAACAAGACGCCGCAATAATTGTATCCGCCAGACGCGGCTGCGCACCGAATTTACATGCCAAATGAACTTGGCACTGCTTTTTCACAACTTGACACTTTTTAAGCTTTGTGTTCACTCATAAACGGCGAAAACCAGCAATTATATTAACATGGCCATAGATGAAGAAAAATTACGGTACCTAGGTACTATTTATTTTCCGAAAAGTAGATTTTGATTTGAATATCCAACAACACTGTTGATTTTTGGGAAAGTACCTACTTTTCCATTTCAATATTCAATAACACAGACCCAAAATGAAAACAGTTTTTTTAGTTTTTGTGCTATTAGAAGAGTCGATTTGAATTTCCGACATACCAAATAAAACCTAAAATATAGTTGTTGTTGGCAAAAACACGGGTTTATAAAAACTCTATATTGTTATTTTAAACATAGGTAGATAGATACATTTCTATATTAATCCATCCAATTTGTATTTGTCTACCATTTTTTGCAAGACTGTAATTATGAATGAACTTATGTTTTCGAGAAAAAAGAACAAGTAAATTAAATTAGTCTACTTAATTAATACCTTAACAAATTGCTTTCAGGCTTTAAGATAAAATTAATATCGTACTTGAAAATAGAAAATAAAAAGTTTTAGCTATTAATTAAATTTGATACTAAATATTTTTGTAGAGATAAATAATAGAAGCGTCAGTGGCAAAAGTTTCCCGTGGTCGTGGCAAGTGAATGTAGTATAAAGCCGAACCACGCCGAACACACTGCAAGATGTTATATTTGTCGCAAAATTGGAATGAAATCGGATTTTTGATCAAAAAACCAATTTGAGAATCCAGAAAAACATCTAGGTTTTGTCAAAGTCCGGGTATTGATCAATTAATTTTCGGATTTATGATAAATCAATATCAGTTTCAATCTTTGACTAAATACTATTATTTTCTTTCGAGTTTGTCATCATCCTGCGAAATATTCACAGGGAATGCTGCTGCTTAGAGCTACTGCCTGATATTTCCCGAATGGTGTGTGTGACGTTTGCCAGTCGTTCCACGAGTACAAATTTCGAACTTGTCTGCAGTGCAATATCTATGGCCCTTTACAGTCTTTTATTCTGCCACCCCTATTGTGAACTGCACTCAACAATTTCTCACAAAACGCCCTCAGATTTCTTGTTAAAGCAATTAATGTTACCCTGACGCCCTCTCGCGGCTCATGTTGTGAACTACCAAGGAAAATGGCAGGAAAAAGCCGAGAAAATTAGTAATTCAAATTGACCTTAAACGGTTTTTGATTCAAAAACAGGAGTTGGTTGTTTTATATTTGTTTAATACGCTGATTTGTTGCGGGTGGTACATAAAACAACACTTAAATTGTAATTGTATTGGCCTTTTAGAATTCTAAACAGTCTCTTTATATTAGCTTTTTTAAATTTTTGTTTTCCTATTTTATTTGGCGGCAAATTGAATTGTATAAATAATAATTAAATTTTATTGAGTGATTATTGCATATATTAAAAAGTTAAAATCCGCCACAGAGACCGATTACTAAAGCAGGCAGGATATTTTGAATACTTTTTTAAACCCAAGGGTCGAGGGTAGAATGGAGGTTGAGCTGAGGTGGGCTTTGCAATCGTTGCGTGTAACGCTCTTTCAAATAGACTACTTGCTTTGAGAAGGTGATGGACTACGATTGAAGACAGAAATAACACTGAGGCCCGTATAGATAAACAGCACTTGAGGCTGACAACTACTTTGAGTTAGAATCAGAAATGTCATTTATGTTAATTACGCCTAAGCCTAAGGCTCGTATTTATAAAGCGATCTCAAGATTGAGAGCGATATTAAGTATGGATTTGACAGGCTACATTGAACTAAAATGGCATTTCTGATACGAATTCAAACTAGCTGTCAGTCTCAAGTGCTGTTTATACTATTGTTATTAATAACACTTTTACTTGTTTCACTTAATTTAATTTAATCCTACCGGTTTTTTTTAAACTCCCCACTTAGGGGTAATTTCCCCACGGTAGGCATCCCGAAATCTTATGTTTTCCTACCGTCACAATAATATTGACTATAACTAACATATGAATTGTTGCACTTCGTTCACTAAATATGAACGGTTTATTTAAAATGTTTTATGTGTTGTGTATGATATGTATAAAATCCCTGATGATGCTATGAGTTAGCGAAAACGGTAGGATTAAATTATATTAAGTGAAACAATTACAGGTGTTTTTAATAACAACATTATAAATATGGAGTTTCACCAAGTGCCGACAATCGCAAATATAATTTGCTGTTTATACCTTAATGTCCCTTAAGGCCTTAATAATGTCCTATTTATTTCAACTAAACAATCCATACCCAATTCTGATCACAATAGGCTGTATTACACGGTCAGTTGGCCATGATCACGCGGCGAATTGACTATTTAATGAGGCCTTATCGGACACATGAACACACAAACGCATCAGCCGTATACATATTGGATAGTGTTTAGCTGACAACCGTCAGAAACAGACTTTGGTAATGGTGTTTTGCGAGTGTTTAAAATATTTGAATGCGGATCGAATTCTTCTGTCGAGTGGGTATCGAGTCTATGGACCCGATGAACCCTGGTGTCAGAGTTTTTAAACCGTCTAGTAGCATAACTATCAGGCCTCTGACATGGTTTTGTGTAACGACCACTATCAAAGACAGGGGACCGACGGCTTAACGTGCCCTCCGAAGCACGAAATCTTTTTCTTTTCGGACAATCAGGTGATTCAGCCTGCAATGTCCTAACCAAACTGGGGAAAATTCACAAAGTGATAAATTCTCAAATATCAACTTAGTGTTCCCCCCCGGGAATCGAACCCAGGACCTCCGGATCGGGAGTCCATGGCACTAGCCACTAGACCACGGAGGCAGTTATCGATCGAATGGCACGATATAAAATAAATTATATGAGAAATTGAAACAAAGAGATAATCCCAATGATACCAAAGAGATGTGCCAAGAAAATATTGATGAACTGCTAGTTGTCCACGATCGATTAAGGTACAACATACTATAAAAGTCTGAATAAACGCTCTTAATCTACGGGTAAATCGACTTACAATCCCTAAAAAAATAAGTAAATTTACGTCACAACACCTTCCAAATATTCCCTTTTTAAAGAACAAAATGTCAGATATAGAAATGATTGAATTTGTACATACATACATAACATAATCACGTAGGCAGAGCGTTAACGACCTCAACAAAAGTCTTTCCGCCACGTCTGATAAAGTTTAGAGGATTATTTAAAATAGATTTGAAGATATATTGCTGTACCTATTGAATATGTACCATATGAAAATTACCCGCTACATATAGGTCTTGTCTCGTATGTGTCACATATAGCAAAGCCACATCAAAATAAACGAAACCAATATGTCACTTATCACAAATATTAACAAGTTTATTGAGGGTATGCGTGTTGCTCCATATTTGCTACGCCGTAGCAATTTGCTACGAAAAAACACAAATATGATTTGCGTAGCATTTATTTGATAAGATAAGTTGATAAAACGTGACATTACATGACAACATTACATAAGGTACAAGTTGACATTAACGATAGTTCTATAATAATAATGTGTCAAAAATATGACGTCCCTTATAAAATGACTTTAATTTTCTAAATTATGATCGAAGTTGTTTGAGAAATGATTTTTGATTTGAAGAAACATTTCCCTAACTTGTGTGTTTGATAATTAAGCTAGAAATTATCTTTAACACAAATTAAAAATAGTATAATAATAATACGCTATGTCAATCAACTTAAAGATAAAGTAGGTATCATTGCCAATATTATACATACCCACATATGATCACGTCTTTATCCTTAATGGGCTAGGCAGAGTGTAAACGCCCTAAACCAAGGTCGTTTCACCACGTATGTCAAGTTCTCAGGGTTATTTAAGATAGATTTGTAGGTATATTGCTGTAGTGACAGGTTGTAAGCCCTTTGCCTAAATTGCAGAATACAGAAACCGAGGGTTTCTGTATTCTGCAATTTAGGCAATCGCTCAGCTAGTTTTTACAGTATGCTCCGGAGGAAATGCAGCTGGCACATTCTACGTTTTTGTCTCGCTCCCAGTCCAGCATGGAAGATATTATTAATATTAATAGCCCATTCAGTAATCTGTATACTTAGACGTCATGCAAATAGTAGCAGTGAACCTTATATTATAATAGTCGCCGGTCTTTAGATTGCGATGCTGGATAGATTAATTTACATTTGCGTTTGGATCCCGCAGTCTCACCGCGATAGAGACAATTTTGTGATCGCAGTGGTGCGTGGTACAAGTTATAAATTTATTACCTATAAATTAAATGATAAATAATAGTCCTCTTTTCGGTAATTCTTTTTTTATTTAGAAATGGGTTTGCTCTTGACTCTGACAGAAGGTCAGGGATGGCCGTGACATAGTAGATGATGGAGCGAACTCACCCAGATGATGCCTGTTATGTCACTGGCATGGCACCTTCACGAACCGACGGTTCACTTAATGGTAAATCTAATACATGCATACATGCCTTTGTGGCAGCTAGCATGGCTCATCTTACATTTAGAACAATTAAGTAGGTACCTAAGTTTGGTCAACTAAGGGATCAAATATAATACCTACACTTACAACTTTTTATTAAGTCTAAAAGGCAAAAGGGCATTTTAATGTGGATGGATATGTTGGAAAAGAGCCCGATGGTGTAGTGGATAGGGCCGCTGCCTCCTGAGCGGGAGGTCGTGGTTCGAACCCCACCACGTACCAATGTGTTTTTCGGTTTTCGAATTTCATATGTACGTTTATTCGGTGCTTTTACCGTGCTTCGGAAGGCACGTTAAGCCGTTGGTCCCGGTTAATATCGTTTAATACCGTAGATATTAGTCGTTAAGCCCTGACAGAGGCCAGTGCTAAGCATTGGCGGCTTGAAAACTCTGACCAAATCTAGGATTGGGTCTGGTTTCCCTTCTGGGTTGCGGAGGTCAGATGGCAGTCGCTCTGTGTAAAAACCAGTACCCTCGTTCAATCCCCTAGATTAGGAAGCCGACCCCGTGAGATACGGGACAAGGCTAGGGAGATGATGATGATGGATATGTTGGAACAGGACGACTAAAGAAAAGGTGGAGGGACTGTGTGAAAGATGATAAGTCTAGAACGGGTGAGAATGTTGAACTGACGGCTGACAGAGATGAATGGAAGAAGAAAACGTACTACGCCGACCCCAAAAAAATTGGACAAGGGGTAAGGGCATGCGAATGATGATGATGACCTCTTGCTTATTCGCTTATAACTTAGGTCTTGCAGTAGTGCGGTCGCAATAACCCCGCAACATTGTCGCTACAGATGCCGGGCTATGACACGCCGCCGATATTAACTCCGCACATAGCTTACTAACAGCAAATTGATATTAGATAATCATAAATTTGTACTTCTGTGGTCAAAGTGCGAAGGCCAATTTATAATTTTGGATTTGTTTAATGACCGTTGGATAGAAAAATGTTGCTTATTTTTGCTATCGACACGTCACAAAAAGCTAGGATTTTGATCAAAACCCGGACAGATAGAAATACAAGATAATTGGAACATTATTGATTGGATAGGAACAATACACTCTATTTATGTATTTTCCTCGTTCACTTTAATCCCCCTATAAGCTCTTTTATTGGTTCAAATATTAATCATTCTTATATTTAAATAATTAGTAAAAAAAAAACTGTTCTGCGTTAGTTTTTTTACTATGAGTTTTTCATTCCAATTAATTCATTCTTAGAGTTCAAAGACTTAATCAATAAACTGCTTTGAACTGTAACTATAAACACATCTACATAAATTTTACAGAAACTATTTTGTTACTAGGTATAAGCGTCAAAACAATCTTCCCAAACTGAATTTCTAAACGAAATAAAAACGTATAGAAAGTATTGGAAAACTTGGTCTAAGTGGTTTAAATTTTATATTCATTTATGCACAAAACTTTAACCGTTTAAAAGAAAAATAATAACGTATTTTCTTTAGAAAATGCAGCAAGTTATGCTTAAAGTTTAAATTATTTTTGTATTTACTGAATTATTTTTATATCTACTGTATTGCAAAGCTGTACCTAAATGTTGTACATCAAACGTTGTTGATGTAAATACGAGTATATTAAAACTTGCACTTCATTTTCCAATTTGTTTTTAATATTTGTATTCCATTTTCAAAATTTTCCCTTTCAAACCAGCCTATACAAAGGTGTACTTCTGAACTAATGTCATTACGTACTAGGTGAAACTGCGGTCAAGTAACTTGTATAGACTGATGACCTTCCTATATGGCAAGATAAATGACAATGTATTTCGGATTGTCTCGTGTAGCTCTGCCATGCTGGACTGGGAGCGAGAGAAAAACGTAGAATGTGCCAGGTGCATTTCTTCCCGGGCTTGCTGTAAAAATCACCTAAGGGATCCGAGGGTTTCAGTATATTGCAATTTGGGCGATGCCCTGACAACATGTCACTATACCAATATATCTACAAATCTATCTTAAATAAGGGTTCACAGACATGGTGGAACGACCTTTGTTTAAGTCGTTCACGCTCTGCCTACGCCATTAGGGATAAAGACATGACTATATGTATGTATGTTTCGTGTAGATCTTATGTCCGTTTAAGTAAATGGTTGCACTTTAAATATTTAATGACAAACTTGAAAATTTCCCTTATAAACGTATTAGTTACCGAACTAATTAATTGCACTAGTATCGACATGCAGAGTAACTAATATCTAGCTTCATCCAGACTGATTAATGAGGATATAACTGAACTCGTAGTTAGAAATTGATCTATAGAGACGTTAATGAGTTATGCGAACCGAATAAGTTTTGGTTAATATTCGGTTACTTATCGGTGATTGATTATCATAATTATATGTGTAATCTAGCGGTTAAAACCTTGGACAGTCTATCTGGAGGTCGCAGGTTCGATTTCTATACAAAGTTGGTATTAATCACAAAATATTCTTACTACTACTGGGTTGGCTGGAATAGATCTCTTCATAAAGATAACTTCGCCCTTGCACATCTTGTTGTTTGTAAATAACATTTCTATTGTGTTTATTCAATAAAGGATATTTATATTAAAGTTCTAAGATTTAGATTTCAGTCTCAAATTTCCAATCTGGTTATGGCAATGCAGTTTAAATCATAGAATTATCTCTTAGTCCGTGTTTCGGAAGATACGTTATGTCGTTATGATAGTGGTCATTACAGTACTTCCATGCTGGTCTGGGAGCGAGAAAAAAAACATTGAGTGTGCTAGCTGCATTTCCTCCCGGGAATGCTGTAAAACCAGCTAAGGTATCCGAGGGATTCAGTATATTGTAACTTAGGCGATGGGCTGACAACCTGTCACTACAGCAATATACCTACAAATCTATCTTAAATAACCCTCATAACTTTGGCAGACGTGGCGGAACGACCTTTGTATAGGTCGTTTACGCTCTGCCTACCCCATTGGGAATAAAAGCGTGATTATATGTATGTATGTCAATCACATTACAAAAACCGTTAGAGGCCTATAAGGAGTAAGAATATCATATAGATCGGGGTTTATCATGTCCTTCAGTCCGTTATTTAATATGAAGTTGCTATATAGATGTCAGAAACTTTCTAATGTTGTTCACCAACAAACTAGACTTTCTTTCGACTAGTTGCCAGCCGCGTCCCACATCCGTCGTCAGTAATTTTATTCCGAATCCCCAAGGATAAAAGTTCTAGTGGCAATAAACGAAGAGATGTCAAACTTGCATGACGTCCCGCGAGGTTCTCACTTAGGTATAGTATGTTCGCAACTAGATATGTAAAGCGGTAAAATTACCGTGGTAAACTTTGGTAAAAATGTAATTTACCGTCCGTAATTTTAATAAACGTAATCCCCCAGGATGAAAGTTCTAGTGGCAATAAACGAAGAGATGTCAAGCTTGTATAATCACCCCGGTAAAATACGGAATTTACCATAAAATATTGTATTATAAGATTTAGTAAAACATTACTTACGTATTAAAGGATTACTTGAAAAATATGGCAACATTATTGTGTTAACAGACATACCCCGGGTATGATACCTAGTGACTACGTTAAACTGAACAACTTTTCTCAAACTAAAAGACTTATCTCGAAACTGAACAACTTTTCTCACACTGAACCACTTTTCTGAAAATAAACAACTTTTCTTAAACTTAACAACTTTATCAATAATTGAACAACTTTTATCAAAACTGAACAACCTTTTTTCAAAACTAAAACTATCAAAACTGAACAACTTATCTTAAAACTGATCAACTTTTATCAAATCTGAATACCTTTTCAACTTTACCTAATACAACTTTTCTAAGCCCTGAGTTTTCACTTCATATAAATACCTCTTGAAACGTCATAAGTCGCCGGTAATTTTACCGTAATGTATATAAATGACCGTAATGTCCCGTATTTTACCGGCGCATTTGGTAAAAGTATGTAATTTTGCATCGCTATTCGCTACTAGAGGGATGTATGGCATGCCAACTCTTCTCCTTTCTCTTATTATTGAGTAGGTTTTTCATATCGACAAAGTCCGATGAACCTTTGTCGGAGTTTTTGAACTGCCTATTAGTAACAGCTGATAGGCCTCTGATATAACAACTAACAATATTTTTTGTTATACACAATTGAACTGCCTCCGTGGTCTAGTGGCTAGTGCCATGGGCTCCCGATCCAGAGGTCCTGGGTTCGATTCCCAGAGGGTAAAACACAAAGTTGATATTTGAGAATTTATCACTTTGTGAATTTTTCCCCAGTTTGGGTAGGACATTGCAGGCTGAATCACCTGATTGTCCGAAAAGAAATAGATTTCGTGCTTCGGAGGGCACGTTAAGCCGTCGGTCCCGGTCGCTGTCTTTGATAGTGGTCGTTACACAAAACCATGTCAGAGGCCTGATAGTTGTGCTACTAGGCGGTTTAGAAACTCTGACACCAGGGTTCATTGGGTCCATAGACTCGATACCCACTCGACAGAAGAAGAAGAAGTTATACACAATCCGGTTGTTCAGGCTGTATTGTTCTCAACAAACTTGGGAATATAAATGTCATAAAGTGATAAATTGACAGATATCACCATTGTGTTACCCTCATGAAAATCGAACCTAGATCCTCCGGATCGGGAGCATATGGCTCAAGCCACTAGACCACGGAGGCTGGGAGGTTCGCAACTAGAGGGGGGTTTGGCCAGTTACCGAGAGACACGCCTGCGTCGTATGGGGAAAAAGAATTAAGTTACCAAGTTTGGTACATGTGTTTGCGTTGACAAATTGGCTTGAATTTTCTTGGGAGGTGCGAATTGGCTATGGTTACGTAACTATACTTAAGAAAACTTCAGGAACATATACTTATTAGTTTCCAAGGGAATAAACAGTTTATTGTACGTATTCTATTGGTATCTGGGAACCAGACTGGACAGTAACTTTATCCTGTCACTAACCTGGCAAAAGCCTAATCTAGGATTGGGTCTGGTTTCCCTTGTGGGTTGCGGAGGTCAGATGGCAGGCACTCCCTGTATCCATGAATACTCTCATTCAATCACCTAGATGAGGTAGCCGACCCTGTGGGATACGGGATAAGGCTAGGGAGATGAATGATGAACCAATTGCAAAACGAAATACATTCGTTTATTTACATTTATCTGTTAATCATTCAACTAGTGTATTTAAGCCTCTAACTAAGCGTGTATACCACGATAATGATAACCAAGCAAATAACGATAAAACCCGCTAACTATCTACTCAGCGGTTGGTTTAAATTACTTAATTACGCCAACTATTTCGGGATGTTCGATGACATGCCTCGAAAATTAGATCCCGAAGCGACGCCAAATTTACTCGCGATACACACGGCTGGCAACATTGAATTCATCTCGAGTATCGTTAGATGTCTTCCATGATGGTCTCAGAGCGAAAGAAAAACATAGAATGTTCCAGTTGCATTTTCTCCCTATGGGATCCAAGGGTTTCTGTATATTGTAGTTTAGGCGATGGGCTGTTAACCTGTTACTACAGCAATATACCTACAATATATACATATACATACGTACATATAATCACGCCTTTATCCCTAATGGGGTAGGCAGAGTGTAAATGACCTAAACAAAGGTCGTCCCGCCACGTCTGACTAAGTTTTAAGGTTTATATAAAATAGATTTGTAGGTATATTGCTGTAGTGACAGGTTGTCAGCCCATCGCGTAAATTACAATATACAGAAACCCTCGGATCCCTTAGCTGGTTTTTACAGAATGCCCGGGAATAAATGCAGTTGGCACATTCTATGTTTTTCTCTCGCTCCCAAGCCAGCATGGAAGACGTGATTTAAAAACGTACCTTCAATATCAGTCCGTGTGTGCTATGGTAAGTGTACCGTGTCGGTAATTACGCAAATCAAGGCGCAGGCTCCGTTCCAACAATACCTTTAATTATCGCAGTCGGCTCCGGCACAACTCCCTCCTACTTGCTCGATGCACGGCCAATTATTCCACGAATAAAGTTGAAGTTCTTCCATGCTGGACTGGGAGCGAGAGAAAAACATAGAATGTGCCAGCTGCATTTCCTCCCGGGCATGCTGTAAAAGCTAGCTAAGGGATTCGAGGGTTTCAGTATATTGCAATTTAGGCGATGGGCTGACAACCTGTCACCATAGCAATATACATTCAAATCTATTTTAAATAACTATAAGGGTAAAGGTGTGATTATATGTATGTTTGTATAAAGTTGTCCGACAGTATTGTTTTGTTTGAATTACACACATAGTCATGCTTGTAACTCTTATGCTAAGTAAGTAAGCAGGGCATGAACAGCATCATAACAGAGCGATTTTTCCAAATCTATCAAAGTTTGAGAGACATTTTAAAAAGGAAAAATAACAGGTTTTCATCCTTTCGCCTAAAGATTAAACACAGAAACCCTCGTCTCTCTCTAATGATTCCTACAGTATATCCATGAAAAGATGCAGCCGGAAAATTCTAAGATTTTCCATCGCTCCCAGTCCAGCATGGGAGACATGTATTGGTAATTGCGCAAATCAAGGCACAGGCTCCGTTCCAACAATACATTTAACTATTGCAGTCGGCTCCGGCACAGCTCTCTCCTACTTGCTGGATGCACGGCCAAATTATTCCACGAATAAACTTGTTCAACATTTTTTTTTACACACACTGAGAGAGACGACTATACCTTAAAGGGTAGGCAGAATTACAACGACCTCATAATAGTTCTTATGGGGTAAGCAGGGCATCAACAGCATCATTAGTGGGCGATTTTGCCACATCTGACAAGGTTTGATGGGGATTTTGAAAAGGAGGAAATTTCGGTTGCTAAAAATAACAGGCTTTCATCCTTTTGCCTCAATATTAAACACCGAAACCGTCGTCTCTTTCTAATGATTCCTATAGTAATATGTCCATGAAAAGAAGCAGCCGGAAAATTTTAAGATTTTCCATCGCTCCCAGTCCAGCATGGAAAACATGTATTGGTAATTGCGCAAATCAAGGCACAGGCTCCGCTCCAACAATACATTTAACTATTGCAGTCGGCTCCGGCACAACTCCCTCCTACTTGCTGGATGTACGGCCAAATTATTCCACGAATAAACTTGTTCAATGTTATTGTAGTTTTTTTTTCACAACACACACACAGGGAGAGAGAGCCGACTATACCTTAAAGGGAAGGCAGAATTACAATGACCTCATAATAGAGCTTTTTTCCACGTCTGACAATGTTTTAAAAAGAACGAACTGTGTGATAGATTGTCAGCATTTGCCAAAATTTCCTTTAATTATCGCAGACACAACTCCCTCTTATTTATTTCACCAAGAGGCCTGGAAGGTTGTTTCATCTTCTCACTTATTAAATGCACGCCCGCCAATTCACTCTTATAAATTTCAAGAGTTAAAATAGTCGTAAGTGAAGTTTAGCATGGCTTTATCTTTTCTGTATTTTAAAATGTAGAGGTTTATCATTTATACTACATGCGAGTTACTGCGAGAATGTATGTGAGAAGAAGGGATGGAATTATGGCTCGTATTTATAAAGCGATCTCAAGGTTGAGAGCGATATTAAGTATGGTTTTGACAGTTAATTTTGTACTAATAAAATAAAATAAATAAATAATTTATTAACATAAGACAGCAAGATACACTAAACAATAAATCCGCCAAACTGTACAACAGTTTGTTGGCAGAAATAGACCCTCCTGTTATAAATATTTACATTACTGTTTTATGTTAAGTATCTTCCTTAGTTATTAATATTTAAGTCTAACACAATAGTTTAATTTAATATTTATTTTATAATTGTTACATTTGTGCAAGTATCAGAATACGAATTTATTTTTATCAGCTCGAGTTTAGCTTCTCTTCAAGATTTTTTAATAAGTGTTTTTTTTTAATTTAGCTTTAAAAACATTCTTACTTGTGCTTGTAACTAAAATCACATTTCTGATAAAAACTCAAACTCGCTCTCACTCTCAAGTGTTGATTATAAATACAGGCCTTAATAACATTCCTTTAGCGGCAGTCGTGTAAAAACAAAATAAACGGTTTGGTCTTCCAGCAATAGACATTTCAATTAAGACTGGTATCGCTCCTATAATGGTTTGTCGGTCTGTTTCCGCAAGTTAGTGTTTGACCAAGGAGCGGTATTTCCAGTTGCGATGTTTTTCCACCGGCCAACGAGTAAGCAATATCGGTTTAATTGACGCACCACAAACATTTGTGAAGCACTTGCTGTCACTACGAAACTGTCGTCCAGATAGAAGCCGTTGTCAGATACAGTAGTGAGATTTTATTGGATTTAGAGAGTCTTCTTCTTCTTATCCCCAGTCAATTCGTTTTCTCAGTCAAATGCCCAGTATTTGGCTGGGATCACAAGTTAGTGTTTGATCAAGGAGGAGTATTTCGAGTTGATATTTTTTTTTACCGGCCACCGAGTTAGCAATATCGCTTTAATTGACGCACCACAAACATTTGTGAAGCACTTGCTGTCACTACGAATTGTAGTCCAGATAGAAGCCGTTGTCAGATACAGTAGTGAGATTTTATTGTATTTAGAGTCTTCTTCTTCTTATCCCCAGTCAATTCGTTTTCCCAGTCAAATGCCCAGTATTTGGCTGGGATCACAAGTTAGAGTTTGAGCAAGGAGCAGTATTTCGGTTTGCGATGTTTTTTCACCGGCCACCGAATTAGCAATATCGGTTTAATTGACGCACCACAAACATTTAGGAAGCACTTGTGTCACTACTGTCGTTTCCAGGTACAAAAGCGAGATTTTGTTTGAAATTAATGTTTATCGAAGTAGTTTCTAATCCACCATCTATGTTTGCAACGTATTTTTGCAATATCACTATCACTACATAGTATAAAACAAAGTCGCTTTCCCTGTGCCTATATCCCTATGTATGCATAAATCTTTAAAACTGCGCAACGGATTTTGATGCGGTTTCTTTTAATGGATAGAATAATTCAAGAGGAAGTTTCCTATGTATAATACATGCATACAATCGTAGAGAAACACTGATAATTTCCGTGCGAAGCCGTGGCGGGTCGCTAGTTTCTTATATAAGTTGAAATAAACCAAAGACTTTTTCTTCATTCCGATATAAATATTTCACAAATTTTCATTTGCGAAGCACTCGTCACAAAAATAAAGCAAGTACCTAAATATTTACAAAGTTATAGGTTGTTGGAATATCTACAATATTTTTACTAGTTAGGTTTATTTCCTTTTACCAAAACTACAGCACTGGACATTCTTTGACCAGTTGTATTATAGGTTAGATTGAATTTCTAAGAAGTATTTATTTGTGAATATTTTGGAAGAGGTATATTATGTAAGTATTTGTTATGTATGAAAACACGAAAATAAAAATGTTCAAAATTAATAACGTAGGGCATTGTAGTATTTTACAGACTTTGCTAAAATTTACAAGGCGTGTTATAAACTTTTAATTACTTCAGTAAATTTGCAAGTAATTTGCGAAGTTATCGTGATCTTTTTAAGTAAGTTCGTGAATTAAGAATAAATTATTCCAATTTACGATTTATAAATGATTGACTATGTTAATTGGATCAAAAATCAAATAATAAGCAGCATTTTTTTATGGAATTAAAGGTTATACCGCGCTAAAACGCAGCGGACAGGCGAGGCACCTTGAGACAAAATATTTTTTGTATGAAAATCTATGAGATGTACTGCACTACGGTGGCGCGAGTTTTGCTGCAAAAACTGTCAAAATGTATGAACTGATATTGCCGCACCGTGCCGTGCCGTGCCGCGCCGATCCGCTGCAGCTACGTTCTTGGGCGATCTACATTTAATTTGCCATTACTCACTTCTCACTTTTAGGACAAGTGTAACAAATAAGGACGATAGAAATATTTTTTTCTTAAAGCTAATTTCTAAAGCTTAAAATTATATGATTAGTCCTTTCAAAATCATTCACTTCAATTATTTCAAATTGCTTTAATTGAAATAGGATAAAAGATTTTATTTCTAATATTATGCACAAGATTTTAGCGTATTTTCCCAAATTTTACACATTTCCTCGGGACGGTCGAAATGTGGCGCTCTACCAGCTGCGAAATTCCAGCAGCTGGACGGTCGACGGCACCAGTTAATTACAAAGGACACGATGCGTCACGTATCCACACGGCTCCCAGCGGTCTCATGATGCTATGCAAGTGCTACAATTCTGCTAAATGTGCCACAAATTTACTAGGTGCGTCAGAAACTCAATGCTAGATAGTGACAATATAATATGTTTTACTAGGTGCGAAATTTCAGCAGTAGTCGATCAATGGCAGCAGTTAATTACAAAGGACACGATTCTTCACATATCTACACGGCTCCCAGCGGTCACATGATGCTATGCAAGTAACACTAAAAAAACGCAATAGTATTTATTATGATTCCAACTGCGTCACGCGGGATTGGTTATAGCGCGGTGGCATGATGCAGCAATGGGAATCATTATAAATATCTTCCGATTATTGTTTTCTTTATTTTTAAGTAGTTTTTTTAAGGATCCTTTTACGTTACTGAAACACCCTCTAATTTATGGCACGTAATTAAATTAACACCCTGTATAATAATATTTTACTAGAACCAAAATTCCAGCAGTAGTCAGTCAATGCTATTAGTTAATTACAAAGGATGCGTCATGTATCCACACGGCTCCCAGCGGTCTCATGATACAAGTGCTACAATTCTGCTAAATGTGCCACAAATTTAATAGATGCGCCAATACCTCAAGGCTAGCCAGTGACAACACAGGATGTTAATTTAATTGCTTGCAATAGTTTAGGGGGCGTAACGTAAACCCCATAAAATATATTAAAAAAAAACAACTAAAAAATATATAAAAAAAACAGTAGTCGGTATTCGTTATGATTTCAATAGCTGCATCTGGCCGCCGCGCTATAACCAATCCCGCGCGACGCGTGCGACTAGTGACAGTGACTCGCGCGGGCTCATTGCGCGAGCACTGGGAATCATTATAAATACCTACCGACTACTGAAACACCCCCTAAGTTATAGTAAGCAATTAAATTAACACCCTGTATAATAATGTTTTCCAGCAAAATGTCAGCAGAAGTCTCGGGCAGTGGCATCAGTTAATTACGAAAGACACGATACGTCACATATCCACACGGATCCCAGCGGTCTCATGATGCAAGTACTACATACATACATACATACATAAAATCACGCCTTTATCCCTTACGGGGTAGGCAGAGCGTTAAACGCCTCGTAAAAGGCGCTTTCGCCGCGTCTGACAAAAATTGAGGGCAATTTTAGATTGTAATGTGTATTGCTAATGTGTAGTGACAGGTTGTCAGCCCATGGCCTAAATAACAATACACTGTAACCCTTGAGTCCCTTTTGCTGTCTTCTACAGCATGCCCGGGAGGAAGGGCAGCTCCCAGTCCAGCATGGAAGAACTAACTAAGTATTAAGTACTAACTACAAGTATACCCTATTCTATGGCTAACTCTCTATGGCTACAAGTACAACTCTACTGAATAGACCAGAAAATCAGAGATTGTAATGATATAGATTTTTCTTTCTTTCTTGTAAACGAGTACAAGTGTATTTATTACCAAAGAAAGATAACAATGAAGTTTCACCAAGTGCCAAAAATCGCAAGTATTAAATAAAAGACAGCGTGGTGTTACTGTGTATACCGTGGGGTAAACTGATTGGGGTTGCTCAGTCATCAACACTGAACAACTATCAGTAGGATTTTTTGTTCAAGAAGTGAAAAAAAACTGACTTTTCTATACAAAATGTTCACAATATGGAAAAGGCATTTTTTATAGATTTTTTACTATAGTAACAACTACTTACTTCAGTAACACTACTTTCATGAATTTATAAGTTGTTGTTTATTTTATTTGCACCCATCGCAAATTAGGCGGATGGGGTCTAATTTGATGAGACAACACAAACTTTCCAGTACTAAGGTTCGTATTTATGAAGCCAACTCAAACTTGAGAGCAAAATATTAGGTATGGATTTGACAGGCCAGTTTGTACTGAAATAACATTTCTGATACGAACTATGTATTAGTATATTATATATGGTATATAGTAGATCAATATCTATTATAATAATTTACGTAATGTATGTATATCATATATGTATTTTATGTAGATTTGTCTATATTAATTAGTTTTTAGTAAGATGCACTATCCCGCATTATCTACATTTGATTTCCGCTACCCAAGGTTGCCTGGTAGAAATTGCTACCATAGCAATAAGGCCGCCTTCATTGTACTTTAATTTTTATTTAATTTGTTCTCAATTCCTGTTGTTTTTGTTTTATGTGCAATAAAGAATATATCTATCTATCTATCTATCTATAAAATATACGTACTTCCATGTTGGACTGGGAGCGAGAGAAAAATATAGAATGTGCCAGCTGCATTTCCTCCGGGCATGCTGTAAAAACCAGCTTAGGGATCCGAGGGTTTCTGTATATTGCAATTTAGGCGACAGGCTGACAACCTGTTACTACAACAATATACCTACATATCTATCTTAAACAACCCTCAAAACTTTGTCAGACGTGGCGGAACGACCTTTATTTAGGTCGTTTACGCTCTGCCTACCCCATTAGGGATAAAGGCGTGATTATATGTATGTATGTATGTACTTTTATCCAATAACTAACACGTACCTATAACACAATTTAGTTTTACGATCTACTTTTATTTGACGGCGAACATAATAACGTATGTCGGTGCGTGCATATCGTTGAAATTGGTTATAGTTATAGGTAAAACACCTGTTTCGTCTTCTTGTCGTGTGGGACACCGAAACGACGAACGACCCAATGCAGGGTTAAGACACTACTAAAGCTACATTAAAATTTCTACCATCACACAACTTACATGACGGAACCATAAACTCACAAAAAAAAGTTGTATCCAAATACAATGAGGCTCACCACACACCAGAACTACAAATATTGCGTATCATTTATAGTAAAACTAACTACTTACATTTAACTAAATACTTGTGGTGTGTTGTCTATTAAGGCACAAGTACTTTGTTTTTTTTTTTAATATTTGACACTTAAAGTGTCAATGCTATAAAACGTCTAAATACATATATACATACATAAATCACGCCTTTATCCCTTACGGGGTAGGCAGAGCGTTTAACGTCTCCTAAAAGACGCTTTCGCCACGTCTGACAAAAATTGAGGGCAATTTTAGATTGTAATATGTATTGCTATAGTGACAGGTTGTCAGCCCATCGCCTAAATTACAATACACTGTAACCCTCGAGTCCCTTTTGCTGACTTCAACAGCATGCACGGGAGGAAGGGCAGCTGGAACATTCTATGTTTTTTTATCTCTCCCAGTCCAGCATGGAAGTAACGTCTAAATATCATCATCATTTCAGCCTACATCTACCCACTCTAAATATACAAAGGAAAAATTTCGCACGGGAGGTACTGGAACCTACGTCCTTCGGCGTACCGTACCAATTTTTACCTCCCGTGCGAAATTTTTCGTATGTAGATTTTTTTCTATGCTGGCCTGGAGCGAGAGAAAAACAAACTCTCACTACAGCAATATACCTTCAAATCTAACTTAAATAACCCTCAGAACTTTTTCAGATGTGGAGGAACGACGTTTGTTTAGGTCGTTTACGCTCTGCCTAATCCATTAGGGATAAAGGCGTGGTTATATGCATGTACCTATGTATATTTAGAGGTTTAAAAGTATTTAGTTAAATGTAGTTGTACGATTAAATAATACACACCATTTTGTAAGTTTTGGTCAGTGGTTCCAATAATTAGGTCCCTAAACCCTATGTACCCTGCAGTAGAGGACGGTTGATCAGGCAGTACACGAAGCGTCACCGTCTACGATTCCCAGCGGCCTCGTGCCGCTCAGACGGATGGTGACCATGACGTCAACATCGGAACCACTAGATGGCTGGATGCCTGTACAGAATGTGGTTCATCATCTCCTTAACCTTATCCCGTATCTCACGGGGTCGGCTACCTAATTTAGGGGATTGAATGAGGTTAACTAGTTTTTACACAGAGCGACTGCCATCTGATCTCTGCAACCAAGAAGGGAAACCAAACCAATCCTAGATTAGGTCAGAGTTTTCAAGGCGCCAATGCTTAGCACTGGCCTCTGACAAGGCTTTACGACTAATGTCTACGGTATTAAACGATATTAACCGGAACCAACGGCTTAGCGTGCCTTCCGAAGTACGAAAAACCACCGATTAAACGTACATTATGAAATTCGAAAACCGAAAAACACATTTGTACGTGGTGGGATTCGAAACACGACCTCCCGCTTAGGAGGCAGCGGCCCTATCCACTGTAGTGGGCTCTCAATGTTGCTATAGGGCACTAAGTGGCGCCCTCATCAGGCAAAAATCATAACTCACTAAAAACGCTGTGAATCGAAAATCGAACAGACTCAAGTAATAGTAGTTAAAATAATTAAGAACCTTATAAATTAGCGATTCATAGTTCGTTGCAGGCACAGGTAGAAAAAATGCGAATCTTTATCGTTACTACAACGAACTAAGAATTGCTAATTTATAAGTTTTTAAATTATCATTATAACTATTTCAGTTTGTTGGACCGGATTTTCGTTTTATTGTGTTTTTAGTAAATTATGATATTTTTACGGATGGGGACGCTACTTAGCTTCTAAAGTCACCTTAATGCAATAAGACTTTTTCAATAAAATTAAATGCAAGCCAAAAATAAAAAGAAGTTAACTCTCAAATCTACGATTTATGTTATTTTATTTTTTTAACAAATTTTAAATTTCTGTTTTTTTCATAGCCTATAAATTGTCCTACTGCTAGGCAAGTAAGTGCCTTCAGTTTATTTCATAGAATAAAATTTGTTTGATAGATTTAGATATAATAGAGATAGATTTAATACATATTATTGATAGATTTTATAGAGATAAACAGGCTTTTATCTACACTAATATTATAAAGAGGTATATTATATGTATTTAAATAAATACATATAATATACCTATTTTTGTATGTTTGTATGTTTGTAATGAATAGGCTCAAAAAGTACTGGGCCGATTTAAAAAATTCTTTCACCAATAGAATGCTACATTCTTCCAATTTGATATAGGCTACATTTCATTTTGAAAAAAATTAGGGATCCTTGGTAAAATTTGAACAATGTAACCGAAGGTGTAGAAAAATGAGTCTTAAAATATCTTTCGTCGAATGCGCTGCCGAAACTATTACCGATAGAACAAAATAATGTACAACAATATTGAAGAACATCATAATGTCTACAAAAAACTCCGCGGTAGCATATGTCCAACTATTGTAGTTATGACACTACAACAATTTTTTAATTTTAAACATTAATGAAAATGCTAACCAAATTCAAACCATGCTATTTATGTGTTTATATTGAGTATATAATTAATAAAAAATAATTTATAAACAATAAATATATTTTTTTTAATAAATAAAAATATTTGTGAAAAAAAGTGTTTTATATCCAAATTTCCAAAAATAAATAATTGTCTACCCCGTGCGAAGCCGGGACGGGCTGCTAGTTTATTATACTGTGCTATAGAATACATCGGTAAGTCGAAATCGCTTTCCACTCAATTTAATCATAAAATTCCAATCGCCGGACAATTCTTTCGAAATCGTAAAATGTTTCCTGTTGCTACTTCTGTGGAGCTGGACATTCTTACTACATTTTTTTTTTAAGATTTACAACCGACTTCAAAATTATTTATTGACTTTTGAAATAGTAATCGAAAATGACTTTCAGACAGTATTGACCTAATAATAATATGTGTACTATTATGTATGCAAGTAAAATATTATTTTGTGTGATAACTATAAGGGAGATAAAATATTTAAAAATATTTTTTTCGGTAGTTTTTATGTGCAGACTCGCTATTTTTTGAACTCATTGTGAACCTATTTTCATAGCAGTCGGTTAAACCGTTACTTTAGAACAATAAAACATACGTAAGTGCGATGTGTTCACCACCGGCGACCATCTGCCAGCTAACTTCTGGATAAATTCGTTACAAAATGGAGCCGGTTGCACACAGGAACAAAAGGGTTAAAGATTTAAGCGAGTATTTTTGGAAAGAACATAGAACAGGCGCATCAGCTGACGAATTTCGCCAGAACAGTTTTTTTTGTGATGTAGGAAACACCTCTATGAAAATATTTTTCCATTCATTAATTTGTATTATTGACGAGAAGGACAGACGTATAATGAGCGAGCTAATGGAAATCTGCATTAAAAGAAAAAAGAAAAAACAAAAGAGTTGAGTTGAGACAACATTTAGGTAGAAATTTTAAATTTTTGCATCATTATTGCAGTCATAATAAACATTTTTTTTTCAATGATAGTGTCAGGTGTTATTTTGCAGAAGTAAGTAGTCATCATAACCTAAGTAAGATAGAAAAATATTTGGCTACTTTCACACAAGGGATGGTAAGTTATGCAATTAGTTAAGTGCACCGCCCGCCCGCCCACAAATAGATGCACATGCACAGGTAAGTGCATTGGTACAGTGTTGCAGTGTGTAAATTTACTACTACAAATTGTAATGTAGTGACATGTATTCAGATTTAATATTATAATTTTAAGTAAGTACTTAAAAATAATGTATTGTTAGTCACTGAATTTACACATTGTAAAATTGAAAATTACACTTTGAGTAAAATCAAAATACTTTCACAATTACTGGTAAACACATTTGACAGTTGGCTTTGTAAACAATGTTGACAGTTGTAAATAGTGTTGCCAGTTTAATAACCTTCCCGTTGGATATTTATCTATGGTCTGTCCTTCCTTAATTTGTCGGGTGGTTGGTCCGACATCGGGCAGTCTGATTGACAAGTAGATTAGCACAAGGTTAGGAATTAAAATGGCAACACTAACGGAGGAGGAGATGAAGTTAAAAGAAATCTCAAACGGTGATTGATTCTGGTAACGGTGGTTGGGAATAAAACGAGTGTTCTGTGACAGCAATTCTTTTATTTAATATATCAGAAGTGTTCGAAAAATCACACGTGATTTTATCACGCGCCATGAGTGGAAACCGCAAGCGACGTCCTGTGATATCTAGTGAAGATGAAGAACTAGATGCTGGTCGTGACCCACCACCGACACGGAAAAGACCACGATAGATAAGAAACCCTAGGCGTCAAACCAATAATGAGCGTATAGAACGGCTGGAACGGATGCTGGAGCAGTTTATAACCAACCAAACTGCTACATCTCCCCGCCCAATACCACAAACTGCTAAAAGTGGAACATCGCAGCAACCTATCGGCGGTAGACCAACGCAGCAACCATTTGAAAGGGGAACAACGCAACAACCTGATGGAAACAGACCAACGCAGCAATCTGTAGAAAGTGAAACAGCGCGACAACCTGATCGAAATGTTACATTGTAGCAGGAAACCCCATTGCAGGAACCCATATCACTGGCAGGTACGTCGACCAATACTAATAATTTTGTGGCCCCTCACACTACAGTAATAAATCAAAATCCAAGTACGTCACGATTGGTTGTACCAGTTGCAAGCGATGATCTCTTGTGTTAGCCGACCGCCATAAACGCACACACCCTTAGTACCACATCTTTATCTCCAAGTACTGTTGTTCCTTATAGTAAAAATACTCCTATTGACGGCGGAAATAACTTGAGATTCATTACTAAACCTGAAAACGTACCAAAATTTGATGGTGACACTAATGCTCTTCCCGTTCACACATGGCTTCATCGGCTGGAGGCACTGGCTAAAATCTACGGCTGGGATGAAAGGACGCTGATCTACCACATGACGGCTAGTCTCACCGGCAACGCGCTTCTGTGGTTCAACCATCTATGTGACATTGACATGCCGTGGGAAGACTGGAAGAAGAGGCTCATTGAATTCTTCCCCACTGGCCGAGGACTCGCTGCCAATCTGCACGACTTCGTGATGGTGAACAAGAGACGGGAAGAAAAGGTCATAAATTTTTATTATAAAAAATTAGCTCAGGGCAAATCATGTGAGTTATCTGATCATCTTATTTGTGACGTTATTATTTACACACTTGGTGATCCACTCTTAAAAGCTGGAGCACGTGGTGCTGGGTGTAGGGATACACGTTCATTATTAAATCATTTAACTGACGCGGTGGTAGATTCACCACAATCTAAACCATCAGATAACTCAAATGATAAAGATCCGAATAGGCAAATTAAATGTTTCTCATGTGGCCGTAGGGGTCATACTAAAATTGATTGTAGAGCCGCTATTCGTTGTGGTATTTGTGATAAACTAGGCCACAAAACTGAAAACTGCAGGTCTGGAAAGAAATGTTCTTATTGTGAAAAAGTGGGTCATTTACGGGACGAATGCTATAGCCTTAAAAATAGCTAGAGTAATGCAGCAGTAACGAATAATAACCTAAAACCAGATGAAACTCGCGACAAAAAGACAAAGTTATTTAATATTAGACCCATCAACACAGGTGATCGCAAATATTACAAAACAATTGTTGCAAATGGTTCAAAAGTTTCTGCGTTTATCGATTTAGGAAGCGAATGTAATACTATTACGGTATCAGCGGCAAAGAAAATTGATTTGAGGTATAAGCCCTATACTAAAACAAACATTAAAGGTTATGGTGGATCAGCTATTGTGCCGGAGGGAGAAGGTTTGTTCAAACTGGACGTTGATGGTGTTTTTGCCGACACTTCTGTTTTGATTGTTCGTGACGATTTACAAGACGTTGATGTGATAGTAGGACAACCGTTCAGTGAACTTCCGGGTATAGGCGTAAATAAAACTCCAAATTAATTATTGTTTTATAGAGTAACTGTTACTGATGATAACAATAAACTGCCTTTTGCCAAGGAACACTAAGTTTCTATATCAAAAATTGAGCTAAGATTACCAATGGATACTTCGCTTGTAAAAGGTTTAAATATAATTATTGTGTATACTGAGGACGATGTCGATAGAAACACTATTCATTTTAATCAGTCTGAGCATAGGTCTCCATGTAAAGAAATAGATATACCTGAACAAACCGTTGATATGTTCGGTAACATAGGGTGTATAGATATTTTTAGCTTACAACCTCAAACGTTGACACTGTTTTCCACAAGTTGTATTGCTCGATCTCAAATAGAAGAAATTAAAGAAATCAACATAGATACTGATGCAATAGGTGCGGATCGTATGCGTCTTGAACAAATTTTAGATCACTGCTTTGATGATAAATCGGCTGTTGGAAAATGTGAAGTAGAAATGAAAATTGAACTCACTACTGAAATACCTATATATAGATGACCTTATCGTATGTCTCAAAAAGAACAAGAAATTGTGCGGGACATAGTTCAGGATTTGTTAGATAAAGATATTATCGAACCAAGCAACTCCCCGTATGCTAGCCCGATAATATTAGTTCCCAAAAAGTCAGGTGAATATAGGATGTGTATCGATTACCGGCAGTTAAATAGAGTCACGAAAAAGGATCGTTATCCATTACCGATCATTCAAGATAAACTGGATAGACTTAGTTCAAATAAAATTTTCACGAAGCTTGATTTAGCCGCCGGGTATCATCAGATTAAAATTCATGAAGACAGTAAAAAGTACACTGCATTCGTGACACCTTTTGGCAAATTCCAGTACAAAAGGATGCCGTTTGGCCTAGCCAACGCTCCTTCCGTATTTCAGCGGGAAATAAATTTAATGCTGGGTCATTTAAGATTTCAATTTGCGACTGCATATATAGACGACATTATACTGTTTTCAAAATCGACCCAAGAGTCGTTTTCCCATCTAGAAATGATTTTAGGTATCATAAGCAAATCGGGATTAGTGTTACGACGGGAAAAATCGTTTCTGAAATCTTCAATTGAGTATTTAGGACATAACATTTCTGATGGTGAAATTCGACCTGCACCGGATAAAGTAAAAGCGTTAACCAATTTCAAACAGCCTTCAGATTTACACGAGTTAAGACGGAAAACAACAGAAATCGTTTGATGATATAAAAAACGCATTATCATCAGAACCGGTTCTTGCAATATACAATCCTGAGCTTGAGACTCAGTTACATACAGACGCATCATGTCATAGTGTTGGTGGAATCTTGTTCCAAAAACAGTTAGATGGTAACTAAAACCAGTTGCGTATTTCAGTAAACAAACCACCAACACAGAACAAAAGTACCATTCTTATGAACTTGAAGCAATGGCTGTGGTATTGAGCATAAACAAATTTCGTGTTTATTTATTAGGACGACCATTTTTGGTAGTCACAGTTTACCAGGCTTTAAGTACTACATGGACTAAAAAAGACATGTTGCCTAGAATAGGCCGTTGGTGGCTGGAATTGCATAGTTATGATTTTACTGTGCAATACAGACCAGGCGACCGAATGCAGCATGCGGACGCTTTGAGTCGCTCTGCGCTACCGTTAAACCACATTACACAAGAAAATTGGATTCTTGCTGTACAGAATGACGATCCGAAAATACAAAACATCATTGCGAACATTAAAAATCCTGAATATAAAGACTTATTTACAATTAAAGATAACATACAGTGTAAAATAATTAACAATGAGACTAAAATAGTAATTCCGAAATCAGTACGGTGGAGAGTTACTAAAATGTATCATGATGATAATAGGCATATGAGTGAAAACAAGGTAATTGAACTGATACAAAGAGAATATTGGTTTGAAAAACTCAGGCGATTTGTCACTAAGTACGTTAGGGGATGCATCTCTTGTCAGTTTGCAAAAAAACCAACAGGTAAGCAACGCGGCTATCTGAATCCTATCGAGAAGGGCAATGTTCCATGGCATACATGGCATTTAGATCATCTAGGCCCATTTTGCGTATCCACTAATGGAAATTCTTACTTGTTGGTTGTCATAGATGCTTTTAGCAAATTTGTTTGGTTACAGCCTGTGCCCAATGCGAGCACTAAACATGTCATTACAACAATGAATTTTCTCATTCGTGTTTTTGGGCTACCTACCCGTATTATATCCGATAGAGGTAAGGCCTTTACCAGTCACGATTTGCGCAGAGAAACAGATTCAACACATCTTGAATGCTGTGGCTTGCCCCCGTGCAAACGGGCAAGTCGAAAGATCAAATCGCACCATTTTACAATCTCTGATCGCATACACTGGCGAAAATGATAGGGACTGGGAAAAGTTCATACCACAAGTAGAAAGAGGTATTAACAGTACATACAATAGCACCACAAAGAAATCTCCATACGAGTTACTGTACGGCTGCAAACCACGTTTTGAGATTGATTTGCCTAAAACCTAACATATGATTCCAGATATAACTCAGCTGCGAGCTCAAGCCCAGCATAATACTGTCATTACCGCTAAGAAGGCAAAAGAAAGATATGATAAGAATAAGATTAGTAGCATTAAGTACATGGTAAGAGATTTAGTGCAAGTTCAAAGACGTATAATTAAAAAAGGGTTAACGAGTGGTAAACTTGTCGACAAATATGCGGGGCCTTATAAAGTAGTTAAGGTGTACGATAATGATAGATACAGGGTTTCGTCTTTGAACAAGCGCGGTAGGAAATATAATAACGTTATAGCTGCGGATAAAATGAAATATTTTGTAGTTCAAACGATTAGTAGTGATGATGAAGAATAAAATAGAATTAAGTAATGTTACTTTTCTCTTTTGTTATACTTAATAAGGTAAGAAATATATAAAATTAGGAAAATTGTAGATATATTATATGTTTATAATTGTACATTGATTAAATATAATTATTGTATCATTTATTACACGTAAAATTGTATACAATACTCCATAATATTAATTTGTACATTTCAGTTAAATTTATTATCAATGGGTGTGTCCCACAATAACAATGGGTTTGTCCCAAATTTATAACGGGTGTGTCCCACAACTATATCGGGTGTATCCCACATTCATAATGGTTATATCTCAAAATTATAATAGGTATGTTCCCACACTAAGAACAGATATGTGTATACGCGATAAATAAGTGCATTTTGAATATTCATTAAAAAATGTACCTAGTTTTAATTACATGTGTATTCTGTGTGTATATATATTATGAAGATAAAATGCTTAATATTTCGGGGCCGAAATACTGCCAGGAAAGGCCGATCAGATTGTGATGTAATTGTCTGTTAATGATTTTCTTTATGATTGTCGCCAGTACTGTATAATACTTTTCTTGTTATTGAAATTGTGATTAACGCCTCTGTTACTTTATTTCGTTGTTTTAGTTAAATTTTGATTTATCTTTTACATAATTTTGTGATAATTATTACGAGGACGTAATTTGGTTTATCAGGAAAGGCCGAGTGTTAGTCACGGAATTAACACATTGTTAAATTGTACATTACACTTTGAGTAAAATCAAAATACTTTCACAATTATTGGTAAACACATTTGACAGTTGGCTTTGTAAACAATGTTGACAGTTGTAAATAGTGTTGCCAGTTTAATAACCTTCCCGTTGGATATTTATCTATGGTCTGTCCTTCCTTGATTTGTCGGGTGGTTGGTCCGACATCGGGCAGTCTTATTGACAAGTAGATTAGCACAAGGTTAGGAATTAAAATGGCAACACTAACGGAGGAGTAGATGAAGTTAAAAAAATTCTCGTACGGTTATTGATTCTGGTAACGGTGGTTGGGAATAAAACGAGTGTTCTGTGACAGCAATTCTTTTATTTAATATAATATTATCAGATTGTGCGGACGAATATTATCAATTGTGACTTGTAACATTATTACCAATAAAATACTGTATTGTATTGCAGTGGTGCAGGTATTGCCTGTGCATGTGCATTTATTTGCGGGCGGTGCACTTAACTAATTGCATAACTTACCATCGCTTGTGTGGAAGTAGCTAAATATTTTTTCTAACTTACTAAGGTTATGATTATGATGGACTTGTGCAAGATGACGACTGACAATTTAATTTAAAAAATATGTTAGTTTATTGTGACTGCTATACTGATGCAAATATTTAAAACTTCTACCTGATTCTTACTTTTGAAGGTTTCATTTTTCAAATAATGCAGATTTCCATCAGCTCTTTTATTATACGTCTGTCCTTCTCGTAAGGTATTTTTTTTAAACTTTGTTGAAAAAGTTTGTTTGATACTTATTCGATTATTAACTTGGTGCAACCGGCCCTTCCTTTCCAGTTGTACTTCCTCGTTCGCGTAAAGTTAGCTTTGGTCTCGCTAACTTATTTACTTACTATCTGCCCCGAATGTACGAATGCTTTTAGTTTTATTCAGTTTAACTTTAAATGCCGAACAAACTAAGTTTTAGTTCAGTGCCCTTGCTTTTTGGAAGCCATTTTGTGCAAAAACAAATGCAGGCCGTATTTTTTAGTTGAGACCATATTTTTCTCAAAGATAAGTATTTGCTGTATAAAACAGCTAAACATTTCAATTTTCTATTTTCATACTGCATTTTTTTTAAAAATTAAAATTTTATAGATATAGAGGATCAAAACTATGGTGCGGAAAGATGGCGCTGATGTCAAACATTGATGTTTAATGAAGCTATTAATTTCGACCGGAACACACGGAAGATTATTGGTATGAATTTCGTCACGGTACGCTGATGGCTGTGGATTCAAATAAAACCAGTGTTAACACTTTAACACTGTAGGACCGTATTTATGAAGCGATATCTCACTTAAGAGCAATATTAAGTAAGGATGTGACAGGCTAGTTTGTACTGAAATTACATTTCTGATACGAACTCAAACTAGCTGTCACTCATGAGAGCTGATTATAAATACGACCCTCAGGCCCGTAATTATAAACAGCACTTGAGACTGACAGCTAGTTTGAGTTCGTATCAGAAATGTCATTTCAGTACAATGTGGCCTGTCAAATCCATACTTAATATTGCTCTCAATCTTGAGATTGGTTTATAAATACCAGCCTTAGTCTCAAATTCCAAAATATTGGGGAATACCCACAGCTGTAAAACCGTAAATATGTAAAACAAGTATCTATACCAGTTTTGCAGATCTTTTGAAACATACACGTTACGCAAATTATCTTTCAGACAAATGACAACGCGAAATCCGTTCAATAGGGGGAATCCCGATCAAATATTAAATATTATTAATTTAAGCATATTTGTCCCCTCACAAAATGTACGTTTCGCAAAATGTCCTATTTAGATAAGTCTTTTTATACCTACCTACAGTCTAGAATGTTCAGCAAATTAACAGCCTCCGTGGTCTAGTGGCTAGTGCTATGGACTCCCGATCCGGAGGTCCTGGGTTCGATTCCCAGGGGGGAAACACAAAGTTGATATTTGAGAATTTATCACTTTGTGAATTTTTCCCCAGTTTGGTTGGGACATTGCAGGCTAAATCACCTGATTGTCCGAAAAAGAAAAATATTTCGTGCTTCGGAGGGCACGTTAAGCCGTCGGTCCCGGTCACTGTCTTTGATAGTGGTCGTTCTTAAAACCATTTCAGAGGCCTGATAGTTGTGCTACTAGGCGGTTTAAAAACTCGAACACCAGGGTTTATCGGGTCGAAGGACTCGATACCCACTCGACAGAAGAAGAAGCAAATTAACTTTCAGACAAATGACACCGCGAAATCCGTTCGATGGCGGAATCCAGATCGATATCCGCTCACGGAAACTATTATTAACTTACGCTGAATTTAATTAGAGCTGCTTAAAGCGCAACGCACACTCAAACTACTTAAATTGTGGATCACACGGCGTAGTTTTTCAACTCCTACCGGGTGTAAGGGACAGCCGCCCAAAGCTGATAGGGGTTGCTCAGTCAACGATACTGAACAACTTCACTGGAAAATTATTTTAGGAGATGAACATATAAATATATATATCATTAATGGGGTAGGCAGAGCGTAAACGATCTAAACAAAAGTAGTTCCGAAATGTTTGACAAACATTTGAGGGTTTTTAAGATAAATTTGCAGGTATATTGCTGTATTGTTACTTCCATGCTGGACTGGGAGAGATAGAAAAACATAGAATGTTGCAGCTGCCCTTCCTCCCGGGCATGCTGTAGAAGACAGCAAAAGGGACTCGAGGGTTACAGTGTATTGTAATTTAGGCGATGGGCTGACAACCTGTCACTATGGCAATACACATTACAATCTAAAATTACTCTCAATTATTGTCAAACGCGGCGAAAGCGCCTTTTACGAGGCGTTTAACGCTCTGCCTACCCCGTAAGGGATAAAGGCGTGATTTTATGTATGTATGTATATTGCTGTAATGACAGGTTGTCAACCCATCGCCTAAATTACAATAAACGGAAACCCACGGATCCCTTATCTGGTTTTTACAGCAAGCCCGGGAGGAAATGCAGCTGGCACATTCTATGTTTATGCGACTTTGGTGTGCGCTGCGCCTTACTGCGCAGCTCGCGGCGTCGCAAATTGAAGGAAAAGCGACAAATTAGTGGAAACTATGTAAAACATTCCAACTTCGACGGTTGGTTCTTCGGGACGCAACGTGTTGCCAATAATGAATTTAAACATACATACATATAGTCACGCCTTTATCCGTAATGGGGTAGGCAGAGCGTAAACGACCTAAACAAAGGTCGTTTCGCCACGTCTGACAAAGCTTTGAGGGTTATTTGAGGTAGATTTGAAGGTATATTACTTAGTGACAGGTTGTCCGCCCATCGCCTAAATTACAATATACTAAAACCCTCAGATCCCTTAGCTGGTTTTTACAGCATGCCCAGGAGGAAATGCAGCTGGCACATTCTATGTTTATGCGACTTTGGTGTGCGCTGCGCCTTACTGCGCAGCTCGCGGCGTCGCAAATTGAAGGAAAAGCGACAAATTAGTGGAAACTATGTAAAACATTCCAACTTCGACGGTTGGTTCTTCGGGACGCAACGTGTTGCCAATAATGAATTTAAACATACATACATATAGTCACGCCTATATCCGTAATGGGGTAGGCAGAGCGTAAACGACCTAAACAAAGGTCGTTTCGCCACGTCTGACAAAGCTTTGAGGGTTATTTGAGGTAGATTTGAAGGTATATTACTTAGTGACAGGTTGTCCGCCCATCGCCTAAATTACAATATACTAAAACCCTCAGATCCCTTAGCTGGTTTTTACAGCATGCCCAGGAGGAAATGCAGCTGGCACATTCTATGTTTTTCTCTCGCTCCCAGGCCAGCATGGAAGAATTTAAAGTTTATGTCAAATACTCGCTCCCCAACCCCCTGTAAGTTTCTGTTTTATCTGCAGATGAGGCAGCTTCCAGGTCGGATTGTGTCAGTTTGGCATACATACGGGGTGTAAGGGACAGCGTCCCGCAAACTGATAGGGGTAGCTCAGTCAACGGAACTTCTGCTTCTTCTCGAGTCAAACGAGCGGAACTGAACAACTATAAGCAAGATATTTTTCAGTAATAAAAAAAAAGTTTTCCATTCAAGCCTGATTGAGTTGTTCATTGTGTATGGGAAGTATAATTACTTTTAAAAAGAAATCTCTAAAAAGAAAAGTCCTGGTCATAGTCGTTTCGTTGACTGAGCAACCCCTATCAGTTTGCGGGACGCTGTCCGTTACACCCGGTATTAAAGGTACACACGCACATATATAAATATACACGAGATGACGACGATGGATACGAGAATTTGTAAACTATCATATCACCGTAAGCATCAAAAGAACAAGGAACAAATAAAAAAAAATACTGGGAAAATTTAGGGGTCGTATTCATGAAGCAATATCAAACTTGAGAGCAATATTAAGTATGGATTTGACAGGCCAGTTTGTACTGATATGACATTTCTGATACGAACTCAAACTCGCTCTCACTCATGAGAGCTGATTACAAATACGGCCCTAAGTCTACTATAATGATGATAATCTAGCATACAAGTTGCATGCAAACAGTTTGTGCGCAAAACAAATCCATATTTAATTTATAAAATGTTCGTCAACCTCTTTTTTTCTTAAACCTTTAATTTATTTTTCGTAAATATAATTAAATATATTTCGGATAGACGAGGGGGAAATTGATTAATTTAAGAGATATTTAAATGTTATGCTAATGTTACACGCGCGAAGCTGCTACAATGTCCCTTCCAGATCGGAATGGTTTTTGATAAACTTAATACTGGATGAGACCATTTTGTAGGTTTTTTTTATTTTTGTGTTCTTTTTTAGAAACTGAACAGCATTTTCCAATCTTCTTCTTCTTAGCGAGTCCAACGACCCGATGAACCTTGATGTCAGAGTTTTTCAAACCGCCTAGTAGCACAGCAATTAGGCCTCTGACGTGGTTTGAGTAACGACCATACATACATATAATCACGCCTTTATCCCTAATGGGATAGGCAGAGCGTAAACGACCTAAACAGAGGTCGTTCCGCCACGTCTGACAAAGTTTTGAGTGTTATTTAAGATAGAATTCTAGGTATATTGCTGTAGTGATAGGTTGTCAGCCCATCGCCTAAATTACAATATACTGAAACCGTCGGATCCCTTAGCTGGATCTTACAGCATGCCCGGGAGGAAATGCAGCTGGCACATTCTATGTTTTTCTTTCGCTCCTAGACCAGCATGGAAGTATTAACCACTATCAAAGATAGCGACCAGGACCGACAGCTTAACGTGCCCTCCGAAGCACGTATTTTCCAATAAACAGTGAAGCATGAGAGGCTTTTTTAAATACTAATGTCTGTCTATGGGCAATAGTTCAGCTTCATGGGGCTGGCGAGCGCATAAACATTCACAGTAGTACAGAATTAATATATACATATATGAACACGCCTTTAACCCTAATGGGGTATACTTAATATATGATAGTAGGTAGTTATAGGTTGAAATAAAGAAAGGGACATTTATTATTTATGACATCACAAAACGCAACACAATAATAACATTTAAAAAAAATGGGCCCAAAAATATAATAAAAGAAAATCATGAGAAAATAGCAACTTAACAATTATTGAAACAAATAATCAAACAAAAACAAAATTACTTTTTAAACAATATTTGTGTGTGTTGCGACGTCATAATAAAATTATGATTTGATTGTTGATGGACCGAAACTAGAAATTAGGTATTTTACTTCACAAAATTAGTATTTAACAAACTTCGACATAATCGTTGTAGACCCACCAGTATTAATCAATTCCAGGTAAGAGAGGTAGTAGCTGACCACCAATAAAGATTTCAGTATACGTTTCGATGTACAGGTCTTAATCTTACGACCATCTTCATAATCTTGGTCCCAATAAACTTAATCACTTCCGTAAATGGGGTATCAGAGGCAGTGCTTGACCACCAATACAGATTTTGGCAAGAGTACATTTCCCCCCAGCTAGCAATTTCAGCCAAAATTCATCGAGCCCTATCTAGCAATTTACCGGCACTTCAAAGGATGCACTCATTCCTAGACGATGCTCAGTGCACACGTTAGAACTAATCTACTAATGCATCTATACTTAGATAAGGTAAAGTGAGTAATGTAATGACTTCCGTTCAGGAGTTTCGATATGCATTTTCGATTGAATTTGTCGTATGTATATACGGTAACAGGTTTTGTTAATATTTGTGTTAGGTTTAAATTGTTAAGATCGAATTTATTAATAAACGTAAACTTGATAAAAATTAGGGATAAAGGCCAGATTATATGTGTGTATGAAGAAAATTAATAAACATTGGATTAAATTATTATATGACTAATTGACTGCTAACTTTCAATTTACAATGATTCAGCTCAGATAGCAGATCCGAGAATTTCAATAAAATTAAAATAATTTATGTGGTGCAAAGTTTGAAATATTATCGATGGAAAACTTTAGCTATTTCCGTTTCTTTTATTTTTTCTTCGTTTGTCATAATATTTTGATGCAAAACTTCTTTTTGTTAGATTCTTTTTTATGATAAAGAGGAAGGAATTGCGTATTTAGATTTTTGTGTGTAAAATGTCTATGTTTGTAACGATAAACTCAAAAACAACTAAACAAATTTAAAAATGCTTTTATCTTTAATAAGTTACGTTCACCCTGAATTGTGTAGGCTATTTACCGTGAAAAAAAAAACTGATTTCTACGAGAAAACACTTTAAGCAGCGGGTTGAACTGCGGTGCAAAAAGCTAGGTTTTTAATCATTTGGAATGGTATCTCCGTATATCCAAGACTACCCCTACTCTCTGAATGTTCGATTTTCAAATGCATTTCATTGGCCAGCCCCGTCCCAGCAAAATGCGAACCGAATCCAGGAGTTGTGTTCTATTCTCGAATTTGAAACTAACTGGTGATCAGGCTGTCAAGAGTTTTAGCAACTATGTTTTAGCGTAGTACTAGAACTGGCTGGAGCAATGCTATAAACGGACAGGATTGAAAACGCTAGTTGCTCAGCTGAAAAAGTTTGGCACACCAAATAGAGGGCTTTCGGAATATATTTATGGTTTTTGTCAGAAGTAGCAGTACGACCATTATTGTAATTTCTACCCTATAAAGTTAGTTTTTCTTGTTTGCAAATCATACCGTTAAGTTTTTTAAGTTATGTTAGGTAGGCAATTTTGTTTTGACTGAAAAGTGTCTTTATCAAAATTACTGGAAGCGAGAGAATAACATTAAATGTGCCAGCTGTATTTAATCCCGGGCATGCTGTAAAAACCAGCTAAGGATTCCGAGAGATTCAGTATATTGCAATTTAGGCGATGGACTGACAACCTGTCACTACAGCAAATATACCAGCAAATATGTCTTAAATTACCCGTCAAACCTTGTGAGATGTTTACACTCTGCCTGCCCCATTAGGGATAAGGGCGTGATTATATGTATGTATTTAATAAAAATGAAACTATTTATTACATTGCTTTGCTATTTTGTACTAGTAGAGTACGGAAACGGGAAAACACCTCATATTTTTAGAAAAAAAAAAAAAAAAAACACTAAGTCATTAGTTACATCGCTAGTAGGTATTTATTTTCGGCTCATCATCTCCCTAGCCTTATCCCGTATCTCACGGGGTCGGCTACCTAATCTAGGTGATTGAACGAGGATACTGGTTTTTACACAGAGCGACTGCCATCTGACCTCCGCAACCCAGAAGGGAAACCAGACCCAATCCTAGATTAGGTCAGAGTTTTTTAAGCCGCCAATGCTTAGCACTGGCCTCTGATATGGCTTAACGACTAATATCTACAGTATTAAACGATATTAACCGAGACCAACGGCTTAACGTGCCTTCCGAAGCACGGTTCTATTTTCGGCTATATAGTACGTATTATCTTAATTAAACGGGGATCGCTTCGGTTTCAGTCATTAAAATAAAGACGTTTTCCTTTTGTGCGTCGCGTCCATTATCGGCCCATTGTTACTTAGACTGATTGAGTTTTTCTCCTCCATTTCTAGGGTTCCGTAATTGAATATTCTAGAACACATACATATAATCACTCCTTTATCCTTTTTTCCATGCTGGACGGGGAGCGAGAGAAAAACATAGAATGTGCCTGCTGCATTTCCTCCCGTGCATGCTGTAAAAACCAGTTAAGAGATCTGAGGGTTTCAGTATATTGCAATTTAGGCGAAGGGCTGACAACCTGTCACTACAGCAATATACGTACAAATCCATCTTGAATAACCCTCAAAACTTTGTCAGACGTGGCGGAACGACCTTTGTTTAGGTCGTTTACGCTCTGCCTGCCCCATTAGGGATAAAGGTGTGATTATATGTATGTATGTATGTTTATCCCTAATAGGGACCTCACCTAACGAAGCAAGCGACCTAATACACAAAGGTCGTTCCGCCACGTCTGACAAAGTTTTGAAGGTTATTTGAGATAGATTTGTAGGAATACTGCTGTAGAGACAGGTTGTCAGCCCATCGCCTAAATTGCAATATACTAAAACTCTTGGTTCCCTTATCTGGTTTTTACAGCATGTCCGGGAGGAAACGGATCTGGCACATTCTATGTTTGTCTTTCGCTCCCAGTCCAGCATGGAAGAAAATGTTTCAGAATGACTAAATTTTTTACAAGTTCCCTCAGTGTAAGTTATTTTATTTTATTACTAGCGACCCGCCCCGGCTTCGCACGGTAATTATCAGTGTTTTTCTACTATATTATGCATGTTTTATACATATAAACCTTCCTCTTGAATCACTTTATTCATCAAAAGAACCCGCATCAAAATCCGTTGCGTAGTTTTAAAAACTTGTAGATATAGGGACAGAGAAAGCGACTTTGTTTTATACTATTAGTAATTGTGACTGCAGTTCAAGTAATTTTGTATGGGAGGGGCATATTTTATTCTTATTTCTTCCATGCACTTTGGGGAAAGTTGTTCAGTTTTATGGATATAGGATCACAAACTAAAGTTTAATGGGCAAGTGTTTTTATATCCTGCACTTACTGCGCTTATACGGGCATGTGACATTCTGTCGCTTGAAATTTCCAGTTTCCATAATGGTAGTAAAAGCATGTCAAAAATACTTCCATGCTGGACTGAGAGCGAAAGAATAACATTGAATGTGCCAGCTGCAATTCCTCCCGGGCGCGCTGTAAAAACCAGCTAAGAGATCCAGGGTTGTATTTAGTATATTGCAATTTAGGCGATGAGCTGACTTCCAGTCACTACAGCAACCTACAAATATATCTTAAATAACCCTCAAAACTTTGATAGACGTGGCGGAAAGACCTTTGTTTAGGTCGTTTACGCTCTGCCTACCCAATTAGGGATAAAGGCGTGATTATATGTATGCATGTGTGTAAAAAAGATATTTTAATTAAATTTACGTTCGGGTTAAATATCAAAGCTTTTGTTAGCTGAAATAGATTTTTGAGTTCAATTCTAGCGAATTATTTTATAAATGTATGTTAAAATAACATATCCTATATTTTGGATCGGAACTCGTGGGTTTGAATTTCGTGCAACACAGTTTTCTTGGAAAATCTTTTTTATATGACTTCTAAAATATACTTTGATTGGAAAAGGAATTAATTATCGATTCCTCCCACTAGCTCCGAAATAACTTCATTATTAAAAAATAAAATATACATAAAATAAATAAATCACTCTTTTCGGTACTCAAGTTCGTAGCGGCCAGCAATTTCACCAAACATAAATAATGACCATTACCGACAGCTACACTAAGTCTATAAAGTAAACATTAGTAAAGATTAGGTGTTTGACCTTAAGTTCACAATACATTTGTTTAGAATCTGAATGCGAAAAAATAAAGAATGAATGATTGAATGGAATGTGCCTGTCCTGTCAAAAGCGCCATGAAATTTTAAATGTAAAAATATCATGGAAGAATCGCAAGTTTAATGTTTATTTTGAAGTATATCGCTATTGTTTCCTCGCAAAATGACAGAAAAGTACTATTACTAGTCTCAGCCGAAATAGCAATGTATTATCTCGTTTACATTGGAATTTCGTAAAATTTCTGGTTTTAATCTACTCAACCATATATTTGCTTTTTTTCGGCTTCTAAATAACCGTACTACTATTGTAAAAAAAAAATCTATGTACCTGAATCAAGTAGCAGGCCAGCGCTAATGTTTGACATACATACATATAATCACGCCTTTATCCCTAATGGGGTAGGCAGAGCGTAGACAACCTAAATAAAGGTCGTTCCGCCACGTCTAACAAATTTTTGAGGGTTATCTAAGATAGATTTGTATATTGCTTTAGTGACAGATTGTCAGCCCATCGCCTAAATTGCAATATACTGAAACCCTCGATCCTTTAGCTGGCTTTTACAGCATGCCTGGGAGGATATGCAGCTGGCACATTCTATGTTTTTCTTTCTCTCCCAGTCCAGCGTGGAAAAATGAAAGAAATGTTTTACAAAGATAATTATTGTTTTCTTGAAAGGCCGATAATACGTATTTAGGACAGCCGGTGCGATCTTGCAAATCAAAAATAGCCTTTTGACGCAATCAATCTTTTGAAAAAATCATTCTTAATAAAAGAAAAATAAATATTGGTTTAAATTCCATTTTCATTCGCATATTTATAATATTTTATCCTTGATCTTGCCGCGTGTAAGGAAATTGTGGAAAATTATAAAAATGCTTAGTGGGAAACTGGAAGGCTGTTTTATACGTACATACATATAATCACGCCTTTATCCCTAAGGGGGTAGGCAGAGCGTAAACGACTTAAACAAAGGACGTTCCGCCACGTCTGATAAAGTTTTAGGGCTTATTTATTATTATCCGAGATTGTCGTCGGTTCTAACTCTTTGTTTGTCTGGTATGGCTTGTGGTGAGATAGGACTACCTCCTAGTGGTTCACCCTGAGCAACGGCAACACAGGCTTGCTCCTCAAGGGGCCGCCTGGCTCGCGACTACCCTCTCACCGGAGTCGGCGCCAAACAGCTTGCTGTGTTCGGTCGGTACGTGAGATTGCCAGTGCCATAACAGGCATCTTCTGGGTGAACTCGCTCCATCGTCAACTCTGTCATGGTCATCCCTGGCCTAGTGTCTAGAGACATGAGTAAACCCATTGAAGATAAAATAAATAATAAGAAAGACAGGATTGTTAGATTTTGTGAACAAGGAGTAACGTTTTGCAAGGTGTTTCGGTCACAAATACCCTTACATTTTTCAGGGTCATCTTAACTTTAACTTGAATCTTAATTCTTTCCCTAATAATAAGTCTAAATATGAAGATCCATGCTTGATACTTATTTTTATTTAGTAAAAGTAATGAAATGAGAATAAATTATCAATAATGTGTCGTCAAATATTATGGACACGTATGCGGCAATGGTTTAAATGAATTATCATCATCTCTCTAGACTTATCACGTAACTCACGGGTTCGGCTATTTAATGTAGGTGATTGAACGAGGGTACTGATTTTTACACAGAGCGACTGCCAACTGACCTCTGCAACCCAGAAGGGATACCAGACCCAATCACTGCCTTAGCACTGGCCTTTGACATAGCTTAACGACATATCTACGGCATTAAAGTAAATTAAGCAGGACCAACGGCTTAGCGTGCCTTCCGAAGTACGGAAAAAGCGCCAAATAAACGTACATATAAAATTCGAAAACCGAAAATCACATTGGTACGTGATGGGATTTGAACCACGACCTCGGAGGACGACTCAGGAGGTAGCGGCCCTATCCACTACACAATCCCCTTTAGGAATTAGGAAGATACCTAATAAAACAATTTAATTTAAATGTACAGTACCCTAAATACGCGACTTCAATACCACTTACTTCACTTGGCTTTTTTATTACTCGCACTTAGTAACGGGTGTTTTATTGCGAATGAGTCGCGTTAGTCCCTTAAGAGGCATTTAAGGGTACTTCATGAGATCGATTTTTAAATGGACTCACGTATTCTTTTGATTACAAATTGCAGGGTGACCCGATGGCGTTAAGTGGGCCTTCCTGAATGACAAACACAATACTAATAAGAATACGGGGTGGACTATTACAGGGTCCAGGGTTAAGAAAAAAAAAAGATATATACTTTGTTTATTTAATGAGTTATCGATACCAACGTGTTTTGCGGCCCATAAACAAATTTTTCTTTGCAACTTAGCTGGGTTTCAAATTTCGGAACCGCAGATTATAACCTTGTTACAAATATATGTTTTGCAAGTATGTAAAAAATCAGTTTATCGGCTGCAAAACAAGTTCGTATCGATAACTCAACGCTAAACAAACCAAGTCTGTTTTATAGGTACTAATATGTATTTAAAAAAACCGTTTGAAGGTACGGGGTTTTAAAAAAAATCTACCACACGTATGGCTGTTTCAATTATGTCAGTAAACACAAAAAACCATGCGTAAAGAAACTCGAGAAGCAAATAAAATGCTTTAATAGGTAAAATAAAAGATGAAGAAGGAAGACACGAAAAACGTAAAGAAAAATAAGTTTGTGAATTTTATTTTAGAATTTGACAAAGTTACATACTGTTCCTTTCCTAATTTATGTTTAAATACGTTACACATATTTAAGAGCGAAATATAATTACAAATCTTTATGAAGCAAAATCATCTAAACATATAATAAATCAATAGAAGGGTCGTGTCTGTACATTGAATATTTTTCCAAAAAAATAATTGCAGCAGGAATTAGTAACGATACAAAGACCAAAACCATTTTTTTTTGTGTTTTTGTCTGTCTGTCTGTGTATTACCACATCACGCCAAAACTACTGAACCGATTTCGATGGGACTTTTTTCATACAACTGTGTGTTACTCGTGTTGCAACTTAGGATCCCTAAAATCACGCTACCTGAATTAGGGAGTAGGCAGGAAATTGAAATTTGGCTGTTTCTGAACCGATTTCTATGGAACTTTTTTTATTTGACTAAGCATTATTTAAAATCAAACTTACGACACAAATAATTACGTCTCATGACTTAGGACGTATGTAGGAAATTGAATACCGGTCGTTTTAACCGATTTTATGGAACTTTTTTTTGTTTGACTGACCATTACTTAAACTAAAGTTACGATACAAATAATAACGCCGCTTGACTCAGGGGGTAGGCAGGAAATTGAACTCTGATCGTTTTTAACCGATTTTAAAGGGACTTTTTATTTGACTGAGTTTTTTTAATTACCTGTCCAGCCTATGTAAGAAATAATCACGCAAACCATTCTATATTTAGTAAGTATCTCAGTTTGTATGGAAAACACGCAGTGTCGAACATACTGAAAACGCTTCTCCGCGCGTAGGAGCATTTTCAGTATGTTCGACACTGCGTGTTTTCCATACAAACCGGGCGTACGAGGTCGCGGGCACAGCTAGTGTTGAATAAAGGTTAGACCGCACTAGGACTTAGTTGCAGCGGAGCGGCGCGCTACAAATAATTCTTTGTATGAGACGTACTACACTGAAGCGGCACTCGTCCTAGTGCGGTCTAACCTTAACTTTTCACCAGAATTTGTCATTAAGTATACACCCTCTATTTGCTGTGTAAAATAAAATTACAAAGCAGAAAGTTACATAATAGAATGCCGACAGGTTATTATTATGGTGTAAGGATAAGTGGATGTAATAATATGCTTTTAAACAAATAACAGTCCTTTCTTATTTGAAACGTTATAACACTTGCTTTAATTGCTTTAACTGCCTCCGTGGTCTGGCGGTCTGAGCCATGTGCTCTCGATCCGGAGTTCCCGTGTTAGTTGATCCGGAGTTCCCGTGTTAGATTTCCGGAGTGGGACAATGATTTTGTGTTCTTGTTTCTAGTTTGGTTAGGACATTGCAGACTGATCACCTGATTGACGGAAAAATAAGATAATCCATGCTATCGGATTAGCATGTAAATAGTCGATCCTGCGACTGATTTCTGTCTGATCGAATCAGTCAATCTGTCCCATCAGAATAACCACCAACTGTATGTAGCGCAAACACTTGGGTACTAAAAACTAGTCCTACTAGTTCCAGTCGGCCGATCTCTGGAAGATTGGCCGCCATCACAGAAAATCGGTAGAAAGACTAATATTTTATTACACTTGCTTTATAAAGGGCAAAAGTTGTTAGTGACCCGAATTTTTCAAATGCAAAAGTACCTAGACACATGGCAATTAGGAAGCGGCGAGGCGGCCTTGAGGCGGAGGCGAGGCAGAGGCGGTCAAGCGGTATCCATGAGGCGCGCTTTTTGTCACCTTTGACAGATTTTCTATAGAAAAGGCAGCAGCAGGCGAGGCGGAGGCGAGGCGCAGGCGAGGCGCAGACGAGGCGCAGGCGAGGCGCAGACGAGGCCGAAGCGAGGTGGTGTCGCGACAGAGGCGAAGCGGAGCATAAGGCATGTTTTGACGTATTTTGATAACTAGTACATAGTTCTAAAAAATATCAAAACATCACCAAAAAATGTCAAAATTGCAAAAGCTTTAAATTCCATACATAAATGTTGAATCCTAGAATTAGCAAGAAGTATAATGGAGTAGCAAAAGTTGATATTTAATAAAAAATGCTGCGTTTGAAAAGGTTACTAAAATAACATTTTTACGAAAATTTTAAGCTAAACCGTTAAATTTGCTAATAGTTGTCACACACCAGTAGTCTAGGGTCGTTATTTCGATAATAAGGTTGTGTCAAATTTGACATATTTCATCTGTAATGAATATTTCATCAAAATGTATATTTTTCCCAAGGTTAGATGGTTCGCTTAAAAAAAATCGCTAGTAATCATGAATATATTTTGAAAGATTTTTTTATAATACTAGACTTACTAACGATTTAATATTAGCGATTTAGCGTTTACATACATACAATCACGCCTATATCCCTAATGGGGTAGACAGAGCTTAAACGACCTAAACAAAGGTCCTTCCGACACGTGTGACAAAGTTTTGAGGGTTATTTAAGGTAGATTTGTACATTGCTGTAGTGACAGGTTGTTAGCCCACCGCCTAAATTACAATATACTGAAACCCTCGGTTCCTTTAGCTGGCTCTTACAGCATGCCCGGGAGGAAATGCAGCTGGCACATTATATGTTTTTGTCTCGCTCCCAGGCCAGCATGGAAGAAAGCGTTTACCTGGAATGTATACCCTATTCGATGTAATAAAATATATTTTATTAAATTTTTCTGTACCGTGATTTTGGCAGAATTATCGTATAAAAACGATGGAATCCATTATATAAAGAAAAAAATAATGCCCTACGCTCAAATAATCTAGGATTTATAGTAACCGAGATGTAACATGTTGCTCATCGATGTCAATTTAATTACGTCATCTTCGTATCTTACCACTTCCACTAAGTGACTTAATCAGAGTTCCATTAAAAAAAAAAATGTAATCAGTGCTTTTGCCTCTTATAAACTGACAGCGCCTCGCCTCCGCCTCACCACCGCCTCGCCTTTTGCTATTTGCCATGCGCCTTATGTGCAAAAGCTGTTAGTTGAAATTATGGGGTTAGGTAATCAGGTCGTCTGAGAAAGTCTATTAGCATCCAAAATTTCCGTAATTTTCTATGTTATATTTTTATATCAATTAAGAATATTAAAATGTCTCTCGTTTGTAAATGAATTGTAACATTTACGTTAATTTTAAGTAAATGTCATGGTTCATATTTTTACATCCTTTGACGTAAAGCTAGAGGACCCTTGAGTTTTTAGGGTGGCTATTAACTTAATTACTTTTTATTTTTACTTTGGTACGAGGTTTTTATAAAAACAAATTTACCTACCGGGGGTAAAAATAGGTTTACGCAATTAAAAACGTAAAATGGAAGTGGTATGGTAAGATTATGTTTTTTTTTTAAATATTGGATAATAACTTTATAAATATCTCAATTTGCTTTAATTATGGTCTTCAATTGACCATCAAAGAATTCTTACCCATGAATAATTAATTACGGACTATGTTTTTTCTATGGGCTAAAAGAACTACCGAATGGCAGCCCACCAATGCTAAAAGAAGACGTGGAAGACCCCGAAAGAGGTGGCGAGACGAACTAGACACATATCTTACGGAATGGAGAGAATACGCACTAGATCGAGAGAAATGGAAGGAAGGGAGAGAGGCCTTTGCTCTGCAGTGGGACACCACAGGATCATAAATTATAATAAATAATAATAATATTTTTTTATGACATAAATAATGAAACGTAAACATTAAAATAAACTCATGTTCTATTAATCAGGCTTACACTTTATGGTTTTATGTTTAAACCGATGAAACCGCTTAACAGGAACAAGACAATAAAAAAAAAAACAGTAGGTAGTAGAAAACGAAATGTTGAATAAAATCTGTAGTGTAGGGTCGGGTAAGGGGGCGAAAGAGATGAAACACAATACAGTTAGCGGCCATTAACAATGCACACCGATACTTGAAAAAGAGACGGTAACATTTACCAGTCTTTGTACAAGTACGACGGCAGGGGTTCTCTACAGAGTGGTAATAAGACGATGTGCAACATTTATGACCATTTACAGAACAGTTTGACGTACACGAATCATGCCCCACACGCCTGATATCGCCTGGTTAATATTTCATGATATTACACTACGGAGTATTAGTAACTAAAGTCTGGGCCTAGAGAGCCTACTATTTTTTTTGCTAAGAGTATTTTGCTTGAGGTTGCATAAATAAAACATAGGCTCTGTAGCCCTTCATGGATGAAACTGAAGAGAAAATGTCATAAAACATATTTGATTAACAAATTCCAACAGACACATTTTAGATTTTGTAAGTTACCGTTAAATAAGTCTATAAAGAGAAAGGAAATGTCATAAAATACACAGGTCACGATAACAAGATTTCCATACAGCCTTTGCCTACTTACCGTAGGTGAATTTTATTAATTAGCCGAATGAAATAATTAATTAATTATAATTTTGACATCATATTGACATTTAGTCAGTACTTTATGTACTTATTATTTTATTTTAAAACTGTCATTTTCCTATTTTATTTTACTATTTTAACATATTTACATACACAATATGAGATTTTTATTTTTGAAATATTTTTGATTGCCATTTTGTTATATATTTTTGTATATTTTATTGTAAAATTTTATTTTGACGATCATATTATCGAGTCTCGCGTATGACGTAGCACGGAACGCACGCGCGTTATGCGTAACTTAATCGCTAAGCTGCAAGTACTTTTCGAGTGAAAATGAGTTCAACCGTTGTAAAATGTACGCATTGTAATATCGTCATCAGTGAAGTCCTTGCGTTCATTCAGTCGAAAATGGACGTAATGGATCAATAAAGTATACTGCGTTTATGTAAAACATCCTTTCTGGAGCGCGAGATTGAAGTGGCAAAGGATTTGTTGTTTGATTCAATTCCAAACATTAAAAAAACGTCACGCAAAGGAGAAGGTAAAACCCAGCGTAATTTGGAAGATATTGTTACGACCTCAAAGAAGATGGATCCAAAAAATATTCCTATATTTGTGGCTAAAGAATTACATCGTTTACCCCCCATCACATTCGACCATATTGACGATACCCGACTATTAAAAGATCTTCTAATATTACAAAAAGAGCTCAAAATAATACGGGAAGAGTATGCGACAATTCAACAAGTAAATCAGCTACAAATGGACCTAGAAAATATTAAACATGCGTCCATCGTCAATGATTTCGGATACAATGTAAACATTGGAAAAAGAGGCGGTAGTCGTTTGAGCGATCCCTGCAATTTAAACTTAAACAGTGGACCGATGGGGCTAATACTGAATACAAACAGCAATACTTACTCAAACAAATCAAATTTGTCTAGCAAAAACGAGGTTCTTAATACTAGTAGCGTTAATAACGAATGTCTTGGTGAGTCATCGTCAACATCAGCTGTGAAGCTACCTACTGAGATATCGATCGAGCATCGAGCGCCGAGCGTTCAACCGGTTTTGCCGCCGCCGCCGACCGCTCAGCTGTCGAATGAATCAGCTGAGCAGAATGACAGCAACGCACTGCCCTGATATGTCCAAAAACTTGAGTTTGGCCGATGTTGTAAAGAAAAGTAAGGAAAAATCGAACGCTGAAAATAATGAACAATGGACAGAAGTACGGCGACGTAAAAATAATAATAAAAATAATTTAAATGGTAAAATTGGTAAAAATTCTAATGAATCAGACTTTCGAGCAGCTGTAAAAAAAATACCAATGTTCATTACAAATGTGCATAAACAAACGCCCATAAATGTTATGACAGATTACATCCTACAGAAAATGGGCGAAGAGGTAACTTTAATAAAACTGAGCATTAGAAATGAAGACAAATATAACGCTTTTAATTTTTTTGTACCACACTACAAACTTCGCATGTTTTTGGATGAGGAAATGTGGCCCAAAGGCATTGTTTTTCGTCGATTTGTTAATTCGAAGTATAGAAATAGCAATCCAGACACGTTAGAAAATAATAAGAATATTAATGGATAATAAATCTAGTAAAATAATAAGTTTCAACTGTAAAGGGATAAAGGGGGCCTTAGGATGTGTGCGCTCTTTATGCAACGATGCGGATATAGTGCTACTTCAAGAGACTTGGCTACTGCCACACGACATCCCTCTACTAGGCCGAATTAGCAACGATTTTGCCTACTTCGGTAAATCTGCAGTGGATACGTCGGTGGAGCTATTAAGGGGAAGACCGTACGGCGGCCTGGCTACACTGTGGCGTTATACCTATAACATGCGTAAGTGATCGTATAGTGGCGTGCAAGTGCATTATAAATAATGAATGTTCTGTACTTATAATAAATGTGTACATGCCTAATGACTCCAGCAACAATCTAACGGAGTTCTCGAACTGTTTGGGTGAAATTAGCGCAATAATCAACAGTAGTGACATTGAATCGGTTTTTATCATCGGCGACCTGAATGCAAACCCGGGCGACGGACTCTTTTATGACGAAATGAGCAAATTTTGTGCGGACCAACAATGGAGATGTGCGGACGTAGATTATCTAGGACTAAATTCAGGTACCTTTACTTTTATTAGTGACGTTCACGGCTGTCAAAGATGGCTTGACCACTGTATTGTGACTGATTCAAGTAGTAGAATGATATCCAGTATAAGTGTCTTATATAATGTGTTTTGGTCAGACCAGTTCCCATTACAAATTAATTGCATTTTTAACACAGTTAAATATAAAAAAGTTTTGAGTTCTAAGACGAATAACCGTATATTGTGGGGTGATAAGAAACCTAACCAAATTGATCAATATTTTGCAATCTGTAATAGTAAACTTAGGTTAATTGACTTTCCAGAGGAATTTTGTAAATGTGCAGATAAATCTTGTAATAACTTAGACCATAAGAAAGTCCTTGATAAATTGTACTGTGACATTGTAACAACTCTGCAAAATGCGTTAGCTGATAGTAATGATCTTAGCCCTAAAAAGACTACAGGGAATAAAAAAGTTATTGGCTGGAACCAGCATGTAAAGCAAGCGCATGAGGTGGCCAGGTTGAAGTTTAATGTTTGGATTTGGAATGGAAAACCAACTAGTGGCCCAATTTACAAGGAAATGTACCTCAGTAGAAAGATTTTTTAATCTAAAATTACATGGTGCCAAAAACATGCCGATCAAATAAAGATGGATATTCTTGCCACTCATCGCACCAATAAAAATTTTAAAAAATTCTGGCAATGTACAAATAATCTTCAGACAAAACAGAGTTTGCCTGAGAATTTTGAGTCTGAACGAGATCCACAAAAGATTGCAAACATTTTTAAATCTCACTTTAAAGTAACTTCTCCACTAATGCCAAACAAGTGTGATTTGCAGTCGAGAACACACGAATGTGAAAAATGTTCGTTTCACTGCAAATGATGTAAAAACTGTATTAAAGAACATGACCCGGGGCAAGTCACCTGGGCATGATAGTTTAGGTGTTGAACATCTACAGCATGCTGGTTGTCATCTGCCCAGAGTTCTAGCCATGTTTTATTCGCTCTGTATAAGTCATAAGTATCTGCCTCATGACCTCATGAGAACTATTGTAGTGCCGGTGGTTAAGTGTAAGACTGGTGACCTGTCGGACAAGAGTAATTATCGACCTATATCTCTTGCTACAATTCTTGCAAAAGTACTTGATAGATTACTCGACTCACATCTTAGAAAACAGTTTTTACACCAGGCTCAGACTGCGTTTCGACCCGGTCTTTCGACTGAGAGCGCAATATATAGCTTGAAAAACACCGTTAGCTATTATATGGATAGAAAAACACCTGTTTACGCGTGTTTTCTTGACTTATCGAAGGCCTTTGATTTAGTTTCTTATGAGGTCATGTGGGATAAACTTCGAAAACAAAATATACCTACGGACTTAGTAGATATATTTCAGTTCTGGTATGCAAAGCAAAAAAATATAGTAAAATGGGATGATCAGTTTTCTGAGGAGTATAGCCTGGAATGTGGGGTGAGACAGGGAGGGATCTCCTCACCCACACTGTTTAACCTCTATATGGATAGTCTGATCGACGAGCTCAGCAGGATACATGCTGGATGTTACATTGATGGAGTCGCAGTTAATAATTTAAGCTATGCCGACGATATGGTCCTGCTGAGCCCATCGATTAATGCCTTGCGTGGCTTGGTAAAGGTGTGTGAGTGCTATGCCGAAACTCATGGTTTGATGTATAATACTAAGAAGAGCGAATTTATGTATTTCACTAGAGATAAAAAGTTCGACCCAATCCCTCCAATAATGCTTAAAGGTTCGCCTCTTAAAAGAGTTAAAGAGTTTAAATACTTAGGGCACATTATCACAGACGACCTAAGAGATGACGCTGACATTGAACGTAAACGCAGAGCGCTGGCTGTACGGAGTAATATGTAGATTCGCAGGTTTGCTCGTTGCTCGACACAAGTCAAAATAACACTTTTTAAGGCATATTGCCAATCTTTTTACACGAGCAGCCTGTGGGTCAACTACACTCAAAAAGTATACAGCGCTCTGCGTGTTCAATATAATAATGCTTTCAGGATGCTGTTGCGGCTGCCTCGTTACTGTAGTGCGTCAGGAATGTTTGCTGAAGCGCGTACAGATGACTTTTACGCAATTAGACGCAAACACATCGCCTCGATGCTATGCAGGGTGCGTGCTAGCGGCAACGGTATTCTGAGGGCATTATCGGAAAAAATGATTGCCCTTTATTGGCCAAGTGGTTAATATTAATAATCAATTAAACCTAATCAATTTATTTATTTATTTCATTGGACATTTTATAAATCATTAGCAATTTTTCATTTGGACATCTATATTCTCTAAAAGTAAAATTTTAATTGATATTATTGGTTTCAGTTTGACAAATATAATTGAGAGTGGTCTCTAAGATTATAATATATGATAAATGCACCAGGAATAAATAAATCAATACTAAATCGAAATATAATAAAATAACATAGTGTTTAAGTGTTTTTTACTAACAAAAATGGATCTATGTAATCTGATTAAATAAATGAATTATTATTATTATTATTCTTTGACATTTTTATTATTATTTCAATGTAAATTGTTAACATGATAATGTGAAATAAATAAATCTAATCTAATTAATAACAAACTTAAATTAAATTAAATTTATCTTTATTGTAAACTTCACAGCACATATTCTTAAATTACATTACAAATGTTATAAACTAATCTAGCCAGTTACGAAGTTTAACATATTAAAAGCAGAATTTAGGTAGATTACAAAAAGTTTAAAACAATATAATAATTAATGTTAACAATTTAGAAGTTGAGAGCGAAAGATAAGAAGAAAAGAAAAAAACAATAACTATATATAAAGTGCTACAAAATGTGAAAGTGTGTGTGTGAAGTGTGAATGTGAAATAGTGTCATAGCTGATGTCTTAAAAGTGAGCTATTGGATTTATGATAGGTATTAATGTATTACTTCCATGATGGACTGGGAGCCAGGGAAAAACATAGAATGTGCCAGCTGCATTTCCCCTCGGGCATGCTGAAAAACCAACTAAGGGAACCGATGGTTTCTGTATATTGTAATTCAGGCGATATTCTGACAATCTGTCACTACAGCAACATACCTACAAATCTATCTTCAATAACCCTCAAAACCCTGTCAGACGTGGTAGAACGATCTTTGTTAAGGTCGTCCACGCTCCGCCCACCCCATTAGGGATAAAAGCGTGATTATATATATATGAATGTATGTATTAATGCATAAGATCAGGAAATTTCTTAAAAACTTGTGTGATGAATTGATTGCGACTGAGAAAAAATATGTCAGCATTATTAAACGTCTTTTCATATACTCTCACTATCCTATGCAAGGTTCAGTTTTGAGAATAATTTGTACTAGCAGAGCCTGAGTAAAGGGAGCGTGCATGCCTCGTTCGGGTAGTACAAGCGTTTATGCCAATTTGAGCCGTTAATTCGGGGCAATCCAAATTCGAGTTAACAATATCGTACAGAAGCTTCATATCGGTTATAGTTCTTCTGTCTTCTAGTGAGTGTATTTGGAAATTAGACAAGTTATCATTATAACTATGGCTGTGATCAATAAAAATGATATATTTGAAACAATAAAAATGATGACTGAAATTTATTTTAATTACAACTTCTACAAAATATATTTTTTTAAACTGCGAAAGCAGCCTAAAAGATAAAAGAACCATCGGTGAAATGTTTAAGGTGTACCTTTGTTCCGAGACTTACGACTATTGGAGGGACTGACTCGCTCGCCCTATAACAATTTAAAGATGCATACTAACGTACTCTTAAAGGTCCAGATGAAACGACGGGCCTTCTTGCATATTTTATTGTATGTACGGATAAATAGATTCTGTAGAAACAAGGTAAGGCCCATAAAGGTGCATTTTTATTCGATCCCGTTCTCTTTTCACCGTTTCAAAGTTGTTAAAGTAATGTTATTGTTTTTCTAGCGAGAAAGTCTACGTACAAAATAATTCAGAAAGTGGAGAATCGTGTACAGCATATTCTTATTTTGCGTTAGGGCGGTGTGAATATGAAAACATCGAGAATATTACGTGGATCTCTAGGTTTATATGAGATAAAAGCTACGAAATTACTACATACTTTCTTTAAAAACTCAGTGAAGTAAACTTTATGACGAATTAAATAAAGATCCCGTCTGTCTGTTACTCTATCAGTTTGCATACCCAAGAAATAGATATTTCTAGGATAAAGTAGCCACTTTAAAATCATGTCTCATCAGTGGGAATTTTTGTACCTACCTAGTGCCATACATTTTTGCCCAATTTCCTTTTTTGTTTAAAAAATAGAAAAGTATTTCGACGTATCAGTCGGATCCAGCGAGCTTTGTTTACGTTCCATTACACGGACTGTTTGAACTGTGCAGCGCTGCATAATTGAAATAGTTGTCCTGTGTTTAGGAATAAAGTAACTCGAAATTCAAAATTGATAGGTATTTTCCTGTTGATTTCAAATCGAATGATATATTAAGGTAGTTTTCTTTTACATACATACATATAATCAAGCCTTTATCCCTAATGGGGTAGGCAGAGCGTAAACGACATAAACAAAGGTCATTCCACCACGTCTGACAAAGTTGTGAGGGTTATTTAAGATAGATATCGAGGAGTTTTCTTTTGTTTGAAATTATTACATAAAATTATCACGAGGCTGGTATCATTACTTAGTTTAGCTACGTTCCAATTTCAAGTCAATTATTTCTGTTTTTTCGTCAATAAGCATTAATTAAAAAGCTATAATTTCCAGCTAGTATTGATAGGTAACGAATTATCTTCATTTTATTTTAAAAAAAACTGTCTCTGTAATAAAACAGCCGAAGGCAACCAAGGCTAGCATAGTCTGTTTGTTTTCCATTACCATATACCTATCTACTGTTTAATCTGTGTGTAGCATAGGTCTGCATAATTTAAACGGTTGATGTATGTTTAAGGATTCAATCATTCATTTAAATCGTAATCGGCCATTATTGGTAGGTAAATATTCCTGGACTAATTAGGAACACATTATCTAGCCTTCTCGATAGCCCAATGGTGTAGTGGATAGGGCCGCTGCCTCCTGAGCGGGAGGTGGTAGTTCGAATCCCACCACGTACCAACGTGGTTTTCGGTTTTCGAATTTCATATATACGTTTATTCGGCGCTATTTCCGTGCTTCGAAAGGCACGTTAAGCCGTTGGTCCCGGTTAATATCGTTTAATACCGTAGAATATTTAGTCGTTAAACCATGTCAGAGGCCAGTGCTAAGCATTGGCGAGTTCACAACTCTGACCTAATCTAGGATTGGGTCTGGTTCCTCTTCTGGACTGTGGAGGTCAGATGGCAGTCGCTCTATGTAAAAACCAGTACCCTCATTCAATCACCTAGATTGGGTAGCAGATCCCGAGCAATACAGTCCATTAGACTCTAGTAGGATAATAAAAGGTTTTGTTACTACAGCAAGTAATTTTGCTAGCTCTTCCGTCGTGCCAAAGACCGAAACACTTGATCAGCTTAGTATTTCATAAGAGGGTTTTAAATAAATACACCTTTAAAATTATTATCTTTTGAAATACTTAAAGGCAATTAATCATTCAACCTACACCAAGCAATGACTTTCGAAACGATTGTTACCAACATGTATATTTTTGGTTCTCTCAATTTTATTCCATCTAAATTGCACAAGTGCAAAGCCGGGTTGCATAATAAATCTCGCCTTTGGCTCATCCACTCGCCTTAACAGAAAATTGCAACAACACGTCGCAAACTAGGAATTTCAATTCGATCGAAGACAGTTGGACCTCTTTTAGGAATTCCTAGCTTTATTGCTGAAGCTAAATCACTAGTATCAATCTAAAAAAGAGAAAATAAAGCTATGGCGTCTAGCCAAGACCGTGTACCGGTTACGGACTACTAACACAAAAGATTGGGCCATTTTGTGGACCATCTGTCTTTGCATCCGGTGGCACTCTTGACTTGGATTAGTGGCTAAGATTCTTTACAATCTATCTCTGATGGTAAAATAGTGAAGAATAAAGGGGTAATGTCTTATCCCGCCAGCTTCCTTCAACCATCGGACATCTAGACACATCGCAGGATACTATCCATACCTGGTTGATATTCCAGCAATACGGACTAAGCGCTTCCAAAACTCATTCATAATGCGCATGGCAAAAGAGTGTAACTCACTCCCTGCGTCTGTGTTTCCGATCACTTTAAAGTAAGAGTGAACAGACGTCTTCTGGGAAAGTTCACTCCATCGTCAACTCCATCCCAGTCGCTCCCTACCTAGACTGGATTCAAGAGCAAACCCATTTAAAAAAAGTATATCCCACCATAGTTTGCGCCTATAATAAGGGTTTCAGCGTTTGACCTCCAATTGGACCGACCGTATCGAATGTAGTGGTAGCCGGTTGTCTTTGCCTAACTGAAATGTAGAAAGCCCAAAGAGTGAAAGGACTGAAGACTTGTATAACATAAGAAAATTAAAAAACCCTAACACTAAATTCTATTGCTGTAAAAACCAGCTAAGGGATCCGAGGCTGTCAAGTATTTTGCAATATAGGCGATGGCGAACCTGTCACTACAACAACATACCTACAAATCTATCTTAACTAACCCCTTAATTTTTTTTTAGATGTGGCGGAACGACCATTGTTTAGGTCGTTTTTACTGTGCCTCTTCCATTAGGGATAAAGGCGTGATTATATGTATATGTAAATTGTAATAAATGCTGAACCAGTTTTCAGAAAAACGTAGAAACGTCAATCAAATTTGAACTAAATTCAGGGGTTGTCAACCGGATCTCACTGGGGGCGTACGCATCGCAATATATCATCGGTCCGATGACAGTTCGACATTCTTAGCTAACAAATCCGAATAAAATTGGTATGACTCACGCCTCTCTACATGTAAAAAAATATTTTTTATCTTACTAACACTTGAACGTTTTATGCTTCAATCACTGTTTGGATCGCAATGAAACTTGGCATTCAATGTACTACCTAATGACAAGGTAATTTATCATGGGACAATTCATTTATATAAGTGATATTGCTTGTTTAGAATATACGCGTTTATAGCAAGTTCGAATTAGAAGCAACATCAATTTTCCCAGATTATGTGAAGGAAAGACTTTTGATAGCTAACAAACATGGTGTGGAACTACGTGATCGGTTGTGCGCCACTCAAGGGGGATAAACGCTCTTCGTATCGTGTTAAGATGCTGCTGTTTTGTTGCCATGAATTTATACAGGTGGAAAGAAAAATTCTGGACTATATAAAAGCGCGGCTATTTTTTAAAAGCTTCATTACCGATTAAAAACTTACATTAAACTCTGACACTAGGGTTCATCGGGTCGTTCGACTCGAGAATCCACTCGCTAAGAAGAAGATTGACTACTGAAAACTTTCACTGAGGAAAATATTTTAAATTTAAAAAAGCTTATGGAATCGAGACGTTGAGTTAAAAAAGGTGGTAATATATTATATATATAAAAAAAAAATTATGACATGTAAGTGAGAGCGAGAGGAAAACATAGAAAGTGCCAGCTGCATTTCCTCCTGGGCATGCTGTAAAATCCAGCTAAGGGATCCTAGGGTTTCTGTGTATCGCAATTTAGGCGATTGGATGACAACCTGTCACTACAGCAATATACCTACAAATCTATCTTAAATAACCCGCAAAACTTTGTCAGACGTGACGGAACGACCTTTGTTTAAGCTCTGCCTACCCGATTAGGATAAAGGCATGATTATATGTTTGCAGGTAAGTCACTTCTTCACTTAAAAGTTGTGCACCTAGCTGTGTATTCATCAAAGCAAGCTACTTAATTTTGCTAACATTTTGTTTCAATAATCCACAGCAGCATTTTACCGCCCGCGAGGCAAGCTAAAATTCGCTTACACCAGCGCGACTTGCAACAAACTCGGGGGACGAACGTGCCGCTAGCAAATAAAAACTTCCAGTTCAACTTTGATAGGCGACAATTGTTTAAAGCGAAGATTCGTTGGGGACCGTCTGAACATCTTTTAGACGGGACTTAGGTGTTCTAAAAGAACTCTTTGTCGCTTCTCAAGTTGGTTCGGTTTTACGATGGAGCATGAATTTTCGATTCGCACCTGATACTAGAAAGCGCGCATGCTTTTTCTTTCTGATGCTAAAACGCTTGGGCAAATATTTGGTTGATACCTTAATGAAATGAAATAAAATAAACATCACGGGACATTTTAGAATTTAGACACTGTGTTTGACCGTTAGACATTCATCCATTACAAGACGCAGAATATTATGGTTAATTTAATTTATATATTTTATACTTAGGGTTTCTGTATAGGGATCTATGATGTAAATTACGAAATTACTTCTCTTACCGTTAATCATATCAATCTGCTATTATAACTACGAAACCACTTCTGTTCCCGTCATGATATGCGAGATTTGGAAAATTCTTGAGACAAATGTACCGCTAAAAATGCCAACATTACAAAAATAATATTTTCTCAATTTTGTATTTGTTGCAGAAACACGTATTGTTATCGTAAGCACGCACATCCATAGCATGTCACACGGCGTCAGTCTAAATCCAATTTCTATGTGAACGTGATCATTTTCCGTTCCAATGAACTATCAGTATTTTTGCACATGCGATGGTTGTACGGCACCAACATATAGATGTATCTGACGTTCACTCGAAATGATATTCGTTCGCGCGGATATTTTCCTATCTGACATTCATTTTGCGAATTTACATTCTTGTTCTCCGTTTTGGGTGTATATTTTTTTTTTATATAAAAAGAAATACATTGAATCGATATTGGTTTTGCGGGGTGTATATTTGAATCCGACACTTTTAGCTATGGACTTCGTTCGAATTCTGAACAGCACACTCTTAGCACAGATTACTTATAATTCTTCCATAATGGACTGGACTGGAAAAACATAGAATGTGCCAGCTGTCCCTCTCGGGCATGCTGTAAAAACCAGCTAAGGGATCTGAAGGTTTACTGAAACTTTCAGATCGCCCAAATTGCAGTATACTGATAACGGTTGACAATCTGTCACTACAGCAATATACCTACAAATCTATTTTAAATAAGCATCAAAACTTTGTCATACGTGGCGTGGGGCCCTTTTTTAGATCGTTCAAGCTCTGCCTATCCCTAGGGATAAATGCGTGATTATATGTATTAACGTATAATCTTATATGAGCGCAGCAGGCGCCCAGACTCTTAGGTCATATAAGTCACAAAGAAATCACAGCTAGCCACGTTCTCCGTAACTCATAAACAAATGGGAACAAACGGTGCAATACGTCAGCGCTTTGCATTTGATAAATCACTGGAGTCGTCCGCCGGTCTGTCATCACGACGATGACAAATTGCGACGCGTACGCCGCCTCCAGTGCCTCTCGATTGATGACCCCTGCCTCCGCCGGTTTAATTGCATTTTTTATTATTACTGTTCCATGCTGGTCTGGGAGCGAGAGAAAAACATAGAATGTGCCAGCTGCATATCCTCCCGGGCATGCTGTAAGAACCAGCTAAGTGATCTGAGGGTTTCAGTATATTGTTGGTGATGGGCTGACAACCTGTCACTACAGCAATATACCTACAAATCTATCTTCAATAACCCTCAAAACTTTGTCAGACGTGGCGGAACGACCTTTGTTTGGGTCGTTTACGCTTTACCTACCCCATTAGGGATAAAGGCGTGATTATATGTATGTATGTATCTTTTTTATTACATTTGTAGGCGCATTTGTATTTATTAGGTGAGTTGAACTTATTGAATAGATATGAAAATGGATGCGTAGAGGGTATTAAAAATATAGAAAATTGTTTACCAAAAGTATATTTTAACAACTTCGAATAAATTAGGCAGGGAGGAACTCTGCCTAATTTATTCGAAGTTGTTGGGGTTCATCCTTATATTTTATTCAATTTAATTGAACCATAAAATAAAAATGAATGAAAATATAAAAGCGTTGGTATTAACCATTTTTATTTTTAAATAAAATTAATGACGTGTGTCCCTCCAAAAAAATAATTATTTATGTGCATTCTTATTATTAGCTATATTATGAATAAACCTACAAGCCTACAACCTAATACATACGTAGTTTTTATACAGTTTCTTAAAATATAACTGGCTGAATTACATGTCACATTACATTTTGATTAAGTACCGACAACAAATTATTTACCTATATCCCAAAATTGTAAACGTTTATTTCTCAATTTAAATTACGAAACTTCAAAGATAAATACGATAACCAAAATTTCGATCCCTACAAGATATAACTGAAAAATTATGTAGATTTTATTTAGCTTAACACCTAACCGACGTTCAACGTTCACAAGCTGCAAGTAAAAGTACAGTTCCTACAAAATATTACTCATTCTTACATAAAGATCTTTTAAACCACTGGCGGATGCATAAAAAATATTTCTTTTAATCATATTACCAACAGGGTGTCCTCTTTAAAAGCAGTATACGAACGGCGTAACAAATATAGGTTCATCGACAACATGAAAAGGAATTTCGATATCATTCGTAACTTGAAATGCCACACTTAGCTTATATTGATCTTCGTACATAAATGCAGCTACTAGCTGTGAATTGTTCCCTTGCAGACTTTTCAGAGGGTTTTCTTCTAGGACAAAACTTTCAGAACGCAATATACAGTTGGAAATATTGAAAACTTTACTGAAATGCGAGTAATTAATCTCAGCGCCAAATGTCGTGTAATTATTTGAACATATTTCGTCTAAAGTTATGATTTTTTAAGATCTTTTCCTTTTGTTAGTGCAGAGAATGTTAGTACTTCAAAAGCCATCCTCAAAAACATCGCTAGCAGAATCCAAGACAAGAGAAATAATTGTATCGAATTCTTCTTTAACGGAATTCCTTTACCAAGTAAAGTTGAAATTGAATACGAAACAGACGTTAATATTCCAATACTAGTCGAATTTTGAAATACAAGCATTATGACAGCTATTCATTACACGAAGACAAAGACTATTAACAACCATGCACTTATTTTGAAAACACTGAAAATAACAAACATGCCCCTATTCGGTCTCCTGCTGGTGACAATTATAAATTTATAGGTATTTTCAAAAGCATATTGTTTACAGTCGTTTATGGTCACGGCTCCTAATACAACATCCACAAGTCCCTCACGCAGTTTTGTCAGTAATTCAATTTTGTCTGATGTATTTCTGTTAGTAGTTCCTAAAATGTGTGTATCAGATGCTTTAAAATAATCGATGCTTTTTTTCAGTATATCTCCAAGAATGATACTTCTATTCCTAGATATTTGGTGACATCCATTTTCTCTTTCTGCCGCGCGTTAGCTATGAAAGCAAATGGTGGTGCATCTCTGACTTCATACATCGTATCATTGTCTTGCAAGATTAAACCCTTTGCTTTACCTTTCTTATCATTTTCTATGGAGCTGCAATTATACCTGCTGATGTTGTTGTCCATGAAACACCGTGTTGTTGATAGACTTTTATAGCATTGTACCTTATCATTAACAATTCTTAATGCCGTTACTCCAGTTTTAGTTACCTTATTTCTCTTAATGGCAACAAATATTTTGTTAACTTCTTGTTCATCATAAAAAACGATGATAATATTCGTCGATGGAGCCCAGTCTGGGCAAAGGCAATCAGATATAGTTATGTTCAGGTGTTGAACTTTTTTAACGAAGATAAGGTATTGAGCAAAGTCATTGGTTTATTGTGTTTCGCATTTCGATTGCTGACATGTCATCAGTATAATGAAATACGACAAGTTCATCAAATATTTGATGACGGATTTCATCAAATCTACTTGAAATGTGTTTTGACTTATATTTTGGTATAATATATTTATTTGTGACTTGTAAACTTTCTGATTGAAGAATTTTTCGAGATATTTTACTGTTTTTAATAATATGTAAAAAAAATTGTTAGTCATTTTCATTTCAGCTTCGTCAAAGGATAGGCTTATGTCCAGCAGGGGACGTCTCATGGCTGATGATGATGAATTACAACGGGTAACCCTGTTACTGTTATTAATATTACTACTTTTATAATTTTAAGTACTACTACATTTGAACCGCACCACTACAGTGTATCTGTGAATCTTCCATGTTGGATTGGGAGTGAGAGAAAAACATAGAATGTGCCAGCTGCATTTCCTCCCGAGCATGCTGTAAAAACCAGCTAAGGGATCTGAGGGTTTCAGTATATTGTAATTTAGGCGATGGGCTGACAACCTGTTACTACAGCAATATACGTACAAATCTTTCTTGAATGGCCCTCAAGACTTTGTCAGACATGGCAGAACGGCCTTTCTGTAGGTCGTTTATGCTCTGCCTAAACCATTAGGGATAAAGACGTGATTATATGTATGTATGTACTACAGTGTAACTTAATGATTGAAATGATAAATACGAGTGTTGACGACTTAATTTACTTAAAAGCCTAAAAACATAAATCTTTTCTTTTTATATGAATGTTTAAATAATTGAAATATTAACGTTAGGGTAGAAAGTTATTTACTGTTCATTTTGTTAAAATAACTTACATAATCATTGTGATTGACTGTATGATTACCTAATATTATACTTACAAATACTAATGTATATTTTTTTATTCTATAATCTATTCATATAATGTAAAAAATTATACGCCATTGTACTACAAACTACCAGTCGAAGATAACTATATAGAAAGTGTGGATTTCTGCATCCAGTAAATATATGAGTTTACTTTGGCGCAATTCGCCAGCTCTAATTGAAAGCAAACAGTCGACACAAAGACTTAGGTCAGCGGAGCTTGAATAGTTAAACGCCTGCGAGCCATGTCACCCTAGTACTCCGGTTGTTGTGTTACAATGGCTTGCTCGTTTGAAGGGTGTTTTGAAGATCAAGACTTTGAATAATAAAGACCTTTTTACACACATACATATAATCACGCCTTTGAGCGTAAACGATCTAAACACAGGTCGTTCCGCCACATCTGACAAAGTTTTGAGGGTTATTTAAGATAGATTTGTAGGTATATTGCTGAAGTGACAGGTTGTTAGCCCATCGGCTAAATTCCGATATAAGTACTAAAACCCTCGGATCCCTTAGCTGGTTTTAAAGCATGGCCGGGAGGAAATGCAGTTGGCACATTCTATGTTTTTCTTTCGCTCATAGTCCAGCATGGAAGACAATCTAAAAAATATTTGCTCTCAAAGTAAAAAAAATATGATAGTACCTACAACATAAGGTGTATAAAAAAGTATCATCAATATTTGAACCACATAATACTGTGGGTAGGTGAAATACAAATAAATGGTTACGCAAATTTTTGCCACACAAAACGAACTTTATTAAGGAAATCGTAAAATTAGGTGGTCCATTACCACAATTTATTTACTAAAACTATTTAAAACAAAATAATTTATGGGCATGCTGTAGAAACCAGCTTAGGGATCCGAGGGATTCTGTGTATTGCAATTTAGGCAATGGGCTGTCACTACAGCAATATACCTTCAAATATATCTTAAATAACCCTCAAAACTTAGTTAGACGTGGCGAACTACCTTTGTTTAGATCGTTTACGCTTTGCCTACCCCATTAGGGATAAAAAGTGATTATATGTATTTATGAATAAAAATATTAACTTGTTATTATAGTCGTAAAACAGAAATTGGTAAGCCAACAGCTTTGTGGTCAGGCACATTTACGGACAGCGTTGGTTACTGTTACTCTGCCATAGACTACCAACGCATAAGCACTAGCGAATGACTACGTTTTGTCTTACTAATTCTTGTTTAACAAATTTATTAAAAAATATTTTTTTATTTATTTATTTAACAATTTATTATAATTTATTGTACACATAAACAACAGGACATAAAAAACAAAGACACAACAGGTACTGCTTATTTCTAAAAAAAAATATCTTAGAGCAGACCTATAGATTTTAAATTTGGAATTTCTTATAGCTTCCATGCTGGACTGGGAGCGGTAGAATAACGAAGAATGTGCCAGCTACATCTCCTCCAGGGCATGCTGTAAAAACCAGCTAAGGGGTTCGAGGGTATATTGTAGTTTAGGTGATGGGCTGACAACCTGTCACTACAGCAGTATACAGTTCCATTTTAACTCTCAAATCTTGTCAGACGTGGTGCAACGACCTGTTTGGGTCGTCGACGCTCTGCCTACCCCATTAGGGTTACAAGCGTGATAGAATGTATGTATGTAGACCTAGAGAAGTAATTTTTATTAATGTAATTCCTGCTAATAAAATAAAACTTCTGTAAAATACGTATATAATGAAAATCTATTACATAAATATAAACAAGATTTAAATAAATACCTGCGTTAATATAAATAATCAAAAATCAATGTATAGTGTAGTGTATTTTTGTTTTATTATATAATAAATACCCTTAATAGCATATATAAATAGCTATATGTATTGATTGATTTTTGATTATTATATATATAATAAATACCCTAAATAGCATATATAAATAGCTATATGTATTGATTGATTTTTGATTATTTATATTAATGCATATACCCTAAACACGGATTACTTTGTCTGGGAAAGATAAAACTCTTTAACTCGTCTTTTGAAGATTGCGATAGACGAGCTATCATGAAATGTCGGAGAAGTGTGATGATGAAGAAGGTGTTATTTCATTTATTTAATGTGTGGTTTGTACTGTATATCACTAATACATTACGTGGTTTACAGGAATTTAGTACTTTATTTACACTCTGTATATTAGATAAGACGCATGGTATAATTGCTACAAAGACCGAAATTAAAACTACTTCACTAAAGTTGTGACAATTATAAGCTGATCGGAACCCAACGGATCGACTGGAAAATGCACAACTTACTTAGGGTGGGGATATTAAAAACCTCTTGCAGCACTTATCCGGGATTTGTTGAAGGGGTCAGAGCGGTTCTGACCAGCCTTTTATTCCGCTTTATGAATTTTATCTACAACAATTCTTGCAAAGTAAACTGTAAATCTAGATGTTCTTGAAAGTTTTGCAAACGCAATTTCAAAACCGAATGCAAAGAGAGAAAGAAAGATACCGATAAAATATAAATAAAATGCTGGTGCCATTTGACCGAGTTCTAGAGATAATCGTTTGGTATTATAACGTGTTAAATTTCCAATGGTAATAAGTCTAAGCATATTTGCTGTTTTAAAATAGAATAACACGAAACCTCTTGAAAGCATCATAGATGAAAACTGTAGTACAAAACTAATTGGATCCCCATTTCTGTGACAAAATACAAACGGTACCAGTTTAACATTTTCTGAAACCACGTGAAATAGTTCTTCCTTGTCAGTAGCTACATAGTTTATGAGACTAAATATGTAGTGGTCATAGTACATCATGGTGGCAACATTACCGTTTTCATTATGAACGCGATCCAAGGGGTCATCAACCAAAACAATTTTGTTTTGAGGCAAATGACAGCCTGACACATTAAACCCATCTTTCATTAAAGGATAATATAGTTCGGAAAGATAAATTGTGTAATTGTTAACGCACAATTCACGCAATTCGTTGATTTGTTGATCGGCATCTCTTTTTGTTAGCTTTTTCACCGTCTGCGCTTCGAAACAAATTCTTAAAAAGATTGCTGTAACTATCCACGACAAAAATAATATTTTTAAACTCTTACAGTCTTACCATGAAACTTAATTTAAACCTTAGTTCAACCCGTGTTTAGGTAAACACTGTTTAACATTTAAACACTTGTTGGACAACTGTTTAATTTTTGCTACAAAAAAACCGTGTTTAGTGCGTGTCTTGTTAAACAACGTTTTACTGAATCAGTCTTTTTGAAATTTGGCAACACTGTAAAATATTCATTCATCATTCGTTCTCTATCGTTCCGTTTTATGGACAACGTATGATTATGAGCATATTTTATTGTTAAAAAAATACATCAACACTTGTGATCAGAATTAATATTAGTTTTGATTTTAGAAAAACACAAAAAAGTGGGACTTTGTAGACTTTACAGGGTAAAAACTGATACAAACAACAAGTAAAGGAAATAAGGAACGGAACGTAACTTGATATGTCAAATAGTTGTCAATCAAGTGTCATTCTTGCTGTCTTGCTTACTGTTTATTGTACAACCACGAGAATCACTTGGCAAGTCATCTTTTACCATATCCAATATTTTACTAGCAAAACATTTGCTAAACCTATATTTCTTCTTAAATTTAGCATCGTTATTAAGTTCAAATGGACTCACTCTCACACGGGTGGTTGTGTTGTCTCGAAATCGAAAGTTTTCTATGTACTCAATGACCTCTTGGTCTTCTTCATCGATAAAATCCAGAAAACCTACTGTATGCATTATTGCATCAAGACACAAATCTAATTTCTGTCAAAATTACTACTGACTGATAGGTTAGACCCTTGTTAAACAACGCGTTTCGGGTGTTTAACTTTAAACTATGTTTAAACATTGTCTATCTTAAGACAAGCGTAAAACACTGTTTTGTAGTATCAATTTTTTAAAATACGTGTTCAACAGGTATTAAACTTTTTTGTGGTAAGACCGTTACTATTTAATGGAATACTTTTCCCCATAAGTGCTGCAAGTAAATAAAATGTTGATGTTACTCCATCGAGTTTTACGTAACGGCGCAGAGCCAAAGAGGTTATTAAAAGTATTAAGGCAATGGATAAAATAAATATCCACAAATCTAGTCCAAAAACGGTAAACACGCTAAATACATTCATGACCTGTTGTTTTCTTGTTATAGCTACAAATCGTGATCCGAATATAGGATAAGTATATTCGGCCCCTGCTGCACATTCCCCAATGTATATGGCTCCTAATAAAATATCTGCTCGACCTTCTTGAAGTTCTTTTAGCAATCCCGTTCTTTGTCCCGTTCTTTTATTATATGTCCCTAAATGACTTATATTTGATGGTTTGAATTTGATGGTATTAGGTAGCCGCAATATTTCTCCAAGTATAGCTACTTCTATGCCTATATATTTTGCACCAGGCATCAGTTTGGCTTGTTTCTCGTCGGGTTTCATAGTAAAAGGTGGTGCAACTCGGACACCATATGTGTATTCGCATTGTAATAGGTCTCTAATATTAGTCTTTGTGTTTACTTGTTTACCCGGATTGCTACAATCATATGGTATTGTTTCATTTACGGTTTCAAGCCTAGCACATCTTGGTAAGCCAGTACGATAATACAATTTGTTATCTGCAATTGTTAAAACATTGGCTCTGTTTGCCGGTACAACATTCTTTTGTAAGACTTTTAACATGCGATATATTTCGTCTTTTTCTAGGGTTATTACAACAAACTGCGTATGAGATGACCATTGGCAGATGCATTTCATCAGAATGTTATCCAACTGTTGGGAATGATTTGCGAAGATCACAAACTGTTGGTCACTTTTTCTAACTACTGTAGCACATTCATCAAGTCATAGACGTGATATCACTGTAAAGCCAAAATTCATCAAAGTTTTTGTAATCCCACCGAAACTTGCGTTCTTCTTCTGTCGAGTGGGTATTGAGTCTATCGACCCGACGTTTGCGTTATGGGTACTATATGAAATTACTTCGTTAGTAATCAGTTTTTCTTTCAAATACCTTACAATACATTCTGTATACTTTATCTTCAGTTTTGGTTCAAGGGCGTCAATGATCTTCTCGTTTGCTTGACATGTATTTAACAACATCATCAAAAGTAGCACTAATACCAAATATTTCATCTTTGTTTTTGATTTTAAGTTGATTTAGTCAAGTTTTAAAGTAACAGATATTCAAATATGTGAACCTTGCTGTAGATCACACACTCAAGTGTTTATTTATTAGAAAGGTTATTATGTCGCAGGCTTATGGCTTATTCTGAAATAGTTTTTTGTTCAAAAGACTAGGATGTTGATCAAAACTAGCGATGCAAAATTACGTAATGTTACCAAATACGCCGGTAAAATATGGGAATTTTACCGTCTTTTGTATAGATTACTTTTATGAAAACTCGACTATAAGAGAAAAATTTACCAGTTTTCAGAAAAGTTGTTCAGTTTTGTAAATAGATGTTCTGTTTTGAGAAATGTTGTTAAGTATTCAGAAAAGTTGTTCAGATTTGGGAAAAGTAAATCAGTATTGAGAAATGCAGTTCAGTTTTTCAGTTTAAGATATTTTGTTTAGATTTGAGAAAGGTTATTAAGTTTTAACAAAATTTGTTTAGTTTTAAGAGCAGTTGTTCAGTTTCAGAATAGTTTATCACTTTTAAGCAAGCTGGTTCAGTTTTAAGAAAAGTGGTTCAGTTTTGAGAAAAGATTTTCAGTTTCGAGAAAGGTCGTTGGTTTTGAGAAAATTTGTTCAATTTGACAAAAGTTGTTCAGTTTTAAGCGCAGTTGATCAGTTTTAAGAAATGATGTTAAGTTTGAGAAATGCTGTTTAGTTTCGAGAAAAGTTGTTTAGTTTTGATAAGAGATAAGTTTTTTAAATTGTAAAACGTTGTTCAGTGTAGAGTGTAGAACACACATTTACAACGATTAGCAACCTTTTCTTTCAAAGGTCATTTGTGCAATATTTATGGGCGTACTGTATGAGAGTAGATAAGTATTGTATGCAACTGTTCGTAACTAGGTATTAAAACAATAGTGTGATGCTATTAAGAAACTCACATTCGTATTTTAATACCCCTTATTACGCAGCAGTTGCATGAATAGCTGTTACTATACTAGGCATTATACGTACTGCCTACCTACCCCATTAGAGATAAAGACGTGACTGGGTATGTACCTATGTATGTATGTCTGTATATACAATGCTGCTGCCGCATATTTTGAGTAATCGTGTAATACGGATAATAATAACATTTTATGGATGATATAATATTTTAAGGTAAATTTCGTTTTTACCATAGTTTACCGGGGTTATTTTACCGCCTCACATCTCTAATCAAAACCCGGAATTACTAGTCATAAGTCCAGAGAAAAATAAAGTATTTTGTCAAAATCTTAAGAAAATCCGGAATTTTGATCAAAGAACTGGATTTTCCAAGTGTTTTGACAAAATACTGGACGATTATATGGATTCATCATCTCCCATAGCCTTATCCCGTAGCTCTCGGGTCAGCTACCTAATCTAGGTGATTGAACGAGGTTACTGGTTTTTACACACAGCGACTGCAATCTGACCTCCGCAACCCAGAAGGAAAACCATACCCAATACAAAATTAGGTCAGATTTTTCAAGCTGCTAATGCTTAGCATTGGTATCTGTAATGGCTTAACGACTTATATCTTCGGTATTAAACGATATTAACCGGGACCAAAGATTTGACGTGCCTTCTTAAGCACGAAGCGCTGAAAAAATTTACATATGACTAGACATTTATATGGATTACTAGCTGTGCCCGCGACTTGTTACGTCCGCTTTGTATGGAAAACACGCAGTGTCGAACAGACTGAAAACGCTTTTCCGCGCGTAGGAGCGGGATCTGCTTACCCGCGCGCGGATGCGTGATTCGCATTGTCTGATCTTTGTTATTGTATGGAAAACACGATTCCGCGCGCGAGCTAGCAGATCGAGAAGCGTTTTCAGTATGTTCGACCCTGCGTGTTTTCCATACAAACTGAGGTACATACTCAGTATTAGAATGGTTTGCGTGATTATTTCTAACCTAGGCTGGACACCAGGTAATTAAAAAACTCTGTCAAATAAAAAATCACTTTAAGATCGGTTAAAAACGATCAATGTTCAATTTCCTGCCTACTCCCCAAAGTCAGGTAGCATGATTCTTTGTAACGTAACTATAAGTTTAAGTAATGCTTAGTAAAATAAAAAAAAAACAAAATCGGTTAAAAAGTATCCCAAGTTGCAACCCGGGTAACACACAGTTGAATAAAAAAAGTCCCATCGAAATCGATTCAGTAGTGAATGTTCGTGATGTGGTAACATACAGATAGACAAACAGACAAAAATTAAAAAAAAAAGTCGTTTTGATCTTTATATTGTTAACAATGCCTCCTGCAATTATTTTTTTGTAAAAATATTCAATGTACAGACACGACCCTTCTAGAGATTTATTATATGTATAGATGGCCAGTATTTTGTCAAAGTTCGGGTTTAGATGAAAATACTAGTTTTTTGTGAAAAAAAACCTATTTCATCCTAAGCATGCGATATATAAAAGATTAGTCTAAGTATATTTAAAATATTCATTAATACATTATGAAATTTCCGAACCCATTAGTTACATCATTGTCCGTGCCGTAGAGGTAAGTATGTTTTAAAGAATGGACGAGTCAGCGGTTATGTATTTGATTGTCTATGATCTTAACAAAAAAATACCATACATATAAATATATATATACATATAATCACGCCTCTATCTTTATGAGGCAGGCATAGCGTATACGACCTAAACAAGGTCGTTCCGCTACGTCTGACAAAGTTTTGAGGGTTATTTAAGATAGATTTTTAGGTATATTGCTGTAGTGACACGTTGTCAGTCCATCGCCTAAATAACAATATACTGAAACCCTCGGATCCCTTAGAGTAAAGAAGAGAGATAAAGTGACAGTCCCTCCTACGGGCTATAGGCAGCCATTGAAGTTGTTGGCGATGTTCTGATACATGATCATACTTTATATTACCAACAGACACCCTGTTGGTAATATGACCCCTCTATGACACCTCTTTAAAAGCAGTACACGAGTGGTGTAACAAATATAGATTCATCGACAACATGAAAAGGAATTTCGATTTCATTCGCCACTTGAAATGCCACACTTAGCTTATATTGATCTTCGTACATAAATGCAGCTACTAGCTGTGAATTGTTTCCTTTCAGACTTTTCTGAGGGTCTTCTACTAGGACGAAATTTTCAGAACGCAATATACAGTTGGGAACATTGAGATCGTTTCTGAAATGCGAGTAATTAATCTCAGCGCCAAATATCGTGTAATTATTTAAACATATTTTGTCTAAATATCTGATTTTATTAAGATCTTTTCCTTTGGTTAGTGCAGAGAATGTTAGTGCTTCAAAAGCCATCATCAAAAACATCGCCAGCAGAATCCAACCCAAGAGGAGAAATGGTATCGAATTCTACTTTAACGGAACTTTACCAAGTAAAGCAGAAATTGAATACGAAACAGACGTTAATATTCCAATATAAGTCGATTTTTGAAATACGATCATTATGTCATCGATTATTAATACGAAGACAGAGAATATTAACAACCATGCACTTATTTTAAAAACACTGAATATAACAAACATGTCCTTATTCAGTCTCCTGTTGGTGACAATTATAGTTTTAGAAGATAGGATAGGATAGGTATTTTCAAAAGAATATTGCTTACAGTCGTTTATGGTCACGGCTCCTAATACAACATCCACACGTCCCTTACGCAGTTCTGTCAGTAATCCAATTTTGTCTGATGTATTTCCGTTAGGAGTTCCTAAAATGTGTGTATCAGATGCTTTTAAACCAATGATGCTTTTTATCAGTATATCTCCAAGAAGTGATACTTCTATTTCTAGATATTTGGCGCCATCTATTTTCTCTTTCTGCCGCGCGTTAGCTATGGAAGCAAATGGTGGTGCAACTCTGACTCCATACATCGTATCATTGTTTTGCAAGATTAAACCCTTTCCTCGACCTTTCTTAACATTTTCTATGGCACTGCAATTATACCTGCTGATGTTGTTGTCCATGAAACACCGTGTTGTTGATAGACTTTCATAGCATTGCATCTTATCATTCACAAATTTTAATGCCGTTACTCCAGTTTTAGTTTCCATATTTATCTTAACGGCAACAAATATTTTGTAAACTTCTTGTTCGTTTTAAAAGACGATGATAATATTAGTCGATGGAGGCCAATCTGGGCAAAGGCAATCAGATATAGTTTGGTCCAGGGTTTGAACATTTTTAACGAAGATAAGGTATTGAGCAAAGTCATTGGTTTCTTGTGTTTCGCATTTTGATTGCTGACATGTCATCAGTGTAGATAGTGGGATAAGACAAGTTCATCAAATATTTGATGATAGATTTCATCAAATCTACTGATAATTTGGTAATTTTCCTTTCAGCTTCGCCAAAGGATAGTGATAAAATTATAATAACCGTGAATATTACAAGTTTTACTACGTAATTTAAACCGCACCACTACAGTGTAACTTAATGATGAAATGACAAATACGATTGTGGACGACTCAATTTACTTAAAAGCCTAAAAACATTAACCTTTTCTTTTTATATGAATGTTTCAATAATTGAAATATTTATGTTTATATAGAAAGTTATTTACTGTTAATTTTGTCAAAAATAACTTACATAATCATTGTGATTGACTGTATGATTACCTAATATTATACTTGAAGATAGTATTTTTTTTCCATGTCTGTAAGAAAATAAAATTAAATAATCTATTCATATCATCTTATATTATCTTATCTAGCCATTAGTGTCCCACTGCTGGGCAAAGGCCTCTCTCCGGTCTCTCCACGACTCTCTGTCCTGTGCCTGTTCCGGCCAGTTTTCCAGGAAGGCATCGAGTTCGTCTCGCCACCGCCATCTGGGTCGGCCACGCCGCCGCTTGTCTTTTCTGTGCTTCCACTCTGTGGTAATTTTAGCCCATAATTCGTCTGGCTTGCGACATACGTGACCTGCCCAGCCCCATTTTAGATTAGCTACTGCACGGGTTACATCCGCTATACCTGTTTTGGAGCGTATTATGGCGTTTCGGACTTTGTCCATCAGTTTTAAGCCGAGTATACTACGCTCCATGGCTCGTTGGCAGACCCCGAGTCTGAATCTCTGAGCTTCCGTCAAAGTCCAAGTCTGAGCCATATATGTCAGTATCGGAAGAATGCACATGTCCATGAGCTTGCTATTTAATGATAAAGGCAATTCACCTTTCATATGGTCCTTCATCGACCAATAACTCCTCCAGGCGTTTTCTAAACGTCGCGCCACTTCTTTCGCTTGGCAATCCTGGAAGGAAATTAAGGACATATTCCATTCTTCCGCCATCGACTGTTACTGTCCTCTCGATGCTATTCGACATGAGTTTGGTCTTGACATATTCATCAACGAGGCTCGCGGAGCTTAGGTCTTGCAGCATGAGCTCTAGTTCTGTAGCGGATGTAGAGAGCAAGACAATATCGTCCGCGAAGCGAAGGTTTGTTAACTTCGCTGCACCGACGTCAACGCCTCGCCCCTCCCATGCAGCCGCCACAGTTCTAAAAGTTTCCTCCAAGGCACTGGTGAACTGGTGGCAATGGTGAACTATTCATATAATGTAGAAAAATATACGCCATTGTACTACTAAGTACCAGTCGTAGATAAATATATAGAGAGTGTGGATATCTGCATCCAGTAAATATATGTGTTTACGTTGGCGCAATTTGCCAGCTCTAATTGAAAGCAAACAGTCGACACAAAGACTTAGGCCAGCGGAGCTTGAATAGTTAAACGCCTGCGAGCCATGCCACCCTAGTACTCTGGTAGTTGTGTAATAATGGCTTGCTCGTTTGAAGGGTGTTTTGAAGATCAAGGCTTTGAATAATAAATACCTTTTTACACACATACATATAATCACGCCTTTGAGCGTAATCGATCTAAACACAGGTCGTTCCACCACATCTGACAAAGTTTTGAGGGTTATTTAAGATAGATTTGTAGGTATATTGCTGAAGTGACAGGTTGTCAGCCCATCGGCTAAATTGCAATATAAGTACTAAAACCCTCGGATCCCTTAGCTGGTTTTTAAAGCATGGCCGGGAGGAAATGCAGTTGGCACATTCTATGTTTTTCTTTCGCTCATAGTCCAGCATGGAAGAAAATCTAAAAAAATATTTGCTCTCAAAGTAAAAAAATTATGATAGTACCTACAACATAAGGTGTATAAAAAAGTATCATCAATATTTGAACCACATAATACTGTGGGTAGGTGAAATACAAATAAATGGTTACGCAATTTTTTGCCACACAAAACGAACTTTATTAAGGAAATCGTATAATTAGGTGGTCCATTACCACAACTTATTTACTAAAACTATTTAAAACAAAATATTTTATTACAGGGTGTAAAAAAAAGTACTGCGTCCCATCAAACCGCGTAATATATTAGTGATATATAACATAAACCACACATTAAATAAAATAAATAAAAATATTACTGTAAAATATTACTTCCATGCTGGACTGGGAGCGAGAGAAAAACATAGAATGAGCAAGCTGCATTTCCTGTTGGGCATGCTGTTGAAACCAACTTAGGGATCCGAGGGATTCTGTGTATTGCAATTTAGGCGATGGGCTGTCACTACAGCAATATACCTACAAATATATCTTAAATAACCCTCAAAACTTAGTTAGACGTGGCGAACGATTTTTGTTTAGGTCGTTTACGCTTTGCCTACCCCATTAGGGATAAAAAGTGATTACATGTATTTATGAATAAAAATATTAACTTGTTATTAAAGTCGTAAAACAGAAATTGGTAAGCCAACAGCTCTGTAGTTAGGACATTTACGGACAGCGTTGGTTATTGTTACTCTGCCCTAGACTACCAACGCACGTTTTGTCTTACTAATTCTTGTTTAAAAAAAAAAAAGAAAATGTTTATTTATTTATTTAACAATTAATTGTACACTTAAAAAACAGGACATAATAAACAAAGACACAACAGATACTGCTTAGTTCTAAAAATAAATTTCTTACAGCAGACAGCAGATTTTAAATATGAAATTTCTTATAGCTTCCATGCTGGACTGGGAGCGGTAGAATAACGTAGAATGTGCCAGCTGAATCTCCTCCCGGGCATGCTGTATAAACCAGCTAAGGAATTCGAGGGTATATTGTAATTTAGGTGATGGGCTGACAACCTGTCACTACTACAGCAATATACAGTTCTATTTTAACCCTCAAATCTTGTCAGACGTGGTGCAACGATCTGTTTGGGTCGTCGACGCTCTGCCTACCCCATTAGGGATACAGGCGTGATAGTATGTTTGTATGTAGACCTATAGAAGTAATATTTATTAATGTTACGCGGATAAGATTGCAAAAAAAAGATCCCTTTTAATAAAATAAAACTTCTGTAAAATACGTATACAATGAAAATCTATTACATAAATATAAACAAGATTTAAATAAATACCTGCATTAATATAAATAATAATAAAAAAGTATAGCTATTTATATACATATAAATATAAATACATAATTATATACCCTAAACACCGATTACTTTGTCCGGGAAAGATAAAGCTCTTTAAGTCGTCTTTTGAAGATGGCGATAGACGAGCTATCATGAAATGTCGGAGAAGTGTGATGACGAAGAAGGTGTTATTTCATTTATTTAATGTGTGGTTTGTACTATATACCACTAATACATTACGTGGTTTACAGGAATTTACTACTTTATATACACTCTGTATATTAGATAAGACGCATGGTATAATTGCTACAAAGACCGAAATTAAAACTACTTCACTAAAAATGTGACAATTATAAGCTGATCGGAACCCAACGGATCGACTGGAAAATGCACAACTTACTTAGGGTGGGGATATTAAAAACCTCTTGCAGCACTTATCCGGGATTTGTTGAAGGGGTCAGAGCGGTTCTGACCAGCCTTTTATTCCGCTTTATGAATTTTATCTACAACAATTCTTGCAAACTAAACTCTAAATCTAGATGTTCTTGAAAGTTTTGCAAACGCAATTTCAAAACCGAACGCAAATAGAGAAAGAAAGATACCGATAAAATATAAATAAAATGCTGGTGCCATTTGACCGAGTTCTAGAGATAATCGTTTGGTATTATGACGTGTTAAATTTCCAATGGTAATAAGTCTAAACATATTTGCAGTTTTAAAATAGAATAACACGAAACCTCTTGAAAGCATCATAGATGAAAACTGTAGTACAAAACTAATTGGATCCCCATTTCTGTGACAAAATACAAACGGTACCAATTTAACATTTTCTAAAACCACGTGAAATAGTTCTTCCTTGTCAGTAGCTACATAGTTTATGAGACTAAATATGTAGTGGTCATAGTACATCATGGTGGCAACATTACCGTTTTCATTATGAACGCGATCCAAGGGGTCATCAACCAAAACAATTTTGTTTTGAGGCAAATGACAGCCTGACACATTAAACCCATCTTTCATTAAAGGATAATATAGTTCGGAAAGATAAATTGTGTAATTGTTAACGCACAATTCACGCAATTCGTTGATTTGTTGATCGGCATCTCTTTTTGTTAGCTTTTTCACCGTTTGCGCTTCGAAACAAATTCTTAAAAAGATTGCTGTAACTATCCACGCCAAAAATAATATTTTTAAACTCTTACTATTTAATGGAATGCTTTTCCCCATAAGTGCTGCAAGTAAATAAAATGTTGATGTTACTCCATCGAGTTTTACGTAACGTCGCAGAGCCAAAGAGGTTATTAAAAGTATTAAGGCAATGGATAAAATAAATATCCACAAATCTAGTCCAAAAACGGTAAACACGCTAAATACATTCATGACCTGTTGTTTTCTTGTTATAGCTACAAATCGTGATCCGAATATAGGATAAGAATATTCGGCCCCTGCTGCACATTCCCCAATGTATATGGCTCCTAATAAAATATCTGCTCGACCTTCTTGAAGTTCTTTTAGCAATCCCGTTCTTTGTCCCGTTCTTTTATTATATGTCCCTAAATGACTTATATTTGATGCTTTGAATTTGATGGTATTAGGTAGCCGCAATATTTCTCCAAGTATAGCTACTTCTATGCCTATATATTTTGCACCAGGCATCAGTTTGGCTTGTTTCTCGTCGGGTTTCATAGTAAAAGGTGGTGCAACTCGGACACCATATGTGTATTCGCATTGTAATAGGTCTCTAATGTTAGTCTTCGTGTTTACTTGTTTACCCGGATTGCTACAATCATATGGTATTGATTCATTTACGGTTTCTAATTTAGCACATCTTGGTAAGCCAGTACGATAATACAATTTGTTATCTGCAATTGTTAAAACATTGGCTCTGTTTGCCGGTACAACATACTTTTGTAAGACTTTTAACATGCGATATATTTCGTCTTTTTCTAGGGTTATTACAACAAACTGCGTATGAGATGACCATTGGCAGATGCATTTCATCAGAATGTTATCCAACTGTTGGGAATGATTTGCGAAGATCACAAACTGTTGGTACTTTTTTCTAATTACTGTAGCACATTCATCAAGACATAGACGTGATATCACTGTAAAGCCAAAATTCATCAAAGTTTTTGTAATCCCACCGAAACTTGCGTTCTTCTTCTGTCGAGTGGGTATTGAGTCTATCGACCCGACGTTTGCGTTATGGGTTCTATATGAAATTACTTCGTTAGTAATCAGTTTTTCTTTCAAATACCTTACAATACATTCTGTATACTTTATCTTCAGTTTTGGTTCAAGGGCGTCAATGATCTTCTCGTTTGCTTGACATGTATTTAACAACATCATCAAAAGTAGCACTAATACCAAATATTTCATCTTTGTTTTTGATTTTAAATTGATTCAGTCAAGATTTAAAGTAAAAGATATTCAAATATGTGTACCTTGCTGTAGATCACACACTCAAGTCTTTATTCCTTTGTCGGTTTCGTTTTTGGTTACTTAGATAAGTGCTATTTATTTAAAAGGTTATTTATATATGTCGCAGGCTTATGGCTTATTCTGAAATAGTTTTTTGTTCAAAAGACTAGGATGTTGATCAAAACTAGCGATGCAAAATTACGTAATGTTACCAAATGCGCCGGTAAAATATGGGAATTTTACCGTCTTTTGTATAGATTACGGTAAAATTACCGGTGACTTATGACGTTTTAAGAGAAACTTTTATGAAAACTCGACTATTAAGAGAAAAATTTACCAGTTTTCAGAAAAGTTGTTTAGTTTTGTAAATAGATGTTCTGTTTTGAGAAATGTTGTTAGGTATTCAGAAAAGTTGTTCAGATTTGGGAAAAGTAAATCAGTATTGAGAAATGCAGTTCAGTTTTTCAGTTTAAGATATTTTGTTCAGATTTGAGAAAGGTTATTAAGTTTTAACAAAATTTGTTTAGTTTTAAGAGCAGTTGTTCAGTTTCAGAAATGTTTATCACTTTTGAGCAAGCTGATTCAGTTTTAACAAAAGTGGTTTAGTTTTGAGAAAAGATTTTCAGTTTCGAGAAAGGTCGTTTGGTTTTGAGAAAATTTGTTCAATTTGACAAAAGTTGTTTAGTTTTAAGCGCAGTTGTTCAGTTGTAAGATATGATGTTCAGTTTGAGAAATGCTGTTCAGTTTCGAAAATAGTTGTTTAGTTTTGAGATAAGTTCTTTAAATTGTAAAACGTTGTTCAGTGTAGAGTGTAGTACACACATTTACAACGATTAGCAACCTTTTCTTTCAAAGGTCATTTGTGCAATATTTATGGGCGTACTGTATGAGAGTAGATAAGTACCTGTTGTATGCAATTGTTTGTAACTAGGTATTAAAACACTCGTGTGATGCTATTAAGAAACTCACATTCGTATTTTAATACCCCTTATTACGCAGCAGTTGCATGAATATCTGTTACTATACTAGGCATTATACGTACTGCCTACCTACCCCATTAGATATAAAGTCGTGACTGGGTATGTACCTATGTATGTATGCCTGTATATACAATGCTGCTGCCGCATATTTTAAGTAGTCGTGTAATACGTTTTTTACTGATCATACCGTATTTTATGGATAATATAATATTTTAAGGTAAATTTCGTTTTTACCGTAGTTTACCGGGGTTATTTTACCGCCTTACATCTCTAATCAAAACCCGGAATTACTAGTCATAAGTCCAGAGAAATATCAAGTATTTTGGCAAAATCTTAAGAAAATCCGGAGTTTTAATCAAAGAACTGGATTTTCCAAGTGTTTTGACAACTTACCACTGGCCTGTGACATGGCTTAACGACTAATATTTACGGTATTAAACGATATTAACCGGGACCAACGGTTTGACGTGCCTTCCGAAGCACGAAGCACCGAAAAAACGTACATATGACTGGACTATTATATGGCCAGTATTTCGCCAAAATTCTAGAACGGGTTTTTTTTTTTTTTTTATAGGCAATCATTTGTCCGCCATCTCACGTGATGGTAAGTGATGATGTAGACTATGATGGAGCATGATTGCCTAGAAAATGCCTGTTCACTCTCGCCTTGAAAAGGCCCAGGTTATAACGTTCCGGAAATAGATCCGCAGGCAGGGAGTTCCACACTTTGGCCGTTCGCATTAAAAATGTAGAAGCGTACCGCTTTGTGCGAAAACTTGGAACCGACGTTTCGTACCCCGGAGATGGAATGGGGGGGGGGTATCAGGTCATGAACCGATGCTGCACATTCTCCGAAATGTATCCTGTAGAATACAGACAAGCAAGCTACTTTGGGTAGATGGAAATACCAGTTTTTCGTTAAAAATAACGATTTCATCATAAGCCTGCGACGTATAAAAGATTAGTCTAAGTATATTTAAAATATTCATTAATAGGTACATTATGAAATTTCCGAACCCATTACTTACTTCATTGTCCGTGCCGTAGAGGTAAGTATGTATTAAATAATGGACGAGTCAGCGGTTATGTGTTTGATTATCTATGAGCTGAACAAAAAAATACCATATATATATATATGGTATTTTATATATATATAAGTATATATATATATATATATATACATAAATACATATAATAACGCATCTATCCCCTATGAGGTAGGCAGAGCGTATACGACCTAAAAAAGGTCGTTCCGCCACGTCTGACAAAGTTTTGAGGGTTATTTAAGATAGATTTTTAGGCATATTGCTGTAGTGACAGGTTGTCAGCCCATCGCCTAAATAACAATGTACTGAAATCCTCGGATCCCTTAGCCGGCTTTAACAGCATGCCTTGGAGGAAATGCAGCTGGCATATTCTGTTTTTCCCTCGCTCCCAGTTCAGCATGGACAAAAAAATCCTGGTGACTAACATTTTACAGCTGAAATAAGTAGCTAAGGATAGTTCATCCAAGGGGGAAAAGATCCTACTATCTTAAATCTGTTATGATAGGGAGGGTAGTTTACTTATGTCTTGAGCACGGTAACTGTTGGTATAGGTCTGGGATATTGAGCTTGGTAACTTGTACCTCTATAATCTTAGGCTCGTATTTATAAAGCGATCTCAAGTTTTAGAGCAAAATTAAGTACGGCTTTGACAGGCCATATTGTACTGAAATGACGTTTCTGATACCAACTCAAACTAGCTGTCATTCTCAAGTGCTGTTTATCAATAGGGGTCTTAGTCAGATTATTATAATATGTTCTAAGGGATTACATAGCATCTTGCAAAAGGTTTACATACGTACATATAATCACGCCTTTGTCCCTAATGGGGTAGGCAAAGCGTGAACGACCTAAACCAATATCAGTTTGCGGGACGCTGTCCCTTACATTCGGTATTGCAATTTAGGCGATGGGATGACAAACTTTCACTACAGCGATTTACAAATCTATCTTAAATGACCCTTAAACTTTGTCAGTCGTGGCGGAATGACCTTTGTTTAGATCGTTTGCGCTGAATCTGCCCTATTAGGGATAAAGGCGTAATTATCATCTCCCTAGCCTTATCCCGTATCTCACGAGGTCGGCTACCTAATCTAGGGGATTGAACGAGGATACTGGTTTTTACACAGAGCGACTGCCATCTGACCTCCGAAACCCAGAAGGGAAACCAGACCCAATCCTAGATTAGGTCAGAGTTTTCAAGCCGCCAATGTTTAGCACTGGCCTCTGATATGGCTTAACGATTAATATCTACGGTGTTAAACGATATTAACCGGGACCAACGGCTTAACGTGCCTTCCGAAGCACGGAAAAAGCACTGAATAAACGTACATATGAAATTCGAAAACCGAAAAACACATTGGTACGTGGTGGGATTCTAACCACGACCTCCCGCTCAGGAGGCAGCGGCCAATCCACTACAACATCGGGCTCCAAAGGCGTAATTATGTGTATGCTTAATTTACAATATACTGAGACCCTCGGATCCTTTAGCTGGTTTTTACAGCATGCCCGTGAGGAAATGTAGCTGGCACATTCAATGTTTTTCTCTCGCCTGGGAAGTCTAGCATAGAAGAAATTTTCTATTTTTTTTTTTGGTAAATAATTTAATTGAAAAGCTACCTACGCTTGGCTTCTCCTACTTTTGGTTCCACAATATTGCCCGTTGCTGAATAGTTTTCCTGAGGTATGAAGTAAATTATAATGTTACTTCTGGCTATGTGGTTTTTGTATCGTTTCTAGTTCATACAGACATATATATATTATCAGGTTTTTATCCCTAATGGGACAGGCAGAGCGTAAGCGACCAAAACAAAAGGTCATGCCGCCACGTCTGACAAAGTTCTGAGGGTAATTTAAGATAGATTTGTTGGTAGCTTCCATGCTGGCCTGGGAGTGAGAGAAAAACATAGAATGTGCCAGCTGAATTTCCTCCAGAGCATGCTGTAAAAACCATCTACGGGATCTGAGGGTTTTAGTATATTGTAATTTAGGCGATGGGCTGACAACCTATCACTACAGCAATATACGTATAAATCTATCTTAAAAAACCCTTAAAATATTGTCAGACGTGGCGAAACGACCTTTGTTTAGGTCGTTTATTAGGGATAAAGGCGTGATTATATGTATGTATGTATGTTGTTGGTATCTGTAGTGATCGCCAGCCCTTCGCCTGAGTAGCAATGTACTGAAATCCTCGGATCACTTAGCTGGTTTCTACAGCATACCCGGTGAGAAAGTCAGCTGGCACATTCTACGTTTTTCACTCGCTCCCAGTTCAGCATGGAAGAAACCCTCGGATTATTTAGCTGGTCTTTACAGCATGCCCGTGAATGCAGCTGGCATATTCTATGTTTTTCTCTCGCTCTCTTTCCAGCATAGTTTCTAGTAGTTTTTCATATAATGTCAAATATATTTTTTGAGTTAATACATACATACATAAAATCACGCCTTTATCCGTTATGGGATAGATAGAGCGTTAAACGCCTCGTAAAACAAAAATTGAGGGCAATTTTAGATTGAAATTTGACTTTTATTCTATGTTATTTTATCTCTCCCAGTCCAGCATGAAATAATTAAAGTGAATGTTTTCTTGATATCGCTTCTCGAAATTACAAACAATCATGCAAAGCTAACCTCCTTTAATATACCTAAGTGTAGATTATTTTTTAGGTATTTTTTTGTTTTGGACGTTTACGCTCTGCCTACCCCATTAGGGATAGAGGCTTGACTATATGTATGTAAATTATTTAAAGAGATTATAGCCCGTATGTTTTCAAGAGCAGGAAAGCACTCAAGTAGAACCGTCCCGCACTCGCAGCACTTACATCTGGCAAATGTTTACTGTAAACAACGTGCACTCCCAAATGTATACAACAATTGGCTTGTGCACACTTAAAATAATGTTTAGAGTATGAACCAACCTGAAGCCACCGCTTCACCTAGCAAGGAAAACATATGTTAGTCAAAGATATTGGATGAAATTGTAGTTAATCTTTCTATATATTTTTATTAGAAATTGGTTTGCTCGTGACTCTTTACTATAGGTCAGGGATAATCGTGACAGAGTCGACGATGCAATGGAGTGACCTCACCCAGATGATGCCTGTTATGGCACTGTGTAACAACCCCCCCTTACCCCCCTAAACAACCCTTATAGTTAGGGAAAGAGAGTGTGAGAGGAAGGTTTGTGGAGCGGAGAGGATGAGAGGAAGGGAAGAGGAATGGGAAGAGTGGCTCATGTATGTCTAGTAATAAGGTTACAAATATGGCTCGTGATTGTGATCGTCTAGTTAATAGTTAGGACCGTATGTTGTGTGATAAAATTTGTATAAAGTAACCCAAATCCTTTAAAGTGGTAGTGGGATGTCATAACTTAGCTCTCTTTAGGTTCTTGGGACAACATGGGGACAGTGCGCAGCGGGATAACGGAACCTCCGATTCCAGCTCCAACCATTCGCTGGTAGAGGATTTATGTGCTCGCTAACCATCAACGAATGAGATTTACTTCAATTACCAATTCCCAGACACTAATAAAGACAGTAAATAGCCTAGGAACTTGTCCTTGATGCAAAACCCATCATGCGAGCCCCAGAAAAGGAAAGAGGAGGTACTTCTGTGCCCTCCAATTGGTTTTTGTTTTGGCCAAGCCTCAGGCCAGAGATAAGTGACAGCGCACTTAGGAATTTTGGAACGAGTCCAGATTGATGAACAACATCATATAATTTATAATTAATTTGAGCTGATTTATTGGTCAGCCAACCAAGACAGAGCAAGTCATGTCTGATGTAATTTGTAGTAAGTTGTGATGTCCAATTGAGAAACATTGTCTCAACAAAGGTTTTATAATTTGTTGTCCAGCTATGCTGGAAGCACCGACTATGAAACTGCACCAGTCATCGATCTCCACTTATGATATGCACATCCAGGGGTCAGTAGAATAGATAGGGATGCCGAAGCTAGTCCCAGATAATATAACAATCATTCACACCGCAAGCCATAGATTCGTTGTAGATATAGGAGTGATAGGCAAGAGCAAGTAGTGACTGATTGTCAGACTTCTTTAGTGCAAAATAAGCTTCTGTGATCTAAACGCTGTTGCAGACATATCGAATGCTTAGATGTAGTATGTGATGGAGGTTTGACCATGGCTGATACCATGTCGCTCAATTGACATCAAGTCAAGTAAGTATTCAGTAGTAAAATGGCTTGTCAAAGCCAACTGACCATAAATCAGTCATATAAAATTCACATAAAGTGAATAAATATAAATTTTAATTCCAGACCCATTCCAGGGTAATTTGAGGTTGTAGGTAGGATACAGATAACATCATCCTACATTCCATGTTGTATTGGTTTGTTAAGTATAATTAATACTCCCATTAGGTAGTTGGACCATAGTCCCAATCAGTTGTAAGTATAAAACCCACACATTGGTAGGTATATTATCAAAGGTAAACTTTGTCAGTCTGTAGAACAGGATCATCAATTGTATAAAACCTATATAGTAGGTATCAGAGGTGAACGTTCCCACCAAGTTTGTAGCTGGTGTTCTAGAGTCTAGAACATACATACATATAGGATCATGAATCCAATAAATGTTTCAAAACATTGTCCGTTGAACATATTTCACAATAAAGTGAATGAATATAAAATCAATTCAGTATCCACTGCCAGAATAAGCATGTAGGTATGAATGACTCATACATAGGTATTAAATCCACAGTTAAGTGAATATAAATCAGTTCAGTAGTTTATTTGAGAAGAATAGGTAAGTATTTTGTCTCCTCTGCCAGGAGAGGTAGGTATGAACAATTCATACATAGATATAGTTATAAAAAACATAGAATGTATTAAAATAATTTATACATTCCACTGCTGGGCATTTTATGAAACATTAGGATGATGCTTCTCTGCTTAAAGGAAAGGTAAGGCAAGAATTTTGGTAAAGGGAAGGGAGAGAACTACCTACCTAAACACAAACTAGGATCCCAAATAACTACCCCCACCTACTGTCCTAGATATTGTCCTAATTCTTATTTATTATTACCTAGGTTAACCTATCCATCTAAACCTACCCCTACCGAACCTACTCCTACAATGTACCTAAACTGCCTATTTACCTAACCGCATTGCTGTGTATGAATTATGTAATTGCATGCTAAACCGACCTACAATCCTACATATATACCTCATTAACCGTACCTATCATGTAAGAAATATTGGAAATGATATATATAAAAATTAATAGAACGGCCTTTGGCAAGTATGAAATATCATAAAAAAGGATTGTTAATTGAACAGGGAAAAACTTTGTAAATAAACAAAGTCTGAAGTGGACAAGATAATTATATAAATGTAGAAATGGTAAAGTAAATAAAACACGATGTAAATTTATTCAAGAATAAGTAAATAAATGAATGCTTCATGATTTGATGCAGGAATACCTTGTGTGTAGGTTTACCCATCCTTTAGAATCCTTGTAGTTGGCACTCCACCATGTAAAAGAACCGCTGATCGTCAGGTCACCGCCCTCCGTCCACAACAGGAACAACTGATGGCACCAACATCCCTGTTTGCCATTTTGTTATAATTTTTTGTATATTTCTAATATTTAAAAAAATTGTTTTGGTGTTATTATGAAATTTTATTGTACAATTTTATTTTTGACGATCATATTATTCTTTGCTATTTTTATTATTATTTCAATGTAAATTGTGAACATGATAATGTGAAATAAATAAATCTAATCTAATCTAATTAATAACAAACAATAGAAATGATGACTCAAATTTATCTTTATTACAACTTCTACAAAATATATTTCTTAAACTGCGAAAACTGCCTAAAAGATAAAAGAACCATCGGTGAAATGTTTAAGGTGTGCCTTTGTTCCGAGACTTACGACTATTGGAGGGGCTGACTCGCTCGCCCTATAACAATTTAAAGATGCATACTAACGTACTCTTAAAGGTCCAGATGAAACGACGGGCCTTCTTGCATAATTTATTGTATGTATGGATAAATAGATTCTGTAGAAACAAGGTAAGGCCCATAAAGGTGGATTTTTATTGGATCCCGTTCTCTTTTCACCGTTTCAAAGTTGTTAAAGTAATGTTATTGTTTTTCTAGCGAGAAAGTCTACGTACAAAATACATTCAGAAAGTGGAGAATCGTGTACAGCATATTCTTATTTTGCGTTAGGGCGGTGTGAATATGAAAATATCGAGTATATTACGTGGATCTCTAGGTTTATATGAGATAAAAGCTACGAAATTACTACATACTTTCTTTAAGAACTCAGTGAAGTACAATTTATGACGAATTATATAAAGAAGCCGTCTGTCTGTTACTCTATCAGTTTGCATACCCAAGTAATAGATATTTCTAGGATAAAGTAGCCACTTTAAAATCATGTCTCATCAGTGGAAATTTTTGTACCTACCTAGTACTATACTTTTTTGCCCAATTTCCTTTTTTGTTTAAAAAATAGAAAAGTATTTCGACGTATCAGTCGGATCCAGCAAGCTTTGTTTACGTTCCATTACACTGTTTGAACTGTTACAGTGCAGCGCTGCACAATTGAAACAGTTGTCCTGTGTTTAGGAATAAAGAAACTCGAAATTCAAAATTGATAGGTAATTTCCTGTTGATTTCAAATTGAATGATATATTAAGGTAGTTTTCTTTTACATACATACATATAATCAAGCCTTTATCCCTTATGGGGTAGGCAGAGCGTAAACGACCTAAACAAAGGTCATTCCACCACGTCTGACAAAGTTGTGAGGGTTATTTAAGATAGATATCGAGGAGTTTTCTTTTGTTTGAAATTATTACATAAAATTATCACGAGGCTGGTATCATTACTTAGTTTACCTACGTTCCAATTTCAAGTCAATTATTTCTGTTTTTTCGTCAATAAGCATTAATTAAAAAGCTTTAATTTCCAGCTAGTATTGATAGGTAACGAATAATCTTCATTTTATTTAATAAAATCTGTCTCGTAGTAAAACAGCCGAAGTCAACCAAGGCTAGCATAGTCTGTTTGTTTTCTATTACCATATACCTATCTACTGTTTAATCTGTGTGTAGCATACTCGTAAGTCTGCATAATTTAAACGGTTGATGTATGTTTAAGGATTCAATCATTCATTTTAATAGTAATCGGCCAGTATTGGTAGGTAAATATTCCTGGACTAATTAAGAACACATTATCTAGCCTACTCGATAGCCCAATGGTGTAGTGGATAGGGCCGCTGCTTCCTGAGCGGGAGGTGGTGGTTCGAATCCCACCACGTACCAACGTGGTTTTCGGTTTTTGAATTTCATATATACGTTTATTCGGCGCTATTTCCGTGCTTCGAAAGGCACGTTAAGCCGTTGGTCCCGGTTAATATCGTTTAATACCGTAGAATAATAGTCGTTAAGCCATGTCAGAGGCCAGTGCTAAACATTGGCGAGTTCACAACTCTGACCTAATCTAGGATTGGGTCTGGTTCCCCTTCTGGACTGTGGAGGTCAGATGGCAGTCGCTCTGTGTAAAAACCAGTACCCTCATTCAATCACCTAGGTTAGGTAGCAGATCCCGAGCAATACAGTCCATTAGACTCTAGTATGATAACAAAAGGTTTTGTTACTACAGCAAGTAATTTTGCTAGCTCTTCCGTCGTGCCTAAGACCGAAACACTTGATCAGCTTAGTATTTCATTAGAGGGTTTTTCATAAAGACACCTTAAAAATTATTATCTTTTGAAATACTTAAAGTAAATTAATCATTCAACCTACACCAAGCAATGATTTTCGAAACGATTGTTACCAACATGTATATTTTTGGTTCTCTCAATTTTACATACATACATACATATAATCACGCCTTTATCCCTTATGGGGTAGGCAGAGCGTAAACGACCTAAACAAAGGTCGTTCCGCCACGTCTGACAAAGTTTTGAGGGTTATTCAAGATGGATTTGTATTTTGTACGTATATTGCTGTAGTGACAGGTTGTCAGCCCATCGCCTAAATTGCAATATACTGAAACCCTCAGATCCCTTAGCTGGTTTTTACAGCATGCCAGGGAGGAAATGCAGCTGGCACATTCTATGTTTTTCTCTCGCTCCCAGTCCAGCATGGAAGAAATCTCTCAATTTTATTCCATCTAAATTGCACAAGTGCAAAGCCGGGTTGCATAATAAATCTCGCATTTGGCTCATCCACTCGCCTTAACAGAAAATTGCAACAACACGTCGCAAACTAGGAATTTCAATTCGATCCAAGACAGTTGGCCCTCTTTTAGGAATTCCTAGCTTTATTGCTGAAGCTAAATCACTAGTATCAATCTAAAAAAGAGAAAATAAAGCTATGGCGTCTAGCCAAGACCGTGTACCGGTTACGGACTACTAACACAAAAGATTGGGCCATTTTGTGGACCATCTGTCTTTGCATCCGGTGGCACTCTTGACTTGGATTAGTGGCTAAGATTCTTTACAATCTATCTCTGATGGTAAAATAGTGAAGAATAAAAGGGTAATGTCTTATCCCGCCAGCTTCCTTCAACCATCGGACATCTAGACACATCGCAGGATACCATCCATACCTGGTTGATATTCCAGCAATACGGACTAAACGCTTTTAAAACTCATTTATAATGCGAATGGAAAAAGAGTGTAACTAACTCCCTGCGTCTGTGTTTCCGAACACTTTAAAGTTAGAGTAAACAGACACCTTCTGGGTAAGCTCACTCCATCGTCAACTCCGTATCAGTCGCTCCCTACCTAGACTGGATTCAAGAGCAAACCCATTTAAAAAAAGTATATCCCATTATAGTTGGCGCCTTTAATGAGGGTTTCAGCGTTTGACCTCCAATTGGACCGACCGTATCGAATGTAGTAGTAGCCAGTTGTCTTTGCCTAACCGAAATGTAGAAAGCCCAAAGAGTGGAAGGAGTCAAGACTTGTATAACATAAGAAAATAAAAAAACCAAACAATGAATTTTATTGCTGTAAAAACTTGCTTAGGGATCCGAGGATGTCAAGTATTTTGCAATATAGGCGATGGGATGACAACATGTCACTACAGCAATATACCTACTAATTTATCTTAACTAACCCTCAAAACTTTGTCAGATGTGGCGGAACGACCTTTGTTTAGGTCGTTTTTACTGTGCCTCTCCCATTACGGATAAAGGCGTGATTATATGTAAATATAAATTCTAATAAATGCTGAACAAGTTTTCAGAAAAACGTAGAAAAGTCAATCAAATTTGAACTAAATTCAGGGGTTGTCAACCGGAACTCACTGGGGGCGTACGCATTGCAATATATCATCGGTCCGATGACAGTTCGACACTCTGAGCTAACAAATCCGAGTAAAATTGGTATGACTCACGCCTCTCTACAAGTAAATTTTTTTTTTTCTCCTAAATTCTTGGACATTTTATGCTTTAACCACTGGTTGGATCGCAACGAAACTTGGCATTCAATGTACTACCTAATAACATGGTAATTTATCATGACAAAATTCATTTATATAAGTGATATTGCTTGTTTAGAATATACGCGTTTATAGCAAGTTCGAATTGGAAGCAACATCAATTTTCCCAGATTATGTGAAGGAAAGACTTTTGATAGCTAACAAACATGGTGTGGAACTACGTGATCGGTTGTGCGCCACTCAAGGGGGATAAACGCTCTTCGTATCGTGTTAAGATGCTGCTGTTTTGTTGCCATGAATTTATACAGGTGGAAAGAAAATTTCTGGACTATATAAAAGCGCTGCTTTTTAAAAGCTTCATTACCGATTCAAAACTTACATTAAACTCTGACACTAGGGTTCATCGGGTCGTTCGACTCGAGAATCCACTCGCTAAGAAGAAGATTGACTACTGAAAACTTTCACTGAGGAAAATATTTTAAATTTAAAAAAGCTTATGGAATCGAGACGTTAAGCTAAGGGATCCTAGGGTTTCTGTGTATCGCAATTTAGGCGATTGGCTGACAACCTGTCACTACAGCAATATACCTACAAATCTATCTTAAATAACCCACAAAACTTTGTCAGACGTGACGGAACGACCTTTGTTTAAGCTCTGCCTACCCGATTAGGATAAAGGCATGATTATATGTTTGCAGGTAAGTCACTTCTTCACTTAAAAGTTGTGCACCTAGCTGTGTATTCATCAAAGGAAGCTACTTAATTTTGCTAACATTTTGTGTCAATAATCCACAGCAGCATTTTACCGCCCGCGAGGCAAGCTAAAATTCGTCTACACCAGCGCGACTTGCAACAAACTCGGGGGACGAACGTGCCGCTAGCAAATAAAAACTTCCAGTTCAACTTTGATAGGCGACAATTGTTTAAAGAGAAGATTCGTTGGGGACCGTCTGAACATCTTTTAGACGGGACTTAGGTGTTCTAAAAGAACTCTTTGTCGCTTCTCAAGTTGGTTCGGTTTTACGATGGAGCTTGAATTTTCGATTCGCACCTGATACTAGGAAGCGCGCATGCTTTTTCTTTCTGACGCTAAAACGCTTGGGCAAATATTTGATTGATACCTTAATGAAATGAAATAAAATAAATATCACGGGACATTTTAGAATTTAGACACTGTGTTTGACCGTTAGACATTCATCCATTACAAGACGCAGAATATTATGGTTAATTTAATTTATATATTTTATACTTAGGGTTTCTGTATAGGGGTCTATGATTTAAATTACGAAATTACTTCTCTTACCGTTAATCATATCAATCTGCTATTATAACTACGAAACCACTTCTGTTCCCGTCATGATATGCGAGATTTGGAAAATTCTTGAGACAAATGTACCGCTAAAAATGCCAACATTACAAAAATAATATTATCTCAATTTTGTATTTGTTGCAGAAACACGTATTGTTATCGTAAGCACGCACATCCATAGCATGTCACACGGCGTCAGTCTAAATCCAATTTCTATGTGAACGCGATCATTTTCCGTTCCAATGAACTATCAGTATTTTTGCACATGCGATGGTTGTACGGCACCATCATATAGATGTATCGGACGTTCACTCGAAATGATATTCGTTCGCGCGAATATTTTCCTATCTGACATTCATTTTGCGAATTTAAATTCTTGTTCTCCTTTTTGGGTCTATTTTTTTTTTACATGAAAATAAATACATTGAATCGATATTGGTTTTGCGGGGTGCATATTTGAATCTAACACTTTTAGCTATGGACGTCGTTTGAATTGTACATACATACATACATAATATCACGCATTTATCCCTTACGGGGTAGGCAGAGCGTCGCCTCGTAAAAGGCGCTTTCGCCGCGTCTGACAAAAATTGAGGGCAATTTTAGATTGTAATGTGTATTGCTAATGTGTAGTGATAGGTTGTCAGCCCATCGCCTAAATTACAATACACTGTAACCTTCGAGTCCATTTTGCTGTCTTCTACAGCATGCCCGGGAGGAAGGGCAGCTGGAACATTCTATGTTTTTCTATCTCTCCCAGTCCAGCATGGAAGAAATTATTATTATAATTATTTTTACATAGAAATTATAATTATTTTTACATAGAAAAAAATCTATTGAATCGATATTGGTTTTGTGGGGTTCATATTTGAATACGAATTGTGAAAAGCACACTTTTATCACAGATTATTATACTTCTTACATGCTGGACTGGGAGCGAAGAAAAACACAGAATGTGCCAGCTGTCCCTCTCGTGCATGCTGTAAAAACCAACCATGCAATTTAGGCGATGGGCTGACATACTGTCACTACAGCAATTTGCCTACAAATCTAACTTAAATAAGCGTCAAAACTTTGTCACACGTAGCGTGGGGCCCTTTTTTAGATCGTTCAAGCTCTGCCTATCCCTAGGGATAAATGCGTGATTATATGTATGAACGTATAATCTTATATGAGCGCAGCAGGCGCCCAGACTCTTAGGTCATATAAGTCACAAAGAAAATCACAGCTAGCCACGTTCTCCGTAACTCATAAACAAATGGAAACAAACGGTGCAATACGTCAGCGCTTTGCATTTGATAAATCACTGGACTCGTCCGCCGGTCTGTCATCACGGCGATGACAAAGTGCGACGCGTATGCCGCCTCCAGTGACTCTCGATTGATGACCCCTGCCTCCGCCGGTTTAATTGCATTTTTTTAATACAGTTGTAGGTGCATTTGTATTTATTATGTGAGTTGAACTTATTGATACGATGTGAAAATGGATGCGTAGAGGGTATAAAGAAAAATATATAAAATTGTGTACCAAAAATATATTTTAACAACTTCGAATAAATTAGGCAGGGAGGAACTTTGCCTAATTTATTCGAAATTGTTGAGGTTTATCTTCATATTTTATTCAATTTACTTAAACCATAAAATAATAATGATCGAAAATATAAAGGAATTACTATTAACCATTTTTCATTTAAACAAATAAAATTAATCACGTGTGTCTCTCCAAAAATATATGTCTTTATGTTGTACCGATCCCCCCTTTTATTTTTCTGTTCATATATATTAAGAAGAATTAAAGAAGATAAGAAACTAACGTTTCTATGGCCTTTAGTGATCGTCTACGTCTACGAAGTGAAAGAGAGTAACCCTGGTCCTTAAAAAGGTAAGATAATGTCCAATGCATCGAACGTCAGAATAAAACATTTTGGCAATAAGCCTTCCTATTTCTACTAAGTAGAGGTTGATTACGTTCCTTCCTTTATCAAACATTTTAACTAATTTCTCTAAAATAAATCTAAACTTGAATCGGAACGTTAATTTTTAAGCCTTCAGATTCACATAAAACATCAAAAATATTTACCTAATTTTCTACCCTGTTAATCATAAATTCCTCTAATAATATTTCAGATTATTATAGCAGTAAAATCGTCAAATTTATGAATTGATTTACATAAGGCTAAGTTATTTCTTACGCGACAATCAAAAATTACTTCGTAACCCGTAAGGATTAATATCCTATCTTCCATGCCTAAACTCAAAACTGTCATTTACAAATTTAAAAAGTAATTTTCTTAACTCAAATTGGCGGCATAGTTTTACAATGAAAAATACAAAAACCACTATAAAAAGGAAAAGCATGCGGCTAAAAGCTGCGCCAAGGTTCTACCAACAAGTTCTCAACTCCACAAGTTCAATCCCTTCCCAATTTAACAGGTAAGAACACTTCTGCAATACTTTCCAAGTATCATAACTTCAGATCAAAACATGAACTTTTCCTTGCTACTATTTTGCTAAACTTGTTAGAATATGTATACTTACCACCATAATTTAAATCTCTTATCTAACCTATCATTACCAATTCCAGGATAACCCCTGAAACTAGAAGATTTGCAGAAGATTCTGTCAACATAAGTTCCTCAACAAAACTATTGTTACCAACACAAGAATTGCGGTTACAAGTAGGATTTCTAGGTAAGTTTTGTTTGGCTAGTAATAGAAACAATAGGTTCCAGTCAAAATTGCTATCACTAATGTTTTAAATACCTAAATCACTCCATAACATTCAACAGTAAAGATAACAAATTCAATTAACTTTCCTTACAGTCCCAGCCGCTGCTGAGAAAGATCTTTCAGTTATGAAACCTACAAATAATGCAGTCAACGCAATAACTCTCAGACTGGTCTGCACTTAAGGACAAGCTTCTACGTCTGATCACAAGTTCACATCAGGATTCCAACGGTAAAACATGATTTAATTTAGCTCGTAGTTACTGAGTTAGTTTGAATGTTTATAACATAAATTCCTTTTCTAAAGTATCACCCTAAGCTCATTCTACTAGAATTTAAAGTATGTACCTTACCTAACTATGTGTTTTAATTTCAGTTGTTCCTGCATATTAATACAGAAAGAGGATATGAGCCTAAACACAACAACGGAAGAACACCTACTATGGAAACCAATTATTTGATAAAATTATTCCTATGTATTCAATTTAATATTCGGCTTGGATTAAATTCTTTCATGGTTTTGGTTAATTATTTCTGGTTTGTTTGAATAGAAAAATGTGTACCAGGAGTTGCTATTCTATAAATATTACTTTATTTACATTCGGAGTCAGAAGTGAGTTTGTGAACATACTACCAGTTCTAATGTAATTTAATATGCTATTGAATTAAGATACCGTCCTAGATTTTTGAGATAGCGTCACATACTAATGCTTAGAAACCTTTAGACATTTTTATTGTGGTTTTTAGAGGATCAGCTCCGGCCATACGCTGCATAGGTATTGATTTAGTTTGACTATGCCCTAATCTGCCAATCAATAATGAGGATGTTTTGTATTTTATTATAACCTCTAGCCCTACAACAGATCAGGTACCCTGTCTCCTTTCAACCATTGACTTTGGATAGAAGCCCACCACATATTTCCAATACTTTGCTCCTATACTAAATTTAAATTACCACCTTTATTTTATGTAATTAAAATTTCAACATTCTTTTTGCTATTCTAATAGAGAGGACTTTATAGTATAAATAAATATATATTTTATATCAAAAGCTACATAGAGTATTGTTCCTTAATACTCAGCATTGTTTCATATAGGTTTCTAACAATAAAGGTGTTGCAAACATGATTCTAAGAATAGCCAACTGTATTGGAAATCTCTTTTTTCTGAATTTAACTTAATAGTGAATTTATTTGGAACTTCCAAAATATAGGTAAAACTTGTCAGTCTATAGTCATGGACAAAATCTTAATCCAAAGCAACATTCTGTATTAATTTGTCACTCAGTTTGTCTTACTTTTCCAAACTATTGTTTCTCTGACTGAATTTATCAGGAAATAACAAATTTCATTATCAACATAGGTACAGTTTCCTTTCAAACAACCAGTTAAGAATATCCTTTATCCCAACATTTGATACTATTTATTTATTATCACCAATTTCCCAATCATGACAATTATACTGCCAGATAAATAATTTTATTAGATATCATTTGAACAATTAATGTAGATTCAGTTTGTCTTACTTTTCCAAACTATTCTTTCTCTGACTGAATTTATCAGGAAATAACAAATATCATTATCAACATAGGTACAGTTTCCTTTCAAACAACCAGTTAAGAATATCCTTTATCCCAACTATTTATACTATTTATTTGTTATCAACAATTTCCCAATCATGACAATCAATTATACTGCCAGATACATATTTTTTTATTAGAAATCATTTGAACCATTAATGTAGTTACCCTTTTTGTTTTGAGCGTTCTACTAGAATATTATATTTTATTCAATAAATGGCCAAACAACTGTAACATCTTATCATCAGTCAGCACACCAATGTCAGATCAAGGTAATTGTTGATGCATTCCTATATATCAAAGATTTTATAATTAATATTCAATACAGGATAAATTTAACCAATTGTTTTCAATAGGTAATTCTTACTTACATAAATTTAGTTTCATTATAAATCATTATCAACTTAGGACCCTTCAACCAAATCTAGCCTCTATCTACTATAGAGTTCCTGAGAATTGAATTCACCAGTACCTACTCAAGGTACACTACTATGAATCACGTCTGACACGCTTCGGGAGCAGGTAGGGTAACAAAGTAGGTATTATAAACTTAATAGAACAGTTTTGAAGTTAATTTAATATCAAATTTTACTTTAAGACTATAAATAAATATATCCCTACAATCCTAATGAATCAATTAATAAGACCTACACCTACTTGATGCCTAAGGTCCCTCCCTAGTAGATATAAAATCGAACTAAGTAATCCTATAGTCTAACTTTGTCTAATCCTAATTGTTTCTACTGTGAAGATGCAAAGCTAGGGAGATCCCGACATTTATTATTTAATTGTGAGGTGTGTAGTGTAATGTGGATGTTCTAGAAAGCCTGAGTTCAAACTTCTAGAACCCTATTTCTGCTAAATTGTACGTGATGAGGTTGTCACGATTTAGAGTGCCTATTACATCCTATACCCGTGTGGATGATTACCAGCTTGACGAAGATAAGAGATAAGCCGATAATCGAGTGTGTTGTGTGGGGGACAGATAGGAAATCCTTAACAAACAGTCGTAAGTCGTCCGTATCGGGGCTGGAGACGGAACAGTTCGCTAGAGGTGGTTCTAGGTACTCCTTACACCGTTTTGCTAAGTATCCCATACCTGGGCGCATAAAACTTGCGTTTGGGGCAAGCCGATCGTACGCACCAATACAATCTCCTAGGTTCTTTAGCCAAAATTCCTGGTCTGAGAAGTGGGTACGGAGAACAGGTATAATGACCAAAGCATGGTTCACTCGAATACTGTCAAAAGAATCTCCCATTCAATATGACCCTAGCTCCAGACATGCACTCCGAAACACGCAAATGCAACAGCTGCAAGTGCGCGCCCGAAAGCACCTCCCCGGAATTATGACCATAGAGAATCTTCAATACAAAACGTAACTGAATTTAAAGTTAATCTTTCAAAACTCAAAACAAATAAGACCCCAAATTTACCGAGTATAACGTGTGAACTGACGAACGATAAACGCGTAAAAAAGCTAAATTAACAAAGTAAAACGTATGAACACTGAACGATTAACACGTAAAAGAATTAAATTTGCGAAGTAAAACGTGTGAACTGACGCACGATTCACAATCAAAAAGCTCCGAGCACTCGTCCGTTCCGCTTTAATACTATTTTTCCAAGAATCTAGTCAATTTCCATTTTCAACCTTCCAACCAACAAGACAAAGTTCACTTCCAGTCTTCCTAAACTAAAACTGTCTAAATTTTACGATTCAAATCCGTATTTTGTTCATGTGGCCTACAGTCAATCCAATTTCATCCATATTAATAGTCCATAAGATTCAAGTTTGCAGCTGTCACAAATATTTCCTTGAAAAACTAATGAAATCCACTTTTCAAAAATTCATTTTACTAAAATTCGCTTAATCAAACCATTCACAGCCTTTTCACCATAGAAATAAAGTTCGATTTAAACTATCAACAGAATTTGTCCGCTATTCTCGTTTTTATTTCTGAAATTTGCCACCTTTAGTCCAATTTGATCCTTATAACAAAGACACACGTCTTAATTTTAAACCATAATGTCCATCTGACCTCATTATTTCAAATCGGTTTTAAATTTCAAAACATTCTCATTTTTCAGCAGCATTCGAAAGCTTCAATTCAATTTAGACCTTATTTCTATGACGACACGGTCAAATTTACTATTATCAGTGGCAGTTGTCATGAAAATTTCTTGAAAAATTCTTGAAAAATCTCTAACTTTTCATTTTCTGAAACCTATTCTTATGGAGATAAGGGTCAGACCTTTCTACTATGAAAATAAAGATCATTTTCAAGGAACACCCGAACCGATTTATAAAATGAATCTTTTCGACCTGTGTAATGTCAAATACAACGTCTACTCATTATGAATCGTATGTCTCAAGAAATAATCCTCAGTTTTGCTTAGTTTCAATAACTATCTTCGTAATCGAACATTTTATGATCAGCTTTTGCTTGTTATTTTGACAATTGCAAAAGCAACAGTTAACCGCTAATTTCTGCTATTCATGAACACCTCCGCACAAATAAACGTCCACACTGGCTACAAATTCAAACCACATCAAGTGCGGCTACAACCCAAATACGCGCAATTCCAATGAAGTTTGTATTCTACCTATAAGTTCGTGTGTAAAATATCTTTTCGTTTACCATTCTTACCACCAACATAACTTTCTTTTCCTTACAGCTTTTTCCTATGAAGGTCGAATGATATCTGAATAATGAATCCGATTTTATCTGAAAATGCCTTTATAATAATAAAACTTGTTTGTTTACAATATGTATTTAATTACTCTCATAATGCAAACATATTTGTGGAACAACAATAGAACGAGGCCCTGAATCGTTACATTCAACTCCCTAAACATTCGAAATGATAATAATAATGAAGAATGTTTACCTATCTACCACGAAGATATCTTATTTTCACATATATGTTTGTTATGAGATATTGCCCATCCTTTCATAGATGCTCATTTGTTATGTTTGTGTAAAATGACTAAATCGTTAACAACCATAACTCAATCATGACATTCAAAATCTTTGAAAACCTCAAATTAATAAACAACAAGGTATTGTCGCAGGATTAGATCACACCGCAGACAAGGCGCCGAGTTGTGAATTCAACGAATTAGAAGAATTGAACTTATAAGATCCACATCAAGACTCGTATTCATTCTGAATTGAAATGGTGATCTTTAGATAAGAACCCCTGTATAGCTACGGTGCAGATATCCTATAGCTAAATCATCTTGCTGGGTATATTGATCAAGGTTCTCTATTTGAATTCCACCCTTTAGCTATTTCGTTATCGCTTTAGCTGACTGTTAATCATATTATGATATGATTGTGTGGGGAAAATTGGCTTTGCCTGTTAGCGGCATGTAGAGTTTCGAATCTTTATGAAACTGCTGTGAAATCACAGATTTATGACATCTGTCCTAACCTCAAATCCAAAGTTTCATATAAATTCATGTGTCATGTGTAATGTCTAATAAAAGGACGCACAATAAATTGCATTCAATGTAAGTAGCCTTGAAGTTCTGAATGAGCCTTTCATTCAGCCATTTAAATATCTTTTAAACACATTTATCATTCCTCTGCGCAGAATTTTTCCTCTCAACAAAATCTCAAAGCCCCATTACAAGAATGCGCACTAAAGTTCTCAAAGTAGTTGAATATTTATGTTATAAATTTCTCAAGTAGGTACCTACTCTACGGGAAATAAAACAAATAAACTTGTGGTGTAAATTTATATGGTACATTTTTACTTTACACATAACAACTAAATAATAGCCCTAAGTTACCATCAAGGTCTCGTTTAAATATTCCACTATAGTTACTTATATCTAATAGTAGCATCTGTATTAGATTATTTTGGTTTAAATGTAAAAGTAAACTTTACATTTATTTTGGAGAACTTTACCATCTATTCCCGGTAAAACTTGATGAACTGACATACATACATACAATTACATACATACATACATTCACGCCCCCATCAATAATGAGGTAGGCAGAGTGAAGATATGCTAACAAATTTTGCTCCAACTCGTCTGACAAAATGTCCAGGGTTACACAAGACAGAGTTGTAGGCAAATCACTGCAGTGACTTGCCGTCAACCCATCACCCAAGTCGCAACACACAGAACCCCCAGGATCCCTTAGCTAGTCTCCACAGCAGGCTTAGGGTGATGCAGCTGACCCTTCTATATAAGCTATAGGCTATAAGCTATCCATCCATCTGTCCAGCATGGTATAACGACACCACGTAAATTGCTTTTAGATATGTTTTAAGTAATTCGTGATAATAGAACTCCACCACCAGTAATGTCTGCTGCTGCCTCCGTGGTCTAGTTTTCTATTGCTCCAAATCAAGAATGAAAGAATAAGACACAGCTAGCTTTAACGAATTAATACTGACTGCCTCCTTGGTCCAGTGGCCAGTGCCACGGACTCCCGATCCGGAGGTCCCGGTTCCGATTCATAGGGGGGATATTTAAGAATTTATCACTTTGCTAATTCTTCCCCAGTTTGGCCAGGACACTACAGGCCGAATCAGCTGACTGTCCGAAAAGAAAAAGAATTTCGCGCTTCGGAGGGCACACCAAACGGTCGGTCCCGGTCACCGTCTTTGATAGTGTCAACTGAAACCTATAATTTAATTAAATAAATTTAAATTGAAATAGTGGTCGTTACTCAAACCACGTCAGAGGCCCGATAGTTGTGCCACTAGGCGGTTCCAAAAACTCTGACACCAGGGCTCATCGGGTCCATAGACTCGACACCCAATCGACAGAAGAAGACTACTAGTAAAACTATTATCTTCAGCAGTTTTCCATTAAACAAATTCTTGAACAGGTATGACTACCTATGTTTTCATTATGTTTGGTGACTTTTCCTCCTATAAAACACTGTACTTCGTACTGTCTCCTGTAGTTCAGCTGTTAAGGATGTAGTTGTTTTGTCGCTAAATCGTAAAATTTACCTGAAACACATAAAAATAGATAAAATAACTTCACAAAATACATTTCGCTTTCTGATTTACTTTTTTTTTCAATTCTTCCATGCTATAGGTAGCAAAAGAGCATAATCTCATACAGCCTAGTCTTCAGACTTTACAATTTACCTTGACGTATTTTTTTTTAATTGCTCTGTATTGAGTTTAATACTAAGGACTTATGGCTTAAATTTTCTTGATCTAGGCGCGGCGTCACCTTTTAAATTTCGAACACTTGATAAACTTTTCATTCTAAATCCCCTGAAACTTTGCTAAGAGTGGACGGGAAAAAAAAATATATTTTGAATATGGATTTCGAATCGAATTTAATATACGCCGTCTCCTCGCGGGACTACCTTTATAATAAAATAAACCCCGTGTACCAGGACACGGCATTAAAAAGTGCAAACTAGGAAGATATATCCACGAATCTCAATACTGATGGTAAGTACTTTGCTACAACTTTTAATCTAAACTTTCCTAAATTGACGTCTTGTCCGAAATGTTATATAAAAATTTTGTAAATCATACCAAATCACTATACAAATAAAATTAACTCTTACAAAACCCTAATAGTATTGAAACTTTCTCCAGTAGATAATCTTTTCGCTAATTTTATTTTCCTTTGTTCACAGCTCATAATACTCGGCAAGCTGAAGCTGCAGCTGAAGTACAAAAAGACCTGTGACCCTTCAATAAAAATTGATTTTGTTGAGGACCTCTGTCTTATAATTAAAATCATAGACCCTACTTTCTACTCCTTTCCACACCCCAACCCTACATCCCCTTTTAAAAACCTTTTAACCCTCAAATATTATAATCACTACAACCCCCAAAACAAAACCCTCCATAACTTTAACTATCACCCCAATTACAGTCATTGACATTCCTCCTACTACTTCTTCCCTACGACAACCAACGACCGACTCCCCTACTACGACCTGTCCTACTATTACTATCTACTTACTCAACATTACCTTCTATGACTCCGCACCTTCCTGTTAAAACGACTACCCCCTTAATGCCCCTAACCAACTCCCCAGCTTTCCATATTCCCGAATCGTCTAATTATCTTCCTCCGTCTCCTACATATCCACAATTTATCATTGACTACATCCCTTTTCTTTCTTGCGTTGATCAATCTCTCTCCAGACTTTCACCTCACCTCCTGACACAGACAAAATTAAAAATCTTTACTTTACTGACAGAGGCAGAGGTCCAACAATTAAATGAATCGAAGTGTAAATAGATATATTTTTTATTTTTATCATCTACTTCTTTTTTCTTTATTACTATTGTACATACTAAAATATATTTTGTTTGTTTGTCTTACCTTATTTGTTTGATTTCTTACCCTAGAAAAAGTTCATACTTACTTAAATTACCTTTGCACACCTTTACCTTTTACCTATTATACCAATTTTTACCATACCTAAATATGAAAATAACTTTAAATAGTCTGTCAGCTTACCTTCATACCAACCCATTCATTGTACAGTAAGTATGTGAACACAGTATTGGATTATCAGATGTACCCTAAACTAAATTTATGTTGATGGTGACAAATAAGGATATTTCTATTCTAATATATTCTAAACAACTCCCAGACTAGAAAACATACTTTACTATTTCTGATGTTGATGGTAACAAATAAGGATTTTTCTATTCTAATATATTCTAAACAACTCCCAGACTAGAAAACATACTTTACTATTTCTGATGTTGATGGTAACAAATAAGGATTTTTCTATTCTATTCCATTCTAAACAACTCCCAGACTAGAAAACATACTTTACTATTTCTGATGTTCATGGTGACAAATAAGGATTTTTCTATTCTATTCTAAACAACTCCCAGACTAGAAAACATACTTTACTACCTATTTCTGAAAAATCCAAACCATGAATGTTCAATGCATTAGACATATCTCACCTTCATCCAACACACGGACAACAAATTGTGACTAATAAAATAGTCACATTATTAAAATTAAATAAAGTACTTAATAAAATAGAAATCATTACATAATAAAACAAACGCCGTAGTAACCCATTAATCCCATAATCCTGGTCACGGCACCAAATTGTACCGATCCCCCCTTTTATTTTTCTGTTCATATATATTAAGAAGAATTAAAGAAGATAAGAAACTAACGTTTCTATGGCCTTTAGTGATCGTCTACGTCTACGAAGTGAAAGAGAGTAACCCTGGTCCTTAAAAAGGTAAGATAATGTCCAATGCATCGAACGTCAGAATAAAACATTTTGGCAATAAGCCTTCCTATTTCTACTAAGTAGAGGTTGATTACGTTCCTTCCTTTATCAAACATTTTAACTAATTTCTCTAAAATAAATCTAAACTTGAATCGGAACGTTAATTTTTAAGCCTTCAGATTCACATAAAACATCAAAAATATTTACCTAATTTTCTACCCTGTTAATCATAAATTCCTCTAATAATATTTCAGATTATTATAGCAGTAAAATCGTCAAATTTATGAATTGATTTACATAAGGCTAAGTTATTTCTTACGCGACAATCAAAAATTACTTCGTAACCCGTAAGGATTAATATCCTATCTTCCATGCCTAAACTCAAAACTGTCATTTACAAATTTAAAAAGTAATTTTCTTAACTCAAATTGGCGGCATAGTTTTACAATGAAAAATACAAAAACCACTATAAAAAGGAAAAGCATGCGGCTAAAAGCTGCGCCAAGGTTCTACCAACAAGTTCTCAACTCCACAAGTTCAATCCCTTCCCAATTTAACAGGTAAGAACACTTCTGCAATACTTTCCAAGTATCATAACTTCAGATCAAAACATGAACTTTTCCTTGCTACTATTTTGCTAAACTTGTTAGAATATGTATACTTACCACCATAATTTAAATCTCTTATCTAACCTATCATTACCAATTCCAGGATAACCCCTGAAACTAGAAGATTTGCAGAAGATTCTGTCAACATAAGTTCCTCAACAAAACTATTGTTACCAACACAAGAATTGCGGTTACAAGTAGGATTTCTAGGTAAGTTTTGTTTGGCTAGTAATAGAAACAATAGGTTCCAGTCAAAATTGCTATCACTAATGTTTTAAATACCTAAATCACTCCATAACATTCAACAGTAAAGATAACAAATTCAATTAACTTTCCTTACAGTCCCAGCCGCTGCTGAGAAAGATCTTTCAGTTATGAAACCTACAAATAATGCAGTCAACGCAATAACTCTCAGACTGGTCTGCACTTAAGGACAAGCTTCTACGTCTGATCACAAGTTCACATCAGGATTCCAACGGTAAAACATGATTTAATTTAGCTCGTAGTTACTGAGTTAGTTTGAATGTTTATAACATAAATTCCTTTTCTAAAGTATCACCCTAAGCTCATTCTACTAGAATTTAAAGTATGTACCTTACCTAACTATGTGTTTTAATTTCAGTTGTTCCTGCATATTAATACAGAAAGAGGATATGAGCCTAAACACAACAACGGAAGAACACCTACTATGGAAACCAATTATTTGATAAAATTATTCCTATGTATTCAATTTAATATTCGGCTTGGATTAAATTCTTTCATGGTTTTGGTTAATTATTTCTGGTTTGTTTGAATAGAAAAATGTGTACCAGGAGTTGCTATTCTATAAATATTACTTTATTTACATTCGGAGTCAGAAGTGAGTTTGTGAACATACTACCAGTTCTAATGTAATTTAATATGCTATTGAATTAAGATACCGTCCTAGATTTTTGAGATAGCGTCACATACTAATGCTTAGAAACCTTTAGACATTTTTATTGTGGTTTTTAGAGGATCAGCTCCGGCCATACGCTGCATAGGTATTGATTTAGTTTGACTATGCCCTAATCTGCCAATCAATAATGAGGATGTTTTGTATTTTATTATAACCTCTAGCCCTACAACAGATCAGGTACCCTGTCTCCTTTCAACCATTGACTTTGGATAGAAGCCCACCACATATTTCCAATACTTTGCTCCTATACTAAATTTAAATTACCACCTTTATTTTATGTAATTAAAATTTCAACATTCTTTTTGCTATTCTAATAGAGAGGACTTTATAGTATAAATAAATATATATTTTATATCAAAAGCTACATAGAGTATTGTTCCTTAATACTCAGCATTGTTTCATATAGGTTTCTAACAATAAAGGTGTTGCAAACATGATTCTAAGAATAGCCAACTGTATTGGAAATCTCTTTTTTCTGAATTTAACTTAATAGTGAATTTATTTGGAACTTCCAAAATATAGGTAAAACTTGTCAGTCTATAGTCATGGACAAAATCTTAATCCAAAGCAACATTCTGTATTAATTTGTCACTCAGTTTGTCTTACTTTTCCAAACTATTGTTTCTCTGACTGAATTTATCAGGAAATAACAAATTTCATTATCAACATAGGTACAGTTTCCTTTCAAACAACCAGTTAAGAATATCCTTTATCCCAACATTTGATACTATTTATTTATTATCACCAATTTCCCAATCATGACAATTATACTGCCAGATAAATAATTTTATTAGATATCATTTGAACAATTAATGTAGATTCAGTTTGTCTTACTTTTCCAAACTATTCTTTCTCTGACTGAATTTATCAGGAAATAACAAATATCATTATCAACATAGGTACAGTTTCCTTTCAAACAACCAGTTAAGAATATCCTTTATCCCAACTATTTATACTATTTATTTGTTATCAACAATTTCCCAATCATGACAATCAATTATACTGCCAGATACATATTTTTTTATTAGAAATCATTTGAACCATTAATGTAGTTACCCTTTTTGTTTTGAGCGTTCTACTAGAATATTATATTTTATTCAATAAATGGCCAAACAACTGTAACATCTTATCATCAGTCAGCACACCAATGTCAGATCAAGGTAATTGTTGATGCATTCCTATATATCAAAGATTTTATAATTAATATTCAATACAGGATAAATTTAACCAATTGTTTTCAATAGGTAATTCTTACTTACATAAATTTAGTTTCATTATAAATCATTATCAACTTAGGACCCTTCAACCAAATCTAGCCTCTATCTACTATAGAGTTCCTGAGAATTGAATTCACCAGTACCTACTCAAGGTACACTACTATGAATCACGTCTGACACGCTTCGGGAGCAGGTAGGGTAACAAAGTAGGTATTATAAACTTAATAGAACAGTTTTGAAGTTAATTTAATATCAAATTTTACTTTAAGACTATAAATAAATATATCCCTACAATCCTAATGAATCAATTAATAAGACCTACACCTACTTGATGCCTAAGGTCCCTCCCTAGTAGATATAAAATCGAACTAAGTAATCCTATAGTCTAACTTTGTCTAATCCTAATTGTTTCTACTGTGAAGATGCAAAGCTAGGGAGATCCCGACATTTATTATTTAATTGTGAGGTGTGTAGTGTAATGTGGATGTTCTAGAAAGCCTGAGTTCAAACTTCTAGAACCCTATTTCTGCTAAATTGTACGTGATGAGGTTGTCACGATTTAGAGTGCCTATTACATCCTATACCCGTGTGGATGATTACCAGCTTGACGAAGATAAGAGATAAGCCGATAATCGAGTGTGTTGTGTGGGGGACAGATAGGAAATCCTTAACAAACAGTCGTAAGTCGTCCGTATCGGGGCTGGAGACGGAACAGTTCGCTAGAGGTGGTTCTAGGTACTCCTTACACCGTTTTGCTAAGTATCCCATACCTGGGCGCATAAAACTTGCGTTTGGGGCAAGCCGATCGTACGCACCAATACAATCTCCTAGGTTCTTTAGCCAAAATTCCTGGTCTGAGAAGTGGGTACGGAGAACAGGTATAATGACCAAAGCATGGTTCACTCGAATACTGTCAAAAGAATCTCCCATTCAATATGACCCTAGCTCCAGACATGCACTCCGAAACACGCAAATGCAACAGCTGCAAGTGCGCGCCCGAAAGCACCTCCCCGGAATTATGACCATAGAGAATCTTCAATACAAAACGTAACTGAATTTAAAGTTAATCTTTCAAAACTCAAAACAAATAAGACCCCAAATTTACCGAGTATAACGTGTGAACTGACGAACGATAAACGCGTAAAAAAGCTAAATTAACAAAGTAAAACGTATGAACACTGAACGATTAACACGTAAAAGAATTAAATTTGCGAAGTAAAACGTGTGAACTGACGCACGATTCACAATCAAAAAGCTCCGAGCACTCGTCCGTTCCGCTTTAATACTATTTTTCCAAGAATCTAGTCAATTTCCATTTTCAACCTTCCAACCAACAAGACAAAGTTCACTTCCAGTCTTCCTAAACTAAAACTGTCTAAATTTTACGATTCAAATCCGTATTTTGTTCATGTGGCCTACAGTCAATCCAATTTCATCCATATTAATAGTCCATAAGATTCAAGTTTGCAGCTGTCACAAATATTTCCTTGAAAAACTAATGAAATCCACTTTTCAAAAATTCATTTTACTAAAATTCGCTTAATCAAACCATTCACAGCCTTTTCACCATAGAAATAAAGTTCGATTTAAACTATCAACAGAATTTGTCCGCTATTCTCGTTTTTATTTCTGAAATTTGCCACCTTTAGTCCAATTTGATCCTTATAACAAAGACACACGTCTTAATTTTAAACCATAATGTCCATCTGACCTCATTATTTCAAATCGGTTTTAAATTTCAAAACATTCTCATTTTTCAGCAGCATTCGAAAGCTTCAATTCAATTTAGACCTTATTTCTATGACGACACGGTCAAATTTACTATTATCAGTGGCAGTTGTCATGAAAATTTCTTGAAAAATTCTTGAAAAATCTCTAACTTTTCATTTTCTGAAACCTATTCTTATGGAGATAAGGGTCAGACCTTTCTACTATGAAAATAAAGATCATTTTCAAGGAACACCCGAACCGATTTATAAAATGAATCTTTTCGACCTGTGTAATGTCAAATACAACGTCTACTCATTATGAATCGTATGTCTCAAGAAATAATCCTCAGTTTTGCTTAGTTTCAATAACTATCTTCGTAATCGAACATTTTATGATCAGCTTTTGCTTGTTATTTTGACAATTGCAAAAGCAACAGTTAACCGCTAATTTCTGCTATTCATGAACACCTCCGCACAAATAAACGTCCACACTGGCTACAAATTCAAACCACATCAAGTGCGGCTACAACCCAAATACGCGCAATTCCAATGAAGTTTGTATTCTACCTATAAGTTCGTGTGTAAAATATCTTTTCGTTTACCATTCTTACCACCAACATAACTTTCTTTTCCTTACAGCTTTTTCCTATGAAGGTCGAATGATATCTGAATAATGAATCCGATTTTATCTGAAAATGCCTTTATAATAATAAAACTTGTTTGTTTACAATATGTATTTAATTACTCTCATAATGCAAACATATTTGTGGAACAACAATAGAACGAGGCCCTGAATCGTTACAATGTGCATTCATTAGCTATATTATAAATTAACCTACAAGCCTATAACCTAATACATACGCAGTATTCATCCAGTTTCTTAAAATATAACGGGCTGAATTACATGTCACATTACATTTTGATTAAGTGCCGACAACAAATTATTTACCTATATCCTAAAATTGTTAATGTTTATTTCTCAATTTAAAATACAAAACTTCAAAGATAAATACGATAACAGAAATTCCGATACCTACAAGATATAACTGAAAAATTATGTAGATTTTATGTAGCGTAAGACCTAACATACATTCAACGTTCACAAGCTGCAAGTAGAGGTACAGTTCCAGGAAATTATCACTCATTCCTACAGAACGATGTTTTAAACCACTGGCGGATAGATAAATTATTTCTTTAAATCATATTACCAACAGACACCCTATTGGTAATATGACCCCTCTATGACACCTCTTTAAAAGCAGTACACGAATGGTGTAACAAATATAGGTTCATCGACAACATGAAAAGGAATTTCGATTTCAATCGCCACTTGAAATGCCACACTTAGCTTATATTGATCTTTGTACATAAATGCAGCTACTAGCTGTGAATTGTTTCCTTGCAGACTTTTCTGAGGGTCTTCTACTAGGACAAAATTTTCAGAAAGCAATATTAGTCGATTTTTGAAATACGATCATTATGTCATCGATTAATAATACGAAGACAGAGAATATTAACAACCATGCACTTATTTTAAAAACACTGAATATAAAAAACATGTAAAAAACACACCTTATTCAGTCTCCTGTTGGTGACAATTATAATTTTAGAAGATAGGATAGGATAGGTATTATTAAAAGAATATTGCTTACAGTCGTTTATGGTCACGGCTCCTAATACAACATCCACACGTCCCTCACGCAATTCTGTCAGTAATCCAATTTTGTCTGATGTATTTCCGTTAAGAGTTCCTAAAATGTGTGTATCAGATGCTTTTAAACCAATGATGCTTTTTATCAGTATATCTTCAAGAAGTGATTCTTCTATTTCTAGATATTTGGCGCCATCTATTTTCTCTTTCTGCCGCGCGTTAGCTATGGAAGCAAATGGTGGTGCAACTCTGACTCCATACATCGTATCATTGTTTTGCAAGATTAAACCCTTTCCTCGACCTTTCTTAACATTTTCTATGGCACTGCAATTGCACCTGCTGATGTTGTTGTCCATGAAACACCGTGTTATTGATAGGCTTTTACAGCATTGCACCTTATCATTAACAAATCTTAATGCCGTTACTCCAGTTTTAGTTACCATGTTTCTCTTAACGGAAACAAATAATTTGTAAACGTCTTGTTCGTCATAAAAGACGATGATAATATAAGTCGATGGAGCCCAATTTGGGTATAGTTATGTTCAGGTGTTGAACTTTTTTAACGAAGATAAGGTATTGAGCAAAGTCATTGGTTTCTTGTGTTTCGCATTTCGATTGCTGACATGTCATCAGTGTAATGAAATACGACAAGTTCATCAAATATTTGATGACGGATTTCATCAAATCTACTTGAAATGTGTTTTGACTTATATTTTGGTATAATATATTTATTTGTGATTTGTAAACTTTCTGATTGAAGAATTTTTCGAGATATTTTACTGTTTTTGATAATATTTTATTTTCTTTGTTAGTCAGTCTTCTTTCAGCTTCGTCAAAGGATAGGCTTATGTCCAGCAGTGGACGTCTCACGGCTGATGATGATGAATTACAACGGGTAACCCTGTTACAGTTCTTAATAATACTACTTTTATCATTTTAAGTACTACTAAATTTAAACCGCACCACTACAGTGTATCTGTGTATCTTCCATGTTGGACTGGGAGTGAGAGAAAAACATAGAATGTGCCAGCTGTATTTCCTCCCGAGCATGCTGTAAAAACCAGCTAAGTTTCAGTATATTGTAATTTAGGCGATGGGCTGACAACCTGTCACTACAGCAATAAACGTACAAATCTTTCTTGAATGGCCCTCAAGACTTTGTCAGACATGGCAGAACAGCCTTTATGTAGGTCGTTTATGCTCTGCCTAAACCATTAGGGATAAAGGCGTGATTATATGTATGTATGTATGTACTACAATGTAACTTAATGATTGAAATGATAAATACGAGTGTTGACGACTCAATTTACTTAAAAGCCTAAAAACATAAATCTTTTCTTTTTATATGAATGTTTAAATAATTTAAATATTTACGTTAAGGTAGAAAGTTATTTACTGTTCATTTTATTAAAATAATTTACATAATCATTGTGATTGACTGTATGATTACCTTATATTATACTTGCAGATACTAATGTATATTTTTTTATTCCATGACTCAAAGAAAATTAATTAAAATAATCTATTCATATAATGTAGAAAATTATACGCCATTGTACTACAAAGTACCAGTCGAAGATAACTATATAGAAAGTGTGGATTTCTGCATCCAGTAAATATATGAGTTTACTTTGGCGCAATTCGCCAGCTCTAATTGAAAGCAAACAGTCGACACAAAGACTTAGGTCAGCGGAGCTTGAATAGTTAAACGCCTGCGAGCCATGTCACCCTAGTACTCCGGTAGTTGTGTTACAATGGCTTGCTCGTTTGAAGGGTGTTTTGAAGATCAAGACTTTGAATAATAAAGACCTTTTTACACACATACATATAATCACGCCTTTGAGCGTAAACGATCTAAACACAGGTCGTTCCTGACAAAGTTTTGAGGGTTATTTAAGATAGATTTGTAGGTATATTGCTGAAGTGACAGGTTGTCAGCCCATCGGCTAAATTTCAATATAAGTACTAAAACCCTCGGATTCCTTAGCTGTTTTTTAAAGCATGGCCGGGAGGAAATGCAGTTGGCACATTCTTTGTTTTATTTCGCTCATAGTCCAGCATGGAAGAAAATCTAAAAAATATTTGCTCTCAAAGTAAAAAAAATATGATAGTACCTACAACATAAGGTGTATAAAAAAGTATCATCAATATTTGAACCACATAATACTGTGGGTAGGTGAAATACAAATAAATGGTAACGCAATTTTTTGCCACACAAAACGAACTTTATTATGGAAATCGTATAATAAGGTGGTCCATTACCACAATTTATTTACTAAAACTATTTAAAACAAAATATTTTATTACAGGGTGTAAAAAAAAGTACTGCGTTCCATGAAACCGCGTAATATATTAGTGATATATAACATAAACCACACATTAAATAAAATAAATAAAAATATTACTATAAAATATTACTTCCATGCTGGACTGGGAGCGAGAGAAAAACATAGAATGAGCAAGTTGCATTTCCTGTTGGGCATGCTGTTGAAACCAACTTAGGGATCCGAGGGTTTCTGTGTATCGCAATTTAGGCGATGGGCTGTCACTACAGCAATATACCTACAAATATATCTTAAATAACCCTCAAAACTTAGTTAGACCACGACAGTTACGTAGTAACTTTTATCTAATCTGTAGTTAGACGTGGCGAACGACCTTTGTTTAGGTCGTTTACGCTTTGCCTACCCCATTAAGGATAAAAAGTGATTACATGTATTTATGAATAAAAATATTAACTTTTTATTAAAGTCGTAAAACAGAAATTGGTAAGCCAACAGCTCTGTAGTTAGGACATTTACGGACACCGTTGGTTACTGTTACTCTGCCGTAGACTACCAACGCACGTTTTGTCTTACTAATAAAAAAAAATGTTTATTTATTTATTTAACAATTAATTGTACACTTAAAAACCAGGAAATAATAAACAAAGACACAACAGGTACTGCTTATTTCTAAAAATAAATTTCTTACAGCAAACAGCAGATATTAAATATGAAATTTCTTATAGTTTCCATGCTGGACTGGGAGCGGTAGAATAACGTAGAATGTGCCAGCTGAATCTCCTCCCGGGCATGCTGTAAAAACCAGCTAAGGGATTCGAGGGTATATTGTAATTTAGGTGATGGACTGACAACCTGTCACTACAGCAATATACAGTTCTATTTTAACCCTCAAATCTTGTCAGACGTGGTGCAACGATCTGTTTGGGTCGTCGACGCTATGCCTACCCCATTAGGGATACAGGCGTGATAGTATGTTTGTATGTAGACCTATAGAAGTAATATTTATTAATGTTACGCGGATAAAATTGCAAACAAAAATCCCTTTTAATAAAATAAAACTTCTGTAAAATACGTACACAATGAAAATCTATTACATAAATATAAACAAGATTTAAATAAATACCTGCATTAATATAAATAATAAAAAAAAATATAGCTATTTATATACATATAAATATATACCCTAAACACCGATTACTTTGTCTGGGAAAGATAAAGCTCTTTAAGTCGTCTTTTGAAGATGGCGATAGACGAGCTATCATGAAATGTCGGAGAAGTGTGATGATGAAGAAGGTGTTATTTCATTTATTTAATGTGTGGTTTGTACTGTATATCACTAATACATAACATGGTTAACAGGAATTTAGTACTTTATTTACACTCTGTATATTAGATAAGACGCATGGTATAATTGCTACAAAGACCGAAATTAAAACTACTTCACTAAAGTTGTTACAATTAAAAGCTGATCGGAACCCAACAGATCGACTGGAAAATGCACAACTTACTTAGGGTGGGGATATTAAAAACCTCTTGCAGCACTTATCCGGGATTTGTTGAAGGGGTCAGAGCGGTTCTGACCAGCCTTTTATTCCGCTTTATGAATTTTATCTACAACAATTCTTGCAAACTAAACTCTAAATCTAGATGTTCTTGAAAGTTTTGCAAACGCAATTTCAAAACCGAACGCAAAGAGAGAAAGAAAGATACCGATAAAATATAAATAAAATGCTGGTGCCATTTGAACGAGTTCTAGAGATAATCGTTTGGTATTATGACGTGTTAAATTTCCAATGGTAATAAGTCTAAACATATTTGCTGTTTTAAAATAGAATAACACGAAACCTCTTGAAAGCATCATAGATGAAAACTGTAGTACAAAACTAATTGGATCCCCATTTCTGTGACAAAATACAAACGGTACCAATTTAACATTTTCTAAAACCACGTGAAATAGTTCTTCCTTGTCAGTAGCTACATAGTTTATGAGACTAAATATGTAGTGGTCATAGTACATCATGGTGGCAACATTACCGTTTTCATTATGAACGCGATCCAAGGGGTCATCAACCAAAACAATTTTGTTTTGAGGCAAATGACAGCCTGACACATTAAACATACATACATACATACATACATACATATAATCACGACTTTATCCCTAATGGGGTAGGCAGAGCGTAAACGACCTAAACAAAGGCCGCTCCGCCACGTCTGACAAGGTCTTGAGGGCCATTCAAGAAAGATTGGTACGTATATTGCTGTAGTGAGAGGTTGTCAGCCCATCGCCTAAATTACAATATACTGAAACCCTCAGATCCCTTAGCTGGTTTTTACAGCATGCTCGGGAAGAAATGCAGCTGGCGCATTCTATGTTTTTCTCTCACTCCCAGTCCAGCATGGAAGATCATATTAAACCCATCTTTCATTAAAGGATAATATAGTTCGGAAAGATAAATTGTGTAATTGTTAACGCACAATTCACGCAATTCGTTGATTTGTTGATCGGCATCTCTTTTTGTTAGCTTTTTCACCGTCTGCGCTTCGAAACAAATTCTTACAATCATATGGTATTGATTCATTTACGGTTTCTAATTTAGCACATCTTGGTAAGCCAGTACGATAATACAATTTGTTATCTGTAATTTTTAAAACATTGGCTCTGTTTGCCGGTACAACATACTTTTGTAAGACTTTTAACATGCGATATATTTCGTCTTTTTCTAGGGTTATTACAACAAACTGCGTATGAGATGACCATTGGCAGATGCATTTCATCAGAATGTTATCCAACTGTTGGGAATGATTTGCGAAGATCACAAACTGTTGGTAACTTTTTTTAATTACTGTAGCACATTCATCAAGACATAGACGTGATATCACTGTAAAGCCAAAATCCATCAAAGTTTTTGTAATCCCACCGAAACTTGCGTTCTTCTTCTGTCGAGTGGGTATTGAGTCTATCGACCCGACGTTTGCGTTATGGGTTCTATATGAAATTACTTCGTTAGTAATCAGTTTTTCTTTCAAATACCTTACAATACATTCTGTATACTTTATCTTCAGTTTTGGTTCAAGGGCGTCAATGATCTTTTCGTTTGCTTGACATGTTTTTAACAACATCATCAAAAGTAGCACTAATACCAAATATTTCATTTTTGTTTTTGATTTTAAATTGATTTAGTCAAGTTTTAAAGTAAAAGATATTCAAATATGTGTACCTTGCTGTAGATCACACACTCAAGTGTTTATTCCTTTTTCGGTTTCGTTTTTGGTTACTTAGATAAGTGCTATTTATTTAAAAGGTTATATATGTCGCAGGCTTATGGCTTATTCTGAAATAGTTTTTTGTTCAAAAGACTAGGATGTTGATCAAAACTAGCGATGCAAAATTACGTAATGTTACCAAATGCGCCGGTAAAATGTGGGAATTTTACCGCCTTTTGTATAGATTACGGTAAAATTACCGGTGACTTATGACGTTTTAAGAGAAACTTTTATGAAAACTCGACTATTAAGAGAAAAATTTACCAGTTTTCAGAAAAGTTGTTCTGTTTTGTAAATAGATGTTCTGTTTTGAGAAATGTTGTTAGGTATTCAGAAAAGTTGTTCAGATTTGGGAAAAGTAAATCAGTATTGAGAAATGCAGTTCAGTTTTTCAGTTTAAGATATTTTGTTCAGATTTGAGAAAGGTTATTAAGTTTTAACAAAATTTGTTTAGTTTTAAGAGCAGTTGTTCAGTTTCAGAAAGGTTTATCACTTTTGAGCAAGCTGGTTCAGTTTTAACAAAAGTGGTTTAGTTTTGAGAAAAGATTTTCAGTTTCGAGAAAGGTCATTTGGTTTTGAGAAAATTTGTTCAATTTGACAAAAGTTGTTCAGTTTTAAGCGCAGTTGTTCAGTTGTAAGATATGATGTTCAGTTTGAGAAATGCTGTTCAGTTTCGAAAATAGTTGTTTAGTTTTGAGATAAGTTCTTTAAATTGTAAAACGTTGTTCAGTGTAGAGTGTAGTACACACATTTACAACGATTAGCAACCTTTTCTTTCAAAGGTCATTTGTGCAATATTTATGGGCGTACTGTATGAGAGTAGATAAGTACCTGTTGTATGCAATTGTTTGTAACTAGGTATTAAAACACTCGTGTGATGCTATTAAGAAACTCACATTCGTATTTTAATACCCCTTATTACGCAGCAGTTGCATGAATATCTGTTACTATACTAGGCATTATACGTACTGCCTACCTACCCCATTAGATATAAAGTCGTGACTGGGTATGTACCTATGTATGTATGCCTGTATATACAATGCTGCTGCCGCATATTTTAAGTAGTCGTGTAATACGTTTTTTACTGATCATACCGTATTTTATGGATAATATAATATTTTAAGGTAAATTTCGTTTTTACCGTAGTTTACCGGGGTTATTTTACCGCCTTACATCTCTAATCAAAACCCGGAATTACTAGTCATAAGTCCAGAGAAATATCAAGTATTTTGGCAAAATCTTAAGAAAATCCGGAGTTTTAATCAAAGAACTGGATTTTCCAAGTGTTTTGACAACTTACCACTGGCCTGTGACATGGCTTAACGACTAATATTTACGGTATTAAACGATATTAACCGGGACCAACGGTTTGACGTGCCTTCCGAAGCACGAAGCACCGAAAAAACGTACATATGACTGGACTATTATATGGCCAGTATTTCGCCAAAATTCTAGAACGGGTTTTTTTTTTTTTTTTTATAGGCAATCATTTGTCCGCCATCTCACGTGATGGTAAGTGATGATGTAGACTATGATGGAGCATGATTGCCTAGAAAATGCCTGTTCACTCTCGCCTTGAAAAGGCCCAGGTTATAACGTTCCGGAAATAGATCCGCAGGCAGGGAGTTCCACACTTTGGCCGTTCGCATTAAAAATGTAGAAGCGTACCGCTTTGTGCGAAAACTTGGAACCGACGTTTCGTACCCCGGAGATGGAATGGGGGGGGGGTATCAGGTCATGAACCGATGCTGCACATTCTCCGAAATGTATCCTGTAGAATACAGACAAGCAAGCTACTTTGGGTAGATGGAAATACCAGTTTTTCGTTAAAAATAACGATTTCATCATAAGCCTGCGACGTATAAAAGATTAGTCTAAGTATATTTAAAATATTCATTAATAGGTACATTATGAAATTTCCGAACCCATTACTTACTTCATTGTCCGTGCCGTAGAGGTAAGTATGTATTAAATAATGGACGAGTCAGCGGTTATGTGTTTGATTATCTATGAGCTGAACAAAAAAATACCATATATATATATATGGTATTTTATATATATATAAGTATATATATATATATATATATATACATAAATACATATAATAACGCATCTATCCCCTATGAGGTAGGCAGAGCGTATACGACCTAAAAAAGGTCGTTCCGCCACGTCTGACAAAGTTTTGAGGGTTATTTAAGATAGATTTTTAGGCATATTGCTGTAGTGACAGGTTGTCAGCCCATCGCCTAAATAACAATGTACTGAAATCCTCGGATCCCTTAGCCGGCTTTAACAGCATGCCTTGGAGGAAATGCAGCTGGCATATTCTGTTTTTCCCTCGCTCCCAGTTCAGCATGGACAAAAAAATCCTGGTGACTAACATTTTACAGCTGAAATAAGTAGCTAAGGATAGTTCATCCAAGGGGGAAAAGATCCTACTATCTTAAATCTGTTATGATAGGGAGGGTAGTTTACTTATGTCTTGAGCACGGTAACTGTTGGTATAGGTCTGGGATATTGAGCTTGGTAACTTGTACCTCTATAATCTTAGGCTCGTATTTATAAAGCGATCTCAAGTTTTAGAGCAAAATTAAGTACGGCTTTGACAGGCCATATTGTACTGAAATGACGTTTCTGATACCAACTCAAACTAGCTGTCATTCTCAAGTGCTGTTTATCAATAGGGGTCTTAGTCAGATTATTATAATATATTCTAAGGGATTACATAGCATCTTGCAAAAGGTTTACATACGTACATATAATCACGCCTTTGTCCCTAATGGGGTAGGCAAAGCGTGAACGACCTAAACCAATATCAGTTTGCGGGACGCTGTCCCTTACATTCGGTATTGCAATTTAGGCGATGGGATGACAACCTTTCACTACAGCGATTTACAAATCTATCTTAAATGACCCTTAAACTTTGTCAGTCGTGGCGGAATGACCTTTGTTTAGATCGTTTGCGCTGAGTCTGCCCCATTAGAGATAAAGGCGTAATTATCATCTCCCTAGCCTTATCCCGTATCTCACGAGGTCGGCTACCTAATCTAGGGGATTGAACGAGGATACTGGTTTTTACACAGAGCGACTGCCATCTGACCTCCGAAACCCAGAAGGGAAACCAGACCCAATCCTAGATTAGGTCAGAGTTTTCAAGCCGCCAATGCTTAGCACTGGCCTCTGATATGGCTTAACGATTAATATCTACGGTATTAAACGATATTAACCGGGACCAACGGCTTAACGTGCCTTCCGAAGCACGGAAAAAGCACCGAATAAACGTATATATGAAATTCGAAAACCGAAAAACACATTGGTACGTGGTGGGATTCTAACCACGACCTCCCGCTCAGGAGGTAGCGGCCAATCCACTACAACATCGGGCTCCAAAGGCGTAATTATATGTATGCTTAATTTACAATATACTGAGACCCTCGGATCCTTTAGCTGGTTTTTACAGCATGCCCGTGAGGAAATGTAGCTGGCACATTCAATGTTTTTCTCTCGCCTGGGAAGTCTAGCATAGAAGAAATTTTCTATTTTTTTTTTTGGTAAATAATTTTATTGAAAAGCTACCTACGCTTGGCTTCTCCTACTTTTGGTTCCACAATATTGCCCGTTGCTGAATAGTTTTCCTGAGGTATGAAGTAAATTATAATGTTACTTCTGGCTATGTGGTTTTTGTATCGTATCTAGTTCATACAGACATATATATATTATCAGGTTTTTATCCCTAATGGGACAGGCAGAGCGTAAGCGACCAAAACAAAAGGTCATGCCGCCACGTCTGACAAAGTTCTGAGGGTAATTTAAGATAGATTTGTTGGTAGCTTCCATGCTGGCCTGGGAGTGAGAGAAAAACATAGAATGTGCCAGCTGAATTTCCTCCAGAGCATGCTGTAAAAACCATCTACGGGATCTGAGGGTTTTAGTATATTGTAATTTAGGCGATGGGCTGACAACCTATCACTACAGCAATATACGTATAAATCTATCTTAAAAAACCCTTAAAATATTGTCAGACGTGGCGAAACGACCTTTGTTTAGGTCGTTTATTAGGGATAAAGGCGTGATTATATGTATGTATGTATGTGTGTTGTTGGTATCTGTAGTGATCGCCAGCCCTTCGCCTGAGTAGCAATGTACTGAAACCCTCGGATCACTTAGCTGGTTTCTACAGCATACCCGGTGAGAAAGTCAGCTGGCACATTCTACGTTTTCCACTCGCTCCCAGTTCAGCATGGAAGAAACCCTCGGATTATTTAGCTGGTTTTTACAGCATGCCCGTGAGGTAATGCAGCTGGCATATTCTATGTTTTTCTTTCGCTCTCTTTCCAGCATAGTTTCTAGTAGTTTTTCATATAATGTCAAATATATTTTTTGAGTTAATACATACATACATAAAATCACGTCTTTATCCGTTATGGGATAGATAGAGCGTTAAACGCCTCGTAAAACAAAAATTGAGGGCAATTTTAGATTGTAATTTGACTTTTATTCTATGTTATTTTATCTCTCCCAGTCCAGCATGAAATAATTTAAGTTGATGTTTTCTTGATATCGCTTCTCGAATTTACGAACAATCATACAAAGCTAACCTCCTATAATATAAGTGTAGATAATTTTTTAGGTATTTTTTTGTTCAGGTCGTTTACGCTCTGCCTACCCCATTAGGGATAGAGGCGTGACTATATGTATGTAAATTATTTAAAGAGATTATAGCCCGCATGTTTTCAAGAGCAGGAAAGCACTCAAGTAGAACCGTCCCGCACTCGCAGCACTTACATCTGGCAAATGTTTACTGTAAACAACGTGCACTCCCAAATGTATACAACAATTGCCTTGTGCACACTTAAAATAATGTTTAGAGTATGAACCAACCTGAAGCGGTGTAGAGGAAAACATATGTTAGTCAAAGATATTGGATGAAATTATAGTTAATCTTTCTATATATTTTTATTAGAAATGGGTTTGCTCGTGACTCTTTACTATAGGTCAGGGATAATCGTGACAGAGTCGACGATGCAATGAAGTGACCTCATCCAGATGATGCCTGTTATGGCACTGGCAATCTAACGCATCGACAGAACAGAGCAAGCGGTTTGGCGCAGGACTCCGGTAAGAGCCGCGAGTTGTATCAAAAGCTAGTAGATAAAGGAGACAGTTATAAATAAACGAGTTTGATCTTCAAAATTAATTTAATTCGGTACAATTGGTTCGAATTAATTGCACGGCAAAGATGACACTTAGCCTAATGAGCCAGCCAGCACTTGCCGCAGTAAGGTGAAAAAATAATAATTAACGCGTACAAAATTACCAATGAACGTAAACAATCACAAACCAAGATATAAGGCTAGATGAGACACAACATAACAAATTAAACAATAAACTATTATTCTGGCCAAACAACAAACTAACCTAAAGAAACAACAGCAACAAAACAAGGAGAATAGAACACAAACACTAGTACAAAACTCACTATATATTTTTAAAATTACAAGAAGTGAGTTTAATCGGGATTTTAAAAATAAACTCAAATATGTACAAAATAATCAAGAGCAAATTAAATTAGATGCACTAGCGAAACAAAGGTTTAACAGGAACTTTGAAGCATTCTGGAAAGATACAAAGAAATTAAGTAATAAAACATCGTTGCCAAAAAGTATCGAAAAAGAAAATGACTGTGCTAAAATTGCAAACTTGTTTAAGCAAATTTTGTATGTCGTCGTCGACGGAAAAAAGTGATGTGGTTGAAGGTGAGGGTCATTGTGGCACGGAGTCTATTCAATTTTCAGAGGAGGAACTTTGTAGTGTTCTCAAGAAAATGAAGCGTGGAAAGTCTCCGGGCCATGATGACCTGAGCCTGGAACATCTGCACTTTGCCGGGAAACACATCTGTAAGATCATCTTTTTAATTTATGCTTTAAGTTTGGATTTTTACCTCCGAGTCTAATCCAAACTATCGTTGTACCGGTGGTCAAAAATAAGACTGGAGATCTATCTAGTATAAATAATTATAGACCCATCTCTTTGGCTACTGTGGTGGCCAAGGTGCTTGAAAGACTAATTCAAGAGAAGCTTACGCCATGTCTCGAGCTTGACGACGCGCAGTTTGGATTCAAGTCGGGGGTGTCGACTGACACGGCTATTTTTTCCTTGAAACAAATAGTAAACACCTACCGGGATAGAAATACGACTGTTTTCGGTTGTTTTCTGGACCTTAGCCGGGCTTTTGACTGTATAATATACTGTGGAACAAACTGCGTGTTGCTGGGACGCCCAGTGGCGTTGTGGATCTTTTAGCTTATTGGTATAAGCATCAGACCAATAACGTGCGCTGGGCTAATACTCTTTCCGAGAGCTTTGGTTTGTCGTGCGGGGTGAGACAGGGCGGTTTGACCTCACCTGACCTTTTTAATATCTACGTGAATGATCTGATTGTGAGACTGAGCAGCACTAATGTTGGGCTTAAAATGGAAAACAGATAACTAAACAACCTGAGTTATGCGGATGACATGGTTGTGCTCAGTCCCTCAGTTAGGGGCTTGTGTAAACTACTGGCAATATGCGAAGACTATGCTAGCTGTCATGGTCTTGTATATAACGCAAAGAAAACTGAGATAGTGATCTTTAAGGCTGGTCGAGGTCCTAAATCTGTACCTGTCATCTCTTTAAAGGGGCATCCGATTAAAATTGTGGAGTCATTCAAGTACCTTGGCCACATAGTAACCTCAACGTTGAAAGATGATTCCGACATGGAGAGGCAGTGTAGGGGACTGTCCGTGGTTGGTAAAATGTTGGCGAGAAGTTTTCGTAAGTGTGAAGACGGTGTAAAAATATTGCTGTTTAAGACCTTCTGTCAGTCACTGTACACATGCCAGTTGTGGACTGATTATACCAAAAAGTCTCATAGCAGCATTAGAGTACAGTACAATAACTGTTTTTGGTACCTGATGGGCCTAAAAAGGTATTGCAGTGCCTCGGGTATGTTCTTTGAGGCTCGCGTGAACACATTTAATGCTGTTGTGAGACACAGGATAGCCTCCTTCATGACCTCTCTCCGTCAATCTCATAATAGTCTATTAAGCGGATTGTCTGAACGTCTAATTGACAGTAGATGCTACAGACAATGGCTACAGCTAGTGACCTAACTTTAGATTTGTGACTTGTGACACAATTATGACACTGAGATAGTGTGTGATATTGTTATATAATATTGTATTTTATTTATTTTTTAATCATATGTACTGTATTGATAGATCTTGTGTCTGAAAATAAATGCTTATTTTTATTATTATTAATGCGAGATGCTAGTAAAAAAAAAAAACAAATTAAAATGTACCACTGCGACTATTGACAAACACAAGCGGGACATATATACTGTATAATCTGTGCGCAAGCGCAAACGTCAGATAAACGTCAAATTCACTAACCTCTTACCACAGTACAGTTAGCGGCCATTAACAATGCACACCGATACTTGCAAAAGAGACGGGAACATTTACCGGTCTTTGTACAAGTAAGATGGCAGGGGTTCTCTATAGAGTCGTAATAAGACGATGTGCAACATTTATATTTTAGCAAAGTAAGAGCACGTAGGGTTCGCGCGAAGAAGAGAGCCTTTAATTCCGCCGCTAGGTCTTGCAAGCGGGTCCTGCGTAAGGCACGTTTCGACCATGTCGGACGTATAGGGACAAAATTAGCATCACACGCGCTGGGTAGTAAACAATTTTGGTCCCTATCAAAAGCGGTCGAAGCAAACTTCTGTCGTCCATCATTGCCTCCAATGCTGAAACCTGATGGGTCACTGGATCACTCTGCATGTGACAAAGCAAATTTATTTGCGTCGCTTTTTGCAAACAATTCACGTCTGGATGCTGGCTCTAAGCAACCACTTACTGTACCTCGTTGCGATTCTTCGATGCCGAAGATCGCAGTTCACACTAAAGAGGTCCGAAGGGTATTGTGCAGTCTGGACGTGAATAAAGCTAGTGGTCCTGATGGCATCCCAACAAGAGTCATGAGGCATTTTGCGCCTGAACTGTCTCCTGTGTTGACACGCTTGTTCCGCCTTTCTCTCAAAAAAGGAACTGTGCCAAAGTCCTGGAAGCTTGCGAATGTTCAGCCGGTCCCCAAAAAAGGCGACCGTTCAGACCCTGTCAATTACAGACCGATTGCCATTACCTCCATCTTATGCAAAGTCATGGAGATGGTACTGAACAGTAAGTTACTGACCTACCTCGAAGACAATGACCTCCTCAGTGACTGTCAATATGGCTTTCGCCGGGGACGGTCAACTGGGGATCTTCTTGTGTATGTTACGCACTGCTGGGGTGAGGCCATTGAAAAGCACGGCGAAGCTCTCGCCGTCTCACTTGACATCTCGAGGGCCTTTGACAGAGTCTGGCACACAAGTCTGCTAAACAAGCTTCCTGCGTATGGCATCCCAGCTGATTTTTGTAGCTGGATTTCTGACTTCCTGAGTGAACGGTCGATCAGAGTAGTCGTTGACGGCTGCTCCTCTGACTTGATGGCTATAGACGCCGGAGTTCCTCAGGCCGGAGGTCTGTTTTCTCTGCAACTCTGTTCCTGCTGCACACCAATGACCCGAATGAATGAATCTCCCGTTAAACTTTTACGAAGTTTGCGAGTATATATTTATAATAGCAATGTACAACTTTTATATGATAAAATAAATAAAAAAAAAAAACATTCTTCGGCCGGGTATTGTTGGGTACGCAGATGAAAGTACGGTTTTAGTGAGATACTTATTCAGCGCAAAAACCAGCAGGGAAGAAATACTTTCCTTGAGAAGGGCCATGGTTGAGCGATTAGATCTGACCCTAAGTCATGTTTCCCAGTGGGGTGATGACAATTTGGTCTCTTTTAATGCCAGCAAAACGCAAGCGTGTCTATTTACCGTCAAAAGGAGTCCTTTCAACCAAAATCCTACTTTCCGAAGTACATCTGTACCTACCTATAGCTGGCAAACTTGAGTCACGCCTGGACAGCTTTTAACCCTGTACAAAGCACAAGTTCGATCCTGAATGGAGTATTGCAGTCACCTCTGGGATGGCTCAGCCAAATACCAACTTGCCGCACTCGATTCGGTGGAACGCAGAGCCAAGAGGCTTATTGGTGACGAAAAACTGCTAGAAGCCAAGTTTTTTTAGCCTGGAACATCGCCGTAAGGTTGCCTGCTTGTCGGTCTTCTACAGGCTGTACTTCGGTGAGTGTGCTCCACGACCTTATCCCACCAGCTCCCTTCTACCATCGGACATCTAGACGCACCGCAGGATACCATCCATACCTGGTTGATATTCCACCAATACGTACTAAGCGCTTCCAAAACTCTTTTATAATGCGCACGGCAAAAGTGTGGAACTCACTACCTGCGTCTGTGTTTCCGAACACCTTCAACCCCCAACATTTCAAAGTTAGAGTGAACAGGCATATTCTGGGTGAGCTCGCACCATCGTCGACTCCGTCTCAGTCGTTCCCGACCTAGACTGGAGTCAAGAGCAAACCCATTTTTTATAAAAAATAAATAAAAATATGACCATTTACAGAACAGTTGTATGTACACGAATCATGCCCCACACGCCTGATATCGCCTGGTTTATATTTCATGATATTACACTACGGAGTATTACTAACTAAAGTCTGGCTAGCCTAGAGAGCCTACTAATATTTTTGCTAAGAGTATTTTGCTTGAGGTTGCATAAATAAAATGTAGGCTGTGTAGCCTTTTATGGATGAAACTGAAGAGAAAATGTCATAAAACATATTTGATGAACAAATTCCAACAGACACATTTTAGATTTTGTAAGTTACAGTTAGGTAAGTCTATAAAGAGGAAGGAAATGTCAAAAAATACACAGGTCACGATAACATGATTTCCATACAGCCTTTGCCTACTTAACGTAGCGCGTAGGTGAATTTTATTAATTAGTGGAATGAAATAATTAATTAATTATTATTTTGACATCATATTGACGTTTAGTCAGTACTTTATGTACTTATTATTTTATTTTTAAACTGACATTTTCACTTATTTTGTTGTTAATTTTACTATTTTAACATATTTACATACATAATACGAAATTATTATTGAAATATTTTTGTTTGCCATTTTGTATATTTCTAAAATTTAAAAATTTTGTTTGGTGTTTTTATGAAATTTTATTGTACAATTTTATTTTTACATACATACATACATACATAAAATCACGCCTTTATCCCTTACGATTACGATTTATTTTTACGATCATATTATTCTTTGATATTTTTATTATTATTTCAATGTAAATTGTGAACATGATAATGTGAAATAAATAAATCTAATCTAATCTAATTAATAACAAACAATGATGACTCAAATTTATCTTAATTACAACTTCTACAAAATATATTTCATATACTGCGAAAACAGCCTAAAAGCTAAAAGAACCATCGGTGAAATGTTTAAGGTGTACCTTTGTTCCGAGACTTACGACTATTGGAGGGGCTGACTCGCTCGCCCTATAACAATTTAAAGATGCATACTAACGTACTCTTAAAGGTCCAGATGAAACGACGGGCCTTCTTGCATATTTTATTGTATGTACGGATAAATAGATTCTGTAGAAGCAAGGTAAGGCCCATAAAGGTGCATTTTTATTGGATCCCGTTCTCTTTTCACCGTTTCAAAGTTGTTAAAGTAATGTTATTGTTTTTCTAGCGAGAAAGTCTACGTACTAAATACATTCAGAAAGTGGAGAATCGTGTACAGCATATTCTTATTTTGCGTTAGAGCGGTGTGAATATGAAAATATCGAGTATATTACGTGGATCTCTAGGTTTATATGAGATAAAAGCTACGAAATTACTACATACTTTCTTTAAGAACTCAGTGAAGTACACTTTATGACGAATTATATAAAGAAGCCGTCTGTCTGTTACTCTATCAGTTTGCATACCCAAGTAATAGATATTTCTAGGATAAAGTAGCCACTTTAAAATCATGTCTCATCAGTGGGAATTTTTGTACCTACCTAGTGCCATACATTTTTGCCCAATTTCCTTTTTTGTTTAAAAAATAGACAAGTATTTCGACGTATCAGTCGGATCCAACGAGCTTTGTTTACGTTCCATTACACGGACTGTTTGAACTGTTACAGTGCAGCGCTGCATAATTGAAACAGTTGTCCTGTGTTTAGGAATAAAGTAACTCGAAATTCAAAATTGATAGGTAATTTCCTGTTGATTTCAAATCGAATGATATATTAAGGTATTTTTCTTTTACATACATACATATAATCAAGCCTTTATCCCTAATGGGGTAAGCAGAGCGTAAACGACCTAAACAAAGGTCATTCCACCACGTCTGACAAAGTTGTGAGGGTTATTTAAGATAGATATCGAGGAGTTTTCTTTTGTTTGAAATTATTACATAAAATTATCACGAGGCTGGTATCATTACTTAGTTTAGCTACGTTCCAATTTCAAGTCAATTATTTCTGTTTTTTCGTCAATAAGCATTAATTAAAAAGCTATAATTTCCAGCTAGTATTGATACGTAACGAATAATCTTCATTTTATTTAAAAAAACTGTCTCGTAATAAAACAGCCGAAGCCAACCAAGGATAGCATAGTCTGTTTGTTTTCTATTACCATATACCTATCTACTGTTTAATCTGTGTGTAGCATAGGTCTGCATAATTAAAACGGTTGATGTATGTTTAAGGATTCAATCATTCATTAAAATCGTAATCGGCCAGTATTGGTAGGTAAATATTCCTGGACTAATTAAGAACACATTATCTAGCCTACTCGATAGCCCAATGGTGTAGTGGATAGGGCCGCTGCCTCCTGAACGGGAGGTGGTGGTTCGAATCCCACCACGTACCAACGTGGTTTTCGGTTTTTGAATTTCATATATACGTTAATTCGGCGCTATTTCCGTGCTTCGAAAGGCACGTTAAGCCGTTGGTCCCGGTTACTATCGTTTAATACCGTAGAATAATAGTCGTTAAGCCATGTCAGAGGCCAGTGCTAAGCATTGGCGAGTTCACAACTCTGACCTAATCTAGGATTGGGTCTGGTTCCCCTTCTGGACTGTGGAGGTCAGATGGCAGTCGCTCTGTGTAAAAACCAGTACCCTCATTCAATCACCTAGGTTAGGTAGCAGATCCCGAGCAATACAGTCCATTAGACTCTAGTAGGATAACAAAAGGTTTTGTTACTACAGCAAGTAATTTTGTAGCTCTTCCGTCGTGCCTAAGACCGAAACACTTGATCAGCTTAGTATTTCATATAAGGGTTTTTCATAAAGACACCTTTAAAATTATTATCTTTTGAAATACTTAAAGTAAATTAATCATTCAACCTACACCAAGCAATGATTTTCGAAACGATTGTTACCAACATGTATATTTTTGGTTCTCTCAATTTTACATACATACATACACATAATCACGCCTTTATCCCTTATGGGGTAGGCAGAGCGTAAACGACCTAAACAAAGGTCGTTCCGCCACGTCTGACAAAGTTTTGAGGGTTATTCAAGATGGATTTGTATTTTGTACGTATATTGCTGTAGTGAGAGGTTGTCAGCCCATCGCCTAAATTGCAATATACTGAAACCCTCAGATCCCTTAGCTGGTTTTTACAGCATGCCCGGGAGGAAATGCAGCTGGCACATTCTATGTTTTTCTCTCGCTCCCAGTCCAGCATGGAAGAAATCTCTCAATTTTATTCCATCTAAATTGCACAAGTGCAAAGCCGGGTTGCATAATAAATCTCGCATTTGGCTCATTCACTCGCCTTAACAGAAAATTGCAACAACACGTCGCAAACTAGGAATTTCAATTCGATCCAAGACAGTTGGCCCTCTTTTAGGAATTCCTAGCTTTATTGCTGAAGCTAAATCACTAGTATCAATCTAAAAAAGAGAAAATAAAGCTATGGCGTCTAGCCAAGACCGTGTACCGGTTACGGACTACTAACACAAAAGATTGGGCCATTTTCTGGACCATCTGTCTTTGCATCCGGTGGCACTCTTGACTTGGATTAGTGGCTAAGATTCTTTACAATCTATCTCTGATGGTAAAATAGTGAGGAATAAAAGGGTAATGTCTTATCCCGCCAGCTTCCTTCAACCATCGGACATCTAGACACATCGCAGGATACCATCCATACCTGGTTGATATTCCAGCAATACGGACTAAGCGCTTTTAAAACTCATTTATAATGCGAATGGCAAAAGAGTGTAACTAACTCCCTGCGTCTGTGTTTCCGAACACTTTAAAGTTAGAGTAAACAGACACCTTCTGGGTAAGCTCACTCCATCGTCAACTCCGTCTCAGTCGCTCCCTACCTAGACTGGATTCAAGAGCAAACCCATTTAAAAAAAGTATATCCCATCATAGTTGGCGCCTTTAATGAGGGTTTCAGCGTTTGACCTCCAATTGGACCGACCGTATCGAATGTAGTAGTAGCCAGTTGTCTTTGCCTAACCGAAATGTAGAAAGCCCAAAGAGTGGAAGGAGTCAAGACTTGTATAACATAAGAAATTAAAAAAAAACCCTAACAATGAATTTTATTGCTGTAAAAACTTGCTTAGGGATCCGAGGATGTCAAGTAGTTTGCAATATAGGCGATGGCGAACCTGTCACTACAACAACATACCTACAAATCTATCTTAACTAACCCTCTAATTTTTGTCAGATGTGGCGGAACGACCATTGTTTAGGTCGTTTTTACTGTGCCTCTTCCATTAGGGATAAAGGCGTGTTTATATGTATATGTAAATTGTAATAAATGCTGAACCAGTTTTCAGAAAAACGTAGAAACGTCAATCAAATTTGAACTAAATTCAGGGGTTGTCAACCGGATCTCACTAGGGGCGTACGCATCGCAATATATCATCGGTCCGATGACAGTTCGACACTCTTAGCTAACAAATCCGAGTAAAATTGGTATGACTCACGCCTCTCTACATGTTAAAAAAAAATTTTTTCTTCCGAATACTTGGACATTTTATGCTTTAACCACTGGTTGGATCGCAATGAAACTTGGCATTCAATGTACTACCTAATAACATGGTAATTTATCTTGGGAAAATTCATTTATATAAGTGATATTGCTTGTTTAGAATATACGCGTTTATAGCAAATTCGAATTGGAAGCAACATCAATTTTCCCAGATTATGTAAAGGAAAGACTTTTGATAGCTAACAAACATGGTGTGGAACTACGTGATCGGTTGTGCGCCACTCAAGAAGGATGAACGCTCTTCGTATCCTATTGAGATGCTGCTGTTTTGTTGCCATGAATTTAAACAGGCGGAAAGAAAAAATCTGGACTATATAAAAGCGCTGCTATTTTTTAAAAGATTAATTACCGATTAAAAACTTACATTAAACTCTGACACTAGGGTTCATCGGGTCGTTCGACTCGAGAATCCACTCGCTAAGAAGAAGATTGACTACTAAATCTTTCACTGAGGAAAATATTTTAAATTGAAAAAAACTTATGGAATCGCGACGTTGAGTTAAAAAAGGTGGTAAAATATATATTTAAAAAAAAAAACTATTTATCACATGTAGGTTAGAGCGAGAGGAAAACATAGAATGTGCCAGCTGCATTTCCTTCTAGGCATGCTGTAAAATCCAGCTAAGGGATCCTAAGGTTTCTGTGTATCGCAATTTAGGCGATTGGCTGACAACCTGTCACTACAGCAATATACCTACAAATCTATCTTAAATAACCCGCAAAACTTTGTCAGACGTGACGGAACGACCTTTGTTTAAGCTCTGCCTACCCGATTAGGATAAAGGCGTGATTATATGTTTGCAGGTAAGTCACTTCTTCACTTAAAAGTTGTGCACCTAGCTGTGTATTTATCAAAGGAAGTTACTTAATTTAATAATTACTTAACTTATAAAAGGAAGTTAGCTAACATTTTGTGTCAATAATCCACAGCAGCATTTTGTCGCCCGCGAGGCAAGCTAAAATTCGCTTACACCAGCGCGACTTGCAACAAACTCGGGGGACGAACGTGCCGCTAGCAAATAAAAACTTCCAGATCAACTTTAATAGGCGACAATTGTTTAAAGCGAAGATTCGTTGGGGACCGTCTGAACATCCTTTAGACGGACTTAGGTGTTCTAAAAGAACTCTTTGTCGCTTCTCAAGTTAGTTCGGTTTTACGATGGAACATGAATTTTGGATTCGCACCTGATACTAGGAAGCGTGCATGCTTTTTCTTACTGACGCTAAAACGCTTGGGCAAATATTTGATTGATACCTTAATGAAATGAAATAAAATAAATATCACGGGACATTTTAGAATTTAGACACTGTGTTTGACCGTAAGACATTCATCCATTACATGACACAGAATATTATGGTTAATTTAATTTATATATTTTATACTTAGGGTTTCTATATATAAATCTAAGATTTAAATTACGAAATTACTTCTCTTACCGTTAATCATATCAATCTGCTCCAGTCATGATATGCGAGATTTGGAAAAGTCTTGAGACAAATGTACGGCTAAAAATGCCAACATTACAAAAATAATATTATCTCAATTTTGTATTTGTTGCAGAAACACGTATTGTTATCGTAAGCACGCACATCCATAGCATGTCACATGGCGTCAGTCTAAATCCAATTTCTACGTGAACGTGATCATTTTCCGTTCCAATGAACTATCAGTATTTTTGCACATGCGATGGTTGTACGGCACCAACATATAGATGTATCGGACGTTCACTCGAAATGATATTCGTTCGCGCGGATATTTTCCTATCTGACATTCATTTTGCGAATTTACATGCTTGTTCTCCTTTTTGGGTGTATAATTTCTTTTACACAAAAAAATAAATACATTGAATCGATATTGGTTTTGCGGGGTGCATATTTGAATCTAACACTTTTAGCTATGGACATCGTTTGAATTGTGGAAGAAGTATAAGTAATCTGTGCTAAGAGTGTGTCTTAGCACAAATTACTTATACTTCGTCCATGTTGGACTAAGAGCGAGAGAAAAACACAGAATGTGCCAGCTGGGACAGCTGTAAAACATCCCGGGCATGTAGTAAAACATTCAGATCATATCATCATCATACATCATCGCCTTATTTGCAGTATTCTGATACTGCAATTTAGGCGATGAGCTGACAACCTGTCACTCTAGCAATATACCTACAAATCCAACTTAAATAAGCGTCAAAACTTTGTCATACGTGGCGTGGGGCCCTTTTTTAGATCGTTTAAGCTCTGGTTACCCCTAGGGATAAAATGCGTAATTATATGTATGAACGTATAATCTTATATGAGCGCAGCAGGCGCCCAGACTCTTAGGTCATATAAGTCACAAAGAAATCACAGCTAGCCACGTTCTCCGTAACTCATAAACAAATAGGAACAAACGGTGCAATACGTCAGCGCTTTGCATTTGATAAATCACTGGACTCGTCCGCCGGTCTGTCATCACGGCGATGACAAATTGCGACGCGTATGCCGCCTCCAGTGCCTCTCGATTGATGACCCCTGCCTCCGCCGGTTTAATTGCATTTTTTTTTTATTACAGTTGTAGGCGCATTTGTATTTATTAGGTGAGTTGAACTTATTGATTAGATGTGAAAATGGATGCGTAGAGGGTATAAAGAAAAATATATAAAATTGTATACCAAAAATATATTTTAACAATAACAGAACATAACAGAGTTCCTCCCTGCCTAATTTATTCGAAGTTATTGAGGTTTATCTTCATATTTTATTCAAATCACTCAAACCATAAAATAGTAATGATCGAAAATATAAAGGAATTACTATTAACCAATTTTCATTTAAACAAATAAAATTAATCACGTGTGTCTCTCCAAAAAAATATGTCTTTATGTGCATTCATTAGCTATATTATAAATCAACCTACAAGCCTGTAACCTAATACATACGCAGTATTCATCCAGTTTCTTAAAATAGAACGGGCTGAATTACATGTCACATTACATTTTGATTAAGTGCCGACAACAAATTATTTACCTATATCCTAAAATTGTTAATGTTTATTTTTCAATTTAAAATACAAAACTTCAAAGATAAATACGATAACAGAAACTCCGATACCTACAAGATATAACTGAAAAATTATGAAGATTTTATTTAGCGTAAGACCTAACATACATTCAACGTTCACAAGCTGCAAGTAGAGGTACAGTTCCAGGAAATTATCACTCATTCCTACATAACGATGTTTTAAACCACTGGCGGATAGATAAATTATTTCTTTAAATCATATTACCAACAGACACCCTGTTGGTAATAGGACCCCTCTATGACACCTCTTTAAAAGCAGTACACGAATGGTGTAACAAATATAGATTCATCGACAACATGAAAAGGAATTTCGATTTCATTCGCCACTTGAAATGCCACACTTAGCTTATATTGATCTTCGTACATAAATGCAGCTACTAGCTGTGAATTGTTTCCTTGCAGACTTTTCTGAGGGTCTTCTACTAGGACAAAATTTTCAGAACGCAATATACAGTTGGGAACATTGAGACCGTTTCTGAAACGCGAGTAATTAATCTCAGCGCCAAATATCGTGTAATTATTTAAACATATTTTGTCTTAAGTTCTGATTTTATTAAGATCTTTTCCTTTGGTTAGTGCAGAGAATGTTAGTGCTTCAAAAGCCATAATTAAAAACATTGCCAGCAGAATCCAACCCAAGAGGAGTAATTGTTTAGCACTACGTGCCGTTGTGAACAGACGTGTCCGTGTTAAAAATTGAAGTAAAACCAACGAAGTAGACCCCTTGGCATACCCAGTTTACACAAGCCTTACGAGTCTTTGTCACTGGACGGAGTGTTTGGAAGCAACCAACTCAACGAGACCTCCACGCTACGAGCTCAGCACGGGCGATCGGTGTCTCGCACGATTGGTCACAGGTATCGCCTTTCACTTTTGAGTCAAAATATCGGTGGCTCCTGCTTCCTCTTGTTGTCTATGACCGTAAGGTGCTCCCCTAGCGGGTTTTTAGAGCAAGACAGAACAATCACACGAGGTTGATCATTCGGAATTACCTCCGTACCACGCTATTCTGCGACAGTTAAGCGATACGCACCGTCTCCAGCTCTTACTTACAAACGAACGACGATAACGGAGTGAGAGTATGAGTTTGTGTGCGGGATGCAATCGTGTCATCAGCGTTACCGACAAAATCACCTGTTCCCAATGTAGCCGCGGATATCACTATGGTTGTGTCAATTTGAAAAAGCTCCCGAGAATTAAAGTAGCTTGGAAATGTCCCGAGTGCAAAGCTCCACGACGTAACGATGATGATACACCGGTAAAAGACGGCAATGAACAGCGCAATATTATTTCGCCTTCAACAACGCAGGAATTGGTTACTCCTACCCCCCCCGGCTCATCGCACGACTCGTCCATATCTCCTGCTCCAGACCCACCTAACTCCGACATACTGATTGCCTTTGACGACTTTAAGATAGAAATAACAAAAATGCTTACGGAATGGAAGAATGAGCACGACACTATGCTCTTATCTTGGAAGAAGAAACAGGATGAAACACTCAGCCGACTGATAAACGAAGTAGCTGAAATTAAATCCCAGTGCCTTAAGAATAAAACTACTAACGCCGAAATTGAGACGAGCATTCAATTCTTAAGTAATAAGTACGAAGAAACGGAGTCTAAAATATGCCTGCTGGAGAAAGTGAAATCAAATCGACTGATGAACCTGGAGCAGCAACTGTCGGAAGTTAGAATGCAATCGCGCCCCACCACTCTGGAATTACGTAACATCCCTCAGTCTGCAACAAAAGTGGAAACACCAAGCGATCTCTCACCTATTATAATGGCAGTTGCCAAAGTTATAAAAAAGGAAACTCTTCCGTCCGACGTGCGAGATATTTATCGCTTACCTGGGAAACCAACCACATCTAAAACGCCGCGCCCTATAGTGGTTGATTTTAACTCAGCCCACTTTCGGAATGATTTTCTATCACAGGTGAGAAGTTTTAATAAAGAGAGAGAACTGCCTGCGAAACTGAATACTGAAATTCTTGGACTTTCAGGAGAAAAAGTCCCTGTATACGTTGATGAACACCTACCACCCTTTATGAAAAGACTTCTCTACGAAACCCGCAAACTTGCCAAAAAATGTGGCTTCGCTAGCTGGCATCACAGCGGAAAAATATTTATCAGGAAAAATGAAGGTGAAAAACCAATTCAAATTATTTCTGAAAAGTGTCTGGAACCATTAGGGTTAGATAAATGACTAGAGTTAAGGTCTATATTAATCTATGAGTCTTACTTCGTTTTTACTTTTGTTGCTAAAGTTTTCTATTTAAATTTTGTTTTAGTTAATAATCAAATCAAATGCTCATTATGTTACAAATACACACAAAGACATCTATATACACACAAATACACGCACACACATCTCTACACAAATAAGTACCTCAATGCAAATAATGTCATCAGCCCTGTCTGTAGGTTTTATACAGTGTTAAAAAAAAAATATTATGGATCCTTCGCAAAAAAAAGTAGACAAAAATGGCTAATCAAAATATAAATAATATTTCAGAAGAAATAGATAACTTGTCTGTTGCGGATTCTTTTTCCTGTTCCCCTGATCAATGCCTTAATTTACTTGGACAGTGTAGTCTTAACATAACGCACATAAATATTAGAAGTATAAGAAAAAATCTTGATAATTTTCTTACGACGCTATCTATGACAAAAATTTGTTATGATATTATAATACTTACAGAATGTTGGCTTGGAGAATCGCTCTATATACCTCTCCTACAAGGATACTCCTCACACTACACCAAAAACAATCCTATTCAAAATGACGGAGTAGTCGTATACGTCAGGAACTCTATAAAAGTCTCTATCTACGAACCAGATTTTGTTAACGCCAACTGTTTAGTTTGTACTTTAAATGACATTGCATTAGTTTGTATATATCGCTCTCCGTCTTACTCAGACCTATCCAAATTTTTCACTAGCTTAGACTACACGGTGTCTACACTTAAACGGTTTAAAAATCTAATCGTGATAGGCGATATCAATGTAGATATAAAACCAGGAAGTATTGATGATAACTGTGATGAGTATCTAACTTTCACTGCCTCATTGGGGTTACTTCCAGGTCACGCATTACCAACAAGATACGGAAACTGCCTTGATCATATTATGATGAAAAGTAAAGAACCTGCTAAGATTGCAGTTTTAGATACTATTGTCACTGACCACCAACCAATCATACTAAGTCTTAAAACTAAACAAAAATTAAAAGTAAATATGACTTACATTATATCTAGAACGGACTTCACTGCTGTTCAAAATGAAATTGACTCAACAGATTTTAGTACAATACTATTGGAAACGGACCCTAGTTTAGCTACTGACAGGCTAATTCAAATGATACAAGAAATTACTGTGAAACACACACAAAACCAAACCACCCTTAAGAAGAACAAAATTTTAAAGCCATGGATGACAGAAGGTCTACTTCGCTGTATAAGAAACAGAGATAAATTACACCGAAAAGTTAAAAAACAACCTAGCAATGAGATACTTTTAATAACCTATAAGCGATACCGCAATTTCTGCAACAGCTTATTAAAAAAACTTAAGCGATGTTACGAAAAGAGCGAATTTGCAGCTGCCAAAAATAACATTAAAGCCACCTGGAAAGTAATAAAAACAGTTTCAAACATAAACACAGAACCACACCCACCGGTAGAACTTTTAGATATTGGGAACGGAACAACAGAGTCAGTAAACAAAGTGAATCGATTTTTTGTGGGTATAGGTGAAAACCTGGCTTCAAAAATAAATTCAAATCCAAATAGTACTCCTACATCTTATAAACCTTCGACAACAAATACATGTAACTCTCTGGTTATTTTACCTGTTGAAGAAATAGAAGTCGAACGTTTAATCAAAGAATTGCGGATAGACTGTGCTACTGGATGGGATGCTATTCCAGCTAGAGTTTTAAAAAACTCATCTACGACTCTAACACCTGTTATCACTTACATTTGCAATTTGTCTATAAATGCAGGTATTTTTCCAGACGCACTGAAAAAAGCAGTAGTTCACCCGATTTACAAGAGTGGGGACAGAGCCAGTGTCACAAATTACAGACCAATTTCTGTTTTGACTGCTCTTTCGAAAATATTGGAACGTATCCTTAACAACTCCCTTCTTGAATATTTAAATAAATTTAATATACTTGCTAAAAACCAGTATGGATTTAGAAGTGGAATCTCTACGGAAGATGCGGTCGCAGACTTAACGGAAACTGTCACCAAAAACTTGGAAAACAGAAAGAAGTGCCTTGGAATTTTCCTTGATCTGTCAAAAGCATTTGACACTGTCTCTGTTCCTACCCTCTTAACTAAGCTAGAGCATATTGGAGTTCGAGGAGTCGCATTGCAAATATTTAAAGATTACCTGACTAAACGTTTCCAGAGGGTTAAAATCCAAAATACTATTAGTGAAGACTTATTGATTAGTTTTGGTGTACCTCAGGGGAGCGTCCTCGGCCCAACCCTTTTCCTTGTCTACATCAATGACCTTTGCCTTACAAACTTTAAAAACTGCCAAGTGTTCACATATGCGGATGACACTGCTCTGTTAGTCTATGATGACAACTGGGAGAGGGTGAGGGCGCGAGCAGAAAATGTACTGCGCTCTGTTATGAAGTGGTTAGACGACAACCTACTCACACTCAATACCGAAAAAACCAGGTTTATTCGATTTCTTCTCCCAAATACTAGGCCACCACCAGTCGAGTCTCGTTTACTGAAATTACATTCTTGTAGTGATATCTCCACCTGTAATTGTAAGTCTCTCGCAATGGTAAATCACATTAAGTATTTAGGGATAAACCTGGATGAAAGGTTAGACTGGAACACTCATATAGAGATGCTCTGTACTCGTGTCAGACGACTCATATAAATTTTTAAAAACTTGCGACTCTCAGCTGATTGGCAAACTTTACAATTAGTCTATTTCAGCCTATGTCAATCAATTATTACGTACTGCATTTTTGTATGGGGGGGTACCTACAAGACTGTATTATTGCCTCTGGAACGGGCTCAAAGATTTGTACTAAAAGTTCTACTTTTTAAACGAAGACACTATTCTACTTGTAAACTCTACGCTGATACACAAATGCTGACCGTTAGACAGCTCTATATATTAAAATCCATAGTACACAGACATTCATCCCTTCCATTTGACATAAACCAAACTTTGAGGCGATCTGGTTGTCCTGTTTGTCCCAGTGTAAGATGCCGTACAGCATATGCACAAAGACAACATATTGCACAAAGTGCCTATCTGTACAATAAAGTTCATAATAAAATATCTATATATTCCTTAACTATACGAGAAGTAAAATTTACGGTATCAAAGTGGCTGCAAACTCTTACTTATGACCAGACTGAGGATTTACTAACTCATTTAAGTTAGTTTACCAAATCAAAGTTTTTAATTACCTATAAACACATACACAACATACCCAATAACACACTAACAATCACACACCCCCACTCACTCATACATTGAGCATTTAGTTTTAATTTTTCTTAATTTTTTTTTCAAAGAATTTGTTCCTTAATTATTATTTCTTTTTATTTTTTATTTTGTTTTTAGTACAATATAAGTTACTGATGTTCACTTCTGTGTAAATAAATTGATTGTAACAAGCTGGACTTACAAGTGCAGGATGATTATCACCAGTTCCTATAATACAGGTTAATTCCTAGCTTAGGAACTGTCTGATGGTCTGACAGATCTCAAATGGCTTCTGTACAATTAATTTGACGATAAACAAAGACTTTTGTATAATTGATTATTGTACTTGAATAAAGATTTTATTTTATTTATTTATATTTTATTATTTATTGTATCGAATTCTTCTTTAACGGAACTTTACCAAGTAAAGCAGAAATTGAATACGAAACAGACGTTAATATTCCAATATAAGTCGATTTTTGAAATACGATCATTATGTCATCGATTAATAATACGAAGACAGAGAATATTAACAACCATGCACTTATTTTAAAAACACTGAATATAACAAACATGTCCTTATTCAGTCTCCTGTTGGTGACAATTATAATTTTAGAAGATAGGATAGGATAGGTATTTTCAAAAGAATATTGCTTACATTCGTTTATGGTCACGGCTCCTAATACAACATCCACACGTCCCTCACGCAGTTCTGTCAGTAATCCAATTTTTTCTGATGTATTTCCGTTAGGAGTTCCTAAAATGTGTGTATCAGATGCTTTTAAACCAATGATGCTTTTTATCAGTATATCTCCAAGAAGTGATACTTCTATTTCTAGATATTTGGCGCCATCTATTTTCTCTTTCTGCCGCGCGTTAGCTATGGAAGTAAATGGTGGTGCAACTCTGACTCCATACATCGTATTATTGTTTTGCAAGATTAAACCCTTTCCTCAACTTTCTTAACATTTTCTATGGCACTGCAATTATACCTGCTGATGTTGTTGTCCATGAAACACCGTGTTGTTGATAGACTTTCATAGCATTGCATCTTATCATTAACAAATCTTAATGCCGTTACTCCAGTTTTAGTTTTCATGTTTCTCTTAACGGCAACAAATATTTTGTAAACTTCTTGTTCGTCATAAAAGACGATGATAATATAAGTCGATGGAACCCAATCTGGCCAAAGGCAATCAGATATAGTTATGTTCAGGTGTTGAACTTTTTTAACGAAGATAAGGTATTCAGCAAAGTCATTGGTTTCTTGTGTTTCGCATTTCAATTGCTGACATGTCATCAGTGTAATGAAATACGACAAGTTCATCAAATATTTGATGACGGATTTCATCAAATCTACTTGAAATGTGTTTTGACTTATATTTTGGTATAATATATTTATTTGTGATTTGTAAACTTTCTGATTGAAGAATTTTTCGAGATATTTTACTGTTTTTAATAATATGTCATTTTCTTTGTTAGTATTTTTTTTTTCAGCTTCGTCAAAGGATAGGCTTATGTCCAGCAGTGGACTTCTTACGGGTGATGATGATGAAATACAACGGGTAACCCTGTTACAGTTATTAATAATACTACTTTTGTCATTTTAAGTACTACTAAATTTAAACCGCACCACTACAGTGTATCTGTGTATCTTTCATGTTGGACTGGAAGTGAGAGAAAAACATAGAATGTGCCAGCTACATTTCCTCCCTAGCATGCTGTAAAAACCAGCTAAGGGATCTAAGGGTTTCAGTATATTGTAATTTAGGCGATGGGCTGACAACCTGTCACTACAGCAAAAAACGTACAAATCTTTCTTGAATGGCCCTCAAGACTGTCAGACATGGCAGAACGGCCTTTATGTAGGTCGTTTATGCTCTGCCTAAACCATTAGGGATAACGGCGTGATTATATGTATGTATGTATGTACTACAGTGTAACTTAATGATTGAAATGATAATTACTAGTGTTGACGACTCAATTTACTTAAAAGCCTAAAAACATAAATCTTTTCTTTTTATATGTTTAAATAATTGAAATATTTACGTTAAGGTAGAAAGTTATTTACTGTTCATTTTATTAAAATAACTTACATAATCATTGTGATTGACTGTATGATTACCTAATATTATACTTACAGATACTAATGTATATTTTTTTATTCCATGACTCAAAGAAAATAAAATAAAATAATCTATTCATATAATGTAGAAAATTATACGCCATTGTACTACAAAGTACCAGTCGAAGATAACTATATAGAAAGTGTGGATTTCTGCATCCAGTAAATATATGAGTTTACTTTGGCGCAATTCGCCAGCTCTAATTGAAAGCAAACAGTCGACACAAAGACTTAGGTCAGCGGAGCTTGAATAGTTAAACGCCTGCGAGCCATGTCACCCTAGTACTCCGGTAGTTGTGTAACAATGGCTTGCTCGTTTGAAGGGTGTTTTGAAGATCAAGACTTTGAATAATAAAGACCTTTTTACACACATACATATAATCACGCCTTTGAGCGTAAACGATCTAAACACAGGTCGTTCCGCCACATCTGACAAAGTTTTGAGGGTTATTTAAGATAGATTTGTAGGTATATTGCTGAAGTGACAGGTTGTCAGCCCATCGGCTAAATTGCAATATAAGTACTAAAACCCTCGAAACCCTTAGCTGGTTTTTAAAGCATGGACGGGAGGAAATGCAGTTGGCACATTCTATGTTTTTTTTTCGCTCATAGTCCAGCATGGAAGAAAATCTAAAAAATATTTGCTCTCAAAGAAAAAAAAATATGATAGTACCTACAACATAAGGTGTATAAAAAAGTATCATCAATATTTGAACCACATAATACTGTGGGTAGGTGAAATACAAATAAATGGTTACGCAATTTTTTGCCACACAAAACGAACTTTATTAAGGAAATCGTATAATTAAGTGGTCCATTACCACAACTTATTTACTAAAACTATTTAAAACAAAATATTTTATTACAGGGTGTAAAAAAAAGTACTGCGTTCCATGAAACCGCGTAATATATTAGTGATATATAACATAAACCACACATTAAATAAAATAAATAAAAATATTACTTCCATGCTGGACTGGGAGCGAGAGAAAAACATAGAATGAGCAAGCTGCATTTCCTGTTGGGCATGCAGCATGCTGTTGAAACCAACTTAGGGATCCGAGGGTTTCTGTGTATTGCAATTTAGGCGATGGGCTGTCACTACAGCAATATACCTACAAATATATTTTAAATAACCCTCAAAACTTAGTTAGACGTGGCGAACGACCTTTGTTTAGATCGTTTACGCTTTGCCTACCCCATTAGGGATAAAAAGTGATTATATGTATTTATAAATAAAAATATTAACTTATTATTAAAGTCGTAAAACAGAAATTGTTAAGCCAACAGCTTTGTGGTCAGGCACATTTACGGACAGCGTTGGTTACTGTTACTCTGCCATAGACTACCAACGCATAAGCACTAGCGAATGACTACGTTTTGTCTTACTAATTCTTGTTTAAGAAATTTATTAAAAAATATTTTTTTATTTATTTACTTAACAATTTATTGTACACATAAACAACAGGACATAAAAAACAAAGACACTACAGGTACTGCTTATTTCTAAAAAAAAAATCTTAGAGCAGACCTATAGATTTTAAATTTGGAATTTCTTATAGCTTCCATGCTGGACTGGGAGCGGTAGAAAACGTAGCATGTGCCAGCTACATCTCATCCAGGGCATGCTGTAAAAACCAGCTAAGGGATTCGAGGGTATATTGTAGTTTAGGTGATGGGCTGACAACCTGTCACTACAGCAATATACAGTTCCATTTTAACCCTCAAATCTTGTCAGACGTGGTGCAACGACCTGTTTGGGTCGTCGACGCTCTGCCTACCCCATTAGGGTTACAGGCGTGATATAATGTATGTATGTAGACCTAGAGAAGTAATTTTTATTAATGTAATCCCTGCTTATAAATTAAAACTTCTGTAAAATACGTATATAATGAAAATCTATTACATAAATATAAACAAGATTTAAATAAATACCTGCATTAATATAAATAATCAAAAATCAATCAATACATATAGCTATTAGCTATAGGGTATTTATTATATACCCTAAACACGGATTACTTTGTCTGGGAAAGATAAAACTCTTTAACTCGTCTTTTGAAGATGGCGATAGACGAGCTATCATGAAATGTCGGAGAAGTGTGATGATGAAGAAGGTGTTATTTCATTTATTTAATGTATGGTTTGTACTGTATATCACTAAAACATTACGTAGTTTACAGGAATACATACATACATACATACATATAATCACGCCTTTTTATCCCTAATGGGGTAGGCAGAGCGTAATCAACCTAATGGAACAGGAATTTAGCACTTTATTTACACTCTGTATATTAGATAAGACGCATGGTATAATTGCTACAAAGACCGAAATTAAAACTACTTCACTAAAGTTGTTACAATTAAAAGCTGATCGGAACCCAACAGATCGACTGGAAAATGCACAACTTACTTAGAGTGGGGATATTAAAAACCTCTTGCAGCACTTATCCGGGATTTGTTGAAGGGGTCAGAGCGGTTCTGACCAGCCTTTTATTCCGCTTTATGAATTTTATCTACAACAATTCTTGCAAACTAAACTCTAAATCTAGATGTTCTTGAAAGTTTTGCAAACGCAATTTCAAAACCGAACGCAAAGAGAGAAAGAAAGATACCGATAAAATATAAATAAAATGCTGGTGCCATTTGAACGAGTTCTAGAGATAATCGTTTGGTATTATGACGTGTTAAATTTCCAATGGTAATAAGTCTAAACATATTTGCTGTTTTAAAATAGAATAACACGAAACCTCTTGAAAGCATCATAGATGAAAACTGTAGTACAAAACTAATTGGATCCCCATTTCTGTAACAAAATACAAACGGTACCAGTTTAACATTTTCTGAAACCACGTGAAATAGTTCTTCCTTGTCAGTAGCTACATAGTTTATGAGACTAAATATGTAGTGGTCATAGTACATCATGGTGGCAACATTACCGTTTTCATTATGAACGCGATCCAAGGGGTCATCAACCAAAACAATTTTGTTTTGAGGCAAATGACAGCCTGACACATTAAACCCATCTTTCATTAAAGGATAATATAGTTCGGAAAGATAAATTGTGTAATTGTTAACGCACAATTCACGCAATTCGTTGATTTGTTGATCGGCATCTCTTTTTGTTAGCTTTTTCACCGTCTGCGCTTCGAAACAAATTCTTAAAAAGATTGCTGTAACTATCCACGCCAAAAATAATATTTTTAAACTCTTACTATTTAATGGAATGCTTTTCCCCATAAGTGCTGCAAGTAAATAAAATGTTGATGTTACTCCATCGAGTTTTACGTAACGTCGCAGAGCCAAAGAGGTTATTAAAAGTATTAAGGCAATGGATAAAATAAATATCCACAAATCTAGTCCAAAAACGGTAAACACGCTAAATACATTCATGACCTGTTGTTTTCTTGTTATAGCTACAAATCGTGATCCGAATATAGGATAAGTATATTCGGCCCCTGCTGCACATTCCCCAATGTATATGGCTCCTAATAAAATATCTGCTCGACCTTCTTGAAGTTCTTTTAGCAATCCCGTTCTTTGTCCCGTTCTTTTATTATATGTCCCTAAATGACTTATATTTGATGCTTTGAATTTGATGGTATTATGGTGTTTTGATGGTAGCCGCAATATTTCTCCAAGTATAGCTACTTCTATGCCTATATATTTTGCACCAGGCATCAGTTTGGATTGTTTCTCGTCGGGTTTCATAGTAAAAGGTGGTGCAACTCGGACACCATATGTGTATTCGCATTGTAATAGGTCTCTAATATTAGTCTTTGTGTTTACTTGTTTACCCGGATTGCTACAATCATATGGTATTGATACATTTACGGTTTCTAATTTAGCACATCTTGGTAAGCCAGTACGATAATACAATTTGTTATCTGCAATTGCTAAAACATTGGCTCTGTTTGCCGGTACAACATTCTTTTGTAAGACTTTTAACATGCGATATATTTCGTCTTTTTCTGGGGTTATTACAACAAACTGCGTATGAGATGACCATTGGCAGATGCATTTCATCAGAATGTTATCCAACTGTTGGGAATGATTTGCAAAGATCACAAACTGTTGGTAACTTTTTCTAATTACTGTAGCACATTCATCAAGACATAGACGTGATATCACTGTAAAGCCAAAATTCATCAAAGTTTTTGTAATCCCACCGAAACTTGCGTTCTTCTTCTGTCGAGTGGGTATTGAGTCTATCGACCCGACGTTTGCGTTATGGGTTCAATATGAAATTACTTCATTAGTAATTAGTTTTTCTTTCAAATACCTTACAATACATTCTGTATACTTTATCTGCAGTTTCGGTTCAAGGGCGTCAATGATCTTCTCGTTTGCTTGACATGTATTTAACGACATCATCAAAAGTAGCACTAATACCAAAAATTTCATCTTTGTTTTTGATTTTAAGTTGATTTAGTCAAGTTTTAAAGTAAAAGATATTCAAATATGTGTACCTTGCTGTAGATCACACACTCAAGTGTTTATTCCTTTTTCTTATCGACACATTAAGGTTACTTAGATAAGTGCTATTTATTTAAAAGGTTATATATGTCGCAGGCTTATGGCTTTTTCTGAAATAGTTTTTTGTTCAAAAGACTAGGATGTTGATCAAAACTAGCGATGCAAAATTACGTAATGTTACCAAATACGTCTTTTGTATAGATTACGGTAAAATTACCGGTGACTTATGACGTTTTAAGAGAAACTTTTATGAAAACTCGACTATTAAGAGAAAAATTTACCAGTTTTCAGAAAAGTTGTTCAGTTTTGTAAATAGATGTTCTGTTTTGAGAAATGTTGTTAAGTATTCAGAAAAGTTGTTCAGATTTGGGAAAAGTAAATCAGTATTGAGAAATGCAGTTCAGTTTAAGATATTTTTTTTTTTTTTTTTCTTTTTTAAATATATATAGGCGAGCATTTGTCCGCCATCTCACCTGGTGGAAAGTGACGATGCGGACTATGTTGAAACATACTCACCTATGTAGTGCCTATTCACTCTCGCCTTGAAAAGGCCCAGGTTATATTGTTCCGGAAACAGATCCGCCGGCAGGGAGTTCCACTCCTTAGCCGTTCGCATTAAGAATGTGGAAGCGAACCGCTTCGTGCGAATTTGTGGTATATCCACGACATAAGGGTGGAACCCCTGTCCACGCCTCGTGCTCCGGAGATGGAAAGGGGAGGGGGGTATAAGGTCATGAAGTGCTAACGCGCACTCCCCGAAATGTATCCTGTAAAATACCGACATGCACGCCACTCTGCGACGGTGCTCAAGGTTCTGTAGTTTTGCCTCAACCAGTGCTGAGTCTCCAATGAGCTTCTTAGCGCGTTTCTCGATTGAGTCTAAGGCAGCCAGCTGGTATTTAGCTGAACCGTCCCAAAGGTGGCAGCAGTACTCCATACACGATCGGACTTGAGCTGTGTACAACTGCAATAGCTGTCCCGGTGTGAAGTATCGCCTCACCTTCGAGAGGATACCAAGTTTTTTGGCAGCTGTTGTGGCCAGAGACTCAATGTAACGTCCAAAGTTCAAGTCGGACGTAAGGCTCATACCAAGAAGCTCAAGATGGTCAGAAATCGGTACGGATACATCCCGGAAAGTTGGAGCCAGGTTAAAAGGACTCCGTTTTGTCGAGAATAGACACGCCTGGGTTTTGGATGCGTTGAACTTGACGAGATTGGCATCGCCCCACTCGGATATCACCCTTAGCGATGAGTTCAGACGATCCACCATGGACTCCCGACAAGACTGGATTGTTTCACTGTTGGCCCTTGCACTGGACAGATATCTGTCAACAACCGTGCTGTCATCAGCGTACCCAAAGGTATCGGGTGTAAACATGTCGTTGATATGCAGCAGGAATAAGGTTGCAGACAGGACAGAACCCTGAGGAACTCCGGCATCAATAGCCTGTTGTCCGGAGGAGCAGCCTTCTAAGACCACTTGTATGGATCGTTCGCTCAAGAAGTCCGAAATCCAGTTGCAAAGGCCAGCAGGTAACCCGTAGGCGGGAAGCTTGCCAGTAAGGCTAGCGTGCCAGACCCTGTCAAAGGCCTTGGAGATATCCAGAGACACGGCAAGTGCTTCACCATGTCTCTCGATAGCCTCGCTCCATAAGTGAGTGGCATGCACGAGGAGGTCCCCCGTCGATCGCCCTCGGCGGAAGCCGTATTGGTGATCGTTAAGGAGATCATTATCCTCAAGGTATGCCAGGAGCCGATTATTGAGTACACGCTCCATAATCTTGCAGAGTATAGAGGTTACCGATATGGGTCTATAGTTGACAGGGTCTGCTCGACTACCTTTTTTGGGTACAGGTTGCACATTTGCAAGCTTCCACGATTTGGGAACAACACCAGTCTCAAGTGAGAGGCGGTACAGGCGTGTCAACACCGGAGACAACTCAGGCGCACAGTTACGCAGGACGATTGCAGGGATACCGTCAGGGCCACTTGCTTTATTCACGTCTAGATTTCGCATGGTTTTAAGGACCTCTTTTTGCCGGATGCGTACGGCTGCCATAGAGCAGTCGACACGAGGTAACGGGGGTGGTATTTTACCTGCGGCATCAAGACGCGAACTTTCCGCAAAATAGGAGGCAAAAAGATTGGCTTTCTCCTCCGCAGTATGAGCAAGCGACCCATCAGGTCTCTGCAGAGGCGGTAAAGATGGCTGGCAGAAATTTGTTTCCACTGCTTTCGCAAGCGACCAGAATGCTTTACTGCCAGCCGGATAGGAAGCAAGCTTAGCGCCTACTCGGCCTATGTGGGCGAATCGAGCCCTGCGTAATTCCTTTTTGCTTAACTTGGTGGCTTTGTTATAGTTTTTCTTCAGATCGCGAGTATTCGGAGCTTTGCGTGCACGAGCATCAGCCCAAGCAAGGAATGCCGACTGTTTCTGCGATTCCGCGCAGTTACAGTCAGCATTAAACCACGGGCGAGCTTTGCTACCGGTAGGAACATCAGAGAACGGTATGAAATACTCCATACCCTGACGTATGACTTCTGTAATAGCATCCGCGCAGCTCGACGATTCGCCTGAAGAAAAACAGTCCTGCCAAGGATACGAAGCAAAGAAGTGGCGCATATCATCCCATTCTGCTGACCTGTATCGCCACACCCGTCTTTTACCACAAGGGCCCTGATCGGGTGGTGAATACACTGATACAGATTTCACCAGACAGTGATCTGAGGTGCCCAATGGGGCAGAAACAGACACAGAGTATCGGTCTGGATCGGTAGTCAGCAGAAGGTCTAAGCAGTTGGCTGTATGAGACTCAATATCCGGGACCCTTGTTGCACAGCTGACAAGCTGGGAGAGATTTAGCGACAATGCAAATTTGCGCGCCTCTCGCCCAGCATGATCGGTCACTAGGTATGGGAACAACCACTCTTTATGATGAGCGTTGAAATCCCCCAGGATGACTAGCTGCGCTGCCGGGTATCTCTGGAGAGCTTCATCAGCACCTTCACTGAGGTGTTCAAACAGTTTGGTTGTCTCCGTGTCTCCACTATGCGAGCGATAGACGCAAGCATACACATTTTGAGCTACACCAGTATCGACCAGTACCCACAATACGGAAAAACTTGGTGCCTCAAGGTTCTTGAGACGCTTGATGCAAATGTCATCGCGAGCGTACACACAGACTCCGGCACGAGGTAGAAACCTGTGTTCTAGTGTGTAGCCGGGATAGCTGAGGTACGCCGCGTCAGCCGGACAATTGATCTGCGTCTCAGTGAGGAACAGCAGATGCGGTTTTTCAGTCTCAAGATGGTGATGGACGGGGTTGAGATTTGAGTGCAAGCCTCGAATATTTGAGAGGTGCACTTTAAGTGGGAGGACGTGCATCCGCTGTTTAACCATTTTCCGTTTTTTGAGTGTTTTCATAATTTGTGATGTGGGGAAAAAGTGAATAGGCAGGAGGAAGGCAGTTGTACGAGGTACCGCGTTGCAATAAGCTTAGAAAATGAGCTGATTGCAGCCACACGCAAAGATAGCTGGCTTGGAGACCGCGGGGACGCCCGAACCCCCCCGGGGATTGCCACCTGGTCCTCCCATCCGGTCGCCAACCGGCAAGGTGGAGCATCCCGGGATTTTTCGTGAGGTGGCAGGGCAGCCTTTCGCGGGTGGCTTTCCCGCTACTTGGGCCCTCAACTTCCTACGGTCGGCCAGCGGTGCACCGTGCTTCGGATCCCGCTAGCCTCCAGAACCAGCCACTCGTTGTCGCAACAATCAGCCACTCCGACCTGCTACATGCCGCGGTACTACTGTACAGACCCAACCTCCATACTGGCTTCTCCTTCATTTTGTTCAGATTTGAGAAAGGTTATTAAGTTTTAACAAAATTTGTTTAGTTTTAAGAGCAGTTGTTCAGTTTCAGAAATGTTTATCACTTTTGAGCAAGCTGGTTCAGTTTTAAGAAAAGTGGTTCAGTTCTGAGAAAAGATTTTCAGTTTCGAGAAAGGTGGTTTGGTTTTCAGAAAATTTGCTCAATTTGACAAAAGTTGTTCAGTTTTAAGCGCAGTTGTTCAGTTGTAAGATATGATGTTCAGTTTGAGAAATGCTATTCAGTTTCGAAAAAAGTTGTTTAGTTTTGAGATAAGATTTTTAAATTGTAAAACGTTGTTCAGTGTAGAACACACATTTACAATACAAAATTAGGTCAGATTTTTCAAGCTGCTAATGCTTAGCATTGGCTTCTGTAATGGCTTAACGACTAATATCTTCGGTATTAAACGATATTAACCGGGACCAAAGATTTGACGTGCCTTCTTAAGCACGAAGCGCCGAAAAAATGTACATATGACTAGACTTTTATATGGATTACTAGCTGTGCCCGCGACTTGGTACGCCCGCTTTGTATGGAAAACACGCAGTGTCGAACAGACTGAAAACGCTTTTCCGCGCGTAGGAGCGGGATCTGCTTACCCGCGCGCGGATGCGTGATTCGCATTGTCTGATCTTTGTTATTGTATGGAAAACACGATTCCGCGCGCGAGCTAGCAGATCGAGAAGCATTTTCAGTATGTTCGACACTGCGTGTTTTCCATACAAACTGAGGTACATACTCAGTATTAAAATGGTTTGCGTGATTATTTCTAACCTCGGCTGGACACCAGGTAATCAAAAACTCTGTCAAATAAATAATCACTTTAAGATCGGTTAAAAACGATCAAAGTTCAATTTCCTGCCTACTCCCCAAAGTCAGGTGGCATGATTCTTTGTATCGTAACTATAAGTTTAAGTAATGCTAAGTAAAACAAAAAAAAAACTTAAAATCGGTTACAAAGTATCCTAAGTTGCAACCCGGGTAACACACAGTTGAATAAAAAAAGTCCCATCGAAATTGATTCAATAGTTTTTTCGTGATGTGGTAACATACAGATAGACAAACAGACAAAAATTTAAAAAAAAGTCGTTTTGATCTTTATATTGTTAACAATGCCTCCTGCAATTATTTTTTTGTAAAAATACTCAATGTACAGACAACGACCCTTCTAGAGATTTATTATATGTAATAATGGCCAGTATTTTGTCAAAGTTCGGGTTTAGATGAAAATACTAGTTTTTTGTGAAAAAGACCTATTTCATCATAAGCCTGCGACATATAAAAGATTAATCTAAGTATATTTAAAATATTCATTAATACATTATGAAATTTCCGAACCCATTAGTTACTTCATTGTCCGTGCCGTAGAGGTAAGTATGTTTTAAATAATGGACGAGTCAGCGGTTATGTATTTGATTATCTATGATCTTAACAAAAAAAATACCATACATATAAATATATAAATACATATAATCACGCCTTTATCTTTATGAGGCAGGCATAGCGTATACGACCTAAACAAGGTCGTTCCGCTACGTCTGACAAAGTTTTGAGGGTTATTTAAGATAGATTTTTAGGTATATTGCTGTAGTGACAGGTTGTCAGTCCATCGCCTAAATAACAATATACTGAAACCCTCGGATCCCTTAGAGTACAGAAGAGAGATAAAGTGACAGTCCCTCCTACGGGCTATAGGCAGCTTTTGAAGTTGTTGGCGGTGTTCTGATACATGGTCATACTTGCGCAGACCAAAAATGCCTCCGTGGTCTAGTGGCTAGTGCCATGGAATCCCGATCCGGAGGTCCTGGGTTTGATTCCCGGGGGGGAAAACACACCTTAATGAAATGAAATAAAATTAATATCACGGGACATTTTAGAATTTAGACACTGCGTTTGGCCGTAAGACATTCATCCATCACAAGACACAGAAGATTACGGTCAATTTAGTTTATATATTTTATACTTAGGGTTTCTATATAGAAATCTATAATTTAAATTACGAAATTACTTCTCTTACTGTATATCATATCATATTAATCTGCTATCTGCTATTATAACTATGAAACCACTTATGTTCCCGTCATGATATGCGAGATTTGGAAAATACTGAGACAGATGTACCGCTAAAAATGCCAAAAAATAATATATTATTATCTCAATTTTGTATTTGTTGCAGAAACACGTATTGTTATCGTAAGCACGCACATCCATAGCATGTCACACGGCGTCAGTCTAAATCCAATTTCTATGTGAACGTGATCATTTTCCGTTCCAATGAACTATCAGTATTTTTGCACATGCGATGGTTGTACGGCACCAACATATAGATGTATCTGACGTTCACTCGAAATGATATTCGTTCGCGCGGATATTTTCCTATCTGAAATTCATTTTGCGAATTTACATGCTTGTTTTCCTTTTTGGTTGTATAATTTCTTTACACAAAAAAATAAATACATTGAATCGATATTGGTTTTGCGGGGTGCATATTTGAATCTAACACTTTTAGCTATGGACATCGTTTGAATTGTGGCAGAAGTATAAGTAATCTGTGCTAAGAGTGTGTCTTAGCACAAATTACTTATACTTCGTCCATGTTGGACTAAGAGCGAGAGAAAAACACAGAATGTGCCAGCTGGGACAGCTGTAAAACATCCCGGGCATGTTGTAAAACATTCAGATCATATCATCATCATATATCATCGCCTTATTTGCAGTATTCTGATACTGCAATTTAGGCGATGAGCTGACAACCTGTCACTCTAGCAATATACCTACAAATCCAACTTAAATAAGCGTCAAAACTTTGTCATACGTGGCGTAGGGCCCTTTTTTAGATCGTTTAAGCTCTGTTTACCCCTAGGGATAAAATGCGTAATTATATGTATGAACGTATAATCTTATATGAGCGCAGCAGGCACCCAGACTCTTAGGTCATATAAGTCACAAAGAAATCACAGCTAGCCACGTTCTCCGTAACTCATAAACAAATGGGAACAAACGGTGCAATACGTCAGCGCATTGCATTTGATAAATCACTGGACTCGTCCGCCGGTCTGTCATCACGGCGATTACAAATTGCGACGCGTACGCCGCCTCCAGTGCCTCTCGATTGATGACCCCTGCCTCCGCCGGTTTAATTGCATTTTTTTTTATTACAGTTGTGGGCGCATTTGTATTTATTAGGTGAGTTGAACTTATTGATTAGATGTGAAAATGGATGCGTAGAGTGTATAAAAAATATAGAAAATTGTTTACCAAAAGTATATTTTAACAACTTCGAATAAAAAAGGCAGGGGTTCATCCTAATATTTTATTCAATTTAATTGAACCATAAAATAAAAATGAATGAAAATATGAAAGCATTGGTATTAATCATTTTTTGTTATAAATAAAATTAATGACGTGTGTCTCTCCAAAAAAAATATTTCTCTCTGTGCATTCATTAGCTATATTATGAATTAACCTACAAGCCTACAACCTAATACATACGTAGTTTTTATACAGTTTCTTAAAATATAACTGGCTGAATTACATGTCACATTACATTTTGATTAAGTACCGACAACAAATTATTTCCCTATATCCTAAAATTGTTAACGTTTATTTCTCAATTTAAATTACGAAACTTCAAAGATAAATACGATAACCAAAATTCCGATACCTACAAGATATAACTGAAAAAATATATAGATTTTATTTAGCTTAACCTACGTTCAACGTTCACAAGCTGCAAGTAAAGAAAATATTACTCATTCTTACATAAAGATCTTTTAAACCACTGGCGGATGCATAAAAATTATTTCTTTTAATCATATTACCAACAGGGTGTCCTCTTTAAAAGCAGTACACGAGCGGCATAACAAATATACGTTCATCGACAACATGAAAAGGAATTTCGATTTCATTCGCCACTTGAAATGTCACACTTAGCTTTTATTGATCTTCGTACATAAATGCAGCTACTAGCTGTGAATTGTTTCCTTGCAGACTTCTCAGAGGGTTTTCTACTAGGACAAAATTTTTAGAACGCAATATAAAGTTGGAAACATTGAAACCTTTACTGAAATGCGAGTAATTAATCTCAGCCCCAAATATCTTGTAATTATTTAATCATATTTCGTTTAACGTTCTGATTTTATTAAGATCATTTCCTTTGGTTAGTGCAGAGAATGTTAGTGCTTCAAAAGCCATACTCAAAATCATCGCTAGCAGAATCCAAGACAAGAGAAGTAATTGTATCGTATTTTTCTTTAACGGAATTCCTTTACCAAGTAAAGTTGAAATTGAATACGAAACAGACGTTAATATTCCATTACTCGGCGAATTTTGAAATACAAGCATTATGACAGCTATACATTATAAGAAGACAAAGAATATTAACAACCATGCACTTATTTTGAAAGCACTGAAAATAACAAACATGCCCCTATTCGGTCTCCTGTTGGTGACAATTATAAATTTATAGGTATTTTCAAAAGCATATTGTTTACAGTCGTTTATGGTCACGGCTCCTAATACAACATCCACAAGTCCCTCACGCAGTTTTGTCAGTAATTCAATTTTGTCTGATGTATTTATGTTAGTAGTTCCTAAAATGTGTGTATCAGATGCTTTGAAATAATCGATGATTTTTTTCAGTATATCTCCAAGAAGTGATACTTCTATTCCTAGATATTTGGTGCCATCCATTTTCTCTTTCTGCCGCGCGTTGGCTATGAAAGCAAATGGTGGTGCATCTCTGACTTCATACATCGTATCATTGTCTTGCAAGATTAAACCCTTTGCTTTACCTTCTTATCATTTTCTATGGAGCTGCAATTATACCTGCTGATGTTGTTGTCCATGAAACACCGTGTTGTTGATAGACTTTTATAGCATTGTACCTTATCATTAACAATTCTTAATGCCTTTACTCCAGTTTTAGTTACCTTATTTCTCTTAATGGCAACAAATATTTTGTAAACTTCTTGTTCATCATAAAAAACGATGATAATATTCGTCGATGGAGCCCAGTCTGGGCAAAGGCAATCAGATATAGTTATGTTCAGGTGTTGAACTTTTTTAACGAAGATAAGGTATTGAGCAAAGTCATTGGTTTCTTGTGTTTCGCATTTCGATTGCTGACATGTCATCAGTGTAATGAAATACGACAAGTTCATCAAATATTTGATGACGGATTTCATCAAATCTACTTGAAATGTGTTTTGACTTATATTTTGGTATAATATATTTATTTGTGACTTGTAAACTTTCTGATTGAAGAATTTTTCGAGATATTTTACTGTTTTTAATAATATGTGAAAAAAATTGTTAGTCATTTTCATTTCAGCTTCGTCAAAAGATAGGCTTATGTCCAGCAGTGGACGTCTCATGGCTGATGATGATGAATTACAACGGGTAACCCTGTTACTGTTATTAATATTACTACTTTTATAATTTTAAGTACTACTACATTTGAACCGCACCACTACAGTGTATCTGTGAATCTTCCATGTTGGACTGGGAGTGAGAGAAAAACATAGAATGTGCCAGCTGCATTTCCTCCCGAGCATGCTGTAAAAACCAGCTAAGGGATCTGAGGGTTTCAGTATATTGTAATTTAGGCGATGGGCTGACAACCTGTCACTACAGCAATATACGTACAAATCTTTCTTGAATGGCCCTCAAGACTTTGTCAGACATGGCAGAACGGCCTTTATGTAGGTCGTTTATGCTCTGCCTAAACCATTAGGGATAAAGGCGTGATTATATGTATGTATGTACTACAGTGTAACTTAATGATTGAAATGATAAATACGAGTGTTGACGACTCAATTTACTTAAAAGCCTAAAAACATAAATCTTTTCTTTTTATATGAATGTTTAAATAATTGAAATATTAACGTTAGGGTAGAAAGTTATTTACTGTTCATTTTGTTAAAATAACTTACATAATCATTGTGATTGACTGTATGATTACCTAATATTATACTTACAGATACTAATGTATATTTTTTTATTCCAATGTATATTTTTTTATTTTATAATCTATTCATATAATGTAGAAAATTATACGCCATTGTACTACAAAGTACCAGTCGAAGATAACTATATAGAAAGTGTGGATTTCTGCATCCAGTAAATATATGAGTTTACTTTGGCGCAATTCGCCAGCTCTAATTGAAAGCAAACAGTCGACACAAAGACTTAGGTCAGCGGAGCTTGAATAGTTAAACGCCTGCGAGCCATGTCACCCTAGTACTCCGGTTGTTGTGTAACAATGGCTTGCTCGTTTGAAGGGTGTTTTGAAGATCAAGACTTTGAATAATAAAGACCTTTTTACACACATACATAATCACATCTTTGAGCGTAAACGATCTAAACACAGGTCGTTCCGCCACATCTGACAGTTTTGAGGGTAATTTAAGATAGATTTGGTATATTGTATATTGTAGAAATATTGCTGAAGTGACAGGTTGTCAGCCCATCGGCTAAATTGCAATATAAGTACTAAAACCCTCGGATCCCTTAGCTAATTTTTAAAGCATGGCCGGGAGGAAATGCAGTTGGCTCATTCTATGTTTTTCTTTCGCTCATAGTCCAGCATGGAAAAAAATCTAAAAAATATTTGCTCTCAAAGTAAAAAAAATATGATAGTACCTACAACATAAGGTGTATAAAAAAGTATCATCAATATTTGAACCACATAATACTGTGGGTAGGTAAAATACAAATATTACTGTAAAATATTTTTTCCATGCTGGACTGGGAGCGAGAGAAAAACATAGAATGAGCAATGTGTTCCTCTGGGGCCGGACCACACTTTAGTACTCAGATGCTATTGTTCGAAATAATACCTACCTAAAGTATACTTTCTTCGGAATATATATATATTTTTAGTACCTCAAGAGATATCTTGTTAATTTACAATTTATGTGGTCCGGCCGCCAAGCAGTGCTCTCTGGCCGCGCCACCTCAATTTAAATAGAGTATAATGAATTATTAGTCAATCAATATCCCGAAAAAAAACTACCTAAAGAGTACCTTGCATACGACAAATATGGTCCAATAAACCCCTTTAGTTAAGGAGTTATTGGTCGTAGGGTGTGGTCCGGCTGGAAGGTATACTCTGCAGCAAGTCAATTTTGCAATATTTAATATTAACTATCCATGCATCAATTTATATGATAGTACCTTTTCTCTACTCTTCGTTGATACTTTTTTCTCTCAAAAAACTATTAATTTTGATTAATTAATCTTTAAAGTATGTGGCGCGGCTAGGGAGGATTACTTTCAGCAAATGTAACGAAATATGCTTTATTTCTTTATGCCAATGAAGACTGCATAATCATCATCATCATCGTATGGCGTTTTTTTTTTAAAATGCGACTTTTAAAATTTAAGACTGCATAATAAGTACTTTATAAAAAGACCTGGACTTCATTAAACTTTTATTTTTATTACCAACAATGATTTTGAAAAAGGTGCACTTTTTGGTTTTTGTTTACCTATCTACTAGAATAGGTAGTTAATTTGACGAAATAAGTGAAAATTTTGGTTTAAAGAAAACAATAAGTAGGTATACGAATAATAAATATATATTTTCATACGGAAAAATTGTTTTAAAAACTAGACAAAGTAGTCTATAGATTGAATTTAAGCATTTAATCCTTTAAACAAGAAATAATGAAAAAAGTGTGTACCAAAACCGCGTATTAAAAATATTGTCAATCAGTATTACAAATAAAGGAGTTTTGATGTTATTTTCCAACTTTAAAATGCAAGGCCTAAATTAAAAATAAACATTTTGATAAAAATAAGTTATAATTTACAATTTTGCGTATAAAATACAATGAACATTCATTAGCTGGTTTTTAGTCCTTGTAACTTTAGTACTTAAATCATCATATGTTTCCCAAGTATAATCCAGACGCTTGCAGTGAGCGACGTAATGGCGAATATTTGGTAAATACTCAATCACTGACAACAGTGTAAATAATTTTCCTTGTAATTTCATAGTGCCTGGAATGTCATTTAAATCAACGCTTAAATCAATTTCAAATATTAATAAGTCATTCAATGTGTAGTTAATAATTTGTTTACCGGTACATTTTACACCGTCATCATTACTTCGAACACATAGCACACCTGAATCAATCTCTAACATTGTTTGAGCCGATTCTTCAAGGGCTAAAATGCCTTTATCAGACAAAATTAGTTCATTCAGTGGCATATACGAAATTACTCGTTGAGATGTGGAGTTGTTCTGACTGCATTGTGTATTTGTGCATAGTTTTTCCGATATAACTATAGGAATATCTTTTAATAAAATTTTGTCTAAAACAAAAGTAATGTTCGACATACAATTTATAATGGTCAAGACATTTGTGATTGTTTTGTCAAAATAAGATTTGTTCATAATATTGGCTCGTATGCTGTATAAATTTATGGGATCTTTATTAGCAAGAGACTTAATAAGCGTCATAAAACCGGATGTTTTTGTTTCTATTAGTTTGCGGATGTTCATTCTATCTATATAAGCAACTGCTAAAGATTGCACCAGACAATCGAAGGCGCAAGTATTTTCTACAACTACGCCTTTAATACCAGTTGAACTACTACTTCCATTTACCAATAAATCAACCGAATTATTTTTGGACCGCATCACTCGCTTTTGTTTTTCCTGTTTTCCTATAGTCAGGCCTCGCCAGTTCTCCAGAAGGATGGGTTCATCAGACATGACAGATTCTTGCGAAAAGTCACTTGACTCAACTTTAGCTTTTTCAGTAGCCTTTGTTTTCTGTTCACTAATATCTTCACTGAATTTGTTCTTTAAATCCCCAGATATATATTCATGGTGCTTCATTAGGAATTCGTCCACCCGTAGTCTGTCGTTGGGACTTTTCAAAAGTGTTTTAATATTTTTGAAATAACTTTCCACGTCTGAACTGGTTGATGTCACATTTTCTGTATAAACAAATGACAACATCACATTTGACCAAATTGGCAATCTAGACATTAGCCTCTTGAAGGTATTAATAAAATCAGGTAGGTAATATAAATTTTCATATATCGTTTTTATCTCAGATAATTGCAATTCAAGTGAAACTTTGTCAACTTTCATGGTAAATTCTGTCATAAAGTCTGAGGTAACATTTTCAATTTCTTCTGAGTTGAGTAGGTCATTAATAATTGTATTCACTTCCTCATTCACCCTGACCTCATCATCATCTTCGTCTTCTATATTTGTATTATCTGTGTCTGTCTGTAGCAACTCCTGTAAGCTTTGGTTACATAACGTAGGATGGCCGTTAGAATCTTTTCCTGTGTATCTATTAAGTGCAATAACAATAAGATTCTCCATAATCAATTTGATTTCGCCGAACGATGAAGAATCTTTTATTTTGCAAATATATTTTATATAAAATTTCATAACCCTTTTGTCAACGTATTTGAAACATTGGTAATTATATAGTGTCTTCACAAAATGCGATGTGTCCAAGCGAATAAGGCAATGATTTGTTTTTCTTTTTTCTTTTTTCATTAGGACATCAAAGCAATATGCAATATAATCCTTGGTAGATTCAAAGTCAGTAAAAGCTTTAATGATTGCTCCAACTAATGCTGCCGAATCATCGCAAACTACTTCATCAGGAGTTTTCTTGGTGCCTATCCATTGTTTGAGCCATTTGTATATATTTTCTAAAGTATGCAAATCAGTTATCATTTGAGTTACCGGTACACAAGAATTTCCTGTTTGTAATACAGCCACGTAAAGAAAAATGTGCTTAGCCACATATATTTGTGCAGGATCTCTAGGAGGTATTATTTTTTTAAATATTGACCCTGTAGCGTCAATACTGAGCTTTATTCTTTTATTACAATTGACAAGATGACAGTAATATTTTTCTTGTAGATCCGTCCAATAATATAATATGAAAGGCAAAACACAAAATAATCGAATCACATTCTTGTATAAAGTACTACCCATAATCCATAATGAAAGTACAACATTCTTGTCCAAATAAGCTTCTTGTTTAGATCGTTGCCTGATATTCTGCAATGTCTTTAATGATGGTACAAATGGTGGCTCATAGGTGTCATCTTCGTTCATGACTTTATTTACTATTTTGTTCCGAATTACGATAGCATGTTCATTAATCAGTTTTTCAGACAGCTCTTCTTTTTTTTTTTTAGTCAATTTATTTTTAATTTTTGGATCATGCACAATATTTAAATCACCTACCTCAATGATACATTTGATTTTAGCATGAGTTTCTGACGCTTCTGTTGACTCTGCTCTAATTTTAGCTCCACATTGCTTACAATATCCACTGAATCGAATATTGTAATCAACAGCTAAACTGCGTTTAAATATCCAAGTACATTCTCGCCTTGTTTCCTTCCATAAAATCTCACTCATAACGTTTGTCCACTTATGTTGAGGTAAAACTGTCTTCTTGTGCCGCGTTACTGATGGTCTATCTTTATCTGTTCGCGGACAATAGCTAGTGACTGGTCTTATATTTTGCCAATCAGATAATGATATTTCAAAATTATAGTTATCTTGTACAGAAGACTTTGGTGAATCTAAGTCTTCAGATGTCAAATTATCATCATACTCTGGAGAAGAACTCTGTTTCATTGTTTTATTGAAGAAATAATCAAAATTCTTTTTTAAAGAAAGATAAATAGCTTTCACGCTCATTCGACATGATAAGTTTTTGCGAATATCAAGAAAAATCTTACTTGACGGTGGTGGCAGCAAATCTTTATCTTTAAGTTGGTCTTCATATTTCACGAACTCAGATTTTTGTTCATCAAGGGAAACTGATAGCACTTTCCCGCGTTTTTTCTTATTTTCACTCATTTTCGCTGCGGCCGATACAAAATAGTAGGAACAAACTACTGAAGTAAAAATATATTCAAGCGATGATAATAAAATAATAGCAAACTACCCCCGTACGTAAACTATTGTTATAACACCTGAACATTCTGCTAACATTGTAACGCCTATTCTATTAACTTGTAATACAAATTGCTAACAAAATATTGGAAGGCGTTTAAATTTATACTAAGTTCCGCAATTTATAAAACCTATTGTATTAACATTTTTTTATTTATTTCATTATGAAAATATATGTTTGTTATTCGTATATGTACTTATCGTTTATTTTAAACCAGAATTTTCACTTACTTATTTTTAAATTAACTACCTATTAGACCTAACCTACCTAGACTAGCCCGATAGCCTAGCTGGCAGTGACCCTGCCTGCTATACAGAAGGTCGTAGGAACGATCCCCATGCAACACAAGTAAATTACTTGTGTTAAGTCTGGGTGTTTCTATGTACAAAATTTTTCAAAATCATTGATGGTAATAAAAATAAAAGTTTATGTATGAAGTCCAGGTCTTTTTATAAAGTAGTAATTATGCAGTTTTCGTTGGCATAAATAAATAAAGCGTATTTCGTTATATTTGCTGAAAGAAATCCTCCCTAGCCGCGCCACATACTTTAAAGATTAATTAATCAAAATGAATAGTTTCTTGAGAGAAAAAAGTATCAACGAAGAGTAGAGAAAAGGTACTATTATATAAATTGATGCATGGATAGTTAATATTAAATATTGCAAAATTGACTTGCTGCAGAGTATACCTTCCAGCCGGACCACACCCTACGACCAATAACTCCTTAACTAAAGGGGTTTATTGGACCATATTTGTCGTATGCAAGGTACTCTTTAGGTAGTTTTTTTCGGGATATTGATTGACTAATAATTCATTATACTCTATTTAAATTGAGGTGGCGCGGCCAGAGAGCACTGCTTGGCGGCCGGACCACATAAATTGTTAATTAACAAGATATCTCTTGAGGTACTAAAAATATATATATATATATTCCGAAGAAAGTAGACTTTAGGTAGGTATTATTTCGAACAATAGCATCTGAGTACTAAAGTGTGGTCCGGCCACAGAGGAACACACGAATGAGCAAGCTGCATTTCCTGTTGGGCATGCTGTTGAAACCAACTTAGGCATCCGAGGGTTTCTGTGTATTGCAATTTAGGCGATGGGCTGTCACTACAGCAATATACCTACATATATATCTTAAATAACCCTCAAAACTTAGTTATACGTGGCGAACGACCTTTGTTTAGGTCGTTTACGCTTTGCTTACCCCATTAGGGATAAAAAGTGATTACATGCATTTATGAATAAAAATATTAACTTGTTATTAAAGTCGTAAAACAGAATTTGGTAAGCCAACAGCTCTGTAGTTAGGACATTTACGGACAGCGCTGGTTACTGTTACTCTGCCGTAGACTACCAACGCACGTTTTGTCTTACTAATTCTTGTTTAAGAAATTTAATAAAAAAAAATGTTTATTTATTTATTTAACAATTTATTGTACACTTAAAAAACAGGACATTATAAACAAAGACACAACAGGTACTGCTTATTTCTAAAAATAAATTTCTTACAGCAGACAGCAGATTTTAAATATGATTTCTTATAGCTTCCATACTGGACTGGGAGCGGTAAAATAACGTAGAATGTGCCAGCTGAATCTTCTCCCGGGCATGCTGTAAAAACCAGCTAAGGGATTCGAGGGTATATTGTAATTTAGGTGATGGGCTGACAACCTGTCACTACAGCAATATACAGTTCTATTTTAACCCTCAAATCTTGTCAGACGTGGTGCAACGATCTGTTTGGGTCGTCGACGCTCTGCCTACCCCATTAGGAATACAGGCGTGATAGTATGTTTGTATTTAGACCTCTAGAAGTAATATTTATTAATGTTACGCGGATAAAATTGCAAAAAAAAAATCCCTGTTAATAAAATAAAACTTCTGTAAAATACGTATACAATGAAAATCTATTACATAAATATAAACAAGATTTAAATAAATACCTGCATTAATATAAATAATAAAAAAAGTATAGCTATTTATATACATATAAATATATATACATAATTATATACCCTAAACACCGATTACTTTTTCTGGGAAAGATAAAGCTGTTTAAGTCGTCTTTTGAAGATGGCGAGAGCTATCATGAAATGTCGGAGAAGTGTGATGATGAAGAAGTTGTTATTTCATTTATTTAATGTGTGGTTTGTACTGTATATCACTATTACATAACGTGGTTTACAGGAATTTAGTACTTTATTTACACTCTGTATATTAGATAAGACGCATGGTATAATTGCTACAAAGACCGAAATTAAAACTACTTCACTAAAGTTGTGACAATTATAAGCTGATCGGAACCCAACGGATCGACTGGAAAATGCACAACTTACTTAGGGTGGGGATATTAAAAACCTCTTGCAGCACTTATCCGGGATTTGTTGAAGGGGTCAGAGCGGTTCTGACCAGCCTTTTATTCCGCTTTTTGAATTTTATCTACAACAATTCTTGCAAACTAAACTCTAAATCTAGATGTTCTTGAAAGTTTTGCAAACGCAAATTCAAAACCGAACGCAAAGAGAGAAAGAAAGATACCGATAAAATATAAATAAAATGCTGGTGCCATTTGACCGAGTTCTAGAGATAATCGTTTGGTATTATGACGTGTTAAATTTCCAATGGTAATAAGTCTAAACATTTTTGCTGTTTTAAAATAGAATAACACGAAACCTCTTGAAAGCATCATGGATGAAAACTGTAGTACAAAACTAATTGGATCCCCATTTCTGTGACAAAATACAAACGGTACCAGTTTAACATTTTCTAAAACCACGTGAAATAGTTCATCCTTGTCAGTAGCTACATAGTTTATGAGACTAACTATGTAGTGGTCATAGTACATCATGGTGGCAACATTACCGTTTTCATTATGAACGCGATCCAAGGGGTCATCAACCAAAACAATTTTGTTTTGAGGCAAATGACAGCCTGACACATTAAACCCATCTTTTATTAAAGGATAATATAGTTCGGAAAGATAAATTGTGTAATTGTTAACGCACAATTCACGCAATTCGTTGATTTGTTGATCGGCATCTCTTTTTGTTAGCTTTTTCACCGTCTGCGCTTCGAAACAAATTCTTAAAAAGATTGCTGTAACTATCCACGCCAAAAATAATATTTTTAAACTCTTACTATTTAATGGAATGCTTTTCCCCATAAGTGCTGCAAGTAAATAAAATGTTGATGTTACTCCATCGAGTTTTACGTAACGTCGCAGAGCCAAAGAGGTTATTAAAAGAACCCAACGGATCGACTGGAAAATGCACAACTTACTTAGGGTGGGGATATTAAAAACCTCTTGCAGCACTTATCCGGGATTTGTTGAAGGGGTCAGAGCGGTTCTGACCAGCCTTTTATTTCGCTTTATGAATTTTATCTACAACAATTCTTGCAAACTAAACTCTAAATCTAGATGTTCTTGAAAGTTTTGCAAACGCAATTTCAAAACCGAATGCAAAGAGAGAAAGAAAGATACCGATAAAGTATAAATAAAATGCTGGTGCCATTTGAATTTCAATTTTGAAGTACATAGTGTACTTAGATTTATCATTTTTATTAATGACATTTTATTTTAGTGACTTTTACTGTAATTAATGACATTTAATTTATGACGTATGTACTTTTATAGTGTCGAATTTAGTATGGAATTGATTTTCTTTTGTATTGATTTTATGTATGTTATTTCGAACACAATTTGTTAATTGTTTACGAATAAATAAACTTGAAACTTTGACCGAGTTCTAGAGATAATCGTTTGGTATTATGACGTGTTAAATTTCCAATGGTAATAAGTCTAAACATATTTGCTGTTTTAAAATAGAATAACACGAAACCTCTTGAAAGCATCATAGATGAAAACTGTAGTACAAAACTAATTGGATCCCCATTTCTGTGACAAAATACAAACGGTACCAGTTTAACATTTTCTGAAACCACGTGAAATAGTTCTTCCTTGTCAGTAGCTACATAGTTTATGAGACTAAATATGTAGTGGTCATAGTACATCATGGTGGCAACATTACCGTTTTCATTATGAACGCGATCCAAGGGGTCATCAACCAAAACAATTTTGTTTTGAGGCAAATGACAGCCTGACACATTAAACCCATCTTTCATTAAAGGATAATATAGTTTGGAAAGATAAATTGTGTAATTGTTAACGCACAATTCACGCAATTCGTTGATTTGTTGATCGGCATCTCTTTTTGTTAGCTTTTTCACCGTCTGCGCTTCGAAACAAATTCTTAAAAAGATTGCTGTAACTATCCACGCCAAAAATAATATTTTTAAACTCTTACTATTTAATGGAATGCTTTTCCCCATAAGTGCTGCAAGTAAATAAAATGTTGATGTTACTCCATCGAGTTTTACGTAACGTCGCAGAGCCAAAGAGGTTATTAAAAGTATTAAGGCAATGGATAAAATAAATATCCACAAATCTAGTTCAAAAACGGTAAACACGCTAAATACATTCATGACCTGTTGTTTTCTTGTTATAGCTACAAATCGTGATCCGAATATAGGATAAGTATATTCGGCCCCTGCTGCACATTCCCCAATGTATATGGCTCCTAATAAAATATCTGCTCGACCTTCTTGAAGTTCTTTTAGCAATCCCGTTCTTTGTCCCGTTCTTTTATTATATGTCCCTTAATGACTTATATTTGATGCTTTGAATTTGATGGTACTAGGTAGCCGCAATATTTCTCCAAGTATAGCTACTTCTATGCCTATATATTTTGCACCAGGCATCAGTTTGGCTTGTTTCTCGTCGGGTTTCATAGTAAAAGGTGGTGCAACTCGGACACCATATGTGTATTCGCATTGTAATAGGTCTCTAATATAAGTCTTTATGTTTACTTGTTTACCCGGATTGCTACAATCATATGGTATTGTTTCATTTACAGTTTCTAATTTAGCACATCTTGGTAGGCCAGTACGATAATACAATTTGTTATCTGCAATTGTTAAAACATTGGCTCTGTTTGCCGGTACAACATTCTTTTGTAAGACTTTTAACATGCGATATATTTCGTCTTTTTCTGGGGTTATTACAACAAACTGCGTATGGGATGACCAATGGCAGATGCATTTCATCAGAATGTTATCCAACTGTTGGGAATGATTTGCGAAGATCACAAACTGTTGGTAACTTTTTCTAACTACTGTAGCACATTCATCAAGACATAGACGTGATATCACTGTAAAACCAAAATTCATCAAAGTTTTTGTAATCCCACCGAAACTTGCGTTCTTCTTCTGTCGAGTGGGTATTGAGTCTATCGACCCGACGTTTGCGTCATGGGTTCTATATGAAATTACTTCGTTAGTAATCAGTTTTTCTTTCAAATACCTTACAATACATTCTGTATACTTTATCTTCAGTTTTGGTTCAAGGGCGTCAATGATCTTCTCGTTTGCTTGACATGTATTTAACAACATCATCAAAAGTAGCACTAATACCAAATATTTCATCTTTGTTTTTGATTTTAAGTTGATTTAGTCAAGTTTTAGAGTAAAAGATATTCAAATATGTGTACCTTGCTGTAGATCACACACTCAAGTGTTTATTCCTTTTTCTTATCGACACGTTAAGGTTACTTAGATAAGTGCTATTTATTTAAAAGGTTATATATGTCGCAGGCTTATGGCTTATTCTGAAATAGTTTTTTGTTCAAAAGACTAGGATGTTGATCAAAACTAGCGATGCAAAATTACGTAATGTTACCAAATACGCCGGTAAAATATGGGAATTTTACCGTCTTTTGTATAGATTACGGTAAAATTACCGGTGACTTATGACGTTTTAAGAGAAACTTTTATGAAAACTCGACTATTATGAGAAAAATTTACCAGTTTTCAGAAAAGTTGTTCAGTTTTGTAAATAGATGTTCTGTTTAGAGAAATGTTGTTAAGTATTCAGAAAAGGTGTTCAGATTTGGGAAAAGTAAATCATATTGAGAAATGCAGTTAAGTTTTTCAGTTTAAGATATTTTGTTCAGATTTGAGAAAGGTTATTAAGTTTTAACAAAATTTGTTTAGTTTTAAGAGCAGTTGTCAGTTTCAGAAATGTTTATCACTTTTGAGCAAGCTGGTTCAGTTTTAAGAAAAGTGGTTCAGTTTTGAGAAAAGATTTTCAGTTTTGAGAAAGGTCGTTTGGTTTTGAGAAAATTTGTTCAATTTGACAAAAGTTGTTCAGTTTTAAGCGCAGTTGTTCAGTTGTAAGATATGATGTTCAGTTTGAGAAATGCTGTTCAGTTTCGAAAAAAGTTGTTTAGTTTTGAGATAAGTTTTTTAAATTGTAAAACGTTGTTCAGTGTAGAGTGTAGAACACACATTTACAACGATTAGCAACCTTTTCTTTCAAAGGTCATTTGTGCAATATTTATGGGTGTACTGTATGAGAGTAGATAAGTATTATATGCAACTGTTCGTAACTAGGTATTAAAACAATAGTGTGATGCTATTAAGAAACTCACATTCGTATTTTAATACCCCTTATTACGCAGCAGTTGCATGAATAGCTGTTACTACGTGGGACACTCAGAAAGTTTTGCCGCACTAAAAAAAAATGTTTTACAGGTACATATATTTTTATTAAATCTTTTCAAAGTACTCTCCACCAGCCTCTATACAAAGATTCATGCGTCTGAACCAGTTTTCAAAACACTTTTTCCAGTCCGCCGTAGACACCTCGTTTACAGCCTGCTCGAACGCAGCTAGCGCATCTTCCGGCGACGAAAATTGTATCCCCTTGAGCTGATTTTTTATTTTTGGAAATAAAAAGAAGTCACACGGTGCTAGATCAGGGCTGTAAGGAGGGTGACCCAGGAGTTTGACTGGTGTGCTGTCCAGGAAGTCCCTCGTTTTGAGCGCGGTGTGTGCAGGCGCATTGTCGTGGTGGAGCAGTAGTCCGCGGAGCCCTGTGTTTGGTCGCTTGTTGCTCACAACAGAAAAAACTTCTGGTAAACATTTGGTAGTATACCATTCGGCGTTAATGCTTCTTTGATCTCGTAAGGGAATTGAGGCCAAGTGGCCTGTCAAATTAAAAAAGCTGGCGATCAAAATCTTCCCCCCGCTTCGAGATCGCTTCACTTTGGTAGGCGTTGGTTCATTTTGAAACACCCAAACTGTCGACTGGCGCTTGGTTTCTGGATCGTATTGTTAAATCCAGGTCTCATCACCTGTTACGATTTCGTAAACACGCCGAGACGACCCTGCTTCAAATTTGTTCAGCATATCACGGCACCATTCCACCCGGGCCTGCTTCTGAGCGTCGGTGAGGTAGTGCGGCACCCAGCGCGATACTATCCTCCTCACGCGAAGATGCCCATGTAGAATCTCGTGAACGCTTCCCGATCCAATCTTTAATATGTGCTGAATCTCCTGATATGTAATTCGCCTATTATCTTGGATTAAATTTTTCACTGCTAGCACGTTTTCTTCCGTAATAGCCGTCAAAGGGCGACCGCTTCTTTCTTCATCCCCCAAGGTTGGTCGACCGCGCCTAAATTCGTTATACCAACGATACACGGTTGCCTTGGAGGGGTTTTCATCCATAAATGACATTTGAAGTCTATCGAACGATTCATCCGGTTTCAGGCGACACTTGAAATCGTAAAAAATCATAGCTCTAAAATGTTCCCGGCGCAGATCCATTTTTCAGTAAGACACGATACTTTGAATTGGCTCGAAAAAAATGTGGAGGGAAATTTTGAAAATGGAACACACATATTTTTACATACAAGTAATCATATTTTCAAAAAAGATTCTAACCGGCCAGTCTGCCATATATAAAAACTATTTATCGCAATACTTTCTGAGTGGCCTGGTATACTAGGCATTATACGTACTGCCCACCTACCCCATTAGAGATAAAGACGTGACTGGGTATGTACCTATGTATGTATGTCTGTATATACAAAGCTGCTGCCGCATATTTTGAGTAGTCGTGTAATACGGATAATAATAACATTTTATGGATAATATGATATTTTAAGGTAAATTTCGTTTTTACCATAGTTTACCGGGGTTATTTTACCGCCTAACATCTCTAATCAAAACCCGGAATTACTAGTCATAAGTCCAGAGAAAAATAAAGTATTTTGTCAAAATCTTAAGAAAATCCGGAATTTTGATCAAAGAACTGGATTTTCCAAGTGTTTTGACAAAATACTGGACGATTATATGGATTCATCATCTCCTATAGCCTTATCCCGTAGCTCTCGGGTCAGCTACCTAATCTAGGTGATTGAACGAGGTTACTGGTTATTACACACAGCGACTGCAATCTGACCTCCGCAACCCAGAAGGAAAACCAGACCCAATACAAAATTAGGTCAGATTTTTCAAGCTGCTAATGCTTAGCATTAGCTTCTGTGATGGTTTAACGACTAATATCTTCGGTATTAAACAATATTAACCGGGACCAAAGATTTGACGTGCCTTCTTAAGCACGAAGCGCCGAAAAAATGTACATATGACTAGACTTTTATATGGATTACTAGCTGTGCCCGCGACTTGGTACGCCCGCTTTGTATGGAAAACACGCAGTGTCGAACAGACTGAAAACGCTTTTCCGCGCGTAGGAGCGGGATCTGCTTACCCGCGCGCGGATGCGTGATTCGCATTGTCTGATCTTTGTTATTGTATGGAAAACACGATTCCGCGCGCGAGCTAGCAGATCGAGAAGCGTTTTCAGTATGTTCGACCCTGCGTGTTTTCCATACAAACTGAGGTACATACTCAGTATTAGAATGGTTTGCGTGATTATTTCTAACCTAGGCTGGACACCAGGTAATTAAAAAACTCTGTCAAATAAAAAATCACTTTCAGATCGGTTAAAAACGATCAAAGTTCAATTTCCTGCCTACTCCCCAAAGTCAGGTAGCATGATTCTTTGTATTGTAACTATAAGTTTAAGTAATGCTAAGTAAAACAAAAAAAAAACATAAAATCGGTTAAAAAGTATCCTAAGTTGCAACCCGGGTAACACACAGTTGAATAAAAAAGTCCCATCGAAATCGATTCAGTAGTTTTTGCGTGATGTGGTAACATACAGATAGACAAACAGACAAATCATTTAAAAAAAGTCGTTTTGATCTTTATATTGTTAACAATGCCTCCTGCTATTTTTTTTTTGTAAAAATATTCAATGTACAGACACGACCCTTCTAGAGATATATTATATGTATAGATGGCCAGTATTTTGTCAAAGTTCGGGTTTAGATGAAAATGCTAGTTTTTTGAAAAAAAAACCTATTTCATCATAAGCCTGCGACATATAAAAGATTAGTCTAAGTATATTTAAAATATTCATTAATACATTATGAAATTTCCGAACCCATTAGTTACTTCATTGTCCGTGCCGTAGAGGTAAGTATGTTTTAAATAATGGACGAGTCAGCGGTTATGTATTTGATTATCTATGATCTTAACAAAAAATACCGTACATATAAATATATAAATACATACAATCACGCCTCTATCTTTATGAGGCAGGCATAGCGTATACGACCTAAACAAGGTCGTTCCGCTACGTCTGACAAAGTTTTGATGGTTATTTAAGATAGATTTTTAGGTATATTGCTGTAGTGACAGGTTGTCAGTCCATCGCCTAAATAACAATATACTGAAACCCTCGGATCCCTTAGAGTACAGAAGAGAGATAAAGTGACAGTCCCTCCTACGGGCTATAGGCAGCCATTGAAGTTGTTGGCGATGTTCTGATACATGATCATACTTGCGCAGACCAAAAATGCCTCCGTGGTCTAGTGGCTAGTGCCATGGAATCCCGATCCGGAGGTCCTGGGTTCGATTCCCGGGGGGGAAAACACACCTTAATGAAATGAAATAAAATTAATATCACGGGACATTTTAGAATTTAGACACTGTGTTTGGCCGTAAGACATTCATCCATCACAAGACACAGAAGATTATGGTCAATTTAGTTAATATATTTTATACTTAGGGTTTCTATATAGAAATCTATGATTTAAATTACGAAATTACTTCTCTTACTGTATATCAGATCAATCTGCTATTATAACTATGAAACCACTTATGTTCCCGTCATGATATGCGAGATTTGAAAAAGACTGAGACAGATGTACCGCTAAAAATGCCAAAAAATAATATATTATTATCTCAATTTTGTATTTGTTGCAGAAACACGTATTGTTATCGTAAGCACGCACATCCATAGCATGTCACACGGCGTCAGTCTAAATCCAATTTCTATGTGAACGTGATCATTTTCCGTTCCAATGAACTATCAGTATTTTTGCACATGCGATGGTTGTACGGCATCGACATATAGATGTAGCGGACGTTCACTCGAAATGATATTCGTTCGCGCGAATATTTTCCTATCTGACATTCATTTTGCGAATTTACATTCTTGTTCTCCTTTTCGGGTGTATATTTTTTTTTACATTAAAAGAAATACATTGAATCGATATTTGTTTTGCGGGGTGCATATTTGAATCCGAATTGTGAAAAGCACACTCTTATCACAGATTATTATACTTCTTACATGCTGGACTGGGAGCGAGAGAAAAAGATAGAATGTGCCAGCTGTCCCTCTCGTGCATGCTGTAAAATACAGCTATGGGATCTGAAGGTTTACTGAAACTCTTAGCTCATATCATCATCATATATCATTGCCTAAATTGCAGTATACTGATACTGCAATTTAGGCGATGGGCTGACATACTGTCACAACAGCAATATACTTACAAATCTAACTTAAATAAGCGTCAAAACTTTGTCACACGTGGCGTGGGGCCCTTTTTTAGATCGTTCAAGCTCTGCCTACCCCTAGGGATAAATGCGTGATTATAATGCATGTAGGTATGAACTTATATGAGCGCAGCAGGGACCCAGACTCGTAGGTTCTCCGTAACTCATAAACAAATGGGAACAAACGGTGCAATACGTCAGCGCTTTGCATTTGATAAATCACTGGACTCGTTCGCCGGTCTGTCATCACGGCGATGACAAATTGCGACGCGTACGCCGCCTCCAGTGCCTCTCGATTGATGACCCCTGCCTCCGCCGGTTTAATTGCATTTTTTTAATACAGTTGTAGGTGCATTTGTATTTATTAGGTGAGTTGAACTTATTGATACGATGTGAAAATGGATGCGTAGAGGGTATAAAGAAAAATATATTAAATTGTATACCAAAAATATATTTTAACAACTTCGAATAAATTAGGCATGGAGGAACTCTGCCTAATTTATTCGAAGTTATTGAGGTTTATCTTCATATTTTATTCAATTCACCTAAACCATAAAATAGTAATGATCGAAAATATAAAGGAATTACTATTAACCATTTTTCATTTAAACAAATAAAATTAATCACGTGTGTCTCTCCAAAAAAATATGTCTTTATGTGCATTCATTAGCTATATAATAAATCAACCTACAAGCCTGTAACCTAATACATACGCAGTATTCATCCAGTTTCTTAAAATAGAACGGGCTGAATTACATGTCACATTACATTTTGATTAAGTGCCGACAACAAATTATTTACCTATATCCTAAAATTGTTAATGTTTATTTTTCAATTTAAAATACAAAACTTCAAAGATAAATACGATAACAGAAACTCCGATAGGTACCTACAAGATATAACTGAAAAATTATGTAGCGTAAGACCTAACATACATTCAACGTTCACAAGCTGCAAGTAGAGGTACAGTTCCAGGAAATTATCACTCATTTCTAAATTACAATGTTTTAAACCACTGGCGGGTAGATAAATTATTTCTTTAAATCATATTACCAACAGACACCCTGTTGGTAATATAACCCATCTATGACACCTCTTTAAAAGCAGTACACGAATAGTGTAACACATATAGGTTCATCGACAACATGAAAAGGAATTTCGGTTTCATTCGCCACTTGAAATGCCACACTTAGCTTATATTGATCTTCGTACATAAATGCAGCTACTAGCTGTGAATTGTTTCCTTGCAGACTTTTCTGAGGGTCTTCTACTAGGACAAAATTTTCAGAACGCAATATACAGTTGGAAACATTGAGACCGTTTCTGAAATGCGTGTAATTAATCTCAGCGCCAAATATCGTGTAATTATTTAAACATATTTTGTCTTAAATTCTGATTTATTAAGATCTTTTCCTTTGGTTAGTGCAGAGAATGTTAGTGCTTCAAAAGCCATCATTAAAAACATCGCTAGCAGAATCCAACCCAAAAGGAGTAATTGTATCGAATTCTTCTTTAACGGAACTTTACCAAGTAAAGCAGAAATTGAATACGAAACAGACGTTAATATTCCAATATAAGTCGATTTTTGAAATACGATCATTATGTCATCGATTAATAATACGAAAACAGAGAATATTAACAACCATGCACTTATTTTAAAAACGCTGAATATAACAAACATGTCCTTATTCAGTCTCCTGTTGGTGACAATTATAATTTTAGAAGATAGGATAGGATAGGTATTTTCAAAAGAATATTGCTTACAGTCGTTTATGGTCACGGCTCCTAATACAACATCCACACGTCCCTCACGCAGTTCTGTCAGTAATCCAATTTTGTCTGATGTATTTCCGTTAGGAGTTCCTAAAATGTGTGTATCAGATGCTTTTAAACCAATGATGCTTTTTATCAGTATATCTCCAAGAAGTGATACTTCTATTTCTAGATATTTGGCGCCATCTATTTTCTCTTTCTGCCGCGCGTTAGCTATGGAAACAAATGGTGGTGCAACTCTGACTCCATACATCGTATCATTGTTTTGCAAGATTAAACCCTTTCCTCGACCTTTCTTAACATTTTCTATGGCACTGCAATTATACCTGCTGATGTTGTTGTCCATGAAACACCGTGTTGTTGATAGACTTTCATAGCATTGCATCTTATCATTCACAAATCTTAATGCCGTTACTCCAGTTTTAGTTTCCATATTTCTCTTAACGGCAACAAATATTTTGTAAACTTCTTGTTCGTTTTAAAAGACGATGATAATATTAGTCGATGGAGGCCAATCTGGGCAAAGGCAATCAGATATAGTTTGGTCCAGGTGTTGAACATTTTTAACGAAGATAAGGTATTGATCAAAGTCATTGGTTTCTTGTGTTTCGCATTTTGATTGCTGACATGTCATCAGTCTAGATAGTGGGATAAGACAAGTTCGTCAAATATTTGATGATGGATTTCATCAAATCTACTGACAATTTGGTAATTTTCCTTTGAGCTTCGCCAAAGGATAGTGATAAAATTATAATAACCGTGAATATTACAAGTTTTACTACGTAATTTAAACCGCACCACTACAGTGTAACTTAATGATGAAATGACAAATACGATTGTGGACGACTCAATTTACTTAAAAGCCTAAAAACATTAACCTTTTTTTTATATGAATGTTTCAATAATTGAAATATATATGTTTATGTAGAAGAGCCCGATGGTGTAGTGGATAGGGCCGCTGCCTCCTGAGCGGGAGGTCGTGGTTCGAATCCCACCACGTACCAATGTGTTTTTCGGTTTTCGAATTTCATATGTACGTTTATTCGGCGCTTTTTCCGTGCTTCGGAAGGCACGTTAAGCCGTTGGTCCCGGTTAATATCGTTTAATACCATAGATATTAGTCGTTAAGCCATGACAGAGGCCAATGCTAAGCATTGGTGGCTTGAAAACTCTGACCTAATCTAGGATTGGGTCTGGTTTCCCTTCTGGGTTGCGGAGGTCAGATGGCAGTCGCTCTGTGTAAAAACCAGTAGCCTCGTTCAATCCCCTAGATTAGGTAGCCGACCCCGTGAGATACGGGATAAGGCTAGGGAGATGATGATGTTTATGTAGAAAGTTATTTACTGTTAATTTTGTAAAAAATAACATAATCATTATAACTTACATAATCATTGTGATTGACTGTATGATTACCTAATATTATACTTAAAGATAGTATTTTTTTTTCCATGTCTGTAAGAAAATAAAATTAAATAATCTATTCATATCATCTTATATTATCTTATCTAGCCATTAGTGTCCCACTGCTGGGCAAAGGCCTCTCTCCGGTCTCTCCACGACTCTCTGTCCTGTGCCTGTTCCGGCCAGTTTTCCAGGACGGCATCGAGTTCGGCTCGCCACCGCCATCTGGGTCGGCCACGCCGCCGCTTGTCTTTTCTGGGCTTCCACGGTGGTAATTTTAGCCTAATAATAATAATTCGTCTGGCATGCGATATACGTGACCTGCCCAGTCCCATTTTAGCTTAGCTACTGCACGGGTTACATCCGCTATACCTGTTTTGGAGCGTATTATGGCGTTTCGGACTTTGTCCATCAGTTTTAAGCCGAGTATACTACGCTCCATGGCTCGTTGGCAGACCCCGAGTCTGAATCTCTGAGCTTCCGTCAAAGACCAAGTCTGAGCCCCATATGTCAGTATCGGAAGAATGCACATGTCCATGAGCTTGCGTTTTAATGATAAAGGCAATTCACCTTTCATATGGTCCTTCATCGACCAATAACTCCTCCAGGCGTTTTCTAAACGTCGCGCCACTTCTTTCTCTTGGCGAGCCTGGAAGGAAATTAACTGGCCGAGGTAAATGTACTCATGGACATATTCCATTCTTCCGCCATCGACTGTTACTGTCCTCTCGATGCTATTCGACATGAGTTTGGTCTTGACATATTCAGCATCGAGGCTCGCGGTGCTTAGATCTTGCAGCATGAGCTCTAGTTCTGTAGCGGATGTAGAGAGCAAGACAATATCGTCCGCGAATCGAAGGTTTGTTAACTTCGCTGCGCCGACATCAACGTCTCGCCCCTCCCATGCAGCCGCCACAGTTCTAAAAATTTCCTCCAAGGCACTGGTGAACTGGTGGCAATGGTAAACTATTCATATAATGTAGAAAAATATACGCCATTGTACTACTAAGTACCAGTCGTAGAAAAATATATAGAGAGTGTGGATATCTGCATCCAGTAAATATATGTGTTTACTTTGGCGCAAAATACAAATCCATCTTGAATAACCCTCAAAACTTTGTCAGACCTGGCGGAACGACCTTTGCTTAGGTCGTTTACGCTCTGCCTACCCCATAAGGGATAAAGGCGTGATTATATGTATGTATGTATGTATGTTACTTTGGCGCAATTTGCCAGCTCTAATTGAAAGCAAACAGTCGACACAAAGACTTAGGCCAGCAGAGCTTGAATAGTTAAACGCCTGCGAGCCATGTCACCCTAGTACTCTGGTAGTTGTGTAACAATGGCTTGCTCGTTTGAAGGGTGTTTTGAAGATCAAGGCTGAATAAAAAAGACCTTTTTACACACATACATATAATCACGCCTTTGAGCGTAATCGATCTAACTAAACACAGGTCGTTCCGCCACATCTGACAAAGTTTTGAGGGTTATTTAAGATAGATTTGTAGGTATATTGCTGAAGTGACAGGTTGTCAGCCCATCGGCTAAATTGCAATATAAGTACTAAAACCCTCGGATCCCTTAGCTGGTTTTTAAAGCATGGCCGGGAGGAAATGCAGTTGGCACATTCTATGTTTTTCTTTCGCTCATAGTCCAGCATGGAAGAAAATCTAAAAAAATATTTGCTCTCAAAGTAAAAAAAATATGATAGTACCTACAACATAAGGTGTATAAAAAAGTATCATCAATATTTGAACCACATAATACTGTGGGTAGGTGAAATACAAATAAATGGTTACGCAATTTTTTGCCACACAAAACGAACTTTATTAAGGAAATCGTATAATTAGGTGGTCCATTACCACAACTTATTTACTAAAACTATTTAAAGCAAAAAAATTTATTACAGGGTGTAAAAAAAAGTACTGCGTTCCATGCAATCCAATATATTAGTGATATATTACGCCACAACAAAGACAAAACAAAGGTCGTTCGCCACGTCTAACTAAGTTTTGAGGGTTATTTAAGATATATTTGTAGGTATATTGCTGCAGTGACAGCCCATCGCCTAAATTGCAATTCACAGAAACCCTCGGATCCCTAAGTTGGTTTCAACAGCATGCCCAACAGGAAATGCAGCTTGCTCCTTCTATGTTTTTCTCTCGCTCCCAGTCTAGCATGGAAGTAATATTTTACAGTAATATTTTTATTTATTTTATTTTATTTGTGGTTTGTACTGTATATCACTAATACATAACGTGGTTTACAGGAATTTAGTACTTTATTTACACTCTGTATATTAGATAAGACGCATGGTATAATTGCTACAAAGACCGAAATTAAAACTACTTCACTAAAGTTGTTACAATTATAAGCTGATCGGAACCCAACGGATCGACTGGAAAATGCACAACTTACTTAGGGTGGGGATATTAAAAACCTCTTGCAGCACTTATCCGGGATTTGTTGAAGGGGTCAGAGCGGTTCTGACCAGCCTTTTATTCAAATTAAACTAAAAAAAATTAAAATTAAATTATTAAAATTATTTGCAAACTAAACTCTAAATCTAGATGTTCTTGAAAGTTTTGCAAACGCAATTTCAAAACCGAACGCAAAGAGAGAAAGAAAGATACCGATAAAATATAAATAAAATGCTGGTGCCATTTGACCGAGTTCTAGAGATAATCGTTTGGTATTATGACGTGTTAAATTTCCAATGGTAATAAGTCTGAACATATTTGCTGTTTTAAAATAGAATAACACGAAACCTCTTGAAAGCATCATAGATGAAAACTGTAGTACAAAACTAATTGGATCCCCATTTCTGTGACAATATACAAACGGTACCAGTTTAACATTTTCTGAAACCACGTGAAATAGTTCTTCCTTGTCAGTAGCTACATAGTTTATGAGATTAAATATGTAGTGGTCATAGTACATCATGGTGGCAACATTACCGTTTTCATTATGAACGCGATCCAAGGGGTCATCAACCAAAACAATTTTGTTTTGAGGCAAATGACAGCCTGACACATTAAACCCATCTTTCATTAAAGGATAATATAGTTCGGAAAGATAAATTGTGTAATTGTTAACGCACAATTCACGCAATTCGTTGATTTGTTGATCGGCATCTCTTTTTGTTAGCTTTTTCACCGTCTGCGCTTCGAAACAAATTCTTAAAAAGATTGCTGTAACTATCCACGCCAAAAATAATATTTTTAAACTCTTACTATTTAATGGAATGCTTTTCCCCATAAGTGCTGCAAGTAAATAAAATGTTGATGTTACTCCATCGAGTTTTACGTAACGTCGCAGAGCCAAAGAGGTTATTAAAAGTATTAAGGCAATGGATAAAATAAATATCCACAAATCTAGTTCAAAAACGGTAAACACGCTAAATACATTCATGACCTGTTGTTTTCTTGTTATAGCTACAAATCGTGATCCGAATATAGGATAAGTATATTCGGCCCCTGCTGCACATTCCCCAATGTATATGGCTCCTAATAAAATATCTGCTCGACCTTCTTGAAGTTCTTTTAGCAATCCCGTTCTTTGTCCCGTTCTTTTATTATATGTCCCTAAATGACTTATATTTGATGCCTTGAATTTGATGGTATTAGGTAGCCGCAATATTTCTCCAAGTATAGCTACTTCTATGCCTATATATTTTGCACCAGGCATCAGTTTGGCTTGTTTCTCGTTGGGTTTCATAGTAAAAGGTGGTGCAACTCGGACACCATATGTGTATTCGCATTGTAATAGGTCTCTAATATTAGTCTTTGTGTTTACTTGTTTGCCGGGATTGCTACAATCATATGGTATTGTTTCATTTACGGTTTCTAATTTAGCACATCTTGGTAAGCCAGTACGATAATACAATTTGTTATCTGCAATTGTTAAAACATTGGCTCTGTTTGCCGGTACAACATACTTTTGTAAGACTTTTAACATGCGATATATTTCGTCTTTTTCTAGGGTTATTACAACAAACTGCGTATGAGATGACCATTGGCAGATGCATTTCATCAGAATGTTATCCAACTGTTGGGAATGATTTGCGAAGATCACAAACTGTTGGTAACTTTTTCTAATTACTGTAGCACATTCATCAAGACATAGACGTGATATCACTGTAAAGCCAAAATTCATCAAAGTTTTTGTCATCCCACCGAAACTTGCGTTCTTCTTCTGTCGAGTGGGTATTGAGTCTATCGACCCGACGTTTGCGTCATGGGTTCTATATGAAATTACTTCGTTAGTAATCAGTTTTTCTTTCAAATACCTTACAATACATTCTGTATACTTTATCTGCAGTTTTGGTTCAAGGGCGTCAATGATCTTCTCGTTTGCTTGACATGTATTTAACAACATCATCAAAAGTAGCACTAATACCAAATATTTCATCTTTGTTTTTGATTTTAAGTTGATTTAGTCAAGTTTTAAAGTAAAAGATATGTGTACCTTGCTGTAGATCACACACTCAAGTGTTTATTCCTTTTTCTAATCGACACGTTATGGTTACTTAGATAAGTGCTATTTATTTAAAAGGTTATATATGTCGCAGACTTATGGCATATTCTGAAATAGTTTTTTGTTCAAAAGACTAGGATGTTGATCAAAACTAGCGATGCAAAATTACGTTATGTTAAAATTACGTAAAATATGGGAATTTTACCGTCTTTTGTATAGATTACGGTAAAATTACCGGTGACAATGACGTTTTAAGAGGTACTTTTATGAAAACTCGACTATTAAGAGAAAAATTTACCAGTTTTCAGAAAAGTTGTTCAGTTTTGTAAATAGATGTTCTGTTTTGAGAAATGTTGTTAAGTATTTAGAAAAGTTGTTCAGATTTGGGAAAAGTAAATCAGTATTGAGAAATGCAGTTCAGTTTTTCAGTTTAAGATATTTTGTTCAGATTTGAGAAAGGTTATTCAGTTTTAACAAAATTTGTTTAGTTTTAAGAGCAGTTGTTCAGTTTTCAGAAATGTTTATCACTTTTGATTAAGCTGGTTCAGTTTTAAGAAAAAGGTTCAGTTTTGAGAAAAGATTTTCAGTTTCGAGAAAGGTCGTTTGGTTTTGAGAAAATATGTTCAATTTGACAAAAGTTGTTCAGTTTTAAGCGCAGTTGTTCAGTTGTAAGAAATGATGTTCAGTTTGAGAAATGCTGTTCAGTTTCGAAAAAAGTTGTTTAGTTTTGAGATAAGTTTTTTAAATTGTAAAACGTTGTTCAGTGTAGAGTGTAGAACACACATTTACAACGATTAGCAACCTTTTCTTTCCAAGGTCATTTGTGCAATATTTATGGGCGTACTGTATGAGAGTAGATAAGTATTGTATGCAATTGTTCGTAACTAGGTATAAAAACACTAGTGTGATGCTATTAAGAAACTCACATTCGTATTTTAATACCCCTTATTACGCAGCAGTTGCATGAATAGCTGTTACTATACTAGGCATTACACGTACTGCCTACCTACCCCATTAGATATAAAGTCGTGACTGGGTATGTACCTATGTATGTATGTCTGTATATACAATGCTGCTGCCGCATATTTTAAGTAGTCGTGTAATACGTTTTTTACTGATCATACCGTATTTTATGGATAATATAATATTTTAAGGTAAATTTCGTTTTAACCGTAGTTTACCGGGGTTATTTTACCGCCTTATATCTTTTATCAAAACCCGGAATTACTAGTCATAAGTCCAGAGAAATCTCAAGTAGTTTGCCAAAATCTTAAGAAAATCCGGAGTTTTGATCAAAGAACTGGATTTTCCAAGTGTTTTGACAAAATACTGGACGATTATATGGATTCATCATCTCCCATCGCCTTATCCCGTAGCTCCGGCGTTGGCTACCTAATCAAGGTGATTGAACGAGGCTACTGGTTTTTACAAACAGCGACTGCAATCTGACCTCCGCAACCCAGAAGAGAAACCAGACCCAATCCAAAATTAGGTTAGATTTTTCAAGCTAATGCTTACCACTGGCCTGTGACATGGCTTAACGACTAATATTTACGGTATTAAACGATATTAACCGGGACCAACGGTTTGACGTGCCTTCCGAAGCACGAAGCACCGAAAAAACAAACATATGACTAGACTATTAAATGGCCAGTATTTCGCCAAAGTTCTCGAACGGGTTTAGATGGAAATACTAGTTTTTCGTTAAAAATAACGATTTCATCATAAGCCTGCGACGTATAAAAGATTAGTCTAAGTATATTTAAAATATTCATTAATAGGTGCATTATGAAATTTCCAAACCCATTAGTTACTTCATTGTCCGTGCCGCGCCGTAGAGGTAAGTATGTATTAAATAATGGACGAGTCAGCGGTTATGTATTTGATTATCTATGAGCTGAACAAAAAAATACCATATATATATATATATATATAAATACATATAATCACGCCTCTATCCCCTATGAGGTAGGCAGAACGTATACGACCTAAAAAAGGTCGTTCCGCCACGTCTCACAAAGTTTTGAGGGTTATTTAAGATAGATTTTTAGGCATATTGCTGTAGTGACAGGTTGTCAGCCCATCGCCTAAATAACAATGTACTGAAACCCTCGGATCCCTTAGCCGGCTTTAACAGCATGCCTTGGAGGAAATGCAACTGGCATATTCTGTTTTTCCCTCGCTCCCAGTTCAGCATGGACAAAAATAATCCTGGTGACTAACATTTTACAGCTGAAATAAGTAGCTAAGGATAGTTCATCCAAGGGGGATAAGATCCTTCTATCTTAAATCTGTTATGATAGGGAGGGTAGTTTACTTATGACTTGAGCACGGTAACTGTTGGTATACGTCTGGGATATTGAGCTTGGTAACTTTTACCTCTATAATCTTAGGCTCGTATTTATAAAGCGATCTCAAGTTTTAGAGCAATATTAAGTACGGCTTTGACAGGCCATATTGTACTGAAATGACGTTTCTGATACCAACTCAAACTAGCTGTCAGTCTCAAGTGTTGTTTATCAATACGGGCCTGAGTCAGATTATTATAATATGTTCTAAGGGATTACATATCATCTTGCAGCAGATTTACATCTATATATATAATAAATCTCTAGAAGGGTCGTGTCTGTACATTGAATCTTATTCGAAAAATTTTATTGCAGCAGGCATTATTAACGATATAAAGACAAAATCGTTTTTTTAAAATTTTGTCTGTCTGTCTGTATGTTACCACATCACGTCAAAACTACTGAACCGATTTCAATGGGACTTTTTTTTATTCAACTCAGTGTTACCCGTTTTGCAATTTATGATACCTAAATATACGTCAAATCACTTAGAGGGTAGGCAGGAAATTCGAATTAAGCTGTTTTTTAACCGATTTCAATTAAACTTTTTTTATTCGACTGATTGTTATCTAGAAAAAACATAGGGTACAAATAATTACGCCTCCTTACTTAGAGGGTAAGCAGGAAATTCGAATTTGGCTATTATTTAACCGTTTTCGATCAAACTTTTTTTATTCGACTGCTTGTTATCTTTTTTTTTTTTTTTTTTTTTAAATATATATAGGCGAGCATTTGTCCGCCATCTCACCTGGTGGAAAGTGACGATGCGGACTATGTTGAAGCATACTCACCTATGTAGTGCCTATTCACTCTCGCCTTGAAAAGGCCCAGGTTATATTGTTCCGGAAACAGATCCGCCGGCAGGGAGTTCCACTCCTTAGCCGTTCGCATTAAGAATGTGGAAGCGAACCACTTCGTGCGAATTTGTGGTATATCCACGACATAAGGGTGGAACCCCTGTCCACGCCTCGTGCTCCGGAGATGGAAAGGGGAGGGGGGTATAAGGTCATGAAGTGCTAACGCGCACTCCCCGAAATGTATCCTGTAAAATACCGACATGCACGCCACTCTGCGACGGTGCTCAAGGTTCTGTAGTTTTGCCTCAACCAGTGCTGAGTCTCCAATGAGCTTCTTAGCACGTTTCTCGATTGAGTCTAAGGCAGCCAGCCGGTATTTAGCTGAACCGTCCCAAAGGTGGCAGCAGTACTCCATACACGATCGGACTTGAGCTGTGTACAACTGCAATAGCTGTCCCGGTGTGAAGTATCGCCTCACCTTCGAGAGGATACCAAGTTTTTTGGCAGCTGTTGTGGCCAGAGACTCAATGTAACGTCCAAAGTTCAAGTCGGACGTAAGGCTCATACCAAGAAGCTCAAGATGGTCAGAAATCGGTACGGATACATCCCGGAAAGTTGGAGCCAGGTTAAAAGGACTCCGTTTTGTCGAGAATAGACACGCCTGGGTTTTGGATGCGTTGAACTTGACGAGATTGGCATCGCCCCACTCGGATATCACCCTTAGCGATGAGTTCAGACGATCCACTATGGACTCCCGACAAGACTGGATTGTTTCACTGTTGGCCCTTGCACTGGACAGATATCTGTCAACAACCGTGCTGTCATCAGCGTACCCAAAAGTATCGGGTGTCAGCATGTCGTTGATATGCAGCAGGAATAAGGTTGCAGACAGGACAGAACCTTGAGGAACTCCGGCATCAATACCCTGTTATCCGGAGGAGCAGCCTTCTAAGACCACTTGTATGGATCGTTCACTCAAGAAGTCCAAAATCCAGTTGCAAAGGCCAGCAGGTAACCCGTAGGCGGGAAGCTTGCCAGTAAGGCTAGCGTGCCAGACCCTGTCAAAGGCCTTGGAGATATCCAGAGACACGGCAAGTGCTTCACCATGTCTCTCGATAGCCTCGCTCCATAAGTGAGTGGCATGCACGAGGAGGAAAAAAAGAAAAAAACAAAGGATACAAATTATTATCACGCCACCTGGGTTGTGGGGTGGGTACGAAATTAAATATTGATTGTTTTTTACTCGATTTAATGTTTTTTTTTTATTCGGCTGAATGTTACCTCACCTAAAACTTCATAGATATACGTAAAAAACCACGCCACCTGTCTTAGGGAGTAGACAGAAAATTGAATCCTGTTTTCTTAAATCTCAATAGAATACAGTAAGTCTCATTACGCACACAAGTATCGTGTTATACACGTGTTAGGCTTAGCTACTGCCTTCGTGGTCTAGTGGCTAGTGCCATGGACTCCCGATCCGAACCCAAGACGGGTTCGATTCCCAGGGGGGAAACGCAAAGTTGATATTTGAGAATTTATCACTTTGTGAACTTTTCCCCAGTTTGGTTAGGACATTGCAGGCTGAATCACCTGATTGTTCGAAGAGAAAAAGATTTCGTGCTTCGGAGGGCACGTTAAGCCGTCGGTTCCGGTCGCTGTCTTTGATAGTGGTCGTTACCAAACCATGTCAGAGGCCTGATAGTTGTGCTAATTGGCGGTCTAAAAACTCTTGACACCAGGGTTCACCGGGTCGATAGACTTGATACCCACTCGACAGAAGAAGAAGAGGGTTAGCTAACGAGATTCGTAATGACATAAATAAATACGAGTATAGATTAAAACGTTCATCGAGAGATGGACAACCCGACCCCGACCGCCTTTTGCACCATAAACGTAAAGAACGGATTTATCTATTTCTGCTTAAATTGTTGTCCCTTTATGTTCCCTCATGATAGAAAAAGTCGCGTTTGGTATTTTTTGCTACTACGAATTGGCTCAATTATAAAATTAAATCGAGCAAGGGGATCCCCAACCCGCCGATGATAAAACTTCGGCTGAGTGACCTGAAACTTGGAATCGGCAATGTCGACGGCTATACATACATACATACATATAATCACGCCATTATCCCTAATGGGGTAGGCAGAGCGTAAACGACCCAAACAAAGGTCGTTCCGCCACGTCTGACAAAGTTTTGAGGGTTACGGCTATAAAACGCGGTAAAAACTCAAAAAATCATCAGAAGTATTTGTGTTCCCAAGAAAAATCTTACCACCGCGATCTAAAAATATCGCCAAATCGTACAGCGACATCTGTAAATACACGGTATTAATGTATTTACAGTAAAGAGCATGAAAACCTAATCAAAAACTTTAGCACTTACAGTTAACGAAACGTTAAAGCATTTATAAATTTGATAGGTCCGCCACTGACCACTAGATGACATTATGTAAAATTTAAAACAAAAAATACATACATATAATGACGCCTTTATCCCAAATAGGGTAGGGGTAGGCAGAGCGTTTTCGACCTAAACAAAGGTCAATCCGCCATGTCTTACAAAGTTTTTAAGGTTATTTAAGATAGATTTGTAGGTTTATTGCTGTAGTGACAGATTGTCAGCCCATCGACTAAATTACAATTTACTGAAACCCTCAAATTCCTTTGCTGATTTTTACCGCATGCTCGGGAGGAAATGCAGCTGGCACATTCTATGTTTTTCTCTCGCTCCCAGGCCAGCATGAAAGAAAAAAAATACATCGCTGTTTAAAATCATAACCACCAAGCGTACGGAGTCGCGGGCACAGCTAGTACATACATGTCATATAATCACGGCTTTGTCCTTAATGGGGTAGGCAGAGCGTAAACGACCTAAGCTTCTATCAATTTGCGGGACGCTGTCCCTTATACCCGTATTGCAATTTAGACGATGGGCTGACAACCTGTCACTACAACGATGTACCTTCAAATCTACCTTAAATGACCCTCAAACTTCGTCAGTCGTGGCGGAACGACCTTTGTTTAGGTCGTTTACGCTGTGCCTGCCCCATTAGGGATAAAGGCGTAATTATATGTATGCCTAAATTACAATATACTGAGACCCTCGGATCCTTTAGCTGGTTTTTACAGCATAGTTTCTAGTAGTTTTTCATAACATAACATTTTTTTTTAAAGTAATACATACATACATAAAATCACCTCTTTATCCCTTACGGGATAGGCAGAGCGTTAAACGCCTCGTAAAACAAAAATTAAGGGGCAATTTTAGATTGTAATAATTTGTACGTTTTTTTACTTCCATGCTGGACTGGAAGTGAGAGAAAATAGAATGTGCCAGCTGCGTTTCCTCCTAGGCATGCTGTAATAACCAGCTTAGGGATGCGAGGTTTTCAGTATATTGTAATTTAGGCGATGGGCTGAGAACCTGTCACTACAGCAATATACCTACAAATATATCTAAAATAACCCTCAAAACGTTGCCAGACGTGGCGGAACGCCCTTTGTTTAGGTTTAGGCGAATTTAGACGATGGGCTAACAGGTTGTCAGCCCATCACCTAAATAACAATACACTGTAACCCTTGAGTCCCTTTTGCTGACTTCTACAACGTGCCCGGGAGGAAGGGCATTGGAACATTCTATGTTTTTCTATCTCTCCCAGTCCAGCATAAAATAATTTAAGTTAATGTTTTCTTGATATCGCTTCTCGAATTTACAAACAATCATACAAAGCTAACCTCCTATAATACTGCCGTCCTAATCATAACCATCGCAATCGACATTTATGGATATTTTGAGTTATGGGCATATTCGGAATCACCGTTATGAGATCTACAAGTACAACTGATCCAATTTTTGAATTTTAATTTCCTTCAATGCTTTTTTGTTAAGCAAAATTAACGCACTTGCAAATTTACTCTTGGTATCCTTAACATAAGCGTCATAATAGCCATTAGGATACTTTACTTAGTATGTCATTGAATAGGATAATCACATTTACTAATCATAAGCATCGTAATAACGCTTGCGGCTGTTATGCCTGGAATTTGTCACAGTTAGCCACAAAAAAATACTAAGCATAAACAACGCACTTGCCTTATACGTTACTCTAGGTGGTTCATACAAAGTAATTGAATGAACCTCTACTAATCATAAGCATCATATGAGCACATGCGATTATTATGCTTAGGATTTGTTTGCAAGAAACAAGATACATTACTAAGTAAAATCATCAAGTTTGTTTTATACGTTGCTTATGATTAGTAATATTAATATCGTATAATCAGTTATGGTTCAGTACTAAACATAAAATGACGATATAAGTAACATTAAAATATAGTGTAAGGCAATCAATTTATGGTAAGGTGGAAGAAACGCTATTTATGATTGACGAAGTTTACAAATTATACCTTCTATTTAAGCTTTGTAAAACATATTTCATCATTAACATCAACAGTCCACTGCTGGACATGAGCCTCCCCAAAATTAGGGGTATATGCCATACTCACCACGCTTGGCAGGCGGGTTGGTGAGCGCAGTAGAAGTTTTACATTCACAGGGAACACTGCTGCCCATTCCCTGGATCAATCCTTTAGTCGCCTTTTACGACACCCGCAGGAAGATATGGGGTGATGCTATTCTAACCCGGCACCACACGGGCAAAAAAACATATTTACAAATATGGCATTGAAGCTGCAAAATCTGAAATAGAACAAGAAGGTTGTCAATATGAATCAGAAGAAGAGTTAGACACCGAAAGAGCTATACACCAGGAACTCGTACGCGCTGATGAAGTTGGTGATCAATCTGAAATAAACGAAGAGTTAGAAACCGAAAGAACCGAACATCAAGAACTCGCACGCGCAGATGAAGCTGATCAATCTGAAATAGAAAAAGAGTTAAATCTAAACGATGTCGGTGGTAAAGGATTCACAAAATCTGGGAAACCGAGACAAAGACGAAAGTTTGAAGAGTCTAAAGAAGCAAGAAAAAATAAAAATAGTGAAGAAAAGAAAGAAAAACTATCTTTGAAAGATCCATGTGATTATACCTGCATTAAAAAATGTACAACTAAAATTAACAATGATCAGAGAAAAGTGATTCATGAAAAGTATGTGGCTATGGAGTATGAAGAACAAGGACTATTTATAAAGGGCATGGTAGACGAAATTTCAGTTCTAAGAAGATCAACATCAAGCTTAGAGCAAAGACAAACGACACGAAAATATCATTTGAAGGTTAACAATAGCAAAATTGAAGTTTGCAAGGTATTTTTTCTGACCACTCTGGGGTATAATTCCAAAAATGATTGTAGAGTGAGATCAGCAATGAATAAATTGATTGAATCTCAAAAATGTGAGTGAGGTAAATATGAAAGAATTAATAAAATTGACAGGGATTTCATTAAACAGCATATCAAATCTTTTAACCCTTGTATCTCGCACTACAGACGAGAGCACGCGCCTAACAGGCTGTATCTACCAAGTGACGTTACTATAACATCTATGCATAAACTATTTTGCCCACAATGGCCAAATCTCAAAGTTTCTCTAAAGTTATACGGATTAGTAGTTAAAGAAATAAAGATTTCTTTCGTACGATTAGGCCATGAAGAGTGTGAGCAATGCGCAGAATTTTTTAACCACAACCCGAACCATGACAAAGTTAACCTTGACGAGACTTGCGAAGGCTGCAATATTTTTTTAGCACATAGACAGAAATATCGCCAAACCAGAAAAAAATACCAAGAAGACGTCGAAGTAGCTAAAACAAAACCAAACGAAGTCATATTTTCAGTTGATCTACAGAAAGTTGTAATGCTTCCTAGGATCGATCAGTTTAAAGCGGCTATATTTTGTCCTGGAATCGTTGCTTTTAATGCAACTTTTGCGCCTCTTAGTTCTGTACATGAACATGTCCCGTTTGCAACATTGTGGAACGAGTCAGTTTCTGGTCGAAAACAGGAAGACATCATTTCGACTTTCCACGCATTCCTAATAAATAACCGTGACGCCGAAAATATTACGCTCTGGCTGGACAATTGTAGCGCCCAAAATCAAAACTGGGCTCTGATGTCTTTTCTCGTGCAGATTGTAAATAGCGATGCAATTGAAGCAAAATCTATCACATTAAGATACCTGGAACCAGGACACACTTTTATGTCTGCAGACTCATTTCATCATCAAGTTGAACAATCGATAAAAAAGATGGGGAAGGTATACAACTTTTCAGATTTCGTAGAATGTGTACGTTCTGCCAAGTCGAGAAAAAACGTCGTCAAAATCATGGAAGTACCGGACTTCTGCGATTATCAAGATATTTCTTCTCGGCACAAATTGAAAAAGATTACTCCTCGAGTATACCTAAAAGATATTGCGGAAATTAAAGTAAAACGAAATTTATACGAATTGAAGTACAAACAGCACCACGATGATGAAGAATTTAAAACACTGGATTTTCTACAGATAAAAGTCGTTAAAACTAAAGAATTTCCGATTGCCAATATAAAAACAAATCCAAGGGGCATCAATGAAGAGCGGAAATCAGCCATAGTTGAGAAAATGGAAGACATTTCTGGAAAAACTTGCCAGTTTCAGACGCCGGCGATTTGACGCAGGAAGACTAAACAGTAGCTTATTTTTTTTTTCATATTGTTTGTTTAACACCTCGTTGAACACGGATATAGGTAATGTTATTGAAGTAGCATGATTTCTCTGCACTTTTTAAATTATTTTTGTTTGTATGTTCGTTTTTTGTTTTTGTTGAGCCTAGAAGGAAAAGGCAATTTTTAATTTTTAAATAATTATGTTAGTCGTGCGCGTGTTTTAGGTCTGGTTTCCCTTCCGGATTGCGAAGATTTGATGGCAGTCACTCTGTGTAAAAACCAGTATCCTCGTTCATTCCTGTAGGTTAGGAAACTGTCTCCGTGCTAGGGCGATGAGGAGTTTCGCGCGTCTGTTTCTCGCATCAGATCTCCGCTCCCGAAACAGTTTTTCGAAGTGAAATCTTTATTGTAGTTTCATTTAATTATCTGTGTTTCAAAATAATTGTAACAACGATCAAACGACAATGACAATGGAGATAGATCTCATTAGACTGATATAATTATGTAAGTAGGTGTGTTTTTAGATAGTAAAAACAAAAAAATATATTACCGTACTTATTTTAAATTTATTAACTAATTTTAAGGTAAAGTTTGAGACAATTCTTGTCTTTTTTGTTTTTATTGAACATGAGAGTTTTTTAATTTTAAATTTAATAAGTAGTAAGGGAAGCCTATTGTTTTGAAACACGTACTGTCGAATAAATATGGATCTCATTAAACTGACATTATTGTGATAATTATGTAGTGTTTAGGTATTTCTTCCATGCTGGCCTGGGAGCGAAAGAAAAACATAGACTGTGCCAGCTGCATTTCCTCCCGGGCATGCTGTAAAAACCAGCTAAGGGATTCGAGGGTTTCAGTGTATTGTAATTTAGGCGATGGGCTGACAATCTGTCACTACAGCAATATACCTACAAATCTATCTTAAAGTGACCCTCGAAACTTTGTCAGACGTGGCGGAACGACCTTTGTTTAGGTCGTTCACGCTCTGCCTACCCCATTAGGAATAAAGGCGTGATTATATATATGTTTAGGTATGAAATAAAAATGTTCTAAACATTCAATGTACCTAACAAATAAAAATATTTCTAAAGAAATATATAAGAAATACTTATTTCAGATTTAATTTTACTTAGTTTAAGACCACTCAACTTTTATTAAATTTATAAAGTCATTTCATGAGTTGTTTTTTCCTTTTCACACCTAACAACTTTTAAGTCAAACTATTACTAACTAACTATTATTAAACTAATACTTACACAAAATACATACGTGTCACCCCAAGTAGTTACGCAAAACCTCTCCTGAGGTTGCTCAGGTCATCAAACTGAACAACTTTCCCTATGGGACCAACCTCGAAAAAACTAAAAATTATCACACATTTGTACCGATGCGTTGGTATTTTGTATCTATCTGTTCAATTTAACGATCAGAGCAAACCCACGTGGGGTTTTGAATATTGAAAGGACTACTGAAGCAGCCCGCGGTCGATGAGACGCTGTCAGGATGTTTTTGAATTTTATCTCATATAAATAAGTGACTTTCATTACTAGTCAAAACAAACGCATTTGCTAACGCATTTGCGCCCTCCACCATCGATTCCTAGGTTTAAACATCGCACTTGCGCGTGTTGCGTTGGTATTTGATAAGGATACATCCATATAATTCTATCATCATAATCCTAATCATAAGCGACGTACTTGCATTTCCTAGACATAAGCAACGCAACTGCGCACTTGTGATGGTTATGCTTAGGAAATAGAGGCAAATTAAATCCATATTTACAATTTTAAATAACATTTTGTGTTTTATCTATTACAAACATTATTATTTAAGAAAAAAATATACAGTAAATTTAAACGTAATGGCCTTTTTTATGATGTCAATTTAAAAAATATAATAAATATCAGTTAGTTCAAAAACAGTCAACAAAAAAAAAAAAAAACTTTAGGCGCCATTTTCTCTAATTCTCCCTCCATGCAAGTGCGATGGTTATGATTAGGACGGCAGAATATAAGTGTAGATAATTCTTTAGGTATTTTTTTGTTTAGGTCGTTTACGCTCTGCCTACCCCATTAGGGATGGAGGAGTGACTATTTGTATGTAGATTATTTAAAGAGATTATAGCCCGCATGTTTTCAAGAGCAGGAAAGCACTCAAGTAGAACCGTCCCGCACTCGCAGCACTTACATCTGGCCAATGTTTACTGTAAACAACGTGCACTCCCAAATGTATACAACAATTGCCTTGTGCACATTTAAAATAATGTTTAGAGTATGAACCAACCTGAAGCGGTGTAGCTAGGAAAAAATATGTTAGTCAAAGATATTGGATGAAATTATAGTTAATCACTCTATATAACTTCCATACTGGATTGGGAGAGAAAGAAAAACATAGAATGTTCCAGTTGCCCTTCCTCCCGGGCATGCTGTATAAGTCAGCAAAAGGGATTCGAGGGTTACAGTGTATTGTAATTTAGGCGATGGGCTGACAACCTGTCACTACAGTAATACACATTACAATCTAAAATTGCCCCCAATTTATGTCAGACGTGGCGAAAGCGCCTTTTAAGAGGCATTTTACGCTCTGTCTTCCCCGTAAGAGATAAAGGCGTGATTTATGTATGTATGTATGTACTCTATATATATGTTATTAGAAAAAGGTTTGCTCTTGACTCTATACTATAGGTCAGGGATGACCATGACAGAGTCGACGATGGAGTAAGCTCACAAAGAAGATGCCTGTTATGGCACTGGCAATCTCACGCATCGACGGAACACAGCAAGCTGTTTGGCGCAGGACTCCGGTAAGAGCGTGGTCGCGAGTAATATCTTATGCTAGTAGATAAAGGAGAAAGTTATAAATAAACGAGTTTGATCTTCAGAATAAATTTAATTATGTACAATTAGTTCGAAAACAGGATCTAAAAATTGATCCTCTAATTAGCGTGACATTTTCGAGATATGTACGTAATTCTGCTTGGGTATTACATCAACTTCATTAAAATAAATTCATGAATTTTAAGTATCTAAGACGTCACGAATACCATAAGTCAAACTTATTGTACCTCTTCTACTAAAATACAAAAGTTAGTAATTGGATAATTGCGTGGTTTATTTTTACCACGACTAGTCAAAGCTACGAGCAGTCATTACTTTGGCATACTTTTTTTCAAATTGTCACATAATTACAACTTAAAATTAATTGTATGTATAGTATGATTTTGGTGAGAATGATAATCGTATAACTAGATTTGTAAATGGTAAATCGAAAACATTATTCTATTATGCTAATGTGTGACATTTAATTACATGAGCAAGCATTTTTTCAATTGGAAAATTAGGGTCTGAAGAGGGTAATGTTTTGCTACCCCTAAATTAATTATGTAATTAATGGGGTCATTTTTAAATGAATATTTTATCCTATGCTAAAACACCAGCTTTTAATTAGATATCTAGCAAGGTACACGATTATTAAAAAGATATTAGGTAAATGTGACGTTCTAATTAAGACGGACCTTATTGTCGATTTGCAAGCCCTATTTTTTATTTTTAGATAATGAAATCATAAATAACTCGTTATTAAAAAAGCACAGATTTTAAATATATGTCATTTACCATGAGTCTTATATTTTGTCGGATTATTCCATGCGACACGAACAATACTGGCCAGTTCGTTATTTAAAATATTTTTTTTATAAGTTCCAATACAATGACGTTTCGAAAATTGATTTCGAATCGAGTAAATATGCGATTCCGTGAATAGAAGAATAATAAAATAGGGTTTTTTAACTTTTCACAATATAGTTTTGACTTCTAACTAATTTACAGTTCTATATTCAAAATTATTTAAAGACCAGGAGCGTATTTATGAACCACTCGTATCGAACACTGAAAGCGCATATGAAAATCATTCGTGTACGAAATCAAATTCTATTACACATTATTTTACGCAATTTTTAAGCAGTAGAAATTTGTGTTGCCTTAAAAGTTATATAATACTTACCGCCTATGTTGTACTTGTTTTTTGTTATCTGTTGTGTTGTATGTTGTATTATTACGTGCAATAAAGTATTTTTATGTTTTATGTTATGTTATATCCTATAAATTGGTTCCGTTCTACGCAGAAATATACCTACTACACCACCACCGCCACTAGTAAAAATCGTTGATTCTCAAAACCAGTATGAATCGCAGAGAAACGGAACGTAAACTCAAGTAAATTAAAAAGATTACATACATACATACATAAATCACACCTTTATCCCTTACGGGGTAGGCAGAGCGTTTAACGCCTCGTAAAAAGCGCTTTCGCCACGTCTGACAAAAATTGAGGGCAATTTTAGATTGTAATATGTATTGCTATAGTGACAGTTTGTCAGCCCATCGCCTAAATTACAATACACTGTAACCCTCGAGTCCCTTTTGCTGACTTCAACAGCATACCCGGGAGGAAGGGCAGCTGGAACATTCTATGTTTTTCTATCTCTCCCAGTCCAGCATGGAAGTAAAAAATTAAAAAGAGTAAGTGTCACTTGTCAAATGACTATCCGTGTCAATGTCAATAGGGTAAGTACTTGAGCTTCAAGTAGTAGAAAATAAAAGGAGTGGTTTGGACCACTCGTTGCAGGGGCTTATACGTATAAATATTCAAAAATAGTGATATTATCATTTCGGATGCGAATGTTGCATTAGCGTATGCGAATTCGGATTCAAACGGTTCAGAAATACGGATACACAGGGGTTTTTATGATATATAACAACCCAGTTTTTAGTGAAGCAATGACCACTTACAAAGCATGAGAAATGTTAAATGATTTATTTAACAAGCAGTTTCATGTTCTAAAATGAATAAATATTTTTATATCCGGAAGCTTTATTTGCTCCACTTTATATTCTTATTCTTACATGATAGACTGGGAAGAAGAGCAAAACGTAGAATGTGCCAGCTGCATTTCCTCCCGGGCATGCTGTAAAAACCAGCTAAGGGATCCGAGGGTATCTGTATATTGCAATTTAGGCGTTGGGCAGACAACCTGTCACTACAGCAATATACCTACAAATTTATCTTAAATAACCCTCAGAACTTTATACGACGTGGCGGAACGACCTTTTTTTTAGGTCATTTACGCTCTGCCTACCCCATTAGGGATAAAGGCGTGATTATATGTATGTATGTACTGTTTGCACTGCGCAGATTATTTAACATCCTCTGTTTTCTATTCCAAACGTAAAGTATTGCTCCACCAATAACTCTGTTTCACTCGGAAAAGTACTATTGCGATGAGTTATTGGCTCGGATATCCGTAGTTTTTTTTATTATTTAGAAATAACATTCCCAGGAATCCGTGTATGGGGTATAAATATTTAAAAATGTATATTTGGTCATGATTTTTTTTCTAAGGCTTTAAGTTACTTGTGAGATAAACGCAGTAGTAGTAAATTCAATTATTATGGTCAAGATTTACTAAAGTAACAACCAATTTCATGAGTCATAAATTTAAGTGCTAGGCACTTGTCGGTAGAGTAATCGCCAATTTTTTTCTGTCTTTAATTTACAAAATTAAAATTAATTAAGTCAATTAATGACTGTTTTGGTTATCTAACTAGTTATTACCTCCATGCTGGACTGGGAGTGAGAGAAATACATAGAATGTGCCAGCTACATTACCTCCTAATATTAATTTCTGAACATGAACAAGATAGTTATTTGTGAAAAATAATAATTGATATTGGCAGTAGACCCAAAGATATATGTGGGTACCAATGGTATTATTTTATGTACTCTAATACCCAAATATAAATATGAAATAGACATACATACATATAATCACGTCTTCATCCCTAATGGGGTAGGCAGAGCGTAAACGACCTAAACAAAGGTTGTTCCGCCACGTCTGACAATGTTTTGAGGGTTATTTAGATAGATTTGTAGGTACATTGTTGTAGTGACAGGTTGTCAGCCCATCGCCTAAATTGCAATATACAGAAACCCTCGGATCCCATAGCTGGTTTTTACAGCATGCCCGGGAGGGAATGCAGCTGGCACATTCTATGTTTTTCCCTCGCTCCCAGTCCAGCATGGAAGTTATGAAATAGATAAACTATTTATTGCGCATAATCCGTACAGTTTGGAATAGCTTAAAAAAAACAATGTGCACGAAGGCGGCCTTATCGCTTTAAGCGATCTCTTCCAGACAACCCTGCTGGTAAGAAATAAAAAAAATACATAGCAAGTAGCTGCCGCAATAACAAAGCATGATCGAAACACTAAAAAATCTTTAACACTTAAGATCTACATATAGTACATAATAATAACAATATATATTTATTTTTAACATGTACAAAATTAACCCTGAAGCCTGTAGTAGATACACTTTGTTAAAGCCGTCAGTAACTCCTCAACTCATATACAAAGAGTTTGTGAACATGTTAGCGTAAAGAATGCTAGAAAACTTAAAAAACTAAAGCAGAATGTACTTAAATTAATTATTCAATATTAAAAGAAAAATCAAAAGACTCCGTACGTGTATTAAATAATAATATACATAGATAATTAAAAAAATACGAATAAAAAGAAATAAATATTTATAATAAATAAATGAATTAAACTTACATATCACATACAAACATACACATACTTACCTTCATAGCTAAATTAAAATTAATTTTATTCAATGGTTGCCTGGAAGAAATTGCTATCCTAGCAATAAGGACGCCTGTATTGTACTTACTGTTCTTGTCTTTATTTTGTGTACCCGTAATAATTTTGGTGCAATAAAGAAATATTGTTTTGTAATGTTGTCCTGCAAAGATTTGAGCTATAACAGTCAACCTATACAGAACCCTCAAAATGTCATTGGTGCCCCACAGCCCGCACATTCTGTCCATTGATTGAATGCGCCCGTTCGTCAATCATTTCTATAGACTACTGTAAATATAACAGCGGGGTTTACTACATTTTTATGGTGACATAGTTGGAATATGCCAAAAAGAAGAAATTACGTAAAAGGAAAGACGAATAATCGGAGTAGCTTAGTAGATTTATTGTTCTAAATAATAAAGGGGCAACATTTGAATCAAATCAAATGAAAAATAATAGTTTTAAATTTAATAATTATTACATTTACAAATGTACACCAAAATACAGGTTAAAGCCTGGTTTGGGTGTCAGAGCTCCTCTTAAATAGTCTAAGAACAGTTTGTCACATCTATTGTTAAATAATTATTGTTAAATTGGAAAATAAACAACGTTTTTTTTTCTTTTTTTTTTATACAAAACATGCTGGCCTGTGAGCGAGATGCTTCCATGCTGCCCTGGGAGCGAGGGAAAAACAGAATGTGTCTGCTGCATTTCCTCCCGAGCATGCTGTAAAAACCAGCTAAGGGATCCGAGGGTTTCAGTATATTGTACCTTAGGCGATGAGCTGACAACCTTTCACAGCAATATACCTACAAATTAATATTAATTAACCCTCAAAATTATGTCAGACGCGGCGAAAGGACCTGTTTAGGTAGTTTACGCTCTGCCTACCCCATTAGCGATAAAGGTGTGATTATATATATGTATGTAAATTAGCAAAAAAAAAACCACTTCTATGCTAATTATTATCGCTATCATAAAGATGGAAGACATATTCAGTTCAGTTAACTTTTTTCCGACACGATCGTGTTAAAAAAAATGTGTTTTGTAATATAACAACTTTGAGATGAAAAGCTTTTTGTGTATTTTTCTGTGAAAGCTTTTTTTCTTTATAGCATACGAAACTACGTCAGGGGTGATTTTTGTAACAAAATTGGTTTTAGACCGCAGCAAACAACATTTTTTTTTTTAAATGCATTATGTTATTGAAAAAAAGAAGTCTGTGCATTTGGAAGTTTGACGGTGATGGATGCATCTGAATGATGAATCGATCTGCAAAAAAAGTCAGACATTTTTAACACTATCTCGCAGGGCACGTTAAGCCGTCGGACCCGGTCGCTGTCTTTGATACTGATCGTTACTAAAACCACGTTTGAAAACTCTGACACCAGGGTTCATCGGGTGTTTCGACTCAAGAATACACTCGCTAAGAGGAAGAAGAATACTACGTCGTTTCATTATTGTACGTTAGGTAAGATTTTTTAATCTGTATTATTATATATGTTAGAGATCTATATTATTTGCCATAGTTGTATCCTGTCTAGTATAAGATTGATCAATAGTTTCTATATATATATAAAAAAACATGTAAGCCACATCTTATAAGTACGAGTATATTGAATCCCTTAACAACGGTTAATCTGATATGGTTACAATTTTGTTGTACCTACTTGTTTTTTACTGACTATTGAGCCCAGAATTGGCATATTTATTTCCATACCAATATTTTTTTTCGCGCTATATTAATCGTGGCATTTTTCAATAGTTAGTGAATATTCTCTTTTTAATTAATCTGATACTTCTCTCGGTTCTTTCGTTTCACTCTATAATATTTTCTATTTCATTCGGGTCTGAAGATGATAGGTACTTCAATTTAACTTATCCTCGCTTAGTCCTCGGAAGCGCGCCTAGAGCACTGCAGCTTAAATAACCTCTTAGATTATCTGTACCTACACCTCAGACTTGTGAGTATTCTCTGAGTGAAGAAAATATATTTTTAATATTACCAAGTAAGTTACAAAGGGTTTAGGTGGATTGTGTAATGGAATATTAGATGGGCTGTCAAGTAAATAATTATTGTTGTTTTGCAAGAACCATTGTGCCAACTTCAATACTTAGATGGCACCCCATCTACACATATAATAAATCTCTAGAGGGGTCGTGTCTGTACATTGAATATTTTTACAAAAAAATAATTGCAGCAGGCATTATTAATGTTATAAAGATCAAAACGATTTCGTTTTAAATTTTTGTCTGTCTGTCTGTATTAACATACAATGTGGTAACCCACATCACGCCAAAACTACTGAACTGATTTCGATGGGACTTTATTCAACTGTGTGTTACCCGTGTTGCAACTTAGGATACCTAAATCACCCTACCTGACTTAGGGGGTAGGCAGTAAATTTAAATTTAGCTGTTTCTTAACCGATTTATATGGAACTTTTTTCATTCGACTGATCATTATTTCAAATCAAAGTTACGAAACAAATAATCACTTCTTTTGACTTTTCGTTTTTAACCGATTTTAATGGAGATTTTTTTGTTTGACTGCATTACTTAAACTGAAAGTTAAATAATCACGCCACCTGACTTAGGAGTTAGGCAGGAAATTGAAATCTGATCGTTTTTAACCGATCTTAAACAAACTACCTGGTGTCTAGCCTAGGTTACAAATAATCACGCAAACCATTTTAATATTGAGTAAATTCCCCAGTTTGTATAGAAAACACGCAGTGTCGATCATACTGAAAACGCTTCTCCGCGCGTAGGAGCAGGATCTGTTAGCTCGCGCGGAAGCGTGTTTTCCATACAAAACCAAAGATCAATAGAACAAAACTAAACACGCTTAAGCGCGCGGGTTAGCAGATCCCGCTTCCATGTGCGGAGAAGCGTTTTCAGTATGTTCGACACTGCGTTTTTTCCATACAAACTGGGGATTTATGTATAAAAAAAGACACAGTTATTACGTCACTAAACCCGCAAAATCGGGTCACGACGAGTTATCAAAGTAATTCACTCCACTCCGCAGTAACTCCATCCAACTCGGCGGAGTTGCTTGATTAGGCGCGTGAGCAAAATATAATACGCCCATCATAATTCCCGTGGACCTAGTAAGTCATTCTTCTAGATGGACAAGAACTTGCCCAATAAATCCTTAAAAATAAAACTTCAAGAAAAATACGAGCAAAAACTATCTGCTTATAATCTATGCACATGGGCAAAGATCTGTTACACTGTCCCACTGCATACATACATACATAAAATCACGCCTTTATCCCTTACGGGGTAGGCAGAGCGTCAAACACCTCGTAAAAGGCGCTTTCGTCACGTCTGACAAAAATTGAGGGCAATTTTAGATTGTAATGTGTATTGCTATAGTGACAGGTTGTCAGCCCATCGCCTAAATTACAATACACTGTAACCCTCGAGTCCCTTTTGCTGACTTCTACAGCATGCCCGGGAGGAAGGGCAGCTGGAACATTCTATGTTTTTCTATCTCTCCCAGTCCAGCATGGAAGAAAGCAGCTGTCCCACTGGAAGAACCATAATACTGTCCCACTCGTGTCCCATGCGTTACGGATAACCATAAGAAGAAATTGCTACTATGTTGTTCTTGTCTTTGTGTTATCTGTTGTGTTGTATGAATATTTCTTATGTGCAATAAAGTGTGTTTATCTCATCTTATCTTATCATTAGCCCCGCTGTATACCTATTTTGCTACTAGACTCGATACCCGCTCGACAGAAGAACTAATACAAAAAAATATACAGTTATGACGTCACTACACCCGCGTAGTCGGGTCACGGCGAGTTATCAAAGTAATTCACGCCGCTACGCAGTAACTCCATCCAACTCGGCGGAGTTGCTTGATTAGGCACGTGAGCAAAATATAATACACCCATGATAATTCCCGTGGACCCAGTAAGTCATTCTTCTAGATAGACAAGAATTTGCTCAATAAATTCTTAAAAAAAATATTTCAAGAAAACTACGAGCTAAAACTATCTGCTCATATTCTATGCACATGGGCAAAGTTCTGTTACACAGCCCACTGGAAAACCCCACTATGCTGTCCCATTGTATGCTGAATTTGATACTGGTACAAAAAAGACACAGTTATGACGTCACTCCACCCGCGTAGTCGGGTCACGGCGAGTTATCAAAGTAATTCACGCCGCTCCGCAGTAACTCCATCCAACTCGGCGGAGTTGCTTGATTAGGCGCGTGAGCAGAATGCAGCGATCAACGATAATTGCCGGGAGGATTTTCCTTGAGAACCTTCAAGAGTGTACAGGATACCAGTGGCGAGGGGTGCAATTTTATCGAGGGTAATCAAAAACAAAAAAAAAACATTGAAGTACTTTATAGTTTAGTTATATAATCGTATAGTTAAATAAAATAACTAGCGACCTGACCCGGCTTCGCACGGAAATTATCAGTGTTTCTCTACTATATTATGCATGTGTTTTACGTATAAACCTTTCTCTTGAAACACTCTATCTATTAAAAGAAACCGCATCAAAATCCGTTGCGTAGTTTTATAGATTTATGCATACATAGGGATATAGGGACAGAGAAAGCGACTTTGTTGTATACTACTCGTATGTAGTGATAAGTCATATAATAATATCTGGATTTGGTGGAGGTGGAATTCTTGAAAGGGAAGCCGATGAGAATTGGCTTGTATGGAGCCTTCGCCATTGCAGGATACACATGCCATCTTTCGGTTCCACGTCTATTACTCGGCAAATAATGAAAAGAAAAAGAAACATTAACCAAAAAAAATACTGTCTGATCTTTAGTTTCCTTCACTTTTATCCTGTGCTGTAGATACTGTTGCTGTCATTTCCTTAGTCTGATTGTAGTTTGCATTATCCTTTCTTCTATTTGTTTATGTTTTAGTTTATTATATATTATAGATTAGTTTATTTTACATATATCTATGTAGTAGCTTGTACTTAATTTATGTATTATATGTAATGTATTTAGGATACCTATTTGACTAGCTTTGCACTATTCCACTTACTGATACACATTTTTCTTTCTCCCAAGGGTTGCCTGGAAGAAATTGCTACCTTAGCAATAGGCCGCCTATGTTGTACTTGTGTTTCGTTGTTATCTGTTGTGTTGTATTTTGTATTATTACGTGCAATAAAGTATTTTTATGTTATGTTATGTCTTAAAATAATTTACTTAAAATGATTTTGCATTCTATTATTATCTATAAGGCGCAAATTACATAAACATACATAATTATAGTGCTCCAAACCAGACACAAAAGTGAATCACTTTACTATTTGAAAACTTATTCTTCTTCTTCTTAGCGAGTGGATTCTCGAGTCAAACGACCCGATGTACCCCGGTTTTAGAGTTTTCAAACTGCCCAGTAGCATAAATTTTGGCTTCTGACGTGGTTTGAGTAACGACCTCTATCAAAGACAGAGACCGAGACCGAAGGCTTAATAAGCCCTCTGTAGCACGGAATCCTTTTACAAAAAGTAATGAACTGACAAATATCAACTTTTGTGTTCCCCCTTGGGAATCGAACTCAAGACCACGGAAACAGCTATAAACCTACTTAAAATTTATTCATTTGCATCCATTTGTTAATGCATGCTTGATAAAATGTGTCAAGTCAACTGTACACTTTACAAAACTATCTTTTAAAGTATTTATTTTATATATATACTTACTAGGTACATAGTTGGCAAAATCCCTTACTACAGAGTTAAACCTTGGCTTAGGCATTCTATTGACTCAAACAGTTAGCTCGTAACTTTGGCTACGTTAACGACTACGGCGTAGAGGCTGCGTAGACATATGCTACGAAACTTTTGATTTGATCAAACATCTAAATTGTGTGCATGTGTGTGTACCTACCATTTCTACCACGTTTGGAATCTTTAATGTGGTAGCAGAGCATAGGTGGCGCCCTCAATAGTAATAAATTAATTGTGTCTAAAATACAATCAGTTTCATGAATATTTTACTATTGGCGACAATCGCAACTAATTGTCTATTTTATAATCTATTATATTATAATGATTTTAAACTAAGGATTAAAGCTATGTAATGCAAATGTGATAAAAGTGGCCCTTTTTAGCATATGTACCTACAATATGTAACTTTTATGCTTAGTGTGAATTATTATACGTATATAATTGATTATGAAATGAAGAATTAGTTGGAATTGTCGCTAAAAGTAAAATATTCATGAAAGTATTTGTATTTTGGGCACAATTAATTTAAAACCGATTGCGCCACCGTCGCAGCTCTATTTACCCCTTAAGGTCTTTTCTTATTTGGTGATATATTTTTGGTAGATACTATGTATTATGAATACTTAATAAGCTAATTAACCAAAATTTTAATATAAGTTAATTAACCACAGTGTTCCATTTACTAGTAAGTTTTAATAAAAACACCTCTAACCTGCCTTTTGGAATTACATTGTGGTTTTAGTATTGTTATTTTGATAATAAAAGCACAAACAACTTGCTTTCGATCGCAAACTAATTAGCACATTCTTCCCTCAATTATCTAAATACAAAATAAAGGAATCTTTCAAGATAATTAACGTGGAATTTACATCCATACATGGAACTAATTAAAACTTGGCAAGTTGCGTGGAATTTTCCTTAATAAAGTACGCTTTTACTTAGCTAAGGATAATTTAAAATATGTTTTACCTCAGATATAAATACGTAAATGAGGCAATTTCTAGAACTCAGTTTAAACTGTGATGATTATGAATTATTCTAAAATCTAGAGACTGTTGAATGAAAAACTATTTTAAAAAGATCCAAGTTTAAGAATACTTAGATCAATAAATTTCATACAGTATATAAAAAATAATTAATATTTCTACGAACGTACCGCGATCAAATCGGGGACGTTCTAGAGAAAGGTCAGGTCAAGAGTACCCTAAACCGACGAGCGTGCATGAAAAGATTGATAAATGTAGATGAAGCGAAAGAAGTTTGCAAGGATCGTAGCAAGTGGAGCGATGTGATCTCTGCCTACCCCTTTCGGGAGAGAGGCGTGATGATATGTAGGTATGTATGGGAATCCCATATTGACTCTATGCGCTAATTTGGGTGGTGCATGTGATGCGTTGGGCCACCTCAGTGCTAACTTGTCGTCATAAATGAGCTGCCAGAGCGTCATGCACAATGCACGTGGCTAGCGATGTGTCCGCCAAAGAGTACTTTGTGTCTGAAGGTCAAAGTCAAAGTCAAATCATTTATTTCCCAATTAGAACACTTTTAGAAAGTTATAAACATAATAAAAATAAAATAAGAAATATATATATCACAATGCACAATAAGCATGTAAAAACTCGCAGTGTGCGCCCCTGCCTTCGTTTTGTCTTGATCTTACTTTTGGCCTATTATGACGCTTCCTTCTCTCCTGGTTTTCCAGGTGACTACCGACTGACGACTAGACTTCAGGCCATACATCATAAACTGGTGAAAACCGAAAAAACTGTTGGTCATGAGACCGAAAATTTTTCATACTTACTTAATAATTACGCCTTTATCCCAAATTGGGTAGGCAGAACGTAACCAACCCAAACAAAGATCGTTCCGCCACCTCTGACAAAATTTTGAGGGTTATTTAAGATAGATTTGTAGGTACATTGTTGCAGTGACAGGTTGTCAGTCAGCCCATCACATAAATTGTAATGTACTGAAACCGTCCGATCATTTAGCTGTTTTTTACAGGATGCTTAGGAGGAAATTCAGCTCACATATTCTATGTTTTTCTCTTGCTCGCAGGCCAGCATGGAAGAAACGATCACCGCTACTAATTTAGCGATATTTAAAAACTGGTTAAGTCATTGGCTTATGGATCAAGTGTTCTATTCTTTTGACGTGGTTTTTGCACTTCGTGGACACTGTGATAAATAATGACTAATCTTCTTCTTCTCCTTCTGTCGAGTGGGTATCGAGTCTATCGACCCGATGAACCAGACTGATGTCAGAGTTTTTAAACCGCTTAGTAGCACAACTATCAGGCCTCTGACATGGTTTAAGTAACGACCACTATCAAAGACAGCGACCGGGACCGACGGCTTAACGTACCCTCCGAAGCATGAAATCTTTTTATTTTTCGGACAATCAGGTGATTCAGCCTGCAATGTCCTAACCAAACTGGGAAAAAAAATCACAAAGTGATAAATTCTTAAATATTGAATCGAAATATCTTTTTGTTACCCCTCTGGGAAATGAACCCAGGACCTCCGGGTCGGGAGTCCATGGCACTAGCCACTAGACCACGGGGGCAGTTTTGACTAGTTATTTATTTGTTTATACTTAAAATACCTAATTACGTAGTTTATTTATTTTATTTATTTATTTTTTAATGGAACACCAACAGTACACATATTACAAAATATTATAAGAAAATGCAAATATTAGGACACATCCTGATATGAGTACCAATTACAGGTGAACACAGCATTCTTAAAAGGTAATACAGTAAATGAAAAGGAATTTAAGTTACAAGTTGACAAAATAAAAAAAATACATCAAGTATTTTTCAAAAGAGATAAAAATAATAATATCAATTTAAAATACATACATATAATCACGCATTTATCCCTAATAGGGTAGGCAGAGCGTAAACGACCTTAATAAAGGTCGTTCCGCCACGTCTGACAAAGTTTTGAGGGTAATTTAAGATAGATTTGTAGGTATATTGCTATAGTGACAGGTTGTCAGCCCATCACCTAAATTGTAATATACTGAAACCCTCGGATCCCTAAGCTGGTTTTTACAGCATGCCCGGGAGGAAATGCAGCTGGCACATTCTACGTTTTTTTTTCGCTCCCAGGCCAGCATGGAAGCAATTTCAATTTAAAATTTTAAGAAAAATCTACAATATACTTAAATGTTATGTTACAATTTTGCTGACCTTCCTATTGACACATTTCAAAGTTCATAGTTATATATATATTTATATATTTTTGTTTTAAACATTTTGTATACAATTTATTTTGATGTGAAATTAATGATTACCAATAAATGATCTCAATATCTATGCATAAGAGTGAGATAAATGCGAAAGTAAAATTTTATATTTTACATAAATTACATTTTAATAAAGAATTTTTAACCCTTTAAACTCTGTGCTTCTTCTGTCGAGTTGGTATCGAGTCTATCGACCCGATAAACCCTGGTGTCAGAGTTTTTAAACCGCCTCGTAGCACAACTATCAGGCCTCTAACATGGTTTGAGTAACGACCACTATCAAAGACAGCGACCGGGACCGACAGCTTAACGTGCCCTCCGAAGCACAAAATCTTTTTTTTATCAGTCTATCAGGTGATTCAGCCTGCAATGTCCTAACCAAACTGGGGAAAAATTCACAAAGTGATAAATTCTCAAGTATCAACTTTGTGCTTCCCCCCTGGGAATCGAACCCAGGACCTCCGATTTAGGAGTCCATGGCACTAGCCACTAGGCCACGGAGGCAGTTACTAGAACTCTGTGCTGTGTGCCTACAAGCAAGTTCCGGTAAACAAGTCTTTTGCAACATTAAAAAACCATTTGTAATAGCCTAGGAACAATTTGTCTTTATCTTAATGGCGGAAGTTCTGGCTCCTTATGTGGTTCTGCAGTGGGTGGACTAAGTTAGTGTTATCATAAGGACTATATTTTATCAACTCCACTGGAAATAGTGATAGCCTTTAAGTTTCTAGTAGACTTTAAGAAACTGGACTTTTGGCTTGTAGTACACACACTCGATTATCAACCGCAAAAGATCTAAAGCAGTTTTTTTTCTGAATCTATATGACATTTTTCCAGACTGGACTGGAAGCAAGAGAAAAACATAGAATGTGCCAGCTGCATTTCCTCCCGCGCATTTTGTAAAAGCCAGCTAGGCGATCAGATCGTTTCAGTATACCTAATTTAGGCGATGGGCTGACAACCTGTCACTACAGTAACATAAGTACAAATCCATCTTAAATAACCCTCAAAACTTTGTCAGACGTGGCGGAATGACTTCTGATAAGGTCGTTTACGCTCTGCCTATCCAATTAGAGATAAAAGCGTGATGATATGTATGTTTGTTCATATTAAAAATTGGATTACAATCGACGATTCTTACGGTATCGTATCGTATACTATTTTATTTTGATTTGCATTATTGAACTTTAATTATCTTAACCAATCATAAAGTTAAAGATATCTATTAAGCTGTAAAAGGGTTAGTCCCATTCAGTCCAACAGGCGCTGTGACCTTTTCAGATCTATTGTGGCTAACTCAGGGATACATACATACATAAAATCACGCCTATATCCCTTACGGGGTAGGTAGAGTGTTCAACGCCTCGTAATAGGCGTTTCGGCCACGTCTGACAAAAATTGAGGGCAATTTTAAATTGTAATTTGTATTGCTATAGTGACAGGATGTCAGCCCATCGCCTAAATTACAATACACTGTAACCCTCAAGTCCCTTTTGCTGACTTCTACAGCATGCCTGGGAGGAAGCGCAGCTGGAACATTCTATGTTTTTCTGTCGCTCCCAGTCCAGCATGGAAGAAACTAACTCAGGGATAACTAACAAAATTGAATAAAAGTTGTAGGTCTCCCGTTTGCGTAGGTTGGTAAGTCCTGTTTTGCAAAAGTACGTATTCTTCGTTTTCCACAAAGAAAACAAAATATATGTTGGTAAGTATTTGTACTTACCTGGAAGATAATAGCGTTATGAGGTAAATAAAAATCCTTTTTTATGGATAATAGAGTATTTTCCTGGAAACGAAAACAGATCTGCCGCAAGTCATAAAAATGTTCCTATTATACAGGGTATAAGTATAAAAAAAAGAACTAGATACATACGTACATATTATCACGACTTTATTCCTAATGGGGTACGCAGAGTGTAAACGAAATAAGCAAAGATCGTTCCGCCACGTTTGACAAAGCTTTGAGTGTTATTTAAGATAGATTTGTAGGTATTGCTGTAGTGACTGGTTGTCAGCCTATCGCCTAAATTGCAATATACAGAAACTCTCGGATAACTAAGCTGGTATTCTGGCACATTCTATGTTTTTCTATCGTTCCCAGGCCAGCATAGAAGTTCTCAGGCCAACTTTGAAGTTCAATGAACTAAATAATAAAAAAAAATACATCTCCATTCAAAATTACAACTTCAGAGCCAGTCTTTAGGTTTCCATAAATAATTTCTGTGTAAAAGTTGTTCAGTTTAGTACAGATGATCAGATACCGTCTCTTTCACCCTGTTTGTTGATCCGATAAAACGAATCCCGAATGAAAGTAAATAATTTTCCCTACTATTTCTGCTTCCTTCGTATTATTTACATCTCCACTAATAAGTCATAGTGAGCAGATAATGAAAATAATAATATTGTTCGCTGGAAGAAAATTTATGACAATCGGAAAAGATGTAGGGTGGTCAAAGTTTGCAAGAAAAGGACTTTTGTTTCGTCTAAATAATAGAAAGGCTGTTTTGGTTAAGGGGTAAAAGTGGCGCGACGGTGGTGATATTAGTTTTAAATTAATTGTGCTTGAAATACAAACATTTTCATGAATATTTTAAGTTTTACGTGAATTTCAGGTCATTCACCATTTTATAATCCATCGCTTCACTGTTCACTCCAAATTTTCAAATGAATCTCATTTTACAAGAATTTGACACTTTTTTTTGTCTAACATGCATCGTGGTTTCGTAAGCAGTCAAATAGATTTGATTTGACTTTATGCAAATAATTTTGAACTTGATTATGTGTTATATTATGTTATGTGTAATAGTGCACGATAAAGAGTCAATTACCTAACTTACGTACCAACCATACGCTTTAAAAATGTTGATGTATTTTATTTCATCCAAAAAAATAAATAATAGCCGTCCAATTTTTGTTGCGAGTGTAGCGACCACCCACCCTACCAGGCAACGCTGGGACCGGAAACGGTGGGCACCGTTCCAAAATCTTCGATTTACTGCCCCATGAGGGTTACTAAAGATGCCAAAAGATAACATTCGATTCGAATAAAGATCCCAACGAAATTCACCGTACGTATGAAGATATTACTGAACGAACAAGTGTGATTTCGAGAATTTATATATGATGCTTGGAGTGACTAAAATGAGCCCGATGGTGTAGTGGATAGGGCCGCTACCTCCTAAGCGGGAGGTCGTGGCTCGAATTCCACCACGTACCAATGTGTTATTCGGTTTTCGAATTTCATATGTACGTTTATTCGGTGCTTTTTCCGTGCTTCAGAAGGCACGTTAAGCCGTTGGTCCCGGTTAATATCGTTTAATACCATAGATATTAGTCGTTAAGCCATATTAGAGGCCAGTGCTAAGCATTGGCGGCTTGAAAACTCTGACCTAATCTAGGATAGGGTCTGGTTTCCCTTCTGGGTTGCGGAGGTCAGATGGCAGTCGCTCTGTGTAAAAACCAGTACCCTCGTTCAATCCCCTAGATTAGGAAGCCGACCCCATGAGATACGGGATAAGGCTAGGGAGATGATGATGCTTGGGGTGACTAAAATATAAACTTAATATTATACAACACTATCTGTTTGCTGGACTGGGAGCGAGTGAAAAACATTGAATGTGGATTCAAGAGTTTCAATATATTAAAATTTAGGCAATGGGCTGACAACCTGTCACCACCGCAATATATCTACAAATCTGTCTTAAATAACCCTCAAAACTTTGTCAGACGTGGCGTAGGCTGTTTATGCTCGGCCTATCCCATTATATGTGTATATGTACTATCCGTTTTACATAAAATTACGTCTGTGTGTTTTGCTGGGTTGGCAGAGCGTCAACGGTAGGGTCAAACACATATCCGTGTTTTTGTAGAACCTATGCAGCTCTGATTCTCAACTTTTTGCCTTGCTATCAGGATAACAGCGACTCGTGTTTTGATCCTAAAAAGTTGTTTATTAACAGGAATTTGAGACAGAATTGTATATTGTCGTATTCGTTGATACATAATAGCTCCTGCCTAACGAATACATTTAAATAAATAGTGCCTGTTGAGTCTTTCTTTCCTTTGAATTTGTCCTTTGTATACAGGGTGTAAGGGACAGAGTCTCACAAACTTATAGTTTCTCAGTCAACGACACTGAACAATTTCCACCAATAAATTCTTTTTGGAAGTGAAAAAAAGGCTCTTTCATACAAATTGTCTGATTGAGGTGAACATTTTGTATTTTCACTTCCTGAAAGAATTTTTTGGTGGAAATTGTGCAGAATCATTGACTGAGCAATCTTTGTCAGTTTGGGGGACGCTGTACTTTACACCCGGTATTTCTGTGAGGAATTAATTATATAATAAATAAACTCCACGATACATTACCTATAAATAAGTAAGTTACCAAACGTATTTTGTGTTTTATCTGTTTATGTTTGAGTGCTCCAAAGAAAAGCTTTGAGTATTCATGGTTTTCCTCATAGATAATAAGCTTTTCCCCTACCTTCCCTTTTTCATTTACCATTGTAGGCACAAGCAATGGTACTATAATAATAAGTTTGTACGAAATAAAATGTTAATATCTGGAAATATTTTGCAATTCATGCTTAAGTACAGCCATTCCTGTCTCCCTGGAACTCAAATAAGGGTAGTACAATAAATAATGCCTCACAAGACGACCGCCGTGGACGACCGCAAATTAGTGTCCCTGAGGGAGAGGGCACAGGCATAAGCGGAGCGGGCTTCTGGGTGCTAATAGTTATAACCAAATACATACATACATATAGTCACGCCGTGTTTATTCCATACTGGACTGGGAGTGAGGGAAAAACATAGAATGTGCCAGCTGCATTTTCTCTCGAGCATGCTGTAAAAACCAGCTAAGGGATCGGAGGGTTTCAGTATATTGCAATATAGGCTATGGACTGACAACCTGTCACTATAGCATTATACATGCAAATCTATCTTAAATAACCCTCAAAACATTGTCAGACGTGGGAAGACGACCATTGTTTAGGAGTCGTTTACGCTCTGCCTACCTCATTGGGGATAAATGCGTGACTATGTATATAGTCACACCTTTATCCCTTATGGGGTTGGCAGAGCGTAAACGACCTAAAATCAAGGCCTTTCGCCACGTCTGACATAGCTTTGAGGGTTATATCAGATAGATTTGAAGGTATATTGCTCAGTGACAGGTTGATAACCAAATACTTCTGTATAAACTGAAGTAGACGCAGCACATGCGCCAAAAGTTGAAGCGCTTCAATGAGGGGAAATTGGCACCCTTCCCGTCAGAAATCCTTCAGTGTTCAATAGCTCGTGAACAAATGAATGTTGTAGTTTTGGGATCGCTTTTTAAGTGGCGATTTGCTTAATCATCTCCCTAGCCTTATCCCGTATCTCACGGGGTCGGCATCCTAATCTAGGGGATTGAACGAGGGTACTGGTATTTACACAGAGCGACTGCCATCCGACCCGATATTAACCGGGACCAACGGCTTAACGTGCATTCCGAAGCACGGAAAAAGCACCGAATAAACTTACATATGAAATTCTAAAACCGAAAAACACATTGGTACGTTTTGGGATTCGAGCCTTGACCTCCCGCTCAGGAGGCAGCGGCCCTATCCACTACACCATCGGGCATGCCGGCGATTTGCTTAATAAGCGCTGAAAATTTCTTTGACAAGCAATGACGATTGTTCGTGCAAGGATGCAGGAGTTTAAAGAGCGTTCACAAAAAGACCCTAGACAACACATACTCCGTCGTACTTTGGATGTTTTTAATTTCCTTAAAATAAAAACAAAACCTTTTCGGTTTCACAATCCGTACCTCTCATTCTATGCTCTCTATCTTTCTAAGACAAAACGACGACGCGCTGGAGATGGGACACGTCGCCCATATTTTACTCGCGCAAAGGATTCGTAAAAATACAGAATATTAGTGCAGCAACACACAGGCGTCACTTACTGCTGCGTAAGGTTGCTGCGCTCAACACGCTGCGATGTCAATGATTTTTGCATTGCCTACAACACACATGCGTCGTCCTACGCACGTGTATTGGCAGAGGAATGCGACGACGTACTCGTAGAACTCCTCGCTATGCATGCGTAGTACGTAAGGTGATGCACTTGTGTTGTAGGCAATGCAAAAAGCATTGATAGCAAACTTACGCGCAGTAAGTGACGCCTGTGTTTTGCTACACTTACCTTATCTATTTTATCATCTGGAGAACTTACAACCAGAGTGTCTGAAGAAAAAGTGCATATTTTATTATTTTAAACCAAAGAACGGATAAACAAACTGTTAACCACCTATTAAAAGCACATGTTACAAAACCTCAGACATAGTTTTTGTACCCAATAAAGTCAGCAAACTGCATACGAAGTCAAGTGAACTCAGCCATGGGCTTACGATCCGGAGGTCCTGGGTTCGATTCCCAGGGAGATAAAATGAAGTTGATATTTGTCAATTTATCACTTTGTGAGGTTTTCCCCAGTTTGGTTAGGATATTGCAGGCTGAATCACCTGATTTTCCGAAAAGAATAAGGTTTCCGTGCTTTCGAGGGCACGTTAAACCGTCGGTCCCGGTCGCTATCCTCTATAGTGGTAGTTACTCAAAACCATATCAGAGGCCTACTAGCTGTGCTACTAGGCGGTTCGGAAACTCTGACACAAGGGTTCATCGGGTCGTTGTTCGACTCGAGAATCCACTCGCTAAGAAGAAGAAGCAAACCCGAACGTTTTGCCCTAACGACGAAACGTGTTTAACATGATCTACAAAGAAAATAATGGAATTAGAATAGAAAAGAAAAATCTTTAAAATTCAGCCTGGATTGTCGATAGCTATTTAAATAAAATCAAGTTCCAACAGAATTTCAATGCAAAATAAACATGTTTAACATGCGTGCTACAACGGATTTTCCTTTCCGATAAAACCTGAAAAGAAAACGATACTAAACTGTTTCATTCTTAGCTTACATTGCGACCCACTCGTGCGGAAATTAGTAGGATATAAACCGATTCAGCGGTTCAGAATAGGACCATGGAAACAGTAACAATATGTGCCTTAATGGGGTTAAAGAAAGTTGCATTTTGGAAATTGATTTCTATGGATTATGGTCGTTTTATGATATAGTGGATCAACTTCATAAAGGACTTTTTATGTGCCTTGTGAAGACCCAAGGAATACTGCTTTGGACTTTGGTTTTGCTTTGTAACGATGAGGCAGATCACAAGAGCCTGATGGTGTATTGGAAAGGGCCGCTGCCTCCTGAGCGGGAGGTCGTGGTTTCAATCCCATCATGTACCAAAATGTTTTCGGTTTTCGAATTTCATATGTATGCTTTTACGGCGCTTTTTCCGTATTTTTGAAGGCACGCTAAGCCGATGGTCCCGGTTATATACCCTAGGTATTAATCGGTAAGCCATGTCAGAGGTCAGTGCTAAGCATTGGCGGCTTGAAAATTCGGACCTAATCTAAGTTTGGGTCTGGTTTCCGTTCTAGGTTGCGGAGGTCAAATGGCAGTCGCTCTGTATGAAACCCACAAGATTAGGGTAGCCGACCCCGTGAGATACAGGATAAGGCTATAGAAATGATGAGGCAAATCACAACAAGACGCAATCCGGTGCGCCTGAGAAACAATGTACATTTTATTAATAACCTGTGGCTTCTTCCAGTATCTTCGCGTCGTTACCGCGGTGTGAGACAACCCTAGCTATTATCAAACATTTCTTAGCGTAGTCAATATTTCACCTAGTACTATCATTGACAAGACAACAAGGTGAAATGATAACAATCATTTAAATAAACAGAATGCCATTACATTTTCATAGTCTTTTGTTTAAGAAAAAAAAAGCATTGTGCCGTTCCCTTGGGCCCGGCTCCAAAGACCTCGGTACTAAACTAATTAGAGTCTTTGTTTTTGCTTAATTCAGTCTACCCGCGTCCTCCTTTCACTAAACTCTGTTAAGAAATCTTTGCGCGTTGAGATAATTTTGTATTACCTTTATTTAGAGTCTGTAAGCGAAGGCAATAAAGTTCTTTTTTGCAAAGCTTTTTGGTTGGTTCATTTTGTTTTCAGTATTGTAGACTAAATATCTCTGAAAAAGGTAGACTAAAATATAAATCTCTGCAAATTACCTAATACAAGGTTTATTAGAGTAGATAAGCAATTTATTTGAATGTACTGTGGCTCCAACCCAAACATATAAACATATATAACGTACGTATCTAACCTATATACTAATCTAATTACTTTCTGAGATGCTTTTAGCATGGTGAACAAACAATCATCATTCCCTTGCCCTCATCCCATTATTTGGGGTCGGCGCAGTATGTTGTCTTATTCCATTCATCCCTGCCAGCCGTCATTTTGACACTAACACCTGTTTTCAACATATCATCTTTCACACAGTCCATCCATATTTTCCTTGGTCGTCCTCTTCTTACATATCCGTCTACATTCAAATTCGATACCCTTTTACCTAAATGACTTTCATCCCTCCGCATTACATGTCCATACCACGCAAGCCGATTTCCTCTCATTTTATCTGTTATAGGCGCAACTTTCAAGCTTCCTCTTATGTACCTACTCATTCCTAATCTTGTCCCAACAATATATTATACCAAAAATAAAATGAATGGCATTATTTGGTTTTAGATAGGGATGCTACAATATAATATTATCTACACCAGATGTACGAGACCGCGTCCCACATACTGATAGGGGTTGCTCAGTCAACGACACAAAACCTCTATCAGCAGGAATTTATTTCAGGTAGTGAAAAATAATCGGCTTTGCCATACAAATTGTCTGACCGAGGTAAACATTTTGTATGGAAAAGTCTTTTTATTTTTCTCTTCCTGATAGAAATTCCTGGTGCAAGGTGTTCAGTGTCGTTGACTGAGCAACCCCTGTCAGTTTGCGGGACGCTGTCCCTTACAGCTGGTAGACAAGTACTTATAGTCATCATCTCCTTAGCCTTATCCCGTATCTCACGGGGTCGGCTTCCTAATCTAGGGGATTGAACGAGGGTACTGATTTTTACACAGAGCGACTGCCATCTGACCTCCGCAACCCAGAAGGGAAACCAGACCCAATCCTAGATTAGGTCAGAGTTTTCAAGCCGCCAATGCTTAGCACTGGCCTCTGATATGGCTTAACGACTAATATCTACGGTATTAAACGATATTAACCGGGACCAACGGCTTAACGTGCCTTCCGAAGCACGGAAAAAGCGCCGAATAAACGTACATATGAAATTCGAAAACTGAAAAACACATTGGTACGTGGTGGGATTCGAACCAATGTGCATAGATTTGTGCACTCACAGTGCTGCTATCAGCGGTCGAATTTTTGATTTGTTATTTCTAATACTTACAGTATTTCCAAATCAGTTATAGAATAAAGCTAAACAAAGTTTCATGTCTTTTTATTCAACAACATATTTTATAAATTAATTAAATTACTACAACTACTATTTCATTATGTTGTCATATCTAATAGCTAAAACTTATTTTAGGGTCAAGATCTTCGATTAAAAGACATGAAACTTTGTTTACCTTTATTCTAAAATACTATAGACAAAAAATTGTCTTCTTCAACACATTGCTGAATAATGTTTGTGTTTGTTTGGTAGCATGTTATTGGCATACAGGCAGTAAGCAGAAAACAAAAATGTGGCAATTGAATTAACATAGGATGTGCTGTATAAATATTGAATGAGGAAATCCCCTTCCAGCGGCACCTTTTAGAAGAATATCAGACTATCAACAATTTACAAGGAGATAGAGGGAGTAGTAGAGTTCCGAGCCATACAAGATTTTTATGGTAAAAACTTGTATGGTGCTTGCCAGTCCACCTGCCAAGCATAGTAGAGGTTAGACCGCACGAGGACGTAGCGGCAGCGACGCGGCGCGTCACAGCGCGACAAATGATTCTTAGTATGAAAATGTATGAGATTTACCGAACTGAAGCGGCACTGAACCTTTAAGGTAAGACAGCACTATGGCGTAGCTGCAGCGGCGCGACACAGCGCGATAAAATGTATGAACTGACATTGCACCGCCGCCCCGCCGCTACTACAGTGCCCCTTCAGTGCGGTACGTCTCATACATTTTCATACAAATAATCATTTGTCGCACAGTGATGCCCCGTGCCGCACCGCGCCGCTCCACTGCAGCTACGTCCTAGTGCGGTCTAACCTTTAGTATGACAAAATATTATTCACTTTGGACAGCCTTATGTCATATGTAGCCTTTAGTGGCTGTTTAGTATAAGTAACTATAACTGCCTCCGTGGTCTAACGGTCTAAGCCATTGGCTAGCAATCTGGAGATCCGGAGTTTGATTCCCGGCGGGGGACAATTACTTTGTGTTGTCGTTTCTAGTTTGGTTAGGATGATGAAGGCTGATCACCTGATTGTCCGAAAAGTAAGATGATTCATGCTGTCGGATGGGCATGTACACAGTCGGTCCTGCCCCTGATTTCTCTCCGGTCGTGTCAGTCAATCTGTCCCATCAGAATAAGAGATTGAAGGAATAGAGAGTGCACCTGTGTGTAGCACAAAGACTTAGGCGCTAAAAGCTAGTCCTGCGCAGTTGGTCGATCTCTGGGAGATTGGCCGCCATCACCGAAAATCGGTGGGAGTACTATTATTATTAGTAGTAACAACAGTAGGGGCAGTGAGAACATTACACAGAAAAACCTCGCACTGAAAACAATTGTTTATTTATAGCGACGACTCCGTTTTAAACTTTGACTTGAATCGAATTAAACTTGAGATTCCTTCTACGCTCGTGTACACCAAGGGATTTGTTTTTCCAACAACAGTTTTACAATCAAGGAGGTATTGGGCTCGAATCTAGATATGCTGGCTAAAACTAAGATTAGAGTCTTTTTGTCACTTTCACACTAAATACATTGGAAAAGGACAGGAGATCTATTCTCTCCCGTTTTTATTTATCGACAGTGGTTTTATTAAATGACAGTTTTCACCGCTGTCATATGATATGGTGGATAAAATTGACAGAAATACTGGAGAAACGTGCGAAAGCGCGTCAAAATCTAGCGGACAAAATGTAAAAGCATAGTGTATAAATCGCGTGTCCTTTTTCAATTTTGTTAACTTGAAAGTGACAGATAGATTTTAATTTTAGTTTTAGCCGGTGGTATCTAGAATCAAGCCCAGTCAACGAGTATTTTATTTACAACAAAGGGTAAATAAGTATCTTATCTTATCTTCTTCTTATTTAGCCCACATCATCCCACGTATTCCCTCCGTAAAATTTTGAAACATCAAAATATCGTGTTTCATCGTTCCCGTTGAAGCCCTGCCTACCCCGCAGGAAAATATGCCATATGCATGATGGTGATTCTGTACTTGCCACGCCTTTATCCCTCTCGGGGTAGGATGAGTGTAAAACACTTAGCAAAAGGCGATTTTACACCAAATATTCAGATCAATTTTATATTGTAATGTGTATCGTTATATTGACAGGTTGTCAGCCCTTCGCCTAAATTACAATACTATGGACTTAACCCTCGAATCCCTTTTACTGACTTCCACTTCCACAGTACTCGAGGGGGATGAAACATTCTATGTTTTTTTTTATCGCATGGCAGAAATGAAATAATATATTAAATAAAATGCTTATTTCCGATCCACCTCGTATCATAACGTGCAAATTCAATTGAAATTCGGATCGCAGCTGCCATTAGAAGATCTAATTGATCAAAGTGTTTCTGATTGAAGTGATGATCCCTCGCTCGCTAATTGGGCCGTGAAGTGTTGCCATAATTAAATTTTGCCGCAATCAAGGGCAATTATAATGATTGATGACTATATTACATTATATTATTATAAACAGATACCTATTGCGGCTGATCGAATTACAAAATTAATTATTATGTTTGGATCGTAGCGGTAATCATCTTAAGAATTTTGAAATAATTACTTATTTAAAAATGAAACTAAAATATTGCTTTTGGATCTGCAATTTGACTGCTATTTTTGACGATTTTTTTTCTTCAAAATGAGAGGCTTTTCCTTCGAATTAAAATGCCTATACTAATTTTATTGCTGTTAAATTTCTCTGTATTTTTCAGTGCAAAAAGAATACTAAGAAGTCGTATTGATTAATATGAAGATTGGAGGGGTATGAGCTATGACCTACAGTTGATTTGATGTCCTATATCGTACAGATCCGACTGAAATCATACTTAGGCCCGTATTTATCATCAGCACTTGACAGTGAGAGCGAGTTTGAGTTCGTATCACAAATTTGATTTCAGTACAAAATTATCTGTCAAATCCATAATTATATCTAAATCTTGAGATAGCTTTATAAATACAAGCCTTAGTATGCTAATACAAGTAGTGAATTTGATTTCTTTGCATAATTAATGCACCAGCATTTCCAAGGAAGTAAAGCTGAGTTCTGCAATTTATGCAAAAATGTGAAGGATTCGAGAATTCCATGTGCAGTAAACTTGGCGGGCTCCGCGGCGCGGCGCCGGCAAAACTTGCCCTCTCTGATTTGATTATCTATTTTAAAACTTAGCCGCTAAAGCCGTGGCCATAAAGTCCTTTTTAAAATGCTAAGTTGACTTTTCTACGCTTTACTGTATTTTAAGAATGAAATATTGACGGTGTTTTAAAACCGACTTTTTGTGCCAGAATGCACATGCAAATGATTCCATGTGAAATTTATCATTTATCAGCCGCTGAATGTATCTAAAATTATGATTGGAAAAAATATATTTTATTTTTGTTTCCAGTTTCAATTTAAGGTTAATTCACACAGAGAAGTGACGTTACACGAAGCGGTGCGTACTTTACAAGAGCGTGATACGATATAGTATTTATAGTTATATTTATTCGATTTAAGTTTATAATGTATAGTATTTTATGTATTGAGATGGGGCTCAGTTGCCTGAACTAAAACAATAAATAAATGAAGAAAATAAAAATAGTAGAACTTTATTTACATTTAATTGACAGAACTTACGAAAATCCTCTGCGCCACGCGGTTTGTTGGGCGTCGAGTCTCATTGCTTCCAAGTGTAAACTGACCCTTATGATGATCAGCCACCGTCCAACACCAAGCAACTTGCTGTATTCAAAGGCATTACCTATAAGGCGAATGATCAGAAATTTCATAAAAGTTGAGGTAATTATACTCAGTAACTATTACCATATCACACACATAAAAATATTTATGAAAGTAGAAAATATGCTTTAGTGCATGGTATACTTATATTTTCATATATTTTTTTTACATAATTAAATTACAAAGTGATATCTAAAGAACGTTTTGAGGCAGTTGTATTCTTTAATTATTAGTTAGAAGTTGGTAATTTTAACTGAATATAATCCTCAAAGTATAGGATGGAGGGCATGTGAGGTGAATAAAAGCAGATTATATAATTAAAGTTACTCTTCTTTATTTCTTTCTTCTAAATACATCTTAAAACCATCACCCTTCTTCACTCGTCGCCCGCTCCATCCAGACTGAACTTCCATACTAATTCGCCCTCCTGTTACACATAGTTTGCTCACTTTTTTGTAATTTTTGTGTGTATTATTTTATGCGATTTTCGCATATTTTCGGCGTAACCATGGACGCAATCTTCACGCTGTGGCGCGCTCTAATTTGAACACTATGTCAATGGCATTTAAATGGTTAGAAATTGAGTTACTTATCTGACCCTGGTATAACTCTTAAGGTTTTTAAGCTCGCTCACTTTATTGTCGACATGTTTTCGACAAACAAGCAAAAACACAGTAAAGATTCAGCACACGCCCTAACATCAGCGCGTCGAGTTTCAAAGAGACTAAATAAGTTAGCTGTTCTCAAATTAGACTTACACTCGCGTCCTGCGACGCGGAGTTTACTTTCGGACTTGCCATGGATTTAGGTTACAAGCACTTCTTTAGCGTTTCTTCTTGTACAGACTGGTACAAAGAGTACTTAAGGGTGTTTATTAGCCAAATTTTGTACCTAAAGTTTCGGTGTATTGTAATTCATGATGGGCGTTCCACGAAAATTTCGGTCACGTTTCGCCGTTTTTTCGTTGTAGTGTTAAGAAATGGCTTTTGTTTACGCATTTTTTTATCGCATAGGTATCACTTTACAGTCTGTCAACTATAATGCGTAATACAAAGAAAAATATTAAGTTTTGTAGTATTGAGAAAAACTACGTAACGTGCCCGACACCCCCATGATCTGACTACTTTATTTCTTTGCTATCTTTTTGTAGGTTTTATCTTAAGTCGTTTATGCTCTGCCTATCCCGTAAGTATGTATCTTGAAGTATAACAAGAATAGACACTACATTAAATCAGAAGAGCGGTGGAATATCATTCCAAAGGTCACAGATTCACACCTCGCCAGCATAAAAAAAATGGATTTCTTATTTGTTTTATTTTCTAATGTAAAAGTTAATGGAGTATGTACTCTAAAATTCACTATGACAAGATGATTAGAAAAGAAATTCTTCTCCTAAGGGCTGAAACACACACAGGCGTCACTTACTGCTCAAGGTAGTGCTCAACACGCTTTTTGCATTGCCTACAACACACATGCGTTACCTTGCGCTCTACGCGCGCGAAGCGATGAACTCTACGTCGGCGCATCCCTCTGCTAGTACGTGCGCACACAGCGTAATGTGACGCCTGTGTGTTGCTACACTAATAGCCTCGCAGCCACTCCTCTAGTCATCGAGTTTCAAAGAGACTGAAATTAGTTTGCTGTTCTCCAAATTTAACTTACACTGTGACGATGGAGTTTACTTTCCAACTTTGAAAACTTAAATGTCTTAAATTTTACGTAAGAATTTACAGCACGGATCATCATAATTTCAATATCTAAAAATCTAGGATGGACGAATATTGACTAAATTTCCTATGGGAATTTCCTGATTGCCTGTTACGTGATTGATGGTTTTGTTATCAGCAGACTCAAAACCTAGTAGAGAGTTGAGTCGTCTGTTCCAGTCACTATTTTTGATTGTGTTAGCAAGTCAAAGTTATAAAGGGGTTTTCAAAACTTTGACACCGGATTTCGACCCCACAACTAACACGGCAGAAGAAGATCATATGGCTATAATTATAAACAGCACTTGAGATTGGCAGCTAGTTTGAGTTTGCATCATAAACATAATTTCAGTACAATGTGACCTGTCAAATCCATACTTAAAGTTGCTCTCAATCTTGAGACTGCTTTATAAATACGAGCCTTAATGCACTTATTACTCAAAACTTTCAATGCTACGCTTCAGCAGTAAATGTGTTAAGAAAGTTAGCATCAGAAGTACAAATGGAATAGTCCACAACTTTATTAAAGACTTATTTATGACTGTCTCGCTAGAAGACCCCAAGTCAAACATTTTGAATTTGGGTTGCGGTAAATTTTGATAATAAAACAGCTTTCCGCCCTATGGTTTCAAGCGTAGCTCTTCTTAGAATGGATTTAAAACATTGTCCCGCGGTATAAAGACGAGCTAAACTGCAGAACCATATTAAGTAGATAGTGGCGATACTTTTAATTCTTATTCTTATTTAGCGCTGTCACGCTGTTCGTGACTTTGACATAAGAACAGAATAGCAAATAAACACATGAGTTTGACATTCCTAATCTGACATAAGACTGCTTTTTTGACGTAAAATAAAGAAGCATGCTCAATGATCAGTTCTTATTTAAAACGTCTTATCATAGTGGAAACGCCATAACCTAAAAGATTGATTGATTAATTGAAAAGGTCTTACGTGAGATTAGAAATGTCATACTCATGTGTTTATTTGCTATCCTGTTCTTATGTCAAAGTTAAGCTTGCTTAGAATTAGTTAAGAAATAGTGTGTCGAGAATTGCCACCACTGTAGTTACATTTAAAACTTTAGCGTACCTACTCTAGAACTAAGAGAGGCCTTTGCCCAGCAGTGGGATTCATAACGGCTACATAAGATAAGATAGTTCTATCTAGTTCGATAGGCAGGTATATCTTTACATTATTCCAAACCCAATTTCAATATAAATCAGCTTTTAAATAAGTCTACAAGATAACTACCCGACGTACTAAAATATTTATTATAAAGCATAAAAAAAAGGCCCGATATTGTTCTCGCAAACATTAAACATCACCGAAAATTACCTGTTTTTGTTCATTCAGACCCGTAAAATAAAATGAAGTTTAAAATATTAATGCTCACTGCGCGGCGTGGCCGTGCGTACGGCGTTTTTACATTACACGATGTTTGAATTGGATAATACTTGTATTAAAATTAACATAACAATAATTACTATACAAATTTACTCATAATGGCACATAAATCAAACAACTAGAATTATTGGAACAAGTAAAACAAGAGTAGATAAAATATCATCATCTCCCTAGCCTTATGCCGTATCTCACGGGGTCGCCTAGCTAATCTAGGGGATTAAACGAGGGTACTGGTTTTTACACAGAGCGATTGCCATCTGACCTCCTCAACCCAGAAGGGAGAAACCAGACCCAATCCTAGATTAGGTCAGAGTTTTCAAGCCGCCAATGCTTAGCACTGGCCTCTGATATGGCTTAACGACTAATATCTACGGTATTAAACGATATTAACTGCGACCAACGGCTTAACGTGCCTTCCGAAGCACAGAAAAAGCGCCGAATAAACGTTTATATGAAATTCGAAAACCGAAAAACACATTGGTAAGTGGTGGGATTCGAACCACAACCTCCTGCTCAGGAGGCAGCGGCCCTATCCACTACACCATCGGGCTCTACCAATAGATACAATAAAACTAAATAATGATTTATCTCCCAAGAGTAGATAAAAAAAGTCTCTTATTTCTATGGTAACAATTTCTACCGGGCTACTTATGAGCAACGAAAATTATACGTAGGTATATAATATATACATTAAATATATATACATTGAATGCATTAACATTGCTTCTTACTCCCTGGATTTATCACTTAGTCGAACATAACAACACTTGCAGAAAGATGCGTTTATTCTTTTTCTTCTTAGCGAGTGGATTCTCGAGTTGAACAACCCGATGAACCCTGGTGTCAGAGTTTTCAAACCGCCGAGTAGCACAGTTATAAGGCCTCTGACATGGTTTGAGTAACGACCACTATCAAAGACAGCAACCGGGACCGATGGTTTAACGTGCCCTCCATAAATACATACATATAATCACACCTTCATCCCTAATGGAGTAGGCAGAGCGTAAACGACCTAAACAAAAGTCGTTTTGCCACGTCTGTTTTGAGGGTTATTTAAGATATATTTGTACGTATTTTGCTGTAGTGATAGGTTGTCAGCCCATCGCCTAAAATACAATACACTGAACCCCTCAGATCCTTTAGCTGTTTTTTACAGCATGCTGGGGAGGGAATGCAGCTGGCACATTCTATGTTTTTCACTCGCTCCCAGTCCAGCATGAAAGAACGTGCCCTACGAAGCACGGAATCTTTTTTCTTTTCGGACAATCAGGTGATTCAGTCTGCAAAGTCTTAATCAAACTGGGGAAAACCTCACAAAGTGATAAGTTGACAAATATCAACTTTGTGTTCCCCCCTGGGAATCCAACCCAGGATCTCCGGATCGTAAGCCCATGGGTCTGACCAGGGATGCGATTATTCTACCCCGAAAACTAAACGAGAAACTCAGTCGGGAAAGAGTAAGAGCAGCAACACACAGGCGTCAGTTACCGCGCGCAAGGTTGCGCTCAACATGCTGTCAATGCGTTTTGCATCGCCTACAACACACATGAGTCACCTTACGACCTACGCGTGCGTAGCGATGAACTCTACGTCGGCGCATCCCTCTGCCAGTACGCGCGCAGAGAGCGTAAGATGACGCATTTGAGTTGTAGGCAATGCAAAAAGCATTGTCAGCGTGTTGAGCGCAATCTTGCGCGCAGTTAGTGACGCCTGTGTGTTGCTGCCCTCATCTTAGCGAGTGGATCCTCGAGTCGAACGACCAGATGAAACCTGGTGTCAAAGTTTTCAAACCGCCTAGTAATACAGCTATTAGGCCTCTAACATGGTTTGACGAACTCTAAAACGGCATAGAATGATAAATTGATGAATATCAACTTTGTGTTCCCCCCTGGGTATCGAACCCAGGACTTCCGGATCGTAAGCCCATGGCTCTGACCACTAGACCATGGAGGCAGTTGAGCTGTCCTAAGTCGTATAGTGTAAACGGCCTCCCCAGGCAACAGACTGGCCGAGCTGCGTCGGGGATCTCCGAACCAATTTGTATGAATTGTGCGGAGCCCGCGCCGATTGTACGCAAATGTAACATGCCTCGAGCATAGAATAAGCGAATTTCTTAATGTGATTTGGGTTGACTTTATTATACCGGGAGTAAAAAAAATGCGGACCATATTTTAAGACGTAATTTTTTTGACAAAACTAAACAACTTTCCCCAAGGAACATAGGTCGACATATAAAAAAAAATTGGCCTATACAAATTGATTCAAGCCGCTGACACCATTTGTATGGGAGAGACAAATATTTTAGTAGGGTAGAATGACACCCTTTAATATGGTCAGCTATTATTATTACTCCCTGTATATGAAACTGCACTGACCAACTGTAACGGGTAAGTAAAAAAATATATTGAGTAGCTTCTCTTCAGTAATTAGACCAGAAAAAACCTATTTAGGGTTTTTTTTGTGTTAACTTAGCCATTACAACAAACACATGTTTATCTAGAGTGCGAAGTGGATACTATAATTTGTACCGGGCGTAAGGGAGAGCGTCCCAAAAACTGATAGGGCTCAGTCAACTATCCTGAACAACTTCCATCAAGAAATTATTTTAGGAAGTGAAAACAAATATTGGCTTTCCCATACAAAATGTCTACCTCGATCAGACTTTTTTTATGGAAAAGCCAATTGTGTTTTTTCACTTTCTGAAATAATAATTCAGTGTCGTTAACTTAGCAACCCCAATGGTTTGTGGGACGCTGTCCCTTTCACCCCGTGTACACTCTGTATTTCTCGCAACTCAAAATAAAAATAAGAGCTCTTTAACATGAGCGTAGCATTTTCGTAGCACCTACGACTACGTTACGGCGTTGACATTGTAGAAAAAACCTACGAATTTAGTTATAGTTTTCTCAGGATTAAAATGATATCATCATCTCCCTAGCCTTATCTCATACCTCACGGAATTGGCTACCTAATCTAGGGGATTGTACGAGGTTTCTGGTTGTTGCACAGAGCGACTGCCATCTGACCTCCATAACGCAGAAGGGACACCAGGTTCAATCCTAGACCAGGTCAGGAGTTTAAAGTCGCCAATGCTTAGCACTGGCCTCTGAAATGGCTTAACGACAAATATTTACGGTATTAAACGATATTAACCGGGACCAAGGTTTAAAGTGCCTTCCGATGCACGGAAAAAGCGCCGAACAAACGTACATAAGAAATTCGATAACTGAATAACACATTTGTACGTGGTGGGATTCGAACCACAACCGCCCGCTCAGGAGGCAGTAGCCCTATCTAGGATGAAAAAATGTACCAATTATCAAAAAATCACAGATAGATGACAAATACACGTACAAGATGTTAATTTATCTGCCATCCCTTTCTAAAGTTTACTTATAAAACAGGTGAGATAACAACAACAATCTTTGATCACGTGTTGCAACAAATACAATTTTATTACTGCCTTAAGGCTTTAAGGCGATTCGATTTACATTTATTTCGTACGCGCGTTTCGAAAATGTCTCGCAGTATTTTGGTGACACAAGACAATTTTATTCAAGAACAAGATTATTCTCTTCCCGCATTGGCATATTACTCGTATAAAAGTCAGGTGAGGGCTGTATCTGATAATGTATTCCATGCTGAACTGGGAGCTAGAGAAAAACTTATAATGTGCCAGCTTCATTTCCTCCCGGGCATGCTGTAAAAACCAGCTAAGGGATCCGAGGGTTTCAGTATATTGCAATTTAGGCTTATGAGCTGACAACCTACCACAATAGAAATATACCTACAAACAAATCTATCTTTTATAACCCTCTAAACTTTGTCAAATGTGACAAAACGACCTTTGTGTCCCCGTGTGGTACCGGGTTAGAATAGCATCACTCCATAACTTCCCGTGGGTGTCGTAAAAGACGACTAACGGATAAATCCAGGGAATGGGCAGCAGCATTCCCTGTAAATGGAAAACTTCTACTGCGCTCACCAACCCGCCTGCCAAGCGTGGTGAGTATGGCATATACCCTAAATTTTGGGGAGGCCACTGTCCAGCAGTGGACTGTTGAGGCTGATGTTTTGTTGTTGACCGTTCGTTTACGCTCTGCCTACCTCATTGGGGATAAAATCGTGATCATATGTATGTAATGCCTGAAATTTCCCGAAACTTACACTGAACACGATTTATGAATTTTAGAAAACTTACTGATAGGTATTTCTTCTCGTAGATATTTTTAGACCAATCAATAAAAAAACATGCTGTAATTGAAATACCAACCATAACAGAAAATTCAAAACAACCAACTTACTGTTTAGACGGGTTTAACGTAAGTAATGTGTAACAATGTTTGTTGTAAGCAAGTGACCGGCGCGGGCCGCACGACAAATATTTGCGCTTCAAGTGGCGAGTAGCGAATGTAGCCAGTCAGCGAGTCTACGCGGCCCGAACTAAGGGTTTTAAGGAATTTAAAATATGGCCGTCTCTGTGTGTACCTAATTTAACCAAATTAGCAACCAACTTATTGTTAAGGCAGATTTACGATATGTAATGTGTAACACTGCTTGCTGTAATTACGTGGCCGGCACGGTCCGCACGAAAAATATTTGCGTTTCAAGTGTTGCCAGCCAGCGAGTCTACACAGCCCGAACTAAGAGTTTAAGGAATTTGAAATTTTGTAATTTCTGTAAGTACGTAATTAAACCAATTTAGAAACCAATTTATTGTTTAGGTTAAGTTATCACAAATAACACCCAGACCCAGAAACAAACATTTGAACTCATCATTCAAATATCTGCTCCGGCCGAGAATCGAACCCGGGGCCCTCCGCGTAGCAGGCAGGTACACTGCCAACTAGGCTGTGCGTGCCGTCAACTTCACTGCTGTAACATAATCTTCTTTTCTTTGTTTTTTGTTTGAATACTTTTGATTCGATATATTTTGAGACGAAATTAATAAAACACTAAAAATAAAATGGTAGTGGTATTCTGTATACACGAAACGGGGTAACAAGGCGACTCATAACGGTATGCATTAGATACGGCCCGAGCAAGCAGTTTTGATTAACTAACTTTAGGCCAATTTATACAGTCGCACGTTCCGCCACGTATTTTGATGGGAAATGGCTAACGGTCTTACCAAGCAGAATACAGGAGTTGTAGTGTTTGGTGTTATGTACCTTCTTCTTCTGTCGAGTGGGTATCGAGTCTATGGACCCGATGAACCCTGGTGTCAGACTTTTTTTTTTAAACCGTCTAGTAGCACAACTATCAAGCCTCTGACATGGTTTGAGTAACGACCACTATCAAAGACAGTGACTGGGACCGACGGCTTAACGTGCCCTCCGAAGCACGAAAATCTTTTTCTTTTCGGACAATCAGGTGATTCAGCCTGCAATGTCCTAACCAAACTGGGGAAAAATTCACAAAGTGATTTAATCTCAAATATCAACTTTGTGTATCCTCCTAGGAATCGAACCCAGGACCTCCGGATCGGGAGTCAATGGAACTAGCCCCTAGACCATGGAGGCAGTTGTTATGTTCCTGATTTAGTCTAATGCATTTACAAATTTAGTTAAGGAGACTGATTAGAGCAAGTCGGCTTTCTGTTCCGTCCCGGAGGGCCGAAGAGCTTGTTGCCCTTGCCACTTTCTAAAACAAATAAAAAATTCAATTTTACTTCTTCCTATGTCGAGTGGGTATCGAGTCTATGGACCCGATGAACTCTTTGCTGTGGATCAATAAGAAACAAAAGCAACAAAGACTTATTATCAAGCACTATTTCCAGCAAAGAATGGACATGGACTGGACTGGGAGCAAGAGAAAAACATAGAATGTGCCAGCTGCATTTCCTCCCAGGCATGCTGTAAAACCAGCTTAGGGATCCGAGGGTTTCAGCATATTGCAATTTAGGCGATGGGCTGAGAATCTGTCACTACAGCTATTATACCTACTAATCTATCTTAAATAACTCTCAAAACTTTGTTAGACGTGGCGGAAAGGTCGTACTTAGGTGGTTTACGCTCTGCCTACCCCATTATTGATAGAGGCGTGATTATATGTATGTATGTACGAAATTAGTTTTTCATTTTATCACTATAGTGTCGAAATAATATAATCAGGGACAACCTTGATAGTCATAAGATTTAGTATAAAATTTCTAAATTTGAAGATAAGAAAAATTATAGAATATGTTGAATAAAGGTGGTGAATTCATCCCCTGAGTATTACTTTCACTATACACTCATGGAAATTGAGCAACTTTCCCCAAGGAAATGGTGCGGAAACGCCCGAAAATTTTGGACCTTTTCTATACAAAACGGCACACGAGTGCTGACGAATTTCCTCAGGGAACATTGTTTTGTTACGTCAGTGAATGTACAGACATCTTTACTTGTGCTTTCGTATGAAGGATATTACGGGGTGTAAGGGGGGGTAGCGTCCCGCAAACTGATAGGGGTTGCTCAGTCAACGGAACTGAACAACTATCAACAGATATTTTTTTCAGGAAGTTAAACAAAAATGATTTTATACAAATTGTCTGATCGAGGTGAGGAGAGCCCGATGGTGTAGTGGATAGGGCAGAGCCCGATGGTGTAGTGGATAGGGCCGCTGCCTCCTGAGCGGGAGGTCGTGGTTCGAATCCCACCACGTACCAATGTGTTTTTCGGTTTTCGAATTTCATATGTACGTTTAATCGGCGCTTTTTCCGTGCTTCGGAAGACACGTTAAGCCGTTGGTCCCGGTTAATATCGTTTAATACCGTAGATATTAGTCGTTAAGCCATATCAGAGGCCAGTGCTAAGCATTGGCGGCTTGAAAACTCTGACCTAATCTAGGATTGGGTCTTGTTTCCTTCTGGTTTGCGGAGGTCAGATGGCAGACGCTCTGTGTAAAAACCAGTACCCTCGTTCAATCCCCTAGATTAGGTAGCCGTCCCCGTAAGATACGGGATAAGGCTAGGGAGATGAGATGATGTCTGATCGAGGTGGTCATTTTGTATGGGAAGTTCATATTTGTTTTTAACTCCTGAAAGAATTTCCTGCTGAAAGTTGTTCAGTTTCGTTGACTGAGCAACTCATATCAGTTTGCGGGACGCTGTCCTTGAAACCCAGTATATTACTTATTTATTAACTTTCTTTAAAAAAACAATTTAAATAACATATTAATATGTGGTACACAAGGCATTGTTGTTCCACAAGTAATCATACAGTGAGTACAATAATAATAACTCATGCGTCGAAATAAAAAAATAATCCTTTACAGTAAATCCATTAAACTTAACCGCGTAATAAATACACATTTTTGCATGTAAACACAATTGGTTATTACCCGAAAATTACCCAAATAAAATAACTATTTTACCGCAGTGTTTTCGGAAATTTCAGTAGGTAAAGTCAATAATTTGACTCTCATAATTTAAGCACTGATATAATTTGTATTAATGATGTTTTCGTGCTGCGCTTGGTGAAACATTCTGAGCAAATTTGCAGTTCCATCGTCCCTTTGCGGTCCAGCAGCGGTCGGTTTTGTGGTCAACATTGATTTTAATAATGAAGTCCGTGTTTCTGCTCTACCAAAATTGGGCGGTTTAATTTTTGCGGTGTCCAAAACGACATTGACGCGCCAAAAATTCATTTAAGGGAGTGGACGGTGTGCTGGTACTTACTTTTATTTTTTAATTTTTTACGCGTGTGGATTCAGCTCTCAACGTTGGTTGCTTTTTTTATGAAGCATGCTTTGTTTTTATTCTCCGTTGTCTCGTCTAATGAAAATTGCCTAACCGTGTGAGTATGGATAAAAGAACTTATATTATGCTGAGTTTATAAAACAAGGTTGCAGTTAATGGAATTTAAATGAATGTATTAAAGTTTATAAGTAGCTATTTAAACTTTTACGACTCTTAAAGACTATGTTTTACGGTAAACCTACATACATACATACATAAATAACGCCTTTATCCCTTACGGGGTAGGCAGAGCGTTTAACGCCTCGTAAAAGGCGCTTTCGCCACGTCTGACAAAAATTGAGGCCAATTTTAGATTGTAATAGGTATTGCTTTAGTGACAGGTTGTCAGCCCATCGCCTAAATTACAATACACTGTAACCCTCGAGTCCCTTTTGCTGACTTCAACAGCATGCCCGGGAGGAAGGGCAGCTGGAACATTCTATGTTTTTCTATCTCTCCCAGTCCAGCATGGAAGAAAAACGGTAAACCTAACAATGAATAAGTACTATGACAAAACAAATAACCTGCAAGTTTAAATAAAAATCACGTGAAACACAATCAACGAATAGAGTCAATTTCTTAAGTCTCTTTGATTAAGAGAGAAAGGCTAGACGATTATACGTACATGCTTACATATAATTATATACGCAAATTATTTTCTCTCGATCCCAGCCCAGCATGGAAGAAGATAAACATAACTTAGTAGAAATAATATAACCTAATGGCAGATATCTATCACGACAAACTCGCACTGATGAAATCTTAGCTTGACGAATCTCTATACCATAGAGCTAAGAAATTAGTAAACTTTTTTAAATTTTCAGGACAAATAAACCATGAGACATTTTGTGTTTTTTTTTACCGAGATTTCAATTATTTGATGAGTTACCGATATTTCGGTGCTGTTACAACACCATGGTATTTAGGACATACCTATATTTCTGTTCTTGAAATTAAATCAAAATGGAAACTTGGAACCGGCGCACGAAATTCTGTCCATTTTGTACAACCATTTCATTAAAAAAAACAAATATGAAAATAGTTTTATTTCATATCAGTATTTTTAAATTCATACATAAACCAAAAGGTTAAAAATATAGTGTTTGATTTTTTATTTTATCTATACTATATATCCATTCCGTTGATAACAGAAATTGTCGTGCTGAAAAAGTAGTAGGTATACGCTATGCTAAGCTATGACACTACTATACTTAACTATTATACCTGACAACTTTCTTTGTTGTTGTTAAGTTAAAATGTTTTTTTTTGTATTATTAGTATATAGCCTCGATGTGACGTTTCAGATGAAATTTTTTATTTATAAAAATGTGAATTGTATGATTGACTCTTGTATTTGTCTAATAAAACGTTTCAACACGTACATTATTATCTATCTTATTTTTACAATCTTCCATGCTGGACTAGGAGCGAGAGAAAAACTTAGTATGTGCCACCTGCATTTCCTCCCGGATATGCTGTAAAAACCAGCTAAGGGTTCCGAGGGTTTCTGTATATTGCAATTTAGGCGATGGGCTGACATCCTGTCAATACAGCAATGTAACTATAAATCTACCTTAAATAACCCTCAGAAAATTATCAGACTTGGCGGAACGACCTTTGTTTAAGTCGTTTACGCTCTGCCTACCCCATTAGGGATAAAGGCGTGATTATATGTATGTATGTATTTTTCCAATGCTGTAAACTAAAATCCTGTCGTAACATTCGTAGCTCGTTGCAAGTGTGCTGAGCGAACATTGATTTGGTTTTATTAAAGCGACATCTGCAGCTTGAGTCTGCGTTATACAAACGTCCACGATTTCACGCGCCCGCCTCGATTCGACTTATGCCAAATTAAATACGTGGATCCGGAGAACTTTAACATTTGACAGTATTTTTTTTGTTCTTTTTTTTCCTAGCCAGATTTGTCCCACTCCTGGGCAATGGCTTCCCATTTTCCTTTCCTTTTCGAGTTTTTGTCGATTGCATCAATTTAGTCCTGCCACCTCTTTCGGTGTCTTCCTCTGCCCCTACGGCTATTTTCAGGCACCCAGTCTGTGGCAATTTTGGCCTATCTTTCAGGATGCATTAGACAGATGTGACCCGTCCAATCTCATTTTAGATTAGCAACTTTCTCTCCTATGTCATAATTCGAGTTTTAGAGCGTAGGATGGAGTTTTGAACTCGGTCTATGCTCTTTACTCCCAATATGATACGCTCCATTGCCCTTTGAAAAACCACTAGTTTGAATTTTAGTACATCGGTCAGTGACCAATATTGGGCACCATAAGTTGGGACGGGCTGGACACTCATGTCGACAAGTTTACGCTTTAGCATTAGAGGAATATCTCCCTTCAGGAGATCCTTCACTGACCAGTAGCTCTTCTATGCATTTTCTACTCTGTGTTCGACCTGTTAGGTCCGTAATTATAAACAGCACTTGAGACTGACGTTTAGTTTGAATTCGTATCAGAAACGTCACTTCAGTACAATGTGGCCTGTCAAATCCATACCTAATATTGCTTTCAATCTTGAAATTGCTTTGTAAATACGAGCCTTAGACTTGGCGAGATATAAAGGAGACTATCTGACCAAGATGCAACAAGATACTCATAATATTTATAAAAAATATCATCATCATCATTAGGCCTTTGTCATCTTGTCAGATGATTTAAGCAGCGCCTACGCGGGAGGAGCATCGTCGCTCGTGGCTAAATAGGCCGATCCTCGAACGACACTTTCGTCCGCACTTACGACACGCGAACTGAGAGTCCGTTGCGACGGAACTCTCATAGCGCGCATATCTTTTTTCCCGCTTTTGTGCTAGATTTTGAAACCAGGCATTGTCGTGGGTCTCACAGCCCTCATGAATGAGTTTTCTCCAATTATCGCGGTCAGTAGCGAGGTCCTCCCATGTGTCATAGTTGATGTCAAATGCGATCATGTCGCGTTTTGCGCAGTCTTTGAACCGTAAAATAGGGCGTCCAACCTTGCGTTTTGCGAATGCGACTTGGCTCAATATGGTCTGTCTGGGCAAACGAGTGCTGTTCATTCGGTGCACATGCCCCAGCCACCGCAGGCGTCTCTGTTTGAGTAGGGCGGTGATGCTAGGAAGCTGTGTTATCTCTAGCACTCTCTCGTTTGTTATCCTGTACTTCCATGTTATGTTCAAAATGCTCCGAAGACAGCGCATGTGGAAGGTATTAAGTCGTCGTTCCTGTTTGGCATACGACGTCCAGGTTTCAGCTCCGTACAAGAGTATGCTCAAGACGCAAGTTTGGTATACGATCATCTTTGTCTTGACCGTTAGATGTTTATTATTCCATACTCTCGCACGCAGTCTGCCGAACGTCGTGGCCGCTTTGCCGATGCGAATATCGATCTCGCCATCAAGAGAGAGATTGCTCGACACAGTCGACCCTAGGTAACAGAACTTGTCGACTACCTCCAAAGGTGTACCTTCCAGCAAGATGGTCGGCTGGTAGGTATAACCCTGCGCTAAGATTACGGTCTTCTTTGCATTTATGGACATGGAGAACAGCGTACATGCGTGGTGAAATTTGTCCAGTAGGACCTGGAGCTCTTGCGGAGTTTTTGTGACAAAGGCTGCATCGTCGGCAAAGAGCAGGCTGTCAACAATTAAGTCCTCGCGATTACGGCGAGACTTTAGGAGGGCGGCATTAAATAACTTCCCATCTGCTCGTGTATGTAGGTGGACACCCTGCTGCGCGTCACCGAAGGCGACTTTGAGCAGCAGTGAGAAGAATATGCCGAACAAAGTTGGTGCCAAGACGCAGCCTTGGCGAACTCCTCTACGTATATCAAAAACATCGGACGTTTGACCATTGTAGACAACGGTGCCTTTCATATTCTCGTGAAAGGATCTCACCAACTTCAGCAGCTTCGGGGGACATCCTATTTTCTCAAGTGCAATATAGAGACCCTCCCTGCTGACCGAGTCGAAGGCCTTATTCAGGTCAACGAACGCGATCATCAAAGGAGTATTCTGCTCACGACACTTTTCTTGAAGTTGTCGGATGGTAAATATCATATCCGTAGGGGAACGCTGGGAGCGGAAGCCACATTGTGCCTCAGGATAGACGCGTTCGGCAAGACTTTGCTGTTTAGTCAGTATGACCCTTGCAAAAAGCTTGCCGACGATGCTAAGAAGGGAAGTACCGCGATAACAGTTACAATCGCCGCGGTCACCTTTCCCTTTGTAAAGAGTCACAATATTTGCATCACTCATATCCTGTGGGAATAGCTCTCTCTCCCAGCATTTGCCCAGGAAGTTATGCAGGACCGGTAATATACACTTGAGTTTTAGGACCTCAGTGAGTACACCGTCAATCCCTGGACTCTTGCCACATTTAAGCTGCAAAACGGCCGCACGAAGATCTCTCACAGTGGGTAAATCATCGAGCTCAGTCATAATGGGTAGGATCGGAATTAAATCCACGGCTACGGGACTGATCTCAACGGGTCGAGAATAAAGCTTAGTGTAGTGTTCTACCCACCGATTAAGTTGACGACTGCTGTCGGTGATAACAGTGCCATCGATCTCTTTTAGAGGGGCCGTCTTTTTTTGTACTGGACCAAGAGCCACCCTAATCCCTGCATAAACCCCGCGAAAGTTTCCTGTGGCCGAGCAATCTTGAATACTTCTGCACAGCTCTATCCAGTAAGCATTAGCGAGCTGGCGGCTGGTTCGCTGCAGGGATGACTTTGCTGCGCAGAGTTTAGAGCGCGTGGCATCACAAGGATCAAGGCAGTATCCTAGTGCAGCTTGGCGTTTCGAGTCAATTAGGGGCTGAAGTTGGGTAATATTTTCAGTGAACCAATCCGGTGATTTCATCTTGGCATAACCGAAAACCTCGCCAGCTGTTTTGGTGAGAAGATCTTTAATGGATTTCCATTCCATTTGTACGGGTGCATCCACATCCCAGGTAGCTACTATCTGTCGCACCAGCGAGCTGAAAGAATTCACTAGCTCAGGATCCCTAGTCTTGGGAAGATTTAACTTCTTCCATCCGGGTTTCTTGGAGGAGTGAATCTTTCTGGGCGACAGTAGGACTTCACACACTACCAAGGAGTGGTCGGTGTCGCATTGTGCACTGTGGTAGGATCTCGTGTGGGTGACTTCCTTCAAATTTCTTCTTTTGGTTAAGGCTAAGTCCAGTTGGTGCCAATGACCGGACCGAGGGTGTTTCCAGGAGACTTTACGCAACAGTTTGCCTTTAAAATATGTATTCGTAACACACAGCTGAAACTTGGCGCTGAACTCGAGTAGGCGTTGGCCATTTTCGTTCTGCTTGCCTATGCTATGGTTCCCAAGGCAATCAGGCCAGGCGGCGCTATCCTGTCCTACACGAGCGTTGAAGTCTCCTAGAATGTAGAGTCGATCTCCAGCCGGTACACTGGCCACAACAGAATACAGTTTATCATAGAAGCCATCTTTAGACTCTGCTGTCGAGGTCAGAGTCGGAGCGTAAGCGGATATCAAAGTGACAAAGCCGCTTTTGGTATTGAGGCGCAAGGCCATAATACGCTCATTTACCCCTTGAGGTGATTCTATGGCTGTTAGGAGAGTGTTGAGAACTGCAAACCCCACACCGTGCTCACGATTTTCGCTAGAGGCCTTGCCTTTCCAAAAGAAGGTATAATTTTGTTCGCGCAATGAGCCCTCATCTGGAAGTCTGGTTTCTTGGAGAGCAGCGATAGATATATTGAGTCGTGTCAGTTCTAGATCGATCACAGCCGTTTTACGCAGATCTTGGGCGAAATCAGAAGTCTCCGAGCTGTCCGGGAGACCTGTCCTCATAGTTCGGACATTCCAAGAACCAAAACGCATGGAAGTGCAAGCTTTAGGTTTGTTTTTATTTAGCTGTTTAGTCGCGGGTGTACAACAGCACAGCGCCGTCTTCCGGGTTGCCCCTGTGTTCCCAACACCCCAGAGGAACAAACGACGCCGAGGCGGACCGGTACCTTATTGACTGGGGGCTGCCCAGTATGGAGCGGGCGGTAACTGGTCAGTGGGCCTGCGATGGACCCTCCCACTGTCGAGAGCGACCCCTGGCGCCCGCGCTTACGCCCATGCGCGCGGGCTTATAACCGGTGACTGCCACTCCCCGTGTTGTTATCCACGCCGCGGAACGACGTGGGTGAAGTGTCCTCTCCACAGACGCTGCATCGCCTGGGACGCAGTTGATGACGTAGGGTTGCCCAGAACCTACGACACCCTCTCGGCCTCCCCAGCTTGGCTCGCAGGAATGGCATGCCAATACGTGCGAGACCACCAGGTTGGCTGCAGATGACTGCCGCTGTTCAGATTAGATCCTACTTGCGCCTAACGGAGTCATCAATTCCGGGTTTAATTTCGGAGTTTTCCTTCTCCTAGACAGGTTGCAGACCAATGCTCAGGACGCCTATCTCGCCCGAATAAAAAATATAAGTTACTCAAATTTGAGGCAATCCTACGTCAAAGAACAAGATCGGAAAATTTTGATCTTTAAAATTTGACAACTTTATGTGTTTTTAAAAATAAAGCAATGCAGAGTTTAATAGTCCTCCCGCCGATTTTCGGTAATGGCATTTGCGCAGGACTTGTTTTTAGTGCCCAAGTGTTTGCGCTACACACAGGTGCACTCTCTATTCCTTCAATCTCTTATTCTTATACATATACAAAGGGTATGTAATACAGAGGGTATTGTGCACTTGAAGTGATTATAAAATGTGTTTAATTCTTTGTTTCTTGAAAAAAACTGTAAAAACTTATAGTATATAAGAAAGTGGTCTCACTGTGTTGCTGTTTAGTCCTCCTTGCAATTTAGACAATGGGTCGACAGTTGGTAAGTCACTTAAAATATTTCTCCCTTCTTTCAAAAGTGTTGTTATTATTTTACTTATAATTTTACATTCGGTATGTTTTTACCACCAAAATATTTATCGGAAGTAAAATGAGTGAAAATAAGCGCGAGTGCTTAAGGGCCGTATTTATAATCAACTCTCATGAGTGACACAGAGTTTGAGTTTGTATCAGAAATGTAATTTCAGTACAAACTGGCCTTTACAATCCATACTTACGAGTAATATCGCTCTCGAGTTTCATATCGCTTCATAAATACTATACTACTATTTATAGAGTCGAGTACCACAATCCACCGCAAATAAAAATACAGTCTATAATGCCACATTAACATATAATTAATAAAGAAAATACTCAATATAAATCTGCGGTGTATTCATCATTTATATTGTTCCATGTTTTCATAATGGGTCGTTGATCTGACATCGGGTTTCTTTATTACCTTTGTTGAAATGAATTATATTTATTATGAAAGGCACTATATTTCAGAAAAATTACGCTTCGCTTTATATTTATCTTCATTTTATATTTGAATAATAAAATGAGCCATATGGTGTAGTGGATAGGGCCGCTGCCTCCTGAGCGGGGAGGTCGTGGTTCGAATCACACCACGTACCCATATGTTTTACGGTTTTCCGATTTCGTATGTACGTATTCGGCGCTTCTTCCGTGCTTCGGAAGGCACGTTAAGCCGTTGGTATCGGTTAATATCATTTAACACCGTAGATATTAGTCGCTAAGCCATATCAGAGGCCAGTACTAAGCATTGGCGGCTTAAAAACTATGACCAAATCTAGGATTGGGTCTGGTTTCCCTTCTGGGTTGTACCCTCGTTCAATCTCCGAACCTAATAAGAACCTAATAGTTAGGTACCTAATCAGCTACCTAATCTCATTAAGTAGCTGACCCTGTGAGATAAGGCTAGGGAGATGATTATGATATTTGTCTAATAAGTGCTGGATTATCTGTCTTTGTAAAATACAGGCTTTTGTTACTTATTCTATCGATTGGTTTTTCGAATTGATGTATAAAACTATTAGCCTTAATGTAAAAGTTCTTAACTGCCGCCCGATAATAATATTTAATTACAATAAAACATGGTAAAGCCAATGCTTATAGTAGACTGATAATCTTTTAGAAGCTGATAATCTTCTTCTTAGCGAGTGGATTCTCGAGTCGAAGAACTCAGCGTGCCCTCCGAAGTTCGGAATTCTTTTACTTTTCGGTGATTCAGCCTTCAATGTCCTAACCAATCTGGGGAAAACCTCACAAAGTGATAAATCGACAAATATTAACTTTGTGTCCCCCCTCTAGGAATCGAACCTAGGACCTCCGAATCGTAAGCCCATGGATCCGACCAGTAGACCACGGAGGCAGTTAGCTAATAATTTTGATCGTTGTTTGCATTGAAAAATAACTAATCTTCAGTTTGCGGACGACATTGTCCTTTTCGCTCCCACAGCAGAAGGTCTGGCCCACCTTTAATGACAGTCTCAACACAGCCAGCCTTGAAATTGGACTTGATATGAACCGGTCAAAAACAAAAGTCATGACCAACAGTTGTAAGCGAAGAATAGAAGTTGAGGGGAAGGAAATACAATACGGTGACGAATACCTGGGCCAGATAGTCTCCTTCCAGAACCCGCAAGACAAGGAAATCGATCGCCGAATGGAAAACTCCTGGAGGAGCTACTTGTCCACGATGTATCTAATGAAAGGAGACCTTCCTCTTTGTCTAATACGACAACTCGTTGACACGTGCATCCTGTCCACTCTAACTTACGGCGCACAGACGTGGTCCCTGACCGGTTTGCAGAATCTCTTACATATTAGGTATTCTAGGAGTAAAAAGGATAGATCGCGTCAGAAACACGGGCCTCCGTTCCAAAACTCAGATGACTGACGTGGGCAAGAAAGCAGCAAGGCTCAATTGGGACTGGGCTGGCAATGCATGCTGAATGCACCCGGAGAGGTGGGCTAAACTATAGTCTGTCAACGTCGTGATTACCGCGCCTTAGGGGTACAGACGTGCGCGGGGACAAGGTAACGGGGGTGCGGGCGGTGAAGCAGGAGGGTGAGCGAGCACGACGCAATGTGTTCATGTTCGCAATCGCCGCGTGCTACCGCGTCCCCGCCAACGTCTGTACCCCTAGGGCGCGGTAAGCACGACGTTGACAGACTATAACAACTGAATTTGTCCCACAACAGCGTCGGCGCAGAGGGAGACCGAGGAAGCGGTGGCGGGATGACCTGGTCGACTACGACCCGAACTGGTCGGTAACAGCCATGGACCGTATACTCTGGAAAGGGAATGGGGAGGCCTTTGCCCAGCAGTGGGACAGTTTAGGCTGATATAATAATATAGTTATCAAAGGCAGCTTCAACAATCGTTTGAAAATGTATTTTTTATATACATTATTCTACAAACATTAATTCCATGAAAGTGATTCCATTAAAAAGTTACAGCACTTTACTTACAATCACAATCAAAACGAATCTAAAACGATTAGGCAATACCGATACCACAGAATATATAATAGTACTACATACCGATACAATCAAGTACAAAATCTTCAGTAGATTCACACTCATAAGCAGGGTTAGTTGCCTCTATGTTCTAGTAAAATTGTACTTAAATTGGGAAGGACAATGCTGGTTAAATCACCTGAGGTTTAGTATATTTTTTTTTATTTTGGTGTCTCTGTTAGAGGAGCCCGATGGTGTAGTGGATAGGGCCGCTACGTCCTGACCGGGGAGGTCGTGGTTCGAATCCCACCACGTACCAATGTGTTTTTCGGTTTTAGAATTTCATATGTACGTTTATTAGGTGCTTTTTCCGTGCTTCGGAAGGCACGTTAAGCCGTTGGACCCGGTTAATATCGTTATATACCGTAGATATTAGTCGTTAAGCCATATCAGAGGCCAGTGCTAAGCATTGGCGGCTTGAAAACTCTGACCTAATCTAGGATCGGGTCTGGTTTCCCTTCTGGGTTGCGGAGGTCAGATGGCAGTCGCTCTGTGTAAAAACCAGTACCCTCGTACAATCCCCTAGATTAGGAAGCCTACCCCGTGAGATCCGGGATAAGGCTAGGGAGATGATGTTATTGGTCGTTACTCAAACCATACCAAATGCCTATAATAGGCGCAGGCCACGTCTTTTTATCATGCGTGAATTTGCGGGCGGCGCGTCTTGCGACCAATAAAAACTTATGGGAATGTTATGCTGAATAAAATCTCTAATATTAGAGTTCATCAGATTATTAGTCAGCTCAAAAGTCATTTGGTGGAAGAAGTAAAAGATCGGTACACTCGCGCGCATAAACCATTAACCGGAATGATCACGCGCACTATCACGGCGCGCGCTGTGAGGAGGCCATTAAAATGTAAAACTTGGCGCCGAGATGTAAATAAAGTGTTGGCCTTTGCGACCGGAGCGTTTGGCGAACATCGGGCCATGGGGCTAGAAAACCTGGACAAACTGTGTTTATGAGGGTCGAGAAGTGACTAGAGAAGATCAAGATGTAGCTACTGATGAAGATGGAGAATCGAACAGCGATTAAGGTGTGAGGAGAGTAGGGATCGAGATGCGATCGGAGTAAAAAGGAAGAAGATAGCCGTGCTGTGAAGTCCTGCCCCAGAGTGGGGAGAGTGCGACGAATTGTTCTACCCCAGAAAGAGGAGAGTGCGACGGGGACACTATAGTCAGGAAAAAATTAAAATTTGTAGGGATAGAGAATTCAGGCAGTGCTTTAGCGTATACCTTTGTAAGTCCCCTGTACGTCCCGTTGTTTCGGTCTGACACGGTCCTGATGACCGAGAGGTCGGTTGGACCATGGGAGGAGGTGGGAGAGTGTATTTATGAACTTCTTACATAAAAGCGATAGTGGCTTTGCGAAGCGCCGCCCTTCAAACGTTGCTGATTTTGTCGTTGATTTAGAACCAGTACCCTAAACTCGATCTATTGTAGAGTCGGTATCAATCACCACAGACTAGAGTCAGGTGCAAACCCAGGGCAGAAAAGATGTTCATTTATCACCGTGCAGACCGTATGCTTGGTTGCCACGTTTGATATAGATAAATAGCTGTAATTATTCAGCTGCTGATGATCTGTCTACCCTGTAACGGAAATAGGTATGATATTAAAAACATGATTTTCTTAATAAGCCGTCCTCTCAAAATGATCCCAGTTCTATCTCCCTTCAAAGGCCGGATCTAATTCTTTAATTATAAAATGCAAATTCGCCGAAATCTGCTCCGGCAATCAATGGGCCCCCGGAGACGTTTATGGGGTGGAAAGTTGATAGAACCACTAAGATCTGAACAAACTGTCCCATGAATTAGTTCAGAGCACTTCGGGAGGAAAACGTGAGCTGAATCGAGTTGTTTTTTTTTCTCCAAGTAGGAAACTAGGAAATTCAGGTCAAGAAGTGAGTACGGTCTTTGTTTAGAAGAAAGTAGGTAAATTGTACACGATGATAATGGACTTTTCTTTCTTTAGTGATATTAAAGGCTTCTTCTTCTTCTGTCGAGTGGGTATCGAGTCTATCGACCCGATGAACCCTGGTGTCAGAGTTTTTAAACCGCCTAGTAGCACAACTATCAGGCCTCTCACATGATTTGAGTAACGACCACTATCAAAGACAGCGACCGGGACCGACGGCTTAACGTGCCCTCAAATGCACGAAATCTTTTTCTTTTTCGGATAATCAGGTGATTCAGCCTGCAATGTCCTAACCAAACTGGAGAAAAATTCACAAAGTGATAAATTCGCAAACATCAACTTTGTGTTTCCCCCCTGGGAATCGAACCCAGGACCTCCGGATCAGGAGTCCATGGCTTGAAAGTGATTATTTCCGTACTGAACTGGAAATGATGAATATCATAGAATTTACATGCGGCTAGTCTTCTTCCATGCTGGACTGGGAGAGATAGAAAAACATAGAATGTTCCAGCTGCCCTTCCTCCCGGGCATGCTGTTGAAGTCAGCAAAAGGGACTCGAGGGTTACAGTGTATTGTAATTTAGGCGATGGGCTGACAACCTGTCACTACAGCAATACACATTACAATCTAAAATTGCCCTCAATTTATGTCAGACGTGGCGAAAGCACCTTTTAGGAGGCGTTTTACGTTCTGCCTACCCCGTAAGGGATAAAGGCGTGATTTTATGTACGTATGTATGTAGTCTTCTCGGGCTTACTGTGGCCAGTAGAGAAAACTGATAGTTCAAATGTGCTGCAATTTAAGCAATGGGCTGACAAGCCATTACTACGCAGCAGAATACTAAATGAAATAACATTTACAATCAATAAATAATAAAATCATTATTATTAGTTTTACTAGAAATCGGATTATAAAATGCACTATCAAAATAATGACTAAAAAGGCGAAATATGCACAATGAAAATAGTATTTACTAATAAAATTCCCATAATCTTTGCAATATTTTTACAAGACCGCGGCTTTTTTGGCCCTGAACTGGGCAGGGTCTTATTCAGTTCAATATTCTTTCCAATATTTCCAGGGACTTCCTGAAAGCAAGGTTATCAAATTATATTTTTTAAATTGGTCGCGTTGGGTATATCGTTAAAAGACGAATGTGCAACAAGTCACTACCAGCTGCTCTCCGGGATTCCCGTGTATTACAAAATGTATGACACATAATGAAATGAGAAAAACATAGAATGTGCCAGCTGCATTTTCTTCCGGGCATGCTGTAAAAACCAGCTAAGGGATATGAGAGTTTTTTTGTTTCGCATAATAATTTAGGCGATAGGCTGACAACCTGTCACTACAGCAATATACCTACAAATCCATCTTATATAACCCTGAAGACTTTGTCAGACGTGGCGGAACGATCTTTGTTTAGGTCATTTACGCTCTGGTAGGCAGAGCGTAAATGACCTAAAGGGATACCCATTAGGGATAAAGGCGTGATTATATGTATGTATTAAAATATGCCATCATCATCTCCCTAGCCTTATCCCGTATCTCACGGGGTCGGCTTCCTAATCTAGGGGATTGAACGAGGGTACTGGTTTTTACACAGAGCGACTGCCATCTGACCTCCGCAACCCATAAGGGAAGCCAGACCCAATCCTAGATTAGGTCAGAATTTTCAAGCCGCCAATGCTTAGCACTGGCCTCTGATATGGCTTAACGACTAATATCTACGGTATTAAACGATATTAACCGGGACCATAGGCTTAACGTGCCTTCCGAAACACGGAAAAAGCACCGAATATACGTACATATGAAATTCGAAAACCGAAAAACACATTGGTACGTAGTGGGATTCGAACCACGACCTCCCGCTCAGAAGGCAGCGAGCGGCCCTATCCACTATACCATCGGGCTCATCATACTAAAATATGCCATAAGGCTTTAGTTATGTTTTAGGCATTTGCATATGCAAACATACATTCATAATATCACGTCTTTATCCCTTACGAAGTAGGCAGAGCATTAAACGCCTCGTAAAAGGCGCTTTCGCCACGTCTGACAATAATTCAGGGGAATTTTAGATTGTAATGTGTATTGCTATAGTGACAGGTTGTCAGCCCATCGCCTAAATTACAATAAATACACTGTAACCCTCGAGTCCCGTTCGCTGACTTTTACAGCATGCCCGGGAGGAAGGGCAGCTGGGACATTCTATGTTTTTCTAGCTCTTCCAGTCCAGCTTGGAAGAAATGCAATTTGCAAGCATGCAAATGCATATAATCCGATGTCTAGTTATTATAAACTAGTCTTTTAATAAACATTGACGTACCCATATCAAACCAACGTTTGGTATGGAGTACATCAATCGAAATTAGGTGGAAACTTGATATACATACATACATACATACATATAATCACGCCTTTATCCCTAATGGGGTAGGCAGAGCGTAAACGACCTAAACAAAGGTCGTCCCGCCACGTCTGACAAAGTTTTGAGGGTTATTTAAGATAGAATTCTAGGTATATTGCTGTAGTGACAGGTTGTCAGCCCATCGCCTAAATTACAATATACTGAAACCCTCGGATCCCTTAGCTGGATTTAACAGCATGCCCGGGAGGAAATGCAGCTGGCACATTCTATGTTTTTCTCCCGCTCCCAGACCAGCATGGAAGAAACTTGATATAACCACTCGTATATGAGCAAACTGTCCAATGATTTAGTTCAGGATACTTCAGGGAAGACGTGAGTGGAATCAGGTCGTGTTTTTTTCTTCCAAATAGGAAACTGAGAGCGTAAAGCCTCTTAGCGAATGTCAGGTCAAGTGGCGTACGATTCCTACTCAGGAGAAAGTAGATAATATACAGTATATATTATACCATGTAGTTTTTTTTTGTGTAGGTTGGTTTCGCTCTGCCTACCCCATTAGGGATAAAGTTGTGATTATATGTATGTATGGTATATACCGGGTGTAAGGGACAGCGTCCCACAAACTGATAGGGGATGCTCAGTCAACGGTACTGAACAACATACATCAGGAACTTCTATGAGGTGATGAAAAAAATATGACTTTCATATACAAACTGTCCATCTCGATCAGACAGTTGTACAGAAAAGCAAATTATTATTTTATTCTGAAAAAATAAAATCTTACTGATAGTTGTTCAGCTTCGTTGACTATCCGTATCAGTTTGTGGGTCGCGGTCCCATACACCCCGTATTAAACATGGTTTATATCATAAACATGGTTTATATCATAAACATGGTTTATATCATAAACATGGTTTATATCATAAACCATGATATTGACTTTTTATATCTCCCTCATTGATACCTGAAATATAGTTTAGGTTAGGTATATATTTTTAAGTTGCAAATACTCATCATCTCCCTAGCCTTATCCCATATCTCACGGGGTCGGCTACCTAATCCATAATCCATGGGATTGAACAAGGGTACTGGTTTTTACACAGAGCGACTGCCATCTGACCTTCGCGACCTAGAAGGGAAACCAGACCCAATCCTAGATTAGGTCAGAGTTTTCAAGCCGCCAATGCTTAGCACTGGCGTCTGACATGGCTTAACGACTAATATCTACGGTATTAAACAATATTAACCGTGACCAACGGCTTAACGTGCCTTCCGAAGCCGAATAAACGTACATATGAAATTCGAAAACCGATAAACGCATTGGTACGTGGTGGGATTCGAACCACGACCTCCCGCTCAGGAGGCAGCGGCCCTATCCACTACACCATCATGCTCTAAGTTGCAAATACTAAATGGCTTTATTCGAATGACTTTTAGTACCTTTCTATCTATTGTAACTTTTGGGGCAAACTTGGAGGGAGGACAGGGCGAGCAACTCAAAAGACATGTCAAGTACTACGTAGTAAAACCATAAACTTGTAGTTAGTTGTCCTTGTTTAATAATTATTATTATTATATTATTTAATCAGGCAGGCAGTTATAGCAACTGATAGTGCCTGTACCCCATTGTTCACGATTTGCTTGTCTTATTGAAGTTTTGTAGGTATTTGTCAAATTTATTCTTAAAGACATTTGTATTCTGTGCTGTCACTACATCTTGAGGTAGCTTGTTCCAGTTAGCAACCACTCTATTTGAAAGAAAGTGCTTCTGTGGGTTGTTGTGTCAGAAACAAGTTGTCAATTTCATGCTATGACCTCGCAAACGGCTATTTTTGTCTCGATTGAATAGGGCATCAAAGTTAGATAGGTCATAGTGGCCGTTTAAAATTTTGGAAGTCTCTATCAAATCCTCACGTTCTCTTCTTGCTTGCAAGGTAGTAATCTTCATTACCTCTAGGCGTTGGTCATAATTATTAGTTTTCTTTCATAGCTGGAAGAATTTAAAATAGGATGTAGAACACTTTATGAAAAATCACGTATATTGCTCCAGTTGGGGATGTAATATTGGTTATCGGCATAGTGTGAATAGCCCTTATATTTTTTTAAATATTTTGGTACATTATTACACCAAAATTTTTCGATTCTAAACGAAAATACAAACCTAAAATATACTTAGTGATTTTTGTCTAAAGCATCACTTTACTAATTTATTATCATTTTGATATTGATTTTGCGCAACTCCGTTATCTTAGATATCTCCGTAAAAAATCACTAAGCATATTTTTGTTTTGTATTTGTGTGTAAAATCAAATATTTTTTTACATTTATAAAAAATAAAAAGGTCGCTATTCAAACAATGCCAGGGTCTATACAAAAATGTTACATCCCCTTTGTCTTTGAGACCGTCCTTGCTTTACCGACGCGTAGGCGCGTTTATTTACCGAAAGCTTTACAATGTTCGTTTTGGTTATGATAACAATTTTGACCTTGAATTAACCTACTGCAGACTCAAAATATTAATTAGGATAACTTTCTAAATCCACGTAAGCCAGGATTAAATATTATAACTTTAAATGGAATATAAACGTTTTGAGGCCAACCGTATCCAATTATATTAGCTAGTCTAGACTCATTTGTATAAATTGCCTACTGTCATCGTGTGTCCAGATTATTAAAATAGATAATGGGCTCGATTCTAGATACCACCGGATAAAACAAAAACTAATAAAATTTAAAAAGGGCAGACCATTTATACTCCAAGTTTTTACTTTTTCCACTAGATGTTGACGTTTGTGTCACTTTTGCACGTTTCCCCAGTATTTCAGACAATTTTATCCGCCATATTATATGACTGCGGATAAAAATGATAGATAACTAATAAAGCGACCGACTATAAATCAAAAACTGGAGATAATAAATTTCTTGTCCTTTTCCAATGCTTGAGGTCTGAAAGTGGCAAATAGATTTTTATTTTAATTGTAGCCGGCTAATCTTGAATCGAGCCCAATAATAATTATATCCTTTTCACTCAAATTAACTAATGTAGTAGGGCATTTTAACAGGGGACGCTGCTGTACATTCTTTGTATTCTCTGTCCGCTAAATTCTGTCATGGCAGCGTACCGAGAAATAAAATGATTTTTCTTACTTTTTCACCTAAATTTAATTTCAATTATCTTGGTATTAATGTTTTAGCGTGTTTACGACGCTGGTGATTATACTCTATCTGAATCATCTTAATATTTATAAGTTAATTCTGAAATATAAGCATTAAATAATTCGATACCTTTATTGCTCTTTTTAAAGAATTTACTTTCTTATTTATTTAACAGATTGTCTTAATTTGATTTGATGTTTATTTAAATATTCAGTGTTCATAATTTTACAAATTATTCAATAAGATCTTTGAATAAATTTGGGAAAAGATTTTAGTTCTTGTTGAATATTTGAACAGTCTTTATAAAACACTAGGATAAAAGCTATGAATAAAAAGTCTCAAGATTGCTGGTCGTATTTCACCTCCCCTAAGAAACATCGGCAAAAACTCCCCAAAAGATTTCCCCATTTATAGGGACAATTTAATCTCTCGTGTCGCCCCACAGGATGCGGCCATATATCATGATTTATTATTTAAAGTGAAATGCATATGAATAGTTACGAGAGTCCCGCAGGCCGCATTCCGGCAGCGCTAAGATATCGCTCGCTATTCCTTTCATATTTTATGCTGCCTCATACCGGCTTTTGATAAAGAGGGAGCCGAATTTCTGGGAAGGTTTTGAGTTACTCCTAAAATATTGGAAACTATTTTGGTGTATAAGTTTGTAGTTTTATCTTAGTTATCTCTATAAAATATTAAAATATTTTACAAGAACAAATTTTTCTTTTATTTCTTAAGAGCTCGAAACAAAGTTATTCATTACAGCAAATTGTGTATATCTCGTAAGACATCTAGCAACCATATAGTTTGTTTACTTAGTTTTTATTTATATTTCACTAGCTACCCGCCCCGGCTTCGCACGGAAATCATCAGTGTTTCTCTACTATATTATGCATGTATTATACATATAAACCACAGAGACAGAGAATGCGACTTTGTTTTATACTATGTAGTGATTAACTTAATTATTCGCTGTTTTCACAATATTTTCTCTACTTGTATACCTTGTTCGTAAGTAAAATACCTAATACTTATTTTATTACGGCACATTTTACTCTGGAGAAGTAAAAAATCGCACGCATTAAGTTTGATCACTAAAAACTCCTAAAAGCGGGACGAGAAAATATACCCTGCTATTAATAAAACATGCGTATTTAATTAAATAAACACGTACCGCGGGGCTTCGTTAACGGCAAGGGTCACACGTAACACACAATAAAACAGATAATTAAATTAAAAAATGCAAATCGTTCTCGATTGCTGCCCTGCCAAGTAGTAACTAGGGGTTTTGGCGGAGTATAGAAAATTATACAGTAACTAGTTTGGAGTTAAGGTTGATTCGTATTCTTTCTGAAGGTTTGTATTTTGACTTCTGTGTCCTGAATTCTTTAAATAGTAGCATTTCTAGTCGTTTAGGTTTAATCACTGCTAATTGTAGTTGTATATATAATTGTCACTCCACTATAATACTATTATGATGATATTATATCTGATAGCCTTTCTATGCATTCAACTTGTACGTGCGATCGGATGTCATCAAAATATTATATCACTATTTACTAATAATGGACATTTACTTTTATAAAATTATGTCAGGCTTTGAGTGCTGATCAAACTAATTGTAGGATACCAGAAAAAGTATGAATGAAAGTTTGAATATTTACACTGTTGGTTAGAGCTATGGCAAAGATCTTTGTGGTTGTGGTTTTAAGTCAAACTTTGATAATATACTCGTAAGCGCAGATAATCTGCGGATCTATTTCCGGAACGTTATAACCTGGGCCTTTTCAAGGCGAAAGTGAACAGGCATTTTCTAGGCAATCATGCTCCATCATAGTCGACATCATCACTTACCATCACGTGAGATGGCGGACAAATGATTGCCTATCAAATATTAAAAAAAAAAAAAAAGATAATTTACACAACTAGAAATGTAATGGATGTGTATTATGAAAGAAACAAAATAATATATTCGTTTCCGGCAGGCCCCAAACCTGCGTCTCTAGAATGCCGGTCCATCCGCTCAGTTGGTAGAGTGATGAACCGGCATTCCAGAGACGACCGAAATTTTCTTTCTTTCATATTATATGACTTCCATGCTGGACTGGGGGCGAGGGAAAAACATAGAATGTGCCAGCTGCATTTCCTCCCGGGCAAGCTGTAAAAACCAGCTATGGGATCCGAGGCGTTCTGTATATTGCAATTTAGGCGATGGGCTGACAACCTGTCACTACAACAATATACCTACAAATCTATCTAAATAACCCTCAGAACTATGTCAGACGTGGCGAAACGACCTTCGTATATGTCGTTAACGCTCTGCCTACCCCATTAGGGATAAAGGCGTGATTATATGTATGTATGTATGCATATTATATGAAATAAAAAATAGCATTGTGAGTGCTAAAAGCCTCAAAAATATGCAATAGATATGTGACGTTAACTCACAATTTTACTCTCTATACTGAGCCACGATAAAATGTGAACTCAAAATGAGTAGCTCGGGGACCCATAGATCATACACGATGATGTGTTAGATTAAGAGCGAGGGGAGGGATGAACAAATCGGACAACTCAGTAAATTATTTAGGGTAGGCACTACGGGGTATCACCCCATTTTTTCGCTGAATGCGCTTTAGTAGTTTGTTAAAGTAACTAAGACTGTTTTGATCGAGTTTATGATAACAGGTTGTGGAGGGGTGGTTTTGTTTAATGAGTTTTTTAAAGTGATATTTGAAAAGGGCATTTTAAAAAGACATTAGTCGTAGGTACTATCAGTCGGCTTTCAAATTACTGCGGTCGATTGTAATTTAGGTGCTTCCATTTTTTCAAAATTACAAAGTAATCAATCATTTTATGAAACAAAAATCTGATTATAATTAAAGGGTTTTACTTTCAAACGACTAAAGAATCAATAAGACGCTTTTATACCTAATGGGGTAGGCAGAGCGTAAAATGTCCCAAACAAACGTCATTCCGCCACGTCTGACAAAATTTTGAGTGTTATTTAAGATAGATTTGAAGGTATATTGCTGAAGTGACAGGTTGTCAGCCCATCGCCTACATCGCAATATACTGAAAGTCTCCGATCCCTTAGCTGGATTCTTCAGCATTCCCAGTAAAAAATGCAGCTGGCACATTCTTTATTTTTATCTCGCTCCCAATCCAGCATGGAAGCTATGACATGACATATTAAACACTGAGATGTGAGATGATCGCTGTGATAGAAATAAAATAAAATGTGAATAAAATGTATAGGAACTACATCTGTTAAGGTTATTAACCTGTACTTAGAGTTTGACCAGTTTGATGATTATTATAGAATCAGTTATATTTAAAAACTTTTACTTCCATGCTGAACTGGGAGTGAGAGAAAAACATAGAATGTGCCAGCTGCATTTCCTCCCGAGCATGCTGTGAAAACCAGCTAAGGGATCCGAGGGTTTCAGTATATTGCAATTTAGGCGATGGGCTGACAACCTGTCACTACAGCTATATACGTACAAATCCACATAAATTACCCTCAAAGTTTGTCAGATGTGGCGGAACGACCTTTGTTTAGATCGTTTATGCTTTGCCTACCCCATTAGGCATAAAGGCGTGATTATATGTATGTATATATAAAATAAACTAATAAAGTGCCAAAAATATTACGCTACCATCGAAAATTCGAATACCCACGCACGCACCCCATAATATCACAAAGGTAAATGAGTACAGCGTTTTTATGTTTTCAATTGCGTAATTATTTAAATATAATGCGAATCGTGCAATAAAATGTGCTATTATGACCAATACAACAGTTTAAATGTAATGAAATTTTGGATATTGATAATATTGCGTACTTGTATCTCAGTATATTTATAATATTGCAAAGAATTATATCCGTTATGATTAATTTGAAAGAATTTGGTAAATAACACGAGTATCCATGAATAATTTATTAGAACACTTATTAATCTGTTGTGAAATAATTGTCTTGCTTGAATTCCTTACAACTTTAAGCAAATTCACAGATAACGAATAAAATTTTAAATATTAGCAAATAAAAGTGATGAATTTAAAGCAGCCCATTCATTTTGAATGGCCGAAATACATACATTATAGTCACGCCTTTATCCTTAATGGGCTAGGCCGAGCGTAAACGACCTAAACAAAAGTCGTTCCGCCACGTTTGACAAAGTTTTGAGGGTTATTTAAGAAAGACTTGTAGGTATATTGATGTAGGGACAGGTTGTCAGCCTATCGCCTAAATTGCAATACACTGAAACCCTCGTATCCATTTGCTGGTTTTTATAGCATGCTCGGCAGGAAATGCAGCTGGCACATTCTATGTTTTTCTCTCGCTCCAAGTTCAGCATATATTTAATCGCCAAAATACATTCAAGAAATAAAATTACACGAAGTGGAATTGCGTAATGTAAAATGTGATAATTTCCTGTGATCTTATATTTTATTTCGCTAGATCAAAATAGAACGTTTTGCTTTGATAACTCCGTGTCGCATTTATCCCATTCCAATTCAAAAACATGAAATAATATAAAAACGATCATGAAAGCAAAAAAAAAAACAATCTTCTTATTGCTAAATTGAATAATCTATCAGAAAATCAACAGATTAAATTTTTTGCCTAACGAAAAGCCATTGATTACTTTGAAAACTTAACACATTTTTTATTTGAGCGGAATCAAGTCAGAGCTATTAATATTTTCTTTAACAGTTGTTGGCTTTTTGCTTATTTTAATAATCGTAGCTAAGGTTTACCTTAAAATGAAAATATTAATAGCTCTGACTTGTCCTTATAAATAACATACATACATAAAATCTTACGGGGTAAACAGAGCGTAAAACGCCTCTTTCGCCACGTCTGACAAAAATTGAGGGCTAATTTTGGAGTGTAATGATTTGTATTGCTGTAGTGACAGGTTGTCAGCCCATCGCCTAAATTACAATACACTGTAACCCTCGAATCCCTTTTGCTGACTTCTACAGCATGCCCGGGAAGAAGGGCAGCTGGAACATTCTATGTTTTTCTATCTCTCCCAGTCCAGCATAGAAGAAATTTCGGATAAGGACTCGTGAATAATAGAATAAGCCTTACTTTCATGCTGGCCTGGGAGCAAGAAAAAACAGAATGTGCCAGCTGCATCTCCACCCGGTCATGCTGTAAAAACCAGCCAAGGGATTCGAGGGATTCAGTATATTACAATTTAGGCGACATTCTGACAACCTGTCACTACAGTAATATACCTACAAATCTAACTTAAACAACCCTCAAAACTTTGTCAGACATGGCGAAACGACCTTTGTTTAGGTCGTTTACGCTCTGCCTACCTCATTAGGGATAAAGACGTGATTATATGTATGTATGTATGTATTATCCTTTATCAAAGCCTGTCCTCAATATTATATTGAAGCACTGTGGCTCTACGGTGCATGCGTCGTTAGGCAAGCAACAGGGCTTACACTACACATGGGTGATATCACTACCTACCCTGTTAGTATACCTAACCTACTTCGTGAACAGTATGGTGAATTAGATGATCTGTATAACGTCATTACTGTGTTGACTCCAGTATGGGTTAGCAGTAATGTTATATAGTTTTACAAAATATTTTTTTTTTAAATGTCTTGTATGAACGTTTAAACATCTTGAACAAACATCATCACATCACACTTTAGACAATGACCCCTAATCCTGAAATAAAAAAAAATATATTTACCTGTACAGTTTTAAAAGCCAGTGGGTAAATGATGTGAGCAGATTTATATTTATCTAAACAAACTTATAGTCGTTTAGCAAGCAATAACGCAATAAGCTCTCCATCTCAGTTCCCAAGACTTGCTAATTCCTCTTGACCTTGATTCCGCTCCATCAGGTGTGCAATAACCCTAAAAAGGAGGGCGATTGCAGGATGCGAGAAGTTGCATGACGCATGCGCACTGGACACTGCAGCTTGGCACTCATCCTGAAAACTGTGTTGACAGCCGGCCGGAATGTCAGTCGATAGGAAGCCGCCGCCCGGGCCGCACGCTCGACGTCCTAGCGACCCGCTCTCGGGAAAAATGGAATCGTAATTGCATCCGAGAAAATGAGACAATTCTTACATAAAAATATTTTAGTGACTATGTAGACTGTAGAGTAAATTCCATTTAGAGTTTTTAGTAAAATAAAGTAGAGTTTTATTCATGTAATCGTGTTTGCTAAAGTAATATTTGTAACGAGGTTCGAGTCTTCAAAAAGGGATTGAGAGGTAAGTCTTGGAATTTTAATTGGGATGCTTTTTTGTAAAGGGAAAATGTGAGGTGAAATAAAAATGTCACGTTATTAGGGCAAGTCTTATGGGATTTAGAGAGGAAAAGGGAAATGACACAATTTTCTTTTAGAAGTGTTTACTTTCTCTTTCAGAATGATGAAGGTATAATTATACGTATTTCAGAATTTTAAATTCTTACGAGATACTGACATGATTTTATTTGAGCATATTTTGATATACAATATTGGTTACTTTATGTAACAGGTATTTTTGATAACTTATAGCATTATAAAATTTTAAATTGACTATTATGTTTTGCCAATTACTGATTATTATTATGTTTAATTGTAGTTTTGAAACATACAGCATGTAAAATTATAAAATGCGTATAAATTTTACCCTACCAAATAAAAACACTATCACAATATTTTAAAGTTAAGTATTAAAATAACTTTCTTGGAATAAATTATTAACGCTTCAAATATACTATCAAACCGTTTTAACATAATAAACTTTAATGATAAATTACAAACTGGAGCGGGGCAATTATTATCTTGAGTTATTATGAGCAATTATACATCAATAACGATAATTTGAATCACCATTATTTTGATATTTGTTTTTGACCTGACCTGTAGGTGCTTATTTTCTTTATGACAGTCTATAAACAGGCTGAAAACATAAAACATGAAGGCACTTTACTGAGTCTAACCAGGCAAATTATGACTGAAACACAAATAAAATGTTTATAGCACGAAAAATTAAATTTCTTAGAAATACGATAAGAAATTTTGCATTTCGCAAGTAAATGTACAAAACCGTAAAACAGGTTTAGAGTTGTTATAAAATATTTAGCGGTTTTTAAATTCTGGCTGAAGACTTTAACGTATTTTAATTGGCAGTAAACTTGTTAATACAATAGACCAGTGTCACGCAAAATAATAGTTATGCAAACTTATTCGTGTCATGCATTAAAATAGTTATGATGTATAATAATATTATAAAGTTTGTAAATATCATATTTTATTTATGATCATGCCACTTGTTCGAACAGCCTTAGAAAAATAAATTACCGAAAATGAACTACTAGGCATGTCTTTTTTATCACTTTTTAAAAAAAGTAAAGACATATTTATTGGATTTAATCAAATGCAATAAAGATGAGTTTTAATTTGTTTACCTTATTTCTTGTATCCAATTTCTGTTTTACGCATGGTGGTAATTAACAAATGTACGTATATTTATTGCTGTCATATCTAATCGTCTCAGATATTGAATAAAATCAATAAAGTAATAATTATGATACTACTTCCATGCTGGACTAGGGGCGAGAGAAAAACATAGAATGTGCCAGCTGCATTTCCTCCCGGGCATGCTGTAAAAACCAGCTAAGGGATCCGAAGGTTTTAATTTCCCATCTTTTATCCCCATTAGGTTGGCTGGAAGAGATCTCTTATAGAGATAAGCTCGGCTGTTGTTTAATTTTTTAAGTTGAACTGTATTTTTAATTTTTAAACAATAAAGAATATAATAATAATAGGGTTTCAGTGTATTGCAATTTAGGCAATGGGCTGACAACCTATCACTATATCGATACCCATTTCACTCTAAAATAGCCCTCAATACTTGTCAGACGTGGCGAAACGACCTTTTCTTTGGTCGCGCTCTGTCTACCCCATTCGGGATAAAGGCGTGATTATATGTATGTATGTAATTATGATACGACGGAATCAGCAATATTTAAGTTTTTCTTGGCGTTTCGATGGCATGTTAAATTTTGATGTTACTCCAATTGATATAATTATTTTATGGCATAGTGCCCTCTCTATCTAGCTTCCTGTTAGCGCTGCTAAACAAGTGTTCCGGAGGGAATGGTGTCCTTCCCCAAGGGTAAAAAGTAGCCTATGTTACTTATTATTAATTTTACCGGAGATTTTTTTTGTAATCGGGTCAGTAGTTTTTAAGTTTAGAAATACAAAAATTCAAATATTTCTCTTTATAATATTAGTATACTGGGAGTAACAGACAGCGTCCCACAAACTGATAGGGGTTGCTCAGACAACCAAATTGAACAACCGTCAACGGAAAATTTGAAAAAAGAAAGTTGAAAAAAAAAATTTACTTTCCCGTTCAAAATGACCACTTTAATCGGACAATTTGTATGAAAACAATATTTTTTTACTTCCTGAAAAAAAAAAGATCCGGTGGTAGTTGTTCAGTTTCATTGACTGAGCAACCCCTGTTTGCGGGACGCTGTCCCTTACACCCCATTGATAAGTATTTTATGCACCACACACAGACAATTTGTTAAAAATCAAACAAAACAGCATCTTTTGAACGAGATCCCGCAACTCCAGAACAAAAAACCACAGTTTATTTTCATAAGCAAATTCGGAACCCGCCGTAAATACTGGCGTCATTTGAATTTACATTAGCAACAGTACTGAAAGAGAGGAGCCATTGGAAGGGGCGGTAGCTTTGAAGTGTAAATAAAGTACTGTTCACACTCTAAGCTAATAAATTATGCTAATTATTTATTTGGCTGGGTTCAAATTAAAGCTTCTTTCTGTTTTAAATTAGATAAAGGGTTCAATTTTCGATGTTATTTTCTATGTAAATTTAAATTATTCCTGCCACTTTCAGTCATCATCATCCCCTGTCACTGTATCCCATATCTAACGGGGTCGGCTACCTTATATAGGTGATTGCACTGCCAGTTTCAGTCTAGTAAATAATTAAAAGGAAGAGAAAATAAATGATCTGTTTCTGGATTTATGATACATATGCAATTTAAGTGGAAGGAGAAGAGGGAGGCCTTTGCCCAGCAGTGGGATGATGTGGGCTAAATAAGATAAGATAAGATGTAATTTAATATGAGATAAAACTAGCAAAATTTACAAATAAAATATTGCGATTAAAACGCAAAATTATAGATTAAACCATTTTTAAATTAATTTTACTTAAATTAACAGGATTTTTATTTTGCTTTCTTCTTGGTTTTGCGAGTCGACCTACGATTTAGTTTTGATAATTATATCAACATTCAGAATTTATTATTGACAGTACTTTCTGTATCTACACTATAAATTTGTGAAGCAATAATAGCAAAAGGATGAAAATTCTTTCTTAAAATGCGTGTCTTTCAATAAAAGTTACCTAAAGTTGAGTATTTGATCTATGGTAACAGCAAAGTGTTCAATACATACATATAATCAAGCCTTTATCCCTAATGGAGTAGGCAGAGCGTAAACGACTTAAACAAAAGTCGTTCTACCAGGTCTGTCATAGTTTTGAGGGTTGTTTAAGATAGATTTGTAGGTATATTGCTGTAGTGAAAGGTTGTCAGCCCGTCGCCAAAATGACAGAATACTGAAAACCGCGGATTTCTTAGCTGGTTTATACAGCATACCCGGGGGGAACAGCAGCTTACACATTTTATGCTTCGCTTCCGAAAACAGTTCAAGACTGTCCATCTACATACTCTTTCAAAAAAAGAGTGAAAGAGCACTTCCTATCGCAACAAAATTAGTATTTATGTATGTATTATTATATATTACAGATGTTTATTTAAATAATATATATGTATGTTTATGTAGGTTCTATGTTATATGTATATGTAGAAGTCTACTGCGTGTACAGTCTATATTGTTATTTGTCCCCGTATATATTGTTATCTCATATTCAGTTTTACAGGTTGGCTGGAAGAGATCTCTTTATAGAGATAAGCTCACCTCTGTGAACTAAATTTAAAGATCATTTATTTATTGCAAACTTTTTTTACACAATAAAGAATATAATATAAGTCAGCATGGAAGCAAGTGTTCAATAATCTCATCCAATTCAAAATCACTTCACTTCGCTTAAATATCTCGTCTAAGGAACTGTAAATGACGAAGAATTTTCAAATCTGCTTACTCATTCAAATTACGGCCAAAAATACATTTCCTTTTATCGCAAAGTATCAAGAGGGAAAAAAAATGCGAGATTCATCGCGGAACCCTTAATCAAGAACTTTAAAAGCTGTTAGCCGGATCAAAGCAAGGAGCTGTGCTAATCCTAAGTCCGTGTCTGGAATCACGAACAATTCCCTCAATTAGCTACTGGGTAAAACCTTAAAAGATCGCTGATACCACAGTAGAGGTAAAACGAGCAGTAGGTAAAATGTTAACATTGATACAATCACGCTACGTTATATCGAGTGCAACGTGATGCTACGCCGTAGCGCACATTTGTCTACAAAAGAGCATATCGTAGACAAATTTATTTTATGTATTTATTTCGTAAACGGTTGCAAGATTAATTTGGACAATGTACAAAAAATACAATCTGAAAACTTAATTTCACTCGCTACAAATAGGTAATCAAAATATCGTAGGTCAGTGTATGATTTCCATACCGTAACTCACATTACATTACACCGCACGCAATGATTTTACTGTTCCATTTATTTCTACTATGGCAGATACTCTTTGCAAAGAACCCGATTCTAAATGGATTCTTGATCTTTAGAGCTGTTTATTTATGGCGCGAGAACGGTTTAAGCAGAGTACTTGCCGTTTAACTAAGGATCAAACAGAAAATTACAATGTTTCTCTTGAATTGTACTTTTCTTGCTGATTTATTCTTGTAAGAACCTATTAAATAAGTTATTTAAAATTTATTTCATTTTATACATACATCATCATTAGGTCTTTTTCATCTTGACAGATGATTCATACATACATATATATAATCACGCCTTTATCCCGAATGGCACAGCGTAAACGACCTAAACAAAGGTCTTTCCGCCACGTCTGACAAAGTTTTGAGGGTTATTTAAGATCGATTTGATTGCTGTAGTGACAGGTTGTCAGCCCATCGCCTAAATTACAATATACTGGAACCCTCTTATCCCTTAGCTGGTTTTTACAGCACGCCTGGGAGGAAATGCAGCTGGCATATTCTATGTTTTTCTATCGCTCCCAGTCCAGTATGGAAGTAAATCATTTTATTCCCATTCTCAATACTACAATATTTTCTTAACACGGAGTAAAAGAAAAGCATAGAATACGCCAGCTGTATATCCTCCCGGGCATGCTTTACAAACCAGCTAAGGGATTCGAGGGTTTTAGTATATTGCAATTTAGGCGTTGGGCTGTCAACCTGTCACTACAGCAATATACCTACAAATATACATATTTCTTTAAAAAACCCTTAAATAAAACTTTGTCAGACGTGGCGGAACAATCTTTCGTTCACCCTCTGCCTACCCCATTAGGGATAAAGGCCAGATTATATGTATGTATTTATATTGAAAAATTTGTTTGACAATTATTTGGAAAGTTTCTGTTTTCAATTAATGTGGGCCAAATCAACGACATTTGCAATATCAATGCTTTTTGCTAACTGCCTCCGTGGTCTAGTGGCTATTGCCATGGACTCCCGATCCGGAGGTCCTGGGTTCGATTCCCAGGGGAAACACAAAGTTGATATTTGAGAATTTATCACTTTGTGAATTTTTCCCCAGTTTGGTTAGGACATTGCAGGCTGAATCACATGATTGTCCGAAAAGAAAAAGATTTCGTGCTTTGAAGGGCACGTTAAGCCGTCGGTCCCGGTCGCTGTCTCTGATAGTGGTCGTTATTCAAACCATGTCAGAGGCCTGATAGTTGTGCTACTAGGCGGTTTAAAAACTCTGACCCCTGGTTCATCGGGTCCATAGACTCGATACCCACTCGACAGAAGAAGAAGAATGCTTTTTGCCTAAATAAATATAACACCAGTACCAACATTGAACCAATAAAACGCCTTAATTTTGTTCACCGCACGGTCATTAGCGCCACCAAACGTCCAAATAGAAAATATTTTCCAGGCATTTACACAAATCGATTGGACATTGTTGGTCGTGGCCCAAATGAGCGTTCGCACTATTACAAGCATTCCTTTCAAAGACCTGATTTAGGGTTGCCAGGGTTTGACCGGGTGGTGCAAGTTGTGGACCTACCTAAGCGTTTCACTTCAACACTTTTAATGCGAACGGCTAAGGAGTGAATCTCCCAACCTGATCTGTTTCCAGAACTATATAACCTGGGCATTTTTAAGAGTGAATATTATTCTCTAGGCAAACATACTCCATCATACGATGTCAGCATGTTCGCCTAGATAATGTCTATTCACTCATAAAAAGCCAAGGCTATATAGCTCTGGAGAGGACTGCATTATCACTTTCCATCAGGTGAGATGGCGGACAAATGGGTTGCTTATTCATCATCATCATCTCCCTAGCCTTACCCCGTATCTCACGGGGTCGGCTACCTAATCTAGGGGATTGAACGAGGGTACAGGTTTTTACACAGAGTGACTGCCATCTGACTTCCGCAACCCAGAAGGAAAACCAGACCCAATCCTGGATTAGGTCAGAGTTTTCAAGCCGTCAATGCTTAGCACTGCCCCTGGCCTTTAGTAATAAAAAACAATAAGTGCTGGGTTAGGATAGCTTCACCTCACATCTTCTTGCAAATATCATACATGGTGATAGGATATGGGCGTTCCCTTTATCGATCTACCTTTCATACATACATATAATCACGCCTTTATCCTTAATGGGGTAGGCAGAGCGTAAACAACCTTAACAAAGGTCGTTCCGCCACGTCTGACAAAGTTTTGAAGGTGATTTAAGGTAGATTTTGTAGGTATATTGCTGTAGTGATAGGTTGTCAGTCCATTGCCTAAATTAAAATATACAGAAACTCTCGGATCCTTTAGCTGCTTTTTTCAGCATTGCCGGGTGGAAATGCAGCTGGCACATTCTATGTTTTTCTTTCTCTCCCAGTCCAGCATGAAAGCATACGTCCAGTGCTATGGCAAATTATTCTCCGGGAGGTTAAGGTCCCGGAGTGAATTTTTGCGGTTACAGATATGGGGTTTGATTTTGAACAATTAGCGCAACAACACATAGGCATCACTTCTTGCGCGCAAGGTTGCGCTCAGCACGCTGTCAATGCTTTTTGCATTGCCTACAACACACGTGCGTCACCTTACACTCTACGAGCACGTAACGATGAACTATACGTCAGCAGATCCTTCTGCCTAAGGTGACGCATGTGTGTTATAGACAAAACACATTGTTGAGCAGAACCTTGCGCGCAGTAAGTGAGGCCTGTGTGTTGCTGCCCTTAGACCTGTAAATAAACATTCTCTCGATTAATCTTCGTAGACATAACCTTTAAAATTTTGAAAAGGTAATGGTTATCAATTGATCAAATATCATCAGGTGATCGATCTGCCATGAAAAGACAATACAATACAATAATTCTTTATTGCACTATAATTATTACAGATACAAAAACAAAGAAAATAACACTAAGTACAATACAGGCGGCCTTATTGCTAGGGTAGCAATTTCTTCCACGAAACCTTTGGGTACTGGAGTACGTACAATAAGGAGGAAATCGGGTTAGTGCATTAAATATATTAATTATAAGGTATGTATGAAATACGTAAAAATATGTACATTTTACTACATAAATAAATATCAAAATTTACTTGATGAAGTAAATTTCTTCACGCCATACCCTGTCTGAATAAAACTGGCCACGTGGCACCCCTACACTGATAAAATCTGTTCCAACTTAACCCAATCTGGTACATTAATGGGCATTCTAAATCTAAAAATAGAGAATATTATTGTCCGAAAAAAATCTATACAATAGATGCATTAGCCTGACAAAAGGCTCGTTGCCTCCATAGAAAATTGGGCCTCGGAATTGTATATTTATCTTCTAAAGTGTAAAAGAAAGTTTCCTTCCATTAAGGAAACGCCGGTGAAACTCAGTATTGAATAGAGGTATTTCAACGGAAAGTGGCTAAAGTATAAAGTGTGGAAATTTAAATGAAAGCTAGTCTGTAATAATTGCGGTTTGTCTTTGTTTTTTTTTTAAGTAACTTAGTGAAATAAAGTGTAAGAGCTAAAAAAAATAATTGTGTACTAAATTTCCCGTAAAGATTGGATTTCTGAAAATCTTATAGAACTAATTTTAACAGAATATCATCATCAAAGAAAAAGTTCTTAGAAATCGTACGATACTTCATTGATTAAATTGATATCTTGACTTTATGCCCTAAAACTTCGATCTTCCATAGACCAAACTTCTTCCATATAATGTTTTATTCCAAAGACAAAGAAAGAGAGTAAACCACGTCAGAAGGGTTCAAACCCTGCGCTCCGAATTTAAATTGTAATCAAATAATATTTCGCGCGGACGGAACTGTGTAAACAAGATAACGCCTTGTGAAGGTAAATGTGTAAACAACCTGTGAACTTAAAGTGCACTATTGTTCTTTTTTGTTATACAATACAATACAATAAACTTTATTGCACAAAAACACAGAAATTACAAATTGCTAAAAAGAAAAGTAGTACAATTGGCGGCCTTATTGCTTATGTAGCAATATCTTCCAGGCAACCAGGCAATAGGAAACAGAGGAGTAAAATAAATTAAAACATAATAAATTGTTATATTATTTATTATATTATTCCCCTAAATAAAAAAAAAATTGAATGATTTGATTTTAGATAATCTTTCAAAAATTAAAATCTTTTCCAAAGCAAGCTTTTAAGCGCAGAGACTAAGCCTCGTGATTTAATGAGGTAACGCTGCTTGCCTGCTAGGCACTAAGCCACCTCGATGACACGCGCTTGATACCATATTTGATTTATAAGGTTTATGTTTAGTTTTTATTTTATTTTATTGTATATTTAATTTACATTTTTTTGCAAATATATTTTTTTATTATCAAGAAGTAAAAAAAAAAAAAAAAAATTATCTTCCATGATGGACTGGGAGCGAGAGAAAAACATAGAATGTGCCAGCTGCATTTCCTCCCGGGCATGCTGTAAAAACCAGCTAAGGGATCCGAGGGTTTCTGTATATTGCAATGTAGGCAATGGGCTGACAACCTGTCACTACAGCAATATACCTCCATATCTATCTTAAATAACCCTCAACACTTTGTCAAACGTGGCTTAACGACCTTTGTCTAGGTCATTCACGCTCTGCCTACCCCATTAGGGATAAAGGCGTGACTATATGTATGTATGTATGTAAGTTAAAAATATTTCATTGAACACCAAAAAGTTCTCAGTAATCGTACGATATCTTGTTATTAGACCAAAATATCAAATTTCTGCTATTAAAATTGCTATTCCCACAACCTCCTTGGCAAAGCTGGAAGGGTTCAACCCAAGCGCTCCGAATTTCAATTGTAATCAAATATGTCGTGCGGGCGGAACTGTGTAAACAAGATAACGCCTTGTGAAGGTGAATGTATCGTCCTATTAACTTATAGTACATTATCTTCCATTTGGTTTACCTAATACCTACCTACTTGCATGCTGGACTGGGAGCGAGAGAAAAACATAGAATGCGCCAGCGGCATTTCCTGCCGGGCATGCTGTAAAAATCAGCTAAGGGATCCAAGGGGTTTTGTATATTGCAATTTAGGCGATAGACTGACAACCTGTCACTACAGTAATATACCATCTACATATCTATCTCCAAATCTATCTTAAACAACCCTCAAAACTTTGTCAGACGTGGCGGAACGACCTTTGTTTAGGTCGTTTACGCTCTGCCTACCCCATTAAAGATAAAGTCGTGATTATATGTATGTTTGTATGTATTACCTAATTTCCCCGAGATTAGTTTCTGGAAAGGATCATCAAACAATAAATTCTAATTAATAATAATTCTAAGTAATTGTACGATATCTTATTATCAGGTGACTGCCTTGTAGAGCCCGATGGTGTAGTGGATAGGGCCGCTGCCTCCTGAGCGGGAGGTCGTGGTTCGAATCCCACCACGTACCAATGTGTTTTTCGATTTACGAATTTCATATGTACGTTTATTCGGCGCTTTTTCCGTGCTTCGGAAGGCACGTTAAGCCGTTTGTCCCGGTTAATATCGTTTAATACCGTAGATATTAGTCGTTCAGCCATGTCAGAGGCCAGTGCTAAGCACTGGCGGCTTGAAAACTCTGACCTAATCTAGGATTGGGTCTGGTTTCCCTTCTGGGTTGCGGAGGTCAGATGGCAGTCGCTCTGTGTAAAAACCAGTACCCTCGTTCAATCCCCTAGATTAGGTAGCCGACCCCGTGACATACGGGATAAGGCTAGGGAGATGAGGGAGATGATGATCTTATTATCAGGTCAAAATATCAAACTGTGATCAAAATAGTTGTCCCCTAACTTCTTCGAAAATGTTTTACAAGTGTTCATACCAAGCGCTCCGAATTTCAATTGTAATCAAATATGTCGTGCGGTTGGAACTGTGTAAACAAGATATCGCCTTGTGAAAGTGAATGTATCGTGATATGACAGCTTGTAGTGGCGTTGTTTGACTTACTGTTTACAAGAACAATACGATAGAGGGAGCTGTTCATTTTTAAAAAGATTTATCATTACAACATGTTTTTTTTATCAATATTTTTTTAGTTATATTTCTACACTGTGGCTTTTCTCAGACTTTTTAAATATTTCTTTAAGTCAACTTTTTTGTTTATACTCGTATTAGTACCTATAACCCACTCGGAGTATGCAGCACCTATTGTTCCGGTGCTTAAGCAAAACGGAGATGTGCGAATATTCTTCTTTATATCAGTGTTGGATCTTCCCGCGAAAAATGACATTGGTTTCGAATTATCATATTTATCTACATAATTGATGTCAAAAAGTACGTCAAACTGACAATGAAGAAAAACAATTTCATGTTTTTTTAATAGCCAGAACTTCATATTATTCTGTCCTTATCTAATAAAAAAAAAGTAAAGTACCTACTTCCTTTTTATCGTTATTTAAATTACCACAAAAATATTTTCCGAGTCCATCTTTTGCCCCAGGTTTTACCCTCTGAATTTTAATTGTAATCAAATAGGGTCGGAGTTGAAGCGACTGTATAAACACGATAACGCCGCCCGCTGTAGGTACTACAGAAAGTACATAAATGTGTAATGCCCACTTGACAAGCTTGTACGGAAGAGGTGGGCAACCATTTTAATTTTGCGGGCCAGATTTGCCGTTATTAATGAAGTCGCGGGCCGTATAAACTTGCATTATACAACGTGTAATAGAAAGGGTATATGCTTCGAGAAAGGTGTGAATCTACACATAAAACTGAACAACTTTCCCTTAGGAACATAGTTTGAAAAACGAAAAAGAAAATGTTGATCTTCCATACAAAACGCATCAGCTGATAGTAGGGGCAGTCAAGTTATTTATCGTATTTCGACCTAGGAAAGTTGTTCAGTTTCATGGGTAGATTCAAACATTTCACAATGCATATACCCTTTATGTTACTCGTTGTATAACATTTATGCAAAAGATGCAGTGCCAACGGTTAGCACCCGGGGATATCCATCAGAGTATCCTCGAATCATTTGCAATTGCGTTTTTTATGTAGTACGTGTAAGAAATGGGGCGATCTCGTACGATGTGCACCAGAAGTATATATAAGAAGCGAGCGCGATTTTTTTCGTAAAGAATAGAACCAGCACAGAATTGAAAGTCCTTGCCAAAGATCGCAATTAACTTTTTGTGATGACAAGAGAACTTTACTAGATTCGTACGCTTTTTCAAAATAACTCCGCGGGCCGGATGAAATGCCTTGGCGGGCTGGTTCTGGCCTGCGCGAAAGAGGTTGCCCTTATGTGTTGTACAGGGCGAATATATAGTATAAAGTAAGAATCTATTCAATCATAAGTAAATATGGCCTCATAACTAATAAAGTAAACAAAAAAACCTTCGGCAATATAACAATAATTTAACAAGTTTTTAGAACATGTATTCTTAGAATTAGGAGAAACCAGACCAAAATAATAGTGGAAGGAAAGGAATAGTAGGTGGAAGGTTAGGTATGGTATAGTCTTTCATTCATCAACTCTGGCGCGTAATTTGCGCTCCAGCAACAGTTTAACTTAAAACTTACCCTCCCACAAGACGGACTTAGAGAATAATAATTGGATATTTATCCTAACTCCCATTAGCATAATATGTATTAGTGTATTATAAATATATATTAGTTTATTTTAGTTATTTACTTATTAAGTAGTATTTATATTGTTTAAGTATTAAGATTTACTTAGTATGCACTATCCCGCTATGCTATGTACTATCCTAAAACCCAAAGGTTGCCTGGTAGAAATTGCTGCTTTAGCAATAAGGCCGCCTATATTGTACTGTATTGTTCCTTACTTTTCTGCTGTATGTATTTGAGTTTAATAAAATAATAAAATAAATAAAAGTAGTTTATTTCAGAATCTTAGTTAATATTAACAAAAGTGTTCGAGGAACTCCTTTTAAGTTTTTAAAAACTTGTGTTAGGAGGCCCCGCTCTTCCATAAGGATTTAACAAAACTAAGTAGTGTTGTTTAGAATGATACAATATAAGTTAAATTTATAAAAATACAATTATTTAATTAACAATTTAAAATTATTGAAAACAAAATATAAAAGGTGTGTGTGTGTACGTGTAATACCTAATTATACGAGTGTGCTGTATGTAGGACATAATTTTAGTGTTTGTATGTAACTATCTGTAAAATGGATTCAGTGTCTTCGTAAGATTTGTTTAGGAGATATTGTATTATGACTCTTTTGCAGTCGTAGTAAGTTTTTGGGTATATCTGTAAGGTTTTATTTATGCTATTATAAAGGTGTTGTCTGTCAAACTGTCTTCCCGCGAAGGTGGTCCTAACTGGGTCGGCAATGACCACCCTATGACTTTTCCTTCTATTCAAGGTATCTGGCTCAAATACAAGTGTTTTATGAACCTTTAACACTGAGGACAAAATATAGAGCTGTCTAACCGAGAGCAGTCTACACATCTCGAAAAGGGCAGAAGTAGGGAAGCGATAAGGTTTAAAGTAGCTAACTTTCAGTAGTGATCTTTGTGCCCTTTCGATCTGCAGGAAGTTTCTTTGTGCAATAAAGTATCTTGTATTGTATTGTAAAGTATTTTGAGACAGCAGATATTAGATCAGAAGTAAGACAGTATGACCTAAAGTACACACGATCACGTCGCCAACTACAGGGCTGCATTAAAGGGCGAACATAGACGCGACGGCGGTGACACCAATTTTAAATTAATTGTATCTAAATACAAACATTATCATGAATATTTTACGTTTAGCAGTATCCGCATGTAATTTTTCTTCTTCCATACTGGACTGGGAGAGAAAGAAAAACATATAATGTTCCAGTTGCCCTTCCTCCCGGGCATGCTGTAAAAGTCAGCAAAAGGGATTCGAGGGTTACAGTGTATTGTAATTTAGGCGATGGGCTGACAACCTGTCACTACAGCAATACACATTACAATCTAAAATTGCCCTCAATTTATGTCAGACGTGGCGAAAGCGCCTTTTAGGAGGCGTTTTACGCTCTGCCTACCCCGTAAGGGATAAAGGCGTGATTTTATGTATGTATGTATGTATGCATGTAATTCTCCATTCTATAATCCATAATAATCATAATTCAAACTAAGTATGCAAGCTTGTAAGTGGTGAACTTTTAGTACATTTGTGATACAAAGCTTAGATACTGATTATTATTTTCTATATTATGTGTTATAAAATGGAAAATTACATGCGATTTCCGTAAAACGTACGTTTTTATTTTAGACACAATTAATTTATTACTATTGAGGGCGCAACCTATGCTCTGTTTCCACCTTATTATGTAATGCCCGTTTTGACAAGCTTAGCTTGTAGGGGATACACAAGGGGGTATACTTATAAGACTGACAGGAATAAAGATCAAAAGAACAAGAGAATTAGTGGAAATTAAGGGAAGTAGCGAAGCGTATGAGAGTTCGTAATAAGAACGGATTTTGTTTATTATACCTACTTCATTTCATTCCTATCATTTTGCTGGATCTGTTTTGAACTACCTCCGTGGTCTAGTGGCTAGTGCCATGGACTCCCTATCCGGAAGGTTCGATTCCCAGGGGGAAACACAAAGTTGATATTTGAGAATTTCTCACTTTGTGAATTTTTCCCCAGTTTGGTTAGGACATTGCAGGCTGAATCTCCTGATTGTCCGAAAAGAAAAAGATTTCGTGCTTCGGAGGGTACGTTAAGCCGTCGGTCCCGGTCGCTGTCTTTGATATTGGTTGTTACTCAAACCATGTCAGAGGTCTCATAGTTGTGCTACAAGGCGGTTTAAAAACTCTGACACCAGGGTTCATCGGGTCGATAGACTCGATACCCACTCGACAGAAGAAGAAGCTGGATCTGTACCTGTCTGTAGTTTCTAAATATACAATACAATACAAAATTCTTTATTGCACAAAGAAACACATACAACAGAACTAAAAAGGAACAAACGTGACAGTACAATATAGTATAATATACTCCCTACCCTCAGAATAAAACTTTTATTTGACATGAAATTTGAACGTTAAATATAACGAAAAGGATAAAAATGTAGTAACAAATTAAAAACAAAATACCTTTTTGTAACTTCCGAGCATGTAAGACAAAATATAAATGCAGGCCTTTTGCAAAGACAGGCAATGCGTTTCAGACACATTAAGTGATATTACTTACTTCACCTCAAATAACCACAAAGACTTAAAAGGCTTATGGAAAGTAAGATAAAATGAGAAATGATGTTTCTGAGGCAAAAGAAGGTGAACCAGGAAGAAAATAAAATTACGGCAGGGTATTTTTAGCTGTCCAGGCAAACGGTAAATTTTTTGTAACGTACCTTTGTAATATAAATTAAAAATAATTTATCCAATTAACTTTGTTTGTTTAATGAGGCTTTATTGTATATACAAGCACATTTTTTTGTAATAAGAATACAAGTCTCCCTAGCCTTATTCCGTATCACACGGGGTCGGCTTCCTAATCCAAGGGATTGAACGAGAGTACTGGTTTTTACACAGAGCGACTGCCATCTGACCTCCGCAACCCTGAAGGGAAACCAGACCCATTCCTAGATTAGGTCAGAGTTTTCAAGCCGCCAACGCCTAGCACTGGCCTCTGATATGGCTCAACGACTGATATCTACGGTATTAAACGATATTATCCGGAACCAACGGCTTAACGTGCCTTCCGAAGCACGGAAAAAGCACCGAATAAACGTACATATGAAAATCGAAAACCGAAAAACACATTGGTACGTGGTGGGATTCGAACCACGACCTCCCGCTCAGGAGGCAGCGGCCCTATCCACTACACCATCGGGCTCTAAATATATAATAAATATACAAGCATAGAAAGTATAGAAATAAATTTCTAGAATAATTTATCCATGTTATACATATAATGTTAGGTATAAAATTATTTATCTTCCATGCTAGACTGGGAGCGAGAGAAAAACAAAGAATGTGCCAGCTGCATTTCCTCCCGGGCATGCTGTAAAAATCAGCTAAGGGATCTGAGGGTTTTAGTATATTGCAATTTCGGCGATGGGCATACCACCTATCACTACAGCAATATACCTACAAATCTATCTTAAGTAACCCTCAAAACTTTATCAGCCGTGGCGGAACGACCTGTGTTTAGGTCATATGCACTCTGCCTACCCCATTAGGAATAAAGGCGTGATGTATGTATGTATATATCAAAACTTTTTTGTTGGCATGATCTTAGCTTTTGATAAAAGTGAAGTATCAATATCTGAATGTATATATCGGACGCTGTTACTTATTTTAATTACATTCACACCTTTTGCCTTCTTAACATTGTAGGGTAAACAAGTAGGACAATATAAATCGTCCCTTGCATAAATTCGCAGTTTACTAAACAGTGCGAAAGAGACAAAAGACTCAGAATAACAATGAAGTCGTTATCACTAATAAGTCATCGTTAGCCCAATGGAGTCTTTTCAAGCTGAAACCAGTGGAAAATCGTCCTTTTATCATGGTAAAAGAGTCTTTTGTTCGGCAGCCAAATTTCGAAGAAATATACCAAAGTATAGGTTTGGGCGCTAAGTTATCAAGATTTAAGAAATTTATGTTGTTTTAGCAGTTTACGACGGTTTATTACACTTTTGATTAAGGCTTCTGTTATTTGTTACTGTTTTTTAATAATTGGTAATTAATTTCTTCCATGCTGGACTGGAAGTAAGAGAAAAACATAGAATGTGCCACCTGCATTTCCTCCGTGCATGCTGTAAAAACCAGCTATGGGATCTGAGGGTTTCAGTATATTGTAATTTAGGCGATGGGCTGACAACAACGTACAAGTATATCTTAAATGACCTTAGAAACTTGGTCAGACGTGGCGGAACGATCTTTTTTTGAGTCGTGGACTCTCTGCCTACCCCATTAGGGATAAAGGCGTGATTATATGTATGTATGTAATTTATGACCGGGAGTTACGGTTCGAAAAAGTTTACGTTTTTTTATGGTTTACTTAATTTAAACCGTAGTTGACTGCGTCTTTGAATGAAGTATTAACATATAATCATGGTAATGTTACAATAAACTTACTATAAATCAACGAAACAAAAGACTTGAAATGAAGATTCTTCATGCTTACCAAAATTGTACGTGCTTTGACTTAATTTATAATCGTTAAAATCAGTCAGTAATTTTAAGCTGAGACGTCAGACCAAAAAGGTGAAGTAACAAAATTTCCGAAAAAGTAACTAAATTATATAATAGCCAGGAAGTTAACAGGAGATAATAATATATTCAATGGTGGGCTCTTAAAGCTAATACCTGCCTGAGTTATACAGGGCCCATTACTTAATCCCCCATGTCGCTGAGGGTCCAGTGCTCAGATGAGTCCATAAATTTCGTTTAGCCATGGGTCTTGCGCTATGAATAAATGCAGGAACTTATGGCAAGATTACACGGGACAGAGGGTTCCGAGCACAGATTTAGAGTAGGCTAGACACCTGTACAATCTCTTGGTTGATTGTAATATCTGAGTGAGATGATGAAGTCTTCTTGAAGTACATACATACATATAATCACGCCTTTATCCCTAATGGGGTAGGCAGAGCGTAAACTACCGAAACAAAGGTTGTTCCGGCACGTCTGACAAAGCTTTGAAGGTTATTTAAGTTCAATTTTTAGTGACAGGACAATATTTCTGTAGTGACAGGCAGGAAATGTACTGAAATTCTTGGATCCCTTAGCTGGCTTTTACAGCATGCCCGGGAGGAAATGCAGCTGGCACATTCTATGTCTTTCTCTCTGTCCCAGTCCAGCATGGAAGTAAGTCTGTAAGTCTTGTTGAATAAATTATAAGAGATGATTTCTTGTATAAATAGGTTTTTTATTGACTTGTTACAATAGCAATCGTAATATACTTGTTAATATTAACGAAAGCGTGCATACGCCACGGTGCTGCGACGTGAACTGATTTTACATTACATAGGTAAAAACTGAATTAGCTAATTCAGAACATGCGGTCGTACTAGACCGCACAATACCACTTATAAATCAATGACAACTCCCTTGTGTGTTTAACGGAGGTGTTTGACCTAAACGTTTCGATTCTTTACGAGAGTTTTCTTCAAGTGTAAATCACACACCACCGCCCGCCGTGTGTGATCTTCGACTGCGGTTCGTTGCTCGCTGCGCCCGCGCCGAGAACACGACAGATCCAGCCCCGGTGTCACAAGTGTGTAGTCGTTGATTTATCAGTATGAATAACACTTGTTTGTTGTTTGGTAATAAAATAGACTCCGCTTGTTAATAAGATAGAATAGATCAAAAATAAATGATACGCAAATATTCACGCTTGTGTTCTCTGCGTGGTAAACAGAGCGTCTACGTCATATTACAACTGTTTTCGTCATGTCTAAGTCCGAGTGATAAATTTCTTTTAGCCACTGGTCTTGCGCTATAAATAAATGCAAGCTTATAACAATATGACCCGGAGGTTAGGGTTCTCAGAGTACGAAACTCAGATTTTCAGAAAGCTAGACATTTCTATAAAAACGTCCCTAAACGCGGCCATGTAGTGACTAGAATGAATTAATTACGCTAGTATAGGGAACCGAAGGTGATCTTGGTGTACGATGTTATAGCGATTTAATAATATTTTATATTATTTTCTTCTTCGTCTTTCGTGTAAAATCTTGGACGCATGATTTTGCAGCTCATGCAATCATCATAACATGTAATCATTTGTTACAAATAAAATCAACATTATTATCATAATCAAACTTAAAGATCATTCTAAATTTTATTTAAGTAAATTTTCTAAAGGTACCACGAGCTTCATAGGCATTTATTAGTTTGTTTTGACGGATTGCGATATCTAGCCTAATCTAAATCTGTGGTCCTGCGGCCCTTCTGTGTGCCTGGTAAGCATGTTGATGTTTCTGTTTTGTTTACTTGTGCTATAAAAGGAATGTTGGTTCTTTATATCTTTTATGCTATTTTTAAATATCTAACATAAGGGTCTGCCGGAGTATTGAAATCTCATACAAACGTAGTTTCGCCTTTATTCCTAAGCAGTAAAACCAAACTTAACGGAACTTTGTACACATGATCTAATACATTATAAGCCTTTAATTAGGTTTGGTTTGAAAATATTAAGCAAAATCAAAATAAGACTGCAAATACGATTTTGTGTGAAAAAAGCCTAAAATTACAGTAGCTTTTTAATTTAGCACTTGGATAATATTTTCAAACCAAACCTAATTAGAAGCATAGATATGATGCATTTGGTTATGTGTACGGAGTTTGGTTAAGTTTGGTTTTACTGTTTAGGAATAAAAGCGAATGTATGGCATTTCAGTACTCCGGCAGACTCTTCAGTTTCTTTCGTATTTAATATTTCTTACTGACACATGTTCGTATTTTTTTATTGTATTAATTTTTAAAACAAATCTTGCAAAATTCTTTTTTAGTTTGGTTTCGTTTATTTATTATTATTTCATGTTCACTTCTTCCTTATAGTCAAAATGTAGTTGTAACATCCATTAGCATTAGCTTAACTTCTATTCTCACATCAAATAGAATACGTAATCACCCAAGTTGAAGTTATTAACAAAGTGCATCAGATTAGAATGACGTTAACATTACAAAGACAAAGAGTAGCGATCTCAAAAATATCTAGTGAGGCGACGCCTTTGTAGTTTTTTTGTTAATTAGTTGATCAAGGACTAAATGTCTACTTTGATCAGAAAATAATGTGTATAGAGAAAGTATTTTATTATTAGTATGTTTTGAACTTTTCTTGTGTGCTCCTTTACCGCTATTGAATTAGAGAGAGAGATAGAGATAAATTTATTAATAATTGTAAATCACAAGTCAAAAATTATAGGCACTTAAGAATATCACATTAATAATTATTTAAATTTTATTACTTTCATCATCATAAAAAATAATAAAATCATTATAACTATAGAATGCCTGTTGTACAAGCCAAGCTTGGTGCCTGCTTGATTACATCAGGTATTTTATTAAATACAGCCGTGCCCATCACATGCGTGGTTCTGGCGGTCTTCTCCAACGTGTGCATCACTACGTACAACATGTTCGCAATAATATATGGCATTCAATAATATTAACACCCTGTATGGTAGCGCCTTAATTGCATCATCGAAACATACATTAATATTCGACATGAACAGTCATATTATACCTTACATACACTACTTGTAAAAAAACACTTTCACTTTGACTTTCTACTCAAATAAACATTTAGAAATACTCAAATAGATTTATCGTAGCCTAACATACAACATTGTCCACTCAACTGACAAGAGCTAAGCTCTTAAATATATTATGATGATGAACATACAACTTGAGTTTTTAATTCCACCTACAATTTCTAGCATGATACTACTATTTTTACTAAATTGCTATGTTCAAGCGTTAGCCAATTAAAGTATTTAAACTGTGGTAGTATAAATGTTGAGGTTAGGGTAGTTTCAAACATGGAGTTTACTGCAGCTGACTCCGATGTACATACATACATATAATTACGCCTTTATCCCTAACGGAGAAGCCAGAGCGTAAACGACCTAAACCAAGGTAGCTCTGCCACGACTGACAAATTTTGAGGGTTATTTAAGATACATTTGTAGGTATATTGCTGTAGTGATAGGTGGTATGCCCATCGCCTAAATTACAATATACAGATTCCTTCGGATCCCTTACCTGGTTTTAACAGAATGCCCGGGAGGAAATGCAGCTGGCACATTCTATGCTTTTCATAATCAAATCTCGAGACTGACAGCTAGATTGAGTTCGTATCAGAAATTTTATTTCAGTACATAATGACCTGTCAAATCCATACTTAATACTGCTCTCAATCTTGATCCTTAGAGCTGTGATTTTGTGTTGGTTTTCATCTTTATTGTATACCACATCGCGTGGCAAAATCTGCAATTCGTTTTAATTTTTAATATCACATTTTCAAGACAGGGAAAAATAAGTGTTTCATATACGAAGGGCGGCTGATATAAAATCTACTTTGTTAAAGAAAGTTTTGAAAATCAAACTGGCCATTGCAAAATCATATTCTATATTTATTCCTTTTTCAAAATTATGACGCTCATTTTTTTTCGCTTGCTTTTGTTTTTTTGGCGCGGCTTTGATTTCACCATGTCGAAAGAAAATTGCAAAATGATGAAATTTGAGCATCGAGCAGTGATTAAATTCCTAAGTAAAGAAGGAAATACGCCTACGCAGATCAGAGAGCGTATGTTAAAGGTGTTTGGTCATTCAAGTCCTTCTGAATTCGTCATAAAGTTTTGGTCGAAGCAATTTAAACATGGCCGTGAGAGCCTGGAAGACGACACACGTAGTGGAAGGCCAATTTCTGCTGTTACCGCAGATAATGTTGAAAAGGTGAAGAACCTGATTCTTGCAGATCGGCTAATCAAGCAGTGGGTGATAGCCAGAGATGTGGGCATTAGCAAGGAACGAGTTCATGAAATTATTCACGAACATTTGGGCATGTCCAAGGTGAGCGCGCGTTGGGTCCCTAGAATATTGACCCCCTTTGACAAACAAAGGCGAGTAGAATGTTGTCAGGCATTTCTAGACCTGGTCAAAGGTAAAGAAGAAGAGACTATCTCTCGAATTGTGACCTGTGATGAAACTTGGATTCGCCAGTGGGATCCGGAAAGCAAACAAGAGTCAATGCAATGGAAATTTAAAGGAGAAAAGCCGCCAAGGAAGTTCAAGGTTCGGCCGTCGGCTGGAAAACTAATGGCCACCGTATTTTGGGATATCGAAGGGATTTTGATGATAAATTATTTGCCTAAAAATACAACAATGAATGCTGCATATTATGCAAACTTGCTTGACCAGCTTCGTGAACAAATCAAAGAAAAGCGGAAAGGCAAACTCAGGAAAGGAGTTCTGATTTTACAAGACAATGCTCCTGTATCTATTATCTTCCATGCTGGACTGGGAGCGAGAGAAAAACAAACAATGTGCCAGCTGCATTTCCTCCCGGGCATGCTGTAAAAACCAGCTAAGGGATCTGAGGGTTTCAGTATATTGCAATTTAGGCGATGGGCTGACACCCTGTCACTACAGCAATATACGTACAAAATACAAATCCATCTTGAATAACCCTCAAAACTTTGTCAGACGTGGCGGAACGACCTTTGTTTAGGTCGTTTACGCTCTGCCTACCCCATAAGGGATAAAGGCGTGATTATATGTATGTATGTATGTATGCTCCTGTACACACAGCCTTAACGGCGAGGTCAGCCCTGAGCAAAAACGGCTTCACAGAAATTAACCATCCACCTTATAGTCCAGATCTGGCTCCCTGTGACTATTTCTATTTTACTATTTTATATTCAAAGATTTAAAGAAAAAATTGAGTGGTCGCAGATTTTCGACGGACGAAGAAATGAAAGAGGCTGTGACTGACCATTTTGACGAGCAAAATAAAAATTACTATTATAACGGCATGATGTCACTTATTTGCAAATGTCATAAGTGTATTTCACTTGCAGGAGACTATATAGAAAAATAAAAAATAAACTAGCCATCAAAGTCTTTTCTTTCATAGTTAGGTAGATTACTTATCAGCCACCCCTCGTAGATATAGTACGGCTGTGTGGTTGTACGGCTGTGTGGTTGTACGGCTGTGTGGTCGTACGGCTGTGTGGTTGTACGGCTGTGTGGTCGTACGGCTGTGTGGTCGTACGGCTGTGTGGTCGTACGGCTGTGTGGTTTTACGGCTGTGTGGTTGTACGGCTGTGTGGTTGTACGGCTGTGTGGTTGTACGGCTGTGTGGTTGTACTGCTGTATGGTCGTACGGCTGTGTGGTCGTACGGCTGTGTGGTCGTACGGCTGTGTGGTTGTACGGCTGTGCATATAGACACATGCCCTTGTGGGCGTAACTATAGGTTTGCTATGGCAAACTCACGCACACTCGAGCAAAGTGTGTATAGGTACATTTACATACACAAATATGTAAAAGAATTGATAAGAAAGAAGATTTTCTCATAAGTATGACGTCAGAGATATTCTTAAGAAAAATAAGTATTATTTTCATATTCTAATAACACAGACTTATCTTGAAACCCACCTACGTAATATCAAATATATCGGCAATTTTGCCCCACAAAGTTTTAAACCAGTGATTTATTTTTCTATATTCTTCTTCTTCTTCTGTGGAGTGGGTATCGAGTCTATCGACCCGATGAACCTGGTGTCAGAGTTTTAAAACCGCCTAGTAGCACAACTATCAGGCCTCTGACATGGTTTGAATAACGACCACTATCAAAGACAGCGACCGGGACCGACGGTTTAACGTGCCCTCCGAAGCACGATATTTTTTTTCTTTTCGGACAATCAGGTGATTCAGCCTGCAATGTCCTAACCAAACTGGGGAAAAATTCACAAAGTGATAAATTCTCAAATATCAACTTTGTGTTTCCCCCCTGGGAATCGAACCCAGGACCTCCGGATCGGGAGTCCATGACACTAGCCACTAGACCACGGAAGCATTTTCTGTATTTATCATATCTTATCTTATATAGCCAAAAGTCCCTTATTTATCATATACTTTAGAAAAAAAATGTCACCAGCAGCCAATATCTACCACCTCATAAGTCCGACTAATTTAAATAAAAACATCATTCATAAACTAAACTAGCATACCAACACACATCAAGAAATAAACCCTCCCTAAAACCAATTTTTATAAGAAGACTAGCGACCCGCCCCGGCTTGGCACGGAATTTATCAGTGTTTCTCTACTACATTATGCATATATTATACATATAAACCTTCCTCTTGAATCACTCTATCCATTAGAAGAAACCGCATCAAAATCCGTTGCGTAGTTTTAAAGATTTATGCATACATAGGGATATAGGGCAGAAAAAGCGACTTTGTTTTATACTATGTAGTAAGAAGAAGCAGTAGAAATCAATCAATCTTGTCTATTCGGGCGTGACCACCGATACCATCGGGGCGTGTTAGAAGCCTCTAATGTGTCTCTTTCATATTGCCACTTAATAGGACCTTTGGCCACTACACTTGACCGATATGAATAGATTCCCATTAGATACAACTGGTATTTATGTTTGTCAAATGATGGTACTTACCGTTGGACTCTTACTTTTAGAAATAATACTGAATGATACATACATACATAAATTCAAACATTTGTCCCTTACGGGGTAGGCAGGGCGTAAAATGCTTTAACGCCATGTTTAACAAATATTGAGGGCAATTTTAGATTGTAATGTGTATCGCTATAGTGACAGGATGTCAACCCGCCTAAATTACAATAGACTGCGACCCTCGAATCCAAATGCGTTCCTAAGAGGAAGGGCAGCTAGAACATTCTATGTTTTTCTATCGCTCCCAGTCCAGCATGGAAGTAAAATGGAAGTACTGAATGATCCCGGTGCTGATACCATAAACAATATCTTCAAGGCGATTCTTTAAAACAAGACAAAGGGATAAATTCAGCAGCTGCAGTCTTTGCGAATACAAAAAATCCACTGCTGCATTGCTATTGCGCCTGCTAAGCATACGAGGTGTAAGGGACAGCGTCCTGCAAACTGAAAGGGGTTGCTCCGTCAACAAAACTGGACAACCTATCACCAGGAATTTATTTCAGGAAACGAAAAACCGAATTTACAAAATGACCACCTCGTTAAGATAATTTGTATGGAAAACCAATTTCTTTTTTAATTTCCTGAGTTTCGTTGTCTGAGCAACCCCTCATAATTTGCGGGACGCTGTCCCTTACACCTGGTATACATCCATCCAATCCAATTGGGTGAGGGTTATGTGCAGTAGTGGACTGTGATAACTGTCTATATATCTACCTGATAGTATCATTACATAGTATAAATAAAGTCGCTTTCTCTGTCCCTATATCCCTAATGCATAATATAGTAGAGATACATAAATCTACAAGATTTTAGGTTACCGTCTTCAAATAATAATGTTTCTTACAATAATCCTTTATGGAGAATTTGTAGAAGTTACAATAAATAATGCGCTCACACTGACATATTCAATTGCTGTCTAAATTATTTTAAGTCATAACTGTATAACAGTATCAAAAAATTGGTAACTTTATTAATTACAAGCGACCCGCCCTGGCTTCACACGGAAATTATCAGTGTCTCTCTACTATAATATGCATGTTTTATACATATAAACCTTCCTTTTGAATTACTCTATCTATTCAAAGAAACCGCATCAAAATCCGTTGCGTAGTTTTAAAGATATATGCATACATAGAGATATAGGGACAAAGAAAGCGACTTTGTTTTATACTATGTAGTGATTTGTTGTAATCAAACACTTTCAAACCGTTATTTTTTAAAAGTGTTCACTTTTTTATTTTATATCTTAACTGTTTTGTGAATGTTGTGTACAATTATAATAGGACTTCAGATTTATAATGTTTTCCAATTCTTTATTATTTCTACATTGTTATACGTCTGTAGTCTGTAATTGTACCTATCCAAATAAAATAAATATAACGCAATATACCTATGTTCTATTGCTATATATGTATATATCAGGAGTAAGGGTCAGCGCCCCGCATACTGATAGGCGTTGTTCAGTCAACGACACTGAACAAGTATCAGCAGGATTTATTTCAGGTAAAGAAAAAAATGCTTATTCATACAAAATGTCTGATTGAGGTAGTCATTTTGTATGGGAAGATAATTTTCTTTTTCCTCTCCTGAAAGAATTGCGTGGTGATAGTTGTTCAGTTACGTTAACTGAGCAACCCCTATCAGTTTGCGGGGCGCTGTTCCTTACACCCGGTACCCAAAACTTTGGAGTTTGTTATTAATGATGGTTACAATTATTTCACGACCTTGAATCCTTATCTGTAATAAGTAATAATATAAATAATGCACACACTCGCCACTTCCAACCTTAATGACCGTATCATTAGTCACCTCACCCCCTTTTATTATCAGTATGGGGGTAAAAACCTGGTATGTTTTTCCACTTTTACAGTTGGACTTCATTTTAGTGATTGTGTGTTTTTAGAAATGCCTAGTATCAGAATGGTAACTATCAAAATCGTAGGACAGTTATTAATGTAGTCTAAAGTCTTAATTATTAGGTACTGTCTTTATGTGACTTGGAAACTAATGGCAACATTATTTATGAATAAGTACGGTAAAAATATTACTATGGTAGGTATGACGTCAAAGATTTATTATCTGCAACACAAATAATTTACAGAGCGAAGCAAAAGAGGTGACTAAAATAAAAGTAATAAAACAAAGAAAGTTTCAAGAGCTTTGATGAATTACTCTAAGTCTAGTAGAATTCCATAACTACTTAATTTGCTCTATATCTATATAGACCCTTCCTAGAATATTTATATTTTTTGTTTTAATAATGTTACTTATATTTGAAAAAAATTGCGTTATTTTACAGAAACCATGCTGGCCTGGGAGCGAGAGAAAAATATAGAATATGCCTGCTGCATTTCCTCCCGGGCATGATGTAAAAACCAGCTAAGGGATTCCGAGGGTTTCGGTGTACCGCAATTTAGGCGATGGGCTGACAACCTGTCACTACAGCAATATGCCTACAAATCTGTCTTAAATAACCCTCAAAACTTTGTTAGACGTGGCGGAACGACCTTTGTTTGGGTCGTTTACGCTCTGCCTACACCATTAGGGATAAAGGCGTGATTATATGTATGTATGTATGTACAGAAACAAACGATACAAAATACCCCAAATTCCTTTGACGTTCAAAATGTAGATTACAAACGAGCTTAAACGCACTTTCAAACAAAAGCCCCCTAGTCCCTCACTATTCTTTACATACAAAACTACATCCGCGGCACGTAAATGTAAGCCGAATCTAATTTCTCTGTTCATAAAACAAAAAAAGAATGACAAACGATCTCACTTGCCTTTGTTTCTTTGTTTCGCGCGACAGAAAAAAAGGAAATTTCGTAAGTTCGTTCTCGCTTCAATTTATGTCGTGCCAGCTGTAATCGGAAAAATATTTTTTAACCGACTGTCGAGGAGGGTGTCTTGGCGCGTATCATTTATGATTGTAAATCTCTTTATTACCCACTTCCAAATGGTTGCATGGATTTCGAGAATTTATGTATCATCTGCACCAAAATGTAACTGATGCTTTGCTTAGTTGATGAAATTGGAGAAGTATCATCCGGAAATAAAATGAACGGCTAAAAATACCGATCAAGGTGATATTTTTTATGGGTAAGTCTTCTTCTGCCTAGCGTTTTCGCGGCCTAATGCTGGGGTCAACGATCCGGATTTTTCTATGGGTAAATAAAAAAAATACTGGGCGAAGATGATCATGTTCGTTGACTGAGCTGCCAGTTTTTGGTACGCTGTTACTTACACTACATCCAGCATCGGTACTGCAGTCGGGTTTTTTGAACATTTTTAAAATATAAACTTTTTCTCTCGTGTCACTGCCGTTTGGGAATGCTAAATGTTATGAACAATATCGTTGATGGCTCTCAGCTAAATTATTGGATTTTATTTCGGATTAGAGATAACTTAATAAAATAAAATGGAGTCATGTTTTCGAATGTGTATTTTCAATTCATCGAAATTCTTTATTTCTGTTACGGTAGAGGAAAATCCTGTTTCATTATTTTATGTTTTGTATTGTTATTTTCCATGCTGGCCTGGGAGCGAGAGAAAAACATAGAATGTGCCAGCTGCATTTCCTCCCGAGAATGCTGTAGGAACTAGCTAAGGGATCCTAGGGTATCAGTATATTGTAATTTAGGCGATGGGCTGACAACCTGTCACTACAGCAATATACCTAAAAATCTATCTTTTTAGATAGATTTTTAGGTATATTGCTGTAATAAATACCCTCAAAACTTTGTCAGACGTGGCGGAACGACCTTTGTTCAGTTCGTTTACGCTCTGCGTACCCCATTAGGGATAAAGGCGTGACTATGTGTGTGTGTGTGTGTATTGTTATGAAAACAGATTGCGGAGTGAATTGCTTTGAAACAAAATAACAATAGATAGAGGATCATTTACGGATTAGTGCAGCAACACACAGGCGTTACTTACTGCGCAAGGTTGCGCTCGAAGCACTGTCAATTCTTTTTGCATTGCCTACAACACACATGCGTCACCTTACGCACAACGTGCGCATAGCGAGGAGCTCTACGTCGGCGCATCTCTGTGTCAATTGCGCGCGCGTAAGGTGACGCATGGATGTTGTAGATATTGACAGCGTGTTGACCGCAACCTTGCGCGCAGGCAGTGAAGCCTGTGTGTTGCTGCACTTAGGCAGAGAGTCAGCGGTTCAAAATAAATTGAATACCTACAAAATGAAACTATCTATTATGGTACTCAAACCACTACACTTATAAATGTATTCGTATCGCAAAATAATAAAATATTCAAATGAAAACGTCAACATGTCAACATTTATTTCAAAGTTGTTTGACATCATAACTATTTACTAAATAATTATAGTTGCAGTTGCAGTAAAACTCTTTACTAACACAAATAACGCAACCCGAGTGATATGAAAAATTGCATTTCATGAAACTGACTAGTTCCTACGAAACATGCAAGCAATGCGGTGTTTTTTCCCTCTAAGCCTGATTAAATATTAAAACTGTTGTTGGACTATTATCTGTGGTGCAATTATTGTGTACAATTGCCGTCAGATAAGGCTTCCTAACTTCAGGACTATAGTTGTTTGCATTTCAAATGTATGATCAAATAAATTGAGATCAAATGCGCGATAAATATTTACAGTTGTCTGTTTGTGATATGATATCAAAGGAAATCCTGAAAGCCTTTGTGTTCCAGCTAAGAAATTTCGATAATATTTTAAGTGAAATTAAGTCTTTGCCAACTAAATAAATAAAGCTGTGATATGTTTGCTGTATAACTTTATCGCTACTATGCTTTTGTTATTATAACGAGAGAGTCTAGCCATCCCACATACGGGGTGTAAGGGACAGCGTCCCACAAACTGCTAGGGGTTGCTCAGTTAAGGAAATTGAACAACTATGAGCAGGACTTTTATTTAGGAAGAGAAAAACACCTACCTACAGAAGTAAGTGCTTATGAATGAAAGGTTGAATCCTAAGGTATATTTACATGTTTAAAAAACTGAAATTTATTACACGTGTTGTTGATAATTCCATGCTGGATTGGGAGCGAAAGAAAAACTTAGAATGTTTCAGCGGCATTTCCTCCCGGGCATGCTGTAAAAATCAGCTAAGGGATCCGAGGGTTTCTGTATATTGTAATTTAGGAGATGGGCTGACAACCTGTCACTATAGCAATATACTTACAAGTCTATCTTAAATAACCCTCAAAACTTTGTCAGACGTGGCGGAATGACCTTTCGTTTAGGTCGTATACGCTCTGCCTACCCCATCAGGGATGAAGGCGTGATTGTATGTATGTATGTATGTATGATAATTCCAACCAATTTCCTTTTAAAATTATATAAAACAATAAACTATGAGTTTAATATACCTTCTAGTCCAGGACACTACCGGTAAATTATTCAGGGAATGAGTTACAACTGCATTGCGCTTATAATTGTTACACGACAATGCTATTTTTCATTCGGAGCGATAATGGTGTAAAAGTGAGTGTCAGCGGGCGGATATTACGGTATTTACGGCACTTTTGTATTGCCACATGACGTGAAATGGGACTTTTGAATCGGAGAAATGTGGGTATTATGGTAATAACTAACGATCAGTGGGTCTGCCATGGTATACTTGTAAAAAAAAAAAAAAATTGAAAAGTCATAAACTACTTCTTTTAAATCTACCTCTGATATTGTAGGTAATTTATGTTGCTACTATTTTTAATCAGTTTTTTAATATATTTATCAAGGAATGTAGATGTTGTGATTCTGTCTACATTGTCCTTAGTAAACTAGAAAAATGGAAAAGGAAATATTATAATTAATACATGACATGGTGTGAGTGTCAGTGGGGGGATATTAATAGTCCTCCCACCAATTTTTGGTGATGGCGGCCAATATCCCGGAGATGGGTCAACTGCGCAGGACTTGTTTTTAGTGCCCAAGTGTTTGCGCTACACACAGGTGCACTCTTTGTTCCCTCAATCTCTTATTCTGATGGGACAGTCTGACTGACACGACCAGAGAGAATTCAGGCGCAGGACCGACTACCTATTTACATGCCCATCCGACGGCATGGATCATCTTACTTTTCGGACAATCAGGTGATCAGCCTGCAATGTCCTAACCAAACTAGAAACAACAACACAAAGTCTTTGTCCCCCGCCGGGAATCGAACCCGGGACCTCCGGGTCGGGAGCCCATGGCTCAGACCGATTGACCACGGAGGCAGTTAAAAAAAACAGGGAGGATAATAGGGTATTAACGGCACTTTTGTATACCCATATGACGTGAAATGGGACTTTTGAATCGGTGAAATGTGGTAACTATGAACAACTTGATGGTCAGTGGTTTCGCCATGATTTACTATCACACAATTTGTATAAAATCTGGTCTTTTTTTGAAGAGTAGGAAGCAAAGTCCATGGAAATATATTTTTTATTCGGATATATGAAATGGAAATATAACATAACATAAAATCACGCCTTTATCCCTTACGGGGTAGGCAGAGCGTTAAACGCCTCGTAAAAGGCGCTTTCGCCGCGTCTGACAATAATTGAGGGTAATTTTAGATTGTAATGTGTATTGCCATAGTGACAGGTTGTCAGCCCATCGCCTAAATTACAATACACTGTAACCCTCGAGTCCCTTTTGCTGTCTTCTACAGCATGCCCGGGAGGAAGGGCAGCTGGAACATTCTATGTTTTTCTATCTCTCCCAGTCCAGCATGGAAGCAAATGGAAATATAAATAAATATATAAAGGAATATAAAGGATATTTCTTTAGTTTTTCATCTTAATCTCTTTCAACTTGCTCCAGGCATACAACATAATAAACCTACCTCATTAAACAGGCAGCATAGCTTTCATATTACTAGCTAGATATTTTTATATATAACATACAGTACAATACAATACAAGATACTTTATTGCACAAAGAAACACAAATACATACAGCAGAAAAGTAAGGAACAAAACAGTACAATATAGGCGGCCTTATTGCTAAAGCAGCAATTTCTACCAGGCAACCTTTGGGTAGTAGGATACTACATAACACCAGAGTGCTTATAGTTTTTACTGTACTAATTTTTTCATAATTTATGTAGGTACGTTCTTTTAGATAATTGTAACTTATGTATTAGTAAACAACAATGTTACTAAGAAATGTTTTATTTAATTTCTTCACAAAAACGCTAATACTGTGTTTCGAGTTCATACATAAACTGTGATGTAAATCTGTAAGTTTTCGTATTTTAAATTAGAAAATCTTTTAATATATCTCTGTAACTAAGTGAACCGATGCTAGAATACTATCACCAACCTAGCCTTTCTTTGTTACTACAATGAATTATGATCAGAAAATTTAAATTATCATTCAAAATGATAAATTATTAATTTACACGATAATTTGTGTACAGTCATCTAAATAATTCCTAGCTCCCAACCTCATGCTAAATTATTTCATAAACGGCAAAAGTTTACAGGGTTTCCCAAACTTTACACAACAGACATAATAAAAACAAATTGACAAACAAACTTGGGCCTTGTGGAGGAACATTTTAAACTCATTTTAAAGTGAAGGCATCCGTGATTGCGTGCCAGTTATACGACCGTCGGTATGAATAAATAAACAAAATGGTGATGCCCAAAATTTATCATCATCAGGCTCGATTCTAGATTTGCCGGCTAAAACAAAAATTAAAATTTATTTGTCACGTTCAGACTTAAAACATTGGAAAAGAACAGGAGATCTTTTCTCTCGGGTTTTTGGGTTAAAGTCGGTGATTATCATTTGTCATTTTTATCCGCCGTCATGTGACATGGCGGATAAAATTGACAGAAATATTAGGGAATCATGAAAAAGCGCGTCTAAATCTAGCGGATAAAGTATAAAATTATAGAGTACTAGCAGCCCGTTCCGGCTTCGCACGGGGTAGACAATATTTTTTTTTTAAGTAATTAGATTAAAAGCAGAGTCGAATAAAATATATACAGTCTAAATAAAACGTTGACAACTTTTAACTAAAAATGTATCTACCTATACATCTAGGTATTTCAAAGAAATTTTTGTTCGTGTCGATAGAAACTTGCCTATCATTATTTAGTATTTTCCTTACATTTTTTTTTTGTTTGGTTTTGTTGTTTTGTGCTTATTATTTTGTTTTTTTTTTATATTTTTTTGTGTTTTTTTTGTTTTTTATTAAAAAAGGGTTTGTCATTAATCATTTTCATTCTTATTATTACTTAATAATTTACATTTTTAGTATTTTTTATTTTACAGGTTTACTTTTACATTATTTACAGATATAATTCTATAGAAAGAAAATGTGCTCTATCTGAAATGTGTTCTATGGAAAAATCTCAATGTTCAATATCGGTAGCGTCCGCTGCGTAAGGAGCCGACCGCGCGATTACTACCTATCTTACAGACGTGCACGCCCCACTCCTGTATTACAGTGCCCCCTCCACCCCGCCCGCCGCGATGCCCGGCGCGCTTTTCAGACTGCATCGCAAACAACGGCCACGGCGCTATGGCGGTTTTGTTTACTGTTTCAAGTTTTTAATTCGTAATATCTTTTGAATGGAAAGTCCAATTTAAATAATTTAAAAACTATTTTATAGGTAGTTAAATGGTCTTGACCATAAAATAATTTATTTGGATAAGGATTAATATTAACACATAAATAGCATGGTTTGAATTTGGTTAGCATTTTCATTAATGTTTAAAATGAAAAAAGTTGTTGTAGTGACATAACTACAATAGTTGGACATATGCTACCGGGGAGTTTTTTGTAGACATTATGATGTTCTTCAATATTGTTGTACATTATTTTGTTCTATCGCTAATAGTTTCGGCAGCGCATTCGACGAAAGACATTTTAAGACTCATTTTTCTACACCTTCGGTTACATTGTTCAAATTTTACCAAGGATCCCTAATTTTTTTCAAAATGAAATGTAGCCTATGTCAAATTGGAAGAATGTAGCATTCTATTGGTGAAAGAATTTATTAAATCGCCCCAGTACTTTTTGAGCCTATTCATTACAAACATACAAACATACAAAAATAGGTACAAATCTTTCCTCTTTATAATATTAGTGTAGATAAATTGCCCGTCCTTTTTCAATTTCATTATTTTGAAAGTGGCAAGTTAGATTTTAATTTTAGTTTTAGCCGGTAGTATCTATAATCGAGCCCATTGGGTTGATATACCTATAACCTAATGCAAGTGGAATCCTTTTCAAACAAAATATCGTTAGCTGAAGTGCAATCTCCATTTTTATTTTGCACATCACGATTCTTCAATGACTATCATATTTTCTAAATCACACGTGTACCGAATCATAAAACATACATCAATCTTAAAAAAATGTATATGCGAAATACATACATACCATAAATACATGCGTACATACATATAATCACGCCTTCATCCCCAATGGGGTAGGCAGAGCGTAAACGACCTAAACAAAGGTCGTTCGGCCACGTCTGACAAGGTTTTAAGGGTTATTTATGATAGATTTGTAGATATATTGCCATAGTGACAGGTTGTCAGCCTATCGCCTAAATTGCAATATACTGAAACCCTCGGATCCCTTAGCTGGTTTTTACAGCATGCCTGGGAGGAAATGCAGCTGGCACATTCTATGTTTTTCTCTCGCTCCCGGTCCAACATGGAAGTAGATAAATATATAGACGCATAATATCATGCATCGCCAATAAGGCAGTGCACACACGTGCGCGCGGCATAAAGCGCGGACGTGCGCGGCCCTAATAGCCTCAAATAAGGCCTCAAACGGTCGCGTGCATTCTTCATGGAATTTCGACACAATTTGTACTAAACCCGCTCTTTATTAAGCTGTTGATGCCCTACCTACCCCGTAATATGGGTAAAATCATGCATCGCCAATAAGGCAGTGCACACACGTGCGCGCGGCATAAAGCGCGGACGTGCGCGGTCGTAATAGCCTCAAACGAGGCGATACTTGCGGTCGACCAAACGATAGAGCGATTCACGGTTGACCGACAAAATATTTTCAATGTAAGGCTCAATTAGTTTTTAATACTTCGACCTATGTTCCTTGGGAAAAGTTATTCAGTTTCATGAGTAGACTAACACACCATAGTTTGGTTGTTTTTTTTACACGTTTGTCAGATTTTGTCGCTATAGTTAACGTGTGTCCATCAAAACTACTACTATACTGATTTTGTTTGTTTTAAATGTCTGTGAATGTGTGTAACTAGTTGCTGTTTGTAAATGTGGATAATAAATGTATTTGTATTTGTAAAAGTGACTTAAATCTTTCGGTTTTTCGCTGTAGCGTGAATTCTTTATAAGTGTTTTGATCTACAGCTCTATCGGTCAAAAGTGCATCGCTCTATCGTTGATCGAAGCTTGAGGCTAGTGTGCCTCAAACTATCGCGTGCAGCCCACTGGGGATATACACACTATTTGCAGTGTAGTCTCGGCTTTAATTTGTCTGCTAATGATGATTTCGATCGCCGTTTAAAGTTTTATGGCAGTTTAAATACTAGTTTTGGGTGGAAGCACGGAAAGCTGAGATGTTTGCTAATGGTAACGTTCATATATATAATCATGCCCTTATCCCTAATGGTGTAGGCAGAGCAAAAACGACCTAAAAAAAGGTCGTTCCGCAATGTGTGACAAGATTTGAGGGTTATTAGTGTTATTACAGATGATTACTCGTACGTATATTGCTATAGTGACGGGTTGACAGCCCATTGCCTAAATTACAATACACCTTAGTCGTTCGGCAGGAATAGCCCTTATCGTTCTGCCTACTCCTTAAGGAACTATTGTGTGTTTTTTTGGACATTTCTTTTTTTTTATTTATATTCCAGAAAAACTCGTATTCAATATGCATTTAAATATTTAATAAGACACTAGAATAAAAACTAAACCTATAAATAAATTTAAAATTGACTTGTCTAAGTGGTTGATATAGAATACCTTTTATTCCCTAGAAGAGTTTTTTCTTTATTTTATTTCAATTTAAATACCTAGACCCATTAGTCTAGGTATTTAAATTATATAATAATAATTTAATTAAAACTGTAAATTTTGTATGTGATGCATTTCCATCGTTCAGTTAAAATTATATAACAATTCATAAATTAAATAACATTACATTCATTAATATAAGGTTATTGAATTTATGAATGTACAAAATGATTTATCTGCTTTAATAGGATCAAAAAGTACACGGTAATAGTTAAAACAAAATAATAGTTAAATAGTTCAAGGCTGTTAAGCCATATTAAAACAGCATACAAAAAAATATTAGGCATAAATTATAAACACAAATTATACAACAATTCATAAATAATAATTTAATTAAAACTGTAAATTTTATATGTGATGCATTTCCATCGTTCAGTTAAAATTATATAACAATTCATAAATTAAATAACATTACATTCATTAATATAAGGTTATTGAATTTATGAATGTACAAAATGATTTATCTGCTTTAATAGGGTCAAAAAGTACACGGTAATAGTTAAAACAAAATAATAGTTAAATAGTTCAAGGCTGTTAAGCCATATTAAAACAGCATACAAAAAAATATTAGGCATAAATTATAAACACAAATTATACAACAATTCATAAATAATAATTTAATTAAAACTGTAAATTTTATATGTGATGCATTTCCATCGTTCAGTTAAAATTATATAACAATTCATAAATTAAATAACATTATATTCATTAATATAATTTTATTGAATTTATGAATGTACAAAAATATATTTTTTAGGTAGGTACACGAATTTACTTTACAATCTAATTTTGCTTTGCTATGTGTAGTTAATGTTTCTCAGGGTATCTCTTTACTTATGTGTATCATTTTATTGTTTCAGGTAATTTATTTCTCCAAAGCTTCAGTAAGATATTAAACTTGAACTTAACCGTATATCAGTGTTTTAAACTTTTAAAATACCTACTTAGTGCAACAACACACAGACGTCACTTTCTGCGCGGACGGTGACGCTCAACACGCTGTTAATTATGTTTGCCTACAACACACATGCGTCACCTTACGCTCTATGCGCGCGTAGAGATGAAGTCTACGTCGGCGCATCCCTCTTCCAGTATGCGCGCGTAGAGCGTAAGGTGACGCATGTATGGTGTAAGCAATGCAAAAAGTATTGACAGTGTGTTGAGCGTTGTGTGTGTTGTGTGTTGCTACCCTTACTTGCCGGTAAAAAGAAACAAACATACTATAGCTTCTTTTTAATATTGTTGTAGATATCGTTTTAACTCAACGCTCCATTCGTTAGATTTGTTAGTTTCGTTGAAAACTTTTGGATACGAAAAAGATTTAAATTTCTTGCTTTTTCTCCAGCACTTTCAGTAGAATACTTATGGCTGTTTTTCACTTGTAGCTCGGAAAAGTTGAAGATTTGTAGAGGTTCTCTGTTTTCAAAAGAGTTAATTAGTCGGTTAAGTCGGAGTTGTTTTTCAGGTTTTTTTTTTAATAATGCTCGTTCGTATACAATTTCAATTAACCCATAAGTTAGGTACGTAAACCAGATTAATTTTATAGGGTACTAACCCTTCTACCATCGAACAACCCTCATATTGCGGTGCGTCCTAAGCGGTTTTCGTTAAAAAATAATTCACAAGTAATGCGAATGGCTAAAAAGTGATATACTGTTAGCTGCATTTGTGTTTCCGAATGGATATGTCGTAAGATGATTCGATAATTTGAATCTTCGCGAAAGTCCTAGGGATTTTGCGAAAACGCGGATAATTAGACAATGATAAAAACATTGTCAAATCCTACTGGAAATAGTCATGATTTTTGCGAAACAACTCGTCGTTCTAGTAAAATTTTATATTCTTAACTTTGATTGGCTAGATTCTTACTTACTCATTCAATCTTATTCTGATTGATTAAATAACATGCGATTATGATTGACATTTAAAACGTCAACTAGTCGGAGGAGATCTTGTTTTGAAGCGCTCTAACCGACAAGTCAGTGTTCTTATTTCAGTTAAGCATATTAAATGTTACTAGAACGACGAGTTTTTCTTTCGTAAAACACCCGAGTTTTTTCCAATAAGATTTGATAATGGTTTTGGTTTGGCCATTGTCTAATTATCCGTGTTTTCGTAAAATTTCTAGGATATTCGCAAAGATTCGTGTAATGAAATCATATCATCAGAGAAAACAGGTTTCATTAGGGTTAAGACCACGCCACAGTCAATTCTACAATGTGTCTCTCTCTTCTAAACTTAATGACTTGAATCCATAAAATTGCTAATATAAATAAAAAAGTGAACTACATTATATTATGTAAAAGCGTTTAATAATCCTTAATTAACATTAAATTTTACTAATTGATTTTAACATTGTATATTGTAAACTTATGTCAATTGCATAAATTCAATTAAATACTAAACGAATATTCAATTAACATCGAATAAAGCTTATTGAGATTCAATATTTCGAATAGCTTTGTCAAACATATGTTCACTGTTTCCGAATTCGAACCAAAGCAATGAAACAAACAAAAGTGACCACTACGAACCACTACCATCCATTAGGTAAATGAGAAAATGGGAAAACAACAATATCGAATGGTCTGCTGACAAAGGGTGGGATGAAGTGGAGTCAGTGAAAAGCTTGATAGTAACGTACCTAAAAACAACAACACAAATACTTCAATTGATATAGATAGGTACATAGCTTTGTACTATGTACTATATGGGTGGAAAATTTGATTTCTAAAATTACAAAATACGGGTTTTTTTTTTCCGGAGACAGAATTTGAAGTTGCGCCATGTTTAGGTTGTTAAAGGTTGTCTTGACGGAAACCTAGGTTCGTAGTTATGAAGCGATCTCAAGGGTGAGAGCATTTTTAAGTTTGGATTTAACAGGCTGTTTTATTACTGAAATGACATTTCTGACACGAACTCAAACTGGCTGTCAGTCTCAAGAGCTAATAAAAAAACGGGCATTAGTCTTGAGAAAATATTTAAGTTTGATAACTATCATTGACACAAGCATTTATAATATGAGTCATATTCATATGACACCGAATCGTAATGTACCATTTCCTGTCTACAAAACAATTATCTCATCCTGTTATGAGTTTATATAATCACGCTTTTATCCCTGATGTGGTAGGCAGAACGTAAACTACCTAAACAAAGGTCGCTCCGCCACGTTTGACAAAGTTCTGAGGGTTATTTAAGATAGATGTGTAGGTATATTGCTGTAGTGATAGGTTGACAGTGTCAGCTCATCACCTAAATATACTGAAACCTTCCAATCCCTTAGCTGGTTTTTACAGCATGTCAGGGAGGAAATGCAGCTAGCACATTCTATGTTTTTCTTTCGCTCCCAGTCCAGCCTGGAAGGTATGAGCTTATTCAATGACCGAAACATTTCCGTATTCAATCTGTAGCAAATTTTTGAAAATATTTCATTAGGCTGATAAACAAACAGTTGCATTTCATATGGCGCGCCTTCCAGGAAGTACTGTTTCATGTTTGATTAGTATCGTACCGTGTAACTGTTTCCTGGAAGTTTCGTAATCAGTGAAGTGATAATGACAAGGGATCGTTACGGTACTCGAAATAAAAGCGGCTAAATGTATAGTGTGTAAAAAAACTTCCACGCTGGACTGGGAGTGATAGAAAAACATAGAATGTGCCAGCTGCATCTCCTCCCGAGCATGCTGTAAAAATCAGCTAAGGGATCCGAGGGTTTAAGTCTATCGAAATTTAGTCGATGGGCTGACAACCTATCACTATAGCGATACACATTTCAGTCTAAAATAGCCCTCAAAACTTGTCAGACGTGACGGAACGATCTTTTCTTTGGTCGTTTACGCTCTGCCTACCCCATTCGGGATAAAGGCGTGATTATGTGTGTGTGTGTGTAAAAAAAGAGCTGACAATATTTTAATGTGTGATTCTACCAATGAAACTGATCAACCTTTACTAAGGTACATGAGTCAAAAAATTAAAAAGAAATAGACCCCACAAACAAACTTATATGACAGCGTTACCTCACATAATTCATAATTCATTTATTTGCTGTCACATGGTGTCTTAAGATCTAATATTACAGATAGAGTATCACATATGACACCTTGTCGAGGGCACTGCAATTGACGACTGTCATTAAATTGAATATAAAAATAAAAACTAAGATTGATATGAATAAATATCAAAATAAAAATAAAATAAAATCTTTGTTTTTAATTTTATATTAAAAACTAAGATTGATATTTATTCATATCAATCTTAGTTTTTATTTTTATATTCAATTTAATGACAGTCCTCATACAAATTGATATGACATCTTTGTATAGGAGGGCCAAATTTTTTTTCCATTTCGACTTATGTTCCTTGGGGAAAGTAATTCAGTTTCATGGGTAGAATAACCCATAATATAGTAATTCTTTTTACTTACTGTATATGGGTATAAGGTATCTAGATAGACTATCATCACTTTGATCACTTTTGCTACATTATTTTTCGGTGAATGGAAAACCACAGTCCCGTTTATCATCAATTTAATATTGATAACCATACATACATAAATTCACGCCTTTATCCCTAATGGGGTAGGCAAAGCGTTAACGACCCAAATAAAAGGTCGTTCCGCCACGTCTGACAACGTTTTTTTTTTATTACCATGAGAGTTTTAAAAAGACTTGCTCCTTTTTACCTATTGCACCACGTTTTCAGTACTCGTTGCTTCATTACTTTGGAAAATGAAAGGTAAACAAAATAAAAATTATCTTCTGCCTTTCGAATTAACTGTTCAAGGATGTTATTCTATCACTAAACGACGAACAAGTGTCATTCATACTGATAAATAACGACTACTCACTTGTGTGTTTTACTGAGGAGTTTGACCTCAACGTTTCGACGTTTATTTCTTTTCGAGTCTCCGCAGTCGAAGATCACACAAGGCGGGCGATGGTGTGTGACTTTCACTCTCCATGAAGAAGACTCTCGCAAAGAGTTGAAACGTTGTTTTTTTTTTTTTTTTTAATATATGATAGGAAAGCATTTGTCCGCCATCTCACCTGGTGGAAAGTGACGATGCGGACTATGTTGAAGCATACTCACCTATGTAGTGCCTATTCACTCTCGCCTTGAAAAGGCCCAGGTTATATTGTTCCGGAAACAGATCCGCCGGCAGGGAGTTCCACTCCTTAGCCGTTCGCATTAAGAATGTGGAAGCGAACCGCTTCGTGCGAATTTGTGGTATATCCACGACATAAGGGTGGAACCCCTGTCCACGCCTCGTGCTCCGGAGATGGAAAGGGGAGGGGGGTATAAGGTCATGAAGTGCTAACGCGCACTCCCCGAAATGTATCCTGTAAAATACCGACATGCACCCCACTCTGCGACGGTGCTCAAGGTTCTGTAGTTTTGCCTCAACCAGTGCTGAGTCTCCAATGAGCTTCTTAGCACGTTTCTCGATTGAGTCTAAGGCAGCCAGCTGGTATTTAGCTGAACCGTCCCAAAGGTGGCAGCAGTACTCCATACACGATCGGACTTGAGCTGTGTACGTTGACGTCAAACACCGCCATTAAACACAATAGTGAGTACTCGTTGATTTATCTGCAAGGATGTTATTATTGAAAATAAGAACAAGGAGAGCAGGAGCTTTTTGAATGACCGTAGATTTTTACTCGTAGTTTTTATTCGCATTTCTCAATTTCCCCCTGATTAGAGGAGGGTTATGTCTAAAATCGGACTATTGTGACAAATAAAGTAGGGTTTTAGGTAACCTTTATTGTACTGTTAGAGAATAAATCATACCTACGTGAGCTACTTTACGCTCAAAGCTAGTTTAAAATATGCTTAAAACCTTCAGTTTAGAGTTCACGAAATTTGCAAATGTTCTTTGTTAGCCTCCAGCTTGGTCCGCCATTTTAACCTGGGGTCGGGGGGAGGGGTTTTGTGTACCTTGCGTCACTTATTCATGGGTTTTAGTTTCTCTTTGAAGCTGCCAAGGTTTGATCCTAAGGAAATTGCTTAGGCTGCTCAAACGATTATCGGCAAAGAAATTATTTGAGTATTTACTCATGCGAGATGAGAACTTGTAAAATCCATTTCTACAAGTGTATTCGCCTAGTAATGTATGTGTAAGGTGTGTAGAATGGAATCCTCATATGTAATAGCAGTACATGATAAAGCTGTCGTCTTTTTCTCTGTCACTACTTAAAGCAGATAACTCATACTTTTTGTTTTTATGAGAAAAAAAATCTTTCCTTATTCGAGTCTAGGAACGAGTCGACACGATAATCTCTAGGCTCAGAATGTCTAATGAATTCTGATTATGACAAATAGTCACAGCGACCTTAAAACGTGCTCTATGAACCACGGCAACATAAAAATATCTATATCATCACATCTCACATGTTTGTTTAACGGAGGTGTTAGACCTCTACGTTTCAGCCCTTTACGAGAATCTTCTTCATGGAGAGTGAAAATCAAACAACACCGCCCGCCGTGTGTGTGTTCTTACACATCCGTTAAACAAACAAGTCGTTAAATTATCAGTATAAAAACTGTCACACTTTCCTTACAAATTTATTCAAACCAATACGCTTAAGGAAGTGTGTTGAAGCACCCGCTTCAAGGGTCTCCCGGACTTTTATACCCGGTCTTAATGGACGACCACCCTAAGTTGCTAAGACGTTAATAAAGCAGTTCCCAGTTAATTTGAGAGCGGATAATGGCGTGCGGGAAGATTGCGCCGGTTATGTGCCAGTAAATAAAAGGGGACTATTAAGACCCTTGATACCTACTATTTCTTGTAGGGTGAAGGAAAAAGCTGTGACAAATGAAGGGTTTGACGGAAATGTGTGAAACTTTCAACCCGAAATGTAAAGATTTCTAATTAGATTTGCGAGCGCGTGGGTTGGTGTGCACCATTATGTTTAAATTTTCGAAGATTTATAGCACTCACAATGCTATTTTTATTTCATATAATATGAAAAAAGAAAATATTGGGCTTAATTCCAGATTTTCCGGCTAAACCTAAAAATAAAAACTATTCGTCACTTTCAGACTAAAACTTTTGGAAAACGACAGGAGGTTTTTGATTAATAGTCGGTGGTTTTATGCGTTATATGTAATTTTTATCCGCCGTCATATGATATGGCGGATAAAATTAATAGAACTACTGGGGAAACGTGCAAATGCACGTTAAAATTTAGCGGACAAAGTATAACACCATAGAGTATAAACCGCCTGTCCTTTTTCAATTTAATTATTATGAAAGTGACAGATAAATTTTATCTAGAATTGAGCTCTTTTCATTCGTTTCGGGAAGGGCTCGAACCTGCGTCTCTGGAATGGACCGGTAATCCAGAGACGCAAGTTCGAGTTTTGTCTAAACGAATTAATTATTTTCTTTCTTTCATATTATTATGTTACTATTTTGTATGTTTTTAGTATCTAATTAAAATACAATTTCCGAAATAAAATTATTTTGAATTTGAATTACAAACAAACTACGAGCTTTTGACGGTAAATTACGTTAAATACAGTAACAAGAAGATTTTTATAGACACTCCCCCTCCCCTACACGTAGGTACGCTACGAGTAATTCATACTGGCAAAGTTCAAACTTTAAAAGCAGCTTATATTTCACTTATGCCAAGAGCAGCGAACAACAACGTATCAAAACTCATTTACTACAAGAAAGTTCCATGTATAATTCAGAATTGAACCGTCAATCATGCAGAAGGGAAGCTGACTTCTGTATACTAAACAATTCATCATTCATTTGGTACTCGCGTCAAGGGTTCCGAAATATGACGGGACCTTCATCAGATAAATCGAGTTTTGCTATCGGCGACCTTCTGAAAAGTCAATTTGTTTTGACTGAAGCCAGGCCCGGTGGGAGGGGGCGGTAATTTTGGGAGAAATAAGGCGGCTTTGTTGTTATATTGAATCGGGCCAATCGCATTTTTCTACACGGAGTTTCGTATTCAATCATTCTGACTGCCTACGCAGTTAAATAAGTTGAATTTTTAAGGACTATAGAAATGAGAATATCTTTGCATGTAATATTCAACTTACATTTATAAAGTCAAAGAGTTTACAGCAGTGAACGTATCAGTTTATTATCTCCCGGTAGTTTCTTTTTTTTATAAAAAAGAGGTATTTTTAGATAAGTTTGTTACTCGTGGCTTACTTTGTAACAGTTGGGGAGCTTGCAGATCAGGAAACGAGAGGCCGTTGGGGTGTGTACGAAGATGAATTTATTTATAAGGGTGAAAGACACCTGAAATGAAAATGGTTATTTACAAAGATGACTTCTTCTTCTTCTTAGCGAGTGGATTCTCAAGTTGATAGACCCGATAAACCCTAGTGTCAAAATTTTCAAACCGCCTAGTAGCACAGCTATTTAGGCCTCTGACATGGTTTGAATAACGACCACTATCAAAGACAGCGATCTGTACCGACGACTTAACGTGTCCTCCGAAGCACGGAATCCTCTTTCTTTTCGGATAATCAGCTTATTCAGCCTGGAATGTCCTAACCAAACTTGAGATAACCTCACAAAGTGATAAATTGAAAAATATCAACTTTTGTGTCCCTCCCCCTGGGAATCGAACCCAGGACCTCCGGATCGTAAACCCATGGCTCTGACCACTAGACCACGGAGGCAGTTACAAAGATGACGAGATATGAATAAAATATACATGTATAGTGGCAGAGGGTCTTACCGTATTATTTATTATTATTTCAGGAAATGGCTAGTGAGAAGTAGGAAGCAGGATGGAATCTGCTACCTTCTTACAGTTTTACATATTTATACCATATTTTTTTTTAACATCTCACGAAATTCTAGACGTTACTATTTATATTAAAATTACTCAAATCCAACTGAATGATGTTCAAGAAAATATTTCTTTCCGGTACAAGATAGAACAAAAACAAATTCCTAATCCCTCGCCGGCAATGCAGCCTTGATTAATAGCCCATATCATTAAACACTAGGCCAGTGTAACTCATAGCTTAGAGGCCCGTAAAGTCAATAAGAAAGCTTAAAAGCCCAGAGATCATTACTTAAAAACGGCCCTGCCGCTTGTACTCCCGGTTGACATACATACATATAATCACGCCTTTATTCCTAATAAGGTAGGCAGAGCGTAAAAGACCTAAACAAAGGTCGTTCCGCCACGTCTGACAAAGTTTTCAGGGTTATTTTAAGATGGATGTTTAGGTTTATTGCTGTAGTGACAGGTTGTCATTCCATCGCCTACAAATACTTAAACCCTCAGATCCCTTAGCTGGTTTTTACAGAAAGCTCGGGAGGAAAAGCAGCTGGCACATTCTGTGTTTTCCTCTTTCTCCCAGTCCAGCATGGAAGAAAAAATGGCTCAGAGATCAATACTTAAAAACGGCCCTGCCCTCTGTCCTCCCGGTTGACACCTAATAAAAGCTACGATAGAGGCGTAATCTGAATTGCTAATGTTATTTTTCTTTAAATTACTTCGCTGTGCCCGTAGATTAAACCTCTATAATATTCAAAGATTGTTTGCTTTATCGAAGCCATATTGCGCTCAAAAGATGCTCCTTTTAATAGCTCGAGCTTCGGGGCTTCGTTTTTCATTTATTTAAGCACCTCCAGGTTTTAAAGGTTTATCTCTGGGCTGGCTTGTTTTTGCTTTGAAACATGTTTTGTTATTTGATTAAGTGCTAGCATAGTTAGCGATAGGAAAATATCAGCATTTCGTGTTATTGGTTCCTAAAGAACTGGTTGTGGTTAATTTAGATTAGTATTTTAATTAGATCTTGTCCCGATAAGTACGTAACGTAACTTATATTGCCAACAATAATTAGCTAATTCAAAGAAAAACATATATTTATAATATATGTACGTAAGTATATATTTATTATTTATTTCTTCTATGCTGGATTGGGAGCAAGAGAAAAACATAGAATGTGCCGGCTGCATTTCCTCCCAGGCATACTGTAAATCCAGCTAACGGATCCGAGGGTTTCAGTTTATAGCAATATAAGCGATGGGCTGACAACCTGACACTACAGCAATCGCCTAAATTACAATATACTTAAACCCTCGGATCCCTTAGCTGACTTTTACAGCATGCCCGGGAGGAAATGCAGCTGGCACATTCTAAGTTTTTCTATCGCTCCCAGGCCAGCATGAAAGTTAAAGGCATTAGGGATAAAGGCGTGAATATATGTATATATTTACAGTTAACGCTACGCAGTAAATATATTTACGTTTACGCTCTGCTTAGCTCATTATTATTATGAACCACATATTATATTATAAATACATACATATAATCACACCTTTATCCATAATGGGGTAGGCAGAGCGTAAATGACCTAAACAAAGAACGTTCCGCCACGTCTGACAAAGTTTAGAGAATTATTTAAGATAGATTAGCGGGTATATTGCTGTAGTGACAGATTGTCAGCCCATCGTCTAAATTGCAATATACTGAAACCCTCGGAACCCTTAGCTGATTTTTACAGCTTTTCCGGGAGGAAATGCAGCTGGCACATTTTATGTTTTTCTCTCGCTTCCAGGCCAGCATAGAAGAAAAATACCAATCGACTAAGGCTCGTATTTATAAAGAGATCCCAACATTGAAAGAAATATTAAGTATGGATTTGACAGGCCATTATGTACTGAAATATAATTTCTGATACGAGCTCAAAGTAGCTGTCAGTTTCAAGTATTTTTATGAATACGGGCCTTAGATACACGTGTAAAAGATAATTCGTTTGAATACTGTGGGTAGTTCTATTATACTCCCACTGCCTGACAAAGAAGCATGCGAAACTTATTTTCTCCAACAAGAAAATAATCTCAAACCCATCACAAGAGCGAACTTTAATTTCCCCCAGAGAGATTGATGTCATTTATGAAGATTAAAAGTATAGTGTTATGGTCCAATAAAGTGTCACGGATTTACGATACGATATATTTACTAGATACAGGGTCTTATACTCTTAGGAAAACTCGTAATTTAAGACCGCCGTTACGATGGACTTTATTTCTTTTTCAAAGGAGAATGCATGTAATATTAAAACTTGATCTTTCTCCGAGGGCACTCATGTTCTGAAATCAATAAGGACAGCAACACAGGCGTCACTTACTGATATGGTTCATCGGGTCGATAGACTCGATACCCACTCAACAGAAGAAGAAGATAACTTAATAACCTTAACAACGTAAGACAAGCAAGATACCATCTTGTTATATTATAACCAATTCGAATATCAGAAACAGTAAGAAGTTGCTAGTGTCTGATTTATGTTCGCAACGGAGAGTTATTAAGATATCCAGTGCGCAATAAATCAACTTGGACAAAGCGCATTTGGTCTGTTCCACTCAACTCCAATACTATTGTCCTAGAGTGGAATTAATGTACAATATTTGGCGATAAATTTGTGCACATTTGATAGTGTTGGGTTCGTAATGCGTTATCTCTTTCGTGCTTGTACAATGACAAACAAACTTTCTGTCTTGTTTTTTTTCGAAAGAATTATTTAATTTTACTCGGCCCAGGGAGTATTTATTGTTACTAAACAAATATTTACGTATATTAGGATTTCGATACTCAGTTTCAAGTTCTTTCAACAATTCAGTACAGTTGCTAAAAGATATAAGAAAACAATTGATTCGTATCACTTCTTTTATTAGGTGACCGTACATTTAACAATATTATGTTTTTTGAGCAGAGTCGAAAGCCTTTCGCAATTTAATAAAAAAAAACAGACTATGCAGTGAACAGATCTACATACAAACATACCTACGCACGTCACGCCTTTATCCCTAATGGCGTAGGCAGAGCGTAAACGACTTAAACTAAGGTCGAAGGGTGAACAAATCTATGCTGAAATAACAAATCTAATTAGGTAAATAAAAACTGTTTTATAACTGTAACAGTTGAACGAATTCTTGGAGCTGAGTGAAACTACCCGCGCATTTGTGGAAGTGGCCGGCAGGGATGGCGGGTGTTTTTGCGATGACGCCTCGCTAAGACGTTTGCGATATTGCTGCATAAATTCCACAGCAAGACATGTTTCAGCTAGTTTTCAGTGTATACGAAAACTTGTACAAGCTCTACACAGCTTTGAATCAAGTGTTCACGGATCACGGTTTTATTTTTGTCTCTAGTTATTTAAAAGCCTTTAAACATTGATATTATTAACTTAAATTAGCGGCAAAAATCTCATTATGGTATTAAAACTCAAAAATCAAGTTTCCATAACCTCACAAAATTAGCACTCGCTAGGGCGCGTACTGGAAGAGGAATGCGCCGACGTAGAGTTCCTCGCTACGCGCGCGTATTGCGTAAGGTAACGCATTTACGTGGGACACTCAGAAAGTTTTGCGACACTAAAAAAAAATGTTCTACAGGTACATATATGTTTATTAAATCTTTTCAAAGTACTCTCCACCAGCCTCTATACAAAGATTCATGCGTCTGAACCAGTTTTCAAAACACTTTTTCCAGTCCGCCGTAGACACCTCGTTTACAGCCTGCTCGAACGCAGCCAGCGCATCTTCCGGCGACGAAAATTGTATCCCCTTGAGCTGATTTTTTATTTTTGGAAATAAAAAGAAGTCACACGGTGCTAGATCAGGGCTGTAAGGAGGGTGACCTAGGAGTTTGACTGGTGTGCTGTCCAGGAAGTCCCTCGTTTTGAGCGCGGTGTGTGCAGGCGCATTGTCGTGGTGGAGCAGTAGTCCGCGGAGCTCTGTGTTTGGTCGCTTGTTGCTCACAACAGAAAAAACTTCTGGTAAACATTTGGTAGTATACCATTCGGCGTTAATGCTTCTTTGATCTCGTAAGGGAATTGAGGCCAAGTGGCCAGTCAAACTAAAAAAGCTGGCGATCAAAATGTTCCCCCCGCTTCGAGATCGCTTCACTTTGGTAGGCGTTGGTTCATTTTGAAACACCCAAACTGTCGACTGGCGCTTGGTTTCTGGATCGTATTGATAAATCCAGGACTCATCACCTGTTACGATGTCGTAAACACGCCGAGACGAGCCTGCTTCAAATATGTTCAGCATATCACGGCATCATTCCACCCGGGCCTGCTTCTGAGCGTCGGTGAGGTAGTGCGGCACCCAGCGCGATACTATCCTCCTCACGCGAAGATGCCCGTGAACAATCTCGTGAACGCTTCCCGATCCAATCTTTAATATGTGCTGAATCTCCTGATATGTAATTCGCCTATTATCTTGGATTAAATTTTTCATTGCTAGCACATTTTCTTCCGTAATAGCCGTCAAAGGGCGACCGCTTCTTTCTTCATCCCCCATGGTTGGTCGACCGCGCCTAAATTCGTTATACCAACGATACACGGTTGCCTTGGAGGGGCTTTCATCCATAAATGCCATTTGAAGTCTATCGAACGATTCATCCGGTTTCAGGCGACACTTGAAATCGTAAAAAATCATAGCTCTAAAATGTTCCCGGCGCAGATCCATTTTTCAGTAAGACACGATACTTTGAATTGGCTCGCAAAAAATGTGGAGGGAAATTTTGAAAATGGAACACACATATTTTTACTTACAAGTAATCATATTTTCAATAAAGATTCTAACCGGCCAGTCTGCCATATATAAAAACTATTTATCGCAATACTTTCTGAGTGGCCTGGTATGTTGTATGCCGACAATCGCAAGTATAAATTGTATGTTGTAAGCAATTCAAAAAGCAGCAACGTTTTGAGCGCAATCTGTATCAAATCTTAATGCATGCAGTAAGTGACGCATGTGTGTTGATGCTGCACTAATATCGCGTAACAAACATACAGACGTAGGTACCTATCTAGACCGCATAGTGAATTATCTAGACCACATAGCGAAAAAAAGCAGATATTGTACATAAAAACCAACCACAGGAAAACAAAACCCACAGGTTGAAAAGTCGTAGATGATTCCAAACAAAGCCAGTTGCCCTAACCGCAATCTCTCTCCACCGCAACTCGTACAAAAGGTTTGAAAGGTACGAAGTTCATAAATAAATGATATGCGTTGTGCGGTTTGAAAATTATTGCTAGAGTTTTTTTTTTTTAATATCTTTTTTCATGTAATAAACTAATACCGGGTGTGAGGGACAGCGTCTCGCTAACTAATAGGGGTTGCTCAGTCAACGAAACTGAACAACGTTCACTAGGAAATTCTTTCAGGAGTGGAAAACAATTTTGGTCTTCTCATACAAAATGACCACCTCGATCAGACATTTTCTTTTTTATTTTCTGAAAGAATTAACTGGTGATAATTGTACAGTTTCGTTGACTGAGCAATCCCTATCAGTTTGCGGGACGCTGCCTTACACCCCGTATAAAATATATATATATATATACTTTATTGCATAAACACAAAAGAAATGTAATTTACAAATATAGTGTGCAAGGGCGAACTTATCTCTATGAAGAGATCTCTTCCAGCCAACCCAATGGTAGGAAGAGAAAGTGAATAATTTTGAGGGGACAAGAAAATGCAACATTAACAGAGACTAGTAAAACAAAGAATTAAACAAAAATAAAAATACTTACATGCCTATACATAGAATAAATACCTAACGTATATTACTATCTTAAATAAACATATATATTATATACTAAACAATATATTGATACATACATATACGAATAAACTACATAAATACATACATCAAAATTGTTCAGATAAGAAGTGCTCTTTTAATCTTTTCTTAAAGACATTCACTGAGGGACTGTCTTGAATTGTCTGAGGCAGTTTATTCCACAGTTGTGCAGCTTTTACAGAAAAGGAGTTGAAGAAGAACTTGGTATTCGCACTAGGCAACTCCAGCACCTTAGTGATGCAGGCGCGCCTATGGTCTAATGGTCTTGTTCAGTTTGTCTGACATCGAATATAATAATATAGTAAACCATTTTTTTTCTTCCTCTTCTGGAATAAATAGCTAAATTCTTAACAGCCAGAACGTATAGAAACTTTTTCTGCCCTCTTCGATATTTGAGTTTTTATATTTTATGTGCTCATACCGGCCACAAGAATTCACGATCTTGGACTGAAGTACTTTGAAAGTACCTTTTTAAATGGGGAATGTCATGATCAGCCGAATATGTCATAATAAGTATGAATATGACATTCTATGGTCTCCAAGCTGGGCAAGTGGACTTCAGTGCGAGGTGTTTCACAAGGAACGCTGACTCGACTCAATTTCAATTTGTAAAGGTCTTTATTTATTAATAAATTTAACATATAACATTCTTGACATACTCGAAGAACATATTATCTTAGAATACTACACTTCACCGGCGCCATTTCCTTTTGGAAGAAATACAAATATACATACATACATACATACATATAATCACACCTTTATCCCTGATGGGGTGGGCAGAGCGTAAACGACCTAAACAAAGATCGTCCCGCCACGTTTGACAAAGTTTTGAGGGTTATTTAAGATAGAATTCTAGGTATATTGCTGTAGTGAATATACTACAAATATACTACATAGAAAAATATCATACGCTCCTAAAATAAAGTCGTAAAACTTAAAATATGCAAGTCTTGTAAAACTGCATTTTTGGCTAATACTATAATAACTCGACTGCCCATTTCCTTATTCCTACAAAGACATTTCATACACCTTCGGGAAAAGATGGGGTGTATCCTTAGAAGAAACATTTATCTAATTTTGCCTAATGAAACAACTTACTCGAGTAGGTCGCAAATTGCAGAAATCAATTTAATATCTAGGTAGGTAATGGAAACTAATACATTGTACTGATACATGTACAAATAAAAGGAATTTACTTAACGCATGCGGTTCACCTTTGATTGAATATAAGACAAATAATATAACATCCACACACACTTAAATAATGTATGTAGACATGTTGTTGCTTGATGCAAATGCAATTTAGGTGGAAAGTAGGTACCTATTTAAAGAGACAGTCTGATATATTTCCTTAATGTTAGCTACGATTTACTTATTAGATGAAAAAAATAATTAAACTCTAGTCCATGTTCCAAACGAAAATGATGGCCCGTCCCTGACATTTTCTCTCCCTAAGCTCTAAGACTAGGCTCTAAATTTGGAACTTATTCAAAGAAACAAAAAAAAGTATCCGCACCGCACCCTCACACCGCATAATTCGAAAATTTCGCACCATCACTGGCATTTTTCTCTCCCTAGGCCATTAATGCTATCTACGGCGCTCAGTTAACGCGGGGTCATTTATCGGGTGACATAAAAAGATAGTTCGTCCTTCCCCGCGTCGTTACCGGGGTACCGGAACACGGGATCAGGTAATGTGTTTGGAAGGGGACTTGTTCAAACTGGCCGCTATGAATGTGAAAGTATTTTAGTAAGTAACGTGAACGTAACTGTAACCCTATGATATTTTAATAACTTTCTTTTAAAAATCCGTAAGTATACCTACACCATAATGTTTAAAAAATGGATATTTACCGTGGTTTTCCATGTTGTATGAGTGTCTGATATTTCAACGCAGTTTCATGCGTTATGATCACGAAGCGTTACATTAAAACGGTGAATTTCCCGTTTTTATTCATTATAATGTTGATAACCGTGAGAGTTTGAAAAAGACTATACTTACATCGTCACTCCAACAGCCCGCTCCTTATCATTTCAGGCACAAAGGTGACCATCACACTCGCAGCGTTTCCGCGTTGAATTGCGATGGACAATCTTTGCGCCAAGAATGATCCGGTGCGTGAGTCACAACCTCTCCCATACGCTGACCAATCTCCCTTTGGCATCATCACCCCAACACCCTAAGGTCTCTACTACCAAAGTAGTTCTTTGCAAACTCCGAATATTTTTCCCGCTTATTGCAGGGAGTGAATTCTGCAGTCGCTCCGACGGACCGCATTGTGCGGGCAAGGTGTGAAGCAGCTACAGTGCTGACGCACGTGGCATCCCATAACAAGCATTTACCTTTCCGCCACGGCACTGAAGTCATAAAAAGTCTTTACAAAGTAATTTTATATTTCTATTCCAAACCATCTGATATTTTTTTAATTCGTTTCAGCTATATTGAAATTAAAATAGAATATGCCGTGAACACAATAACTGGTATAAATCTTCAAATATAGATATTTTTCATGTTTCCCTACATAAATTCAAAACAGCATTATTGGCTGAAAAATTAAAACTTTAATAAACACCCCGTTAACCTACTTAATTAGTTGTAACAATAGTTAATAAGTACATGTATTATCATAGCTAGCTGTGTTTGCCTGTAATTGGGTCTACATCAAGTCAATTTCTTGTTTTTGTAATTTTAGCATGTAAGTTGTAAACCTGTTGGCAAACCTAATAAATAAATAAATAAATAAAATCACAATGAAATTACCTACCCTAATTATTTTATAAACGTTTCGAAGTCAGTCCTTTCCAAGAAGGATTGCCGCCTGTTTAATACTTAAATCCGACCCTGTTTCATATGAAACTACCGTTCAAAGTCCTAGATTCCTAAATAAACATCACCTTAGGACCTAACCTAGAATACCACTTCAGATTTACGAGTATTACCGGTCAAACTTTTTTACGTGTCTGTAAAAAGGTTTATTCCACTTCAGGCCCCCATTACACGTCTTTGGGTCCTTGGGAGTAAAAGGTGATTATGCGTTTCGCTTTCTGAATTTTGAAATACATTGCTACCGTGTCAAAATGTTGTGCCTATGATTAATTATGTCTATTCTATTTATGGACTGTAAGCCACTATTTTCAATTTTGATCTTTTCATTAGCTTCGTCGAAATAGATCGAAAATTAAGTTCAGTTTATACTGAGTGGGTCAAAGAGAGAATATAAGGGTAAAAATAATAGTCCTCCAATCGATTTTTGGTGATGGCGGCCAATCTTCCAGAGAATTTTGAACTGCGCAGGACTGGTTTTTAGTGCCCAAGTGTTTGCGCTACACACAGGTGCACTCTATATTCTTTAAATATCTTATTCTGATGGGACACTGACACGACCAGAGATAAATCAGGTGCAGGATCGACTATTTACTTTTCGGACAATCAGGTGATCAGTCTGCAATGTCCTAACGAACCTCCACAACAACCGGGAATCAAACCCGGGACCTCCGGGTCAAGAGCCCATGGCTCAGACAGCTAGACTACGGAGACAGTCAGGGTACCGATACTACATACAGTTGGACAATTCCCCAACCACTACATGGTTCCTCCCCCCTCACAGCATAGCGGACTGAATCAAGCGTGTACGAGTACATTAATGCCCAGCGACTTATGAGTTACATTACATTGAGCGAGACTATAACATTCTTAACGCCTAACCTTACGGCAGTTGAGCAGATTGATTTCAAGATATGCAACCATCGCCCGTAATGCCTTAGAATATCGTTCAAAACAGCGCGCGCTACGCCGTGACTGATACGTCCGTGGCCGCGTCAAAAATGGGCGCAAAACGCTCAATAAACCTAATTACAAAAAAACTACGCATCAGGTTAAAAAAAACGATGTTGTAATAATCATAATACGGATAATTTCCCGAAAGAACCGTGAAAGCGCTTATAATTTAGAAGGAATATCAAATTTACTGATAAAAACAGCTTTACTTTTAGATTTTTTTGCATATTTATGTATGAATTAGAATATTTTTAATTGCAGGCCATAAACTTGTTTCTTAGATACATATTTTTTAAGATTTTTTTATTGATTCGTTTAGGACTAATAAGCTCTTAAACACAACGATTTACCGGGAGGAATCCCCATAAGCGTTATTATACATGGGCGTAATATGAATCTTGACCGTAGCTACTCGAGAATATCACGTATTACGTAGTGTATAGCAAAGTTTTCTCACCATCTTTTCCTTACTGAGACCTTCAGGGTCACATCAAGTGGCGAGTTCTGTGGCCGTTGAGGCGTTAACTAAAGTTGGCTCGTAAGAACGGATCGAGGCAGTCTGAATTGCCTATAACGAAACGTGAGGGGTCAGGATTTTTACAGAACTTAGCTAATACCTGCCTACTTACATATTTAATAAAATATACTATCCTGTTTCTGAAAGATACAACGTGTTAAGAAGGTAACCTTAGGAGTAGAAAGCTTCAGAATTTTGGGCGTTGGGCAGACCTGTCTCTTCTTCTAAGTACATTTTTTGTATTGAAATTGCTTTTAACATTCTGACTGGCAATGGCGATAACGCCTTTTTTTGGGATATTATTGCTCTGCCTATCTGGTAAGGAGAAATAGGTACCAAATTGGTAGTTAAAACCTACAAATTTAGTTTTTGACAGATTTTATCCTGGTTTCGCTATTATATATATTACATCCATATAATCACGCATTTATCCCTATTGTATATATTCTTTTTTACACATTATCAATTTTAGACAATAAATGTGTAAAATTGATAATTTGTTTTCTAGAGCGTTTCCCTAAGGATGTGCCTTTTTACAGATTTTTTTAAATTGGATAAAATAATGTCGCAATAATTAAAACAATATCCTAATTGATTCGTGAAACTTTCCAGTAAAAGTCCTACTCCTCTGTATGTGGAGAAAAAACATCGTTTCTCCAAAACTTATCAGATTAATGGTTAATGACGTATAAATTCGCCTTCCGATTTTTGCTCGGGAATATTTAATATAACACCAAAGAAATATGACGTCGATGTCTTGGATGAAGTCTCTCAATCGCATCGTCACAGGGCCGGCACTCCATACAAGCCGCCGATGTTCGTACTACATGCGCAAAAACGTGTTTGTACAGGCTGGAAGTGTGTTTGTGTGTGTGCTGCCGCCTAGTCGAAAAATTCGCGAACCCGTTTGCGTGGGGGAGACGAAGTGAGGAAACTCTTCTTTAGCGATAGCTAATATTATATTTTCTTTGACATCGTCAAATTTGCTTCGAGTAGGTATATCTGGCCCAGAGAGTCACGAGCACCCAGAAAATATACCAAATCTTTAATCCTCGCAAAATGTTAGCAGTCCAATTTCCTTTCCAAAGTGACCTACATTTCTTCCTCGAAATCGATAATCGTATAAAACGCTTTGATGCAAGAATTGGTCATAAACGAAGATACATAATTAAAAATTCTTTTGAGTGAATTCGCAATAAAGGCATATTAAAACAAAATTTCTATTTTAATAATGGACTATGGAGACTTATTTGCCGTTCATTAACGTAATTATTTTTAGATATTAAAAGGTTTGGTTCTTTAATAAATATTAATTTTAATTACATTATTTACCAAAATTGTATCTTAACTATGTGTAACTGTGTAATGGTCGTATTGACTGCCGCAATACAGGCTTGACCTAGTGCGGAGTTTGAAAGTAACTATGTGTCTTGTTTTTTCCCTTTATGGCAAATAAACGTTTTTATTTTTTTGTTTTATTTATTTTTTTATAATCATAAAATCTGTTTAGTAGGTAATATTGGCTGTAAGGGACAGCGTCCCGCAAACTGATAGGAGTTGCTCAGTCAACGAAACTGAACAACTTTCACCAGGAGCATCCTTCAGGAGATAAAAATAAAATTGCCCTTCCCATACAAAATGACCACATAGATCAGACGAATTGTATGGAAAAGCAAAATTCGTCATCGGCGTTATAAGACTACTTGCTACATAAGCGATGGTGGAAGCCTACCCAAAGGCGCCAAATATATTGCTGTCTTTCCATTCGTAAAATAAAATGCTATTCTCATTGGTCAGCTCGTTCCATCTATGACTTCATAATACTCAAAAGCTAATCATAGAAAAGAGCAAGAAATTCAGCAAATAAAAACACCTTATGCAGTGCCAGTACCGCAATACTAACAGAACCGAACCGAACCCAATTTATCGTAATTACGCCTACTCGTACTAGAGTCTTAGTTGGTATTCAGGGGAAGCCCCTAATGTAATAACGAGGAAATGAAATTGTCATCACAAATAAAGTTCCGTTGAAGTTAATTTACGCTTCCAGATTTTTATGTTACACGTTCGAAAGGAATTTTTACTTCGGTTGTAAAATTGCTATAAAAGAATTTGCTCAGACGCCATTTTGATTTAATAATATTTTATTTTTAGACTAGTTTGATATTTAGTAGGTATTCATTTGAATCAGATTAAAAATAAAAAACATTCTAGTTACTATTTACTATTTATGAATGTTTAGGATTAATAGGTATTTTCCATACTAACAGCATTTTTTCACTCGTAGGCGGATTGGTGAGCACAGTGGAAGCGCTTTTTATTCACTGTGAGTGAACGCTCCTCCCATTCCCTTCATTGCCTTTTACGACACGAAATATGGGGTGACTATTTTGAACCGTGTGATGCAATTTCCAACTAACATACATACATATAATCACGCCCTTATCACTAATGGGGTAGGCAGAGCGTAAACGACCTAAACAAAGGTTGTTTCGCCACGTCTGCGAAAGTTTTGAGGGTTATTGAAGATACTTCTTGGTGGGACGGCTGCGATGCACGCAGACGGGTGATCAGCTCCTGATGTTGGAACTATTTCACCCAAATTTATTGTTATTGAAGATAGATTATTGCTGTAGAGACAGGTTGCCAGCCTATCACCCAAATTGCAAGATACTGCAACCCTCGGACCCCTTAGCTGGTTTTCGCAGCATGCCCGGAAGTACATGCAGCTGGCACATTCTATGTTTTTCTCTCGCTCCCAGGCCGGCATTTCTAACTTATATTATGTTTAATCTACGTGTCCCCATCACTATCCCTATAATGTTGGAGTTTATGACCGCCATAGCGGTTAAATACCATCATGACGTGATTTCGCGTGTATTTGGAGATAGTGGCTTAATTTAGCTTATGCTAGTAATAATTCGCTGGACTGGAAGCGATAGCAAAAATAGCAATTACTTTAAAAAATATGCCTTCATTGCCTGTAAAAAAGGCATACTGTTAAACAAAACCACTGGAGAATTCTAAATTAGTGTTATAAAAAAATTTACCCTTCAAACGATTTTCTGCGCGGGACTTGTTTTTAGTGCCCAAGTGTTTGCACTATACACAAGTTTACTCTCTATTCCTTCAATCTCTTATTCTGATGGGACATACTGACTGACACGATCAGAGAGAAATCAGGCGCAGGACCGACTATTTTCATGCCTATCCTTACCTTACTTTTCGGAAAATCAGGTGGTATGCCTTCAATGTCCTAACCAAACTAGGAACACAAAGTCGTTGTCTCCCGCCGTGAATCAAACCCGGGACCTCGAGAGCCCGCGGCTCTGACCGCTAGACCACGGAGGCAGTTTTTTTAGTACATTATACTTTAGGCAATGGGCTAAAAACTCGTTTCTACAGCATACACCTATAATATCCATAGAAATACTGCTACATCTTTAGCTATACTTATTTTTCGGTAACCCTTTACTACAGCAATACACAGCATTATCAGAAATAATTACATAATTATTTCCATATCATTAGTTAAGCTCATAGTTTATTCGCAGAAAAATAATCTGTTTGATTTATTTATTACACACAAAACCACAAAATGGTTAACAATTAAGATGTTTTGTTGATGATTACCACAAATAGTCTGTTTATTGTACTTATAAATTTGGTCACCTTCCATACTGGACTGGGAGAGAAAGAAAAACATAGAATGTTCCAGTTGCCCTTCCTCCCGGGCATGCTGTATAAGTCAGCAAAAGGGATTCGAGGGTTACAGTGTATTGTAATTTAGGCGATGGGCTGACAACCTGTCACTACAGCAATACACATTACAATCTAAATTTGCCCCCAATTTATGTCAGACGTGGCGAAAGCGCCTTTTAGGAGGCGTTTTACGCTCTGCCTACCCCGTAAGGGATAAAGGCGTGATTTTATGTATGTATGTATGTATAAATTTATAAATATAAAAAGGACAACCGTCAAATTCGTAGCTAATTATTTGAGGCCTTAGAGCATCACGGCCTTCCATCTGGACGGCCGAGTTGCTCTAAGTTTGAGGCCCTTCACTAGAAATAGAGTCAGAACAATACGTGTTTAAAGTATATATTCTTCTGTCGAGTGGGTATCGAGTCTATGGACCAGATGAACCTTGGTGTCAGAGTTTTTAAACCGCTTAGTAGCACAACTATCAGGCCTCTGACATGGTTTTGTGTAACGACCACTATCAAAGACAGCGACCGGGACCGACGGCTTAACGTGCCCTCCGAAACACGAAATCTTTTTCTTTCGGACAATCAAGCGATTCAGCCTGCAATGTCCTACCCAAACTGGGAAAAATTTACAAAGTGATAAATTCTCAAATATCAACTTTGTGTTTTACCCCCTGGGAATCGAACCCAGGACCTCCGGATCGGGAGCCCATGGCACTAGCCACTAGACCACGGAGGCAGTTAAAAAAACTATATATTTATGTGTATATTTGTATATATAATATAATAGTTGTAAGTATTTATTATATCTTGTTTATATTCAAGTAAAAGATTTACATTCTACAGTATTTTACAGTAGTATTATTTTATTACTTACTTACTTCGCTGGCTCAACAAACCGAAGTGGATCTTGGCCTCCGACATTAAAGTGCGCCATTCTTCTCTATTCTGTGCCAAAATCTGACCAGTTGGACACTCGTAGCTCTTTCTGGTCTTTGGCGACTTCATCCTTCCAGTGATATCTTGGACGCCCTGCCGGGCGACGCCTGGATTGTTGACCAAGATAGGCTTTCTTGGCGGCTGGATCCTCTCCCATCCTTTCCACATATCCCAGCCAGCAAAGTCGGTAAGATTATATTTCTCCGATGATGTTCGGTTCAGACACTAAATCTTCTATTTCTCGGTTGTACCTCCGCCTCCATTCCCCATCCTCCCCTTTTGTTGGTTCCAGAACCTTCCGCAATATCTTACGATTCGCCGTTATTATTATTATTTTATTAGTAGGTGTTAGATTTCGCGTATCATTAAAAATTATTACTTCTGTAGGTCTGCTGTAAGAAATTTCTTGTAAGAAATAAGCAGTGCCTGTTGTGTCTTTGTTTTTTATGTCCTGTATTTATGATGTTTTTGTGTACAATAAATAGTAAAATAAACAATTCATACGAATGTTGAAAATATAGAAAAGACAATAAGCAAAAAATGCAGACTCGAGAGCGAAATATTTTTTGCTTATTCTTCTCGCAGTTTTTTTATTCGTTGTTTCTCTTACTATTACATTCCTATGACGAAAAAGCTCCAATAGAAATGTTTATTATGGAAATTGAAATAACACGAATGTTTATTGTTCCTACAAATATGTTTTGTATTTTATATTGTGTACGAGTGGTACGACCAAGCGCACTTATTTGGGAAAACATGCACTACAACTAAAGGATATGATAAAAAAGTAAAATGCTCAAAAACATGTAAAAAATGAGGCGATATACAAATAGGCTTGAATTGAAATGTAATTTAGTCAAGGCTTGTGTAGTTATAAAAGTACTAGGATAGATGTCGCTGACGTCGACTTAGAAGTAATAAAAAGAAGTAAGGATTAAATTTGCCATTCTGATTACGGCCCCGGTAGCTCAATTAGCATAGCGATGGAACGGCATTCCGAAGGCCACAGGTTCAAACCCTGCCCGCGGCGAATTTTTAATTTCTTTCGAATAATAAAATATCACACTATGAGTGCAAAAATCATCAAAAAAATCCAATGTTCTATTTGATTAAACTACCTGTAGTCTGGTGGTCTAATCCTTGTGTTTTCAATTCGAAACTTGAGTTCCTATTCAACGTTTAAAAATACACAAAATGATTTCAAAACGTTATAAATTCATTTCCAGTTAGCACAAGACAAGAAGAAGGAGCACAATTTTTAAAATACGATTGGCTGAGAAGTGACATGATTCTGTGTCTATATTAAATCGTCAGCCCTAGCCACTGTCTTTAATAGTGATAATTATATAAAACAATCTAAAGATACCTAATATGCATCCTCATATCTTATACAACAAAATAAGTTACTCAATATTTAGACTCTACAACCTACAAGAACTGTATTTACCTACTTCTTCTAAGCGAGTGGATCCTGGAGTTGAACGACCCGATTTCAAGCCGCCTAGTAGCACACTTATTATTCCTCTGACATGGTGTGAGTAATGACCACTGTCAAAGACAGCGACCGCGATCGCTTAACGCGCCCTCCGAAGCACGGATTCCTTTTTCTATTCGTACATCAAGTGGTTTAATCAGCAATGTCCTAACCAAACTGTGGAAAACCTTGTAAAATATCAACTTTGTTCCCCCCCTGGGAATCGAACCCAGGACCTACGGATCGTAAGCCCATGGCTCTGACCACTAAACAACGGAGGCAATATTTACTATTACTACAGTTTGTAACACAACAGTGTTTTTCACAAACGTGTTGACGACTGTACCTTCTAACCGAGGGTTATAAAAATGTTTTCTTTATCGCTTCAAAACAATTTATAGCGCCATATTGTTAATTTATTGTCCAAATATACGTTTCTTCTCTGGTTGATTCTAATACGTTTTCGTTTTTGAGAAATTAGGTAAGTATAACTTATTATTTCTAACCCATTCTACTTCTTCCATGCTGGCCTGGGAGCGAGAGAAATACATAGAATGTGCCAGCTGATTTCCTCCCGGGCATGCTGGTAAAACCAGCTAAGGGATCCGAGGGTTTCAGTATATTGTAATTTAGGCGTTAGGCTGACAACCTGTCACTACATAAATATACAGATCTATCTTAAACTAACCTCAAAACTTGTTAGACGTAGCGAAACGACCTTTGTTTAGGTCGTTTACGCTCTGCCTACCCCATTAGGGATCAAGGCGTGATTATATGTATCTTAAACTACTCTTAACACTTGTTAAACGTGGCGAAACGATTTTTGTTTAGGCCGTTGACGCTCTGCTTACCTCAGAAAACATATACATATAATCACGCCTTTATCACTAGGCAAAGCGTAAAGGACCTAAACAAAGGTCATTCCCTGTTTGACTAAGTTTTGAGAGTTATTTAAGATATATTTGTAGATTGATGTAGTGACAGGTTGTCAGCCTAACGCCTGCATTACAATATACTGAAACCCTCGGATCCCCTAGCTGGTTTTTACAGCATGTCCGGACTATTAGAAGACTGAGGGCAGAAAAACCCTTTGATGTGCAATAAAATTGATGTCACAAAATAATACCCTGTATTGACAAGTTAATACCGGGTCCAAGCCCCCGACCTAACATTATGACGTCACTCATGGTGGATTACCGACTTAATACTGGGTATGAATCAATGTTGGCTAGTCATCTATTTGAATGAATTGTCTCATTTGCAATGGTAGAGAAACGATAAAAAGGTGGATCTGTTTTTTTTCTGTTTAGTTGCTTAACTTCCATGCTGGACTGGGAGTGATAGAAAAACATAGAATGTGCCAGCTGCATCTCCTCCCGGGCATGCTGTAAAAAGCAGCTAAGGAATACATACATACATACATATTATCACGCCTTTATCCCTAATGGGGATTCGAGTGTTATAACTATACCAGGCCACTCAGAAAGTATTGCGATAAATAGTTTTTATTTATGGCAGACTGGCCGGTTAAAATCTTTTTTGAAAATATGATTACTTGTAAGTAAAAATATGTGTATTCCATTTTCAAAATTTCCCTCCACATTTTTTGCGAGCCAATTCAAAGTATCGTGTCTTACTGAAAAATGGATCTGCGCCGGGAACATTTTAGAGCTATGATTTTTTACGATTTCAAGTGTCGCCTGAAACCGGATGAATCGTTCGATAGACTTCAAATGGCATTTATGGATGAAAGCCCTTCCAAGGCAACCGTGTATCGTTGGTATAACGAATTTAGGCGCGGTCGACCAACTTTGGGGGATGAAGAATGAAGCGGTCGCCCTTTGACGGCTATTACGGAAGAAAACGTGCTAGCAGTGAAAAATTAAATCCAAGATAATAGGCGAATTACATATCAGGAGATTCAGCACATATTAAAGATTGGATCGGGAAGCGTTCACGAGATTGTTCACGGGCATCTTCGCGTGAGGAGGATAGTATCGCGCTGGGTGCCGCACTACCTCACCGACGCTCAGAAGCAGGCCCGGGTGGAATGGTGCTGTGATATGCTGAACAAATTTGAAGCAGGCTCGTCTCGGCGTGTTTACGACATCGTAACAGGTGATGAGTCCTGGATTTATCAATACAATCCAGAAACCAAGCGCTAGTCGACAGTTTGGGTGTTTCAAAATGAACCAACGCCTACCAAAGTGAAGCGATCTCGAAGCGGGGGGAAGATTTTGATCGCCAGCTTTTTTAATTTGACTGGCCACTTGGCCTCAATTCCCTTACGAGATCAAAGAAGCATTAACGCCGAATAGTATACTACCAAATGTTTACCAGAAGTTTTTTCTGTTGTGAGCAACAAGCGACCAAACACAGGGCTCCGCGGACTACTGCTCCACCACGACAATGCGCCTGCACACACCGCGCTCAAAACGAGGGACTTCCTGGACAGCACACCAGTCAAACTCCTGCGTCACCCTCCTTACAGCCCTGATCGAGCACCGTGTGACTTCTTTTTATTTCCAAAAATTAAAAATCAGCTCAAGGGGATACAATTTTCGTCGCCGGAAGATGCGCTGGCTGCGTTCGAGCAGGCTGTAAACGAGGTGTCTACGGCGGACTGGAAAAAGTGTTTTGAAAACTGGTTCAGACGCATGAATCTTTGTATAGAGGCTGGTGGAGAGTACTTTGAAAAGATTTAATAAAAATATATGTACCTGTAGAACAATTTTTTTTAGTGTCGCAAAACTTTCTGAGTGTCCCACGTATACTATAGTATTTTGCAATTTTAGGCGATGATGGCTCACAACTGGTCACTATAGCAATATAAATCATCTGTTATAACCTTCAAAATTTGTTAGATGTTGCGGAATGACCTTTGTTTTGGGTCGTTTTCGCTCTTCCTACCCCATAAGGGATAGAGGCGTGATTTTATTTATGTATGTAGTTGTTTAAGCTTTAGATTTCAAGTCGATGCGTTTCTGGGATTTTCAGTTTAGTCGTAAAAGCTTATTTAATATAAACCAGACTATTACAAAAGCTGCGAAACTTTGATACAAATTATCAAATAAAATGTTATGAAATAAGTCGAATCAATATTATCAAATGTTTGAATATTTTAGCACTCACAATGCTATGAAAGAAAGAAAATAATGTACGAGTATTTGTTTTTTCGTATTTGTTTTCGTATTTGTTTCTGGCAGATCTCGAACCTGTGCCTATGAAATGCCGGTCTATCACTCTACCAACTGAGCTACAGAAACTGTAAAGGGAGTGACCAATTTATCATAGTCTTTGTTATATAACGTCAGAGCGACGTTAGCGAAATCTAACCATGTAGTTTAAGAACTAAGTAGGGGGTAAGGGCTTGACCAATCCAAATTTATGATTTGATAAGGTTCGAGTCCTGCCAGAAACGAATTTATTATTTTCTTTCAGTATTATCATATTGACCAAACTATCTTAGATTTCAAAATAAGGTTACTATAACATCAATACAATTTTCCGGAGCACCACGTACTGGCTCAACCCATTTAAATTATTTATATAATTTTAACCTAGTGAACAGCCGCGAAAATCTCTACATACATACATACATATTATCACGCCTTTATCCTTAATCGGTTAGGCACAGTGTGAACGACCTAAACAAAGGCCACGTCTGACAACGTTTTGAGGGTTATTTAAGATAGATTTGCAGGTATATTGCTGTAGCTATTGTCAGCCTATCGCGTAAATTGTAATATACAGAAACCATCGGATCCCGTAGCTTTTTTTTACAGCATACCCGGGAGGAAATGCAGCTGGCACATTCTATGTTTTTCTCTCGCTCCCAGTCCAGCATAGAAGTGAATTTCTAACTGTATTAATGGAAACACAGCCTGCAAGCCCTCAGTAAGAATGCCAGTCACGTCTGCTATATAAAGCAGAACACCAAATTAAATTCATAACTCTACCCTCTAAGTATTGCGAATATGTCTACTCGTAGCTATTTATGTAAATATGAGTATCATGACGTCATATACATGTTTTTTTGTTTTGATAAATATTTTAGTGCGTTATTAAGTACTTCCATGCTGGACTGAGAGCGAGAGAAATATGTAGAATGTGCCAGCGGCATTTCCTTACGGGCATGCTGTAAAAACCAGCTAAGGGATCCGAGGGTTTCTTTATATTGCAATTTAGGCGATGAGCTGACAACCCGTCACTATAGCAATATGCCTATTCATCTGTTGTATGTCTCCCGTAAAACTTGTACGAAGTTTGGGAGAATATATTTATAATAGCATTGTACATCTTCTATAGGTACCTATGAAAAAAAAAACCTCAAAAATAAAACTTGACAGACGTGCCACAATTACCATTGTTCAGGTCGTTATTGCTCTGCCTACCCATTAGGGATACAGGCGTGATTGTATCTAAGTTTTTTAACTATTTTTTTGTATTTCTTTTCTCTACAGACTAGATGATCTCAATAATAAGCGTCCGTTGCAGATTAGGTCTTTACGTAGGTACACTTTCGATTCCGAATGGAGAATGTCCTTAACTTAATGAATCCTTGTTAGATTAATCTGGATATTTTATAGCATGTACTTGTCAATATTTTCACCCAAGAGGGATCAGACAAAAACCTATTTGCTTTTAATATTTAATATAACGAACAGCTCGCGGCGATTAAACTTTTCAACGAAAATATTCATTACATCAAATATTTTTCAGTTAAGTATTTTCTGAAAAAGATACTTTTAAAAATTTGTGTAAGCAAAAATAAAATACTATAAAGAGAACAGTATTTATATGAAAGGCCAGATTTTTTACTCCGATGGCTTTTTGTATGTTTGTCTACATTTATTAAGAATAAGATACTACTTATGTTATTGCTTATACTAACTACGATAATTTGTTATTATTGTTATGCGGATTCTTCCATGCTGGACTGGAGGCGAGAAATAAACATAGAATGTGCCAGCTGCATTTCCGGGTATGATGTAAAAATCTGCTAAGGGATCTGAGGGTTTCAGTATATTGCAATTTAGGCGATGGGCTGGCAACCTGTCACTACAGCAAAATACCAACAAATATATCTTTAGCTCAAAACTTTGGCAGATGTGGCGAAACGACATTTGTTTAGGTCGTTTAAGATCTGCTACCCCGTTAGGGACAAAGACGTGATTATATGTGTGTATGTTATTCGGATAGTCACCGTGACAAACCTATTACGGGTTTAGCGATGTCTTGTAGATTGTCTAAGGGTCATTAGTTGTACTTAATAAAAATGAAAAAAAGTATCTTTGCTTTGCTTATGTCCAAAGATGGATGACACTTACTTTTAGGTGACGTACATACTCCTCTACTTCACTCTATCATAAAAGATCTTCATATACAATATTATAAAATTGAACTGCCTCCGTGGTCTAGTGGCTAGTGCCATGGACTCCTGATCCGGAGGTCCTGGGTTCGATTCCCAGGGGGGAAATACAAAGTTGATAATATTTGAGAATTTATCACTTTGTGAATTTTTCCCCAGTTTGGTTAGGACATTAGAGGCTGAATCACCTGATTGTCCGAAAAAGAAAAAGATTTTCGTGCTTCGGAGGGCACGCTAAGCCGTCGGTCCCGGTCGCTGTCTTTGATAGTGGTCGTTACTCAAAACCATGTCAGAGGCCTGATAGTTGTGCTACTAGGCGGTTTAAAAACTCTGACACCAGGGTTCATCGGGTCGATAGACTCGGTACCCACTCGACAGAAGAAGAAGAAGATTATAAAATGTTTGTGGAGACAGTAGATCTCTGATTTAATTGACATTACAAGTGGGATTTGGGAATGGCTAATAAGATGTGAAGTAGGTAACATTAGTCTGGTTTATTGCGTAATGAATATTTTGTGGGGATATTTTCTTGTGTAGTATAAAAATTACGGTGTTTTTTTTCAAATCTTCCATGCTGGCCTGGGAGCAAGAGAAAAATATAGAAGGTGCCAGCTGCATTTCCTCCCTGGCATGCTGTTAAAATCAGCTAAGGGATCCGAGGGTTTAAGTATATTGTAATTTAGGCGATGGGATGACAACCTGTCACTACAGCAATATACATACAAATCTATCTTAAATAACCCTCAAAACTTTGTCAGACGTGGCGGAACGACCTCTGTTTAGGTCGTTTACGCTCTGCCTACCCCATAAGGGACAAAGGCGTGATTATGTGTATATGTGTGTGTTTTTTGCAAATTTGCATATTTCCATTATGTAAATACATGGTAAGGAAAAAAAACAAAAAGATTTAAAGTGTGGCAGAGCTTCCTAATATGTAACGGAATTAGTTCTCCTAATGGGATCTTATTGGTTCATCTCATTCATTAGTGTTACGATCCATAAAGTCAACTAGTAATAAATTAATTTCAGCAAGCTGAGTACTATTAGCTTCGGATAGACATTAAAAGGATTGGTTCGCTTAGAACAACATTGATTTATCTAAATTGGAAATAACCTATTATGGTATTTATTGTCTTTCATACTGGACTGGGAGTGATAGAAAAATATAGAATCTTCCCGCTGTCCTGCCTCCCGGGCATGCTGGTAGAAGTAAGCAAAAGCAAATAGAGGATTAAGTGTATTGTAATGTAGGCGATGGACTTGTTACTATAGCGATGCACATTCATTACAATCTATAATTGCCCTCATCAGTAAGACGTGGTAAAAACTCCTTTAATTGGATGTTTTACGCTCTGCCTACCCTGTAAGTCATAAAAAGGTGACTTTATATACCTGTTGTAAGGGACAGATTCCCACAAACTGATAAGGGTTGCTAAGTCAACAAAATGCCTACTTTTACATACAAAGTGTCCACTTCGATCATCTAATTTGTATGCAAAATCATTTTATTATACTTCCTGAAAGAATTTCCTGGTGGAAGTTGTTCAGTGTTGTTAACTGAGCAACCCCAATCAGTTTGCGGGACGGTGTCCCTTACACCCCGTATGTATATATGTTATTTACTGTATTTTATTTATAACTCCATTTAATGACTTAACAGTTTTACCTTAGTGTATCATCATAATCTAGCAAATGCCTACTAGATTTATTCTTAGTTTAGTAAGTTTTGATTAGACATACAAATAAGTTTCTTTTTTTTTAAAAAAAAGAAGGGTTTTTCTGGCTCTAGCAGAATACTCCTGTATTCTAGCTTTATTTTTTCTGAAGATTTACTTCTAAGTACCAATAATAAGACATTCATACATATAGTTACGCCTCCATCCCTAATGGGGTAAGCAAAGCGTAAACGACCTATACAGAGGTCGCTCCGCCACGTCTTGTAACAACCCCCCCCTACCCCTCCCAACAACCCTAATACAAGTGAACTGTGAAAGGAAGTGTGGGAGAGGTGTGGAGGAGAGGTAGGAATGTGGAGCGGAGAGGATGAGAGGAAGGGAAGAGGAATGGGCAGAGTGGCTCATGAATGTCTAGTAATAAGGTTACAAATATGGCTCGTGATCGTGATCGTCTAGTATTATAGTTAGGACCGTACGTTGTGTAATGAAATTTATAAAAGTAACCCAAATCCTTTAAAGTGGTAGTGGGATGTCATAACTTAGCCCTCTTTAGGTTCTTGGGACAACATGGGGACAGTGCGCAGCGGGATAACGGAACCTCCGATTCCAGCTCCAACCATTCGCTGGTAGAGGATTCATGTGCTCGCCAACCATCAACGAATGAGATTTACTTCAATTACCAATTCCCAGACACTAATAAAGACAGTAAATAGCCTAGGAACTTGTCCTTGATGCAAAACCCATCATGCGAGCCCCAGAAAAGGAAAGAGGAGGCACTTCTGTGCCCTCCAATTGGTTTTTGTTTTGGCCAAGCCTCAGGCCAGAGATAAGTGACAGCGCACTTAGGAGTTTTGGAACGAGTCCAGATTGATGAACAGCATCATGTAAAATATAATTAATTTGAGCTGATTTATTGGTCAGCCAACCAAGACAGAGCAAGTCATGTCTGATGTAATTTGTAGTAAGTTGTGATGTCCAATTGAGAAACATTGTCCCAACAAAGGTTTTATAAATTGTTGTCCAGCTATGCTGGAAGCACCGACTATGAAACTGCACCAGTCATCAATCTCCACTTATAATATGCACATCCAGGAGTCAGTAGAATAGATAGGGATGCCGAAGCTAGTCCCAGATAATATAACAATCATTCACACCGCAAGCCACAGGTTCGTTGTAGATATAGGAGTGATAGGCAAGAGCAAGTAGTGACTGATTGTTAGACTTCTTTAGTGCAAAATAAGCTTCTGTGATCTAAATGCTGTTACAGACATATCGAATGCTAAGATGTAGTATGTGATGGAGGTTTGACCATGGCTGACACCATGTCGCTCAATTGACATCAAGTCAAGTAGTATTTCAGTAGTATAATGGCTTATCAAAGCCAACCGACCATAAATCAGTCATATAAAATTCACATAAAGTGAATAAATATACAATTTTAATTCCAGACCCGTTCCAGGGTAATTTGAGGTTGTAGGTAGGATTCAGATAACATCATCCCACATTCCATGTTGTATTGGTTTGGTAAGTATAATGAATACTCCCATTAGGTAGTTGGACCATAGTCCCAATCAGTTGTAAGTATAAAACCCACACATTAGTAGGTATATTATCAAAGATAAACTTTGTCAGTCTGTAGAACAGGATCATAAATTGTATAAAACCTACATAGTAGGTATCAGAGGTGAACGTTCCCACCAAGTTTGTAGCTGGTGTTCTAGAGTCTAGAACATACATACATATAGGATCATGAATCCAATAAATGTTTCAAAACATTGTCCGTTGAATATATTTCACAATAAAGTGAATATAAAATCAATTCAGCATCCACTGCCAGAATAAGCATGTAGGTATGAATGACTCATACATAGGTATTAAATCCACAGTTAAGTGAATATAAATCAGTTCAGTAGTTTATTTGAGATGAATAGTTAATTATTTTGTCTCCTCTGCCAGGATAGGTAGGTATGAACAATTCATACATAGATGTAGTTATAAAAACATAGAATGTATTAAAATAATTTATACATTCCACTGCTGGGCATTTTATGAAACATTAGGATGATGCTTCTCTTCTTAAAGGAAAGGTAAGGCAGGAATTTTGGTAAAGGGAAGGGAGAGAACTACCTACCTAAACACAAACTAGGATCCCAAATAGCTACCCCCACCTACTTTCCTAGATATTGTCCTAATTCTTATTTATTATTACCTAGGTTAACCTATCCATCTAAACCTAACCCTACCTAACCTACTCCTACAATGTACCTAAACTGCCTATTTACCTAACCGCTTAGCTGTGTATAAATTATGTAGTTGCATGCTAAACCGACCTACAATCCTACATATATCTCATTAACCGTACCTATCGTATAAGAAATATTGGAAATTATATATATATATATATATATAAATGAATAGAACGGCCTTTGGCAAGTATGAAATATCATAAAAAAGGATTGTTAATTGAACAGGGAAAAACCTTGTCAATAAACAAAATCTGAAGTGGACAAGATAATTAAATAAATGTAGAAATAGTAAAGTAAATAAAACACGATGTAAATTCCTTTAGAATCCTTGTAGGTGGCACTCCACCAGCTCTGCAAGACTCCACTATCAGCATCCTCCACTTCACCATGTAAAAGAACAGCTGATCGTCAGGTCACCACCCTCCGTCCACAACAGGAACAACTGATGGCACCAACATCCCACCATAGTAGGTCTCTTGGTTGCCTCCCGTCTGCATTCTCTCCTCTCCTCTTTGATGTGTACACTTTCACTGGTAAAAGTCAACTAAACTTCAAGTAAAACTAAACTTCCACTCAAACTAAAACTCCAGGTCGAGTAAACTTCTCCCTGCTCGGTTCCCGACGCTCCTTTCTTCCCCGGCGTCCTTCTCGATCCCCCGTCGCCCTCGTCCTCCATCTTCCAGCCTAATCCCCCCTCTCGAGCCCCCGACTGTTTTATCTTCCCTCTTCTCTCCCATTTTCGAGTTTTCGAGAGCCTTCATTCCTACTTCTCTTGATAGTTCTCCCATTCTCCTCCAGATGGCACCGCGTGTCCTTACTTCAAATTGAAGTAATTTCAGTTCGATCTGGCTATAATATTAGTTCTCCACTCCATCAACACTAGATTGGCATTAGTTTCTCGTTTATAGTGATTCTCCTACCAATCTGATAGATGGCGTTATTTGTATTTTAAAACAATGATTAAGTTTTGAATACCAGAAGCTAAGTCCATTACAGTCTGACAAAGTTTTAAGGGTTATTTAAGATAGATTTGTAGGTAGATTGTCAGCCTATCGCCTGAATTACAATATACTGAAACTCTCGGATGCCTTGGCTAATTTTTACATCATGCCTGGGAGGAAATGCAGCTAGCACATTCTACGTTTTTCTCTCGCTCCCAGTCTAGCATGGAAGAAAATTTTATAATATTATTTCTTAGAGGTATAAACAATTGTTTTTGTACGTCTTTTCAGTCACCCTGTACAACTTCCTGTAGTTTATCAGTCTTCTTTTGCGAACTCATCTAAAGTTATATTACGTTCACAGAGCAAATTTAAATTCTTTGCTTTCTATTTTGTTTCTAACTAATAAAAATCTTTCTACCTATTTTATAATATAAAATTAATTAATCTTATACCTACTTGGAATCAAACCTGTAAAAAGGTTAAGGGAAATTGAAAACTGCCTACAAAACGAATATTTCGTACTTACAGCCTAAAATAGACGTAAGTATATTAATGGACATTAGTATTTCTTCTATCCATATTCCGAGAAACCTGTTCTTCTTCTTCTGTCGAGTGGGTATCGAGTCTATGGACCCGATGAACCCTGGTGTCAGAGTTTTTAAACCGCCTAGTAGCACAACCATCAGGCCTTTGAAATGGTTTTGAGTAACGACCACTATCAAAGATAGTGACCGGGGCTTAACGTGCCCTCCGAAGCACGAAAATCTTTTTTTTTTCGGACAATCAGGTGATTCAGCCTGCAATGTCCTAACCAAACTGGGGAAAACGTCACAAAGTGATAAATTCTCAAATATCAACTTTGTGTTTCCCCGCTGGGAATCGAACCCAGGACCTCTGGATCGGGAGTCCATGGCACTAGCCACTAGACCACGGAGGCAGAAACCTGTTATTAGGTGTCGAATGCGTCAGGTATTGAAGTGGAAGCGCTTCAATACGTACACGGATATCCCCAAACAGACCGTGTGCCGTGTGACCGGTTAAATAAATAGTGAATTCAAGCCTCAAGTAATCGATACTGGGTGTTGGCTAACCACTTCTGAAAAATAAATAAATATTCTATCAATGTGGACACTAAAATGTTCCACAATCTCTGTTATCAGACTCGTATTTATAGCTATCTCAAGATTAAGAGCAATATTATGTAAGGATTTGACATGCCATTTTGTACTGAAATGCGGATAATAAATACGGGCCTTAGATGTTGAATACGTTAGGTATCGAAGTGGAAGCGATTCAATAGGTACACGGATATCCGTGCGACGCAGCGCTGCGGATCAAACCGACCGTGTGCCGGTTACCTAAATAGTTATTCAAGTGACCGATTACAGGGTGTTAGCTTTCAATACTACATATAGGGTGCAGTGGCGAGGGGTGCATTTTTATCAAAGCTAAGTCAAAGCAAAACAAAAACATTCAAGTACTTTATAGTTTCAACGTTATTCCGGATTTGGTGCAGGTGGAATTCTTGAAAAGGAAGCCGATGGGAATCGGCTTTTATGGACCCTTCGCCACTGATAGGGGGTTAGCTTCTCCTTCCGGAAATATCACGTAATGTATATAAAATTCTTATAAAAACAGAACAGTTGCTTTACAAGACAAAAATTTGCTACATGCCGGACATTCCTATTAAGCGTTAGTCGTTTTAGATTATGTGCTGTACTTAGGGTTGTGTAGTAGCAATACAATTATTTTTATTAATTTGTCTGTTTCAATATAATTCAGCATTTGCTCTTTGTATAGCTATATTTATTATCTTCTTTTTTTTTTTTTTTTTTTAATACAAGCATAAATAAATAAAACAACCACCTATATCTCCCTATATCGCCACAACACCACTAAACTACTTAGAAACTAACCTTAGACACACGACATACATATAACCTGTAAAATACCTACCTCTGCCGCAAGGTCCATCTTGTCGCCCGAACTATGCGACGCGGGTACATATTTCGGTACAATATTTTGGGCACGTCCCGTTTCGAGTAGGCTAGACAAAAATTCATAGCGTCCCACAGGGGTCGCCTTATTGAAAAATAGTTATTTAGATTAGCTACGGTACGCTTAGCGACTGACAATCATGAGGGTTGTATAGATTTTTTATACTTATTTTACAGATATATTAGATTGTTTAAAATCTAATTTAGAGAACCCCTTTTTGATATTTATTATTTATTAATTGCAAACGCTCATGAATAAGTTCCTTAAATAAATACTTACTATAGGTACTGCCTGCGTCTTTCTTTCTGAATACCCAAACCCAAATCTCTTCTAAATAAGAGACAAGAGGCTAGAATTGGGTGAGCTCCTTTCTAAAAATATTTGATAACAACTACATTCACTAATTCCAATTTCTTTTGTTACAGGTCCAACACAAAAACGACGTAACCCGACAAATGTGTAAATGTAGGAATGTGACACTCAAACTTAGGCCAACCAAAATGAAAAGACGGTCATTACCCATCGTACGCGAGGAGCACCACAAGGGTGTCTATATCAGTGACTTCGCTGTTTATTCTATGGTGGTAGCGACTGCTGTGCTCAGCTATGTGAACAGTTTGAACGGGGAGTTTGTGCATGATGACATTCCAGCTATAGTGACGAATGGGGACGTCACGGGGAGGAATTCCTTGAAACAGCTGTTGTTGGATGACTTCTGGGGGACTCCGATGGCTGACGTTAACAGCCATAAGTCGTATAGGCCGTTAACTACATTATCCTTCAGGTAAGTGAACTTGTTGCTTCTCTGTTATTACTGTTATTACAAAAAAACGCAATAAATCGAGTATTTTATCTACTACTGCATTATAGTAACCAATAGGTCTATTTTACGAAACCAGCTACTGTAGCTGAAGTTTTTCTCCAAGACAAATGAACTCTGTGGAAAACGTACCATCCGAGGTTTAACTTTTCTTTAAGAAGTAGGTACTTTATGTTGCTTGTCTTTTCCTTTACAACAAGTACATAATTTATTATTTATTTCACTGTAGGTTTTCAGAATTTTGTCAGTAATATTCCTCTCAAAATCTGTTAGCTAAAAGAAAAATATTTCATACGTCTGATAATCAAATTTTCCATTAAAACATTTAACACGAAAAACGGAATTAAATGAAAAGCTCTTTATGGTGCCTTCTCAAAGAAGATCAAACGCCGGAAAGTAATGTTATAAAGGAAACGTTTTATTAATATGAAGGAATGTTCACGTCGCCGTACTCACTACGTTGTTTTGCGACCCATTTCTTATCCGTATGAAAGATATGAATGTATGATGTTAATATACTTGTTTAAAGTAAATATTGAAAAATATTTTAGTAAGATTGAAATTACATACCTACATAGATAAAAATCACGTATGTATCTCATGCGAAGTAAGAAAGAGACGGATGTTGTAGTGGATAGAGCCGTTGCCTCCTGAACCTGGTGGTCGTGGTTCGAATCCCACCACTTACCAATGTGTTTTTCGGCTTTCGAATTTCATATTCTTCCATGCTGGACTGGGAGAGATAGAAAAACATAGCATGTTCCAGCTGCCCTTCCTCCCGGGCATGCTGTAGAAGTCAGCAAAAGGGACTCGAGGGTTACAGTGTATTGTAATTTAGGCGATGGGCTGACAACCTGTCACTATAGCAATACACTTTTCAATCTAAAATTGCTCTCAATTTTTGTCAGACGTGGCGAAAGCGCCTTTTACGAGGCGTTTATCGCTCTGCCTACCCCGTAAGGGATAAAGGCGTGATTTTATGTATGTATGTATGTATGAATTTCATATGTACGTTTATTCGGCGCTTTTTCCATGCCTCGAAAGGCACGTTAAGCCGTTGATCCTTATAACTATCTAATAATATCACTTAATACCGTAGATATTAGTAGATATGAGCCATATCAGAGACCAGTGCTAAGCATTGGCGGCTTGAAAACTCTGACCTAACAGGATTAGGATTGGGTCTGGTTTCCCTTCTGGGTTGCGGAGGTCAGATGGCAGTCGCTCTGTGTAAAAACCAGTACCCTCTTTCAATCACCTAGATTAGGCAGCCGACCCTACAAATACCGGATAAGGCTAGGGAGATGATGATGATGTATCTCATATGGAATTGATGAAGATGATGTCATAAAAAAATAATTTGTCTTCAACGTTCGAATATGTAAAAGTAGTAAGCAGGTAATCTGCATGTCGCTACTTTACAATTCAAGCATTTCCTAAAATAACTGCATTGCCTTTTACAACATACGCAAGGAGACAAATAGCTGGTACATTCTATTTTTTTATTTTTTTTATTCTGTTTACATAGCTTATCTATAGTCAAGTTGGAAAGCACTTAATATTATAAAGGAAACGTTTTATTAATGAGAAGGAATGCTCATGTCACCTTTCTCACTATCTATTATCTCTTATTCATATGATGCATATGTAATTTTTGATATTTATATACTTTTTTTAGGTTAATATTATATTATTTTTCATCGATTGAAATAACATACATAGATAAAATTCACGTGTGTATCCCATAAGCAGTAGGCAGAGCGTCATAAAAAACGCTTTCGTCACATCTGTCAACTTTCTGAGGGTGATTCAGATAAGATGTGTATTAGAGTTACAGATTATCTGCCTATCGCTAATTTACAATACAATAACTTCCACAAATCACTGTATTGACTTTCACAGTATACGCACGAAGACAAACAGCTGGTAAATTCTATGTTTTCATAGCTTACAGTCGAGCTGGAAAAAACTTAAAATTATAAAAGAAACATTTTATTACTATGAAGGAATGCTCATGTCGTCGTACGGCTGCGTTGTTTCGCGTCTTATTTCTTATCCGGAAGAAAGTATATTTTTTGTAGTTAATAATTATGCCGTATTTAAAATTATTTTTAATACATTATATAATAAAATCACATTAATATTTCCTGTCAGGTAGCAAGAGGGTCAATAGATTATTTACGCCGCATCTGTAAATTTTTCTGAGGGTAATGACAGATTGCCAGTAGTTACAGATTGTCTGCCTATCGCCTAATTTTCTGTACATCGAAACCTACAATCACTCTTTTGACTATTACAGCCCACAAATTAATCACACTATTGACTTTTACATTAAGCCCAGGATAAACACAGGCTGGTACATTATATGTTCTTATAGCTAATATTCCAACCTGAAAGTACTTGTTATAAAAGCATACATACATACATATAATCACGTCTTTATCCCTAATGGGGTAGGCAGAGCGTAAACGACCTAAACAAAGGTCGTCCCGCCACGTTTGACAAAGCTTTGAGGGTTATTTAAGCTGTATTGCTGTAGTGGCAGGTTGTTAGCCCATCGCCTAAATTACAATATACTGAAACCCTCGGATCCCTTAGCTGGATTTTACATCATGCCCGGGAGGAAATGCAGCTGGCACATTCTATGTTTTTCTCTCGCTCCCAGACCAGCATGGAAGAAAAGCGACAGTTTATTAATATGAAGGAATGCTCATGTGACGACACTGCGTTGTTTTGCCTCCCATTTCTTACCCGGCTAAAAGTCAGTCTCATAAATTTTCCTTGCGAAGACATGTTTATGAAAATGTACGTAATTTTTGTTGTTACTAATCTTTTCTTTGAAATTATTGTTCATGTATTGATATTCTAGTTAAAATTCTGATATGTTTGAAAGGAACAAATAGGTATGACACATATTTCGATCAATATTTTGATGCCATGTGATGCTTTATTTAGAGCCCGATGGTGTAGTGGATAGGGCCGCTGCCTCCTAAGCGGGAGGTCGTGGTTCGAATGCCACCACGTACCGATGTGATTTTTTCGGTTTTCGAATTTCATATGTACGTTTATTCGGCCCTTTTTCGCGCTTCGGAAGGCACGTTAAGCTGTTGGTCCCGGTTAATATCGTTAAATACCGTAGATATTAGTCGTTAAGCCTTATCAGAGGCCAGTGCTAAGCATTGGCGGCTTGTAAACATTGACCTAATCTAGGATTGGGTCTGGTTTCTATTTCCTAATAAAAAAATATGTTACGTAGGTATATAATTATTCTTGTAGACACTTATACATACATACACATAATCACGCCTTTATCCCTATGGGGCAGGCAGAGCGTAAACGACCTAAACAAAGGTCATTCCGCTACGTGTGACAAAATTTGGGGGTTATTTAAGATAAGATTTTTAGGTATATTGCTGTAGTGACAGGTTGTTAGCCCATCGCCTAAATTGATACTTATACCCCATTTATTTTTAAGAATAAATTCTCGCCGTACATAATCGACCTTTTAGTATGGCGAGAATTATTTCTTTAAATCGAATGAAGTAAAAGTAAGGTAAGTCTGAGAACTGACTGTACATTAGTTATCGAAGTTGGTTTACTTTGAGAAACGTGTTCTCTCGGGTGGAAATTTTGTTATTCAGTTTAGTCATGTCCTAGTTTTTGAGTGCCTACCACCAGATAAATTTCTGCTTATCGTAAAGTTATAAAAAATGATCTAGGCGCATTACTTTTTTGATGGAAGTGACGTTAAAATAAGATCAAACAAAATTGACCTAAAAACTAACTAAAAGATCGGGAAAATTGAGATGTTTGAGCTGTTATCTTTTGTAACTTAACTTATACATACTATCACGCCTATATCCCAAATGGGGTAGGCAGAGCGTGAACAACACAAATATCGTTCCGCCACGTCTGACAAGTTTTAAAGGTTGTTTAAGATAGAACTGGATATTGCTGTAGTGACAGGTTGTCAGCCCATCGCTTAAATTACAATATACCCTCGAATCCCTTAGCTGGTTTTTTACAGCATGCCCGGGAGGAGATGCAGCTGGCACATTCTACGTTATTCTGTCGCTCCCAGTCCAGCATCGAAGCTTTTATAACTTTGTTTTATGATTACGTGTAAGAAGAAAGTAATATAGTTTTAATCTCACACTCACCATTCAGCTCATACTGATGATGATGATTTAAATTACCTTTCTTCTTTAACCTCAAGCAGAACCTTTTATGCAAAAACGATAATTGTGAATACTAATAAACTACTGCTGTACAAAACCTCAAATTTATATTAATATGTTTTAGTATATTGCTTTCATGCTGGCCTGGGAGCGAGAGAAAAACGTAGAACGTTCCAGCTGCATTTCCTTCCGGGTATGCTATAAAAACCAGCTAAAAGATCCAAGGGTTTCAGTATCTTGCAATTTAGGCGATTAGCTGACAACCTTTCACTACAGCAATATACCTACAATTCTATCTTAAATAACCCTCAAAACTCTGTCAGGCTTGGCTCAACAACTCTGCCTACCCCATTAGGGATAAAGACGTGATTATATGTATGTATGTATGTATTGAACACCACCATCAACTGCACGCCCTTCTCGCCAAAACCATTGCAAAAATAATTTGATTTAGTGTACAAGCCTTATCATTTCACGCCCATGAAACAAAGCAAATTCAGCACTGCAATGTTAACTGTATCACCAATTTTTTTGCAGATGGCAGCACCTGCACCACACCACTAATAAATTATGATAACGCCTGACATTTGTGGTTCACATTGCTCACACACACAAAAGAATGTGCTATCTGCATCACACACACACAAAAGACTGGCCTATCTCTCTTGGATCCGCACTTTATACAAATGTGTATTTATGACGTTTTTTGTCACCCCTTTTTGAGATGTAACTATCTAGGAAAAGATGGGATGACTTTGTCATTTTCATGAACCAACAACGTGTGAAAGATACGGAAATACGACATACATTCCAATTTTACTTTAAAAGGTGCAGTGTTTCAATTCATCATCTCCTCTCCCTAGCCTTATCCCGTATCTCATAGGGTTGACTTCTTAATCTAGGGGATTCAACGAGGGTACTGGTTTTTACACAGAGCGACTGCCATCTGACCTCCGCAACCCAGAAGGGAAACCAGACCCAATCCTAGATTATGTCAGAGTTTTCAAGCTGCCAATGCTTAGCACTGGCCTCTGATATGGCTTAACTACTAATATCTACGGTATTAAACGATATTAACCGGGACCAATGGCTTAACGTGCCTTCCGAGGCACGGAAAAAGCACCGAATAAACGTACATATGAAATTCGAAAACCGAAAAACACATTGGTACGTGGTGGGATTCGAACCACGACCTCCCGCTCAGGAGGCAGCGGCCCTATCCACTACACCATCGGGCTCTATTATACTTTAAAATTAAAAAGGTGAAGTGGATATCTGTTTGAATTATAAAAAAATTACAGCAGGCAAATAAAGAAGGAAGGGATAATAATACCCTTTCATACAAAAACTGTCATAGTTACTGAATTGACAAGTAGCCATTACCATTATAATAAATTCCATGGATACACAGAAAAGATATTTTTTATTATTTCTGAAAATATTAAATGTTATCAAGTAACTAAAATATTTGCAATTGTTATGTTAGTTTCAAAGTATTACTGTTTCAATTTAAGTTTGATGCGTACACATAACGAATACCTATTAAACTATTTAAACTTAGTGGCAAATTCTAAATAAAATTACACACAATTACAGTATAGTACACACATAGTTCCGAAAAAACATTTGTACATTTCAGAAAATTGCAACTGTTACACAATATATTAACAAGTCATAACTTCCATAATTTAACTGCTAATACCAACCAATTTTATTTTTTTAAGTTATTATTAGATAAAATCTTGGTAAACATAACTGTCAAATGTTACATCTCGGGTACATTTTTGACATTGGCATATCGTCTCCTTATATAACTCGATGGACAAACATACATACATATAATCACGCCCTTATCCCTAATGGGGTAGGCAGAGCGTAAACGACCTAAAGAAAGGTCGTCCCGCCACGTCTGACAAAGTTTTTAGGGTTATTTAAGATATATTTGTAGGTATGTAGGTATATTGCTGTAGTGTTTGGTTGTCAGCCCATCGCCTAAATTAGAATATACTAAAACCCTCGGATCCCTTAGCTGGTTTTTACAGCATGCTCTGGAGGAAATGCAGCTGGCACATTCTCTGTTTTTATCTCGCTTCAAGGCCAGCATGAAAGTAATGATGGACATAACATAGTAATACAATATGGATACTAAGCCTGATCTTAGTAACGAGATATAATCTGTACTTATCGTGATTACCTGTTTAACACCAGTTGACCATGTCCAATTGATGTTCCATTGTTAAAGGGATGCCCGAGGTGGTTTCAATGTTATCCGAACATGTACATACAATACATACATACTCGTACATCACATACAACCTGCCTCCGTGGTCTAGCAGGCTAAGCCACGACCTGGAGGTCCCGGGTTCGATTTCCGGCGGGGGACAATGATTTTATGTTGTTGTTTCTAGTTTTATTAGGACATTGCAGGCTGATCATCTGTTTGTCCGAAAAGTAAGATGATCCATGCTGTCGGATGGGCGTGTAGTCGGTCCTGCACCTGATTTCTCTTTGGTCGTTTCAATCAATCTGTCCAATCAGAATAAGGTATTGAAGGAATAGAGAAGGCACCCGTTTGTAGCGAAAACACTTGGGTATTAAAAACAAGTCCTGCGCAATTGATCTCTCGGAGATTAGCCGCCATCTCAGAAAATCTGTGGTTGAACTATTATTACTAATACATAATGAAAGTCACACCTGTAACTCTTACGGTTTAGGCAGAGTACCCAAAAGTCGATGAGTCTGATAAGTTTTGAGTATCATTTTGCTATAGTGATAGGTTGACAGTCAATGGCCTCAATTGAAATTCACTGAAGCCCTCTTTTTCTTCTACTGACTTATACATTGTGAATATAATGTACTGGACAAAGCAGGTAGTATCAACTGATAACTAATTTTAAATTAATGTTGAAAATAAACCACATTTATTCCCGTTAAAATCAAATACACAAGCTTAAATAAAAAAAATAAGTTAAGTAACGCCAAAATGTAAAATATATCGAAGCCTGAAGGCTTTATTTTCAGATAATGTCATTAATGTTGGATATTTTAAGTTGTATTGATTCTGGATTTATATTTATATTTGTTGAATGTTCTAGGGTCGTTTACCTATAAATATAAGTCCTTTAATATCGTTCTTCCATGCTGGCCTGGGAGCGCGAGAAAAAAATAGAATGTGCCAGCTGCATTTCGTCCTAGGCATGCTTTAAAAACCAGCTAAGTGACCCATCAGTTTCAGTATACTGTAATTTAGGCGATGGACTGATAACCTGTCACTACAGGGATATACTTACAAATGTATCTTAAATAACCCTTTCTCTTAAAAAAACTTTGTCAGACGTAGCGGAACGCCCTTTGTTTAGGTCGTTTACGCTCTGCCTACCCCATTAGGGACAAAGCGTGATTATATGTATGTATATGAAGTATCTGTAGCTCAAGGGCACACTTAAGTTTAATATTTTTTATTAAAATACCTAATATTGTATACTGAAGTACAGAATCAAGTTACTTAAATTATTTCGCGGTTATTAGGTAGGTCCTATTTTTGAGATAACTGTGAAATGTACTTACTTGTCCTCTAATCAGTCCTTTAATATTTTATTCTGATTAAGATGATAATTTATTAAGAGTTTTACTATTGTCGGTGTAATGATCTCCAGTCTTCCCTTCTGTGAGCAACGTCCTTTAGCTCCCAGTAGGTCTTCACACCCGCCTTGTCCTTCAGTTGGTCACAATAGTTTCTTCTTGGTCTTAGTCTACCTCTCCTTCCTTTAATCTTCCCCTCCATTATAACCTTTATAAATTCATCGTGCCTCAACAAGTGCTCTATCATCATTTTGCCTCTTCTATTTTCGATTAGTGACAAAATTCTTCTTTTTTCCTTAACTTGCTTCAATACTTCCTCATTAGTAACCTTTTCCCTCTATTTGATTTTTTGCATTCTTCTCCATCCGGTTACAGTTAAACTAAAATAATTTCTGTATCTCAAAAAAAAAGAAAAACGTATTTTCTTTGAAGTTGGAATCTCCAACGCAACGAAAGTATTTAACCATTTTTTCTACGTATTTCGTCAACTTATACAGTCCTCGTATAAAGTTTCGTGTACACCAGTTATGCGAAAATGTTTAGGTACTTAATTGATACATCAAAAGATTTTAATTTGACATTTTTAGACCTAAATTTAGAAAAAGCGTGTCTTTGGATATACATACATACATAAAATCACGCCATTATCCCTTATGGGATAGGCAGAGCAAAAACGACCTAAACAAAGGTCATTCCGCCAAGTTTTGGGGGTTATTACTGTTGATTATGATGTATATTGCTATAGTGACAGGTTGTCAGTCCATCGCCTAAAATTGCAAAACACTATAACCCTCGAATCCCTTAACTGGTTTTTACAGCATGCCCGGGAGGAGATTCAGCTGGCACATTCTATGTTTTTCTATTACTCCCAATCCAGCATGGAAGAATTTGATATACAGGGTGTAAAAAAGTACTGCGTTCCTTTAAACCACGTAATGTGTTACTGATATGCAACACAATGAACGCATTGAATACAATTATTTTATTTTTATTAAAATACAGATTACGCATCCCTACAGCGCGGCAAGCACGCACACGACGACGTTCGTCACAGGTATACAACAACCGCCCCGCCCCCTCCCCGCGCTCGCCCGGCCGTGTTGCACCGCTTTAGTGTGCGTGCCGTAGAGATAGGGTTACTTGTCTCTGTTTGATGAATTAAATAATAATTAAATATTATTAGTTATTTTATTCACTGTGTGTAGTGTTGTACTATTACGAGGTTTCAAGGAATGCAGTCCTTCTATACACCCTGTATATACCGACCACCTAAACAAAGACCATTTTATTATTTTGACCTCAAAGCACTAACATGTTTCTTAGAGTAGGTAGAGAAAACTTTCTGCCAAACTAGTGTTTTTTTTCCTTAGCTGGTGAACCGGCACCTTTATTCAGTTTTTCTGGTACAAAAATAAGATTACATCCTGTTGTATATCGAGCCGCTATTGGTTCTAGTGGAGGTTTCGAGGGTAATCCGATTTTGACCGCCATGCTTGTTTTAATATGAGCGGGAGACTCATGGTCCGGAAAATAAGAGCTTTGAGTTTAATTATTTTTTTATTTTTATTTTTTTGTTACAATTTATTATTTGTTACAATTTACTTCGGGAAAGGACATTCTATTTTTCAAGTACGTCAGTAGCTTGGTATGGATTCCCTAGTTTTGTTACAAAATTTTCGCATGATTTTTTAAATTGGGCAACTTTAAATGTCTACGAAACATGCTACGCTGTCTACGTCGTAGCAAAATCAATAATTGCTGTAACAATCGGGTACGACTACATTTTAAACGTTCTTTTTCTCTCGTCATTTTCCTCATTATTCTCTTTGGAAATTAAAAATATTTCAATTCATTTCTATACAAATATTTACGCTTGTATCATTTAAGTAATGATATGTAAGCAAAACGTTATAAAAGATCTTTTTTACTTCTCATGCTTTGTAAGCGCCATTTTGTGCAGGATGTACATACATACAATCATGCCAAAATCCCGAATGGGGTTGGCAGAGCGTAAATGACTTAAACAAAGGACGTTCCGACACGTCTGACAAAGTTTTGAGGGTTCTTCAAGATAAATTTGTCTGTCCCTGTGCCCTGCGGACTCGGGTAGCTAAAAATCTCGGGCAAAAATAACTTTCTTGTGTGCACATTTTGTAAAATCTACTATTGCTAAGGGTGACAAATATTGAGAGGCATTTCAAATATGAATGTGAATATATATCTATACATAATTTAGGTACATTAACCTCAGACATACCTAAGTAAACTAAGCCTACACTATGTCTTACACTATTAGCCAATTACATTACCGCACTCAATTTTGCACATAATGTAACCTACATTAGATTATTATTAGGACTACAGGTTTGTATGTTCATTAATCGATTTGGCACATATGTGATGTGTACATGATTAGTATTATCGGAGCACCCTTTGTTTGGCTAACAATGTCCAAATTCAGTTTCCGGTTAATGCGATGTCATAGAAGATAATTACTAGTAATTAATAGGGTGTTTCAAAAATCTATTTCGGGATGTTTATTTGTAAATATCTTTAATTGGTTCTAGGGTCATCATCTCCCTAGCCTTATCCCGTATCTTACGGGGTCGGCTACCTAATCTAGGGGATTGAACGAGGGTACTGATTTTTACACAGAGCGACTGCCATCTGACCTCCGCAACCCAGAAGGGAAACCAGACCCAATCCTAGATTAGGTCAGTTTTCAAGCCGCCAATGCTTAACATTGGCCTCTGATATGGCTTAACGACTAATATCTACGGTATTAAACGATATTAACCGGGACCAACGGCTTAACGTGCCTTCCGAAGCACGGAAAAAGCGCCCAATAAACGTACATATGAAATTCGAAAACCGAAAACACATTGGTACGTGGTGGGATTCGAACCACGACCTCCCGCTCAGGAGGCAGCGGCCCTATCCACTACACCATCGGGCTCTTAATTGGTTCTTTAATTGGTTCTAGGGTCGTTTACCTATAAATATAAGTCCTTTAATATCGATCTTCTATGCTGGCCTGGGAGCGAGAGCAAAACATAGAATTTGCCAGCTCCATTTACTACCGGGCGTGCTGTAAAAACCAGCTGAGGGATCCGAGGGTTTCAGTATATTGTAATTTAGGAAATGGGCTGTCAACCTGTCACTACAGAATTTAGCTACAAATCTATCGTAAATAACCCTCAAAACTTTGCCAGACGTGACGGAACCTCTAAATTGTTAAATAAACCTCCTTTGTTTAGGTCGTTTACACTCTGCTAACCCCACAGGGGATAAAGACGTGATCATATGTATGTTTGTATAATTAGTAACATGCTGATACCAGTAGTTTTCATATTACAATCAAAGTAATCAATAATAGCTTTCCTGTGATTTAATTATTAGTCTCACCTTTGCATACATACATACATATTCACGCCTGTGTCCCTAATAGGGTAGGCAGCAAGATGTTTTTTGGGCGATGTCAAGTGTAACTGCACTTGTTGCTTTATTGCTATGTCTTAATTTTTTGCTAAATTGACATATCAATGACAGTTGCGTTATTTAAGCATATGTCAGACATATGCTTAAATGTCAGATAAAGGCGTGATCGTATATATATATTTCAGACATAATAATATGCCAGTTTTCTAGAAACACTTTTAGGCAATCAGCCATTGTGTCCCACCTGACCTGTTGTGGTATAGTAATTGCTTTTTCACATACATACATATAGTCACGCCTTTATCCCTAACGGGGTAGGCAGAGCGTAAATGACCTAAAGAAAGGTCGTTCCGCCACGTCTGACAAAGTTTTGAGGGTTATTTAAGATAGAATTCTATGTATATTGCTGTAGTGACAGGTTGTCAGCCCATCGCCTAAATTACAATATACTGAAACCCTCGGATCCCTTAGCTGGATTTTACAGCATGCCCGGGAGGAAATGCAGATGGCACATTCTATGTTTTTCTCTCGCTCCCAGACCAGCATGGAAGTACTCACCTTTGACGAAGTCTTTTTCTAGTATTTCCAGATATTAAACGAAATAGACTTCAAATAGTTTCAAAATCAAATTTATTATCATGACGCAGATTGGTTACTCGTAGATACTCTGATATATTTGTTTGGATTCGATCCAGAACATGGAAATGAAAAACAGTCCAAATCCGAGTCCAACAAGCTTTTATTTTGCACATGTTTTAAAAAAATTATCGGTAAAAATGTTAAGTATGTACATACATACATACATATAATAACGCCGTCATCCCAAATGGGTAGTAGGCAAAGCGTAAACGACGTATTGAGTATTTTAAAATTAATCTCTACATACGTACATATAGTCACGCCTTTATCCCTAATGGGGTAGGCAGAACGTAAACGACCTAAACAAGGATCGTTTCGCCATGTCTGATAAAGTTTTGAGGGTTCTTCAAGATAGATTTGTAGATATTGCTGAAGTGACAAATTGTCAGCCCATCGCCTTAATTGCAATACACAAAACCCTCTGATCCCTTACATGGTTTTTACAGCATGCCCGGGAGGAAATGCAGCTGGTACATTAATTTTTTTCTTCCATGCTGGAAGAAATTAATTTCTAATTTAGAAAAATAAAATGTTGAACAAACATTTTATCTCTCATACATACCACATAATTTACTGAAAATTATGTATAATTATAATAGTAGTGTTCTTTTGCTTTTTTAACAAATAAATATTTTGATAAGATCGAAGAGAATAAAGATCTGAAATACTTTGAAACTCTACTAAATTGTAAGTATGCGAATCGTATAACTACTTAGCGGTCATTGACCCCCATCGGTTCGTATTAATAAGTTATTTCGTATCGAAGATGGGAGTTTTGGAGTTTGCGAAGAGTTCTGAACTAGGAACTTTCCCCTCTAGTTTAACCCAAATATTATAAAGTATTATTATCCGATACGCGAAAACTAGCGATATGAGTGGCTCTAGTTAGAAATAGAAATATTTCTACACACACACACTCACACACACATACACATAATCACGCCTCTATCCAGAATGGGGTAGTTAGATCTTAAAAGACCTAAACAACAGTCGTTACGCCACGTATGACAACGTTTTGAGGGTAATTTAAGATAGATTTGTAGGTATATTGCTGTAGTGACAGCTTGTCAGCCCATCGCCTAAATTACAATGTACCAAAACCCTCGGATCCCTTAGCTGGTTTTTACAGCATGCCTAGGAGGAAATGCAGCTGGCACATTCTATGTTTTTCTCTCACTCCCAGGCCACATTCATTGAACTCTCTCCATTCTTTTGTTCTGCCTTCTTGAACTTTCCAACAGCAAAATATCTGATTTTTTGTCAAAGTATGATAAAATAAATCGTTATTTGACATAATTATCTCACTTTTTAATTTGTATAATTTAGATATTCTCTTTAAAAGTAAAAATCAATATATCAACCGGCTTTCAGTGAAGTCATAAATAATACCCAAAGCGTATATCTTTATTAAATGCCCCAGATTTACAGTCATCTCAATTTGCTAATAATAACTAGCAACAAATTGCAAATTCTTCTATGCTGGCCTGGGAGCGAGAGAAAAACATAGAATGTGCCAGCTGCATTTCCTTTCGATCCGAGGGTTCAGTATATTGTAATTTAGGCGATGGGCTGACAACCTGTCACTACAGCAATATACCTACAAATATATTTTAATTAACCCTCAAAACTTTGTCAGACGTGGCGGAACGACCTTTGCTTAGGTCGTTTACGCTCTGCCTACCCCATTAGGGATAAAGGCGTGATTATATGTATGTATGTATGTAACAAATTGCAATTTAACTTAATTATTGTCCTTAATTATTTGGTGCTTGAACCTTTCATGATCTTTAAACTTTTCATATACAAAAATATCTACAAAAAATTTAAGCTTTTTATAGGACTTTTCAAATATTGTTAAAATTATCATACCTAAAAAAAATATGCTGTTAAAAAGTTAAAGTATTATATCAACCGATTTTCAGTCAAGATACCGAATGCGCATCTCTTTAATAAATGACCCAGATATAACAGTCATCTCAATTTGCCAATAATAGCTAGTAACCCATTTCCACACTCAATTCAGCGAAATTAACAGTGAATTTCGAGACTCTCCTCCTATACAGGTGCCTAATTCATCACCGCTGAAGTTTATGGAGTATTAAGTGACAAAGATTAATATCGTCAATTTATTCGGGCGGCGGTGGAAGCTGGCGGCTCTTTAATTCGGTCGGTGTGGTTGTGTCCTACCGTCTATTTATCATTGGGAGCTCTTGTAGCGGCGAAAATAAATCGACTTCGGCGCTTCCACTCTGTTGAAGCTGACCGGTTGTGATGGACTGTTTTTACTTCGATATTAATTTAAAACCTCGGTTGTTTTCCCTTCGAAATGTTTCTTTTTTTGTTGTTTGATCATTCATTAACAAATGATCTACTCTCACCTATTCAGTCAGGTTTTCAACCTGGTACGTCACTGATGATATCCGGTTCGCTGTGTAAAACAAATCTTTGACGTTATGGAATTGTTCTTTGTGTATTGTCTTTTTCATTTTACTTGTGTACAATCAATAATAATAATATTCTGAATACAGACTGAGTAAATAAACTTAGGTAAACGTAAGCCTCGATTCGGTGTACATAAGATTTAACTAAACCATACCTGTCGTTTTCTGTCTTGAGCGAAACGAAAAGGATGGCAGTGTAGACGGACTTATTATCATCCTGTCACATAAAACTCGTTCAAAAACTTCAAAGGATTTATTCAGGACACGTTCACATCATCTTGACGTAACTATCCATAGATTCTTGAAGTGACAGAATACGGTATTTGCCTACTAGTTTTGACTAGCAACTTTTTATGAAATGTCAAATACGCTTTTTTGTGGGAAAAAAGTAGATTATGACGTCACTCGCCAGTAAATATTAACTACTCAAATTAATAACATCTATATTTCTAACTCGATTATTAAATTTATATTATGTTTTAAGAAGAAAATTATAAATGACAGTATTTTTAGCCATCAGTTTTAAGTATAAACGTATTGGTTTTTTTTTCAACATGCGTGTCACAATACCTAAGTCTATCTATACTGCCATTCTTTTCTGTTCGCTCAAGATGAAAAATAGGTACGATTTTATTTTAGTTATATCTTGTATACACTGAATCGGGGCCAATAGGTAAATAGATATTTTCTGGTATTTATGGAAATAGATTGTGTATGCTTGGTAATGCAAAAAAAACTTCCATGCTGGACTGGGAACGGGAGAAAAGTATATAATGTGCATGCTGAATTTCATCCTGGGCATGCTGTAAAAACCAGCTAAGGGATCCGAAGGTTTCTGTACATTTATTTATTTATTTCCTGTTTATTCTACACAAGTAACATGAGAAAGACAATACACAAGGAATACCGACACAACAGGTACAGATTATTTCTACTAAGAAATTTTCTTCCAGCTTACCTACGGAAGTGAGACTTAAAATGTGAGGCAAATTAGGTACATTGCAATTTAGGTGATGGGTTGACAACAGGGTTGGAAAAAAAAGTTTTTTTTTTCATTTTATAAAACAAATAGTTCAATATGTTTTAAGCAGGTGTTTTTTTTTCCTAACTTAGTTATTATCCATTTTAATGATCGGAATGCGAAGAGAATTAGCTCAAGAAGATCTGGCTTCTCACAAATATATTCTTACTTACGGCTGTTCATCGCACATATTAAACCTGTTGGCGAAAACCATAAATGAGAAAAATATTACAGATCTGACACCAGGGTTCATCGGGTCGATAGTCTCGATACCCACTCGACAGAAGAAGAAGAAGCGATATTTCAAATACACACACTTTGCATTTGCTAAATACAGACAAGCTGGTGGACTGCTGCCTTCCATGTTGGACTGGGAGCAAGAGAAGAACATAGAATGTGCCAGCTGCATTTCCTCCCGGGCAAGCTGTAAAAACCAGCTAAGGGATCCAAGGGTTTCTGTATATAGCAATTTAGGCGATGGGCTGACAACCTGTCACAACAGCAATATACCTACAAATCCGTCTTAAATAACCCTCAGAACTTTGTCAGACGTGGTGGAACGACCTTTCTTTAGGTCATTTACGCTGTGCCTACCCCGTTAGGGATAAAGGCGTGACTATATGTATGTATGTATGTGGAAAAGCAATTATTATACCACAACAGGTCAGGTGGGACACAATGGCTGATTGCCTAAAAGTGTTTCTAGAAACCTGGCATATTATTATGTCTGAGATATATATATACGATCACGCCTTTATCTGACATTTAAGCATATGTCTGACATATGCTAAAATAACGCAACTGTCATTATTATGTCAATTTCGCAAAAAATAAAGACATAGCACTAAAGCAACAAGTGCAGGCCCTCTACAGAAACCTGGAAAATATAGCAGTTACACTTGACATCGCCCAGAACACATCTTGTAGTATTGGCGAAGTGACTGAAGCATGGATAGTGACTGAGCTTAAAAATAAGTTCGAGGGTGAGACCGTGCGACAGCGTGAGACCGAGTACTAACTGAGTGACTTAAGTAAACTCGAATCCAGGTTTCAAATGACTATGTCTCCAGCTCATTATGCAGCAAACTTACTACATCCTAAGTTCATGGGCAAAAGCCTCAGAAGTGAAGGTATAGATAGATAGATAGATAGATAAAAGGTTTATTGCATAAAAAACATCACACATAAGTATATAGTACGTATAAGTATATAGTAAGTATATAGTACATATCACACATAGGTATATCTGAAGCTTTATCATTTATTGAAGCTTATCACAAGGAAGCGATGCCCTTTGTTGTAAAATACAGGGCAAAGACGAACCCGTTTCATAAGTCTCTGTATGAAGATCACGTAGTGAATCACGTTAGACCTCTAGAATGGTGGTGGTCATTAAAAACCCATTTTTTTGGCGAAACTGTAGACTTAGTGACACAGCTTCACACTGTAGTTGCTTCAAGTGCCGGAATTGATAGACAGACTGTTTTCAACATTTGGATTTTTTCATTCCGATGTACGAAACAAACTTGGTAACGAGAAAGCTGCAAAACTTGTCACAGTTTTTAAATACATACATACATACATAAATCACGCCTTTATCCCTTACGGGGTAGGCAGAGCGTATAACGCCTCGTAAAAGGCGCTTTCCTGACAAAAATTTAGGGCAATTTTAGATTGTAATATGTATTGCTTTAGTGACAGGTTGTCAGCCCATCGCCTAAATTACAATACACTGTAACCTTCGAGTCCCTTTTGCTGACTTCAACAGCATGCCCGGGAGGAAGGGCAGCTGGAACATTCTATGTTTTTCTATCTCTCCCAGTCCAGCATGGAAGAAAGTTTTTTAATACCTAAATAAAAAATAATAATTGCTGTCTAATCTACTTATTAACGAACAAATATGATTGTACGTGGTAGTCAAAATTGTCAACTATTGCTTGATTAAGGATTTTGAGTAATTACAATTGTACATGTTTAAATGTCAAGGTAAAAAGCCACTTCAATTATTTTATAAAAATTGTTCAAAGTTGATTAAATCAAATAAATAAGGAAAATATTACTAGTATTCGTTTATGTTTGCAATTATAGTTGTAAGCCCTGGTTTTGTTATATCGTTTTAATTTTCAATCACCTAATAAACGAAGTTTTATTTTAAACTTTTTTAACTGTTTTAAACACAGTTTTAAACATGCCAACCCTGGTTGATGACAACCTGTCACTACATCAATATACCTACAAATCTATCTTAAATAACACTCAAATATTGTAAGACGTGGCGTAACGACCTACGTTTAGGTCGTTTACGCTCTGCCTACCCCAAAAGGGATAAAGGCTTTATTATATGTATGTATGTAATGCAAAATCATTTTTCATTGTTATCATATTGAACGTCATTCACATCATTTATCATTCCTACTTATTTTTTAGTCTTAAAACAAGTTAGCTTTCTTTTATATTGACTTTACTATCAGAGGTGTTATATAGTACTTGTATTGAGATAGTGAGCAAATTCGGATAATAGTTTTCAATGTTTTGTTGTTAATAAGTCAATTTTTCACAGCAGACGCCACAAAATTCAGTGATAGAACTCAGAAATAATCTCGCAACATTTTCACATCTTAAAGATCCCAAGCGATTGCTTTCAATCCATGGTTCGAATCTTTCTTCCTTTAATAAAACATCTCCAACGGCTGGTCTCTTCGCTAGCCAAGCACTTCAGGCGTCCAGCAATCCAATTTCGATCTGTCTTGCTCCTGCAGTGTTTATTTTTATCTTTTGTTTGTCTCCGGTATCAGCTGGCCGGGTACAAAAATTGCCACCTAAAAGTGTAACTCTTTCGAATATTTATGTAACTTATACAAGAATAGACAACATAAACTCTAGAGGAGGTAACAGAAAGATTATACCGGGTGTAAATTGTTCAGTTTCGTAGACTGAGCAAGCCCTATCTTACACCCCGTATGCACCCTGAAATAATGTGAATTGGTCCAAGAATCTAAAACTTTTCCCAAGGAACTCAGATCGTTCTTCGACCTATGTTCTATGAAATAAGTTGTTCAGTTATATTGGTAGATTCACATCCTTTATACCCTCCCTGTTACTGTTCATGTTGTAAATATACTTACGTAAATAATTCAATAAAAATAATCCAGTAAGTACTATATCTAATTTGATTGCTTGACATTAGTGAGTATGAGTCGTTCCACTTCATTAATGAAATTGTGGCCTCTTGGTGAAGGCGCTCCGAATCTCCTACGATGACTCAAATCAAGAGCAAAATTGTAAAAAAAAAAAACTTCATTTTAGTTTTTTTTGACCTATCAAAGATAATATTCCAAAAGAAAATTCAGCCCGGTTTCAATTACACTAAAATATATTTTACAACAGGGCGAATACCCTAAAAGAAAATTTATGACATAAACAAGGCCATACCTTTATGCCCGAAAATACATTTGCTTCTACCTTCAAGAACAGTACCTTTTTGTTGGTCTATAAAGAATATTTCGCCTATAAAACAAGCGTCTGATGAAGGAATTTCCATTCGATTGGAAGGAAAATATGCTTGCAATAAGACCGCAATTTATAATTCTGTCACTTCATAACAAATACTGTAAAAAAATTATTTTGTTGTTTATATATTCAGAATGATTTCAGATACAGTTAGTAATTATATTTCAAGTAAAAAGCAATACAAAAACATGGTCAAAGTTATTCAGAATAATCTTCAAAAAACCTAAATCATGCAGATATAAGCTTCTATATGATTGCCTTTTATTAAGCTATAAAATGTGTATTTAATTTACACCACCCGTAGTGTATTTTTTTTGTTTGAGGGAACATAAAACCAAACATTATTTTAATCATTTACGTTTCAATGTTTATTCAATATCATTTTTATTAAACAAATAAAATACAACAAATATTTTTATAAGAACCAAATCGAAACACTAATAAAACATTTAAGTGTCCGTCTAAAATATCTATAATACATTCAAACACACGTAAAGTTACACTATTTGTTACTAAAATGGACCTTGCATCAAAGAGATAGAGTGTTTTTGAGCACACTTTGAGCAGTGGTTGACTGAGCTCGCCATTCAGCAGTAATACTACCCCACTCTGGGAAAATATTTTATTTAGTCTCCTTTGCCTGCTAAGCGCAACAGGGAATAAAAAAATATAGAATATATATTTTTGCTTGCTCCTTTGTGCTAGTACCGTACGTATTTTTAAAAGTTTTACGTATCGCTTTTACCGTTTCAAATATTTGATCATATTTATTTGTAAAATTATGAATTTCCTACTATATCATGTTTTTGTAAAAATTTCTTTTCGATATCAAATATAAGACGTCAATTAGGTATCTCTAAGAGCCCGACGGTGTAATGGATATGGCCGTTGCCTCCTGAGCGGGGAGGTCGTTGTTCGAATCCCACCACGTACCAAGTGTTTTTTGGTATTGGTTAATTCGGCGCTTTTTCCGTGCTTCGGAAGGTACGTGAAGCCATTGTCAACTCTGAACTAATCCAGGATTGGGTGTGGTTTCCCTTCTGATGTCAGATGGCAGTCCATCTGTTTAAAAACTAGATTAGTAGCCGACCCAGTGAGATATGGGATAAGGCTTAGAGCATTATATGCTATGTAATTTTTTTATTCAATATAACATTATTTTGACTTAAGACATTCTTAAAATTTATAGTACGTACATTAATAAATTGATGCTAAAGAAAATGTAAACAATAAAGAAATGTAACATGAAGTACTATAATTTAGTAGGTAGGTATACACCCGGGAGGTTCTATACAAGCGCAAAATCTCCGGAACTTCCGGTCCAGAGTGACGGAACGGCCTCCATTACCTTTTTGAGTGTTAATATTTTAAAAGCAACCTTAAACCTTTTTTTGTTCACGAAAATGTTTCCCCTCCTCTAAGTATTGTTCTTATACGTCAACCGGATTTCGATCCGGACCGTGAAATTTTTATCGAAACAAAAAGAATGATGGCGGAAACGAAACATAAAGCTTTTTAAAAAGTAGGGAACAGAAAATGAAAGTAAAACAAAAATTAAGGCGTGTAGCAGTACAGTGCGCGAGTTTCTTGCAGTTTTCATAATGGAGTGTAGTAATTCAACCATCTTCTTCTTAGCGAGTGTATTTTGGAGTCGAACGACCCGATGAACCCTGGTGTCAGAGTTTTCAAACTGCCTAGTATCACAGCTATTAGGCTTCTGACATAGTTTGCATAACGATCACTATCAAAGACAGCGACTGAGGCCTACGGCTTAACGTGCCCTCAGAAGCACGGAATCCTTTTTCTCTTCGGAAAATCAGGTGATTCAGCCTGAAACGACCTAACCAAACTTGGATAAACCTAACACTAGCATAAATTTAAAAAAAAAATGTGTTTCCCCCTGGAAATTGAATACAGGACCTCTGGATCGTATGCCCAAGCACTCTGACCACTGTATGGAAATTAACGAACACAGTGTCAGATATTACATTCACAAAGATCACTGGTGCCCTTTTTCTGGATAGGTATATTCTTTAGTCAGATTTTACGATACCCACGTGAAGATTTGGATGATGTTATTTTAACCCGGCTGAAATAAATTGAATAAATGGGCAGAAGCATTCCCTTTAAATGCGTCTATGTAAGCGTGAAGAGTATGGAAAATATAAAGTCCAATAGCAGTACATACTACATACTTATGTATGTGAACTTTGGTGCGAAAAAGCTTCTCTGCTTACTCCCTTTGTCCCACTTGCCGAGAATCTTCATCCTGGACATGAACTACCATGGCCGATCTGGAAGTCCTTAAACGGGTTTCGAACTCAGGTTGGCAGAAGTAATGAGAACATGGCCAAGTGCGAATTTCTGGCTAGCTCCGATGTGGACTGTGTTTGCGGTGCAGTGTAAACCATGGCACGCTTAACATCGTGCCCGGCGTGCTCCAACACTTGCACGCCAGCGGATTCAATGGCCGGCAGTCAATCCGCATTACAAGTGGCTGAATTCTAGGCCGCCACGATGTAATTTCTCGTGTAACATCGGCACGCTAAGAAGAAGTATGCCCAAATCATTTAGGCTCAATGAGTACGATAGAGAAAAAGCTCGCATTTAATCTACTCATTGTTAATAATTTTATGAAATTTGTAAATAAATATGTCATTTTATGAATAAAAAAAAGAGAATAATCCTCTTTCCGAGAATATATTTCTTGAGCCTCGTAGCAACGTCCTAAATATTTTGTATCATTTTGTGGTATGAGCTTTTATTACTTAGTGAATAATAAAAGATAAAAATACACCCCTGTAAACCTTTGTGAAACCCCAGCGATATTTCTGTTCTTCCGTACGCAGTCGGTGGTATATAATGTGTATATTATTGTATGGGACCCCACAGTCGTCGCTTCATTGACTTTATTACCCTCCCATCCCCAACCTTATTGTATTTTAATTTTTCGGTCCCTTTTCCTTTCAGAATATTATTGTGATTTTGTTCTTTAGTTCCATATTTATATTTGTAGTTAAGAAGCGTAATGTAAGCATTTCTTTTTATTATTTTTTTCCACTCTACGGTTTTCCCTGCCTATCAAATAATGTGTTTTCCTGTATGAAGAATCGAGGCATTTTTATAAAATAATAATCATTTCAAAACGAAACATTTCTTTTTCTTATAAAAGAAAGAATAAGAAAACAAAACAACAAATCTTATCGAATAACTTGTTGTTTCACAAAGATAAAAAAAATCTCAAAGTTAACATTCCAACTATTCTTCTAGTTTAAGTGCGCATTGGGTACAGTTGAGTCGCAAAATATCTGCTATTTTCAGACTTATTTAGTGTCGCACAGTCGCACCTTATGTTTGTGAGACAATAATCATAAAGGCGTCTAGAGTAACTGAACAAGGATTTGGTAGGACTTGGCACCACAGATAACTGTAGAGTATAGACTAGTCTAAACTTATTTTTTAAAACTATATGGTTCCGTCAAAACGCTAAAATAGTTATGTTTGTTACTCTTGTTGCTTATCATGTTTACAAGATTTTATATTTACGCCATAAAGCTATTCAAATATTCTGTTAAATTAGAAAACTAAGTTTAAATGTGTTTTATTTAAAGTATTAATTGAAAAAAAAAACATGCTGGACTAAGAGTGAGAAAAAAACATAAAATATGCCTGCATTTCCTCCTGCGCACGCTGCAAAAAACCAGCTAAAGCCACTTGGATCCGCCAAGTGTTTCAATGTATTGCAAATTAGGCGGTGGGCTGACAACCTATCACTACAGCAATATACCTACAAATATATCTTAAATAACCCTCAAAACTGTGTAGGACGTTACGAAACAACCTTTGTTTAGATCGTTTACGCTCCGTCTACCCCATTAGGGATAAAAGCGTGATTATATATGTATGTTAAGCAATTTTGCTTGCGCAACGCATTTGCGTTTTGTTTATTAACAGGATTAAGTTTAGAATTCGTTCAAAACTCAGTAAGTTAAATTATCTACTTGGTCTAGAAAAAAAAAAAACAAGGTGTTGAATGTTTGTTTATATCACTGGTAGTCTGTGGTACAAATTCGTTGTTTAACTCTCGTATATAGGGGAAAACACGTCTCCTTTATGGAAAGTAATAAAATAACTTTTATGAAATCCGTAACCTGAGTACGTGTCTGGCTCGTTTAAGTACGTTGTGTACATTTTTTTGTGTAAAAATATGAAAGCATTTCACGAATGTTTGATCTTCGAGCAATGACGTCGCAATAATACTCTGTTCATCCTATTACAATATCTACCTATAATGTTTATGAAACATACATAAAATCGCGCCTTTATCCCTAATGGGGTAGGCAGAGCAAAAACGACCTAAACAAAGGTCGTTCCGCCACGTCTGATAAGTTTTGAGGGTTATTACACTAAAAGCCTTGAACCCCTTAGCTGATTTTGACAGCATGCCCGGGAGGAGATGCATCTGGCACATTCTATGTTTTTTCTATCACTCCCAGTCCAGCATGAATGATAATTATTATTGTCTACATGGTAAATATATCATTTCGTGAATAAATACAGTGTGCATAATCTAAGCTAAGCATTACTCAGAAATATTTTCTGGGACCTTTGAGAGTATGAACATACTGTAACGTATGACGTCAACAACGTATAATATCTTATTAAAAAAGTCTTAGTGAACGTTAACGATTGAACCTGAAAATAACATTTAAATATTATCTGTACTTCCATGCTGGACTGGGAGCGAGAGAAAAACATAGAATGTGCCAGCTGCATTTCCTCCCGGGCATGCTGTAAAATCCAGCTAAGGGATCCGAGGGTTTCAGTATATTGTAATTTAGGCGATGGGCTGACAACCTGTCACTACAGCAATATACCTAGAATTCTATCTTAAATAACCCTCAAAACTTTGTCAGACGTGGCGGGACACCTTTGTTTAGGTCGTTTACGCTCTGCCTACCCCATTAGGGATACAGGCGTGAATATAAGTATGTATGTATGTATATTATCTGTACTATCTTTATCTATACCAATATTATAAAGAGGAAAGATTTGCATTTTCGTTTGAGTGTGTATATATATTTGTAACGAATAAACTCAAAAACTCCTTCTCTGAACCGATTTCAAAAACTCCTACACCATTTAAAAGCTATGTTTACAGAGTTAACTAATAAAATTAAATTAATATCAGTTTATACCGCAAAAAATACCTTGTTCCCTAAGTGTTTTTATGTGTGGCGCGGATTGGTGCCGAGACAAACTTTGTTAAGTTTAGCGGCCCATTTATATGTAAACCTATAATAATTCTTTTAATAAATATTTATGAAATAAATAAAAAATAATAGGAAAATCAAATGAATAAAATACAGAGAAGCAAAACAAGTCATAACATCCTTGTCCAATTTTTGATTTGACACTCAACGACGACCGATTTTATGTAGCCGTAATTTTCACTCCAAATAGGGAATACTCATGATTTTTTAAAACCTGTTAGTAAGAATTATTGTCACCATAGATGAACGGATGTGAAGGAATTTTCGCAAAATATTCATTAGTTTAAGAGTTATAATGCCTTAAAGTGGTTAGTTAAAAAGAGAGGTCCGAACTGTCATGTGACGTCATAAGACAGGAGCGCCATACTAATTCCATATAAATTGTCGTTTCGAAGAGAGAGATAGATAGTCTATCTTTATAATGGTATATCTCGGTGATTTTTTGATCAATTTTATTTCTGTTTTCACTGTTCTTTTCATAAATTAAGATGTTTTTAGACAATAGGTTCAGGAACTGAAAATATGTTATATGGACGTTCTCTATTCTCAAACCATGGTTATCTATCACTAATCTACCGGCTATTAGTAATTATTCCATGCTGGACTGGAAGCGAGAGAAAAACGTATAATGCACCAGCTGCATTGCCTCCTCCCATGCTGTAAAAACCAGTCACTACAGCAATATACCTAAAACTCTACATACATACATATATTCACGCCTGTATCCCTAATGGGGTAAGCAGAGCGTAAACGACCTAAACAAAGGTGTCCCGCCACGTCTGACAAAGTTTTGAGGGTTATTTAAGATAGAATTCTAGGTATATTGCTGTAGTGACAGGTTGTCAGCCCATCGCCTAAATTACAATATACTAAAACCCTCGGATCCCTTAGCTGGATTTTACAGCATGCCCGGGAGAAAATGCAGCTGGCACATTCTATGTTTTTCTCTCGCTCCCAGACCAGCATGGAAGTAACTAAATATCTATCTTAAAAAACTCTCATTTTTTTGTGAAACGTGGCGGAACGAGCCTTTTTAGGCCGATTACTCTCTGCCTACCCCATTAGAGATAAAGGCATGAATTTATGTGTTTACCGGCCGTAGTTCTAAATTTCCACTGAATATTTAGTCGTTGAAACCTAAATTTAGGCTAGTACTCGGTATAATGCAGAAATCTGCTGTAGCTTTATCCATACAAACGTTTTCTAGATAGATGTAGTTTTCCATTTTCCCTTCTATTTGACCTTACAAATGCTCACCCATTCCAACTAAGCTATAAGGGCAGTCTCACATGCGTAATTTAAAGCGGACTCTGTTGAATGCAAAATGCTTTTTTTGGCTAGACTCCACTCATCGGAATACTTACAAACTAACATACATATTTATAAATACTTAAATACTACTTCGAGGTATGGACGACGGCAGGAGATCTTTAGCGTCGAAATACGACCCCCATTGACCACGACCTCCCGCTCAGGAGGCAGTGGCCCTATTCACTACACCATCGGGCTCTCCACGTACTACCTATATATTTCTAAGAGGTTGTTGAACACAGAAGTGCAAACATTTGAAGAGTACCTACATTTTGAACTTAACATTTGAACTCCATTACGAGGGACTTTTTTGGGTTCTGTCAATTTGATAGTAGACCATCGTAATAATCCCTGATAGTCGTTTCATAATATAAAATTTTTACCTAACCGTCAAGGTAGGGTTATGTTTTTCGCGCGTATCTTGTGTGTATCCGTATGTATGTATGTACTAATATTTCTTTATAACCTCATATCTCCGAAACGGCTAGATGGAATTCGACAATTAGGATGTCATTAGATTGGTTTCAAGCACCCGATTGTTGTTAGGTAAGTGCATCATGGCGTATTTTAGACGCTAAATTATAAGTCTTCAAAAAATATTTTTGGTCTGTACCTATCGAGTGGGAAATCAAAATAAAGGTAATTAAAAGCAGATCACAAAAATAAAAATATTTTTATAGATACTACAGCCGGGTTATTTGAATTGTTTTTAATATATTATTTTATTTATTTATTAACATTACTTGAGATTCTTGAATCTTGCGTCTGTACCTGACTTTACATGTCTGCGGTGGGGTATCGCGTGCAGATCCGCCGTTACGTAGGTAATTGTCAGGAAATTTCGCAAACATGCCCCTTGCTCAGCCGGTAACTGGAAATGGTTAAATTATTTATGTTTCCGCCGACGATCGGTACATTGTCTTAACGTTTTGAGGGTTTGAACGCTATCTTTGTGGAATTTTAGGGGTAGGCTATTTTCGTCGTAGGAAGGTAAATAAACTTAGATCCTGTCAAAGAAAAAAATATGTAAAGTGGAATTGTTTGAATAAAATGTTTTTATTACTGTATTACATGTAGGATTACTCTATATTTTCGTAAATAATTAAGGAGAGAAATATATAACCTCTCAAATTCATCATCACTATAGTAACCATTGAAAAACCAATGCCACATATTATGACGGGACATACATACATACATAGATATAATCACGCCTTTATCCCTAATGGGGTAGGCAGAGCGTAAACGACCTAAACAAAGGTCGTTTCGCCAAATCTGACAAAGTTTTGAGGGGTTTTTAAGATAGATATGTAGGTGACAGTAATATATACTGTAGTGACAGGTTGTCAGCCTATCGCCTAATTTGCAATGTAAAGGAACCCTCGGATCCCTTAGCTGGATTTTACAGCATGCTCGGAAGTAAATGCAGCTGGCACACTATGTTTTTCTCTCGCTCCCAGTCCAGCATGGAAGTAGATAGATGATAGATAGGTAAAACCTGTATTTCATTTCCAACACGACCTACCGTAACAAAAAAAGAAAGAAAATGTATATGTACAGTTAAATGACAAAAACAAAAATTAACATACGATAAATTTACAACAAACTATAGACTAGAGCTTAACTAATTATTAACTAACATTTATAAGTGTTGTATCTGTGGGTGTACGTGCGTGGGTGTATGTGTGTGGTTGTTACGTTATGTCGTGTTAGTGAAAATGGCGCTGACTCAGCATGTGTCGCAGAAAAACCACGACGCTGTTATTCTGCCAGACCCATAGTGAGTGTTGGCGAACACTGCGCATTATGACGTGAACCCATAAATTTGACATTCTACTTATTGTACTTGCCATACCTATTCTTTTAATATATTCAGCAAAATAAAACAAGCGCAAATAAATTTGCATTCAAAATTGCTGTTCATTGAGAATGACAAATTCTGAGTGCCCAAATAAATAAAAGTTATTTTTACGTGAGACAATTTGTATTCAAACTTTAGAGCGTTATTTTTATTCACCGCACACTTGTTATTCAAATTTTATTGCCCAAGACATGATTTTGGTGAACAGCTTAACAAAAAAATCTTAGAAAAGCAAAAATATTAGTAGACAAAAGAACTTTTGAAGATAAAAACCTAGCTAAGAACATGTTAGACACGCTCTCATATAGAGTTCGGTACATAAAACTGCATCTTATGACTTATCCGCGTACTTCTTCTTCTTCTGTCGAGTGGGTATCGAGTCTATGGACCCGATGAACCCTGGTTTCAGAGTTTTTAAACCGCCTAGTAGCACAACTATCAGGCCTCTGACATGGTTTTTGAGTAACGACCACTATCAAAGACAGCGACCGGGACCGACGGCTTAATACCGGGAAGCACTAAAACTTTTTCTTTTCGGACAATCAGGTGATTCAGCCTGCAATGTCCTAACCAAACTGGGGAAAAATTCACAAAGTGATAAATTTTCAAATATTAACTTTGTGTTTCCCCCCTAGGAATCGAACCCGGGACCTCCGGATCGGGAGTCCATGGCACTAGCCACTAGACCACGGAGGCAGTTAGTGCAGAAACTTATTTTTAATGATAAGCAGTGCAATTTTTTTATGTATTTGATTGACCTTTTTTTGTTTCCGTTTACAGTAAATTGTTTAATAAATAAATAATTAAAACTCCTTCTCTGCCATTTAAAATTTGAAAACTCAATTAACCTAGGCCCGTAAGAATCAACACTTGAGACTGACAGCCAGTTTGAGTTCGTATCAGAAATGTCATTTCAGTACAAAATGGCCTGTCAAATCCATACTTTATATGGCTCTCAATATTGAGATAGCTTTATAAATACGAGCCATAACGTTTAATTTTTAGAATCGATGTTCCCTAAACATAACTTAAAAAGAGTCAAGTAGACGAATGAACCCAAAAAATGCTTGCACTAAAATCTCTCTTTTTTTGTACACTTTCAAAACGAATAGAAATATAATGGCCATACACAGATTACAGCTTTCTCCATTATTTAGTTTGAGTGGGGCGGCTTTAGAATTGTGTCTACAGAAATTACTAAAACTAAAAGTGTATTTTCTTTGTGCTGGGTTTAACGAGCGCCCTGAAATACTGAACAGGCCCTTCAAAGGGGTAACAACTCCGCAGTTGTCATTATTTTAATGAATCCAACACTTTACAGTTACAGTAAAGGGTCATAACTATTGCACATCCACTAAGTTCGACTTTATAGAGCAGGGGTGTCTAACTAAAAGTGGAGGGTCAAATTTTGTAAATTTAATCCTGACCGAAGTGGGCCGGACCGAAAGAAATACTAACACTATGTGGCCGTATGTTGAGCAGACGCCTGTTGAGGTTTAGTTCAGATCAGAACAGGCGTTGTAGAGCGTTATCTGCGGCTGGCCAACGACACAGTTTAATACTGTCGATGATCAAGAATAACGGCCCCGTACTGTAGATACTATAGTAGTACCTGGGTTTAATGACGTCTTCAAATATTCATACTAGTGTCGCCGCCTCGAATTTTTCAGATCGTTTTTAGTCTGTTATTGACAGTTCCAATAATGAAAGCTACGTTCGCCGGGGTCAGGTCGGGGTATAATTTGTATAACCCATTATTTGTATAGTCACGAATGTCATTTCAAATGTGGAATTCATATCACTTTTTTATTTTTTTAACAGAACTGAGAATTGAGAGATAATAAAGACATCATTATATTTTTTAATAAATTGATTTAAATATTTTCCTTTTTTTATTCAAAATTGCCTCCATTTTCTATGTAGTTGATACTTGTTTACCCTGGAAAGGATTAAAGGCATGGCTGTATGTATGTTAGCTACATAAAATTAATCTAAAAATTACTTAGCAGTCAAACGTCAAGATACTTTATATTACTTTGGCGTACTAATGCTGAGAAATTATGTTTGTTAATAAATATAAATATGTCACCATAAAAATGCTGTGAAGTGTAATAAACAACTTTTATAAAAATGTAATGCGTCCTCAAAACACAAATTGGCTTTAAAAGTTCAAATCTTATTGAGATTTTTCCTAAGAACTGCCTCCGTGGTCTAGTGGTTAGAGCCTTGGGCTTATGATCCGGAGGTCCTGGGTTCGATTCCCAGGGGGGAAACACAAAGTTGATATTTGTCAATTTATCGCTTTGTGAGGTTTTTCCCAGTTTGGTTAGGACATAACAGGCTGAATCACCTGATTGTCCGAAAAGAAAAAAGATTTCGGTCTTCGGAGGGCACGTTAATCCGTCGGTCCCGGTCGCTGTCTTTGATAGTGGTCGTTACTCAAACCATATCAGAGGCCTATTAGCTGTGCTACTAGGCGGTTTAAAAACTCTGACACCAGGGTTCATCGAGTCCATAGACTGGATACCCACTCGACAGAAGAAGATTGAGATCTTAGAGGCTCATTTGCAATTCCAAGGAAAATGTAACATTAAATAATTCTAAGATAAAAATGTGATAGATTGTGTACGACGTTACGTGTGGTTGTTATGAAGACTATATGTTTACATACCTATACACTCATAATTACGCCTTTATCCCTAATGGAATAGGTAGAACGTAAACGACCTAAACAAAGGTAGTTTCGCCACGTTTGACAAAGTTTTGAGGTTTATTTAAGATAGATTTGTAGATTTACTGCTGTAGTGACAGTGTACCCTCGTTCAATCCCCTAGATTAAGTAGCCGACCCCGTAAGATACGGGATAAAGCTAGGTAGATGAAAATTGCTATAGTGACAGGTTGTCAGCACATCGCTTAAATTACAATACACTGTATGCATCATTCAACTAGTTTTTAAAACATTCTCGGGAGGAGATGCAGCTGGCACACTCTATGTTTTTCTCTCGATTCCAGTCCAGTACGAGAGAACTATACGTTTATTTCTAAATGATTCTAAATTATTTATTACTTAAACAGATTTATTTCTTGAAAGCAATATTCCTGGCAAGAGATCAGCAGGCAGACCCATAAGAAAGTTAAAAGACGATATCAGGGATACCACCAAACCTCGTATTAATCAGCTAAAAACAGTGACTCAAGACCGCGTTGGTATCTACATGCAAACTTTTAGGATGACACTTCACGATTTTCATTTTGGGACAAAAACTTCTGAATAAAAACAGGTGATCCGAAATATTTAAACGGGTTTTGAATTTGTTCGAAAAGGAAAATCATGTTGAAAAGTTACAGGACCTTTGGCAACAAAAGCGGCGGAACACTTCAATATTTCAAAACAATACAAGGAACCCCTTGGCACAAGGAACCCATTATGAAACTGTGAGCTAGTCTAGTGGTCAGAGCCGTGGGCTCTCGATCTGGAGGTCCTGGGTTCGATTTCCAGGGGGGAAACACTAAGCTGATATGTGTTAGCTTAACACTTTTTGAGATTTTCCCCAGTTTGGTTAGGACAATGCAGGCTGAATCATCTGATTGTCTCGAAGGTAAAAGATTCCGTGCTACGGAGGGCACTTTAAGCCGTCGGTCCTGGTAGCTGTATTTACATAAATCATGTCAGAGGCCTATAGCTGAGCTAGGCTGTTTTAAAACTCTGAGACCAGGGTTCATCGGGTCGATTGACTCGATACCCGCACGACAGAAAACGAAACTGAGCGCTTTACATTTAATAATTATTAAACGTGTAGTGCTAAAAGTTTCTTCTTAAAGTTAATTTTCCGGGTCTCTAATTCTGTTCTTTTATTACGCAATATATATTTTAAATAGGTTTTGAACAACTGGGCACTGTGCCAAACCGATTGTGCATTAAAATTTGTTTGGGTTTTGGATTCAAATGTAATTTAGCTGTAGTACCAATTTGGGTGTTTTCTTCCATCCTGGACTGGGAGTGAGAAAAAAACATAGAATGTGCCAGCTGTAATTTCTCCCGAGCATGCTGAAAAACCAGCCAAGCGGTCTGAAGGTTTCAGTATATTGTAATTTAGGCATGAGCTGACAACCTGTCACTACAGCAATATACGTACAAATTTATCTTAAACAACGCTCAAACCTGTGTCAGACGTGACTAAACGACCTTTGTTTAAGTCGCTTACGCTCTGCCTACCCTATTACGGATAAAGGCGTGATTATATGTATGTATTTACCTATTTGGGCGCACAAGAGCATCTCTACTTTTGACTGCTAAGATATTTTTGTTAATTTCATTTTGCAACCACAAAGATAAAGAAAAACTCTTTACAAAGCTCATATTTGACCTCGCAACAGTCATTTGAGTGCTTAGAAATAATTCTGATATTTCAAAGGCCGCCCATTATTGTAATTCAAAGAGGACTCGCGACGTCGTCGACGCTGCTTCGCGTCGTTCCGGCTCCTTTTCACGCACCCAAATTAATGTTGGATCTCACGCAAGCAGTTTTTTTCTAAGTTCCAAGTTTAAGCGACTAATGCCTATTTATTTATTCATCATTGGCATGTGGTGGAGCCCGGTGGTATTTATAATCAGCGCTCATTAGTGACAGCGAGTTTGAGTATCAGAAATGTCATTTCAGTACAAACTGGCCTGTCAAATCCATACTTAATATTGCTCTCAAGTTTGAGACCGCTTTATAATTACAAGCCTTAGGGTCTTCGAAAATCGAAAATCAGAGCCCAATGGTGTAGTGGATAGGGCCGCTGCCTCCTGAGCGAGGAGGTTGTGGTTCGAATCCCACCACGTACCAATGTGTTTTTCGGTTTTCGAATTTCATATGTACGTTTATTCGGCGCTTTTAACGTGCTTCGGAAGGCACGTTAAGCCGTTGGTCTCGGTTAATATCGTTTAATACCATAGATATTAGTCGTTAAGCCATGTCAGAGGCCAGTGCTAAGCATTGGCGGCTTGAAAACTCTGACCTAATCTAGGATTGGGTCTGGTTTCCCTTCTGGGTTGCGGAGGTTAGATAGCAGTCGCTCTGTGTAAAAGCCAGTACCCTCGTTCAATCCCCTAGATTAGGTAGCCGACCCCGTGTGATACGGGATAAGGCTAGGGAGATGATGATGGCGTGTGGTGTTTATTTCTTACAGTAATTGATTACTCTTAATGTTGTAGCACCGTAGCAGAACATAGTATTCCTGCGGTGAAATTTCTACACCGTAGCAGTAGCTGCTAGCCGTACAAAAATATATTTTTTGATATTAAGACGTCTATTTCTGACATCTCACGTCATTCATCTAGTCCCCAAATTCAATCATGTTCATGTCACTTTAGTTGTTAAAAGGTTTATTATCTTCCATGCTGGACTGCGAGCGAGAGAAAAACATAGAATGTGATTCGAGGGTTTCTGTATAGTGCAATTTAGGCGATTGGCTGACAACCTGGTACTACAGCAATATACACACCATTTTTTGTCAGACGTGGCGGACGACCTTTATTTAGGTCGTTCCGCTCTGCTTACCCAATTAGGGATAAAAGCGTGATTACATGTATGTTAATATGTAGTTTTATCTGATCTGTTGTATATCTTTAGAATACTTTTTATAAATGATGCAGTAATCACAACCATTTTATAATATTTTAATTATTTTTTTAAAGAAAAAAATGTGTATGACGAATACGCACAGATTACTCACTTGTACCATACACAAAAATACGTTTTTTTTATGTCAAGCTTGCGTTTCCTTGATTCCGTAACGTTCTGTGCCATCCTGTGACAGTCACAAGGATAATTCCCATCATTTATACTCAAATTTAGAAATGCCTGAACAATTTTAAACCGCCATTTTATAAACTAAATTGTGCGTTGCGTGGTGGTTTAAATAGAGCCTATTAGCGTGTTTGGTTGTTGTTGCTACTTTTGTAGTTCATTTTACATTTCTTTGTCAAACAAATTTGAATAAAAATTTTAAAATTCATACGTCAAATAACTGACAATCAATCAATATTTAAGTTCTTCTTTTCTATCAAATAGATATGGGGTAAATTAAAATCTTGTATTCTCAAACATAGTGAACAAATAGGATTTTAGCACTCACAATGCTATTTTAATGGACCAGCATTCCAGAGACGCAGGTTTGAGTCCCGCCAGAAACAAATTTATTAGTTGACATTATTTCTTACTCTATTCCTTAAATTGGCGAAAGCATAGGAATCTGTTGCTTTAAGTGGGCTATTGACATTCTGTCTACCCCACAAGGGATAAGCGTGACTGGAATCCATGATGTAAAGTACCAGGGCACTATGAAGCAGCCGTAGTAGTAGCAAGTCATTATAATAACTGCGTGGTAATGAGAACGCGCTTGTTAACAGCAGTCGTTACCGCCCTAATGGCCACCGGCTCAAGATCTGTTGCTTTTCTAAAAAAAAGTGGAAAATAAAACTTGCATTCACGGCTTTTTATTTACTTTGTTTAAGCTATTGAATTTAAAATATACAGCCTTTAGAGACCACAAGAGGTGTTCTTAGGGATGTATGTTTAGTTTAAATTTACTTTACACAATTTTCTGAGAAATAATCAGGCAGGTTGGAAGCCAAAATAATGAAGAACATAATAATAATATGTACCGCCTGCTTTTTTTTTGGACAAACAATAAAAGGCAAAAGAGTAACCTAAACGTATTTATATTAATACTATGAAAATACCTATACGTATACTCTTATAAATTTACAGACGTGGCTACTTTGTCATTTTGCTTAACCCGTCAGATGGTGTCATATAAAAATCATAATCTTTGAGGTTAATAGTACATTATACCGAGGCCGAAAAAATAATAGCAATGAAGATAGTAATCTTTTCGTGACTATTCCACTTTAAGACATAAACTTTCGTAACTCGCAATTCTCTAACTTCAACAATAATAAAGCGAGCACATTATCCAAACTTCTTGCGTTATTAGAACAAACTTTAGCTCACTTACTTTGTCTACAATTATGAATAAATCGCTTCCTAAGTGTCACACCGTGCCTTGCCGTACCTGTATCATAATCCGCCTATTACTATTCTACCGATTTACCTTTACTATGCATAAGCACGCAACGCTTACAAATTTAATATTGCGGCCTAATAAATCCGTGACAGCAATAAGTAGTTCCGAATGTTTGTTTGACGAGCTGTAAATTAAGTTTGTAAGGATAAATCGACCATTTACCGTATTGAAGGTTTGGCTAAATTATGACATTACTACGGTGGGGTTGGAAATAATATTTTCTTTTATCATAGTAGCGGAAAATAGCTCTTGTTTATTATAACAGACACGGAAATCCCCAGTGGTCTCCAGAGAAATGTTTTGTTTGCTTAAGTGTATGTAGTAGGTAGTTTTATTTACCTGTTTGTAGTGGTGTGGTAGATATAATTTCCCGCATGTATTAGCTAAAAAAAACTTGCATTTTGTATGAGTACAATAAGTGGTAAATACTGGGAGTAAAAAATGCTGGCCATATTTAAGGGTGTGATTCTACTTATGAAACTGATCGCGGTATACATTGATTAAGTTTCATATTTTGACTTTCCTAACATTAATAAGTTCTTCTTATCCTTATATGTATTTAGTCTCAGCTCAGATATAAACTTGTTGGTGGAGTTTCAAGAATGAATTTCTTTTTCTTTTCATCAAATAAAAATGCGCAATGATGTTTTCTTTTACGAGCTCGCCCAAAACATAAATGAACATAATTCATAACCGAAAATAATAGTTGCCAAACTTTATACACCACAGCCATAAGTTACAACAACAAACCGCAATTTCAATAGAAAGTCAGACAAAAGCCCTTAGTTTTAGCCAAATCACGAGACAAACTACTAAGAATTCCTAGTCATTGTCTATAATTACTCATATGACTAAGACAATTCCAGTTATGGAGATGGACGCCGCAGAAGGAAAAACAAGCAGTAAAAAAGTCCTTGAATCACAAAACATTTTGGTTTTGAAGGTTTAGAAAGGGATAAGTATTTTTCTTGCATATCTTTGAGGATTTTTAGCATTCACAATGCAATTTTTATTTTATATGAACGAAAGAAAATAATAAATTCGTTTCTGGCAGGACTCGAACCTGCGTCTCTGGAATGCCGGTACATTACTCTACCAACTTAGCTATAGAAACGGTAGAGAGTGTGACGAATTTATCATAGTCATTCTTATGTATACGTCATAGCGACATCTAGCCGTGTAGTTTAAGAACTACGCAGGTTTTTTTTTGCATATACATCAGACGACGCTTTGTTCGCTAGCCGGCAAGGTTTAATTTTATAAAAAATAACCTCGGTATGTATCGCTGACCTAAATTACTATACACTGCAAAACCTATTAGAGAATCCCTGGAAAGAGAAGTAGTTAGCATAGAAGGCGATAACTATAATGAAGATGTTTTACTGTCCCTTCTACTAGAACCAAAGGTTGAGGGCCGCAGAATTATCTCTTAAAGCTCAAAGCCCTTAAAACTACATCTATGACCTTCAAATGCTCCAGCCATAATTATGACAAATTATAAACTATAGAAATTATAGTTTATAATTTTCGTTTTAAGTTTCTGCCTTGCATCACGGAATAATAAAAATGATGTTTCATCCACAACAATTTCAGTTGAGTTTAATGTTAAAAGATATGGATAGTTAGCAACTCTTTTATCTAGAACTATCCATAAAAAAAAATATACCATAATAAGAAATAAAACATCCAACTAAAGTTATCTTTGTATCCGAGCAAACAGCCAAAGTTCAATTTGTAGCGCAGAGCTCCGGGAGTCCTCTCACTGAAGTCCGGCACCAAACAGCTTGCTGTGTGTGAGACTGCCAGTTCCATAACAGGCATCATCTGGGTATGCTTGCTCCATCGTCGACTCTGTCATACAAAAAGCTTTAAATACCCGTTAAGTAGTTTATACAAATAAACTGTTAAGGTTGGTAAGCCTCGAAAACAAAACGAAAACTTGTACCTACCTAGAAATCATGCTATGAATTTATAATAAACCTAATTTCTATTATCACATAAAGAGGGTTCTCCGCAAGCGATTTTAGTTCCGTCTGGACCGCAAATCAACTGCCCAGCAGAAGGGGCCCAAAAAGGTCCCAAATATTTACCATCCAGTGGCCCCGAGGTTACATAATAAATGGCATAAGTTTCTAACCCCGCTCTCCTTTACAAAAGCTTTGTTTCCTACCCTTCGTATTAAGAGGACTGAGCACAAATGCACGCCAAGTGTACGAACAAAAGGAAAATAATTCGGTTTGCTTACCGCCTAATCTTAGAGATAATGATAATTTATATTTTTTGCAAGTTGTTTTAAAAATAACGCACTGAGCTGAGATCCCTGTTCTTCATCCTATCTCAATAGTTCTCCTACCGATTTTCAGTGGCGGCGGCCAATATCCCAGAGAATAGCTAACTGCGCAGGACTAGTTTTTAGTGCCGAATGTTTGCGCTACACACAGGTGCACTCTATATTCCTTCCATCTCTTATTCTGATGGGACAGACTGACTGAGACGACCAGAGACTATTTACTTGCTCATCCGACAGCATATATCATCTTACAATCACGTGATCAGCCTGCAATATTCTAACCAAACTAGAAACAACAACACAAAGTCATTGTCCCACGTCAGGAATCGAACCCGGGACCTCGGGTCGAGCGACCATGGCTCAGACCGCTAGACCACGGCGGCAGCCTATTTTAATCTAGAAACTTCAAAAGGAATCTTCTCCTGTCTAGCATTTTCCGGCCTAATGCTGGGTTCCGCGATGTGTACTCTGCTTTCTCGGTCTTCGGCATCAGCTGGTGTGAAATCATCTTTTTTATTATGAAGGCGTAATTTATGTAAAGTTTCAGTTTTATTAGAATACACGCGTCATTAATGTTACAGACTATTCAATAACTTACTTTTGTTCTATTAATTTAAGAACCTACATTATTTAAAAAGACTGTCACAAAAGACTCCAGTAACCATTTTGTACCGTCACAGCAAATAATTAAATCTACAAGTTGCCTTGGGGTCTGTTCGTGGTTCGTTAGCTTGTTTTTCCACGGATTTGTCTTCGGCTTCGGGCACATTGTCTCGATACAATTTGCCGCTAGATCGAGTACTAGCTAGTTTAGTTCGGTACTAGGGTTCGACGGATGACTTGATGAACTCCGGAGTAAGATTCTATACAAAATAACTGATGTTTTTAACGTGCCTTTGAAACCAGTATCTTTAAATTAGAGTAGATTTTACGATAAGTGCACAAAACAAGCTATGTTTGTCCCAGATTTTTAGTTGCTCGAACCCGAGCGGCGAGGGCTGATAATAAATCGAGAACAAAAATGGTTCTGTGCACAAGTTATAAACTCTGTTTTTCACTTCGATTGCAAGGAAAATTAAAGAAAATCTACTAAAAATATTGTTAACTTTTTAAATCTTTCGACATTAAATAGGTATTAGGCTTAGGCTGGAGACCTAAATGTATACATCCTATTATTAAAATAATATTGTAACAATAAATTAAATACACTATCGTACTTGTTTACATTTTTTATGTCGTTTTATGGCCTAAAAACAATAAAGGCAAATAACATGAAGTATTTTTTTTTAAATAGCAAGATCTGTCAAATCCCTTAACATTCCGCGGGTATCGTGAAAAGTGACAACTCCTTATTTGGGAAAACTGGTGATGATGTATCCACACAAATCAATTATTAGGACCGCTTCGTCAAAAAAGCAGTCGGGAACCAAAGAAGCCGTATCTTTTGACACCAGCCTGGATCAGAGATGATCTTGATAGCTTCAATATTGGAACAGGCTTTACTAATAAGAATGAAAGCAAAACGATTAACACATACTGAAAAAAAAATGAAATTGATTTTCCAGCTTCAAATGCTTCTGTCTCTAGATTCTAGCGATTTTCAGAAGGCAAGGAGTGACAGATAATATACCTAGAGTAGAAGGCATTTTAGCCTTTGTAATGAATGTGAGAGAAAACGAGACGCATCGGTTCATCGTTTGTTGACCACTGTTTCGTCTTCATTTCGACTCATCAGATGCGGAAGCATCCGGGTGATAGACCACTCTGCGGAGATCAAGCTTAACTGCTGCTCCTAAAGAGTTGAAATCCGTTTCCGATACAAACAAGCTAAGCTCACAAGAGCGAAGCACTTGCAAATATACTTACCTAGACCACAGAATATATAATGGGCTCGATTCTAGATTCCACCGGCTAAAACCAAAATTTAAATCTATCTGTCACTTTCAAAATAATAAAATTGAAAAAGAACAGGCAATTTATATTCTATGGATTTACATTTTGACCGCTAGATTTTGTTAGACGCGCATTTGCACGTTTCCCCAGCATTTCTGTCAATTTTATCTGCCATATCGTATGACGGTGGATAAAAATGACAGATAACGCATAAAACCACCGACTATAATAAAAAAAAACTGGAGTTAATAGATCTTCTGTCCTTTTACAATGTTTTTAGTTAGAAAATAGAAGAGGAAAGATGTAGGGTCACCTGATACGACATGACGAGTTATTAAAGACGATTATTGAAGGAAAGATAGAAGGAAAGAGAGGAAAGGGAAGGCCAAGAATAACTTTCATCGATAAAGTGAAAGAAAAGATTAAGGTCAAATCGTACCAGGAAGTCAAGGAGGAAGCGGAATGCAGGGAGAACTGGCGTTCACTTCATTGTACTCAACCGACAAGAGCTAGCTACGAGTAGCTCTTAAATAAATGATGATGATGATTAGTCCGAAAGTGACAAATACATTTTAATTTTAGGTTTAGCAGGAAAATCTCGAATCGAGCCCAATAGTTGACTAGACTCTAGCTACAATTTCTCGCTCGATCGGCTAGATGTGACTTTTTGCCGGAACAGGTTTGCATTACCGGACTCCAGTTGTCGTAGATTTGTCCCATTGTTCAGTGGAATTGCTTTGTAAGTGGCGGTCTTTGTTTTAAAAGATTAATGTTGGTCTATTGTAGAGGTAGTTTGATGATAGACTGAAGTTGTTCGAAGTTAGTTTAGTACGTCGACTATGTAAAGCTCCTTTTTAGCGTTTTTGTAGTAGTAAGCAAGGACGTAAATAGTAAATACCACCTCAAATTAAGAGTAAAAACAAAAGTTTTTATATTTCTACATACATACATATATTCACGCCTTTATCTCTAATGGGATAGTCAGACTGTAAACTACTTAAACAAAGGTCGTTCCACCACGTATAAATACAATAATCGCTTTTTAAAATTTTGTTTTTTAGGTAAACTTATATTAATTATTATTTCTACGAAAACGACTTCGTAAATAATTTAATTTCGCACCCGAAAGGTCACAGAAGTATATAAATTAGGTACTGTACTTTGTGAGTAGGGTTTGAAATCCTCGAATGAGAAAATCATTTCAGAAACATATTGCTCAAGCAAACCAATTTAACTGGGTTCATGTACCTGTTCAAATATTGTTATTATATTTTTTTTTAAATAAATATTCGTTTGTTCAGAAAATGGTAATCAACAAAGACGTTCTGTCTTTGACTATTTCTAAACACAAAAATAGACTAATGAGACGTAAAGTTTATTGACTGTCTGCGTATCAGTTAACTTTGCACAAGGTACATAATATTTCATACGAAGATGACTCATTCTTAAATATATTCGAATGGAAAAATTGTGCTCGATTCTGGATAGCACCGGCTAAGACTGAAAGTAAAATCTATCTGTAACTTTCAAAATAATAAACTGAAAAAGGACAGGCAATTTATAAGCTATATTTTGATGCGCTTTGCACGTTTCCCCAGTTTTTCTGTCAGTTTTATCCATCATATAATTTGACAGCGATTAAAAATTACAGATTACGCATAAAACCACCGAATACAAATCGAAAACCTGAGCGAATATATCACAACCCTGTCCTTTGCCAATGTTTATAGTATGAAAGTGACAAATAGATTTATATTTTATTTTTAGCCGGCAAATCTAGGATCGAGCCCATTATCCTACGAAACGATTTAAGATACCGTTGCGTGATGTGCTTATATTTATACTCTCAAAAACTATGTAACATTTAAATATATAACTAATATATAACATTTAAAGAGTTCAATATGATAATAAATAAAGTAAGGTATACTTCAAATAACAAAATAGTGTATACATTTCAAATATGAAATAAATAAAATAATAAATTAACCCATGTCTTTTATTTTTTCAGGTAAGTTCATGAGAGAGCGAACGGCATGCATAATAACAGTGAGTGGTAACAACAGGTTGTAACTTAAGTTTGGTATTATAGGATAATTTTTGGTTCAGATGTTGCAAAACTCCAAATATACTTCATTAGAGTGATTATAAATTATGGCGAATAGTGAAAACCATTAAAGCGAAACACTACATTATCAATTGTTGTGACAAACTTTATTTGTATACAAAATACACAACTTAACTTACACTTAAAAATAAATTAAAAACTAAATAGGCCTCTCACTGCGTCTCCACCAGGCAAGGTTCACAACATGCTGGCAGTATGCCCCCGTTGTATAGCTAGACTAATACGCTGGCTAAGAAAACTGCCAGCTCTGCGGTCACCTGATGTCTTGTGAAGACGCACTGAGAGTTCCCTCATGAACTTTTTAGTTTCGGTTCCCCATGTACCTAGATTCTCGAAACCAATTAGTGAGAAAACATACATACATATAATCACGCCTTTATCCCTAATGGGGTAGGCAGAGCGTAAACGACCTAAACAAAGGTCGTTCTGCCACGTCTGACAAAGTTTTGAGGGTTTTTTAAGATAGATTTGTAGGTATATTGCTATAGTGACAGGTTGTCAGCCCATCACCTAAATTATAATATACTGAAACCCTCGGATCCCTTAGCTGATATTTACAGCATGCCCGGGAGGAAAAGCAGCTGGCACATTCTATGTTTTTCTCTCGCTCCCAGTCCAGCATGGAAGGAAAATTGGTGAGAAAATGTTGTTTTCATTGTTGTTGTGTTTAGCTACATCCTAGCTAATCCTGTATGGATTATACTAACAAAATCCAACAATCAAACATTATTTGAAATCAGCCTAATAATAATTGGCTATGTAATCCGTGGATCAAACACTAATTATACATTAATTATTGTATCAATATTTTGTTGTAAGACCCACATAACAATAAAAACATGCCACAGGACATTCATTGATCGTAATAACAAATTAGAAATAACGAATAACCTAATATAATTTTGATAGCGATCAAAATTAGATATATTTAATCTCGCTAGCTTTCCTGCCTTAAAGTCGGTTATTTTACGAATCGAGTTCCAATCCAAGGCATAATTAAAAATAAGTGGATCCGTATGAATCAATTTTTTGTCACTTGACTCGTACCTACACATGTGTGTAGATACAGTCAGCAAAGGAGACACCTGGATATTCTTGCTTGAACGGTTGAGATTATTTTAAGAACTTGTTAATGGATTATCATGAAATTTCGTATATTTATACAATTGAAATAATCCAATAAATATACAAACTTTAAATTATTTCCTGAAATAATCCCATCCGTTTCAAGCGGCCCTGCCCAGCAATTGCCTTGGCTGACTGGACAAGTCAATACGAAACGATGTGAAATTTGTAAGTAAAAGTTTATAACTGGTTAAATATACCGGGTGTAGCGGAACATCGTTCCACAAACTAATATGGATTGTTAACGATACTTGACAACTTTCACCATTAAATTCTTTCAGGAAGTGAAATTTTCTTGGGTTTTTTCATACAAATTATCTGGCCGAGGTGGACATTTTGTATGGAAAAGTAAAAATTAACACTTCCTGAAACAATTTCTTAGAGAAAGTGGTTCAGTGTCGTTGACTGTTAGCAACCCCTATCAGTTTGTGGGACGCTGTTCATAGCACCCCATATTTATCTGTGCTTCGGAAAGACTTGTTCCAACTTATATTTCTTAGAGTAGTCGCTAAGGGCCCTCGTTCAATCCCTTATATTAGGTAGCCAACCCCGTAAGATACGGGATAAAGCTAGGGAGATGAGTCGCTAAGGGCCGTATTTGTAATCAGCTCTAAAGAGTCACAGCGAGTTTGAGTTCGTATCAGAAATGTCATTTAAGTACAAACTGGCCTGTCAAATCTATACTTAATATTGCTCTCAAGTTTGAGATCGCTTCAAAAATAGCCTAAGTCTAGTTCCTTCTTTTGAACCGCAACCAAACCGTAAACCGCAATTTCCATAACTAGACTTAAATAAAATGTTCCACATCCCATGGTTCAAAACGGGACAGACCAATTTTGCGGTCCATTACGGCCCAAAACGGCCCGAACTCCGAGTGGTCGAGTGATTATTGCGGTCCCTATTGAGTATAATGATTGTGTCCATGAAAGGTTCCATGTATGTTTAGCCGCCTGCTAAATTCATTAAGCCTTTGATTATAAAACGAGGATAATTCATTTATGCAAAATGTTTTTGTGCATCGAATCGAGTTATGGGGTGATTAATATTTTGATCGTTATAAATTAGTAGCCTTTCTTTGTGGGGTTTGTGGGGTCATATACATAAAATAGGCAGTATTATTTTAAGCTAGAACGATATATTTAAACCATTAGTTATATTTAAACTTTGTACAAATATTGTAATGATATTATAATTATTAAAGATTTAGAGGGGAGATGTAAAAACTAAACAAAACTTTATTATTCATGAAAAAGTTATACAAAATTGTGTTTCTTTGCTGATCGATAATATCAAATCATGTTTCAATTCACGAACAAAATATTATGATCAGTTAAGTACATTAGCATAACTACTACCCTAGAGATTTAATAATATTACCCTAACACGTGACCAGTTAATATTTTGCCAAGTATACTTCTTTTGCCAAATCAGACAAAATATATTATTATGTTCAAGAAATATATCGGAGAAACCTTTCTATCTCTTATGAGTAGTTTCCGTGCCTACTAACTTCATGTATCAATATAAACGCTTACAATCAGTCGATCGCGTCCCACGAATAAAACAGGGCTGTTGATAAACTACACACATTTGGGAACGTAAAGAGTGGTACATTCGTCATGACGTGTTCGGCAACTTTTCATCCCAATCCCTTATTGATGGAGTAAAGACGGTACACACGTACTGCGTGGGTCTATCGCGAAACTATCAATTTGCTGAATCGAATTTAGTCTTTATATCAAAATCTAATAGGTAATCAAAACAATTTATTTGGTATTCAAAAATATAATTTTCGACAAGGTAAAATGCTAATTTTGATACTCAATAGAGATACAGCTACTAGCAAAACCTAGCGGATATTTTCATTCTTATTTCTTAGAAAGCGAGAATGTAATTCTAGTGATATTAGGCTCGATTCTAGATTTGCCGGCTAAAACTAAAATATAAATCTATTTGTCACTTTCAGACTTAAAGCATTGGAAAAGTACAGGAGATCTATTCTCTCCTGATTTTGGTTAATAGTCGGTGGTTTTATGCATTATCTGTCATTTTTATCCGCCGTCATATGATATGGTGGATAAAATTGACAGAAATACTGGGGAAACGTGCAAAAGCGCGTCAAAATCTAACGGACAAAGTGTAAAACCATAGAGTTTAAATTGCCTGTATTTAAAAAAAATATGTATTATTTGGTTAGTGACATATAGATTTTAATTTTAGTTTTAGCCTATGGAATCTAGAATCTAGACCTTTGTAAAACAATTTTATTATATTTTATTACATTCTTAGAGAGTGCCGCTAAGTAAAGCTCGTAATAGTAAGTTACCTCTTTCTATACAATGTTTTTTATACCTACCTACGTATCTAGTTACGTATTTTTCGTTAAACATGTTTTTAGGACCTAAATATAGTCGAGGAAAAGACTTCTAAACTAAATTTGAAAAGAAACGCTCCAGCTTTCTTCCCAGTAACAAGATTCGACAAAGTAACACATTCAATCAGATTGAGAAACTACTTTTCCCTCGCGAAATTCACGGTCAGTCCGAACATAACATTGGCTATCGGATCAAATTTTCGCTCGGTCGATTGAGCGCCCAATCGGATAAGCTAGTGTATACCCCGCCTTAGAAAGAGTTACGTCAGAACACACGTACAGTATGTCAAAGCTTTAAATGAACACGGCAAAAAAAGGAACTGGCTGGCCTGGGAGCGAGAGAAAAACATAGAATGTGCCAGTTGCTTTTCAATCCGGGCATGCTGTAAAACCCAGCTAAGGGATCCGAGGGTTTCAGTATATTGTAATTTAGGCGATGGGCTGACAACCTGTCACTACAGCAATATACCTACTAATCTATCTTAAATAACCCAAAACTTTGTGCACATTCTATGTTTTTCTCTCGCTCCCAGGCCAGCATTGAATAAGAAAATGGTACTGACAATTCACGGATTGAGTGGGTCTCTGCTTTCTTTCAAGGAGATTAAAATGAGACTGTGCCAAGTTCCATGACTAATATTTTTAGTATGCAACGAAGAACTTTTTGAGTGCTAAATATTTAAATTAATATAATATTTATATTAATTAATTGCTCTCAATTTTTGTCCGACGTGGCGAAAGCGCCTTTTACGAGGCGTTAAACGCTCTGCCTACCCCGTAAGGGATAAAAGCGTGATTTATGTATGTATGTAAATATTTAAATTTCTGCCTTACGTACCAGCTCTACCTTAAAAAAACAGCAAGCTGTTTTTCACAACATTGTACTGGACATAAGTAATCAGGTTCTTGTCTTCACATAGCAACAAAAATTGGAACCAAGACCCTTTATAAAGTTAATTTTATAAGTTTTTTATAAAGCTGTTTTATTTGATGCTCATGTGAGTTATAAATTTCTACACACCTATCGAATAACAAAAAAATACGAAATTAATTGATCACTTTTAAAATCAATTTGACTGAAAACAGAACACAGACGGTTCTAAAGATAAGAATGGATCAGGGGCTGCTTTTTATGATCCTCAGTCAAATTGTAGAGTTAAATTCAATGTGGATGAGAATATTTCTATTATGCATCTAGAACTTTTAGCTGTCATGGAAGCTATTTCATATGTTAAATCTATAAATTGGAATTAATTTGTAGTTTTATCAGATTCCAACAGATCTCTGCAACACATTGCTCGGTGTACATCGAGTTTTCGATGCCTCCCGATAGCTTATGAGATAATTAAATTAATACGAGTGTTGCAACTCCATGCTGGACTTCCATGCTGGACTGGAAGTGATAGAAAAACATAGAATGTGCCAGCTGCATCACCTCCAGAGCATGCTGTAAAAACCAGCTAATGGATTCGAGGGTAATAGTATATTACAATTTTAGGCGATGGGCTGACAACCTGTCACTATAGCAATATACGTCATGATCATCTGTAATAACCCTCAAAACTTGTCAGACGTGGCGGAACGACCTTTGCTTAGGTCGTTTACGCTCTGCCTACCCCATTAGGGATAAAGGCGTGATTATATGTATGTATGTTGCAACTCAATATTAAAGTTATTGTTCTGCAGTGGATCCCTTCACATATTGGTCTGAGACATAACGAAGTAGTAGACTAATTAGCTCGACAAGCTGCTAGTAGTGGTACTCCTTTCAAAGTTATCCCATTATATACAGATTTTTTTTCTGTTGTTAAAAAAATATGTCACGAGAAGTGGAACGAATATTTTGATCTGAGGGTCCGACAAAATGGGTTTTGGTATAGAACGATACAATCGGAACCTCCATTGTACTCTTGGATTGACAACTGTTCATTTAGTAGAAAAGAATGCGTTACCGCTCTCAGACTTCGTTCCGGTCACATTCCATTTAACAAGTTGCTTACATGATGCGCAAGGTACAATTTTCGAATTGCGATATATGTAGGGGCAGTGGGCAGTGGAGGATGTTTATCATATTTTAATGGAGTGTGCTCGGAATCTTCTTTCGAGTGGGTATCGAGTCTATCGACCCGATGAACCCTAGTGTCAGAGTTTTTAAACCGCCTAGTAGCACAACTATCAGGCCTCTGTCATGGTTTGAGTAACGACAACTATCAAAGACAGCAACCGGGACCGACGGCTTAACGTGCCCTCCGAAGCACGAAATCTTTTTTTCTTTTCGGACAATCAGGTGATTCAGCCTGCAATGTCCTAACCAAACTGGGGAAAAATTCACAAAGTGATAAATTCTCAAATATCAATATTGTTACTATACAGAAATCATTCCATTGGAGAATGTAACAGTATTTTGTTTTGTCCATTCTCAGATTTCGCTAGGTTGTTATACAAACTTTACGATGACGCCTTATGTAAAAGAACTTAAAATAATTGTATTTATAAGTCAGTAATATGTTTGAAGACGTATGGAGTGACATCTTCGTTACTGAAAAAGCTCCATAATAAAGAAAGGAGAGAGAGAAAACAAAACTGCTTGAAATTGCCTTTAAATAAAACATCGAAACATACTGTAGGCCGAATAAAATATATTTAAACTGAAGCAGAGTATTCTGTGAGTAAATGAAAATGTCAACTTCAACAGGTTAGTCGGGCATTTAAATTCCTCGGAGCAAAAAACAGACCCAATCTGTGGGTTGTCACTGCGATTTATACTCGCTTGCGTGCGCTTCTTACTTTAACAGTACCTACTGAGGATAAAGAGTTTACTTAAGGTGTATCTCAATATATCTTCCATGCTGGACTGGGAGCGGGAGAAAAACGTAGAATGTAACAGCTGAATTTCCTGCCCGGCATGCTGTAAAACCAGCTAAGGGATCCGAGGGTTTGTGTATATTGCAACCTGTCACTACAGCTATAGACAAATCTATCTTAAATAACCTTCAAAACTTTGTCAGATGTGGCGGAACGACCTCTTTAGGTCGTTTACGCTCTGATTACTCCATTAGGGATTAAGCCGTGATTATATGTATGTATACCGACGGTAGATGAGCTGGTAATTTCAAGATATGCAACCATCGCCCGTAATGCCTTAAAATATTGTTCAAATCAGCGCGCGCTGCGGAGTGGCTGTGGCGGTGACGTCCGTAGCCGCGTCAAAAATATGCGAAATACTCACAAAAAAGCCAATTCCATACAAACTATGAGTCAGATTTAAAAAAGCTATGTTGTGATTTAAGATAATCATAATATGAATATTACCTCGAAGGAACTGTGAAAGCGCTCTTAATAGTTTAGAATTAATATCAAATACACTGATAAAAAAAAAAAACATATTTTTTTAGAATTTTCGAATAATTCGTTTCGGAAAAATAAGCTCTTAAAAACAACTTAAGTTAGGAATCAACTTAAGTTAGTAACAATATCTTTTATCTTTGTTAAGAAGGAAAGGAACAATGACAGAAATAGTGCAGAAAAACTGATTTAGCATTACCTATATTAATTTACCTTCACACTTCCATGCTGGCCTGGGAGCGAGAGAAAACCAAGAATGTGTCGGCGGCTTAATTCCATGCTGGCCTGGCAGCGAGGTAAAAACATAGAATGTGCCAGCTACTTTTCTTCCCGCGCATGCTGTAAAAACCAGCTGAAGGATCCGAGGGTATCAGAATATTGCAATTAAGGCGATGGGCTGACAACCTGTCACTACAGAAATATACCAACAAATTTAACTATCCCTCAAAACTTTGTCAGATGTGGCGGAACGACCTTTGTTTAAGTCGTTTACGCTCTGCCTGCCCCGTTAGGGATAAAAGCGTGATTATATGTATGTATGTACATTAATTGGACTACCTAAACTTTCTCTAAAACTAAATAATAGTGATTTCTCCAAAGAACAAATAGCCGGAGCACAAACTTTTAATTGAAAAGTGCAACTGGAAAGAAGTCCTTTACAACTGCAAGTACGCTTGTCTTTAAGTTACTTCCAGTGAAGTTAATTAAGTCGATCTTTTTTTTTAATGGCTGAGTACTCAAAACTTTTTCTGTATGTAGGAGTACTAAATGAAACAACTAATTATGATTTGTAGGTGAAAGAGCTTAACCTGAAGATCATGCCTAGATACCTAAGGTTAAACAGTATACGTTTAATCATAATAACTAGAAAGATGGAGGTAAGGCTGTTTTTTTTACAATTTTAAATCCTTTCGATAAAGATATTAAGAATTATGTCACTATTATTCAGAAATAATATCTATACATATAATAAATCTCTAGAAGGGTCGTGTTTGTACATTGAATATTTTTACACAAAAATAATTGCAGTAGACGACATAAAGATCAAAATTACTGATCACGCCAAAACTACTGAACCGATAGGACTTTTTATATTCAACTGTGTGTTACCCGGGTTGCAACATAGGATACCTAAAATCACGCTACCTGACTTAGGGGGTTGGCAGGAAATTGAACTCTGATCGTTTTTAACCGATCTTAAAGAGATTTTTTATTTAAGTGAGTTTTTTTAATTACCTGGTGTCCAGCCTACGTTAGAAATAATCACGCAAACCATTCTAATATTAAGTACCCCAGTTTGTATGGAAAACATGCAGTGTCGAACATACCAAAGTTTTGAGGGTTATTTGAGATGGAATTGTAGGTATATTGATGTAGTGACAGGTTGTCAGCCCATCGCCTAAATTGCAATATTCTGAAATCTCGGATCCCTTAGCTGGATTGTGCAGCATGCCCGGGATGAAATGCAGCTGGCATATTCTATGTTTTTCTGTCGCTCCTAGTCCAGCATGGAAGAAAAATAATAAATTAGCCTAGTCTCTTTAAGTGCTTCAGAAGAAAAAAATACCGTTTTTTGAGTTTTTTACGTGTTGTCTGTTTGTTTGTACGCGTGCCACGCAAAAACTATACACCAAATCGTATGCGGTTTTTGGTGTATTGCTGAAGGTCTAATTTAGATACTAATGTTTAGTTTTTTCGAATATCCATATGGAAGTCGAGATATAAAAAAAAAACGTGTAACGATCATCTCCCTAGCCATATCCCGTATCTTACGGGGTCGGCTACCTAATCTAAGGGATTGAACGAGGGTACTGATTTTTACACAGAGCGACTGCCATCTGACCTCCGCAACCCAGAAGGGAAACCAGACCCAATCCTAGATTAGGTCAGAGTTTTAAAGCTGCCAATGCATAACATTGGCCTCTGATATGGCTTAACGACTAATATCTACGGTATTAAACGATATTAACCGGGACCAACGGCTTAACGTGCCTTCCGAAGCACGGAAAAAGCGCCCAATAAACGTACATATGAAATTCGAAAACCGAAAACACATTGGTACGTGGTGGGATTCGAACCACGACCTCCCGCTCAGGAGGCAGCGGCCCTATCCACTACACCATCGGGCTCTGTGTAACGATAAAAAAAAGAATTGTTTCTGTATTCTATTGGATACCATATCAAAGAAGAGTAAATCCTGGTTCAAGAATATAGTACTCCTAAATATTACAATAATAATGAATATTAAAAAATATATTTTTGATTTCGCACAAGGCACCACTAGCGCCATTTATTGGTAGGTAACTATGACAAGTGTTCCATGATTAAGTTTTGTTACTATTGGACCGACTACGATGAAACTTAGCACACTTATACCTAGGTAATCCTGGAACTAAGACATTTTACACGGAAAATCACTACAATATCTAGGAAAAACATATAATGCGGGATAATCCGCAGGCGAAAAGCTAGTCACTACATAGTATAAAACAAAGTCGCTTTCTCTGTCCCTATATCCTTACTTCCATGCTGGACTGGGAGAGATAGAAAAACATAGAATGTTCCAGCTGCCCTTCCTCCCGGGCATGCTGTTGAAGTCAGCAAAAGGGACTCGAGGGTTACAGTGTATTGTAATTTAGGCGATGGGCTGACAACCTGTCACTATAGCAATACATATTACAGTCTAAAATTGCCCTAAATTTTTGTCAGACGTGGCGAAAGCGCCTTTTACGAGGCGTTAAACGCTCTGCCTACCCCGTAAGGGATAAAGGCGTGATTTATGTATGTATGTATGTATGTATATCCTTATGTATGCTTCGATCTTTAAAACTACGCAACGGATTTTGATGCGGTTTCATTAAATGGATAGAGTGATTCAAGAGGAAGGTGTATATGTATAATACATGCATAATATAGTAGAGAAACACTGATGATTTCCGTGCGAAGCCGGGGCGGGTCACTAGTTATGAAAATAAAATACTCTCTAGTGAGGAAAAAACGTCATATCCACGGGGAATCACTGAACTACTGATAACTGTAATAATCATATGTTCCCAATTTTTAATGATACACAAAAATAACGATAAGCTTTTTATCAAATATAGTTAATACGTTGTAAGTAGTACGATAAGGTCTTATCAGCTAAATGGTCAGTCATCATTATTAAAGTAAAATTTTGTTAGTCATCAGAATCCAAGGCTAGTAGCCTTAATATCGATATAGATATTATCTAGGCAATTTATAGGGATATTGGGGACAATAAAATCAGTTCCACAGAATGATAGGCACGTTGTAAACGACATAGAAATTGATTGATTTACAATTTTATTGTGTACCAATAACATACATACATACACAAATCACGGCTCTATCCCTTACGGGGTAGGCAGAGCGTTTAACGCCTCGTAAAAGGCGCTTTCGCCACGTCTGAAAAAAATTGAGGGCAATTTTAGATTGTAATATGTATTGCTATAGTGACAGGTTGTCAGCCCATCGCCTAAATTACAATACACTGTAACCCTCGAGTTCCTTTTGCTGACTTCAACAGCATGCCCGGGAGGAAGGGCAGCTGGAACATTCTATGTTTTTCTATCTCTCCCAGTCCAGCATGGAAGAAACCAATACCAATAACCACTGCACTAATTTATAGAGGGTGTTAATTTTATTCCATGCTGGCTTGGGAGCAAGAGAAAAACATAGAATGTACTAGCTGCATTTCCCGAGCATGCTGTAAAAACCAGCTAAGCGATCCGAGGTTTTCAGTATATATCCATGCCCCAAACTCCCCATCACCTGCACTGCAGAAAACTTACTCGAGGCTAACCTACGGGCGGTTGGCGTTGCCGACTATTGGAGATCGATTGTGTGACTTTTGCCATTGATACGAAAAGAAGTATAAATTGTAATTTAGGCGATAGGCTGACAACCTGTCACTACAGTAATATATCTACAAATCTATCTTAAATAACTCTCAAAACTTTGTCAGATGTGGCGGAACGACCTTCCTTTAGGTCGTTTGCGCTCTGCCTACCCCATTAGGGATAAAGGCGTGATTATATGTTTGTATATATGTTAATTTATTGCGTGCCATAGCTTAGTGGGTGTCTCAGAAACGTAAAAGGAGTCCATAAAAATATGAAAACAGGACCAACTGAAACAATATAAAAAAACAATAGTCGGTATTTATTATGATTCCAAGAGCTGCATCTGGCCCAATGGCCTCGAGCCCGCGCAAGTCGCTATAACTGGTCGATGGTTATAGCTGAGCGGCCTGCGCAGCTTGGGGCATCATAATGATATCATTATAAATACTTACCGACATTTGTATTTTTTTTTTAAATTGTGTCAATTTTTTTTTTATAGGCTACGTTTACGTTACTGAATCACTCCGTAAGCTATGGCACGCAATTAAATTAACATACATACATACATACATAAAATCACGCCTTTATCCCTTACGGGGTAGGCAGAGCGTTAAACGCCTCGTAAAAGGCGCTTTCGCCGCGTCTGATAAAAATTGAGGGCAATTTTAGATTGTAATGTGTATTGCTAATGTGTAGTGATAGGTTGTCAGCCCATCGCCTAAATTACAATACACTGTAACCCTCGAGTCCCTTTTGCTGTCTTCTACAGCATGCCCGGGAGGAAGGGCAGCTGGAACATTCTATGTTTTTCTATCTCTCCCAGTCCAGCATGGAAGAATTAAATTAACACTCTTTATAATGTGTCCATAACGTTTATTTTCGGGTACATGTTCAAATCTTGTGCACAGCTTAAAAAGGCAAAAGAAATGCAGTTGCTCATACCCATATTAAGATTACAAAGTTATTCCATTTAGAATTCGCTTCGCAAATGGAAAACCAGTGGTGAGGACTCGATTCCCTCGCTTCCTAATTTTTCTTCAATTCCGCGCGAAATTTGAACCGTACAGTATGGTACAGCAGCCTTTTCTTCTTTTCTTCCTTTTCTCTTTGGAGACCCAATACACAAAATATTGTGTGCTATTTGCAGGACTCTCCTTCTTACTGAGTGCATTTTTCGTACGACCAGACGAACCCTGGTCAGAGTTTTTTAACCACCTAATTGCACAGATAATAGGCCTCTGACATGGATTATCTTGTAACGAACATCATAATGACAGTGACCGGGACCGATGGATAGATAGATAGATAGATAAAACATTTATTTAGCACCAATATAAATCACAAGGACATAAAAAACAATAAAATAAAATTTAAAAACAAAATCAAAAACATGGCTTCGAATGCCTTCCAAAGCACGGACTCCTTATTCTTATAATCAAGTTAGTCATCCTGCATTGTCCTAAAATTGATAACAAATTCAAACTAGGGAACGTTAAAAAAGTGATGAATTGACAAATTGAAATTTAAAATTTGTGTTGTTCCCGTGGGAATCGAATCCACAACCTCCGGAGATCATGGCTCAGACCACGCAGCATAGTACAGCAAACGCTTCGCATTTTTCTTCCTTTCTATTTAGAAATCCAATACACAAAAGATTGTTCGCTTTGTTTGTTTGTGCTTTTCGTTCGATTGTAATCGAATCAGGAGTTGGTGTATGCTTTGTTGCTTGCTGATTAATATTCCAGGTAATATTGGTTCAGAGATAACTAAGCGCATTCTATCGTGTTGATTTTCGAACCATCTTAGGGTCGCTCGTAATTATAAAGCGGTCTCAGAGCAATATTAAGTATGGACTTGAGAGCAATATTAAGTATGGATTTGTCAGGCCAGTTTGTACTGAAATGACATTTCTGATACTCAAACTCGCTGTCACTCATGAGCGCTGATTAAAAATAAGGCCCTTAAAACCTGTGGTAAGTTTTTCAAAACGGCCCTTAAACTCTATAGCGCCGAACAGGTGTTCGGCGCTATAGAGTTTAAGGGCCGTTTTGATTTCAGGTACCTACCTAAAGTGGTACCTGAAATCAAAACGGCCTTTTTAGAAAGTCTTAGCACGTTAAAATTACACTTGTAAATTTTCTGTTTCACTATAACGTAAAAAATAATATTTAAAGGTGGTTCTCCAACTTGAATCATTTTAGGGCAGTTTTGGCTCGATATTAATAACTATTTATTTAATTTATATTTGTTGACATGTTCTTTTAATTTTAATGTAACTTAATTGATTAGATATGACTGATTTTATGGCATAGTTTTATTAATTTTGTATTAAATGTAATTTGTATTTTATATGGGCCCCTTAGAAGCCTGAAATAAAGATGTATTTATTTATTATTTCAATTTTATTTAATAAGTATCCTTAATATATACGGAATTATTTAGGCGCGCGTCCAACACACACTTGACTGGTTTCTTTTTAAGTCTCTTTGCAACATAACAATAGCCGGCTTTGGCGCATTTCTTCGCGTCCCCGTTCCTATTGTGGTGCTAATTACGCGTACTTTCCTTTGTGATTTCAGCACTAATTGTGCTTTAAGTACATAGTAGGTTTTACTTTATACTAGTGCTGGGACACCTGTGAGTTTGTATCTGGTGACAGAACGTGCATTCTAGGCTTAGATTTATACCTTCCTGGGATACAATGGTTGTAAGGAACAAATTCCCGGATTGCTCAGTCAAGAAAACTGAACAATGAAAAAGATAAATTAAATAACCATACAAAATGACCATCTCGATCAGACATTTTTTATGTGGAATTCAAATCACATTCTTTTCTGAAATCAGCTTCTTCATTTATTATGTGGGCTGATGACAACCTCTAATTCGTCACTAATAATGTATCACTAATAATTCATAATTCATTTATTTTCTGTCACATGGTGTCTTAAGATCTAATATTACAGATAGTATCACATATGACTATTATTTCAATGTGTTTTAGTCAAGTACGCCATATACAGTTTTTATTTCTCATGCTCTGAAAGTTTTATTTTGTGCAGGTTGTAGGCTGCATTTTGTGCACAAGAGCAAAAACGTATATACCAGGCCACTCAGAAAGTATTGCGATAAATAGTTTTTATATATGGCAGACTGGCCGGTTAGAATCTTTTTTGAAAATATGATTACTTGTAAGTAAAAATATGTGTGTTCCATTTTCAAAATTTCCATCCACATTTTTTGCGAGCCAATTCAAAGTATCGTGTCTTACTGAAAAATGGATCTGCGCCGGGATCATTTTAGAGCTATGATTTTTTACGATTTCAAGTGTCGCCTGAAACCGGATGAATCGTTCGATAGACTTCAAATGGCATTTATGGATGAAAGCCCCTCCAAGGCGACCGTGTATCGTTGGTATAACGAATTTAGGCGCGGTCGACCAACCTTGGGGGATGAAGAAAGAAGCGGTCGCCCTTTGACGGCTATTACGGAAGAAAACGTGCTAGCAGTGAAAAATTTAATCCAAGATAATAGGCGAATTACATATCAGGAGATTCAGCACATATTAAAGATTGGATCGGGAAGCGTTCACGAGATTCTACAAGGGCATCTTCGCGTGAGGAGGATAGTATCGCGCTGGGTGCCGCACTACCTCACCGACGCTCAGAAGCAGGCCCGGGTGGAATGGTGCCGTGATATGCTGAACAAATTTGAAGCAGGCTCGTCTCGGCGTGTTTACGACATCGTAACAGGTGATGAGTCCTGGATTTATCAATACGATCCAGAAACCAAGCGCCAGTCGACAGTTTGGTGTTTCAAAATGAACCAACGCCTACCAAAGTGAAGCGATCTCGAAGCGGGGGGAAGATTTTGATCGCCAGCTTTTTTAATTTGACTGGCCACTTGGCCTCAATTCCCTTACGAGATCAACCAAATGTTTAGAAGTTTTTTCTGTTGTGAGCAACAAGCGACCAAACACAGGGCTCCGCGGACTACTGCTCCACCACGACAATGCGCCTGCACACACCGCGCTCAAAACGTGGGACTTCCTGGACAGCACACCAGTCAAACTCCTGGGTCACCCTCCTTACAGCCCTGATATTGCACCGTGTGACTTTTTTTTATTTCCAAAAATAAAAAATCAAGCTCAAAGGGATACAATTTTCGTCGCCGGAAGATGCGCTGGCTGCGTTCGAGCAGGCTGTAAACGAGGTGTCTACGGCGGACTGGAAAAAGTGTTTTGAAAACTGGTTCAGACGCATGAATCTTTGTATAGAGGCTGGTGTAGAGTACTTTGAAAAGATTTAATAAAAATATGTGTACCTGTAGAACAATTTTTTTTAGTGTCGCAAATCTTTCTGAGTGTCCCACGTATTCCTAAATGCATCCCTTCTACGGCAAAGAAAATGGTCCATACAGACAAACAACACCAAACACTTGTTATTTAAAATATTTACTTCAAATTATTTGTCTTTTGTGTTTTAATGACATAAAACGATATTAAAATTTAAATTCAAATACGATAGTGTGTTACAAAATTAATTAAATAGTAGGCTGTATAGGCCTTCATTATGAAATATTAGGCATGGCCTATGGAATATTAAGTTAAATGGCGGGAATTAATTGTTTAATTTACAATATTGATGTAGAATTTCCTTTTTTTTTTGCAATCGAAGTGAATAATAGAGTTTATAATTCGTGCACAAAACCATTTTTGCCCTCGACTCAATATCAGCCATTGCGCTAAAAAACTAGGACAAAAATGACTTGTTTTGTGCACTTGTCGTAAAATCTACTATTTTTAATTCGTTTTACTAGGGATCTCAGTAACATCACTATTTTGCATGCAAAAACATGTACATATTACTTACCTTATTAAAGGCTTGCTACATATTAGTAAGGTTTTTTTCATATTAAAGCATTGTTTTCGTAATAAATGTGCAGTTTACTTGCAATGAGCTGATTCAGTTCTTGTTCTCTTATTTTTTCCCTGTTTTACTGTAAGCACAAAGAGAACATTAAAATTAATATAACATACATACATACATATAATCACGCCTTTATCCCTAATGGGGTAGGCAGAGCACAAACGACCTAAACAAAGGTCTTTCCACCACGTCTGACAAAGTTTTGAGGGTTATTTATGATAGATTTGTAGGTATATTGCTATAGTGACAGGTTGTCAGCCTGTCGCCAAAATTGCAATATAAGAAAACCCTCGGATCCCTTAGCTGGTTTTTACAGCATGCCCGGGAGGAAATGCAGCTGGCACATTCTATGTTTTTCTATCGCTCCCAGGCCAGCATTTAAGTAATTAAATTGCATTTTACTTGCAACGAGCTGATTCAGTTCTTATTTTTCCCCTGTTTTACTGTAAGTATAAAGAGAACATTAAAATTAATATTATGCCTTTTATATTAATTTATATCAAAGGATGAACCTTTGTATGTTTTACTATAGATGTTTTCCTGTTTTTATGTTCGTGTTTTGATATTTCGTATAAAAATAAACGAGTTGCTAGTAAATAATTTCCAGTAATAATACTATGCAGGGATGTTCTATCCAATTTGATTCTGGGTTACCTTTTAAAACCAGTAATTGATCCCAGGGTATTGGGTTTATTAGGATAAAGCGATGCGATTGTTTGACAATCTGTCCTACAATTTTAATAATAATTATTATCATTATCTAAAATATTTTTTAAATTTTAAGATGTACCGAAAAAATACCTTGCAGCTCCCTCTAACCTGTGAAAAATGAAGACATAACTTTATTTTAGAATTTAGAGTGAAGTCCCTAAGACCGGTAAGAATAACAAATGCTGACCTTCGAACTTCAATATGAACAGCACCCAATTATGATGATAATGATGAGTGAAGTTAAAGTTAAACAAAGCAACACTCCACAAATAAGACCTTGGAAACCTCGCCCAGTTGTTGTTAGACTGTTACGACGAGCTACTCGCGATGAAATTATTAAGTCAGCTAAATCACGCCGCAATATTACTACTCAAGATGTCGTCCCAGGCCCACCACAGAAGATCGCCATATACGAACGTCTTACTAAACGAAATCGTAGCTTATTTCGTGAAGCCGCCAATCGTATTAAGCAGTACGGTTTCAGTTACCGGTGGGTGCTCAATGGGTCTTTATACGTCCGAAAAGCAGACAAAACCCCTGCTATCCTTATTAGATCACCTGAGGACTTGGATGTCAAAGTTGGAGTGGAAAAAAGCATGGCTCCTGTTGATCCTACCGTCGGACAGTAATTACTATAATATATGTACTTTCTTTTCATCTTTATTAACGTCAACTAATTTATTTGTCAGCACATTTCTTTTTAAACAAGTTCTATGTTCTATTACTATCACCATTCATCACAAATTTTCACTCACCACACTGACACAACTTACTCAATCAATTTGGAAGGATCAGAAGTACCACCTTGTAAATGACGCAATATATATATATTTTTTATTTTATTTTATCCCTTACTAAATGGCTACTATAAATTTAGATACTGTTCAAGATATAGATAATGCTTTTTCTATAGATTGTAAGGAGTTTGATCAATTGGAATCCTGTAAATCTACTATCGATAACTTTAATTTCAAAATTTTGACACAAAATGTTCGTAGCATAGATAAAAAATTTCCGTTGTTTTTGACTGCTCTGGTTAGACTTGACACCACTTTTGATGCTATTGTCCTGACGGAGTGCTGGTTACCATGCTCCCATATGACAAGCAATATTCCAGGATTTACCGCTTTTTCAACTACAAAACACAATAATAAGTGTGGAGGCGTTTCTGTATATGTTAACCATAAATGGTCGCCTATGGTTTCGGAACCAGATTTGAGGGATGCAGAGGGCCTACTTATTGAATTCAGTGATACGATTGCTTTGATTGCTATTTATCGCTCCCCATCTTTTAATAATTTGGATAACTTCTTTGTGTCGCTTGACGGCATTCTCCAATCACAAAAGAGTAAAAAAAGTCTGCTATTGAGTGGAGATATAAACATTGACCTCATTAAGCATTGTAGCTCGGATGCTGCAGACTATTTAAATATTCTTGCGCTACATCGTATGCTTCCAACTATTACCTTGCCAACTAGACCATCCGTAGGTACGTGTGTCGACCATATCTTTGTCAGGTGCAGCTCTGATCAGATACAGGGTGTGGTTGCTCATGCGAACTTGTCTGATCATAGTATCGCTATGTGTGGCATGACTTGCTCTTATCCCACTGCTAAAAGTAATCAGAGAACAGTTTCTATTATAGACTATAATGCTGTTGTTCATGCGCTTAAAAACGTTGATTGGACGGTTATCCTGAATTCTGGGGATGTTAACTTTGCATCTGGCTTATTAAATGATCTTGTTTGCAGCTCTGTAAATCATCACACTACTACAAAGAAAATAAGCCGGACAAAACACATCATAAAACCCTGGATTACTCCTGGGGTTTTGAGATGTATGCGTCATCGTGATCGTTTGCATCTGGAGCTTAGGAACGACCCAAAGAATAAAACGAAAGAACTGGTATACAAACGTTACAGAATTTTTTGTTCAGTACTACTGTATAATTTAAAATCGTCATATGAGGGCAAGAAATTATCTGACAACAAAAAGTATCCCAGAGCATTTTGGAAAACGGTAAATCAAATTACCAAAACTACTGTGAAACGTCCGAATATAGCTTCTGAGTTGCTAACTACCTCTAAGAATGCTCGAGATTCAGTTAATCTTGTCAACAATTATTTTGCAAATGTTGGTGTTACTTTGGCAAACCAATTGCTAAATGAAATGAACACATCAGAAGAGCACATCTTAAATAGCGTAGATTTAGGGCCTCCCGCCTCTTTTTCCTTCTACATGCAGCCTACCGATGTTTATGAGGTTAAGACAATTATTGGTCAGTTAAAGCCAAACACTGCTGCTGGCATTGACGGCATAAGTACCGCTGTTGTTAAGGCCATAAAGGATATTATTGTCCCTTCGCTAACACATATTATAAATTTAAGCATTTCGTCCGGAATTTTCCCACATGATTGGAAACTGGCACTTGTAATACCCATTCATAAAAATGGCGATAAAAAGAGCCCTAACAACTATAGGCCTATATCTCTACTTGGTGCTTTTGCTAAGATCATTGAGAAGGTGATTGGTAAACGGTTAATGCGTTATCTTGAGCTGAATCGTCTCCTTGCTGATAACCAATATGGCTTTAGACAGAAAAAGTCCACAGAGGATGCAGTTTTGCATCTTGTAAATACTGTGTCGCAAGGTTTGGACAATGGTCGCAAAGTGGTCGGTGTGTTCATTGACTTGGCCAAGGCCTTTGACTCTGTTTCCATACCCATACTTCTTAAAAAGCTTGAGCATGTGGGAATTCGCGGTATCCCACTTGAATGGTTCAAAAGCTATCTTACAGATAGGCGTCAGTGTCTGAGAGTGGGAGAGCATTTAAGTGATCAATTGCCAATTAATTTTGGTGTCCCACAAGGGAGTGTCTTAGGGCCAACACTTTTCGTTATTTATGTAGATGATATTCATAGAGTATTATCAAACTACGCTACAACTATTTGTTACGCGGATGATACTGTTGTACTGTTTGAAGCTGACACTTGGAAATCTACATATCAGAAGGCAGAGCAGGGTATGAGCAGAGTAAAAACTTGGCTAAATGGTAACCTTCTCACTATGAACGCGTCTAAAACTAAATTTATTAGTTTCCATATAACTTGTGCAACTGAACCAAATATATCCACTGATATTCATATACACTCAGCATGTAACGCGCTTCAATGTTCTTGCCCGGTCATAGGAAGGGTAAGCTCAATAAAATATCTGGGGGTCACAATTGACCAAAACCTATCGTTTGAAGCTCATATTCACAATACAGCTCTCAGAATTAGGAAAATAATGCACGTGATGAAGGCTCTGAGAAGTTCTGCGGATTTTCAGGTCTTGCAAATTGTATATACTGCGCTAGTTGAATCCATCCTTAACTATTGTCTGCCTGCGTGGGGTGGAGCAGCAGCCTCGCATATGATTGTCTTAGAGCGAGCCCAAAGGGCAGTGCTCAAGGTTATGTATGGTAGGCCTTTTCGATACCCGACCATAACTTTGTACCAAGAGGCCGCTGTGCTTAGTGTCCGACAACTCTATTTCTTAAGACTTTTCTCATTTATGCATCAGAAAGTTTTGACTTCCAATGAATATAGTTTGTTGCTGAGAAGGAGGATCTTTAAAGTGAGTAATATACAAGTAAACACTTCTTTCGCGCAGCGTTCCTTTAATTACCTATCTACTTATGTCTATAACAGAATTGTCCAGAAATGTGACGTTAAAACATGCTCAGTTCGACAAGCTAGAGTGATAGTGTCTAAATATTTAAAATCTTTGAATTATGTACAGACTGAAGATCTAATCAAACCAATAATCTGATTCTAATAGAGAAAAAGAAAGAAAGTTCATTTATTAATAAATCATTATTTTGATTGTTTTCCTTTACTGTATTACATACATTTGTTCACAAATACACATTCTCACAAACACACACACACACACGCACACTCGACACACGCACACACACACACACACACGCACACTCGACACACGCACACACACACACACACACCGCACAATATTATTATTATTCTTTTAATTTAATTTTTAATTTCAATTACTTATAAGTTTATCTGTAATTGTTTTGTAATCATGCTAAATTCCTTATTTTTGTAACTTCATAACTGTATCTGTCTCATTACCTGGTTATTTTTGGCTGCCCACGATACAGGCAAGACCTAGTGTGGGAGCCACTGCTTTGCTTTACTGTTTTTGTTACGTAGTTAAGTACTGCTAAAATATATATATATATGTATGTTTTTTCACTTCTTTTAGCATGTTATATGTAACAGCACTATTTTAATAAACTATTTTGTATTTTTTTTTGTATTTTAGTTAAAGTTTCCTTTCATCAAGCACGACAAATATTGTAAAAAATCTAACCATACAATTGAAAACAAACTATTCGAAAATGAAAACTGTTTACAGAGTCAAACCCTCAATCAGTGGAGTGGTTTTGATGCCGGAGTGACTGGTGAATAAAAAATGGCGGCTTTTAGTCGAGCCAGCCCTAGGACGACGTATCGTTTGTCACTCGAAACACCTCAGGGTTTGTTGACATAGGAAAAGCATGTAACAGAAAAACACATTTATTATCTATAGAGTTTTTTTAGCATGACATTAAGAATGGCTCTCTATGCCTTTTCTAAACGTTCCAGGTGAGACTTGGTTTCTGCACCCCATTTTAAAAAGAAATTCTAACGGAAGTTAGCGTCCACTCATAATGAACTAAGAAACTAAGTCACTCAATTTCCCGCTCAGGATAAAAGCCGCGGTAGCTCAATTGGTTAGCGCATTGGGACCGTGTTCCAAGGTTTCGGATTTGAATCCTGTCCGCAGAATTTTTTTGATTTGTTTTTTTTTTTCATATTTTAAAAAGGATAGCTTGAGGCTAATATTTTATCAAGTTTACCGGCCGACGGAAGGTGGAAGATAGATACCACCTGATTATGAAACCTAATAAATTTGCAGAAAGATATTTTAATTACTTGTAGTTAAACTAATAATAGGAAGTACGGTAATCTCTTTCCACGTCAAACTTTGCAGATTCATATTTCTTTGATCTGTGTAAAAAACATGTCACAGATTATGTAACCTAGCAACTATTTCAAAAAAACTTTGTTAGTAGAGATGACTTCCAAAACTTATTCATAATTTGCATGTCAAAAGAGTGGACCTCACTACCTGCGTCTGTGTTCCCAAATGCAATCAACCCCCAACACTTCAGTAAGAGTAAACAGGCATCTTTGGGGTGAGCTAGCTACATCGTGGACTCCGTCAGTTGCTCCCAACCTAGACTGGAGTCAAGAGTAAACCCATTTCAAATTAAAAAAAAACAGTAAATATAATTATGCATTCAGGTGATTCCTGTTTCACCTAATTTGAAACACGGTTTCAGCTACTAGAATAACGTCTTTATGCATCAGTTTTTAATACTAAACCTTACGGTACGGCCAAAAGATGAAAACGGGCGCTATGCAAGGGAATTGTAAGGTGGTCTACTGCTCCTTTCTTTACTGTGGCAACCGCCTGTCGATATTCTATCTCCTGTATCAACAATAGGTGATTGGCTTACTCCAGATCGTATCAGGTCGAGTAATGAATAGGGCATGCAAGTAGAGCTTAAATTAGAATGCACTGGGAATCAAATGAGGGAATCGTGAATGAGAGAAACTGTTAAACAAGGTTAAGTAGCATAACAACATGAATCATGAATTCTTCCATTCTGGACTGGGAGCGACAGAAAAACATAGATTGTGCCAGCTGCATTTCTTCCCAGGCATGCTGTAAAAGTCAGTTAAAGGATCCGAGGGTTTCTGTATATTGCAATTTAGGCGATGGGCTGACAACCTGTCACTACAGCAATTTACATACAAATCTAATTTAAATCACCCCCAAAACTTTGTCAGACGTGGCGGAACGACCGTTGTTTAGATCGTTTACGCTCTGCCTACCCCATTTGGTATACAGGATTGATTGTATGTATGCATGCATGTATGTAAGTACAACCATGAATTGAACAACTGTTTTTTTTTTAAATTAGACAATGGGTTTGCTCTTAACTCCAGCCTAGGTCAGGAGCGACTGAGACGGAGTCGACGTTGAAGCGAGCTTTGCCAAAAGTTGCCTGTACACTCTAAAAGTGTTGGGGGTTAAGGGGCTTCCCGGTGCACGCCAGCGCCCTCATCAGTCAAAATATCATTGCTCACCGAAAACGCAATTAATCGAAAATCCGGTAGATCAGATTAAAGTATGGGTACTGAAGTGTTTTTTAAGCATTATAAATTAATAATTCAGTGTTCACTTCAGTTACAGATAGTAAAAGTGCTAAAAGTGGCCGTTTTTTGCAAATTTCCTATCTGTAACTGCAACGATCTATAAGTTGCAACTTTATGAAGTCCCAAATAACCTTTATTGCTTTAACGTCAATCTGATCTACTGGATTTTCGATTGATTTTGTTTTCAGTTAATTATGATTTTTTGACTGATGAGGGCGCCACTTAGCCCAGGGAAGCCCCTTAAGTAGAGAGTTCCACTATTTTGACGTGCGCATCATGAAAACGCTTATGAAAGCGCTTAGTCCGTATGGATGAAATCCTGCAGTGCATCTAGATGTCTGATGGAAGAAGGGAGCTGGCAAGATAAGGTTATTTTAAGGGGCTTCCCTGGGCGAAGTGGCGCCCTCATCAGTCAATAAATCATAATTCACTGAAAACACAATCAATCAAAAATACTGCGTACCTGATTTAGGTTCAAGCAATGAAGGTCATTTAGAACCTCATAGGGTTGCAAAATATAGTACGTTGTAGTTACATATATTAATGAAAACCGCTATTAAGTATTTCTTTCAAAATGAACTTATGTTTGGGTCGTGTAAATTCGTTGTTTATTTAAATCAGCACTTGAAACAGAACATAATACAATATACTAAATTACAATATACTACAACCCTCGGATCAATTAGCTGGTTTTTACAGTATGCCCAGGAGGAAATGCAGCTGGCACATTCAATGATTTTCTCTCGCTCCCAGTCTACTATCTTAAATAACCCTCAAAACTTTGTCAGACGTAGCGGAACGATCTTTGTTTGGTTCTTTTACGCTCTGCCTACCCCATTAGGGATACAGGCGTCATTATATGTATGTATGTAACTCTATTCGCGTGAGGTATTAATATTTCCCCACCAAAGGCCGACTGTATTTGTGGCTTTTGCTATCGTTGCAGTGACCCGATAAACTTCAACAATTAAACTAGACCACATCGGATTTAAGTTCGCAGGTTGCTTTAGCGAGTTTATGACTTGTGGCAAGTTTTAATCCTCTTGCTGTTTAAGATATTATTGTTTTTTGTACGGTGTTGATTGTATTCAATTGTATTAAATTTTTGAACCCAGTGAGACTAATGTCCATCACGTGTAAATTGTTTGTTATGTTGTAGTTTCTTATATCTTTCCTTGAATAGCTGTGTTTTAGTTCTCTCACAACACTTGAGTTGGCTGGAAGAGATCTCTTTGTAGAGATAAGCTCGCCTTTGCAACAATTTTTGTATTTCTTCGTTTCTGATGCAATAAAGATTAAGACTATTAACTATGAGTTGATAATTATTAAGTATTAGTAGAATCAGACCATCAAAAATAAATCTTCTAGGCTGGACTGAAAGTGCCAAAAGCTTGAATGTTCCATCTGCTGTAAAACCCAAAACTAAATACATTTACTAAAATTTACCTAAAAATCAGTAATAATATACATGATCACATTTCTCATTTAAATTACATTTATTTATTTACAAATAAAGTATCATTCAAAAAGATTGATAAATGAGTCATTAAATTAGTTTAAAAAAAAATCACTGATAAACCAATGACCAAAATAATAAAATTAAAGAACGCCATTGTTGCTGATGATGGTATAAAATAATCTATTCTTTCGTATTCTCCATACGCCTGGTAAAACAGATCCCAGAATGTCATTCTCCTATGTTCGTATCTCATTTTGGAAGCCATCGTAGTATTTATCTCTAAGTAGTGATATGCAGACATGTTGACTATTGGTTGCCATGTAACTGGTAAAATGGCATTAACTTCTGGAGTAGGATCACTGGAAACAAATAAAGAATTTAAAATGAATTTAACACTAAACAAAGAACTAAAGTAATCCCTCAGCGCGTCTTCGTGAGGCTTCAGGTGACCCCAGGTGTAGCAGTTACCTAGCACAAAGTTTGAGCATTGCTATTCAAAGGGGGAATGCTGCCAGCCTATCGGGCACGTTTCCTCATGGAGATGCGGTCTTTTTTATTTATATTTTTTTTATAATTCAGTTAGTTTTAAGTTCTTATGAATTGTATTATTTATATTTTTGAAGTTTTCTGAATAAATTAATAAAAAATAATCTAAAAGAATCTTAGTTGATCGTGCGTTTTACCATAAAGTATGTCAATAAAGAAACACTTACCGATATTTAGCAAAGTTTGTCCACATAGCAGTCATTCTGTCGATAATTAGTTGATCTTGTATTGTAGGATTTGGTAACATGTCTATATCAAACAAATACCCAATTTCGTCAGCGTGAGCTACACCAGGCAAAGTTATCTCATGTAATTTTTTTGCAAAGTTTCTAGTTCCATCATAAGCAAAGACAAATTGATAAATTTTCTCAGCTCCTGCATTAATATAACCCTCAATACTTCTTATTATAGAGTAAACGAAAGTTGTATCGTCCATGAAAGCCGTAATATGTTCTCTTACGTCATTGTTGATTTCTTCGTCACCAACATAAAACCTTCGCAGCATATTAGATAGCTTAATATGTAGTGTAAGGTTAAGGTTGAAGTTATTACTTAGATAATTCGAAAATGCTATATTTAACGAATTTATGTTTAATCCCATCCTACCGATAATGGCAAGGTATTCATCAGTAGTATAACCAGCCATTATAGCCATTCCTTTCGCTTTTGAATGATTAGAATGTAACGGATGTCTTGCTAGGAATCTTTCAACTCCGGCAAATTCGTTTTCTATGCACATGTGGAACGATACACCAATTTCCGATACAACTTGGACAACATCTAATGCATCTACTGAAGATATAAAAGATACAGCTTCACTGACGTTATGAGTATCTAAATTTAAAGCATTTGCTAAACGTAAGACCATACCCCTGTTATCACTAGCAGATACAAAAACGTTGCTAAATACTGATCCACTTTGGAGTATAGCATTATCGAAAAGTTTCTCATTTTCAGACGCAATATGCATTCCAATTGATATGGCGCCAGCGCTATTTCCAAACACTGTTACTTGGTTAGGATCACCACCAAATGATTCAATATGATTTTGAACCCATCTAAGTCCTGTGACCTGATCTTTCAATCCAGCGTTTCCAGGAATTTCAGGCGTATGTAGACACATGAATCCGTAGGGCCCAAGACGGTAGTTAATTGTTACCAATATGACATCTTCTCGAACTAGGTATTTTGGACCTAGCAGATATCTGTCTGCAAAGCCAATCGAAAAACCACCTCCGAATATGTATACCATCACAGGTAGTACATTTTGTGAGCTTGCTGAGTCTGGCACATATACATTCAACTGTAAACAGTCAATGGTTCCCACTGCTGTTAAATTGAATTCTTCAACTTGTGGACATCTCGCAGAATCCGTAAAAGCTTCAAATACTCCATTAAATGGCTCTTGTGGTATACTTTCCTAAAACATAAGTCAAAGATAAGAATATTGTTATGTAGCACTATTATTATGAAAATCAGTCGATGGATGGAATATGTGTATAATTAATACAATACAATATACTTTATTGCGAAAATACACAGAAACTACAAAATATATGAACAGAAAAGTCGTACAATTGGTGGCCTTATTGCTCTAGGAATATCTTCGAGGCCATTAGGCAGTAGGAAACAGAGGAATAAGATTAATCGATTTAGTGCAACAAAAAATAAAATGAATTAAATTTACATACTCCAATATAGGTACAACAAGTACACAAATATTAAATACTATACTTACATACAAATACAGAATAATAAACAATATATAATATAAAATACAATATATGTACATACTATGTATACAATAGATAAAGGCAATACTTTCACAAACAAATGAATAGAGAGAAGTTTACTCTAACGAAATAACAAAGCCTATCCACATTCCTGTTCATAGTGACGACAATTAATTTGTATAGAAGATTTGAATTTAAAAACATACTTGATCATCATCATAGGCTGGGATACATAGAGACTGGGATACATCTTTTCTGATGGCTGTATAAGCCAATACGAGAACGGCAGATTCTACCACACACAGGACAGGTAAACGTTACGCCGTTGAAACAGATTTACGACTTTATTAATTAGGTAGTTCCAACTTACCCCGAAAATATTGTTTTCATTTACTTTAGCAAAAGGTATTCCCAAAAACATTGTGTAATTTCCATCTTCAGCTTTAAGACCTTTAATCTGCCCTATTTGTGTTTGCACTATTAGATCGTCACTTATGGCTGCTCTCACATGCAAATTTGTGATAAACAATATTATGCAAGTAAAATAAATAAAAAACACACAACGCAACATCTTGCCGGCACATTAACACTAATTTTCATTTTTGTGATATATGGTTACTTATTTATGATAAGTAGATATAATGATTAGTAAGTATTTATCATTTTATGCCAAATTACCAGTAATTGCAATCTGATCTAGATTATAGGAATGCTGCAGGTAATTTAAAATACAGAAATAATGATCACTTCCATGCTGGACTGGGAGCGATAGAAAAACATAGAATGTGCCAGCTGCATTTCCTCCCAGGCATGCTGTAAAAGCCAGGTAAGGTAGTCAAGGGATTTTATTATTGTAATTTAGGCGATGGGCTGACAATCTGTCTAGTGACAGGTAGTCAGCAATATACACATCTATCTTACTTTCACAACTCTCAAAACTTGTCAGACGTGTCAGAATTAGAATCTATCTGACACTTTCAGACTAAAAACATTGAAACTGGACAGGAGAACTATTCTCACCAGTTTTTGATTTATGCATACATACATATAATCACGCCTTTATCCCTAATGGGGTAGGCAGAGCGAGAACGACCTAATCAAAAGTCCTTCCGCCACGTCTGACAAATATTTGAAGATTTGTACGTGTATTGCTGTAGTGACAGGTTGTCAGCCCATCGCCGAAATTGCAATGTACAGAAACCCTCGGATCCCTCAGCTGGTTTTTACAGCATGTCCGGGATAAAATGCAGCTGGCACATTCTATGTTTTTCTCACGCTCCCAGTTCAGCATGGAAGTATTGATTTATAGTCGGTGGTTTATGCGTTATCTGTCGTGTTTATCCACCGTCATATGATTATGGCGGATAATATTGATAGAAATACTAGGAAAACGTGCAAAAGCGTGTCAAAATCTAGCCGACAAAGTGTAAAAATCAAACTATAGAGTAAAAATCGCCTCGTCCTTTTTCAATTTTATTATTTTGAAAGTGACAGATAGATTTTCATTTTAGTTTTAGCCGGCTGTATCTAGAATCGAGCCCATTATGATACCATACATACATAAAATCACGCCTTTATCCCTTACGGGGTAGGCAGAGCGTTTAACGCCTCGTAAAAGGCGCTTTCGCCGCGTCTGACAAAAATTGAGGGCAATTTTAGATTGTAATGTGTATTGCCATAGTGACAGGTTGTCAGCCCATCGCCTAAATTACAATACACTGTAACCCTCGAGTCCCTTTTGCTGTCTTCTACAGCATGCCCGGGAGGAAGGGCAGCTGGAACATTCTATGTTTTTCTACCTTTCCCAGTCCAGCATGGAAGTTATGATACCAGTTAATAAAATACTACTTATACTTACTGCTCACCCAACGTAATTCAAATTAAACTTTTATATTGTAGATTTATGTAAGCCCGATGGTGTAGTGGATAGGGCCGCTGCCTCCTGAGCGGGAGGTCGTGGTTCGAATCCCACCACGTACCATTGTGTTTTTTTTTATACATATAGTCACGCCTTTATCTCTAATGGGGTAGGCAGAGCGTAAACGACCTAAACGAAGGTCGTTCCGCCACTTCTGACAAAGTTTTGAGGGTTATTTAAGATAGATTTGTAGGTATATTGCTGTAGTGATAGGTTGTCAGCCCATCGCCTAAATGACAATATACTGAAACCCTCAGATCCCTTAGCCGGTTTTTACAGCATGCCCGGGAGGAAATGCAGCTGGCACATTCTATGTTTTTCTCACGCTCCCAGTCCAGCATGGAAGAAGCACGTGCAACAATTGGGTCAAATAGGTTTAACACCTTCAATAAATGTAATGTAATGGAGAGGCACCGCAAGAAGAAGAAGAATAACACTTTATTCTTCTTGAAGGTGTTAAACCTATTTGACCCAATTGTTGCAAGTGCTTCTTCCATGCTGGACTGGGAGCGTGAGAAAAACATAGAATGTGCCAGCTGCATTTCCTCCCGGGCATGCTGTAAAAACCGGCTAAGGCCTTCAGTGGAAGGTAGTATGATAGGCAATCAGAAACCAATCTAAGGACAACCTGTCCTATTACTCTTTCCATCGACCTGTCCTACATCGTTCCATCTGTTCTCCTGGCTACGTAAGATTTTTTACATACATACAATCACGCCTTTATCCCTAATAGGGTAGGCAGAGCGTAAACGACCTAAACAAAGGTCGTTACGCCACGTCTGACAAAGTTTTAAGGGTAATTTAAGATAAATTTGTATGTTTATTGCTGTAGCGTCAGGTTGTCAGCCCATTTCCTAATTTGCAATAAACCGAAACCCTCGGATCCCTTAGCTGGTTTTTACAGCATGCCCGGGAGGAAATGCAGCTGGCATATTCTATGTTTTCAGTCGCTCCCAGGCCAGCATGTAAGTAGATTTTTATATGGTATTTTTTTTTCAAGATTTAATTTCTTCACACGCAGTTTCAAAACTAAGGCTCGTATATATGAAGCGATATTAAACTTGAGAGCAATATTAAGTATGGATTTGACAGGCCATTTTGTACTGAAATTATATTTCTGGTACAAACTTAAACTTGCTGTCACTCATGAGAGCTGATTATAAATACGGCCCTACGAGTAGGCAAGTCCCATTTAGATGGTTGACCTCTGGGAGATTGCCAGCTGTCACCTAAATTCGGTTTATAGTTTCTACAACATGATTTTGACCGAAATGCAATGCCACAATGGCAATGCCTTCATTAGTTGAGTTGCAAGCCTTCTATTTATTTCAATATTTGTGTTAATCCGCTTTTGGTCAAACGACTCAGAACTCTAAAGACAAGAAGAAGAAGAAGCTGAGGGATGATGTTATGAGATAAGATGGATAAAAACTTTTCTTCCATGCTGGACTAGGATTGAGAGAAAAACATAGAATGTGCCAGCTGCTTTTCCATGCAGCTTTTTTTGGCATGCTGTAAAAACCAGCTCAAAGTTCCGAATGTTTCAGAATATTGTAATTTAGGCGTTGGAGTTACAATCTGTCACTACAGCAATATACATACAAATCTATTTTAAATAACCCTTAAAATTTTGTCAGACGTGGCGGAACGACCTTTGTTTAGGTCGTTTACGCTCTGCCTACCCCATTAGGTACAAAGTTGTGATTACATGTATGTATGTATATGTGTTTCTAGATTTCTCCCAGTTTACAGGACATCAGCTCGCTGCTATAAAGTGAAGAGGAGAAAAACGTAGAGAAAATTGCTTTTTAATAGCTCTTCGGCGTTCTATCGCCTCGTCTAACCGACCAATCGGGCTTTTTTTCTATAAAACGTGTTCCGAGCGATTAGATTTTTCATCTACTGTTTTCTCGTTGCACTAATTTCTGTAACAATAAGATCAGGAACAAATATGTTTGTAATTTTAAAATCGGCGTCACATACTGTGCGCAAGGTTGCGCTCAACACGCTGTCAATGCTTTTTGCATTGCCTACAACTCACATGCGTCACTTTACGCTGTACGCGAGCGTACTGGCAGAGGGATCCGCTGACGTAGAGGTCATCGCTACGCGTGCGTAGAGCATAAGTAGAGAATAACGCATGTGTGTTGTACGAGCGCAGCGTTTTGAGTGCAACCTTGCGCGCAGTAAGTGACGCTTGTGTGTTGGTGCCCTTAGCATCACTACATAGTATAAAACAAAGTTGCTTTCTCTGTCCCTATATATCTATGTATGCATAAATCTTTAAAACTACGCAACGGATTTTGATGCGGTTTCTTTTAATGGATAGAGTGATTCAAGAGGAAGGTTTATATGTATAAAACATGCATAATATAGTAGGGAAACGCTGATCATTTCCGTGCGAAGCCGGGGTCGGTCGCTAGTTTAGAATAAAGTAGCTAAATAGCCAGGCAATCTGGTTTCTCAGCTTTGGTGAAGTCCTATTGAATAACTCAACTTTCTGGAAGTAGTACCGTTACCTACATAGCAGGTGTAAAGGACAGCGTCCTGCAATCTGATAGGGGTTGCTTAGTCAACGACACTGATCAACTATCAGCAGGCTTTTATTTAGGAAATGAAAAAATATGGTTACCTCGATCAGACTATTTGTATGGAAAAGCCAATATCTTTTTATACTTTCTGAAAACAAAATACCTGCTGATAGTTGTTCAGTGTCGTTGACTGAGCAACGCCTATCAGTTTGCGGGACAGTGTCCCATACACCTGGTATTATTTACAATCAATAATAAAAAAGACAATCTCTTTAATCACGTGAATCATTACTTTGAATTAGTTAGTGGTGTGAATTTATATTTTATAAATCTAAATTTCTTATCAGATACCAAAATATGTATGGTAATGTGGCTACTTTTTATTCGAAAAGATAATTATTATGTTATTCCCACGAGGAAATATAAAACCTCGGCTTACACTGGAGGGAGGATACGGCGTGCTATAAAGTTAGGTGTTTATACTTACTAAGGAATCTAAACACCACTATTTCTGATATTAATGTTAAGATGTTTGTTTCTACGCATTCCTATTATATGTATAATGTTGATTAAGTGTTATTTGATGAATAATTATTATCATACATTTAATAATTATACATTTAATAATTATCGATTGCTGAACTGGAAGCGAGATAAAAACATAGAATGTGCTAGCTGCTTTTTCTCCCTAGCAAGCTGTAAAAACCAGCTAAGAGATCCGAGTATTTCTGTTTATTGCAATTTAGGGATGGGCTGACAACCTGTCAATACAGCAATATACCTACAAATCTATCTTAAATATGCCTTAAAACTTTGTCAGACGTGGCGAAATGACCTTTGTTTAGGTCGTTTACGCTCTGCCTACTCCATTAGGGATAAAGGCGTGATTATAATGTATGTACGTAATATTAATGTTGTTTTTTTTTTACAGATTAAACTACGCCTTAGCCGGGCTGCGACCATGGTGGTGGCATGCATGCAACGTCATACTTCACGCGGCGTGCTGTGCGTTAGTCGCACGCGCGTGCGTCACTGTCGCACGTCTGCAGCGACCCTTTGCTGCTCTGGCGGCTGTGTTGTTTGCAGTCCATCCTGTGCATACTGAGGCAGTAAGTATAACACTGCACTTTCAAACTTCATATCTCATGGGCCTGTGATGTGCGTTAGTCGCTTGCGTCACTGTCGCGCGTTTACCAGCGACCCTTTGCCGCTCTATTGGCTGTATTATTCGTAATCCATCTTGTGTTTAATTTTAAATCAATTTTTGATCTAACAGTCCTGCCAATGTCTTTTAACAGAAATAGTACAGACATGTTATTCCATGCTGGCCTGGGAGCGAGAGAAAAACATCGAATGTGCCAGCTGCATTTCCTCCCGGGCATGCTGTAAAAATCAGCTAAGGGATCCGAGGATTTTAGTACATTGCAATTAAGGCAATAGGCTGACGACCTGTTACTACAGCAATATACCTGCAAATCTATCATAAATAACCCTCAAAACTTTGTCAGACGTGGCGGAACAACCTTTGTTTACGCTCTGCCTACCACATTAGGGATAAAGGCGTGATTATATATATGTAAACTAGATCTTTGACATAAAGTTTTAATTTTACTTCACAGGTCGCAGGAGTGGTGGGACGAGCGGACGTGCTCGCGTGTATATTTTTTCTATCTTCATTACTAGTTTATCATAGGTAAGTGAACAGGGGATCCGGGGATGGCATATTTTTTATATCTTCATTACTTGTTTATCATAGGTAAGTGAACAGGGGATCCGGGGATGGCATATTTTTTATATCTTCATTACTTGTTTATCATAGGTAAGTGAACAGGGGATCCGGGGATGGCATATTTTTTATATCTTCATTACTCGTTTATCGAAAGTAACTGAACAGGGGATCCGGGCCTGGCATATTTTTTATATCTTCATTTACACAACATAAACATAAAAATACTTTATTGCACGTAATAATATAACATACAACACAACAGATAACAACAAAAGACAAGTACAACATAGGCGGCCTTATTGCTAAGGTAGCAATTTCTTCCAGGCAACCTTTGGGTGAAAGAAAAATGTGTAGCGGTAAGCGGGATAGTGTAAACCTTGTCAAATAGGTATCCTAAATACATTACATTACATAATATAATACATAAACTAAGTACAAGCTACTGCATAGATATTTGTCAAAAAAACTAATACATAATTTATAATAAACTAATAAATAAACTAATGGAAGATAGGATAATGCAAACTACAATCAGAATTATTAGAAGGAAAAGACAGCAACAGAATCCACAGCACAGGATAAAAGTGAAGGAAATTACTAGTTTATCATACGTAAGTGAACAGGAGATCCGGGGCCGGTATATTTTTTATATCTTCATTACTTGTTTATCATAAGTAAGTGAACGGGGGTTCCGGAGCGTGTATATTTTTCTATTTTCTTTACTAGTTTATCATAGGTAAGTGAACAGCTTGCCCGTGTGGTCCCGGTTTAGAATAGCATCACCTCATAACTTCCTGAGGGTGTCGTAAAAGGCGACTAAGGGTTTAATCCAGGGAATGGGCAGCAGCGTTCCCTGTGAATGGAAAACTTCTACTGCGCTCACCAACCCGCCTGCCAAGCGTGGAGAGTATGGCATATACCCCTAATTTTGGGGAGGCCCATGTCCAGCAGTGGACTGTTGTAGCTGATGATGATGATGATGATGATGACGTTAACAGGCTAGAGGATCCGGGGCCGACAACTCTTTCAATTCAGCTAGAGTATACGCAGTGTAGGGGACAGCTTTGCAACTGTTGGGGGTTGCTCAGTCAAAAAAACTGATATTTTATTTACCAACAAGGTCTTTTACAAAATGATCCTGATCTTCGATCAGACAAATTAGCATTGAAAAGATTTTCTTTTTTAGATGAATGAGCAACCCCTAACATTTCGCTAGAAATTGTCCTTCACACCCTGTATTATTCACATACCGGGATGTAAGGGACAGAGTCCTGTAAACTGATAGGGGTTGCTCAGGGAACGAAACTGAACGACTATCACCAGGATTTTTTTTTTGAAAATAAAAAAAGATTTTTGTTTTCCATACAAATTGTCTGATCGAGATGGTCTTTTTGTATGGGAGGGTAATTTGTTTTTCATTCGCTGAAAGAATTTTCCGGTGAAAGTTGTTCAGATTTGTTGTTGAACAACTCCTATCAGTTTGCGGGACGCTGTACCTTACACCCGGTATTCCTTTCAAGTGAATTACATACATGAATTGCTTACTTGAAATATCACGTTCCGTTTGAAAACAGACGTTCAAAGATGTGAATTCCATTACACGCAGAAGACGAATTTGATCTGGCAACACAAAGCCACGACTCTATTACTCACAATGATAAAGCATCTGCAGAAATCGGAGCGCGAAACGTCTTCCGCTGCGGTACCACAACAGTATACAGGGTGTAGGATAAAGGGGATGACGTCTGTATAGATTTTTGTATAATCTTTAATACCAGACCTAAATTGAATAGCAGTTGCCATACTGGTCTTCTTCTCCTGTCGAGTGGGTATCGTGTATATCGACCCGATACTGGACTAGGAGCAAAAGAAAAACATAGAATGTGCCAGCTGCATTTCCTCCTGAGCATGCTGCAAAAACCACCTAAGGGATCCGAGGGTTTCAGTATATTGCAATTTAGGCGATGGGCTGACAACCTGTCACTACAGTAATATACCTACAAATATATCTTAAATAACCATCAAAACTTTGTCAGACATGGCGGAACGACTTTTGTTTAGGTTGTTTACGCTCTGCCTACCCCATTAGGGATAATAAAAATACTGGCAGTCTGTAATAATAATTAGAAATTATCCAATTAACAATTTGCAACTCACTATTAGTTTATAATATTTGCTTCCTTCAATATCTAGTACCTTTTCTGGAAGTTACATCCTGTATACAACAAGTTGGGAAAATATCTAAATCTTAAACTCTGCCTCAGATAAATCGCGTCACTTTCAAACTGATCCTGCTGAATTTTGACAAATAAATTGCCTAAAGTACAATGCAACTGATATTTTTTTAGACCTTCCACCAACAAGAAGTGCGTATGGCTAAGCATAGTGCTTGGGGCTCTCAGTATGCTGGCCAAAGAGACTGGTGTGACGATCCTTCTTATAAATCTGGCGATTGACTTCTACAGATGCTGGCCGTATGTAAAAAGGTAAGGAATTTTTATGAAGTTTTCGTTTTTTTTTCTGTAGATGGTGCTATTTTATAAGATTTCATTTGTCGGTGTTTTTATATCTCGTCTAATCTAAAATGACGCACCCCGTTATCGCACTTTACCTAATCTAATATGCACGACTACGTCAAATGCGGTTTTGGGGTGCGTCATCTTAGATTAGTCGAGGTTTATAAAATAGCGATATGATCCACGTTCTAGAACAATATCATTCCATTATACATTTATTCTTCCTTGCTGGACTGGGAGTGATAGAAAAACATAGAATTTGCCAGCTGCATCACCTCCAGAGCATGCTGTAAAAACCAGCTAATGGATTCGAGGGTTATAGTATATTACAATTTTAGGCGATGGGCTGACAACCTGTCACTAGCAATATACGTCATGATCATCTGTAATAACCCTCAAAACTTGTCAGACGTGGCGGAACGACCTTTGCTTAGGTCGTTTACGCTCTGCCTACCCCATTAGGGATAGAGGCGTGATTATATGTATGTATGTATACATTTATTTCTGAGTCTGTTGACTAATATTTATTTGATTATGTCAGTATTGTCATTATTAATATAAAAAAAATGGATTTAGATATAGTGTTACGATGATGACATCTTATACTCATTATAAAGCAAAACTGTACGAAATATTGCGCATTTTATCTACGCCAGGTACTTACAATTGTTTTTTTTTAAATACTATCGCATTACGAAGATTTATGAATAAAAACCACAAAACTCTTTCTTCTTCTTAGCGTGTCCTTTATATTTATCATTATAAACCAAATCAACTTTCAAAGCAAATCGCGAAATTTTACTTGAAAACAAAATTGTTCAAACCAAAGCAACAACCAATGAACCTTTCACTCCAGCTTAGTAATGTAATTTATTCCCTTTGAGTTCGAGTTTTGATAGAATTTATAACATCATTAATGTTGAATGGAGATTTAAAAGATAAAGGGTTGTGTACATTGATTAGCTTGGATTGTGTAATCCATCATTTCGTTTCAATAGGGATCCATTTTTGGGTAATTTTATTATTCATGAATAGGGCAGTTATTAAATTTGTATCTAGCGCTATATCAAATTTACTTTACCAAGTAATTTAGTATTATAAATTAAAGAGTAAACAACGATCATTAGACAAAATACAAAAACAAGGTTCTTGACATCGACGTCCCTACACTTTGTAAGAAATTTCTGCATGGATAATGCCGTCCCAGTATGATGCTCTTTTTAAAGGAGCAAATATCAATAGAACACCCTATGGAAAGAAGCCACTGCCTCCTATTGACAAATTTTGTAGCAAAACAACGAATAGAGATGCATTCGATACTATTGGGATAGAAGAGTCTTTTAAGTTGTTCACAATATTATGAATATTTAATGGTTTACAAGGAAAAGTCTTCTAAAAGTTGGAACATTTAGGTCTAGGACATTGTTTTGACTAATCGACAAATGGTGATGTAATAAAATATAAATATTTTCAACAGGTCGATATGTTCGCTGAAGATCGAGAAGAAGTGCACTGGCTTATCAATAAGAACCATCAAAGTGCTGGTATCCTTGGCTCTACTAGTTAGCCTAAGGCTGGCTCTCCTTCAGGGGACCTGGCCGTCTTTCTCGCCACAGGACAACCCAGCTGCGTTCCACCCCAGCTTCTTTGTAAGGTAAATCCTTTTCTCCTCGATTTCAAGATGTTTACGGCAAAAGAATACTGCGCTGGGACCAGCGTTACATTTTCGAGTAGTGTTTGATCTCATTGTATTATCTGCGTACAGAGCCGGCAATGCAACGCAAAAACGTGTCAGTTATGGATTTGGATGCTCGTATTCTATCAATGTTGCTAGGTTTTCGTAATAACATGGTGAATTTGTTACCAGGTTACGAACATTCTGCTATCTGGCAGCTTTCAACTGGTGGCTGCTGCTATGCCCTTGGACTTTGAGCCATGATTGGCAGATGGGATCAGTTCCTCTTGTCACCAGTGGCTGGGATCCTCGGAATTTGCTCACTTGTGCTGCATTTGGGGCTCTACTGTTGCTATGTTACCGATGTATTGCTGATTTAGAGGTGAGTTTTGTAACTAGCACATTTTGTAACAAAATCTGAGGGCAAGCCGTGAAAGTTCGAATTCCATTTATTATTATTTTATTTATGAGCCTGTGGTGTCCCACTGCAGGACAAAGGCCTCTCTCGCGAGCCATACGTCGCTTGATTCCTGCAGGCAAAACACACGGTTATGAAAGTCTGATTTTTTACATTTGATAAAATTATCCGTTGTTCTCAGGTTCAAAGACACACGTCAGCCGTTATTGGGATATTGTTGTTGGTGATTCCGTTTGTGCCCGCCAGCAATCTGATGGTGACCGTGGGGTTTGTCATTGCAGAAAGAGTGCTTTACATTCCAAGGTTAGTAATAATATGAAAATTATCTGTCTTTCCAGACTAATTGCTCAAGATTATATATCTTTGTAACCGAATTATCTCGTGCTCTACGCACTTTCAAAAGTAGGAATAATTCATAGTGAAGTTTGCAACTCATAAGATAAGGCGACTACAAAGTCATGATATGGCATGCATATTAGCTTTTCTTGTAATTTTCGTGATGGATGTTGCACAAAACGATATCGGTCACAGTTTATAGTATTTCCAACTTAGTTTTAGAATAAAGGTAAACAAAGTTTCATGTGGTTTTATTAAAAAACACATTTCAAAAAGAAATGATGTTGGCAAATTTCTTAAATTACTAAAACTACTATTTAATCATGTTGTTTTATCTAATAGCTAAAACTTTTTTTAGAAACAAGATCTTTGTTTAAAAGACATGAAACTTTGTTTATCCTTTATTCTAAATCTGAGTTGCAATTAGTATAGATAGATGTAATACTTACTGATGACTGGAAATATTATTTTTTGTTAATCCTGCAAGAAGTAAAACCAATTGAATGTCTTCCGTTTGGTCTCAATATTGTCCTGCTATATTCTATTCTACTTCGTAATTTATATCTGTCGTGATTTGATAATTCGAATCTTCCCGAAAATCCTAGGGATTCTTATATACGCACGGATACTTAGATAATGATGAAAACATTGTCAAATCTTACTGGAATACAGTTTTTAAAAAAAACTCGGTCTAGTAACATTTGAAGAGATCTATTTTCCAGCGCGCGCATCTACAAATCAGCGTTCGTATTTCAGTTCAAGTTATGAAACGTTACTAAAACGACGATTTTTTTCGCAAAAAAATTGTTTCTTTTTCAGTAAGATTTGACAATGATTTTACCATTGTCTAATTATCCGTGTTTTCGCAAAGTTCGAATTATCAATTCATCCAACGACATATTCACTATTTTTCGCAAATAACCTTTCTTTTTTCAGTTAGATTTGACAATAGTTTTACCATTGTTTAATTATTCGTGTTTTCGCAAAATCCATAGGATTTTCGCAAAGATTCGAATTATCAAATCATCCAACGTCATATCCACTATTTTTTGCAACAGCGTCGGCAGTGTGATCATAACAGCATACGGGGTGCAGCTGATGTGGTCCCGACCTGGTACCAAGGCATTCTTAGTGGTGGGAATAGCTGTGCTCGCAGCTAGCGGTGTAGTGAGGACGCATCGACGGAATGCTGACTGGAAAGATCGAGCGACATTGCTAAGGTATGTAACTAGTGAAGAAAATACAAAAACATAAAAATGAAAACAGCAACATAAGAATAAAAAACAAAACATAACAATACAACATTTTATTTTAGTCGAAGTGCCTTGCCCTAATCGTGTCTGGTGGAAATGTGCTTATAACGCTAGTTGCGTTTCCACGTTGGATGGCCAGCGATATATGCTGCATCAAATACGATGTGGTGCAGGGATCTTCTCCATTATTTTTTTCCTCCATAAATTAGTTGGGTATATTGTATAGGTCGTAATTTGGATTTTTTTTTGGAAACGTGGAGAAATAGAATGACTCTGCTTAGGAACATAATATTATTTTAGATTTATTTTTCAGCATTGGTCTTAGGGGTATTTGTGACATTATGAAAACACGGAATTATTTTAATTTTAGATTATGCTATAGGTAAATAGGTGGACTTTATATTATAAAAAACTTTAATATCGTTTGTAATATTTCAATCCAGCTAGATGTTTGACTGCCTAGTAAATAACAGGCTTTTAAACCAAACTTAAAACTCTATAATTCAACTCCAAACTTCAACCTTAGCTCCATTTACGCGCGAGTCTAGCACTCTATCAAAGCTCGCTAAGAAAATACGTTAAACACGACATAAAACACATTTGCAACTGCGTCTTCTCTTTACGGTCACCCTCACTAGGATTCCCTGTATCGGGTGCCATGGACATACACATAAATAACCACCAAGAACACTCAGACATTTAAACTCATCATTCAAATGTCTGCCCTGGCCGAGAATTGAACCCGGGACCCTCTGCGAAGCAGGCAGGTACACTGCCAACTAGGCTGCACGGGTCGTCAAAACTTTGACGGTACGGACTTTGACGGTACAAAGCGAAAAAAGAAATTAAAATGCGCCATTCCATATAGGTACTTCTAAATTCAGCTAGATATTGACTGCCTAGTAAATATCAGACTTTTGAACAAAACTTGAAACTATATTATTTCAGCTCCAAACTTGAACCTAACCTGCATTTACGCGTAATTCAAAAGTCTAGCACTCTATCAAAGCTCGGTAAGAAAATGCGTTAAACATCTCAACATAAAACACATTCGCAACTCCGTCTTCTCTTTACGGTCGCCACATTCTCCTAAATTACCCCCAAATGTGTTTTGTTGTTTCAGGGCGGATTTAGTGACTTTGCCGCAAAACGCTAAACTGCACTACAACTTTGCAAACTTTCTGAGGGAGACGGAACAGCAGGATAACGCTATCAAGCATTACAAAGAAGCTCTCAGGTGAGAAAGCGTTCGCCTTTACGAGAGAGATAAGGGCTCTGTGGAACTTAAGACTCGTGTTGTCTCGTGTGCATAGTTTAGCTTTATATGTGGAATGTTTAAAGTTGCGTCTAATTAACTTGCAGCTTAATAAATAAAAAAAAAGCTTTGAGTAGTTTTGCTTTAAGGGAATCCCCGGTGCACGCCAGCGCCCTTATCAGTTAAAAAAATATTACTCACTGAAAACGCAATTAATGGGAAATCCGGTAGATTAGATTGAAGTTTATGTATAAGCATTATAAATTTATAATTCAGTGCTCACTGCAGTTACAGATAGCAAAAATGCTAAAAGTGGCCGTTTTTCGCAAATGTTCTATCTGTAACTATAAAGAACTACAAGTTGCAACTTTATTAGGTTCCAAATGACCTTCATTGCTTTAACCTCTATTTGATTTCAGTGTTTTCAGTGAATTATGATTTGTGTTAGTTATGAGGGCGCCACTTAGCCCAGGGGAGCCCCTTAACGTAAAAGATATTTGATGTTAATTTTATTGACCATAGTAGAAGGTGTAAAAATATTATACCATGACAATTAGTTAGAAATGTTAGAATAAAATGAATACTGTTTTGTACTATGTATAGAATTTACAGATTAATTATAATCTTTGATTTGCATTTTACAAAAATATATGACACCATTTTACGACTACGAAGTTTATGCAACATAACAACAATTACAATTTTAACGTCAAAATATATTTATGATCACTTTGAATCTGTTTGTTAGTTTTTAGGTTTTAAAAATACAGCCCTAGTATTTTCGATACAGCAGTTTTGGTGAAGGACACCTCTCTTATAGCCTATATATCGCGGGAGCCCGGTAGTGTAGTGGATAGAGCTGCTGCCTCCTGAGCGCGGAGGTCATGGTTCGAATCCCACCACGTACCAATGTATTTTTCGGTTTTCGAATTTCATATGTATGTTTATTCGGCTCTTTTTCCGTGCTTCGGAAGGCACGTTAAGACGTTGGTTCCAGTTAATATCGTTTGATACCGTAGATATTAGTCGTCAAGCCATGTTAGAGGCAAGTGCTAAGCATTGGCGACTTGAATTCTCTGACCTAATCTAGAATTGGTTCTGGTTTCTCTTCTTGGTTGCAGAGGTCAGATGGGAGACGCTCTGTGTATAAACCAGTACCCTCGTTCAATCCCGAAGATAAGGTCCGAGCCCGTGAGATACGGGATAAGGCTAGGGAGATGATAAGCCTATATAATACAGACCCACCTCTTCAACTTTACACCATAACTCACTTTGTACCTGACATTCGCAGGTTGTGGCCGGCGTATGCAAGTGCCCACAACAACGTTGGCACTTTAGTGTCAGGAATGGAGAACGCTGAGCATCATTTCCTGCAGGCCATCAAATTCAACAAGTATCACGTCAACGCGCACTATAATCTTGGGAAACTCTACAAGTAAGTTTAATACGGGGTGTAAGGGACAGCGTCCCGCAAACTGATAGGGGTTGCTCAGTTAACGAAACTAAAGAACTAACAGCAGGATTATTTTAGGAAGTTAAAAAAAAAATGCTTCTCCATACAAATTGTCTGATCGAGGTGGTAATTTTATATAGAAAGGTCAAATTATATTTTCATCTCCTGAAAGAATTTCCTGGTGTCCGTTGTTCAGTTTCGTAGACTGGCTTAGCTGACGCTGTCCCTTACACCCGGTATTGTAGTTGTGATACTTTGTATTGTTTGTTTCATGTTGTAAAAATGTTGTAGTTATTGCTAGTAGTGTTGCATTACACTGCCAACTCGAAGCACTCACCTGTTTCTATAATTGCTCAATAGGACTACCTCTGACAGTTTTGTACTGAAATAACTATTACAGATACAGAAGCCTTTTATTATTCTGTTATTTATTAATTAACTGACCGAATTATTATATTTTTTGATCTAAATTGCTATGAATTAATATTTTGCTATTATGGTTGACAGCTTTTACTCATATTTAACAATGTATTTTTTCTTGAAAACCCAAATGAAATGAGACAGAAAATAACGTCGCATTATTTCTTGTCTATGAGTATATTTACGCATTTCATTAAATTATTCTCATTTCGTTATGCGTGTACAAATATTTGATGACATTTCTACTAAACAAAGGATTTTTCTTATCAAACGTTCTGATCTACAGGAAAAATGGGCAAACAGCTCATGCAGTGACAATGCTAGAGAAATGTGTATGGCTGCAGCCTCGCTTCATGCAGGCCCTGGTGGAATTACTTAGCCTCAGACCAGAGTCAGAGAAACAGCCTTTGCTGAAGAGACTGATAGAACTAGAGCCCCATAATTGGGAGAACCATATCTTGTATGGAGACTGGTTCAAGGCAAAAGGTAGGTTTTTTTCTTACTATTTCTTATTGACCACCGCGCAGCCTAGTTGGCAGTGTACCTGTTGCTGCAAAGGGTCCCGGGTTGGATTCCCGGCCGAGGCAGACATTTGAATGATGAGTTTGAAAGTCTGTTTCTGGATCTGGGGGTTATTTGTGGTTGTTTCTATGTATCTTGTCAGACGTGGCGGAATGATCTTAGTTTAGGTCGTTTGCGCTCTGCCTACCCCATTAGAGATAAAGGCGTGATTTTATGTATATGTATGTATGTATGTTTCTATGTATGTCCATGGCACTCCGATACACGGAATCCTAGTGGCGGCTGTGAGTGTGATCATGTGTTTGTTTTTTACTATGATTAAGTTTGAAAGACTGATTGAACTAACTTGTTCACTGGTCCCAATTAATGTAAACAAGATCTAAGTAAAATCAAACTAAACGTGTCAGTTTCCGTCTTGAGCGAACAGAAAAGGATGACTGCATAGACTTATTATAAATCTGTCACTTCAAAAATCTATGGATAGTTACGTCAAGTCGTGATGTGACTAAAACCCTTTGAAGTCTTGGAACGAGTTCTATGGGACAGGATTATAATAAGTCCATCTATACTGCCATCTTTTTCTGTTCGCTCAAGACGGAAAATGACAGGTATAGTTTGATTTTAGTTAAATCTTGTGTACACCAAATCAAGGCCTCTGTAATACTGCGGTATCCTTTGTGCCTACGTACATATAAATAATCACGCCCTCCTCCCTAATGGGGTAAGCAGAGCGTAAACGACCTAAATAAAGGTCGTTCCGCCACGAGTGACAAAGTTTTGAGGGTTATTTAAGTAGATTTGTAGGTATATTGCTGTAGTGACAGGTTGTCAGCCCATTGCCTGAATTGCAATATACAGAAACCCTCTGGTCCCTTAGCTGGTTTTGACAGCATGCCCGGGAGGCAATGCAGCTGGCGCATTCTATGTTTTTCTTACGCTCCCAGTCCAGCATGGAAGAATCCTTTGTGCTTCTTGACATTAATTTATCTTACTAAGAAATGTGAAACAGCATTGAAATATTTCAGGATTCCCGAAGTTAGCCTCGAAATTCTATTTGGAAGCAACACGGCTGAGCTTCAGGACTCGAAGTATAGAGAAGCCAGTCAGGGTTGATCTGATCTCGTTCCGATCAATAGCTCTCACTTATCGGGCGCTGGGACAGAGGTCTAGAACTTTGCAGCTGTTAACAAGGTTCGTATGATCTGTAGATTCTTAGCAAATAAAAAAAAAATGTCGCAGGATTGTGATCAAATCGGTTTTTTTATTGAAATACTAGGATTTTCATCAAAACCTGGATTTTGATCACAAATCCTTGAATAATTAAATCAAATAACCGATTTCATAATGCTTTGAGATAGGGTCATAGAAAAACATTATAACTACCTACTTGCCTGCCCTCTGCTTGAAATCCAATTTAGATGATGTATAACTAAATTTCAGAAAGCTTGTCACAATTGTATAAAATCTTGGGACCTGCGGAGATGTCTACTTTTGTGGCCTCTTTACAAAACTTTTAAGATAATTTTATTTAGATAAAAAGATACATAGATAATTTACTTAGTCACAGACTGCACAAAAAGTAATAAACAAACAATCTAATTAGGTACTAAATACAAATAGTCTTAAAAATAAATTTAAAAAGAAAAAAAAAACAATTTACAGCCGTGAACGGTTCTATCTCAGCTTTAATGTCACACAGTGACGCTGATTTTCAGATAGCACCCATAAGAAGGGAAGTGAAATACTCGTATTTAACTAATATTTTAATTTTGTTTCTCTCTAGATGGCATACATGGAGACGCGGTTGGCCTAGTGCGGCTGCGACGCACCTGTACCTTCGAGACTGGAGGCTCAAGATGGAGTTAGAAGGAAGAGTCCAAATTTATTCTAAAGCAGTCAACCCAGCGGTAACTTGTTATTGTTATCTGTATTTATTACTTTATCTCTAGTTTTTTTACATTGTTCATTTCAATCAACCGGTTTTGTTAAAAAAAAAACAACATGTCAGGATACAAATAAAAATGACACTTAAACTTATTTCAAACTAGCAGTGCCCGCGACTTCGTACGCCCGGTTTGTATGAAAAACACGCAGTGTCGAACATACTGAAAACGCCTCTCCGCGCGTAGGAGCGGGCTCTGCTAACCCGCGCGCGGAAGCGTGTTTCGAATTGTCTGATCTTTGTTTTTCAACATCAGCCATCTGTCTTCTATTTTGTCGGCCAAATAAAAACACAAGAATTCATAGTATGGAGTAGGTAATTTTGTGATATTAAAAGATAGATTTACTTCCATGCTGGACTGGGAGCGAGAGAAAAACATAGAATGTGCCAGCTGCATTTCCTCCGGGGCATGCTGTAAAGGTTCCGAGGGTTTCGGTATATTGCAATTAAGGCGATAGGCTGACAACCTGTCACTACAGCAATATACCCACAAATCTATCTTAAGTAACCCTCAAAGCTTTGTCAGACGTGGCGGAATGACCTTTGTGTAGGTCGTGTACGCTCTGCCTACCCTATTATATTATGGGATAAAAGCGTGATTATATGTATGTATTTTAAAAGATTTATTCTTCAACAGAAATCAACAACGTGTTTCGACCACTCGCAACTGGCAGTAGAAAGTAAGAAAGAAGACAAAACGTCGACTATAGAAGGACCAGTGTACAAAAACAAACGTTCAGTGCATACAAGTGTAAGCAAAGAAATCGTTAGTGCAAAAAGTGACAATAGTGAAACAAGTGAATGTGACTGCAAAAAGTGCGGGACCAAAAAACGTGATCTATCGATATCGACTCACAACAAATCAGAGATAGGATTGAAAGAAAAAAAGTGCAATTTAAGGAGAAAAGAGAAGACAGTGAAAAATGCGAACGTTATACCGAACTTAACAGGTCCGTTAGAACACATTCTTATGAAAACGTTTTAATTTAAGACAGCTTATGGTTTTGGCAAGATAATATAATAATAAACTTTTTGCTACATCCTTAAAAAGTTCCATTATGTAGTAAATTACGTTTCTCTTGTATAAATAAAATCACATCAACATCTTTGTACAGGTTACAGAAATTATCATTTTATGCTTTATTCCTTCTTATAACGGTAATAAGGATCATATTCCCTAATCATACAGCGATGTCAGGATTGCGATCAATATTAATTATGCATATGCAGGCCGATTTGAACTAAAATGACATTTCTGATATGAACTCAAATTATAATATATAAATATATTTTCGTATATTTCCTGGAAATGATCTGACTTCTGGGAGGTACCATTATTATTTTTCATTTTCTGTATTATTTGAATACAAAAGAAATACAAGATGACAAATAATTGGGTTGTGACAAGAACTACCTTTTCGAGACATTCGGTTCCAGTACTATGTGGTTTATTATTATTTTGCCAAACCAAGTGTGATACAGTGTGATTGTGAACGCTAAAGTTGTAATAAACTCACATTTGTGACTTTTAACAAGTATTTAGTAATATTATGATTTGAAAGACGCTAGTCGAAAACTGACAATATCGCAGGAATAAAATTATAAATAGTAAAAAGACGCTCAAAGAGATATTTTCATCAGCGAAAAAAAACTAGTTATCTTAATAAACCAGGAAATTGTTGTAAAAAAATATTTTTCCATTTAGTTACTCGTATTTGATTGAAAATTATGTTTTCTCATGCTTATTATTTAAAGGTTCAATAAAAAGAACCACTTATATACTCGTTATTTGCTTAAAAAATATGATATCTTATGTTGAACCTTTAAATAATAATTATTTAATGGTTCAACAAAAAAAATACATATAACTTTAGTAAAAAGTGTACTCGGTATTTATTGTATCTCATACTAATTTAACTTGATCTTAAAATATAACCACATTTTTTTGGATGCTTTATTTAATTCATTCAAGTTGATGTGGATTCCTGGTTTAAAATAATAATTACAATAACAACAGCTAATAAGAACAAAATATGCTTAAAACAAACAATATTGAATAAAAAACTGAGCTCGATGAACCTAGATAGTAAACTAATCTTAACGATTTGTAGAAAAAGAAAGCTATATTTTTGTCAAATTCTAGTTGTTTATATAGAATGAGCACAATGTTTTTACCGCTAGACTTAGATCTATTTTTGGCTAAGAAATGTGCCATTGTAGTTTGTAATAAATAAGTGCTTGGCCTCCCATTAGAAATCGGCTTGATATGTTAGACAAATACTTCTACATAATATGTTTAAAACCCGGACACATACAAGTTTATTAAGAAAATTCATTGTACCTGAATTATATTTTAATTACAATATTTTTCTCCTGAAACTGTTTGAATCATTATTTTGTAAAAAAAAAAAGCGATTTAAATCTTTGTTTGTTTTTCTAGTAGGTACTTCTGTAGGTAAATCAATAAACTTATGTTTTACCAATACGATGTCATAACTTTTTTTTGTGTATTTATTTGATATTATTTTGGTAAAAATATTGTTATAAGTAAATTCGATTTGTGTCAAAAAAGATGGTACTGAATTATCTTGAATCAAAGTGTACACAGAAAATACCGTAACTTTGCTTACAATGAAAAACAGTTTGGCTATTTGATAATAAGGTGTAAATAAAATATTTTTTAAGATTAGTCATAAAGGCACATGACAATGCTTTGAATGTACTGAAATAAAAGATTTGGAGTACTAACTGTTTTTATATTTGATCATATTTCTTTTAAGTAAATAAAATGAGAGAAATCCGTAGCCATCGTAGCCACGACTTTACTCAAACCATTTCAGAGGCCTATTAGCTGTGCTAACTCATCGGGTTATTCGACTCGAGAATCCACTCGTTAAGAAGAAGAACTGCGATAATAGCTACGGCGTAGCAAATATCTAGATGTAATTGCAATCAATCTAATTTACTAATAAATTAACAACTATCACAATCTAATAAATAAGGAGAATATAAAATAAAACTTTGTCCACTGTTTTTGATCTCCTTAAAAAACAAAACAATTTAATTATAAATTCAAAACACAGGAAGAGGCTATTACAGTTAAAACGTTCTCATCAGACAAGATCCTATTTCTTGCAACAAGAATGATGACATCATTACGCCCCTGGTGTACGTACACGGTCGCTGAATGAAGAAAAGTAAGCATATTAAATTGTACAATTTGCCGAGTTACACAAAAGGACCGCTAGATGGAGCTAAATCGCCGACTGCACGCTACAAGACTACTACATGGATGGAGCGGGGAAATTAACGAACAGGGGAGGTATTTTTAAAAGAGCTTGCATGATTTTTTACAGTTTAAAATTTGGTTCATAAAAATCTCTGACTTTTTTGAAAGATTAACGCTTTTGAGTGAACTATGGGCTAGAAGAACTACCGAAGAGCGTCCACCGATGCTAGAAGAAGATGTGGATAACCCCGAAAGAGGTGGCGAGAGGAACTACGGAATGGAGAGAAAACTATATTTTTCTACTAGTCAAATCAGCAAATTTTTATGAAATGTCAAAAACTATTTTTTGTTTAAAGATCGTGGGTTATGACGTCACTCGCCAGTGAATATTGACTATTCAAGTCAATAACTTCTATATTTTTATTTCGATTATTAAATCTAAATATGCATTATTTTTTTAAATATGAATAAGATCCTTATCTAGGTGATTGAACGAGTGTACTGGTTTTTACACAGAGCGACTGCCATCAGACCTCCACAACCCAGAAACCAGACCCAATCCTAGATTAAGCCAGAGTTTTTAAGCCGCCAATGCTTAGCACTGGTCTCTGCCATGGCTTAACGACTAATATCTACTGTATTAAACGATATTAAAATTATTGTGTGTCTTTATAAAACAGATAAATTTATCATCTATCTATTAACCGGGAGCAACGGTTTAACGTGCCTTCCGAAGCACGGAAAAAGCACCGAATAAACGTACATGGAATTTGAAAACCGAAAAACACATTAGTACGTGGTGGGATTCGAATCACGACCTCCCGCTAAAGAGGCAGCTGCCCTATCCACTACACCATCGGGCTCTTGGTAGAGCTAGAGATGTCACTGTAATATTGCAAATACCGTATTAATATAAATATAGTACCTAATAAATATAATATTATTATATCGAAGATTTAAACCGGACGAAGTAAAGATATTAATTTCTTTATTTCTCATAATTGAGCATATCTGGCACAAAACATAGTTACTAAAAAATATTATCATTATAACTTTTAGTCTTAGGTAAAGTTTTAATTCAGTCCGAAGACTGACGGTTGTATGTTTTGGTGGATAACAAAAATGTAATTTTAGTAGAAAACATGGTAGCCTGTCAAAACATACTTAATCTAGCTTAAGTCTTAGAGTAGGAGTTAGTTTTATTTAAAGGGAGCTTGGATATGTGATTTAGAAAGCCATTTCCATTAATCTCTTCAAGTATTTCCAATAAGAAAATGATTTAAGTATAATGAAATGCAAAGCTAAAAGATGCTAAGTGGGTTATGAATCATCATCTCCCTAGCTTTATCCCGTATCTCACGGGGCAGATACCTAATCTAGGTGATTAAACGAGGGTACCGGTTTTTATACAGAGCGATGGCCATCTGACCTCCGCAACCCAGAAAGGAAACCAGAACCAATCCTAGATTAAATCAGACTTTTCAAGCCGCCAATGCTTAGCACTGGCCTCTGACATGGCTTAACGACTTAAATCGACGGTATTAAACGATATTAGCCGGGACCAACGGCTTAACTTGCCTTTCAAAGCACGGATCGTGAGTATGAGCGACATATTCCTTGGCATAATCGCAAGCCAAAATAATGAACAATTTCTTCATACGTTCAAGTTTCATAACAAACTAATGAACATACAAAGAAACCGACTTTCTTATGCTTCAAAACTACATACATACATACATATAATCACGCCTTTATCCCTATTGGGGTAGGCAGAGCGTAAATGACCTAAGCAATGGTCGTTCCGCCTCGTCTGACTAAGTTTTGAGAGTTATTTAAGATAAATTTCAAGGTACATTGCTGTAGTGACAGGTTGTCAGCCCATCGCCTAAACTGCAATATACTGAAACCCTCGGATCCCATAGCTGGTTTTGACAGCATGCCCGGGAGGAAATGCAGCTGGCACATTCTATGTTTTTCTCTCGCTCCCAGTCCAGCATGGATTTCTTCTTCTTTCTTTTTTCTTGGATGGGCAATTTCTGCACACGTTAAAGTTTCATAACTAACCAATGAATAGACAAAGAAACCGACTTTCTGATGGTTCAAAAATACATACATACATATAATCACGCCTTTATCCCTAATGGGGTAGGCAGAGCATAAACAACAAAGGTCGTTCCGCCACGTCTGACAAGGTTTGAGGGTTATTCAAGATGGATTTGTACGTATATTGCTGTAGTGACAGGTTGTCAGCCCATCGCCTAAATTGCAATATACTGAAACCCTCGGATCCCATAGCTGGTTTTGACAGCATGCCTGGGAGGAAATGCAGCTGGCACATTCTATGTTTTTCTCTCGCTCCCAGTCCAGCATGGATTTCTTCTTCTTTCCTTTTTCTTGGATGGGCAATTTCTTCATACGTTAAAGTTTCATAACTAACCAATGAAAAGACAAAGAAACCGACTTTCTGATGGTTCAAAAATAAGCTCCATTAAAATGAGACCGTCGCATGCTTTGCGTCCATAAACAGAGCCCGGGGCGCAACTGTCTTCGGTGCGGCTAAGCGGATACTATTTATTAAAATAATACATACATACATACATAAAATCACGCCTTTATCCCTAACGGGGTAGGCAGAGCGTAAAACGCCTCCTAAAAGGCGCTTTCGCCACGTCTGACATAAATTGAGGGCAATTTTAGTTTGTAATGTGTATTGCTGTAGTGACAGGTTGTCAGCCCATCGCCTAAATTAAAATACACTGTAACCCTCGAATCCCTTTTGATGTCTTTTACAGCATGCCCGGGAGGAAGGGCAACATTCTATGTTTTTCTTTCTCTCCCAGTCCAGTATGGAAGAAATAATATCCGTTTTAAATACCCATTTGAAAATTGTTCGGTCAGGTAATAAGATTCATGAATATTTGTTGTTTTGTCTCTTGTGTGCACAACGATATAAATTAAAACATATAAATTACATACATACAATCAAGCCTTATTCCTAATGGTGTAGGCCGAGCGTAAACGACCCAAACAAAGGTCGTTCCGCCACGTCTGACAAAGTTTTGAGGGTTATTTATAGGATAGATTTGTCGGAATATTGCTGTAGTGATAGGATGTCAGCCCATCGCCTAAATTGCAATATACTGAACCCTCCGATCCCTTAGCTGGGTTTTACAGCATGCCCGGGAGGAAATGCAGCTAGCACATTTGTTATTAGCACAAATGTTTTTCTGTCGCTCCCAGTCCAGCATGCACATAGAAATTAGGATGTAAGTAAGTAATATTCTACCATCTGCGTCTCTTTCTGGGCATACCGAATGCGGTATATTGATTCAACGGTTACGGTCTATTTCTATGGAGATGGAAAGGATAGTATTAGACCAAAATGGAGAATATTACGTATATACATACATAAATACATAGAGTGAAATTAAGAAACTCTGGGGTTTAGGGTTAGAAAAATCGGACAATACGTAGGATATTTATTTATAATTTTATGTTTCGGATATATATGTATATATATTTAGGATGTGTATAGGTATCTATTATATATTATAAATATATATTTATTATATATAATATTAAGCATTATTTTGTATATCTTTATATCTAGTATTTATGCGTTCAAATTTGAGTTATTAAGTATATTATTTTGTCTATGTCACGGTATATAATCGTTTCATGTACCTATCTTAGTTTACCTGCAAGCATAATTGTCTCCTCTGGGTTTATCAAAGGTTGACTGGAAGAGATCCCTTAACGGGATAAGTCCGCCTTTGTGCCACTATTGTTTTAATCTTCTTGTATTTTAGTTTTAAGATTTTTAAGGTACAATAAAGAGCTTACATACATACATATAAACACGCCTTTATGGGGTAGGCAGAGCGTAGACGACGTAAACAAAGGTCGTTCCGCCACGTCTAACAAAGTTTTGAGGCTTATTTAAGATATATTTGTAGGTATATTGCTATTTATGATAGATGCTGATTTGATTTAATTTGATTTAGATTTGTAGATATATTGCTGTAGTAACAGGTCGTCAGCCTATCGCCTACATTGCAATATACAGAAACCCTCTGATCCCTTAGCTGGTTTTTGCAGCATGCTCAGAAGGAAATGCAGCTGGCACATTCTTTGTTTTTCTCTTTCTCCCAGTCCAGCATGGAAGTTTTTTATTACTTATATAGCGCGGCATAAGCCCGATCGGTGGGACTCGTCCTTTCTTTTATACTGAGAGGTAGGTAGGAATGTAGGTACCTATTGTAGATGGTAGCCTATGATAATGATTATGTTTTTAGTGATTTTAAGTAACTTATTATGAATGCATTTGTATTATTTGATTTTTGATTTTATTTTATTTAATTGTATGTTATGATTGTGACCAAAAAAAAATGAATTACTATTAAATCAAAAACGTAGTTCTAAGTTAATAATAATACTAACAAAATTGGATTATTGGAAATTGGTGTTTTCTGAGAAATAAACTCTTCTATTCTATAAGCGTTCAGTTTTTACCCGACTGCGCAACGGAAAAGAGGGTAATGTGTTTATCAGCCTATCTATGTATGTATGTATGTTTGATCCTCTGTGGCGCTCTAGAGACGAAACGCGTAGGCTGTTTTAATTATTCTTACGTCAACCAATAAGTCTTAACCACGCGAGTATCACTGTAGACATGATTATGTCAAAAAAACAATATAGCGACAAACTATAACGTGTGGGGTATCATTGAATAGGTATCACACGAAAATTAAAAAAAATCAATTTGAGTTTTGGAACATTATTCTTCGTTTCAAACAACCGCTTAAGATCTATAACGATTTAAAATTTTAAAGCTCACTCTGTATCCTGTGTACGCAATTGAGTTTTTTGAACTCTTTAAATTAACTACTTTTTTTAAATACTTGTCGGATATTATCAGATCATCCAGCCAATTGAAAGTATTGCAACTAACTATATTATCTCCAAACACACTGAAATATTAAACTAAATCCGTTTATTTGTGTTTTAAAATGTATGTTTTGTTGTTTAGTTTGTGTGTTTGTGTAACAAATGCAGAGGGGAATAAAAAGTAGACGTGTGGACGGCCTCGTTAGTATCTGACAGCGTGTTTTATACGCCACGTCAGGTTACTTCCACGATGGCTGCCTATTACACCGTGTCGTAATAGTCCTCCCACTCCAAAACTTATAGGAGTTGAAAACGATCAGACAGTATCAAACGATATCAAAAAGTGTGTAAAAATATAAACCATACATGTGGAAGGCTTCGTTAGTATCTGACAGTGTGTTTTATACGCCATGTCACGTTACTTCCACGATGGCTGCCTATTACACCGTGTCGTAATAGTCCTCCCACACCAAAACTTTTGGAGTTGAAAACGATCAGACAGTATCAAACGATATCAAAAAGTGTGTAAAAATATAAACCATACATGTGGAAGGCTTCGTTAGTATCTGACAGCGTGTTTTATACGCCACGTCACGTTACTTCCACGATGGCTGCCTATTACACCGTGTCGTAATAGTCCTCCCACACCAAAATGTATAGGAGTTGAAAACATTCAGTCAGTATCAGACAATATCAAAAAGTATGGGAAATCTTCTTCTTTGCGAGTGGATTCTCGAGTCAAACGACCCAATGAACCCTGGTGACAGAGTTTGAAAAATAAAAGCAGACTCGTGGACGGCCTCAACAGTCACTACCTACCTCTGCCCCTCTTCCAGTACATAAACACCATAGCAGTTTGTATTGGAAAAAGTTCGGTGTAGCACTGCTGAGATTCTAATCGTGCCTTATGTGTTATATTTAAACTTAAACCGAAAAGCGATGAGAAGCGACGCGGCGCGCAATTTTCACAAGCGTAATGCATTCTCGCGATTAGCTAGCTCGCTGTCACTTTCTAGACTTTGACATAAGAACAGGATAGCTAATAAACACACTTTGACTGGAATGTCAAAGTATAGTTGAACTTTATTTGCTAGGACAGCGGGCATTTAAGTAAAATTTTATGACTGGCGTGTTTATTCGTCACCACTTTGTATTTAACTATTTTTTTTTTTATTGACTAGGTATTCAAAAATGTAGTCAATATTTATTGATAGAATTTGAAACTGCAGCTTAGTATAACTAAACTATATTTAGTAATATTGGAAGTGACTTGATATTGTTAATAAATATTGTTACAATCCGGTGTAACAGCCGTCAGTCGTCAGCGGGGCAAGCGCGCACAAGATAATTTGATTACGTATGCATTAAGTGCATTTCCATTCCCCCGTCTAGAACCTGAGATCTCTTTTAAATCCAGCGATGGTTCCTATCTGGTACCTACCTACCTACGCGGGGGCTATTAGTGATGTCACGAGTCTTATTTTAGATGGAAAATATTTTCAGCAAAATATTTATGAATGTTCTTTTATTTTCTACTTTCGTTCAACCCTCACATAGACATTACATTACATTACATTAAAACCATGTCAGAGGCCTAATAGCAGTGCTACTAGGCGGTTTAAAAACTCTGACACCGGGGTTCTTCGGGTTGTTTTTCGACTCGAGAATCCACTCGCTAATAAGAAGAAGAAGAAAGACATTATTGCCCTTTCAGACTTGAAGTTTTTTTGCATGGTTTTCGTCCCAAAGCAGCAACTGAACATATCCCCGAGAAATGATACTATTTTTTCATTTGACATGATTATCGAGGTTTTTATATTTTCATTTCCAAATTCGGTGCAGCTTTTCCGATAGCAGCAAAAGAAATTGACAACACTATCGCAGCTCAATTCTTTATCTGTGTCACAGTACCTGTGTGTGGTATCTAATGATCGTTTACGTTAGTATCTTTCTATAGTGTTACTGCATTTTCTTGAATCACACATTGAACTGTATACAGTTTGATATATCTGTACTGTACAAACTTAAATATGTTTTTTTGCAGTACATTATAATCTTGAAATCTGAACGCATAAACCCCTTAAAACCAGACAAAAATATGCTGTTTATGCCATATGTGACAAACGTCTCTATACTAGATTAAGAATTCTGTGGCTTGAATAAACATACATACATACATATAATCACGCCTTTATCCCTAATGAGGTAGGCAGACCGTAAACTATCTAAACAAGGTAGTTCCGCCACGTCTGACAAAGTTTTTAGGGTTATTTAAGATAGATTTGTAGGTATATGGCTGTAGTGACAGGTTGTCAGGCCATCGCCTAATTTACAATATACTGAAAGCCTCGGATCCTTTAGCTGGTTTTTACAGCACGCCCGGGACGAAATGCAGCTGGAACATTCTATGTTTTTCTCTCGCTCCTAGGCCAGCATGGAAGAAAAAAGGCTTGAATATTATGTTGATAATATGGATATTTTCTTTATAAGCAGTGCTTATTGTGCTTTTTTTCCTATGTATTTTGTCCATTGTATGTTTATAATAGATATCTTGAAACCAATCCTACAAGATGCTTTTCTACTCCTGCATTTCCAAGTAAAGAATTGTTACGGTTGAAGCAATTTTTATAAGTATTATTCTATAAAACCGTCAACCTTAACTACTTTTATTTTAAAATTGAATAATATTCAATTGTTCTTTCCAACGCTTTCCACTTTATAACACGTGAGTTGGAAACACTGGCGTGCGTTTAACGATTCCAAAACTCGGCGTGATTTACGCGAAACAAAACAAAGTTTATGCTCTTTAGCTGTTTTTATTTGCTCCACATTTGTGAGCTAAACGCCCCAAAATTTATCGCCTTGACGCCCCTCCGAGAAAAACTTCACGCACCTACAACGTTACAAAGAACGATTGAATAACTTCACGGATCAGATTGAATAGAAAAATGTAAAGATGTAACTCGGCGAATAACAATTTGAGGCTGGCTTTGGTGTATAGGTGTAGGGGTTTTACTTGCAACTGTAGATAGTCTATCTGCTATATTATTTCACTTGAAACAAAACATAGTTTATGTTCTAACAGTTTTATTTGCTCCTCATTTTGTGAGTTAAATGCCCCGAAGTTTATCGCTTCGACGTCCCTCTTAGAAAAACTTCACGCACCTACAACATTTACAAAGTACAATTGAAGAAAGATCGAATAATCAGATTGAAAAAAACGGTTAGAGTGGAATTTTGCGAACTACATATGAAGAACTACATATGAAATATACGTATGAAGCAGATTTTTATGTTTTGGTAAATTTAGGTTAGTCTTGAAATCGTATCTCAATATTGATTTATATTCTATAATTTGAATAGGTTAGGATTGCATGTCTTTGCGTTGTAGTTGTAAATAAAACGAAGCGGCGTAAATACTAATCTCACTTTATTTCTTCGTAGAGCTTTATCTTTTTTATATATGTGATCTGAGCTTCGTTCACACATTTCCTTTTTTCAACTTGTACTGTACAAGTTTTCTTTTTGCAATTCAGAAATCTTTGAACTTCGGCATGCACGGGTGGTAGTCATATTCAAATGGTGTTTTGAGATACAGATTTAATTCCGGCAAACAAAATGAAACTTCCATGACGGCCTGGGAGCGAGAGAAAAAGATAGAATTGTTACAGCTGCATTTCCTTCCGTTCATGCTGTAAAAACCAACTCAGGGATTCGAGGGTATATTGTAATTTAGGCGATGGGCTGACAACCTGTCACTGCAGCAATAATAATCTATTTTAAATTATCCTCAAAACTTAGTCAGACGTGGCGGAACGACCTATGGTTAGGTCGTTTACGCTCTGCCTACCCCATGTGGATAAAGGCGTAATTATATGTATGAATGTACGTAAACAAAATAAACACTTGCTATCCAAGCACTGCCTTAATGAAAGTTTCAACAGTTTCGCCGAAAAAGTCAGTTTAGTCGACGAAAAAGTGGACGTTGCTAGAATCAGCATAATTTCAGCTGGAATTTGCATTTTTGATTACTAAATCGTAACGAGAGACTGGCAGGTTTTTGAAATCAACTGTCTGTTTTGTTTGAACGCTCTTTTCACTGCTACATAGAGTTTTAGAGTCACAAATCCGTCGGCAACTCATTCAAATAAAGAAAATATACGCACATGTATATTCATATCTATTTCCTCTTCACTTGTTTGACTATTTTGTTTGAAAGCATTTTTCACTGGGTACATAGAGAGTCACACACAACTCAGTCGACAAGTTTTTCAAAAGAATAAATAGTAACAACATAGCTCTAGAATTTTTAAAATGTAATAGATACATTAAAAAAAAATATTTGGCACAAACAACAAGTTTAATTTAATTAAAATATGATAATATAGGAACTATTAAAGATAAATAGGTAACATTTGAGTTCTAAAGTTGTCTTGCTAAAAAAAAATATCAGTTTCAAATAAAAACCCTTTAATAGCGTTAAATCAATGACAATAATGTGATCTTGGATCCCAGAAATACAGACCAGATATTTGGCCTGACATAATTGAATGGTTAAAATGGTATTTTTGACTATATGTTGGTTTTGTAAGTATATAGGTTGCTAGTCATATTAATTTTGGTACATAAATAAACCAGACTCACCTATTGGTAGCGTCACTTCAGCACATATTCAACAGAATGTAGGCACTAGTGTGTCATATTTTTTACACGCCTTTATTTATTTATGTTCATCTCTTCTTTCTTTGTGTTTACCTTTTGTTTTATGTGTGATGTTAATTATGCAATAAACTTTTTATTTATCTATCTATCTCAAAGCGTCCCAAAAATATTTGCGTTCAGCTCCATATTTTCTCCTATTTTCAAAAAACTTTAGAAAAACTATTTCCAGTGGCGTATCGGGCTGGCATCCTCGCATCCTCGCCATCTGCATCACAAACGCTGGGAATTTTTCCGTGGAGGCGACGAAACCGCTACATACCGAACTGCATACATTTTCATGAAGTTTTGCATTTTTGATGAGCAACAAAAAGGGCCCGTTTGTGGAAATTGCAGCTTACCCACTTTTTCCTTTGCCCGGTGGCGTTTTCGGGAAAATTGGAACGGAATTGAGTATGAGTATGATAGGAGGTATACGATAGGAGAGCAAAGTGTGATGATAGAATGAATATGAGGAACTGGACTAATGACTAGAGCTCTTGTGCAAACTTCAAACTCTTGGTTTGAAAATAACTAATGTGCGTATTTATAACCAGCTCTTGAGATAGACAGCGAGTTTAAGTTTGTATCAGAAATGTCGTTTCAGTACAAAATGGCTTGTAAAATCCATACTTAATTTTGCTCTCAGTCATGGGATCGCTTTATAAATGCAAGCCTAAGTCTGCTTTAACCTAAGCAAATAGATACGTTCAAATTACATGTAAACAATTTTTTTTTTACTATAAAGGAAATAATAGTTTGCTTTGTAATTCACATAAATTAATAAACTCAGTGTTTTGCTATTTCCTAAAATCTTACCTACTCGGTTGACTGAAACACATTTCAGTTATATGGACTCTGAAAATGTTTGCCATTGTGAAAGTTCTGAACGCCGTAATTCGCGTAGCAAACAACTTTTAGCCTCGTAATTTTCATTCGATTTCTTTCCGAGTTACAGTAACGAGAAACTCGTACAGCCGAAACGTGTACAGGAAACAAAATCAAATTATGCCGCGAATCCAAATTCCTCTTTGTTTCATTACTCTGTCACCGCTGCAATCTGTTTTGTGTGTGTTTATGCTGAGTTTTGCATAATCACGTCAAATTTGCCCTGTTTAGATATTCAGTACGTATGCGTGGAGTAAGCGCGTACTTATGTAGGCCGGTCTTGCTGAGGCATAACTTAAATTTAATAACATTTTGATATACATTTGAACAATATTTAACAATTATAATTAAACACAGTAATTCTCTATCGATATATTTTTTACTACTATTATCAGGGCTGTACCTTGTCTTTACATCAAGTCCCATCCATTGAAACATCAACGTTGAAAACTTTACATCTTTGAACTGCCCGACCTGCTGTAATTATACTAATTACTCGCTAAGTTAGGAAAAAAAATAGGGAACAGCCAAGCCTTATCTCCATTTACGACGACACAAAAATTAACAGACGAATAAAATTGCCACAAGCAAAAAGATACAAAACAAGTGAAAAATTGTGATTATAATGTGCTCTCTGTTTTGTTATTACAAAAACAAAATGCTCTACTTTGTTCTGTACGTGTTTACAATCTTAATTTCGCGAGATGACGTAAACATTTCATACAAAATTGTTTACAAGGTTTGGTTTAATGAAACAATGTGTTACGGAGAAATGTTACACAGGAACAGTTACTTTCATACTCACTTGCAAAATTTCAACTCAAATATTTTCCTGTGTATATGTTTTTTCGTTCCATGCTGGACTGGACTAGGTGATGGGCTGACAACCTGTCACTACAGTAATATAACTACAAATCTATCTTAAATAGTACTCAAAACTTGTCAGACGTGGCGGAATGACCTTTGTATAAGTCGTGTACGCTCTGCCTATCCCATTAGGGATTAAGGCGTGATTATAATTATGTACGTATATGTTTTTAAAATATCTTTTTCTACAAATGACTAGGGTGGCAACAGATCATTTCAATTGGAGGTCATCGTTTGACAGGTTTTATAATAGAAATTGAAGCTTCTGTGAATATAAATAGCAATCAAATGTGACAATTTAAAAGTAAGCGTAATTTCTTATAGAATAGTTCCTATAATATAAGCTCGTATCGTATTAAACAGTACTTGTTATTGACAGCTAAAATAAGCAGCTGAGTTCTTGACAGAAATGTCGTTTCAATACAATATGACGTGTCAAATTCATACTTAAAATTGCTCTCAATCCTGAGATCTCTTTATAAATACGAGCCTTAAAGTCTAGTCAACTAGGAAATCATTAAAAATAAGCCGTATAGTAAGCCTATAAGAATGACAAAAACAGTTGTAAATTCTTTGGCACACCTGTAATACCTTCGTAATCACCGATTCCAGGAATTAGCTGGCCAGGAGCCAAGCCCGTTGCAATTAGCCTTTGCGCTCTCACACACTGTGAATACGGAATCGTGCGGCAAAGATGAAAATACAAACAATTTAAAAAACTGGAAAAGTGTATTAAACACTCATAAATTGTAAAATGGTTCCACAATGGTACTAAGAATTTGATGACTGTAGATTTTTCAATATGTGAAATAAATAAATAAATATATAAAAAAAACATTGACTGTCATTCAATGTCTTTCATGTCAAAGAAATGTTATTAAACTGCAAGATCAAAAATATGAAACTCAATCAACTTGACTGATCATTGATAAGTAGTTTAAAAAAATGGCCGAGAACTCGAATAAATATACTTTAGTCAAGCCAAAGTCTAAAATTGCATTGCAATGTTAGAATGATACAAACATATAATCACGCCTTTATCCCTAATGGGGTAGGCAGAGCGTAAAAAACAAAGTTCGTTCCGCCACGTCTGACAACTTATTGAAGGTTATTTAAGATAGATTTTTAGGTATATTTCTGTAGTGACAAGATGTCAGCCCATCGCCAAAATTACAATATACTGAAATCCTCGAATCCCTTAGCTGGTTTTTACAGCATGCGCGGGAGGAGATGCAGCTGGCACAATCAATTATTTGTTTCTATAGAATGTGCCAGCGATAATATTTATCAGCGTTAAATTGTGTTACACTGGTGATAAGGCCGAGATAATCATCACATGAGAAACTTATGAAAATACTGACGTTACTAGAAAATATTGACGTCTAGTCGATTACATGAATCAAGTAAAAAGAACGAAAATAATAGAAGATCGAAATTATACTATTTCAAACTTAGATTTAGAATAAAAGTAAACAAAGTTTCATATCTTTTTACTCAAAAACACATTTAAAAACTAAAATATACGTGTTTGCTAATTAGTTAAATTACTAAAACTACTATTTCATTCTGTTGTCATACCAAATAGCTATAACTGATTTTGGAAACAAGATTTTCAATTAAAATACATGAATCTTTGTTTACCTTTATTGTAAAACTTCTTCCATGCTGGCCTGGGAGCGAGAGAAAAACATAGAATGTGCCAGCTGCATTTCCTCCCGGGTATGCTGTAAAAACCAGCTAAGGGATCCGAGAGTTTCAGTATATTCTAATTTAGGCGATGGGCTGACAACCTGTCACTACAGCAATATACTTACAAATCTATCTTAAATAACCCTCAAAACTTTGTCAGACGTGGCGGAACGACCTTTGTTTGGGTCGTTCACGCTCTACCTACCCCATTAGGGATAAAGGCGTGATTATATGTATGTATGTATGTAAAACTGAGTTGGAAATACTTACTATAAGTATCGAATCTTCGAAAGAGTTTCTACTCAAACTCTTTTTGTTTGTATTACGTAGGGCAAAGTCGTCACAAAATAGACCACGTCATCATCATTCGCTTGCCCTTATCTCATTTACTTGGGGTCGGCGCAGTACGTTTTCTTCTTTCATTCACCCCTGTCAGCCGTCAGTTCAATACTCACACCTGTTTAAGACATATCATCTTTCACGTAGTCACGTAGAGCCCGATGGTGTAGTGGATAGGGCCGCTGCCTCCTGAGCGGGAGGTCGTGGTTCGAACCCCACCACGTACCAATGTGTTTTTCGGTTTTCGAATTTCATATGTACGTTTATTCGGTGCTTTTTCCGTGCTTCGGAAGGCACGTTAAGCCCTTGGTCCCGGTTAATATCGTTTAATACCGTAGATATTAGTCGTTAAGCCCTTACAGAGGCCAGTGCTAAGCATTGGCGGCTTGAAAACTCTGACCTAATCTAGGATTGGGTCTGGTTTCCCTTCTGGGTTGCGGAGGTCAGATGGCAGTCGCTCTGTGTAAAAACCAGTACCCTCGTTCAATCCCCTAGATTAGGAAGCCGACCCTGTGAGATACGGGACAAGGCTAGGGAGATGATGATCTTTCACGTAGTCCATCCATCTTTTCTTTGGTCGTCCTCTCCCAAAATATTCTGTCATTTGTCCCAAAATATCCATTCACATTCAAATTCATTGCCCTATTGCCTATATGGCTTTATCTACCACATGATTTTACTTTACAAACCTGACATACGATAATAGGAATGAATCTATTGTTGTTGTGTATTCTTCTTCATAGCGACTGAGTTTTCGAGTCGAACAACAATCGTGTACTATATCTGTGTCAGTAAATAAGCTCTAGTGTCTGTTCTAGGTATTTATGAACCAAATAACAATGATAAAATATATCATTTAGTAGTTTTCATTCGATTAGTGCCCGGTGCCTGGGAGCCAATTTCATATGTACGTTTATTCGGCGCTTTTTCCGTGCTTCGGAAGGCACGTTAAGCCGTTGGTCCCGGTTAAAATCATTTAACACCGTAGATATCAGTCGTTAAGCCACATCAGAGGCCAATGCTTTGGCATTGGCGGCTTGAAAACTCTGACCTAATCTAGGATTGGGTCTGGTTTTCCTTTTGGGTTGTGGAGGTCAGATGGCAGTCGCTCTGTATAAAAACCAGTACCCTCGTTCAAAATCACCTAAATTAGGTAGCCGACCCCATCAGATACGGGATAAGGCTAGGGAGGGAGAAGTTTTCATTCGATTGGAAACAACAAAATTCTATAAATCCAATCCAGTTTAATTTAATTAGAAATCGACCCTAATAGATTTTGTATTTTCAAACGAACCCCCAGAAAAACCCCCTCCATATAAAAAACAACCAATAGGAATACCTAAATTTCCACGTCATTGATTCCAATAAAAAACTTAAGCGAATTGCCAACTGCGTTGCAATTAACCTTTCGAGTACCGTCTGCCGTTCAATACCAAATTACAGAATGGAACTGCAAAAATGCATCCGTACTTTGTTGGATTTATTACTAGGTGCCTGTAATTTGCCACTTTGTAGCCACGAAAATAATGAATGGTCTTAATTGGATAATGATAAAGTATTCTTCTTAGCGAGCGGATTCTTGAGTCGAATGACCCGATGAACCCTGGTGTCAGAGTTTTCAAACTGCTTGGTAGCATAGCTATTCGGCCTCTGACATGGTTTGAGTAACGATAGAAATATAATAGAATGATAGTGGTATCAAAGACAGCGACCGGGACCGACGGCTTAACGTGCCCTCCGAAGCACGGAATCCTTTCTCTTTTCGGACAATCAGGTGATTCAGCCTGCAATGTCCTAATCAAACTTGGGAAAACTTCACAAAGTGATAAATTGAAAAATATTTTTATTTGTGTGTTTAACTTTGTGTTTCTCCCCTGGGAATCGAACCCAGGACCTCCGGGTCGTAAGCCCATGGCTCTGACAACTACAGCACGGAGGCAGACCAATAATGATAAAGTTGTAACTTGTGTAGAGAGGGATCCATGGAATGAACGCCTAAAGGCCTAAAGTTTACATACATACATATAATCACGCCTTTATCCCTAATGGGGTAGGCAGAGCGTAAACGACCCAAACAAAGGTCGTTCCGCCACGTCTGACAAAGTTTTGAGGGTTATTCAAGATGGATTTGTAAGTATATCGCTGTAGTGACAGGTTGTCAGCCCATCACCTAAATTGCAATATACTGAAACCCTCAGATCCCTTAGCTGGTTCTTACAGCATGCCCGGGAGGAAATGCAACTGGCACATTCTATGTTTTTCTCTCGCTCCCAGTCCAGCTTGGAAGTAAAGCCTAAAGTTTATAGAATGCAATTAGCTTTAAGACCTGAACAAAGTAATTTATATGTAATAGTTGTATTCTGTTGTATGTCTCTAATAAATAAAAATAAGGTATGGCGGTAGGTTAAGCCACCTAGCTTATTAAAACCCTGCCAGTGGGCTTAATTTTAGATTCAACCTGCAAATCTGTCAGTGTCAGACTAAAAACATTGGAAGAGGACAGGAGATCTATTATCTCCGGTTTTTTATTTATAGTCGGTGGTTTTATGCGTTATCTTTAATTTTTATCCGCCGTCATATGATATGGTGGATAAAATTGTCAGAAATACAGGGAAAACGTGCAAATGCGCGTCAAAATCTAGCAAAGTATAAAATCGCCTGTCCTTTTTCAATTTTATAATTTTAAAAGTCACAGATAGTTTTTAAATTTCGTTTAAGCCTGTGGATCTAGAATGGAGCCCAGTGTCAACTAAATAACATTGGGTGAAGGGCTTCTGTGCACGCTCGCTGATTCCATTTTCCAAAGCATATCATCACATCTGAAAAACTTCTAAAGAGATTACTTAGAGAATACGATAACATTTTAATTTAATTATAATTCACACAATGCGAATAATATTTTTTTCTAACAAATAACCACGAAAACATTAAAAGAAGTTACTCAACTAATCTTTTATCTCATACATCATTCGGTGTACTATCCACAAAAAACAAACTAACGAAATACTTCCTAAAACAAACAGTCAAAGGGTGCGAAAAAAGTGGTTACTGACCCATAATAAATTATCTTGTCGTGCCTTACGAGATGGTTACACGAAAACATTTTTAAGAAAACTACAAATTTTCCCAAAATGAACCTTATTGGTGTAAGACAAAAGATGTTCCTAACCGCACAATGAAGATGGCACCTATTTGGCTGTGGCAAAAGATTTTCTCCAGAGTACCCGGTATTGGACCTTCTTGCCTTTTAATAAGAGTTACGAACGAAGTGTAGAGAAGTTATCAGTTTGTTCTACCTAAAGAATGGTCCTCTGGAAACAATTTATGTGTTTGCCTAAGTTGGAACTTTTTGGGTCATTATTTTATTTGGTCGTTTTGATAGTCGACGCGATGTCATCGGGTCCTTTATATTGAATTATTGAATGTGTTATATTGGACTTACAAACAGGATTTCTTATCACTTATCTATTTACACACATTTACAACATGAAAATTTCTTCCATGCTGGACTGGGAGCGAGAGATTCTTCCATGCTGGTCTGGGTGCGAGGGAAAAACATAGAATGTACCAGCTGAATTTTCTCCCAGGCATACTGTAAAAATCTGTTAAGGGATCCGAGGGTTTCAGTATATTGTAATTTAAACGATGGGCTGACAACCTGTCACTACAGCAATATACCAATAAATCCATCTTAAGTAACCCTCAAAAGTTTGTCAGACGTAACGGAACGAACTTTGTTTAGGTCATTTATGCTCTGTAATGTAAAGTTCTAACCTATGTATGGCGTTATAAAAACACTTTTTATGATCATAGACCAATGTTTGTTACAGTTGAAGAATCAAACACACCTACTTCTTTACTATCTATAGTTTCCCCTCCTTCCAGAAACCTTTTCTTGATTATAAAGGTCAATGGGCAAAAGTGGTCGAAGAGCCTACTATGATGAGACTTGTAGGAAATAAAATTGAATACGTGAATATGATTTGGGACAAGTATTATCAAAATCCGCCCCTGGTCTTTTTTATTGTCGTTTTAACCTAACTATCTTATCTTATCTTTGTCTCTCGAATGTTATATGTCTCCCGCTTTACTTATACCCTCCACGATCTGTCTTGTCCAGGATAACATCTTATCTATAGGATCCTTAACTCTAGGATCTATAGGATAGTAGTATTAGACAAGAGTAGGGGGAGGGGAGGGTCAAAGCAAAGCGGGAGACATATTACATTCGAGAAAGCAAAGCGGGAGACATATTACATTCGAGAAAGCAAAGCAGGAGACATATTACATTTGACAAAGCAAAGCAGGAGACATATTACATTCGAGAAAGCAAAGTGGGAGACATATTACATTCGAGAAAGCAAAGCGGGAGACATATTACATTCGAGAATGCAAAGCGGGAGACATATTACATTCGAGAAAGCAAAGTGCGAGACATATTACATTCGAGAAAGCAAAGCGGGAGACATATTACATTTGAGAGACACGCAATGTTAATATGACCGTGTCAAAATAAACATCACGCTTAACGTCAAATTATATATTTATAGTTAGGTTAAAGTTACCATAAAAAAAAACCGAGACGGATTTTGATAATACTGGTCCTGAATCTGAAGTGATTATATGTATGTTATACTAGTTTTATATTTTTTGCCCCATTCGTTAAAAAGTAAATTACTCGTAGTGAAGCCGGGCATAATCATTTCCCGTATTTTTCATGCTTGTAGGCAAAAGTTGCTTCTTCTCAACGTTTGCTACGAAAACGTGTAATTTAACGTGAAGGCTACTTTCAGACCATATATGATTGTATATGTGAAGTTCGACCACGTCATAATTTTTGTACTGACTCGTATAGAAAATCAAAACTCACTCAATACAAAATGAATCCAAAATCCGGTCTAACAGGCCCATTTGATAGTCATTAAATAAGTTAGTACTATAAAAATTTGCGATTCTTAGTTCGTTTTAGCTACAGGTAGAAAAAATGCAGTTGATGGTTATCGAAATTTTTCTTCCTGTTACTACAACGAACTGTAAATTGTTAATTTATAAGGTTCTAAATTATAATATTATCACTCAAGAGTGCGTTGGCCCGGGTTTTCGATTCCTCTCGGACAAGTACCTACATATTTGATTTATTTTATAATTTATGACATCACGATAAGGGAAACCAATATTTTTTTATCATTTTCATGTTCGGTGTCCACGTGAAATCTAAAATCTAAATGGAATTTATTCAGTTAAAGTGTTAGCTCAGCTGAGCTTTAAACTAATGGTCCTTTCATTTAACACTTTTTTTTCAAAAGAAGGTTCTATTTCCCGTTCTCCGGACTTAATTTTTCTTACCAGTTTTATTCAGCTTTCGTTTCTACGTAAGCAATTAAAATATGGAAAAGATTATGACTTTAAAAGTAGAGCAAGTATGTTTTAACATTTTCTTTTTCTCTTTATAAAGCACATAAGGTGCGTGTATGTTTTATTATACATACAAGTTTTCATAGCGTAGAGAAGTCCCTGTAAAGCGTATGGTGGTAGCTGTGTAGCAATTTGTATCAAGTTTTGATACATTTTCTTTCGTTTTCCATCTAAATGACATCTTAAAAGCTACCATACCATCCTATTTCTTTTTTAAAAATGAGTCAGATATTTTTAATTTTGAAGCTTTGTTATAAAAAAGAAACATTATTGATAATTATTTTTATTTGCATCAGACGTGAGACAGATTCAATGACGTAGCAAACTCACTTGAAAACCGCTTCCCATTTCTGATACGTGCTTTTTCTATTCCATCCAAGAGCGGTTCTCTATTCTATTAATATTTACTGGATAGAGTGGAAGCGACGCCACAGATGGCGCAATAAACGTAAAGTTAAAATAAAGTGAATGGCACGATGGGTTCCGTATAAAATATTCAATTTTAATTTCGGCCTGCGTCCGAACTGCGGAACCGGAAGTCAACTAGACTGCGGCGGAATTTTGGAACTAAAAACATGAAGACGGTAGAACCAAGATTAATTAATTTTGGTTTGCATTTTAGTACTGCAGATTCACCTAGTTTAGTGCTTATTAAAATTTTATGAGAAAACTGTACATTATGCTAAAACTATTTATGTTCAATTTAAATTGTATTTTTATTTAATCTAAAATTCTAAATAAGTTTGGGAGATATTATTATTGTTTTCCGTTACAAACTATCTTATTCTTAGTACTTAGCAAGTGAGAGAGCTCCTACGGCATGGTCACGCGAAATTTACAGCGAATACTATGTGAACGGCGAACCGTCTTATGGTTGAAACGAAAGTTTAGGAATGTGCTAACCTTTCACATGGAGCAGTAACCGGCTACTAAAACAAATGTATGAATCTGTACGGCTCATACCCCGCGGCTGAATGGCAGACGCATCCCGTAATTCACACCGGCGCCATTCGCGTTGCTCGCTCCCGGGCCCAGACTGTAACGTGAATTTCTGAATATTCCAGTTAACAAAAGTTTGTATGGAGTATAGAGAAACCGGTTCAGACCTGTACCAATACCGAACAAAGTTAGACACTTAATGTTCCCAGAATATTGCCCAGGCGGAAATTGAATCTAGAACTTAGCGACCGCCAGGGTACTTTGGAACCTAAACTTTTGAATCTAGGCACTGTATGTATGATAAATGGGCACTTTCCTGTTTATAATAATAGTAAACGGGTACACAATATGCTTTTCTTCTTCTCTTTTTTAAAATAAATGGCATATGCAGACTAGTAATTTAGCCAGTTTCAAGGCATAGGTTATATGCAGGTGAGCGTCAAAAGAATATTTAGAGGGTATTATTTATTTAACAATTTATTGCACACATGATCATACAGAGGACACAAAAATAAAAAAAAACAATAGCACAACAGCTTATCTCTAAAAAGAAATCTCTTCCGGCTGACCTACGGTAGTGAGTGTGCATAAGTGAGGCAGATAAGGCGTATACAATTCAAACCCTACTATCATAAAATACAATAAATGCATATAATTATACATAAACCTACATAAATAATAAATAAATGCATATAGTTATGAATAAATAATGTATAATGTTAATTTAATAATAAATAATTAATATAAATAGCACATAACTAGTAAACTTATAAAAATATGACAGTAACGAATTAATTTGTAAGAGAAAGATCTCTTTTACTCGTTTTTTGAATACTGTGATAGAAGGAATATCACGCACCATATGCGGGAGGGAGTTCCACAGTCGGGCTGGTATTTTGTTCGGTGTTGAAGAGGCAGTAGCTGATATAGAGTGGAAGTTGGTAAGAGCGCATCCCAAAAGCCTCAAAAACATTGGGATTCCTATACTATTCTTTCTTTCTGGTCGTTCCCTCAATGCTGAGGATCGTGACTGTATGTTAATCTTCTCCACTGGGTCCGGTTCTGTGCCAGATGTACCGCTCGCTGTATCTGGCTTCCAGTCACCTCCTTGAGTTGGTCCACCCATCTAGCTGGCGCTCTTCCTCTAGCGCGCTTCCCTTCCATTTGGCCGAGAATGATGAGCTTCTCCAGGCTATGCAATAGGGATCGCATTATGTGCCTAAAGAAACTCCGGATCCTTTCCTGGTACGTAGTCAGCAGGCGCTTGGTTACCTTCAGCTCTTCGAGGATGGATACATTGGTTCTCATAGCTGTCCAAGGAATGCGTAGCAGTAGCCTATACTATTCATGCACCAATTTTACTAAGACAACTGTTCGACGCCGGACTTTAGTGCACTTTAGTGGAGCCTATTATCGCCTTAGTACTATAATCTCTGCTTTACTACTTAAGTTTAAGTAGTCCAGCGGTATTTATATTTGTACAGACAGACATGGGTTAACTTCTAAGTTAGGCGAGTAAATACATACATACATACATATATATAATCACGCCTTTATCCCTAATGGGCTAGGCAGAGCGTAAACGACCTAAACAAACGTAAGTAAATGTAAGTGGTAAAATAGTACTTTCCTGTAATATAAAGAAAATCGACTTACTTCCATGCTGGACTGGGAGCGTGAGAAAAACATATAGTGTGCCAGCTGCATTTCCTCAAGGCATGCTGTAAAAACCAGCTAAGGGATCAGAGGGTTTCAGTATATTGCATTTTAGGCAATGGGCTGACAATCTGTCACTACAACTTTCTCTCTCTTAAATAACCCTCGAAACTTTGTCAGACGCGGCGGAACGACCTTTGTTTAGCTCATGTACGCTCTGCCTACCCCATTAGGGATAAAGGCGTGATTATATGTATTTAAAAAATCTTTTGCTTAGGGCATACTTGCTTACACTAGGAATATTGAGGTATTTCATAAGTCTCGGTATATTGAAAGAGGGTTAGCATTTTCCTCTCAGATTTCCTTAGTTTTCTCTATATATAACCGAAAAATAGTTGCTGTACCCACTAGAAATAACTTCACCGCTCACGTAATCCCAGAAAAGATAATTCATCATGAATTCCATCATTATTTGTCCAGCAATCAGTCATCAATTGAGACCATCATCAAAGCCACTTGATCCGTATTCACTCATTTGGGGGCGCAGTATCGTAATATAGAGACTGGCATTTAATCATTATGAATACTTATAAGTGTTTGGGTATACTATAATGTCTTACAAATCTATCCTCAAAACATTAGGGATAAAGGCGTGATTATAAGTATGCATGTACTTTGTTAGACGTGGCGGAACGACCTTTGGGTTTAGGTCATTTAGGTTTAACTGCCTCCGTGGTCTAGTAACTAGTGCTATGGACTCTCGATCCGGAGGTCCTGGGTTCGATTCCCAGGGGGGAAACACAAAGTTGATATTTGAGATTTTATCACTTTGTGAATTTTTCCCCAGTTTGGTTAGGAATCACTTGATTGTCCGAAAATAAAAAGATTTCGTGCTTAGGAGGGTACGTTAAACCGTCGGTCCCAGTTGCTCTTTTTGATAGTGGTCGGTACTCAAACCATGTCAGAGGCCTGATAGTTGTGTTACTAGGCGGTTTAAAAACTCTAACATCAGGGTTCATCGGGTCCATAGGCTCGATACCCACTCGACAGAAGAAGAAGAAGGTCGTTAACGCTCTGCCTACCCCATTAGGGATAAAGGTGTGATTATATAAGCTGGGTGCAAGGGACAGCGTCCCGCAAACTAATAATACCTTTTTCAGTAAATGAAAAAAGAAAATGGCTTTTCCATACCAAATGTCCACCTCGATCAGACGATTTGTATGGCTAAGCCAATTTTTATTTTTACTTCTTTGAATAAATTTCCTGATGAAGTTGTTCAGTGTCGTTGACTGAGCAATCCCTATCAGTTTGCGGTCCCTTATACCCCGTAAAATGTTGGGTTAGAATAGCTGAGCACCATCCCATTCTATATCGCAAGTGTTGTAAAAGCCGTTCTAGATAAAGGGAATTCTTCTTCTTCTGTCGAGTGGGTATCGAATCTATAGACTCGATGAACCTTGGTGTCAGAGTTTTTAAACCGCCTAGTAGCACAACTATCAGGCCTCTGACATGGTTTTGTGTAACGACCACTATCAAAGACAGCGACCGGAACCGACGGCTTAACGTGCCTTCCGAAGCCTGAAATTTTTTCTTTTCTGACAATCAGGTGATTCAGCCTGCAATGTCCTACCCAAACTAGGGAAAATTTCACAAAGTGATAAATTCTCAAATATCAACTTTGTGTTTTCCCCCTGGGAATCGAACCCAGGACCTCCGGATCGGGAGTCCATGGCACTAGCCACTAGACCACGGAGGCAGTTGAAAAGGGAATGGAAAGTAGCGTTCACTGTGAATCTTATTCCTCGCACACCCCTCGCCAATCCACCTGCCAAGCGTGGTATAACGACAATCTTCCTCTGATCTTGGAACAGATCTAGCAGTGTGATTGTGGCTCTGAGCATAAATTTATTATTGTTTCATTTGTATTGTTAACAAATGGTCTTAAAAACTGCACCAAGAGAAAGCTTCGTTCACCCTGAGTAGTATAGTCAACTTTTAGTTTATTAAAATATATATCTGTTTCCCATCGGAAAACTCATGAAGCCGCGAAAAAAACTGCGGCGCAAAACGCTTGTATTGTTATAATTTTTACACAATTTTAAAAGTTACAACATATATGATACATATATATAATCACGCTTTTATTCCTAATGGGGTAAGCAGAGCGTAAACGACCTAAATAAAGGTCACAGGACAAAGTTTTGAGGGTTATTTAGGAGAGATTTGTAGGTATATTGCTGAAGTGACAGGTTGTCAGCCCATCGCCTAAATTGCAATATACTTCTTCTTCTGTCGAGTCGGTATCGAGTCTATCGACCCGATGAACCGTGGTGTCAGAGTTTTAAAACCGCCTAGTAGCACAACTATTAGGCCTCTGACATGGTTTTGAGTAACGACCACTATCAAAGACACTGACCGGGACCGACGGCTGCAATATATTGAATCCGTTCGATCCCTTAGCTGGTTTTTACAGCATGCCTTGGAGGAAATGAAGCTAGCACATTCTATGTTTTTCTTTTCAGTCCAGCGTGGAAGAATAAATGAAATAATGATATATGGTATGATATGTACAAATATGATAGTAATTGAATTAGACCAATTCAAGTTCAAAGTTCACAAAATAATTATCCCCTTGATAAGTTCCAAATCCTCAACGACGGTCATCGAAGGTTTAAATAAGTAATGGGATAACATTACCACCACTTGATTCACATTAGGGCAAATCGTCAGGGCCGCTCAAGCACGAACTACAATTATTGTGGGCTTCAGAACGTAGACCATATAACCTTAAAGGACGCAGCAGTGAATACTCGCAGAATTTTCTCTATCAACACAATTTACTAAGGGCAGCAACACACAGGCGTCACTTACTGCGCGCAAGGTAGCGCTCAACACGCTGTCAATGTTTTTTACATTGCCTACAACACACAACGAAACGTTTTCAAAACACACTCAAGGCCCAGTCGAATTAACTATTTTTCTATATTTTTTATGGAACAACAAAAAATCATAATTACCTTTAGTAGACAGGCAATCATTTGTCCGCCATGTCACCTGATGGGAACTCACCTACTAATTTTAGTTTTGATGTAATATAGTAAATAGTATACAAAGTGCAATCGATATTCATTTTATGATAACTTCATTTTATTTTGTTTGATTGATGTGATGTCATATTAATTTGAATCATAGTTTGCGTTCTAATTAACAAAATAACATTTCACTAGAGTTTAAAATGTTTTCGTATAGTAGTAGCTCAAATATTTTTTTATTAATAAATCATATTTCCTTTTCTTTTAAAATGCAGTTTATTAACTCTTCTACAAATTTAAGTTGCTGAACAGAACGTAAGTTGCGTCTCGTAAGTTTCCTGTCTATGACTCGTGGACACAGTTTCCACTAAGTGTCGTTTGAGTCCCAAATGACCGAAGGATTTGTATTTTAATGGCTCTTACAAGACCGGATAGTTTGGGCGATTTATTTGAATTGGGGTTTAAAATCTAATGAATTTTAAGGACATCGATTTGGGCTCAGCTTGCGGCTAAATATGATAGAGCAGTAGCAATTATCTTGTTATTTTGTGCATGTACCTAAAACAGCTTTCGTTTTGTGCTGTGATTGTAGGTTTGCAATCACTGTTGTAATAGTTAAAAAAAATATATCTTTACACCGTTTTACATCTAAAATAATCAACATAAAAAATATTTCCGTAAAAACTGTATGTATATATTAGATATTAATTTTAAATCATCATCATCTCCCTAGCCTTCACAAATGTTACATCCATATTTTTATGCCATAAAAATTGCGTAAATAGTTTTCATTTTTACGCCAGCCTACATAGAAAGTAAATCTTCTTATAGGTTTTTTTTTAGGATTTTTAGCAATCACAATGCTATTTTATTGTAATAGGATTATTTGATCATAAAAGAAAACTATACAAATGAGATTACTGATCTTTAATAACAAAGTAACATAAATAAAATGATTGTTACTGGCACCAAATCTTCCTACTGAAACAAATTTTTACTCACAGGTTTTTTTAATTTAAAATGAAATGGGTTACTTTGCGCAGGAGCTAGCTAGGTTTTATAAAAATAATCGTTCAGTATGTTCTGACTAAATTCAAACTGATTAAATCGTAATACAATATTATTAATGTTAGATGATTAGATGTTGTTTCAGATACTAAAAATATGTTGCTTCACACACTCTGTCTTGCTAATGAAAAGTACCCAAAAACCGTAATCAGGAAATGAGATTTAAATTCATAAATTCCATCAAGAGTATTGAAATTTGGCAATAAATCAGAAATTGATCCTGCGTTAACGAGCAGAGCGCAAAACATTCGTGAAATTTCGCGTCCCGTTAGATATCCCATCGGAATCACAATTAATAGCGCCACGGGAATTGCAAACTGTTTCATTTTGAACGTTATCATTGTTGCTGATAACTGCCTCCGCGGTTCAGTGGTTTGAACCTTGGACTCTAGATCTGGAGGTCCCGGGTTTGATTCACGGCTGTTGCAAAAACATTGTGCAATAGCGCGATTCAGTAGATATCCCATCGGAATCACAATTAATAGCGTCACGGGGGTTGCAAAACATTGGTGATAACTGCCTCCGCGGTGGAGTGGTTTGTGCCTTAAGATCTCTATCTGAAGATCTTGGGTTCAATTCTAAACCGGCTGCCTCCGTCCAGTGGTCGCCTTAAGCTCCTAGTTTCCGGCGGATAACAATGACTTTTGATTGTTGTTCTATTTTGATTAGAATTTGTAGCTGCTTACCTGATCCTCCAAAGTAAGATGATCCATGGTATCCAATATTCATGTGCATAGTTAGTGTTGCATCTGAATTGATTGAAGCTTGTCCGTATCAGACATTTGATGGAATGTAGGAAATTACTTATCACTGTCTTTTGACAGTAAATTATTATTGGAAACACAGATTGAAAGATGGAATATGGAATATAAATAAATATGGAATATAATTTGTACCTAGGGGATCCCCGGTCCACACTAGCGCCCTCATCAGTAAAAAAATCATTACTCACTGAATATATATCGAAAATCCGGTTCTTCTTCTTCTGGTGTCAGAGTTTTTAAACCGCCTAGTAGCACAACTATCAGGCCTCTGACATGGTTTGAGTAACGACCACTATCAAAGACTGCGACCGGGACCGACGGCTTAACGTGCCGTCCGAGGCACGAAATCTTTGTCTTTTTCGGACAATCAGGTGATTCAACCTGCAATGTCCTAACCAAACTGGGGAAAAATTCACAAAGTGATAAATTCTCAAATATCAACTTTGTGATTCCCTCCTGGGAATCGAACCCAGGACCTACGGATCAGGAGTCCATGGCACTAGCCAGCAAAAAACTAGTTAGCAAAAGTGCTAATAGAGGCCGTTTTTCGGAATTCTTTTATCTGTAACTACAATGAACTATAAGTTGCAACTTTACGAGGATCTTAATGACCGTCATTACTTTAACCTAAATCTGATTTACTGGATTCTCGAATGATTGTGTTTTCAGTAAATTATGATTTTTTGAATGATGAGGGCGCTACTTAGCCCAGGGGAGCCTCTTGAGACTTCAAGAATAATTTATGATATCTAGCTAGAAATTATTTTTGAACTCGCATATTGAACCTGACGTTCAACTACATAAATACATATATAACCTTTATCCCTAATGGAATAGCAAGAGCGTAAATGACCTAAACAAGGGTCGTTCCGCTACGTCTGACAAAGTTTGTAAGGTTATTTAAGATTTTTAAGATTTGTAAGTATATTGCTGTAGTGACAGGTTGTCAGCCTATCGCCTAAATTACAATATAATGAAACCCTAAGACCTAGCTGGGTTTTACAGCAGCCGTATTGATAAACAGCACTTGAGATTGGAAGCTAGTTTGAGTTCGTATCAGAATTGTGCAATGTGGCCAAAATCAAATCAAATTCATACTTAATGTTGTTCTCTACCTTGAGAACGTCTTATAAATACGAGCCATAAAGTCGTAGAAGTAGAATAATTAACAACACTCAAATACAAAACCTTCATCCTAACAAATTTATTGCTGTAGTGCCGAAAAGGTTTAACACATTTACTGCTTCACTGGAAACGATATTTTATAATAATCAAATTGTAATAAACACGTGTATAATTTTTTGGCTCTATATTTTATATCTTTTATGTTTTTTTTTAATCAAAAATACGTAGCACTTGATCTATTAATTTGACTATTAATCAAATCCCGGACTTTGACAAAATACTATGTTTATGATCAAAACTCGGACTTTGACAAAATCCTACAATGTTCTCTGGATTATGACCAGTATTTTGTCAAAGTCCGGGTTTTGATCATTGTCTTAGTTAATTGATCATAAAACCGATTTCATCATAATTCTGTGACATATTGATATATCCAATACATATGATCTAAGGTAAAAATATTGAACACTCGTCAAAATAACATTATAGGCAGGTAGTATTTTATAAAAAATATTGGTTACTATCATTAGCAAACAACGTAAGTTTTATTTGCTTTAATTTTTTTTCTGTATTCTATTTAGTTATTCTTTTTAATTCCCAACACAAGATAAAGACATAATCGTCGACATACTTGTCAGATACTTACTATCATGATTTGAATTACTTAAAAGGTGACACTTGACTAAAGTTTCAACCAACACCGAAAACTTTCCTCACGCAGCAGACGTGTTAAAATAAGTCTTTAAGACTTCTTAACACCCCGACTCCCACAATTTACTAAACTTAACACCAAAACTTTAAAACTATGCAAATTGGACCCTATTTGATTAATACTACAAAGCCGGGGTTTAAACAATTTATTTGGGTTTTCACTTAAGTAGACCTATGACTTAGTTAAGACCCCGCGGACGTGAAGTTTATAATTTAAGACGAATTTAGTTTGTTTACGTTTCACATACGAATTTATGTTCTTATTATACATACATACATATGATTACGCCTAATGGGGTAGGCAGAGCGTAAACGACCTAAACAAAGGTCGTTTCGCTACGTCTGACAAAGTTTTGAGGGTTATTCTACGATAGATTTGTAGGTTCTTATTATCATTATAGTTTGTCATGTTTATAACTTACGATATGACATTGTATTGTTATTACTTCACATACTAACCCCAAGATTCAAGATGAAAACCACCTGAAATAAATTGTCAGGTGAATTTGTGTTCTTCCATGCTGGCCTGGGATTGAGAGAAAAAGATAGAATGTGCCAGCAGCATTTCCTCCCGGGCATGCTGTAAAAACCAGCTAAGGGATCGGGGGGTTTCAGTATATTGTAATTTAGGCGATGGGCTAACAACCTGTCATTACAGCAATATACCTACAAATCTATCTTAAATAACCCTCAAAACTTTATCAGACTTGGCGAAACGACCTGTGTTTAAGTCGTTTACGCTCTACCTACCCCATTAGGGATGAAGGCGTGATTATATGTATGTATGTCAATTTGTGCATAATGTACTTTGTGCGCGCGATACTATTAATATATACTTACTACTGGTAATTTTCTTTTTACTCATTAGTTTTATAATAATAATAATCATGGTTATTGGGCATACCTAATAGTTAAATAATGTAAGTATTGTTTCCAAGAAACAGGAATTCTCAAAACATGTAAATTCAGTTTACTCGTATTTGCATATACCAACCGCTGCAAATTCTTGTTATCTGTTATCTCAACCTTATTATGAAAATCTTCTGGCTACTAGCGACTGCAGACCACTCCAGCTTTCCCGGGATAACCTTCCCCCCGGGATACCAGCAGCATATGAATTCATAATAAATTGAATGTTGAGCTTCGTGGGAGCCAACCGCTGAATTTATTCACAAATATAATGGACAAAAGCGTCAAAGATGTTTAGGTTTCCTGGAAGTGCTTTTGTTTGCATGTTCATATTTTGAGGATGAAATCTACGTGAAGCAGTTGAACTTAAGGTAAAATTTACATCACAGGCTTGCCTATTGATGTGCCTGGCTGAATGATCTTAAATTTATTTCAACTTACCAGAAATGATTCTTACTAACAGGTTCGAGACCCAAACAACTAGGTTTCGTCGTAATGGAAAACCTAGAGCCATTATAGTTTAAAAGGCAGTGATATTCCAGAAATTCAGTCTATCTTATTCTCATTTGAATAGAGTCAAACAAAGATAATTCTTGGTGCAGCAAAAAGTAAACAATCCTTGTGATTTATACCTACTTATAATAATTATTATTTTTGCATTCAGATGACCGTCCAAGATATAAATTGCGATGTAACCTCTTTTATCTTACACAATATTCTACCCATTGACCAGATTAAAGTAGCCCAAATATTTCACAACCCATAGACATAAAACATCCTATCACTAAATAACGAATTCAACGTTTCGACTCTTTACGAAAGTGTCTTAACATTTCGAATATCACACACGGCGGGCGGTGTTGTGTCATTTTTAGTCTCCATGAAGAAGACTCTCGTAAAGAGTCGAAACGTTCAGGTTTAACATCTCCGTTAAACAAACAAGTGAGTAGTCGTTGATTTATCAGTATAAAAACATCCGTGTGACTTGCAACCCGCATGGCTCATCCAGTACGATCCCACACTATATCCAGAGACAGGTATAACGCAATACGGAATCGTTGCAATATGGTGGTAAGGGACGCTCAAAGACGCCATATTCTTATCAATGTTGAAAACGGTGACCCATCTAAAGTATGGAGATTTCTTGGTACACTGGGCGTTGGTCGTAAAGCACGTAATGATTCCATACCTAAGGATATTAATCTTGACTCTCTTAATAATCATTTTTCCTCTACTTCATCTCTTGACGCTAATACTAAGTCAAATACTTTGCACAATCTTTCATCACTACCATTGCCCAACTTTCCATCTTTCAGTTTCTGTCAATTCTCTGATTGTGGTGTTAAGAAGAGCATATTGTCTGTTTCCTCGAATGCTGTTGGCAGTGACTGCATAAGTCGTAATATGATCATTCCTATCCTAGATATTGTCACTCCTGTCATTACCAAAATCCTTAACCGTTCCATATCCTCTGGTGTCTTCCCCTCTGCGTGGAAAGAAGCTCAGATTATTCCTCTCCCTAAGAAGGCTAAGCCTTCATCCTTCTCCGATTATCGTCCTATCTCAATCCTCCCTTTCCTTTCCAAAGTCCTTGAGCGCCTTGTCCACCGCCAGCTGAACCATTTTCTTGATTCTCACAATCTCCTTAACCCGTTTCAGTCTGGTTTCCGCTCTGGTCATAGTACGACTTCTGCTCTTGTCAAAATCTCTGATGACATTCGTTGGGGAATGGATAATCAGCAGCTTACGGTGCTAGCCTTGCTAGATTTTAGCAATGCTTTTAATACTGTGGATTTTGACATCTTGGTGGGGCTGCTGCGTTCTCTTAACATATCTCCACAGACTATTGACTGGTTTCAGAGTTATCTCTGCGGTCGCAAGCAGCGCATCAAAGTTGAAGATTCCTTCTCCACTTGGTGTGATACTTCTGCAGGTGTGCCGCAGGGTGGCGTCTTGTCCCCTCTTCTTTTCACAATTTTCATTAACTCGATATCTTTTTCTCTTACTTCGTCTTACCACTTATATGCAGACGATCTTCAAATTTATTCACAAGCTTCAATGCCTGAGCTTTCCGAAGCTGTTCGCAAAGTGAACACTGATTTGGCTCGTGTCTCTGATTGGAGTCGCACTCATGGACTCAGGGTTAATCCCACGAAAACTCAGGTTATAATTATAGGCAGTCCTGGTTTTATTTCGAGAATTGACTTTGCACAGCTTCCTTCAGTAGTATTCGACGGAGTTCAGATCCCATATAGCGATACAGTGAAAAACCTTGGTGTAATTTTTGACAAAACACTCTCTTGGAAACAACAGGTTGCTGAGGACAGCAGAAAGGTGTTTGCTTCATTTTATTCTTTGAAGAGGCTTCGTAGTCTTTTGCCGACTAATACTAAAATTGCTCTTGCCCAAGCCTTGCTTTTACCTATCCTTGATTATGCTGATATCTCTTATCCCGATCTGACAGAAGAGTTGCTCAATAAACTGGAGCGATTGCAGAATGTCTGCATTCGTTTCATATTTGGCCTAAGAAAATATGATCATGTCTCAGCCTACAGAACTAAACTCAAATGGCTTCCCATTCGCCTTCGTAGAGATTACCATCTTTTATCTTTTCTTTATTCTATTCTCTTCAATCCTATGTCTCCGCCTTATCTTAAAGAAAGATTCCCTTTCCACTCTGTTACTCTTAATCGCACACTTCGCCCTTCGCGCTACCTCTCTCTTACTATCCCATCTCATTCTACCAATTTTTACTCTAATTCGTTTACAGTTCGTGCAGTAAGGCTTTGGAATCTATTGCCTGCGTCTGTAAGACAAGCTTCTACATTAGATTCTTTTAAAAAACACCTTATAGCTCACTATCTTTCTCTACCTTAACCGCTTGCACTTGCGTATTTCCCGGAATAATTTGGTTGTAACATTTTCTTTCATTAGTATTATATATATTTATATATGTATTATAGTATTTATGTATTTCTATGTAGGTATAAGTAATTTATATGTATGACTATTTATTGTTATTAATTATATAAATACACCTAAGTAGCTTATTTACTTACCTATACAATATATTGCCTAAAATGTATACCAGCCCACTAGTTCAACTTTTTATTTTCCTGTACCCTAAGGTTGCCTGGAAGAAATTGCTGCATAGCAATAAGGCCGCCTATTTGTACTACTATTTGTTTCATTTAATTTAATTTTCACTTGTGTCTTTTCTGTGCAATAAAGTATATTCTTATCTTATCTTATCTTATATCCGTCTAACCAACACATTACTAACGAGGAAACAATGGACGGAGATATTATCCGCAAAATTAGTGCCCCATTTAGGTCCCTTATCAAAAACTCTCCGTTTCGTACCCCTAATGTACTTGCTCTTACGATACATTACGAGGTGCTCATAACGTTCATTTACACAGGAAAATATCTTGTTTATGTTGTTAGTAGTTTAGGTTTTTAGAGGAAAAGGATATTTTAATATTTTTAGGAGTCACTGCTGCTATATATATATATATACTATGCTATATATATACTATGCTATATATATATATACGGGGTAGGAAGAGCGTCAAAGACCTAAAACAAGGTCGTTTTACCACGTCTAACAATTTTTGGTAGATGTATTTGTATATGACAAGTTGTCAGCCCATCGCCTAAATTACTACAATAGTTATACGGTAACCCTCGAATTCCTAGTTATTATAGCATTTTTGGAGATAAAGCTGGCACATTCTATAGTTTTTGTAGTTAGTTTCGTAGTAAAGTTTCGTTTTTTTAGCTATATAAAAAAGAAAAATTTCTTATTTTGAGGAGTCACTGCTGCTAATACATATCCCTAACGGGGTTGACAGAGCGTTAAAGACCCAATATATGGTCGTTTCGCCATGTGTGACAAGCTTTGATAGATATTATGTATATTGCTATAGGGACAGGTTGTCAGCCCGTCGCCTATATTAGTACAACAGTGATTATACTGTAAAACCCTCGAATTCCTGGTTTTTAAAGCATTTTTGGAGATAAAACTGGCAAATTCCATATTTTTCTTTCTCTATTATCTATTATATCTTTCCGTTCCGTAGTTACCCCTAATGTACTTGCTCTTACGATACATTACGAGGTGCTCATAACGTTCATTTACACAGGAGAATATCTTGTTTATGTTGTAAGTAGTTCAGGTTTTTAGAGGAAAAGGAAATTTTCACATTTTGAGGAGTCACTGCTGGTAATATCTCTAACGGGGTAGACAGAGCGTTAAAGACCCAAACAATCGTTTCGCCACGTCTGGCAAGCATTGGTAGATATATTGGCAGGTTGTCAGCCCATCGCCTAAATTACTACAATAATTATACTGTAACCCTCGAATTCCTGGTTTTTAAAGCATTTTTGGAGATAAAGCTGGTAAAACCCATATTTTTCTTTCTCTGTTATATATTATATCTTTCCGTTCCATAGTTACCCCTGATGTATTTGCTTTTACGATACATTACGGAGTGCTCATAACGTTCATTTACACAGAAAAATATCTTGTTAATGTTGTTATAAGTTAAAATTTTCACATTTTGAGGAATCACTACTGCTAATATATATACGTATATATCCCTAACGGGGTATACAGAGGGTTAAAGACCCAAACAAAGATCGTTTCGCCACGTCTGACAAACTTTGATAGATATTATGTATAATGCTATAGGGACAGGTTGTCAGCCCATCGTCTAAATTACTACAGCAATTATACTCTAACAATTTTGTGCTGTAACCCTCGAATTCCTGGTTTTTATAGCATTTTTGGAGGTACAGCTGGCACATTCTATATTTTTCTTTGTTTATTATCTCTTATAATATCTTTCCCTTCCGTAGTTACCCCTGATGTACTTTCTCTTACGATACGTTACGAAGTTAGGAAAAAAGGTAATTTACATGGGAGGATATTTACTTTCTGTTGTAGCTCTGGTCTATAAAAAAATATAAAAAACACATTTCTACATTTTAGGATTGACTGATTTTGCTTCTATTAAAATCTCCATTTGTGGTCTAATACTTAATAATAGGCTGGCTGGGGTTAAGATCGGTGCTAACTATAAAAAAATGCACTTTTTAAAATTGGTTTGAGTTTTGTTAAGATAAGGCACCTAATTAACTGGCATATAACAATTTCTATGGCCATTGGAGAGTACGTGATGTCTCTAATAGTGGTCTGTTATTAAAAACGTATGAAGAAATACCTATAGCTTTCCCTTACCACTTATTGTACCTTAGTATAAGGATATACATACATATAATCACGCCATTATCCCTGATAGGGTAGGCACAGCGTAAACGACCTAAACAAAAGTCGCTCCGCCACGTCTGACAAAGTTTTGAGGGCTATTTAAGATAGATTTGTAGGTATATTGCTGTAGTGACAGGTTGTCAGCCCATCGTCTAAACTACAATATACTGAAAACCTCGGATCCCTTAGCTGGTTTTTACAGCATGCCCGGGAGGATAAGCAGCCGGCAAATTCTATGTTTTACTCTCGCTTCCAGGCCTTCATGGTATAATCTCACTACAAGGCCAGCATGGAAGAACGTGCTGTCTCTATAGTGGTCTGCCGTTAAACAGTATTAAGACTTGCCTATAACTTTCGTTACCGCTTATTGTACCTTAGCATAAGGATATCCTATCTATTTAATGACTTTAAACATTAAAACGTATCGCGCAAAGTCTACACCGCAGTTATGTGAGTCCATAAATAAGGGTCGCATCACACTTACACTCGTGCGTGTAAAATATGCGCGCCGCGTCATTTCGCGCCCTTTCAGACGGTGTCTTAATGCCGCCTTGACAAATGATGGGGGCAAATGAAAGGGCATTAAGTAAAGCTTTACTTTTGGAATTCGATTGTGTGAAAATTTAAGTGAGTAGCGTATGAGTTCTCAAGTAACCATATACTTTTTTATATTAGTAAGATACAGTGGAAAGAAGAGTGGATAGTAATAAACTTACACTTTCTAAGTATATTCTATGTTTCCTGATTACGCTTGCTATGGTCTAAATTTGTAGTAGGTATTCCTCTTCTACGTAAACGCAAAACATTATTCAATTCAATTCAATACTTTATTTATAAAATAATAATTTTACACGTCACATGATGCAATAAACTTATAACATTATTACAAAATTTGTTTTATAATTAGTTATGTCATGTCATTTAAAAAAAAAAAAATCGCCTACGAGGTTAGTTTATTGTTGAATACGAGTCTACGATCCTTATTCGTAGCAATACGCTACGACCTTCATTCTTATTTCGTAGTCTTGTGCTACGTACGCCGCAGGATACATTATTGTTTTTTTTTAATAGCCTGTGATGTCCCACTGCAGGGCAAAGGCCTCCCCTTTCTCCCATCCACATGTCGCGATTATGAGGCATATTTACCCAGTCTTTGTAAATTTTTTTCAATTTATTTAGAAAACTTACAATTATTTAATAACAATATCAAAAGAAATAACATGTTTTTTTACAGACCTAGAGTTTCCTTAATTATAAAATAACATTAAAGTTTACAATCTTGAGTTAATTTTTTAAATTCTGATTGCAAAATATACAGGGATAAACTCTATGTGACTGAAAAACTGAAATTAACCATTCTTGTCATTATTTATCATAAGTTTAGAATTTTTTGTGGTTGTTGTACGTAATGAAATTTTGATAATACTTACTTTTAGGTGTATCTTTTTTGTTTTGGACAATATCCTATACCCATCCACAGACGGATTTTTCGGACTGGAGTAAAATTTTCGCTGATTTATTACCTGATTGAACATTAAACAGCCACACGTGACCACACTTGACGTACCTAGTGGACGTTGTATGATTCTAATAACCTAAATTATACATACATACATACACATTATCACGCCTGTATCCCTTACGGGGTAGGCAGAGCGATTAACGCCTCGTCAAAGGCGCTTTCGCCACGTCTGACTAAAATTGAGGGCAATTTTAGATTGTAATATGTATTGCTTTAGTGAGAGGTTGTCAGCCCATCGCCTAAATTACAATACACTGTAACCCTCGAGTCCCTTTTGCTGACTTTAACAGCATGCCCGGGAGGAAGGCCAGCTGGAACATTCTATGTTTTTCTATCTCTCCCAGTCCAGCATGGAAGGAACTTATTCCTTATTCTTATTCCTTGATTTATTTATTTATTTACTTATTTATTTACTGTTTATTGTACACAAGTAACATGAGAAAGACAATACACAAGGAATACCGACACAACAGGTACAGCTTATTTCTACTAAGAAATTTCTTCCAGATGACCTACGGAAGTAAGACTTAAAATGAGAGGCAAATTAGGCGTGCACAAATAAAGCATAATATAAAAATAATACCAGATAATTATAAATTACATAAATAACTAATTATATAAATACTTAAAATCATAATAACTATATAAACATGAATATATATAAATACATATATATAACTAATACTATACGGAAAGTGAAAGGTAATGCTCTTTTACTCTCTTCCTAAAGACAGCGACAGAAGAACTATCACGGACCGTGTACGGCAGTGAATTCCATAACCTGGCCGCATTGACAGTGAAAGAATAAGAGTAAAAATCTGTGTGGTGGTGAGGAATAGACAGTAGTGATTTAACAATAGGACGACATGGTTTGTCCTGGGAACGCGAGAAATTGAAACGTTCACGAAGATAATTGGGAGAGCAAGGGTTTGAAAGAATGTTATAGAGTAAACAGAGAATGTGAGTGTTCCGGCGGAAGCGGATTGGGAGCCACTTGAGCTGTTTGCGAAACTGGGAAACATGATCGTACTTTCGTAGACCGTACACGAAACGTATGCAAAGGTTTTGAAGGCGCTCAAGCTTGTTTAGTAGCTCCTCTGTGGCATCTAAGTAACAAGAATCAGCGTAATCCAGAATAGGAAAGAGGAGAGATTGTACCAAAGAGATTTTAGTTTTCAGGGGCAAGAAACTTTGAAGACGTTTAAGGGAGTGAAAGGAAAAATAGAGCTTTCTACTGATTGTGTTAACGTGAGTTACCAAAGACAAATTAGCATCGAAAATTACCCCCAGATTCTTAGCCGTACTAGTATAAGCAATGGGAGTGCCGTTGTAGATAACAGCCGGGAGGCTGTTACTATCCAGTTGCTGACACATATATCTGCTACCCATGATCAAGACCTGTGATTTTTTAGGATTGACCAAGAGACCAAAAGAGGTAGCCCAAGTATTAATTTTAACCAAATCTAAGTTTAAGTCAGCTACTGCATTATCAATGTCAGCAGCCTTGAAATGTCGATAAAGTTGTAAGTCGTCAGCGTAGAGATGGAAGCTAGAGGAAATAACCGAAGTGACGGTGTTAATAAATACTGAGAAAAGAAGAGGAGAAAGCACGCCACCCTGTGGAACTCCCGCAACGAGATCACACCAATCAGAGAAAGCCTCATCAGAGCGGACCCTCTGCGAGCGACCACGAAGGTAAGATTCGTACCAAGCTATAACTGAAGAGGAGATGTTAAGAGAACGAAGAACGGAAAGAAGAATGTCAAAATCTACGGAATTAAAAGCGCTACTAAAATCAAGCAATGTAAGGATGGTCAAAGATTTATTTTCCATAGCAAACCGGATATCATCAGTGACTTTTATCAAAGCCGTTACAGTGCTATGACCAGGCCGAAAACCTGACTGAAAAGGTGATAGTAGATTATTTGACGAAATATAGTCAGCAAGCTGCTTGTGGACGATGTGTTCTAGGACTTTGGATAGAAAAGGGAGAATGGATATAGGTCTAAAATCGGAAAAGGATGAAGGATTGGAAGTTTTTGGAAGAGGAATAATGTTTGCACGTTTCCATGCAGAAGGGAAAGAACTCGACACCATGGAGAAATTGAAAATATGTGTAAGAATAGGCAAGAGTTCGGGAAGGATCAAGGAAATCATACGGGAACATAGGTTGTCATCGCCCACAGCAGTTGAAGAGATGGCCAGTATATGTTTCTTAACATCCCCTTCAGATACGGGACCAAAGTTAAAAGAACAGCATGAAGGTAATGTTTGGCAAGAAAGATTAAAAATAGTGTGAGATTTAATTCTGTCCTCAGTAGTAACAGGTGGAAGAGAGAAGTGCTTATTCAAATCGTTTAAGTTAAGGCCAACTTCGGAAGAAGTTAAAGAATTGCCAATACCTAGTGTTTTTAGGAAACTCCAAACTTGTACGGGATCACAGGCCTCAATTGAGCTGTGTATGTGGCGTCTTCTGGCATCTCTACACATTCGACTACAACGATTTCTTAAATATTTATAACGAGATAAGTTTTGGTCTGTTGGACATCGCCTATACCGCTTTTTAGCACGATCACGTTTGCCCATCATGTCCTTGATGTCTTGAGTGAGCCAAGGAGTTGGAACGCTCTTAATTTTAATCTTCTTAACCGGAGCGTGAGAGTCAAATAACGTTAAAATGCTTAAGTTAAGAATACGAACTTTATCGTCAATCCGATCCGCAGCTATAAGAAAATTCCAGTCAATCTTGGAAGCATCTCGCCTCAACGACTCCAAGTTAATGCCCCTGAAGCTACGTAAAAAACGGAATTTGGGTTTACGCCGAGGGGGTCGAATTTTGTAAGAGACGTAGAGCAGATCATGATGTGAGAAGTTAGCCGGAAACTGACCGTGCGTAGCGACCAGGTCAGGTGAAGAAGAAATGATTAAATCAAGAAGAGATGGAGGGTTATTCGGGGAATGATGTGTGGTAGTGAGTGGAAGAATATGGAGATTGACCGAAGACAAGAGTGACTGCAATTTATGAGTACGGTAGTCATCTTTTACCAGGCAGGTATTGAAGTCACCCATTAACAGCGTGTGATCATATTCTGGACAGTGTGTGCACAGTAGATTTTCCAGTGAATCAAAGTAGTTAATATGGCAATTAGGACTATACAACACTGCAAGAAGTATCTTTTTATGATGTAAAGTGACTTCAATAAAAAGGTGTTCTGCTGACTTCGAATAAGAACTCGGCGATGCACTAACTACCTTGTACACGATATCGCCACGTAGGTAGATGGCTACACCGCCGCATCCCTTGTCGGTTCGGTCGTTCCGAATGAGTTTATATCCTGGAAGAGGAAATTGGGTGGAGGGCAGAGAAGGCTTGAGATGTGATTCGGAAATAAGAATGGCGTCAATAGAAGTATTGCTAAAAGCTGCCAAAAGATCGGGATAATGGCCAGAAACACTCTGTGCGTTAATATGCACGACATTAAAATTATTAATAAATTTAGAAAAAACATATTTCAACTGATCATGAGTCGAATGGAAGGAATCACTGTCACTACTAGCACTCAGATAACTATCTGAAGAAGAAGAGCAAGAGAGGAAACTGTCATTCATGTGGGGCATAATATCCATATTGTATATATACAATAAATAAATAATAATAATAAATAATATTAATAATAATAATTCCTTCCATGCTGGACTGGGAGTGAAAGAAAAACATAGAATGTGCCAGCTGCATTTCCTCCCGGGCATGCTGTAAGATCCAGCTAAGGGATCCGAGGGTTCAGTATATTGCAATTTAGGCGATGGGCTGACAACCTGTCACTACCGCAATATACCTTTAAATCTATCATAAATAACACTCAAAACTTTGTCAGACGTGGCAGAACGACCTTTGTTCAGGTCGTTTACGCTCTGCCTACCCCATTAGGGATAAAGGCGTGATTATATGTATGTATGTATAAATAATATAATAACAGTAATTACGTATAAATAACAACTAATACACTGGACAAATACTATAGGTAATATAAATATAACACAATACTAAAATATTAAATAAAATACCTAAAATAAAATTAATTGCACGGCAAAGATGACACTTAGCCTAATAAGCCAGCCAGCACTTGCCGCGGTAAGGTGAAAAAATAATAATTAACGCGAACAAAATTACTAATGAACGTAAACAATCACAAACCAAGATACAAGGCTAGATGAGACACAACATAACAAATTAAACAATAAAGTATTATTAATAATTAATTAAATTAATATATCTTATCTATCAATCTATATTTTGATTTTATTTTCTGGTTCATCTGTTTATGATACCAATGGTAGCGGTGCAACTCTCGGCGCGACGCCGTCAAGCGCGTAATGCCTCAACATTCTGTATTCGACCTGACGACGCTAGGACAGCGCCATTTGCAGTATGAAAATAAAATGCGATGATTATTCATTGAACGCTCTTATTTACTTATCTCAGGAAATATACATTTGTTTGCTTTTACTTTAACATAAGCATAAATGTAGTGAACTTTTCTGTTCAAAGTATACTATTGGGCGTTTTTCCAAAATACGGCACGGCGACGGTGTTGTCACGATGCCGTGGCTCTGTTTTTCCATTAGACGGCACGACAACGACCCAGTAACTTTCCGATAACGTCCACCTAGTTCCAATTTGTGTTCCACACACACGCGCATGCTTCGTACCACTTCCAAGCTCATGCAGTTTGGCAGGCCGGCGACGTTACCGGTGGGAATCAATGCCGTGCTGGCAAGTGGAAAAACGTGTCATATAATTTCATTGATTTTCATTGATTATCTCTTCCACGGTACCGTCGACAAATCCAAACCATCGCCGTTCCCGCTGCCGTGCCGTCTAGACATTAAACGCCCATTATATAAGTATTAAGTAGTCTTTTGACAAAGGAAACAATTGCAATTGAAAATATATATAATACTAAAAAATATATGATAAAAGTTGAGCTTGAAATTTACCGCAAGAATATATAGTTTAGACGCAATTAGCAGGATGGAATACTGACTAACTCCTAACCAGTCAGACGTGGCGAAAGCGCTTTTACGAGGCGTTTTACGCTCTGCCTACCCCGTAAGGGATAAAGATGGGATATTATCTATGTATGTATGTAACTTCTAACCTAAGTTCGAATGGCATTGATTTTTGTTTATAAATCCAGTTTGCATAATTTGTTGACATAAAAACCAAAACTAAATTACATACATACATATAATCACGCCTTTATCCCTAGTGGGGTAGGCAGAGCGTAAACGACCCAAACAAAGGTCGTTTCGCCACGTCTGACAAAGCTTTGAGGGTTATTTAAGATAGAAATGAAGGTATATTGCTTAGTGACAGGTTGTCAGCCCATCGCCTAAATTACAATGTACTGAAACCCTAGGAACCCTTAGCTGGTCTTAACAGCATGCACGGGAGGAGATGCAGCTGGCACATTCTATGTTTTTCTCTCGCTCCCAGGCCAGCATGGAAGAAACTAAATTAAATTGGCGGACAAATGATTGACCATCAAATAAATTACCACCATTTAAAAAAAAAAAAAAAGACGTAATAGATTGATCATCTGAGAAAGAAAATTGCGGAGACTATTAACACAAACTTAAGTCCTAGACCTATCAATATCTATCCAGTGTAAGTTGGTAATTACGTACTTTTTCCATTAAGCTTCTTTCCAACAAACTTATATTAGAACATTAGTACCCTTCCTCAATAACAAATCGTTTCTTAGAAACATAATACTCAGTCTATTTACACGACAGCCGACTAAAAACAGTGCAATATTTCTGGGGTCATCATCATCTCCCTAGCCTTATCCTGTATCTCACGGGGTCGGTTTCCTAATCTAGGGGATTGAACGAGGGTACTGGTTTTTACACAGAGCGACTGTCCATTTTGTGTAAAATCCGGGAGTAAAAAAACTGCAGGCCATATTTTAGGGTCGTGATTATAAAACAATCAAAACAAATATAATTTAGAACATCTGATGAAATGTACCTAAGATTTTCCATTCACCAACCAGGTAAAACTCATAAGGCTCATATTTATAACGCGATCTCAAGATTGAGAGCAATATTAAGTACGGATTTGACAGGTCAAATTGTACTGAAATGACATTTCTGATACGAGCTCAAAGTAGCTATTAATCTCAAGTGCGAAATATAATTACGGGCCTTACAGTCTCCAAGGAACATAGGTCGTAATTTTACTAAAACTTTTTTGCACGCACAGTTCTATTTTATTTCTGAAAGTATTAGAAATATCAAATCAAAAATTCGACCGCTGACAGGATTTGAACCCGCGTCTTTTAAAACCTGGCCTAACTAACCACTAAGCTATAGCAGCCATGTCCCGAGCGACGAATTAGTGATCTGCTATTTATTACTCGTCATAAGTGGACGCTAGCGACATCTACCGTATTAAATAACAACTATTCTTTTACAACTAGTTCTCTTTGCAGAAGGAATTCAAGTCAATTAATGATACTAATGCAGTTATTATATTTTTTCTTATAGTTTTTTGCACTCACAGTGCTGTTTTATTTATTTATGAACATAATATTGGACCGGTATTCCAAAGACGCGGGTTCAAATCCCGTCAGCGGTCGATTATTTTTTTTAAATTTCTAATATAGGTTAAAATATCTACAATAAATTGGTCCTCCCATACAAGTTAACTCGAGCCGCTGCCACCATTTGTATGAGAGGGCCTATTTTTTTTTCGTATTTTGCCCTATGTTCTTCGGGGAAAGTTGTTCAGTTTCATGGGTAGAATCACACCATAAAAAATATGGCTAGTTTTTGTAATTGTCTTTATTTTATGAGTCTTTACACTTGTTTAATATAAAAGAAAGAAAATAATTAATTTGACTCGGGCAGGACTCGAACCTGCATCTCTGGTAAGCCGGTCCATCACTCTACCAAATGAGCCACCGAAACGGTAGTGGGAGTGCGAATTCATCATAGTCTTTCTTATTTATACCTGTTTATTTTACTTGTTGATGAATTAGTCCAATGATGCATTAAGATTCATTGAAAAAATAGATCTGGGAGCGAGTGAAAAACCTAGAATGTGCCAGCTTCATTTCCTCCCGGGCTGACAACCTGTCACTACAATATACCTGAAAATCTATCTTATATAACCCTTAAAACTCCTTTGCTTAGGTCGTTTACGCTCTGCCTACCCTATTAGGGATAAAGGCGTGACTATATGTATGTATGTATGTATGTATGTACATACTTATCCCTAAAGGCGTGATTTTAAGTATGTACATACATACATACATATAGTCACGCCTTTATCCCTAATGGGGTAGGCAGAGCGTAAACGACCTAAACAGAGGTCATTCAGCCACGTCTGACAAAGTTTTGAGGGTTATTTAAGATAGATTTGTAGATATATTGCTGTAGTGACAGGTTGTCAGCCCATCGCCTAAATTGCAATAAACTGAAACCCTCGGATCCCTTAGCTGATTTTTACAGCATGCCCGGGAGGAAATGCAGCTGGCACATTCTATGTTTTTCTCTCGCTCCCAGTCCAGCACGGAAGCCAAGTATGTATGTTGAAAAAAAGTCTTATACACAATATTTTGTCCCGTAAAATGTTTTTTTATGGATGTAGTTGTAGGCCTATAGTTTGATTCTAAATCAAACAGAGCAATTGTATACAAACTTTCTCTAAATAAAAAAAATATTTTATCCACGATATTATTATGTTAACAATTTATTTTAATTTAAAGCATTTTTGTTTGCGTGTATAGCCTCACCTACATGATTTATATTATGAGATTTATGAGCACATGAAATCTTTCTCAATTTATTTTTTGGATAATAATAAAAAATATTTATATTACGATACGAGCTTCATCAAAGTTTTATCAAAGAAAATTGTGATGTATTATAAGATTTTAAGCAATAAATATTTTATACAACAAAATTGATTTCACAAAAGGTACCTATTTCTTCTTTAAATTAATAATGTATTATGAATTAGTAATTTACTACCAAACTATACGTATTATTACTGTTTCTGTAATGAAATCAGGCTATTTTTAAATAAAATATTGTAAACAATACCACTTGAAGTACTTTTAAGTCGAATAAAAAAAATCATTACACAGATATTTTGAGTCAAAATGAAAATTTTAAACAGGAATTCTAAGTATAAATTAGTAATTTTATAAAGTAAACCTATTCGACAACACAAACTAGACTACTCGCATTTACATTCACACCCCTTGCTCCCGGCTCTTGTAAATGCGTCGAAAATTTCAACTTATCCACGCCTCTAGCACCATACGAATAAGGTTCAAAACACCTCGCCTCTGACACGATCTGTGAATATTGAATGAAGTTTGTCGTACTGTAAATTTCACATTCCGTTTGTATTTCTCGAGTGAAGTCGCTACGTCCGTCATACATAGGCTGGCTGCAGGCTAGCGACTTTTTATTCCATGCTGGACTGGGAGCGAGAGAAAAACGTAGAATATGTCAGCTGCATTTCCTTCCGGGCATGCTGTAAAAACCAGCTAAAGGATCCGGTTTCGAAATATTGCAATTTAGGCGATGGGTTGACAACCTGTCACTATAGCAATATACCTACAATTCTATCTTTAATAACCCTCAACATTTTGTTAGACTTGGCGGAACGTCCTTTTTTTAGGTCGTTACGCTCTGCCTACCCCATTAGGGATAAAGGCATGATTATATGTATGTATGTAAGTAGCGACTTTTAATCGACTTACTGACTCGATCTTACTGACTTGACGCGAAATCGCACAATGTGTGTTCATGATTGGTAGTAAAGTTATAACTGAAAGAAATATTTAACAGATAGTAATGGAAATCTTAGACCAAATATGCAAATAATATTGCATATTAATATAGTCAAATCTTTTGATAGACTAATATACCGTTTTAATTCAAAATTAATGTTTAATAGTTTTACATATTTGAAACACAGGAACTAATCTAGTTATCCGCCTAGAAGGGAATGAAATTACAGTTTATATTTCATTTTTAAAAATGGTGGTCGCTCGTGTGTTATGAGCCTATGCACTGGCGGGGGCTTTAGATAGGAATTTTCTATGGAGTCTGCTCTTATAAGCACTAAACTAAATTTGACGGCGCTGAGAATGTATAAAATTAACACCTTAAAGATACTAGGCTGATCTTTAAAGAGAGGTGTCCTAAAGTTGTACTGTTTGTTTCAAACTCACGATCAGTGGATGCTGTTAAATTTTAATTTATTATTTGTATCTTGCATCACATAGTTGGTAAAATATATTTTATGTACCGGCCGCTTCTGTGATTCCACCAGGTTCGGAGTGCGGAGAGTCTGGTGATCTGTAATACAGGTCTCCTAGTACGGACACCAGTCTCTCACATAGATAGATTCTAATATATTTATGTCTGTTACACCTACTTTACAGTTTTACTTCTATGTGAAAGAATTTTTTTTTTTTTTGTATTTTGTATTGTACGAGATAAACTTTAGACACTGCGACTTTATTTTCTTATCCTAGTTTTGCTTTGATCTTTAGAGAACTTTCAAATTAATTTTAACAAGATCAATGTCGGAAGGATTGGTAATATTTTTGGACTTTATCTACAATAGGTATGTTTCTAAATGTTATATCGGGTTTAAGAAACAGTTTCCCACAAACTTATAGGGGTTGCTCGGTCAACGTAACTGACCAACAATCAGCAGGAAATTCCTTAAAGAAATAAAAAAAAATGCTTTCCCTTACAAAATTACCACCTTGGGTAGACAATTTGTATGAGAAAGCCAAATAATTTTTCATTTCCTGAAAGAATTCCTGGTTTATAGTTGTTCAGTTTCGTTGACTAAGCAGCCCTTATTTTTTTGTGGGAGAAATTGATTTTTCGTACAAATTATCTTATGTTAATGATTTAGTTGGTAGAAGGTCAAATATTTTTTTTCATCTCCTGAAATAATTTCCTGGTGAAAGCTGTTTAGTTTCGTTGACTGAGCAACCCCTATCAGTTTGCGGGACTTTGTGCCATACACCCGGTACTCGTTAATAAAATACATACATACATTTAATCACGCTTTTATACATACATACATACATATAATCACGCCTTTATCCCTAATGGGGTAGGCAGAGCGTAAACGATCTTAAAAAAAAGGTCGTTCCGCCACGTCTGACATAGTTTTGAGGAATATTCAAGACAGAATTGTAGGTATATAGCTGTAGTGACAGGTTGTCAGCCCATCGCCTAAATTTCAATAATATACTGAAACCCTCGGATCCCTTAGCTGGTTTTTACAGCATGCACGGGAGGAAATGCAGCTGGCACATTCTATGTTTTTCTCTCGCTCCCAGTCCAGCATGGAAGAAAGAAAGAAGAAGACGCTTTTATCCCTAATTTATTTATTTATTTATTATACAGATTACATTAACAGTTCTTAAAACTAAACATGTAAACCATAGTCAAAAATTAGTTCTACATACAAGTAATTAAAGCGTTGGAGGCGGTCACCGCCCGGTGAAAACATTAGGTATTTTAATCAGCGAGCTCCGGGCAGTAGTCGTCTCCAAGTAACAACCGGCAGATGTCAGAAATACAGTTTCGGATGCGCAGAAAATGTCAAATGTGGTAGGCAAATGTCAAATGTCTAATGGGGTAGGCAGAGCGTAAACGACCTAAACAAAGGTTGTTCCGCCACATTTGACAACGTTTTGAGGGTTATTTTAAGATAGATTTGTAGGTATATTGCTGTAGTGACAGGTTGTCAGCCCATCGCCTAAATTGCAATATACTGAAACCTTCGGATTCCTTAGCTGTTTTTTACAGCATGCCCGAGAGGATATGCAGCTGGCCCATTCTATGATTTTCTCTCGCTCCCAGGCCAGCATGGGAGCATTACTATAATAATAATAACAAAATCCAAAATCCTAGCCAGGGTAACGGTGTGGTGAAACTCATTTGGCCCCGGTTCACACTGCTAAAGCAGAGTAAGCAGGACGGAGTAACTATTATAAGTTTTACTTGCCAGATGTAATGCTGCGTTTGGTACTAAGATGTTATCCTTCTTTTTATTTATTATTATTTATTTAACATATATTGTACAGAAAAACATCATAAAAATAGGACATACAAACAAGGCACTGCTTATTTGTAACAAGAAATTTCTTACAGCAGACCTACAGAAGTGAAATTTTTAATGATTCGCGGATAAAAAGTATACGTATAGTTATACTGTTCACGTGGGCAAGGTGGAGGGAATCCAGCGAAGGTACTTGCGAACTATAAACCGACGTTTTGGTGGTAACATTGCGGGATACGAAAATAGACTGGAGAAATACAAAATGATGTCCCTTGAAGATAGAAGAAAGTGGAGCGATATGATGTTCCTTTTTAAAATTATAAATAATTTAATTGACAGTCCAGAACTTGTTGCGAGTATAGGTCTATGCGTTCCCGGTAAGCGCACTCGACACACAAGCTTATTTCATCAACCTAGAGCTCTTACCAATTATGCTCATAACTGTGTCATAAATAGATGCGTCCGCACTTATAACTCAAGTTTTCAGGAGTTAGATATATTCCATCTCACAAAAAGCCAGTATAAAAGAATCCTTTATACTGCAATTTCAAACAGACCTTGTGATGGTGGAAATCAGGTCGCTGGATAATCTCATTTATACATACACACACACTCACTTACAGACGCACACATACATGCTCACACTTTCATTGAATTTAATTTATATAATTAGTTTTGTTGTTATTGTATATCTATTTTGTATTTTGTAATTTCATCGGTAAATTAATTAGCTGTTATAATGTGTATAATGAAATTAATATGTAAAATCTTTTTTTGGCAAACGCGATGTCTACTGTAATTGATTTATTTTTATACTTAAATGCTGTAAGATTTTCTGTGAATAAATAAATAAAATAAAATAATAATACTGTAAAAAAAAAAACATGAAAAGGTCAATCATACAGTACAATAATTATTTATAACATCATCATCAACGGGGTAGGCAGAGCGTAAACGACCTAATCAAAGGTCGTTCCGACACGTCTGACAAGGTTTAGAGGGTTATATAAGATACATTTGTAAATTGCAGTATACTGAAACCTTTTGGATCCCTTAGCTGATTTTTACAGCATGCCCGGAGGAAATGCAGCTGGCACATTCTATGTTCTTCTCTCAAACTATTTTCAAAAATCAGGAACTAAAATAAGTACAATACAGGCGGCCTTATTGCTAAGTTAGCAATTTCTTCAAGGCAATCTCTACTCACTTTGTGTTATTTTTTTTGGTTAGGACATTGCAGGCTGAATCACCTGATTGTCCGAAAAGAAAAAAGATTTCGTGCTTCGGAGGGCACGTTTAGCCGTCGGTCCCGGTCGCTGTCTTTGATACTGGTCGTTACTCAAACCATGTCAGAGGCCTGATAGTTGTGCTACTAGGCGGTTTAAAAACTCTGACACCAGGGTTCATCGGGTCGATAGACTCGATACCCACTCGACAGAAGAAGAACCATACCATTTTAAAATTTCTTTGTATCATCATTCGAAGTTTATGCGTCTACACTACACTACATCTCTCTATAACTTTTCATAACGTCGGTCTTAAAGACTCGATATCTTTTACAAAGAAGACAGTTTACGAGCAAGTGGCATGCAAGTCACTTGACTTCCTTGAAGGTGGCTTTACTCCACTGGTGTTGCGTTTACATACTATTTCCTTCGCTTTGCCGCTTCTTCTCGCTCACAAGAAATTCTACATTTACGCTTTTAGAAAGTTTTATATCTCCTGCCTTTGTTGTAATAATAGTATATTTTACAGCCCCTACGTGTCTTATTCTCGGTCGCTAGTAAATTCTACTTTAAATTGAGGGTTTCGTTTAGTGCCGTCTCTTTGTAGGGGGTAAAAAAGTTTGGGTAAAGACCTAACTACGTGCCTCTGCGAGTGTTAAATACATACACACATATAATCACGCCTTTATCCCTAATGGGGTAAGCAGAGCGTAAACGACCCAGATATAGGTCATTTCGCCACGTCTGACAAGTTTTGAGGGTTGTTTAAGATAGATCTGTATTGTATATTACTGTAGTCACAGGTTGTCAGCCCATCGCCTAAATTACAATATACTAAAACCCTCGAATCCCTTAGCTGGTTTTTACAGCATGCCCGGGAGGAGATGCAGCTGGAACATTCTATGTTTTTCTACCGCTCCCAGTCCAGCATGGAAGAAATGTCTCTTTGTAGGGGGTAAATACATATATACATATAATCACGCCTTTATCCCTATTGTAGGTTACTTCCATGCTGACCTGAGCGAGAGAAAAACATAGAATGTGCCAGCTGCATTTCCTCCCGGGCATGCTGTAAAAACGAGCTAAGGGATCCGAGGGTTTCAGTATATTGCAATTTAGGCGATAGGCTGACAACCTGTCACAATGGCAATAAACCTACAAATATGTCATAAATGGCCCTCAAAGGCTTGTCAAACGTGGAGAAACGACCTTTGTTTAGGTCGTTTATGCTCTGCCTACACCATTAGGGATAAAGGCGTGATTATATGTATGTATGTATGTATGTTTATCCGTAATGGGGTAGGCAGAGCGTAAAGGACCTAAACAAATGGTCGTTCTGACACATCTGACAAAGTTTATTCGAGAGTTAAATAGGTATAAGAATTTGATTTATTTTTTGTAAGGAACAGCTTCGAGTATACTACCTAAATGATAATAAAATAAATATTCTGGCCTGGGAGCAAAAGACAAACATAGAATGTGCCAGCTGCATTTCCTCCCGGGTGAGCTGTCAAAACCAGCTAAGGGCTCCGAGGTTTTAAAGTTCCTATTTATAAAGCGATCTCAAGATTGAGAGCAATATTAAAAATGGATTTGACAGACCACATTGTACTGAAATTACATTTCTGCAACAAGCTCAAACTAGCTGTCGGTATCAAGTACTGTTTATCGATACGGGCCTAAGTATATTGTAATTTAAGCGATAGGCTAACAACCTGTTACTATAGCAATATACCTACAAATCTATCATAAATAACCCTCGAAACTTTGTTAGTCATGGCGAAACGACCTTTGTTTAGGTCGTTTATGCTCTGCCTACCTCATTCACGCCTTTACCTCTGTAAAGGCGTGATTATGTGTATGAGTTAAGTTTCTAACAGAAAGTAACAGCAAATATTTCAGTATATAATGTCAAAACAGTAGCAGATACTAATATCCATCCTTAAGATTTTAAATGCAAGACATTTCACCATGTATAATAAATAGAACAAAACAAATATAATCACGCCCTTATCCCAGATGGGGAAGCCAGAGCGTATACAACCTAAACTAAGGTCGTTCCGCCACGTCATACAAAGTTTTGAGGGTTATTAAGGATACATTTGTAGGTATATTGCTATAGTGACAGGTTGTCAGCCCATCAACTAAATTACAATATACTGAAACCCTCGGATCCCTTAGCTGGTTTTTACAGCATGCCCGGTAGGAAATGCAACTGGCACATTCTATGTTTTCCTCTCGCTCCCAGTCCAGCATGGAAGAATAACTATGTATACACATAAATAAGTAAAATACGTACATAAAGAACTGCCTAAATAAATATTTGAGATTCCAAACAGACTCGGAAGCTTTTATATCCAACTTCGTTCCTAAAGGTCAGTTCACACTAGGAAGCGATGCAATGCGACGTGGCGCGAAGCTGCTTGAAGATGCATCTACATACATACATATAATCACGCTTTTATCCTTAATGGGCTAGGCAGAGCGTAAACGACCTAAACATAGGTCGTTCTGCCACGTCTGACAAAGTATTGATGGTGATTCAAGATGGATTTGTAGGTCTTGAGACCTTTGAGAGCCGAATTAAAAAACATTACTTGGAACAAATTACTATCTGATCATAAGTTTTCCTTCACTTTTATCCTGTGTTGTAGATACTGTTGCTGTCATTTCCGTCGTCTAGTTCTGATTTTAGTTTGCATTATCCTATCTTCCATTAGTCTATGTATTAGTTTATTTTACAATATCTGTGTAGTAGCTAGTACTAAGTTTATGTATTATATGTAATGTAATGTATTTAGGATACATATTTGACTAGGTTTGCACTATCCCGCTTACCACTACGCATTTTTCGTTCACCCAAAGGTTGCCTGGATTAAATTGCTACCTTAGCAATAAGGCCGCCTATGTTGTACTTGTCTTTTTTGTTATCTTTTGTGTTGTATGATTTGTATTCTTACGTGCAATAAAGTATTTTTATGTTATGTTATGTATATTGCTGTAGTGACAGGTTGTCAGCCCATCGCCTGAATTAACCGGGTGGAAATGCAGCTGGCACATTCTATTTTTTTCTTTCGCTTCCAGTCCAGTATGTTGCACAAGAAAGTGACAGGTTGCACCGCGTGGCGTATACACCGTTTTTTAACGTTGCGTTATCGATACTGACTTGTTTTACGGCCCATAACCTGTTTTCCTATAGAACTTTAAAGAATGTTCAATCACAAAACATATGTTTGTTACAAGGTTATTGTCTGCGGTTTCAAAATTTGATTATGTGCTAAGTTGCAAAGAAAAAGCAGTTCATGGGCCGCAACACCACGTTAAAAATTCGAACTATAGCGCAACGCCGCCTGATATAAAATTTTCAATCATTTTGCATAGTCTTCTTCTGTCGAGTGTGTATCGAGTCTATCGACCCGATGAACCCTGGTGTCAGAGTTTTTAAACCGCCTAGTAACACAACTATCAGGCGTCTGACATGGTTTGAGTAACGACCACTATCAAAGACAGCAACCGGGACCGACGGCTTAACGTGCCCTCCGAATCACGAAATCTTTTTCTTTTTCGGACATTCAGGTGATTCAGCCTGCAATGTCCTAACCAAACTGGGGAAAAATTCACAAAGTGACAAATTCTTAAATATCAACTTTGTGTTTCCCCCTGGGAATCGAACCCAGGACCTCCGGATCAGGAGTCCATGGCACTAGCCACTAGACCACGGAGGCAGTTATATTTTGCATAGTGAACGAAATTCTATACTTGTTTCACGGTCTTGAAAAGTGCGCATCGCGTTACGTCGCATCGTGTCCCTATATGAACTCACCCAAAATAATATAATACCCATTCAATACAAGAATGATTATACCCAACAGTGAAACTTTGAAATGGCACCCAAATGCCACCAGAGCTATTTAACTTTTAGCCCGAAACTATCACCAGTGACCGGAACGGAAGGTGGTATTCAAAAATTTCAATTGCAAATGGAAGCCATTAATTTACAATGGAAATTATAAACGGGTTTTACCTTTTAATACAGCTATTATGAGTGGCTATAAATTTTGCGCAGTCCGCGTCAGTTGGAGATGTAGAGAAACTTAAAACTAGATTTGTTATTTTTATACTTGAAATTTTGAGGTAAGTTTTCTTTTGAGCGTAAATCACGACTATATATACCTTTCGAGGTAGCCAATCTACAGCTCAATATAATTTAGAACATCTGATGAAATGTACCTAAGATTTTCCATTCACCAACCAAGTAAAACTCATAAGGCTCATATTTATAAAGCGATCTCAAGATTAAGAGCAATATTAAGTATGAATTTGACAGGCCTTATTGTACTACAATGACATTTTTGATACGAACTCAAACTAGCTGTCAATTTCAAGTTCTTTTTACAAATACGGGCACAATTTTTTTGCATATTGGTTTGGCTTTATAGAACCTTATCTATGGCATGCCTGTGCAAAGCCGAATGGCGACAAAAGTAATTGTGTCCTTTCAAGCGTTGATGTTCAATTTTAGCGACTATCTACTGTAGCTACTGACTACCTGTTCCTAGTCCTCAATAAAGTTTTTTGGAACCATTTTCAAAATGAAAACTAACGCACACAAAAACCTAATCCCAAAGTGAATCTGCCAAAGCCCAGAAAAGCCGAATAACTAGTAGGTAAACTTTTCAAACCTTTAGTTAGAGACTAAAGCTCTTCAAAAAAAGATTTGAAAATATCCCTGCCGAGGTAGAAAAGCGCAGGTGTGACCGGTATCGCAAGCGCCAATACGCGTCAGTTACCACTTTTCATCCATCAAACCATTTTTTTATTATTTTCGATTGGTTTGCTTTCGACTTTACAATCTGCATACAACTAGGTATATTGGTCAGAAACTAAAACAAAAACTGGCTCCGTGGTCTAGTGGTCTGAGCCGTGGGCTCTCGTCCCCGAGGTCACGGGTTCGATTAACGGCGGGGGACAATGACTTTTTGTTGTTGTTTCTAGGTGGTTAGGGCATTGCAGGCTGATCACTTGACTGTCCGAAAAGTAAGATCACCTGATCCATGCTGTCGGATGGGCATGTAAGTAGACGGTCCTGCAACTGATTTATCTCTGGTCGTGTCAGTCAGTATGTCCCATCAGAATAAGAGATTGAAAAAGTAGAGCAGGCAATAAAATCTAGTCCTGCGCAGTTGGCTGATGTCTGGGAGATTGGCCGCCATCACCGAAAATCGGTGGGAGGAGTATTATTGGTCAGAGGAGAGATGGCGCAGCAGCATGAGTCGTCAAGTCATAACGCACTCGTGTTAAGTCTTTGTTTCTAATTTTCCTGGTTTCTTCTTCAGCTTAGCGCTATCGCGGCCTAATACTGGGGTCCGCTTTTCAACATTGTCTACTGCTCTTTGCCCGGTCTGCAGCATCTACTGAGTTAAGATATCTGGCGGTTCTTTAATGTCCACTTTCACAACGTATTTTTCAAGTCTACCCCGAAATATGATAATATTTTCCTGTTTCAAATTGTATGAAAAAATTTCACTTCCATTCTTTTAACTCTGCAACTCAGAAGCGCATCCGAAACCATTTGCATCGGCCACTCGGCATATTTCTGCAACAGTCGACTGCCGTTTATCACGGTCCACGTTAATGTTTCACACAAAATTGTAAAATATTATGTGGAAATTTTAATCCGCGGGGTGCAATGGATTTTCCGGCTGTCACTGGCGCGTGAGCGAGCCGCTATTTTGCTGGTGCCTGCATTTTTGAAGTTGCTATGTACGAGTAGATAAATGATAGGTATGGTATGATGCGAAACTATTTTGTGAATTGTTTACAATTTTATACATAATTATTTTCATTAAAATTTGTAGCTGCCAAGAGCAATTGTACAGTACAAACACAATAAATTTTATTGAAATTTGTGTAAAATTTTGTGTTAGGTTAGCACTCACAATGGTATTTTCTATATTTAAAATATAAAAATATAGAATAAGTACTAAAATTACATATCGTTTGATATAATTCTTTCAACTGAGCTATCGCTTATTCGACTGACCGATATTAGTTATTTTTAAACATCAATGTGCGATATAGTTTATTTATTTCTACATAGTCGGTCCTATTTTCTATCAACCAAAAGCCTTGCCTGGCAGAAATTGCTACTTTCGCAATAAGGCCGCCTGTGTTGTACTTTTATTCTGTTATATTGCCTGTTTTACTGTTGTATGTGTTTTCTTAAGTGCAATAAAGTATATAACGTTGTATAGATACAAATAATAAAGAAAAATCACTCAGTGCAATATTCTACTAGAACGCACATACATACACATACAAATAACTACGCCTTTATCCCTAAAGAGGTAGGCAGAGTGTAAAAGACCTAAAAAAAGGTCGTTCCGCCACGTCTGACAAAGTTTTGAGGGTTCTTTAAGATAGATTTTTACGTATATTGCTGTAGGCACGGGTTGTCAGCCTGTCGCCTAAATTGCGATATACAGAAACCCTCGGATCCCTTAGCTGATTTTTACAGCACGCCCAGGAGGAAATGCAGCTGCCACATTCTATGTTTTTCGCTCGCTCCCAGTCTAGCATGGAAGACAAATACTAAATACAAATACTAAAGAAAGATCACTCTCAGTGCAAAATCTCACTTGAACGCACTTATTTAATTTCAGAAATTTCGTTCAATTTTCAGTAGAAATCTCTCAGACATAATTTTATCATCTTAGTACACGCTAGACTCGCATCATAAATTTTCCTAATATCAATTTTGACCTCTAGACGTTTAGCATAATTTGTACAAATGTCAGACGGATCAAGTTAATTAAAAGCTTTTACGTTTCGCTAAATGTAAGTTAAGAACGCAGTCCTGTGAATAAAGTTTGTCGATCCCTCACAGTTCAACTGCTGAACCAATATTAGTTCATTTAATAGAAAATTATTGTTCATCTTTAAAATATATCACCTGCCACACAATCAGGTGATTAACCCTGCATCGATCTTACCAAACTTGTAACAATCTCATAAAATAATGACTTGATAGTATTATACATTTCAATGTCAGAATACTTTATTGCACTTAAAGAAACACATACAACAGTAATACACATAACATCATAACAAACTCACAACAAAGGCGGTCTTATTGCTAAGGTAGCAATTTCTGTTACGCAAGGTTGCTTTAGGTGATAGGAAAATACGTAACAGTTAGCGGAATAGTGCAAATTTAAATAAATTTATTACAGACAACACACAATAATACTTACACGTACTAGTATATCCTACTAGCTTTTCGTAACCCTCGTATGAATCGATTTGAAGACCTCCAGAGCGAGAACCTAAGGCTCGTATTTATGAAGCGATATCAAACTTAAGAGCAATATTAAGACGTATTGATTTGACAGGCCAGTTTGAACAGAAATATCATTTCTGATACGAACTCAAACTCGCTGTCACTCATTAGAGCTGATTACAAATACGGCCCTAAGACTTGAAGACTACCACTAACACTACCTAAACCACAATTTAGAAACTAAATTATGCGTGTCATGGCAATAGAGTCATTTACAGAACAATAGATACCTATAACTACTTACAGAACCGATATTTTAGTCTGTTCAGTGTGATTGTCTTCGCGGTTTGTATTTTTATACATACATACTTATATTCACGCCTGTATCTCTAATAGGATAGGCAGAGCGTAAACAAATGACGTTCCGCCACATCTGAAAAAGTTTTAAGGGTAATTAAAGGCAAATTTGTAGGTATATTGCTGTAGTGACAGATTGCCAGCCATCGGCTAAATTACAATATTCTGAAACCCTCGGATCCCTTAGCTAGTTTTTACATGCAGCTGGCACATTCTATGTTTTTCTCTCGCTCCCAGGCTAGCAGGGAAGAAACTGTATTTATTTTAGTTTATCAAAACATCGGGACGCGAGAATCAACAATCACACTTAGTCATTTTTATTTACTGCGGGGAAATATTTTCTTTATGTTAGACTTCTTCGAACATCCAGGCTATTTCTTAATACAAATATTTGTTATTGATAGAAATGTATATATTTCTTCGTCGAAGGCAAGCAACATTTCCTTTGATAACAAACAAACAGTACGACATATTCAAAATAAAACAAGTTCAATGGAGTTTTATCGAGAAAATAGAGTGACGTTTTGTTTGTTTGGTTTGCTCTATTCTAACCACAACAGCCAAAGAGAGAATCCGAATCGTAATATACTTTTACCATACCATAGTAAAAAGAATAAACAGTGAATAGTTAAAATGATAAATCAAACGAATGGAACCAATAGTAGAACTATTATATATTCTGTGCCATTAGTTAAAATGATCTAAAATATGACATATACCTAGTAGGCCAAGAAAAGTTTTCTATTGACCGAAAACAAAAGAAAATCTACCTACTGCAACACGATCTTTACACAGAAAGTACTTTGAAACAAAACAAAAACCAATAACAAGTGGCCCATTAAATCCTCGATATAAAACTCCTGATTCAACCCAAAATTTAATCCAATAATTCTCAAAAACACGATGTTGGTTGGCAAGACGCCTTCCAAGTTTAAATAACACAACAAAATATTCAGTGGGCTGGAAAAGAACTGGCATAAGTTTTCCTTAACGCTGCTATAAGTTAAACACTGTGTTACCCTAAAGAAAGAAAATATACACTAGTCCCAGCTAAAACCGAAAGGAATCACGGTCTAAAAACACAGCATACTTTTTGTGTTGCAGATATTTCTTGGTTCAAGAATTCCCTCGAAACGTCTTCATGCATTTGGCCGAACTGATCATATACCTACAGTTGTTTTGCCCATTTTAAACGCTTGTATATTAAAAATTAATTAATTCTTTTATTCATTCACTAGCGACCCGTCCCGGCTTCGCACGGAAATTATAAGTGTTTTTCTACTATATTATGCATGTATTATACATAAAAACCTTCCTCTTGAATCACTCTATCTATTAAAATAATTCGCATTAAAATTCGTTGCGTAGTTTTAAAGATCTAAGCATACATAGGGACAGAGAAAGCGACTTTGTTTTATACTATGTAGTAATGATCTATGGCCAGTGTACGTTGTAATGTACTGTACAATATTAACTATCTTTTAGGTTGGTCAAGCTGCCAAAATATCCTTTTCATTCGAATCTATGATAAAGATAATTTGGCGTATTATTGTCCTTGTATTGTTTATTACGGGTATGGATGGAGAAGGAGGTAAGTATTCGTCATTCCACTGTTCTGTGTGTATTGTCCTAAGCTGAGGGCAGAAGTGTGAAACTGCGGCAAAAGTGGCCGTTACCGAGGACCGCCGGTCGAAACGAGCTTACTTTTTTCATTACCTACGCAAACTTAGTGCGGCCATAGCATTAGCGTTTTTGAGTCACATCGTGTCGCTGCTTAGAGAACGCGGAAGATAGGGTGCTTTGAAATTCATGTTTTTACTACAGCAGCGCTATACCAAGCGCAGTGATTAGATTTCTAATAATTTTATTAATCAACATTATTTTTTACATATGATGTGAAAACGTGATCAAAGTTTGATAAATATTTAATGAAATACACCCAACTCTGCATTATGTTAAATACCTATTAAAAGTCTTAAAATAATTAAATGCTTTTAGCTTCATCAACTTTAATAAGCCCTTATGACATAGACAGATCACATATACGTATATTTTAACGCAATTTACATACGAAATACACAGTAAATAATACTCGCCAAATTATTATTTTAATCTTTTATTTATTTAAACGCTGGTTCTCTAGCTTCTACTATTTTATTGTTGTTGCTTGGCGGCTTAACACGGCAATCACAAGAATTGTGACCACTGTTAACACCTGATATTGGAAAACTTTACAACAACACTAATAACTCCATTCGAGTTGTGCCCATTTCTAAATAGGCGGCGTTTTCCCAATTTATATTAGGCTTTTTTTGTTTCGAACTTGCTTTGCGGGTTTGAAATAGATTGTTGTTTTTGAAAAGCAACGTAATTTTTCATTCTTGGTTACGGTTTTGCGTTTAATATAGATAGAATTTTAAGTAGTTATTGATTTTTTATTCAAGTTAGTAGGAATTACGTGTTTTTACGACCGAACAAAGTTCCGTGTACGCACGACTACAAGTCATGTTACAATAAGAAATTTACTAAATAAACTTTGTTTCCTAAGGACGAAATATACGTTGCAATATATTACCACTAATTTGTACAAGTACATACCTATAATACCTATTGGATGCAAAGTGAAGTTTTGTTTATTTTCTTTCCGAAGACAGTAGCTGTTTCTTTTTTCCTAGAATTTCCCAACTAAAACCTTTCAGCGGCGGGCGCAACAACGAAAAACAATTCCAACTTCATTTTAAAATGCAACAACAGTGTAAACTTTCAAAGACGATCATCTCAGAATAGCAATGAGCTGAAAAGCAATTTTATTATGAGAAAGATAAATAAACAATGCTTTTCCAGCTAGGAAGTCAAACGATGAAGGAACGGGAACGTTGCAGACGGAAAATGATACAAAAAACACTAAAACTCATCTCCGCAGTAAGAAAATGTAAGAAAATGCATCCACGGTTACACGAGTAAAGGATGCATAGTTCCTGGAGATAAAATAGAAACAGACAGTGTACGGTGGCTTTTACCAGCTTAAAATAAAACTACCACTAGTATGACGCCGAATACAGAGTGATGTTACAGTCGCGGAATGGAGAAAAGGTGCTGAATTTTCCAATCGTATTGCTAGCTGAGCATTAGTATATCTCCAGGAAACTATATTTTAGGCGTGTTGATGAGGCAAAAAACAAACAGACACAGTTACTTTCTCATTAATTTTATATTGATACACACACACATACAAATAATCACGCCTTTATCCCTAATGGAGTACTTAGGCAGAGCGTATACGACCTAAACAAAGGTCGCTCCGCCACGTCTGACGAGTTTTAAGGGTTATTACAGATAGATCTGTATATTGCTATAATGATAGGTTGTCAGCCCATCGCCTAAATTACAGTACTAAAACCCTCGAATCCCTTAGCTGATTTTACAGCATGCCTGGGAGTAGATGCAGAACTAGAATTTGACACTATACAAATACAATACTTCTTTATCACTCCCAGTCCAGCATGGAAGTAAAAATAATTATTTATATTAATTGATATGGAAGTATAAATTCATATCTATAGATGGATTATGCTAGCTATACCAAATACACTAACACCCGGTGATAAATATCGCACATCAGCTAATTTATGGGTTTATATTGCAGCTGGCTGTGTTCCGCCATAACAGGCATCTTCTGGGTGAACTCGTTCCATCGTCGACTCTGTCACGGTCATTCCTGGCCTAGTCAAAAGCAAACCAATATAAAAAAATCAAAAATCTCGTTTTGTCATAAATGAGTACAACAATTGTGTGACAAAGTTCTCTTTTTCTTCCTTGTCCAACCCTCTTCCCATTGACCAATCACAAATAAAAAGCCCATGTGCAATATTTATCTCCTATTCTGTAAGTTTGATAACAATTATATGTGAAGGATTCAACACCCTCTGTACCACGTCGAGCTATATTTTCTGTGTGAATATTCTTCAGAATAGTTGAGAAGTAGGTTTCTTTGCATGCCAGGAATGCAAGGTTATTTATAGTTTTCATACCCACCGCATCTATTATAAATAGACCTAGAAAAGCTCTCGTAATACGCTATTTTGTAGCAGAGGACAATTATTTATATTTCGAGCATTGCATTGGTATTACTACAATCAAATATCGTCATTAACTTTTAGTCAGAACTGCCTCCGTGGTCTAGTGGCTAGTGCCATGGGCTCCTGATCCGGAGGTCCTGGGTTCGATTCCCAGGGGGTAAAACACAAAGTTGATATTTGAGAATTTATCACTTTGTGAATTTTTCCCCAGTTTGGGTAGGACATTGCAGGCTGAATCACCTGATTGTCCGAAAAGAAAAAGATTTCATGCTTCGGAGGGCACGTTAAGCCGTCGGTCCCGGTCGCTGTCTTTGATAGTGATCGTTACACAAAACCATGTCAGAGGCCTGATAGTAGTGCTACTAGGCGGTTTAAAAACTCTGACAGCAGGGTTCATCGGGTCCATAGACTCGTTACCCACTCGACAGAAGAAGTCAGAAGTTGTAAATAATCATTATAGTGATCAAATATTTTATCCAATTTTCAATTAAATCCGAAAACTTAAACTCTCTGACTGAATTAAACTTATTACTTTCAATGTTATGTTGCTTGCAATGATAATAGCTGACTATTTTATATGTGAAATTAGGGATAAAGGCCTAATTAAATGTATGTATGTATTTTATATGAATCCACATAGTTACATTAATTATTAATTTAGTTAGACAATGTCGCTATGAAATGTAAGTAAGATTGTAGAAAAATGACGTCTAAAAATATTGTAAGAAGCTAAGAAGAAATGTCTAATATCTCGTGTAAAATATTGCTTGATTGTTATAGTTAATGACTTAAAATTATATTCTGTTTTTACATAGTGTTCATCATTAAGGCTCGTAATTATGAAGCAATATCAAACTTGAGAGCAATATTAAGTATGGATTTGACAGGCCAGTTTGTACTGAAATGACATTTCTAATACGAACTTTAACTCGCTGACACTCATGAGAGCTGATTATAAATACAGCCCTGAGTCTCTCCTCTCAACACGGAATTTATATCCGAAGACAGGGGTCTCAAAAGTAGTTTGTTTAAAACCTCAAAACTTCGAGCACCTGCTCTGAATTTTATCATCATCGTTCTATTAAGAGGGATCAAAGTTAAAACTAAAGTATATTTATAAAGAAAATAAGTAAGCTCTTGGAAGGTGAGTCCTGGTTAATAAGTAAGAACTTTGTTTAAACATCTTTTATGGGCCATTAAATAACATAAATTTTAGAAAATACTAGCGACCCGCCCCGGCTTCGCACGGAAATTGTCAGTGTTTCTCTACTATATTATGTATGTATGTATTATACATATATTTCTTCCATGCTGGACTGGGAGCGAGAGAAAAACATAGAATGAACCAGCTGCATTTCCTCCCGTGCATGCTGTAAAAACAGCTACGGGATAAGAAGAGCTTCAGTGTATTGCGATTTAGGCGATGGGCTGACAACCTGTCACCATAACGATATACTTTTCAGTCTAAAATAGCCCTCAAATCTTGTCAGACGTGGCGGAACGACCTTTTCTTTGGTCGTGTACGCTCTGCCTACCCCATTCGGGATGAAGGCGTGATTCTATGTATGTATGTATTAGTTATATAAACCTTCCTCTTGAATCACTCTAATCATTAAAAGAAACTGCATCAAAATCCGATGCGTAGTTTTAAAGATTTGTGCATACAAAGAGATATAGGGACAGAGAAAGCGACTTTGTTTTATACTATGTAGTGACTTACACTAACTTACTACGTAGCTCAGCGACCCAAAGTGAGTCTTATTAAATTAGATATGCAAAATGTACATAAATATCGTATTCCAATAAATCTAACATTACATTTCAACACCAGCCACAAAAGCCCATTATTGGGCATGGGGTTCCCCCAATTAGGGGGGCATTGGCCGTACTCACCTTGCTTGATAAAGAGTCACATATCTTGACTGCCACAAGCAAACACCATTTAAGTACTACTAAAACTACTACAAACCTCCCCAAATCTGTCCCCAGTTCTCGGCCATCAAACTGTCATAGAACTACCATTGCACGCTGCATTGGAACGTGCAATGACAACATTCCCGCGTGTTCCTGTCCACTATTTAGTTGAGAATGGCATAAATCAGAGTAGTAGTATCGCAACAGTGCCATTACGTGACGCTAAGGCGTATAGTAAGCACTGGACGGTCGTTATAGACGGACGGATTTAGGATTGCAAAATCACGATGAACACGGTAAATTCATTGCATAAAATATAATGGGTGTAAAGGACAGCGTCCCGCTAACTGATAGGGGTTGCTCAGTCAACGAAACTGAACAACTATCAGCAGGTTATTTTTCCGGGAAGGGAAAAAAAATGCTTTTTCATACAAATTGTCTGTTCGAGGTGGCCTTTTTGTATGGAAAGGTAATTTGTTTTGCGGCTCCTAAAAGAATTTCCTAGTCATACTTGTTCTGTTTCGTTGACTGCGCAACCCGTATAAGTTAGCGGGACGCTGTCCCTTACACCCATTATATTTTAGGCAATGGATTTCCCGTGTTCATCGTCATTTTGCAATCGAGTGAATGGAGCACATTCTAATGAATCCATCTGAATAATCTTATTGATGTTCTATTTCTATATCTAGGTAATTTTAAGCTGTTGTGGGCTTTCTAAAATGCACTCCCTTTCAGTTTGCTACAATTTTTCGGCGTATGAGAATATCTGTATATTTCTGGGTGTGCTTGCTGTACTGACAACTTTTAATAATCATTTCTAAAGCGAGTAACTCTATGTTGGCGCATCCCTCTGCCAGTTCGCGCGTGTTGAGCGTAGGCAATGCAAAAAACATAGACAGCGTGTTGTGCGCAACCTTGCACGCAGTAAGTGACGCATGTGTGTTGCTGCCCTTACTCGATCAGCAAATACAATTTGTTTGGAAGGCCCAAACACATACACGTCCTCAAATTATTTTCAATTGATTTAAAATAACCAAGTATCCTCGCCTGTGGCCAATCCCCGGGCGGCGTAGACTTTGTACTAATATCTGTAACAGCCAGCAACGTGCCGGAATCCTCGGCTCCCATTTGCAAAATAGAATACAATGCAAGAGAGCGCCAAGATAAATCCAGTTCCTGCTTTCGCTACAATGGAATTTGTCATTTAATTCGAAAGGCATTAACGTGTCGCCTTCGATTCAATACTCCGCCTTAACAGGTTAAAACGTATTGTATTTTAAATGGGCTTATCTATATCACCTCTTTTTAGGTGTTATTTTTTTTTCGGCTGTTTATAGTCAATTTTGAGCAAGTAAAAACGTTATAGTCCCAGCGACGCTCCATAGATCATCGACTTTGACTTAGAATTAGGGAACAACATTATTTAATGACTAATTCTAGTACTGTTTGATATGTTGAACCATAATTCGTGAGATGCTGGACTGGCACCCCCTGTATAAAATGAATTTTGGGGCAGTTAGGGCCCACTTTATTTTTTTTCTCAAAAAAAAATGCAATAGCCAAACAAAAACTTTTAAAATTCTGTACAAAAACGTGGCACAAACCTCGCTCGGTATGCGAAGTACCTACGATTAAAAACAATAATTTACTCGTGATTTTATACGGTCTGCAGATCATAATTTTTCTAGCCTTATGCCGTATCTCACGGGGACGGCTACCTAATCTGGGCGATTGGACGAGGGTACTGGTTTTTAAACAGAGCAACTGCCATCTGACCTTCGCAACCCAGAAGGGAAACCAGATTTAATCCTAGATTAGATCAAGTTTTCAAGTCGCCAATGCTTAGGACTGGCCTCTGAAATGACTTAACGACTAATATCTACGGTATTAAACGATATTAACTAGGACCAACGGCTTAATCTGCCCTCCGAATCACGGAAAAAGCGTCAAATATAATTATGAAATTCGATAACCGAAAAATATATTGGCACAACCAGGAGGCAGAGGCCCTATCCACTGCACCATCGGGCTTTCATATGATCTGCAGATAAACCTAGCCAAAAGAAAAAAATACAAACATTGTGTTTTATAGCGAAGTAGAGTGAACATTGTATAGACCTTATGCTCAAAGTTATTACACTTGTTATTGAGAATTTTATGGCCTCAGTTTCGGGGAATGGCGGATTTAATGACGTCACAATACAGCAAGACGTTTAACATCGCCCGTTATTGCGTCAGTTTTATATTATGCTTTTTATTATTTTATTGGATGACCTATAAAATGTCTCGATTGTTTTTCGTTCTCCTCTGTTTGATAATGGTACTGAGTCGGGCTATACTTTTAAGTAAATTGAAATAATTTTAATCTGAAATATGGTAAAAGATTAATTACCTTATTATAATACTAGCTGTGCCCGCGACTCCGTACGCGTGGTGGTTATGATTTTAAACAGCGATGTATTTTTATGTTTTAAATTTTACATATTGTCATCTAGTGGTCAGTGGCGGACCTATTAAATTTATAAATGCTTTAACGTTTCGTAAACCATAAGTGTTAAAGTTTTTGATTAGGTTTTCATGGTTTCTACTGTTAATACATAAAAAGGTCTCTATACCTGTATTTACAGATGTCGCTGTACAACTTGGCGATATTTTTAGATCGCGGTGGTGAGATTTTTCTTGGGAACACAAATAAATATTTCTGATGAACTTTTGAGTTTTTACCGCGTTGGAAAGCCGTCGACTTCGCCGATCCCAGTGGTCCCAGGTCACTCAGCTGCGGTTTTATTATGGCCGGGTTGGCGATCCCCTTGCTCGATTTCATTTCATAATTTAGCCAATTCGTAGTAGCAAAATAGTCTATACGTGACTATTTCTATCATGATGGAACAGAAAGGGACAATAATTGAAGCAGGAATAGATCACTCCGTTCTTTATGTTTATGGCGCCAAAGGCAGTCGGTGTCGGGTTGTCCATCGTCTCGATGAACGTTTTAATCTCTTTACTCTTATTTATTTCTGTCATTACGAATAACGTTAGCTAAGACTAACACGTGTATAACACGATACTTGTGTGCGTAATGATCAGAGGTCGGAAATTCGGGTGCAAAAAAAGTAAAAACCCACTGTTGGAGCTACTAAGAGTTGCTACAACCACCTTTTTCAAGATTTTTAGGGCCCCAGTTTATTTTTCTTTATTAAATTGTTTTAGTAATGCCAATGTGTTCTTTGCGTCAATATAAGTCGAAACTGTTTGCAATTTTTTTAAATATTTGTTTTAATTTGAAAGATAAACGTAGAAATGAGTTTTCAATGTACTGAAAAATATTAAAAATATAAAAATATCGTTTGATTGTTTGATATTTTTATTGAATACCCTTTATAAATGATTTCTACAATGCTTTTATTATTATAACACAAAAATTTGAATGGGGCCCTCGGGGGCCCAAAAGCGTTTTATTTCTTTAAAAAAAATTGCGGAGAAAATTAAAATTAAAATTCGTATTTGGCAAGGTTAAGACAAGATAAACGCTTTTTACTCTTGTAATTTTTTCTATACGGTTGATAGTTTCAGGATAAATTGATGTTGAAGTTAGCAGGACACAATCGTTCAAAACCAAGCAAAGTAGTGGTTTTTATGGTGAAATCGTCTAGGTTAAGAAGAGATAGGCAAGGCACTTCTCTTTCTTGTATTTTTTTCTCTACAGTTGATATTTTCACAGTGAATTGATGTTAAAGTTGTTAGGACAATTTTTGGGCCTGGGGGCCCAAAGCATTTTACTTCTTAAACAAAGAAATTACGGAAAAAAACAAAATTAAAATTCTTATTTGGCTAGGTTAAGACAAGATAAACGTTTTTGCTCCTGTATTTTTTTCTTTACGGTTGATAGTTTCATAGTAAATTAACAATTAAATGCTTGTTACTAAGTTACATGAAATACTTTTGGCTTTCTTTATAAAATTTGACCATAATATTGTGTACTTTCACAATAACAGATGCAGCTCTATACGCTGACCTTGTCGCATATACTGAGAGAGAGAGAGAGTATATTGGACCAGCATGTATGTGTCTTTCAAATAAATATTTCTAGGAAATTTGACACTTCGACCGTGTATCCCAGTCTCTCTCTATCCTTGTCCCTGTCTATCTCTCTCTTTGAGTATGTGCGACAAGGTCAGCATATTGACTGTATCTGTCTAAGTGCGTTTAGGATGTATTGTCTTAATTTTTGGTTTGTAAAATATGGCAAGTACACAAAATCAAAAGTGTATTACATGTAACCTAGTATCAAGTATTTTCTCTGATATACTTATTGGAAACCGGCTAACCCAGGGAGGGTTTCAGTCAATACTGAAACCCTCTTTCAGTCAATACTGAAACCCTCTTTCAGTATTGTATTTTAAACGATGGGCTGACAACCTGTCACTATAGCAATATACAGATCCACCTGGAATGACCCTCAAAATTTGTCAGACGTGGCGGAACGACCTTTGTTTAGGTCGTTTACGCTCTGCCTACCCCATTAGAGATAAAGGCGTGATTATATGTATGTATGTACTTATTTGTAAAATATAAAATAAAGACGAATCCGGTAAAATTCTTTTTATATATATATGCGAGTGCTTGACTGGTCTTATTTTAAGGATTTAGGTGCTTACAATGAACCTTAATAGTTGTTTAAGCAGTAAAACGCTTTGGGGCATCCAGGCCCAAAAATTGTGGCCAGGGAATTTTAACATCAATTCACTGTGAAACTGTCAACCGTAGAGAAAAAATCTTTCTTGAAAGAGAAGTGCCTATCTCTTCTTAACCTAGCTGATTTCACCATAAAAACAACTACTTGGCTTGGTCTTGAACAATTGTGTCCTACTAACTTCAACATCAATTTACCCTGAAACTATCAATCGTAGAGAAAAAATGACAATAGTAAAAAGCGTTTATCTTGTTTTAACCTTGCCAAATACGAATTTTAATTTTAATTTACTCCGCAATTTTTTTTTAAAGAAATAAAACGCTTTTGGGCCCCCGAGGGCCCCATTCAAATTTTTGTGTAAAAATAATAAAAGCATCGTAGAAATCATGTCTAAATGGTATTCAATAAAAATATCAAACAATCAAATGATATTTTTATATTTTTAATATTTTTCAGTACATTGAAAACACATTTATTTTCTACTTATATCTTTCAAATTAAAACAAATATAAAAAGAAATTGCAAACATTTTCGACTTATATTGACGCAAAGAACACATTGGCATTACTAAAACAATTTAATAAAGAAAAATAAACTGGGGCCCTAAACATCTTGAAAAAGGTGGTTGTAGCAACTCTCAGTAGCTCCAACAGTCGGTTTTTACTTTTTTTGCACCCGAATTTCCGACCTCTGGTAATGATACTTACTGTATTCTAATGAGATTTCAAAAAACAGGATTCAATTTTATATCTACTCCTTAAGTCAGGTGGCGTGGTTTTTTACGTATATCTATAAAGTTTTAGGTGAGGTAACATTTAACCAAATAAAAAAATACAGCAAATGGAGTAAGAAACAATCAAAATTTTATTTCCTACTTACCCCCAACTCAGGTAGCGTGATTTTTTGTATCCTTTGTTTTATCCAAGTTATTTTTTTTTATAACAGTCGAATAAAAAAAATTTGATCGAAATCGGTTGAAAAACAGCCAAATTAGAATTTCCTGCCTACCCTCTAAGTGAGGTAGTGTGATTGTAGGTATCCTAAGTTGCAAACCTTAGTTGTTGAGTTGATTAAAAACAGTCCATTAAAATCGGTTCAGTAGTTTTGGCGTGATGTGGTAACATACAGACAGACAGACAGACCGACAGACAGATAGAAATAAAACAAAAACGATTTGGTCTTTATATCGTTAATAATGCCTGCTGCAATTATTTTTTTGTAAAAATATTTAATGTACAGACACCACCCTTCTAGAGATTTATTATATGTATAGATTGTTACATATGGAAATAGTATTAAGTTAATTGATTTGTTATATGAATTCTGTGTGCCGAAATTATACTAACCCATCTGTAAAGTAATTAAACGTACATACATACATACCATCACGCCTTTATCCCTAATGAGGTAGGCAGAGCGAAAACAACCTAAACAAAGGTCGTTCTGCAACGTTTGACAACGTTTTGAGGGTTATTTAGATTAAATTTGTAGGTATATTACTGTAGTGACAGGTTGTCAGCCCATGGCATAAATTGCAATAAACAGAGATCCTCGGATAAATTAGCTGATTTTTAAGGCATACTCGGAAGGAAATGCAGCTGGGACATTCTATGATTTTCTCTCACTCTCAGTCCAGCATGAAAGTCATTAAGCATACTATGGTTAATGACGTTAACTTCTGACTAAAATGTTCAATTTACTTTTATTCTTTTATTTTAGTATTTACTACAATGGCTCATGATGATCCAAAATGGGCACCAATATAAAAATAGTTAAGTAGATATTTATTATTAAAAAAATCTTAGTTGTGCAATATTTTCAAATTTAAATTGTAAGATTCTAAGGTTCTCTTCCATTAAATTCTTCCAGTCTACAATATTTTCAATTCGTAGCAATCAAAACATCGTAGACTGCTACAATCGCTACGCCGTAGCTGGTTCGTAGCATCGCAATCATAGATATCATCTAGAATCTATCTATCGCGGATGCCTAATACAAAAAATATGTAATGATATAATATATACCTAGGCTAAAAATGAAGGAACGAAAAGTTAAACACGAAATTTTATAAGAGTTTGGTATTGCTCACTTGCAACGAAAATTGCAGTCGCAGGATTATGATAAAATCGGTTTTTTGATCAAAAACTAGGTTTTAGATCTAAACCGGACTAAGATTATAAATAAATACTGGTCATAATCAAGAAAATAGTCTAGGATTTTATCAAAGTCCAGATTTGAAGATCAAATTAATATCGGTTGCTATTTTATATTTTATTAAAAGAATTTACAGGAGATCATTATTTTCTTGTCATAATTTTTCATATCATCTAATTAAAATAGTTTTCTTACTTAATATTGTAGCATTTAATCTTTTAATTTGACTATTTATCAAAACCTGGACTTCGATAAAATTCTAGACTTTTCTCTGAATTATAACCGGTGTTTAGACAAAGTTCAGGTTTTCTAGGATTTTGATCAAAAATCTGATTTCATCATAATCCTGTGTCATAAATAATATGTAGATCACATACACATCAATATGTATAACTGCCTCCGTTATCTAGTTAGTAGTCAGAGCCATGGGTTCACGATCCGGAGGTCCTGGGTTCGATTCCCAGGGAAGAAACACAAAGTTGTTATTTGTTAATTTATCACTTTGTGAGATTTTCCCCAGTTAGGTTAGAATAAAGCATGCTGCATCACCTGAGGAGGACACGTTAAGCCGTCGTAAAGTCGTTAACAAACCATATCATAGGCCTATTAGGCGGTTTCAAAACTCTGACACCGGGTCATCGGGTCGATTGATTAGATACCCACATGACAAAAGAAGAATCTGTATTGAGCGTAAGTATGACTTCCATGCTGGACTTGACTGGGAGCAACAGAAAAACATAGAACGTGCCAGCTACATTTCCTCCCCGGCACGCTGGAAAAACCAGCTAAGAGATCCGAGGGTTTCCGTATATTGCAATTTAGGTGCCGCATTATACCTACAAATCTATCTTAAATAACGCTCAAAACTTTGTCAGACTTGGCGGAACGACCTTTGTTTAAATCGTTCACGCTCTGTCTACCCCATTACGGTTAAAGGCGTGATCATATGCATGTATAAGCGTGGTGTACGGGGTGCATTGGTTTAGCAAACTGTCGATGTAGTGTGTAAGGGAAGCGGTCAGATCGCGGCCGAGTATTGTCTGCAGATGCACAGCTTTTGTGCTCCCACTGAACTGAACCATTCAATGCTGGTGGAAATTGGCAGGTGGGTTAAAAGAAGAACTTTTGGTAAACTTAATTTAGTAGGCAAGTGATAGAAAAACATAGAATGTGCCAGCTGCATCTACTCACGGGCATGCTGTAAAAAGCATATAAGGGATTCGATTCCGTATATTGCAATTTAGGCGATGGGTTGAGAACCTGTCACTACAACAATATACCTATATATCTATCTTAAATAAGTCTCAAAATATTGTCGTCGTCGTCTACGCTCTGTCTACCAAATTAGGGATAAAGGCGTGATTATATGTATGTATGATCGTGGTGTACGGGGTGCATTGGTTTAGCAAACTGTCGATGTAATGTGTAAGGGAAGCGGTCAGATCGCGGCCGAGTATTGTCTGCAGATGCACAGCTTTTGTGCTCCCACTGAACTGAACCATTCAATGCTGGTGGAACTTGGCAGGTGGGTTAAGAGAGAAACTTTTGGTAGAATTCATTTAGTACACAGTTTTGCTTCCGTGAGATTTCCGTGATGAACTGGGAAGTGATCTTCTTCTGTCGAGTGGGTATCGAGTCTATCGACCCGATGAACCCTGGTGTCAGAGTTTTTAAACAGCCTAGTAGCACGACTATCAGGCCTCTGACATAGTTTGAGTAACGATCACTATCAAAGACAGCGACTGGGACCGACGACTTAACGTGCCCTCCGAAGCACGAAATCTTTTTCTTTTCGGACAATCAGGTGATCCAGCCTGCAATGTCCTAACCAAACTGGGGAAAAATTCACAAAGTGATAAATTCTCAAATATCAACTTTGTGTTCCCCCCCTGGGAATCGAACCCAGGACCTCCGGACCACGGAGGCAGTTAAAAAAGTGGGAAGTGATAAAAAACATAGAATGTGCCAGCTGCATCTACTCCCGGGCATTCTGTAAAAACCAGGTAAGGGTTTCGAGGGTTTCAGTACGTATATACATACATGTCAACCCGCCTTTATCCCTAATGGGGTAGGCAGGTCGTAAACGACCTAAATAAAGGTCGTGCCGCCACGTTTTACAAAGTTTTGAGGGTTATTTGAGATAGATTGTAGGTATATTGCTGTAGTGACAAGTTTTCAGTCCATCGCCTAAATTGCAATATACTGAATCCCTGGGAATCCTTACCCCAGGGATAAAGGCGTGATTATATGTATGTATAATTCCCTCGGATTCCTTAGCTGGTTTATACAGCATGCCCGGGAGAAAATGCAGGCACATTCTATGTTTTTGTCTCGCTGTCAGTCTAGCATAGAAGAAAGGGCTTCAGTATTATAATTAAGGCGATAGGCTGGTAACCTGTCTCTTCCCTACAGAAACATACAAACAACCCTCAAAACTTGTCAGAAGTGGTGTAACGACATATGTTTGAGTCGTTGATACTCTGCCTACCCTATCAGAGTATATCATGTATTTTTTAGATACATTATTGATTTTACAATAACAAGACAGTTTTATGTATATCTTGGATTAACAGTTATTTTATAACATAAATACTTTCTGCTTTCCGCTGTGATTTCACTCGTGGCTCAATAAGTTTTTTTCCATAGGAACAAAGTATTTTCTCGTTGCAAAATCAACCTTTTTCTTGTTTCAGGACCTTACCTTTATATGGCAAGTTTCATCTCAATCCATTTTTTAGGTAGATGAAGCGTTATCATATCACTCTATTGAGTGGCAAGCATAATATAAATTTACCTTCTAATCTTTCGAATTTATGAATTATGATTGGTACCTATTAGTGAAATAGAATAGAATGCGATAATCATAGAACATACATCGGACACTGTAAGCAGACCGATCTGGGGGTTATGATTTAAAAAAATAAGCACTCAATCCTACCTTAAAAATTACGAAAAAACTTAAAATTTGCGACTATTCCTCAGTAAGGAACTCTTGTGTGTTTTTTTACTTACTTAACCTCCTTTTACTTAAGTTTAGCTAAATTAACCTAAGTTGAGGTAAGATAACCTAAGTTAGACTTGGATATCTAACCGTGTTTTCAGTGGGTTTTTTTCCATACCTTAAACTTTTTTTTTAAAACTATCCACATTAAGTTTGCCGATTTTTCACAAAATTGGTGATATTAAATAAATGTAAAATTCAACGCCGAAAAATATCACAAAATAAATTGAATAGTTCTTATTTGGGCAGCCTATACATTATCATAGTCATCTGAAATAATGCTTCCCATTACTATCCCGAGAGCTCATGTGTTAAAATATGTAACTTTTCTATGCATTGTCCCAAACCACAAGCCTAGAGATTTCATACGACGGGCATTTTGAATTACGCTATGTCTGAAGTGTGATAGCAGTTGGTACGAAGTATGTCCGGCTATGGAGCATTGTTATGATCGATTTTCGTATGGGCTGGCCCATTGTATGCTTCGTAAGGTGTAGATCCGGCTGAATTTGATATATATGCATGAATTTCTGAGTTTGCATTGTTTGGGTTTATGGAATAAGGAGTTGAACATGGATTCTGGTGAAAATAATACATGCATAAAGCGAACAATTGGTTAACCAGACAGATATTTTTCAGCGTTTTTGAATTCTCCCCTATTATCTAGACTAACAATGGATATTCGTATCCATTCCGCTTTTCATGCACCAGTCTTTGCACTTCAGCAGGTAAGCATTTTATTCCTTCTTTTTTTACAAATTTTAAATTCTCTCCGAAGGTTTTTTATCAGTCGGATATAAGTTGCATCAGAGTGTTTATTAAACTTGTTTTAAGGTAGGTAAATATTTTATATTTGACTCATAGAGACTGTATCCTACGACATCTACATCTAGTTAAAACATTTTATTATTTTGGTACGTAACTCGGCGATACACATACAGGTTCTGACCTGCAATCGGAGTCGCTCTGTGTAAAAACCCATTAAATCACCTAGATTAGGCAGCCGACCTCTTGGATACGATGATGATCAACTCTTCGATACACTTGTTTATATTTATTTTCTGCTTCTCAATAAAGACGTTTTTAGATAGACAGTAAAATCATAATATAAGTTTTTGATTAGGCAAATGAACTAAACACATTATGTTATGTCTGGGTACTATTAAAATAACTTGATGTTGAAAAGCATCGCACAAAACAAACCATATTCACTCTAAAATAAAATGAGGCAGCTTCCACCGAGCCACGTCTTCCTCTTCCGGCGTCCGCTATCAGCCGGTGGAGAGCCAACAGTGCATAAATCACTTACACGCCCAGTGTGTAGCCAACCTAATATCTTACCTATGAACAGTGTATAGCTGCCCTAATATCTTAGCTACTTAAATATACGGGGTGTAAGGGACAGCATCCCGCAAACGATAAGCGTGGTTCAGTCATTGATACTGACCAAGGATCTTTTTTCAGGATGTGAAAAAATTATTGGATTTTCCATACAAAATGTCCACCTCGATCATAAAATTTGTACAGAAATGCCATTTTTCTTTTACTCTCTCAAAAAAATTTCTGGTGGAAATTGTTCAGTGTTGTTGACTGAGCTACCCCTATCAGTTTGCGGGACGCTCTCCCGTCGGTATTTTTATGCATTGTATTTTTATTATTAGCTGGAGTAGAGTTGCACTTACACTTGACATTATAAAACTACATACACAGATACATATAATCACGCCTTTATTCCTAATGCGGTAGGCAGATCGTAAACGACCTAAACAAAGGTTATGCTGCCACGTCTGACAAAGTTGAGGACAAGGCTGAGGCTTACTTAAGATACATTTGTAGGTATATTGCTGTAGTAACAGGTTGTCAGCCCATCGCCTAAATTACAATGTACTGAAACCCTCGGATCCCTTAGCTGGTTTTTACAGCATGCCTGGGAGGAAATGCAGCTGGTACATTCTATGTTTTTCTCTCACTCCCATGCCAACATAGATGAAAATATTTGTAAATTTACTTTTGGCAAATTTTAACAAGGTTTTTCAGTTTAAGAAAAAAACTAGGTTGTACTAATAGTCGAACATTTCTTTGTTTGATTTCGGTAAAAATACATTTAGGTGCACTTTATATATTCCTAACACAGCATCTTACCACGTTGAAAGGCACACACATAAATCACCTGGGCGGCGCCGCGATAGTGACCAGACCAGTGTGTGGTTACCTTAATATCTTGGCTACAGAGAAGAGCAGGTAAAGTTCTTACACTAAAGGGTAATTTCAGTGATTAAATTTGTGAAGAGGTACGAGTAACAAGATAGTAATTTTGAGTCAGGCAGCTGATTTTGTTTATAGTTTTGTTTTTGTTTTGTCCACATTTATTTTTCTCTCTCTCTCGTTCTGTATCGATTCATTGTGAAAGGAAGGCTTACAAACTTTACTTATAAATAAGCTGGTAAATATTGTACAGAACACCTTTAAGGGTAGACTGCACTAGTTAGTAGTAGTTAGTAGCTGCCGCGGCGCACTGCACGACAAATCATTCTACGTATAAAAATGTATGAGATGTACCGCGCTGAAGCAGCTCTGAAGCGGCAGCGCAGCGGCATGGCGCGACACTTCGCGCCAATGTCGGTTCATTAATTTTGACAGATTTTGTCGCGTAGTGTCGCGCCGCTGCAGTGCCGTGCCGCTGCAGCTACGTCATAGTGCGGTCTAACCTTTACTAGTATTAATTTAACCTATCGCTGACGGTGGCGATAACATCAAAACAGTACACAGACACAGGTTGCTGAACAGTAATTTCCGTCTCACATTGTATTACTATAAGGCTGCGGTTGCATTGATATTCAAACAAAACTTTTAATTTTATAATCTGCACTTGTTACTAATATATCAAAATCTTGGGCCATCCTGTGACATAGGATGCAAAGGCCCATTATTTGCGCATTTAAAATTTTCATGTTTGTTCCATGCCGGCCTGGGATCGAGAGAAAAACATAGAATGTGCCAGCTGCATTGCCATGCTGTAAAAACCAGCTGAGGGATCTGAAGGTTTCAGTATATTGTAATTTAGGCGATGGGCTGACCACCTGTCACTGCGGAACTGCCTTTGTTTAGGTCGTTTACGCTCTGCCTACCCCATTAGGGATAAAGGTGTGAATATACGAATGCATGTTAAAATTTTCATACAAATTATGACAAATTTACTTACCTACCAATATTATCCAATTTTGCTTGGTTATTTTAATAAATCAAATACAAACTTTCGCAAAGCTACCTTTTCACATTTGTTTTTTTTCCAATTTTAAAACCACCATCACTGAGCTGGATTGGACAATTTTAGTTACGTAAAAGACGACTACTCAATCTTCCAAAGACCCGAGTGATATTGGAGCATGAATCAAAGGCTTCTGGCCGTTGTGGTCTCGGACTAACATTTCATTGTGATGTCGGCGGAAACTTAATATCCCGCAGATCGGCCATTGTGAGGCCCTCATCACGTGGTATCTAGAGGACCACAGATTATGCAAGTATTAGTCCTGTCTGTTAGATGTGGAACTAAATAGACTCCTAGATATATTATAATTTATAACAGTAGATGGTTAAAAGAATGTGACAATTTAGCCATTTACATTCTTCTTCTTAGAGAGTGGATTCTCGAGGCTAAAAACGACCCGATGAATCCTGATGTCATAGTTTTCAAACCACCTAGTAGCACAGCTATTAGGCTATTAGGGCTGACATGGTTTGAGTAAAGACAACTATCAAAGATCACGACCAGGACCGACGGCTCAACGTGCCCTCCGAAGCACGGAATCACTCCTCCGTAATGTGCATTGAATTGGGAAAGGTACGTGACTGTATGTGCGATATCAGGTCGCGTACAAATCGCAAGGTACATTAACTATCCAATAAGCTACTGATATGGGGCTTCAAACGGCTCATCTTCCTTGTCAGGGAGTGTCAGTTTAAAGCCAGGTTCTAGCGATGTGGTGACGCTTATTTCATCATTCAGGCCGAACTTGTCTATAAGTTTTTCAATCTGATCGAGAGTAATGCTCTCCTTGTTTTGGGTTACTCTCATGCCCAGACAGTCCCTAAGCGGACCAAAATCTTTGACAGTGAACTTTTTTGTAAGTTCCTTTTTGAAAAGTTCCTTCATGGGGACGCTGGTGCTGATCAAGATGACGTAATCGTCAACAACTACAGCGACGAATAAAATATCATTGCCTGCTCTCTTGTAGTAGAGACAGTATTCTGACGGTACTAGTCTTAACGACAGTTCTACTACTACTGGCGTGGAGCCTGTTTCAGGCCTTAAAGAGCCTTTTTGAGTAGGCACACTTTACGTTTTCGATCAGTGGCAAAGCCTTGGTTGCTACATGTATATTTCCTCTTCCAAGTCTCCATTTAGAAAGGCTGTTTCCACATCAAGGTGGTCGACAGTTAAACCATTCTGAACAGCGAAGGCAAGTAAAAGGCGTACTGAAGATAGCCTAGCGACTGGGAAAAAGTTTCACCATAATCGACTCCTGTGACTTGGGTAAAACCTTTGGCCACTAGTCTAGCTTTGTACTTTGTCACTTGACCCGAGGTTTACTTTTTAATTTTGAAGATCCATTTACATTTAATAGTCTTCCTGCCCTAACCAAACTGGAGAAAACCTCAAAAAGTTATAAATTGACAAATATCAACTTTGTTCCCCTCATAAAAACACGTTGAACTTGTACCCCTAAATCTAAATATTTTCTATTACAGAAGTATGAAAATAAAAATTAAGTTAAATATAATATATTTATACATAATAAATATTTTGATAATTTATCAAATTGTGTATGTTTCTACATTTGAGTTTAAATAAGTATAGGTGTATATGTGTGTGTATTAATATTAGGTTAAGTTAATGAGTGTAATTTGTAAGTATGGTTTTGATTGAACAAAAAGTTGTCTCACGCGCAATACCTTAGTAGTATTGTAGAGGTCATCTGTAGGATACCGATATGGTTTATAAAACGCAACTTTCAAAATAGCCCTTTGTGCACGTTCGAGCTTCATTAAGTTAGTTTTATCAGCTGATTCCCAGGTAAGGTTACCATATCGCAATAAAGATTGACATAGCGCTGTATATACAAGTCTAATGGACTCCTCGTCAGCTATATCTCGAAATCGCCTGAATATATAAATCAGTTTTTGTATTCGGCCAGTCAAAACCTCAATCTGCCGAGATCAATTCAGATGCTCATCGATGACTACACCAAGATATTTCAAATTATTAGCCCTTTCGAGCTCAGGACAAGTGCCATCGCATCTCAGTCGATTTAAGCAAGTATGTAGGGTAAAATTAATTTCGGTTGGGAGTGCAGTTCTCTCTGAGATGGAGAAAGTGATTACTTTTGTTTTAAGAGTATTTAGGGTCAGAAGGTTATTTTGCAGTCACGTTTCAACCTGCTGTACACCTGTTTCTACGGACTTTTTTACTGCTTCCCAACCTGCTTGCCAGTAAATATTAGGGCTGTGTCATCTGCAAAAGCAAATAATTTCATTTCAGGAATAATGCTTGAGCATAGATCATTGATGTAAGCTAGAAACAACATGGGGCCTAGAACGCTTCCCTGTGGTACTCCAAAAGCAATATCAGAGTAGTCACTGCAACTCCTCCCACTTTAAGTTTCTGTTTTCGACCGTCTAAATATGAAGAAAACCAGTGTAGTGCAACACCGCGTATATCCATAAACTTAAGTTTCTATAGCAATATCGGTCGAGAAACGGTGTCAAATGCCTTAGCAAGGTCCAAGAAAACACCGGTACAGTTGTACCTCTGGTCCAGTTTAGATGCCACAAAATCGGTCAAAGCAACGACAGCATCGTCTGTCAAACTACCCACACAAAAACCGAACTGATTATTTGAGAGGATTTGGTTTTTTTCTAAAAACTTGATCAGTCGTTTGTTAACATTTTTCTCCAGGATCTTAGATAAAGTGCTTAAAAGAGAGATCGGCCTTTAGTTGGTAGGGTCCAGTTTGTCACCGGATTTCAGTATGGGCACAACGTGAGCGATTTTTAAAGAGTCTGGTACAGAACCCGTTGAGATACTTAGGTTACAAATATGCGTAATTATAACCATCAAGGACTGCTTGGCTTGTTTTATCACATACATACATAAATTACGCCTTTATCCCTGACGGGGTAGGCAGAGCGTTTAACGCCTCGTAAAAGGGCTTTCGCCACGTCTGACAAAAATTGAGGGCAATTTTAGATTGTAATATGTATTGCTTTAGTGACAGGTTGTCAGCCCATCGCCTAAATTACAATACAGTGTAACCGTCGAGTCCCTTTTGCTGACTTCAACAGCATGCCCGGGAGGAAGGGCAGCTGGAACATTCTATGTTTTTCTATCTCTTCCAGTCCAGCATGGAATAATCTATCTCTTCCAGTCCAGCATGGAAGAAATTTTATCACATTATTGCTCATATTGTCCCAACCTGTGTCAGATTTATTTTTAAGACCTGTGATGATGCTGGACACTTCTGTTATATATGTGGGAGCTAAAAAGAAGGAATGCACTGTGCCTGAGTATGACGACTTTAGTAAATTAACTAATTAGTGTTCACTTTTACCAATTTTGGACATAATATTGTATGCATATGTGGCACCTACTTCCGAAAAGTATTTATTAACTACATTTAAAGCTGCTATTGGATTATCGCTTAGTTTTAGAAGTTCTTCGCTATTAGTTTTAATGATTTTCAAATTACATATGTTCTTGATTGCGTCCCAGGTTCCTTTACTATTACCCTTATTAGAACGTAGTAATCCTTTGTCATATTCGTCCCTTAGGTTTTTGATAACGTTAAAGCAATAGTTCCTATATAGTTTGTATTTGTTTTTTAGTTCTTGATTATTCGGGTTAAGACGAGTTTCTATGTGAAGTTCGTTTCGGTGCCTAATGCAAGGTTTCAGAATTATATCTAAAAGGCGAACTTTTTGTACAGTTTTGAATTTTGAAAGGGCGAATTAAGAATTAATTGTTTGTTTTTCAAACTATGGCGCTATTAAGAATGACTTCTTCAAAGAAAAATATGGTTCATCGGGTTGATTGACTTCCAAATGACAAGAAAAGACAATACTGTCTACATAGTTTGATATCCTTAATATGATAAACATTTTAATTGTTATTTATATTAATTACTTTGATATAGAAGAAGCCAAAAAACATCACTAAGTTTTTCAATATCATTTATTGCACAGCAATATTCTTTTCCTTACTTATCGCTTCTAAATAAATGCAAAATAATAAATAAATGTAAATGGCTTATCTTATCATAATCTAAAAATGCCATGGATTTACAAGAAAGTACGATCAATTTAGTATAAAAAGACAAAATGAAACATATTTTTCCTGAAAAGATGAACCGGTAGATAAAAATCAATCTTAAAGAATTTGCTCTTTGTATAATGCAAAAGACGTCTCAAAACCTTGTCCTTAAAAGGTATCTTCCTACTAAGGTTTTTTTTTTTTAATTGAGCGAAACGAGTCGTTTCAAGTTAAAAGTATCTTTGATCAAATATTTAAATTTGGCGAACGATGGTCACTGAATATATTACGTTTGAAATACATTATTTAAGAACATGTTTAATTTCGAAGTAGAGGATTTTTGAGTTGTAAAATATTTGAAAAATAAAATGACCGTTAATATACAACATACATAATTACATGTCAAAAGTTTTGTTCCTAATATGTTCGTTGGAATGAATTAAAAAACAAAACGGTTAAGTTAGTTAAAAGATTCCGAAAAAAATGCCATTGTATATGTTGTAGATGAAAACTTATACAGTTTTAAAAAAGAAAAATTACTCAAAATCTGAAAAAGAATAAATATTTAAATTTTCCTTATTTTCTCTACTGATATGCATTTTTAAACTTCTGAAAAACTTTCAATTCGTAGGGAAATCTTATTGAATGCACGATTGCAATCAATGAAACTCAAAATACGACTCATAAGCTGCAACGTTTCTTCCTGGAAATAAAAGCGTTGTCCTCTTCTGCTCAAAATTAAATAAATTTAAACCCCAATCATTTAAAGAGCGTTCAAGTTGAAATCGTAAAGCTGAGTTAAAAACGACTTGTATTTTCCAATACTCTTTGAATACGTCATATTACAGTCACGCGTGTATACCTAACGGAAAAGGTAGACCTTCAATAGCTTATTTAAAATTTCCACCACGTTCGGACAAGAATGTATAAGGTATTGATGAAGACTGTACAGAGTGGAGATGGTTGTCGTGTAAAACCTCAAAACCCTTTGAAAGACAGGTTGTCGTGTAAACCCTCGAAACCTTTTGAGAGACAGGCTGTCGTGTAAACGCTCGAAACCCTTTGAAAGACAGGTTGTCGTGTAAACCCTCGAAACCTTTTGAGAGACAGGCTGTCGTGTAAACCCTCGAAACCCTTTAAGAGACAGGTTGTAGAGTAAATCCTAGAAACCCTTTGAGAGACAGGTTGTAGAGTAAATCCTCGAAACCCTTTGAAAGACATGTTGTAAAGTAAACCCGCGAAACCCTTTGAGAGACAAGTTGCAGTGTAAACCCTCGAAACCTTTTGAGAGACAAGTTGTCGTGTAAATCCTAGAAACCCATTTAGAGACAAGTTGCAGTGTAAACCCTCGAAACCTTTTGAGAGACAAGTTGTCGTGTAAATCCTATAAACCCATTTAGAGACAAGTTGCAGTGTAATCCCTCGAAACCTTTTGAGAGACAAGTTGTCGTGTAAATCCTAGAAACCCTTTGAGAGACAAATTGCAGTGTAAACCCTCGAAACCTTTTGAGAGACAAGTTGTCGTGTAAATCTTAGAAACCCTTTGAGAGACAAGTTGCAGTGTAAACCCTCGAAACCTTTTGAGAGACAGGTTGTCGTGTAAATTCTCAAAATCCTAAGACTTACGATTCGTACAGTGTGCCCATAAAAAAACTAGTGGTAGAATTCCATGTTTTTTATTACTTCCAGTTCAGCCTTGAAAAAGCACCGTTATCTTCTCTTGTTCAAAATTAAATAAATTTTAAGCCCCAATCAGTTAAAGAGCGTGCCAGTTGAAATCGTAAAATGGCGTTACAAAAAGACTTGCATTTTCCAATTCTCCTTCAATTCGTTGATTAATTCCTCCGGTTGCCATAACTCGGTAGTAAATGTCAGAACAGTAAAACTGTAGTTGAAGCTTTTAAAACACTCAGCTGTATTGCATTGAAGCAGGGTCGAACTGGACTGGACTAAATAACAAAAGCACTAGATTTTTAATATACAAGATGTAATAGAAAGCGTCCCGCAAACTGTACTGTAACGGGCAACGAAACTGAACAACTTTGCCCAGTAAATTCTTTCAGGAAATATTTTATTTTTCTTATTCATAGAGGTGGTCATTTTGTATGAAAAATTTAAAACAAAATTTAATCTCCTAAAAGAGTTTCCTGGTTGAAGAGTAGTAAAGGCATTATCACCTCTGAAAAATTAT